>CM056050.1:560145574-562552335 GCA_029574335.1 Rana kukunoris | reverse complement strand
GCACAGCCAGGTGACTCTGCTGACCAATGAGAAGTGCTTCCGAGGCTTCTTCTGGTAAGATGTCCCAGAAGAAAGAAGTGCTTCTCATTGGTTATGTAGTCTTGCCAACCAATGAGAAATGTCTTTCTTCATCAGACCAATGAGCGCTTGCCATTGTGAGTGTTATTATTATTCAGGATTTATATAGTACCAACAGTTTACACAGCGCTTTACAATGGTAGAGGGGAGACAGTACAATTACAATCAGGGTGGATTTAAATTAAATAATCATTTTTTAAAGATCAACTGTCATCTCTGACCCGCTGTTGACTCACCAACAGTCCCATTCACTTTTAAAGGGACGGCTGGTGACACAACAAGGTGAGGGACGTGGCAGCTGCTGGTGAGTAAATGCCCGCTAATTGCCGCTGCCATGAAGGATCTGAAATGACAGGTGCTCTTTAAATGTAAGCACTTGTTTTTGCTGGTAGTTAGAATCTTTAGTATTTGCAAACAAAATTAAAGTTTTCTATTTAGAATAATAAGCTGTCAGGTTAGTAAAATGGCGATATCGGAACCGATTCAATCATACAGTTTGTAGTGTACATAGATTTGCAAAACAATGGGGTAAAGGAATATTCCTGAACTTTATTTTATCTCATGGTTACTGTAAAATTGGGTGAATGCATTAATGACTGCACTGATGCATTTACACAATTTCACAGTAACCATGAGATAAAATAAAGTTCAGGAATATTCCTTTACCCCATTGTTGTTCATGTTATCTCAGTTTGCAGCGCTTGGATTCATTGAATGAGTTTGCCAAAAAAATTAAATATTGCAGAATATACAGCTTCATGCTACATAACTAAGCTCCATTTAATGCTGAATAAACTAAATTATCAATGTATATTAAATAGAAAACTATCTTTAGATTATTACTCCAAAAACATTTTAGTAAAATTTTATAAATAAAAATTTTTTTATCCACCCGGATTACAATACTGTTCATTAGAGATAGAATAGGGGCGCTCTGTGATAGGGGCGCTCTGTGATAGGGGCGCTCTGTGATAGGGGCGCTCTGTGATGGATACTCGCTCCAGGGCTGTGTGTTGCTATGTGCAGCGAGGTCCAAAGGGGTGGTCGGGTTTGGAGTTCATTCAGATTTAATTTGTTTTTGTGAAAAGGTGAATATACACTTTAAATCAGAGCTCCACCCAAAGGGGAATACTGCTTTTTTTCACCCTTCCCCTGCACTGCCACATTTGGCACGTTTTTTTTTTTAGGAGGGGGGGGGGACCTGGTTTTGACAGGTACCCGTTCCCACTTCCGGCTCAGATCGCCAGGGTGAACGTAGTCGAAAGTTCGGCTCCTCTCCTTTCCCTGCAGTCTTCTGGGATGCATCACAGGTCTTGGAAGACTACGGGATCATTCAGAAGGCACAGCGTGACTCGCGCATGCGCAGTAGGCAGCTGGCTGTGAAGCTGCAAGGCTTCACTTCCTCTTTCCCTTACTACAGATGCCGGCGCCTGCACCCGAATTGAAGAATCGGATTCGGGTGAGGAGATCGTGAGATCCCTGGACAGGCAGGTAGCTACAGTACATGTAACTGCTGACTTTAAATCCAGGTCCCTGCAGCTCCTCTTTAAACCCATCACACACTTTACCATTGGTTGGAAGTTGTGACTGTTCAGTTTTTTTGGGATTTAATCTTTTGTATCAAATCGCACACCGATTGGGAAACAAAGCTGAAGCGCGTGGCCGCCATGATGGAAATCACCTCCAGCAGTCGTATTCTGTACACATAATAGGCAAAAGTGTAATGGTTGGCGGAAAAATAGATTTTGCCGGCGATGAGATCTCGCCAAAATAGAAACCCACTTATTGAGCTGCTAAAGAAAAGTTGATTGGGGGGAAAAAAATTATATTTAGAGGAATGGTTGGTTTTGTTTGTTTTTTTATATATTTTTTTGTTGTTTAGCTTGCTTCCTTGAGAGGACTGTTATGAATGTTTTCACATCAAGATCCCGGTGAGTTGTCATATTCGGCTCCCTATCACAGAATGCTATGGAAGTCACGTGGCGGCCAACTTCGCATGCGCGATGCGTTCCAACCACAAGTGCGATGCGTTCCAATGGATTTACGACCGTACACACCAGTGAAACCTTGGTCGGCATCCAGGCTCGTTCCTTAACATCCCTGTGGATTGGAGGATGTTAAAAAAAGAGCCAGGAGGCCGAGCGACCTGAGGCTGACTGCCCACTTTCCTCAAATTCCACGTCGCCCTGAATGCCGGGTTCACTGGTGTGTACTCTTGTAAATCTGTTGGAGCGCATCACACTTGCGGTTGGAACGCATCGCGCATGCGCAGTTGGCCGCCACGTGACTTCCGCGGCATTCTGTTATAGGGAGCAGAGTATGACAAGTCACCGGCACACTTCTAGTTGCATTACTTTAGAACAGTGGTCTCCAAACTGCGGCCCGAGGGCCGGATGCGGCCCTTTGCTTGCCTTTTATTCTGCCCTTGGGGCAGTATCCCTCCCACTGATACAAGACACTATTCTGACACCGACAGTGGAGCACCATTTCTCCCACTGACGCCACTAATGGGGCACTATTCCTCCCCCTAATACCATATGTTAAGTCCCACTGATGCCAGGAAAATTTCCATCTCCTGCTTGCCAAAGTCCAGCCCTCCAAGAGTCTGAAGGACAATAAACCGGCCCTTTGTTTTAAATGTTTGGAGACCCCTGCTTTAGAATATGTGTAAATCCGGATGAAAGTTGTGTGTTATTAGGGTCGTTTAGTTTATACCATTGAGGGGTCTATTTATAAATAGTTTCACACAACTTTGACTCTAGATTCACTTTTCTGTTTTCATATCATTTTTGTCTAGGCTTTTTTTTTTTTTTTTTTACACCAAGTCATGTCCATTTACAAAGAATAGAACAACTCCATACATTTCAGATAATATGGTCCCAGAAGGACCCAACCTCAGGAGAGCATCCGTATGGGTTCACACTCCCTTCTAATTGGATTCCATTTTAAACCCTGTAAACCCCGGGGAAGGATGTGTGCAAAAACAATTATAAATGGACCCCTGTGTGTTCTGAGGTTGTTTTTAGGGTCTTAGTAAATGTTTTCACTTAAGATTATCCAAACTAGAAACTTGTTTAAGATGTTAAAGCAAAATTTGATTGAATTTCTTTTGTCTTTATTTAGTAAGTGTTTTTTGTGTTTTTACAGAGATTCACACAATGTTAACCCATTGTATTTTTATTTTTTTTATGGATTGAGTTAAAAACAAAATGTCAATCTTGGGTGACAGTCATGTTAATCTTGTGTGAGACCTTTTATGAAATAGACCCTAGTGTTTTTTATTTATTACATTTTTTTTGTGTGTATTTGGTTGCAGTTGGTGTACTGTTGCTTTAATTTTATTTTGTAACTTTTTTAATTTTTTTTCCCCTACTGGCTATTTCCTCTTACAGTTCTTAATTTTTTTATTTTTTTCAAAAATGTAACTTGTGTGTATATATGTGTGTGTGTATATATGTGTGTGTGTATATATATATATATATATATATATATATATATATATATATATATATATATATATATATATATATATATATATATATATATATATATATATATATAATATAAATATATATAAATATTAGAAAATAATAAAAGAGTTGATGGGGGTGGGTTGGCTCCGGAGCTGCTCCCAGGTAGCTGAAAGGAGCATGTGTAAGGCCGCGAATACAAACGATCAGTCAAAACCGATGGAAACGGGCTGAAGGTCTGTTTTATCGGTACAAACTGATCGTGTGTGGGCCCCTTCGGTAAAAAAAAAGAACTTGCTTTTAAAATTGAACCGATTGATGCCTAACTGATAGGTCAAAACTGATCGTTAGTGTGCAAAAGCATTGGTTAAAAGGCCGCGCATGCTCAGAATCAAGTTGACGCATGCTTGGAAGCATTGAACTTTGTTTTTTTTTCAGCACGTCGTTGTGTTTTACGTCACCGCGTTCTGACACGATCGTTTTTTTTAACCGATGGTGTGTAGGCACATCAGACAGCTTCATCGGTTAACCGATGAAAACGGTCCTTTGGACTGTTCTCATCGGATGGACTAATCGTGTGTACGCGACCTAACCCTCAGGAGGTATTTATATCACACTCTTAATCACGCACTTTTTTTTTTTAAATCTTCAAATTTTCTGCGAAATTTCAGTAAATCAAAACCCTCAATTAGCTCCTCCCTAATGATAAGGTTTGATATCTGCTTCAGTGTGGAATAACTGAGATCATTAGCAATTAAAGCAACCTTTTCTGCTATGAGTGTGACCGGATGATCTGTAGAGCTCAGAGGTTGGTCTTATATTATGTACTGTACATTGCAAAGTAAATTGTCAAATATCACCAGAGACCACTGCTTTACTGTAACACTCATAACTACTACAGTTATGAGATTGATGTTATGTGGATCACATGCAGCGTGTCAGATGTGAAGGTTGTTTCTTCTCTAAAACGCATTCATTTTAGTATTACTAATATATAGTGTAGTTTTTGTTGTGTACATTTGTACTCAGGCATTCCTTTGTTATGGCCATTCATCACATGTGCTGCCAGGGTTGTTGTGATGCTAATAGTGTGTGTGCTGATACGGTGGGGGGAGGCAAAAACCATGGCCTGAGGGCATCCAAACTGGCCTTTGTATGGGATCAAAGCTTGCTTCACAGGTTACTTTAAAAAGGAGCTTCATCCCCACATTATGTGTGTGTGTGTTGTGTTTTTATTTTGTTCTTTCCCATTTTTATTTATTTTTTTCATGACTTTATATATAAAACAAAAAATATCACGTTCTCAGCAAATCCAGTGGTGTTCTGTAGGTATCCTGTGCATCAGCACACTTCGTCCTACACTGCCTTTTTTTTTTTTTAGTGTCTTCCTCCACCTTTTTTTCCCTTGCCCTTCTCTCTCCTTTTATTTATTTTTTTCCAAATAGGCACACTTGGTCCTACACTGCCATCTTTTTATTTTTTTGCCTCCACCCCCCCCCCTCCCCCCTATATATAATTATATATATATATAATCTCTATCATAAAAAAAAAATGTTCTCGGAAAATCCTGCTGTGTTCTGTAGGTATCCTTTACTCCAAATCGGCACACTTGGTCCTACACTGCCATCTTCTTTTTTTTTTTTTTTTTTTTTTTTATGCCATCAGGAGGCATCTGTTCCTTCTGGGTTCTTGCAGATCATCCCCTGGTGAGATGCATGGGCAATTGGGCATTACAAAGGAGCCAGAACCAGGCAGTCCCCTGACGTCGCGGCACATGAATCTGTAGAGTGTCTCAAAGCCTCCTGAGATGTGTGATGAGTAGCCGAACGAGGTGTGAGAAGTGTTACCCAGAAAAAGTAATACAAATTTGAATATCCATTGAGAGAGGATAGGGGAGTAGGAGTAAAATGACGGGAGAGTGACGATCCGCTTTGGGGTAATAATCCAGTGGTCCTGGTCCTCCTACACTACACCCTAATTAAAATAAAGTATTACCAAACTGTCAATTAACAACTTTTTAGTTGAAAAAGAGTAGGCAGGCCTCGTTCATACTGTTGTCATGCTGTTCCCCAACACTCAGCCTTACAATAAAATTGGCACACAGTACCTTGTTAGGATAACGGGCAATGCATGTACACTGCAGAACTTTGCACCACACAAAGGGTCGTGTCATATATTATATATATATATATATATATATATATATATATATATAATGACACGACCCTTTGTGTGGTGCAAAGTTCTGCAATGTACATGCATTGCCCGTTATCCTAACAAGGTACTGTGTGCCAATTTTATAATATATAATATATATATTTTGGGGTGTTGACCAAGCAATGCTTTCTACAAGAGTTTTCTTGCGGTTGTCGGCATCTTGGCTTTCTTTGTGCACTACCCAAACCTGTCCATACTTGCTCTCACTATGTAACTCCTGGTGACTTTGTTATTCATTATCACACCCTGCACAGCGTCAGGAGAGTTGGGTACTTTTTTTTTTTTTTTTTTAAATAAACTTAATGACTGGTGTTGACACTGTGGCATTAAAGCAGAAGTTTAGTGAACTAATTTTTATTTTAAAGTGGATGTAAATCCAAATATTTTACTTTAGATGTCACAATGTAGAGTATAAGACCTTGGGCTACAGGAGAGTCAGGACGCTCTCTACGTTGCAGATAAAAAAAGGAGCTGTGTGTTAGTGAGCGTCCTGACTCTCCTGTAGTGCAAGGGAGGGGGCGAGCACGACACTCCACACCAGGGAGAAAGCCTTGCATTACTGTGTGTAGTTACAGACAGCAGAACCAGGAAGTGATTTTTCAGAAGAAATAAGGACATGTAAAAGCAAAATGGAAGCATGAGGTAAGTGAAAGAGGACTGCACTAAGGTAAAGGAAGCCATTTAGGAACTTTTTTTTTTTTTTTTACATTTACAAGGGCAGAACATTTAATAGATGGAAAGATGGAAAAAATTACTGAGGGCCTTTTTTAAAGGGGGGCCTGGGGGGGGGTTTGTACCTGGTTGTTTGGGTAAGGAGGAGCATGTGACACATATGAACCAATCAGCGCTGTTATATAAGGCAGTCATAGCCCTGTGTAATCTACTGTTCCAGCAGCTTTCCTTGATGGCCCATGCTCAGGTTCACTTGGTGTTGTAGCAGTGAAATAGAATTCTGCTTTGCGGCCTGGTAAAGCTCCTAAATGGGCACCAATTCTGCTTGAACGCTCCTTTTTCTCCACTTAAAAAAGAAGTTTCACCCTGCGGGCAAATGTGCAGATATGGGTTGGCCTATAATATGCCGAAATAAATAAATAAAAATCCGAAAAGCCGTTCCCTCAGATCCTGTGCAAATGTAACTAAAAGCCTGAAGTCCATTTCTTTTCCACTTTTCAGGATGTTTTTGTTCTAAATTTGCAGAGCTCCATTCTTCCCCTGTGCCCCCCAGGGCTGCCTTGTGCTATGTTTTCTAACAAAGCGTTTCACAATGGACAGTGTGTGGCTTCCTGAGACACAATAGATTGCAGAAAGTGTATTGAATGTTTTCCAGACATACCGCGATTTATTAGAGTTTGTATAAACAGTTCATTTTTTAAAACAAATTGGTAAAAACTCTAATGCCCCGTACACACGACCGGTTTACCCGTTGCAAAAAAAACAATGGTTTTCCCGACGGGATTCCGCTCAAGCTTGTCTTGCGTACACGCGGTCACACTAAGTTCCGACGCGGTGACGTCCAACGCTACGACGAGCCGAGTAAAATGAAGTTCGATGCTGAGGTGTGTTGCTGCCCATTTATGTTGAGTGGGCTGCCTAACACAGTGGTGTAGGTTCTCTAAAACTGGAGGAGCTCTAGAAAGCAGGGCTGTGGAGTCAGTAGATAAATATTTTGACTCCTAAATTTTTCCGGCAATCTAAATTTAGTAGGAGTCGGAGTTGGAGTCGGTGCATTGTTTGCCGACTCCGACTTCAGGTACCCAAAATTTCCTCCAACTCCACAGCACTGCTAGATAGTAGCCAATCGGCTTCCAGGTTATATTGTCAAAGATTAATTAAACAACCTAAAGTTAGAAGCTGATTGGTTACTAGACATGTGCATGCATTTTCGTCCGAAAATCTGTTTTTTTCGTTATTGTTTTAACAAAGCGCAAGAAACGAAAACCGAAAGATCCGACATAAAAAATGCTTTATTTTCGTTGCGATAAAAATTAGATAGAGAGAGATTCGACATTGTAGGAGAGAGATTCGACATTGTAGGAGAGAGATTCGACATTGTAGGAGAGAGATTCGACATTGTAGGAGAGAGATTCGACATTGTAGTAGAGAGATTCGACATTGTAGAGAAAATAGATTTGACATTCTACAACGTCATACAACATTATGCCCCGTACACACGATCACCTTATGTGATGAAAAAAAAATGTTTTCTGTGAAGTAAAAAACAACGTTTTTGAAACTTCAATTTTCAAAGACGATGTTGCCTACACACCATCGTTTTTCACAATGCTCTAGCAAAGCGAGGTTACGTTCACCACTCTTTTCCATTGAAGCTCGCTTCATAACTAGCTTCTGGGCATGCGCGGGTTGAAAAACGTAGTTTTAAACGATGTTTTATGCTACACACAGTGATTTTTTGTTAAACAAAAAATGACGTTTTGAAAAACGACACAAAAAATTGAAGCATGCTTCAATTTTATTTATTTTTTTGTCGTTTTTCACAAGACCTAAAACAACGTTTTCCCCCACACACGGTCATTTAAATTTACGTTTTTAAAAATGTCGTTTTTTTTCATCACATAAAGTGATCGTGTGTACGCGGCATTAGAATTCTTGTAGGCGGAATATTCGAACGGAAATGTACGATTCGACATAAAGATTCAACGTTCCGTCGAATATTCTTTTGACCATTCGACGGAAACCAAGTATTTTTGGGTTTTCGGACGAAAGCTATTCCCCAACGAAAAACGAAATAAATCAAAATGATTTTCGGGAGTAACTAAATAAATTTATTTTCCAAATGAAAAAGAAACAAAATATTCCAGTCTGCACATGTCTATTGGTTACTATGCACAGCTGCACACTATTCTGAATGTTTCAGTAAGACCCCTTTCACACTGAGTTTTTCAGGCGCTACAGATAGCGCTGCTATACCGCCTGAAAAACTCCTGCACTGCATACTCTTATGTGAAAGCCGGAGGGCAAAGCGCTGGCGGGAGAGAAAAAAAATCTCCTGTCGGCAGCATCTTTGGAGTGGTGAGAGGAGCGGCGTGTATACCGCTCCTTCCCATTTAAAACAATGGGAAACTGCGGCAATACCACCCGCAATGTGCCTCTGCAGAGGCGCATTGCGGGCGGTATTAACCCTTTATTGGCCGCTAGCGGGGGTTAATACCGCACCGCTAACGGCCGAATCCTGTGGCAAATCCAACGGTATATCGCCGCTATTTTTAGAAAGGGGCCTTAATCACCCCCAATGTATTAAAACACACTTCAGCACACAAAAAGTTGGAAACTTTGCAATGTTCTCTACAGAACAAGCGCAGTAGGCTAGAGTAAGATTCAGTAAAAAAAAGTAATACAATTTCTTTGGAATAACTTTTTTTCTGCCAGTCACTCATATAACGCTCCTAAGTCATCCTGCTTCCTGCTAAATCAGCCAAAATTGAAGCTGTGGGTGGTCCTGTTGCACCCCCTTAACGCAACAAAAGTAGATTTTTTTTTTTTTTTTCAATTGACCTTTTGTTGGGGGAAGAAAAAAAAATCCGAAATTTGTCAAACAAAACTTGCATTCAATCCAAAGCAGGCACTGATCAGGTCTTCAGAAATGATGAATACAATGACCAGCAGCAGACATTCCTCTATCCATGCCTAAATTCCCTACTGCTGGTCACCCCTCCCCTGAATTTTCCATCAAGATCAATATTACAACTATTATGACACAACCGTTTTTCGCAATGTGAAAAATTTAAGTTTTTAACCACTTCCATACTGGGCACTTAAACACCCTCCTGACCAGACCAATTTTCAGCTTTCAGCGCTCTCACACTTTGAATGACAATTACTCAGTCATGCAACACTGTACCCAAATGATTTTTTGGTTCTTTTTTTCCCCACAAATAGAGATTTCTTTTGGTGGTATTTGATCACCTCTGCGGTTTTTATTTTTTGCGCTATTAATGAAAAAAGACCGAAAATTTGGGAAAAAATTTTTTTTTCTTAGTTTCTGTGATAAAATTTTGCAAATTATACATTTTTCTTCATAAATTTTGGCCACAATTTATACTGCTACATGTCTTTAATAAAAATCACCCAAAGTTTTTGGAAATTTTTTGGTCTGTGTGAAAGTTTTAGAGTCTACAAACTATAGTGCAAATCATAAAAAATTATCACATCTGATCACACCTGATGTACTGAAGGCCTCTCTCATTTCTTGAGACCCTAACAAGCCAGGAAAGTACACGGTGGCACATGTGGGCACACGGTGGTACTGGTGGGCACTGGTGGTACTGGGGGGAACTGATTGTTCACCTTTTTTTTTTTTTTTTTTTCTTTTTTTTTTTTTTTTTACCCAAAGCGCTGCAGCTCCGTTCACTTTCCCTCCTCACACGCACTGTCTGTGTGAGGAGGGGAGAGTCGGCAATGAGGGATGATCTCATATGTTTACATATGAGATCATCTCTCATTGACCGCACAGATCGCGCTGTAAATAGCCGCTGTGATTGGCTATTTACCGCGATCTGTGTTTGGCTGTGTCCGAGGGATACGGCCAGCACAGGAGTTCCCCCCGCGCGGGGAACGCCAAAAGGGGCGGCCGTAAAAACACGGCCAGTCAGGGAGTCAGGGATTCAGGGCTGCGCTGCGGCCGTACAAAGTCATACGGCCGTCAGCAAGTGGTTAATGACATTAAAAAAAATAAAAAATCGTGTGTGGGCTCCAGAGCATTTTTTACGACGTTAAAAATGGGCATTTAAAATTGAGAACATGCTCTAAATTTTCGCGTCATTTTTCACGTTGTTGCTTTTAACGTCGTAAACGGTCGTGTGTAGGCTTTAACGACCTGAAAATAACGTGCATGCTCAGAAGAAAGTTATGATACGGAAGCACTCTTTCTGGTAAAACTAGCGTTCGTAATGGAGATAGCACATTCATCACGCTGTAACGGACTGAAAAGCGCGAATCGTCTCTCACCAAACTTTTACTAACATGAAATCGGCAAAAGCAGCCCCAAGGGTGGCGCCATCTGAATGGAACTTCCCCTTTATAGTGCCGTCGTAGAGCATTTTTTTTGTTACGATCGTGTGAAGGCAATTAAAAATGGTCGTGTGTACGCGGCATTAGTCCTTCCCCCTCATGCCAGGCTACTCTGTGTAATCCTGGACTCTGACCTGTCCTTTCACACCCAAATTCAATCCCTGTCCAGACTTCATCTCTGTAACATTTCCAAAATACATCCCATCTTAACAATGGAAATTCGTCACTCCTTTGTCACCTGAGCCCCATCTCTATCCAGCGATGACCCTCGTTTGTCCGGGACTCCCCTTCTCATTGGCTGAGACACAGCAGTGGTGCCATTGGCTCCCCCTGCTTTTAATAAAAGTCTGGCCAATGAGGAAAGAGAGAGGGGCGGGACCGAATTGTAGCTCTGTGTATCCATTTAGACACGGAGCTGCAGCTCGGCTCAGGTGCTCCCATAGCAAGCTGCTTGCTGTGGGAGCGCTCAAAGTGAGGGAGAGGGCAGGAGAGCCGAAGAGGGCCCCCAGAAGAGAAGGATCCGGGCTGCTCTGAGCAAACACCAACTGCACAGAGCAGGTAAGTAGAACGGGTTTGTAAAGTCCCCCCCCCCCCCCCTCAATAAGAATAACAATCACTTTAAGCCCTGTACACATTAGCTGAATGCTGGGCGACATTAAGGCTGCATTCGCACTACAGTGCTTTGAATTGTGGGCAGATCTGCCCGCGATTTGACAGCGCTGATGTATGAATGACAAAACGCGGAACTCGCATTTGAGATGCTTTTTATTTGCATGACTCTTCAAATCGCGATGTGGGATTGTCACACGATAAAACATGCTGGAACCCACATCACGGGACACATGGCGCTTAAAAGGCTAAAAAAAAAACAAAAAGTTTGGCCCGTGAGCATACCACCTGATCTGACCAGAAGTCGGCCAAACTATTGTCGGACGAGCATGCTGGAAAACCAGCCGCCGACTGACTCCCGATCAGTGCTCTTAGCCAAGGTGGAGAGCACTGCCAAGGGGGGGGGCATCCTCCTGTCATCTCAACGGGGGGAGATTGGTGTACTAATATTGGATAGTTAGTACAGCGGCTCCAACCACTGCTGACTGTTGAGTTTTTTGTTGGAAAGAAAAAAAATAGTATGTACCGGGCTTTAAGTATGCTGCTTGGTATAGATTAGGACTGGTGGGAGGCAGGAGTCCCATACTTGGGAGTACCAGGTATTTGTTGTGGGGGTCCTGGCAGTAGTTCCTTGTTGGCAGGAGCACGATGGAAGCATCCTACGACACTGTATGTGTCTCCTATACTAAGGCAGGCTTTGTTGTTTGTTTGTTGTGTCCCCCCCCCAGATGGGATTCCTTTTACGCATGCTGCCCATTTGTTGTAGCAGTGTGGTGTAACATATCACAGAAAAGACTTCAGTATGTGCTAATTGCCTACATAATGATGAATTTTAATTAGTCGACTCCCAAACAGTGTTTGTCATCCGCTCTGTACACTGTTACATCACGAGTCTGAGTCAATGGTAAACATGCACTGAATATTCAAAACAAAACGATTAGTTCTGAGCTGTAAGTGTGCTTGTCATGCATGGAGCATTAATCCCAGAATCGTGATGTTCTGTGCTGACTTGTGTGTCCCCCTCGCCCCACAACACACCGGATCTCTCTGTTCAGCCATCAATAATGCCAGTGACCCCCGGCCTTTGGGACACGGTTCATTGCTATGAAAGTGTTAGAGGCTGATCAGTACTGCTAGCATTTTCCGCTTGATTATTTCTACAACAGGCTGTTTGAACTCTGGCTTGCAAATTATATACCATTGCTTTGATCACAGGCCCTTCTTACATGAGCATTGGAATATGTGCAGCTGTTATCATCAGTTCTCACTTCAGTACAACTGTGTACATAAAGCTTAGCAAATTCTAGTGACCTACAGTTATATATATATATATATATATATATATATATATATACACACACACATTTTATGTGTGTGCGTGTGTACAGATAGAGGTGTGTGTGTGTGTGTGTGTATATATATATATATATATATATAATATATATATATAATGTGTGTGTGTATATAATGTAAACAGACCTGGACTGTTTTGTTGGTACCATGCTTCACAGTAGGTACAGTGTTCTTCTTTACAAAGATTTTTTTTTTTTTTCATCTGTGAACATGGCATTAATTTGACTTGCCAAAGAGCTTCTGTTTTTGTCTACTCTACTTTAAATGGTGACCGCTATTGTTTTCTTTCTTTTAGGTTCCATGCACTCTAGCACTTTTTTTTATTTTTTTAACCACTTAAGGACCGGGCCTCCTTTTTCAAATGTTTTTTTTTTTGATAGAAAATTACTTGGAACCCCCAAACTTTATAAAAAAAATGGCGGTCATTGCAATACTTTGTCACACCCTATTTGCGCAGCAGTCTTGCAAGGGCACTTTTTTTTTATTTTTTGTTATAAACAAGACAACAGTAAAGTTATCCCAATTTTTTTTCTTTTATATTGTTACGCCAAGTAAATTGATGCCCAACATGTCACGCTTCAAAATTGCGCCCGCTCATGGAATGGCGGCAAACATTTACATGTAATCTCCATAGGCGACGTTTTTTTAGAATTCTTCATGTTAGATGTTTAGAGATACAGAGGAGTTCTAGAATTATTGCTCTCGCTCTAACAATCACGGCGATACCTCACATGTGTGGTTTGAACACAGTTTTCATATGTGGCCGCTGCTCACGTATGCGTTCACTTCTGCACGCGAGCTTGGCGGGCGTGGAGCGTTTAAAAATTAAATTTTTAATTTTTTACACTGTTCTTTTAAAAAAAAAATGCACTTTTATTCCTATTACAAGGAATGTAAACATCCCTTGTAATAGAAAAAAGGCATGACATGTCCTCTTAAATATGAGATCTGGGGTCAAAAAGACCTCACATCTCATATTTAGACTAAAATGCAATAAAAAAAAATAAAAAAAATAAAATTTTTGTCATTTGAAAAAATTGCTAAAAAAATGGCCCTTTGAGAGCTATGGGCGGAAGTGACGTTTTGACGTTGCTTCCTCCCTACTATGGTATAGGGACGGGTGGGGGCCATCTTCCCCTCACTCATCTCCATACCCAGCCACGACAAGGACCCGACGATTACGCCAACTAGCCGAGGGCACGTGAGAGCGGTAGAAGGAGGGGCATCTCCCGCCGCCAATAACGGTGATCTCGTGACGAATCCACCGCAGAGACCACCATTATCGGAAACCGAAATCCAAAGTTAAAAGCACAAGGGCAGAAGATTTAATGGATGAAAAAATGACTGAAGTTCCACGTTAAGCAGTATTAAACACAAAGGCAAACATTTTATTATATTGCAGCTTAGATGTGATGACTATATTCGTTTTATTTTTTTAGGTCTTCTTTCCTTTTTACTTTTCCTTGGTGATCTTACCAGTAAGTCTGTCACTCAAAAGTGATGGCTGGTGCAATCCAATAACCTGTGTACCTTGACCCTTTGAGTTCAGCTGCCATCTCTCAAAGTTTAGCTCTTGGTCTACTATTTCAATCTAGGGTCAGTTTTTTTTTTTTGTCCCTTGAAGGTCCATTGAGATTGCTACACCAGGGCTTTACAAAGTTGCTCTGAGCCAGCTGAAAAAGTTGGAAGCCATTACTTAATTTTTTTTTCACTAACACAGCTTTTATTTTCAATGACAAAATTCTTAACTTGTGCAGCCCTATGACGCCCTAGAGAATAAAATGGTGGTAGTTACAAATTTTTATGTCGCACGATATTACCGCAAAGGTAAAAAACACCATAAATTACCCAATTGTTTGGTAAAATATAAAACCTTAAATTTGTTTGCACCCGTGAAATGGCGACAAACTTCTGTACCCTATATTTTCCATAGGTGATGCTTTTAAAAGTCACCTTTAGGTTATAAGTTTAGCGTTCCGAAGGAGTTCTGGTGGTAGAATTATTATTCTCATTCCGGCGGGCACAGCGATTTGTAAAGCGTACCTTTAATCAACCTTTTCAGGCATATGTGATGATTTGTTTGGTGACAGGTTCTTTTTAATGAGACATGCAAGGTCTAAAATACCCTGTGCATGTCTCCCCTGTGCTCCACTGAATGTAATTCAATGCACATTGCACTGCATTCCATACTTTCCTGGCCTTGATGGCAAGGAAAACTGTCAACAGGGACCCGGAATCTATGTCGTACAATCACTTCCGTGGGGCAACAAGAGGGGGAGAAGAGTGGATGGATCCGCTATCCTTCCTTCCCTCTACCTGGCAGCACCCACTATGCCGGTCACCCACCCACAGATGGGCAAGCTGAGGCCGGGATACATGCAGGGTTTGTAGAATCATTCAGGGGCGGCAGAGCTGCCACCCGAATGCTTCCATCCAACAAGTAAACTGCCCACCACTACCAACTACATGTCCCAGGTATCGGCCGATTGAAATTGTGCATCCTTGAAGCTGGTGCCAACAGTGAATGGGCTGAAAAAAGACCAGGCCAGGGTGCAAGTTTTAGTAGCCATGGCCTGTGGACCTTAAACTGCTAAACACACCAAGCTGCTTGAAGACGTTGCACCTCCTTTGCACGTTAAACCTTCAGCAGTTTATTTCCTGATGGATTCTTTTTATGGGGTAACTTCCCCAAGTTTTAGGTTAAGCCCCTGTCACTAGTGCTGTGTCTTCCTCACTTGGTGCTTTCTTGTACTAGGTCACAGGTCTCCAAACTTTCCCTTATCGTCTTTCAGGACAGCACCTTGAGAGAGCGTGGCTCCACCCACTTGACAGGAAACACACCTCCACCAAACTTCTTAAAAGGGAGGTTCCCTCCACTTATCATCAGTTTTTGTGTTTCCTCCGGCGGGAACACATGTGGGGGTTAGGAGCTCTCCAGGTTTCCTGGAGAGGTTTTTTCTTTCTATCTCCCTACTCCACCTTTTTTTCTACCTACCTCAGAGAGTCTGTTCCTCCCATTCACGGGTTAGAGAGTGCCTTGTGCATGGGCTCCTTCTCCCTCATCAAGTGCTCAGTGAGCCAGGACTGCTCCAGACGCTGCCCCCCTGGCTAGGTACTCGCGCGGAACGTTCCTTTACTTTTTTTCCGTCCAAACCGACGCCGGCGCCATCTTGGGAAGGTCAGCTGGTGACTTCCTTACTCCAGCTGCTTCCCCCGGAAATGAGGTAACCGGAAGGGGCGGGTTCTTACGAGCGGGCGCGTCATTTCCACCCGGAAGCGCTGAGGGAGGAGGGAGGAACGGGTCTGGTGCCTTATTAGTTGGTTCTGGTCCGGTGCAGCGGCACTAGTGGAGTCCGGAACCGGCGTTCTGCCACCAGCATCACGCTACTGCCCTCAAGCATGGAAGGGGGATCCGCAGCGAGTGGGACAGGCACTGGCACCAGCAAGACCCAGGTAAGGGGTAGACTTGTGTTCTACCCTTAGTTACTAGGAGGTCTCTCTCCAGCTCTCTCTCTCTCTCTCTCTCTCTCTCTCTCTCTCTCTCTCTCTCTCTCTCTCTCTCTCTCTCTCTCTCTTGGGGGGAGTGAGTGGCTTTTTTTCCCCCCTGGTGGCGGGGGCCTGTTTGGGCACGTGAGTGTATAAAGATCTCTCACTGTGCACCTTTGGTGAGCACCTTGATGGGTTGTTCAGGTTATCTCACATGGTTGGTTTTTTGTTTTTCCCCTTTTGTTTCTTTTCCTTATCAGGCCAAAGGCTCTGAACCCGGAAACAAAAAGAAATGTCCTTCATGCAAGGCTAAACTTTCTGAAGGATGGAGAAAAGCTTTATGTCAATCATGTGTTGACTCCTTGGTGAAAGAAGAAGCTTCTGCTGCCTGCAGCGACATAATTGCTTCTGTAAAGAAGGAGTTGGATGCTACGATTCAATCCTTTAAATCTTCACTCATGAAACCATCTGTGAGCCAAGCCTCTACCTCACAATCTTCACAAGACTCACCTTTAGTTCCTGTAGTGGAGGCAGAAGAGAGTCCTCTAAACCAGGACGGTCCCCCTCCCTCACATTCCCAGGAATCGGAAGAGGAGGAAGACGAATTGGAAAATATATCTTCTAAATATAAGTTGTCTTTGGACCAAGTGGATGACCTCCTTAAAGCTGTGCATGCAACTTTGGGCTTGGAGGAGGAGCGCAAAGAGCTATCCTTACATGACAGGATGTATGCGGGTCTCTGTGAGCCCAAAATACGTACTTTTCCTGTTCATTCTGTGATTTCTGACTCAATCATGAGGGAATGGCTGATCCAGAAAAGAAACCTTTCTTTGCTAAAGCTCATAAAAGAAGGTTTCCGTTTGATGAGGATCCAGCAGCTCTTTGGAATAAGACTCCAAAAATTGATGCAGCCTTTTCTCAGGTCTCAAGGTCTTCGGACCTGGCGTTTGAGGACATGGGGATTCTTAAGGAACCCATGGATAAGAAGATGGACCAGCAGTTAAAGAGGGCCTGGCAATCCATCTTAGGCAACCTTAAGCCAGCAATGGCAACCACCTGCGTCTCCAGAAACATGGAGTACTGGCTGAGCCAGCTTAAAGCTCATATTATAGCTGATTCCCCTAAGCAGAAAATCTTAGATTCCTTCTCTACCCTGTCTGCTGCGGTAGCCTATGTCTCAGATGCGTCTGCAGAGTCTATCAGGATGACAGCAAGATCTGCGGCCCTTACTAACTCAGTAAGAAGGGCCTTATGGTTAAAGACCTGGCCCGGGGACACAGCGTCCAAAAACAAACTGTGTGGAATCCCTTTTCAGGGGATTTTTTGTTTGGTCCTGAGTTAGATACAGTACTCGATAGGACCGCAGACAAGAAAAAATCTTTCCCGGCCAAAAAGAAGGGTCAGTCGGGTAAAAAGTTTTTTCGTCCCCCAAGGGCTCAACAACAGAGTAAGCCTCAAGAGAGGAAAAAGGTCTGGTCAGGGCAGAGGGGAAAGGGCAAAAGCAATGTCCTTTTCAATCCTCCTGCGACAACCAGCAAAACCCAGTGACGGCCAGTTGCAGGTAGGGGGGAGACTTCAACGCTTCCTCCCTTTTTGGGCCAGCATAACAGAAAATCAGTACATTCTCGCTATGCTGTCTCTAGGCTACAAGGTAGAATTCTCGGACCCTCCCCCAGAGAGGTACCTTCTGACAGACTTACCAGGAGATATTGTCAAGTCCCTAGCCATGAAGAACCTTTTAAAGGATCTGAGGAAGCAGAGGGTTGTAATCCCAGTACCAGAGGGGGAGCTTTACCAGGGGTTTTATTCCCATGTATTTATGGTAAGAAAACCGTCCGGAAGCTTCAGGCTCATTCTCAATCTAAAGTCTTTAAACAGATCAGTCCTATACGAAAGGTTTTGCATGGACTCAATCTTTACGGTAAAAAACCTGTTAACAAAGGGTTGCTTTATGGCGTCTATCGATTTGAAAGACGCCTATCTGCATATCCCCATAGCTCCCCAATCCCAAAGATTTTTGAGATTGGCAGTAAACATGGGAAGGGAGGTCGTGCACCTTCAGTTCAGGGCCCTCCCCTTCGGCCTCTCCTCGGCCCCGAGAATTTTTACAAAAGTCATGGCAGAGGCTCTTGCTCCGCTCCGCCTTCAGGGTATAGCGGTAGTTCCATACCTGGACGACCTACTCTTCTTTGCCCCCTCCAGGGAAAAATTACTGGAGGATCTCGGAAGAGCTCGCAGCCATCTAGAGGCTTTGGGTTGGATCATAAATTTGGAAAAATCAAATTTCAGCCCAACCCAAGAGGCACAATTTCTGGGGTATCGGATAAGCTCAGTAGAGCAAAGAATTTTTCTCCCAGAGGACAAAAAACTAAAGATAGAAGGGGTTGTTGCCTCCTTACAGACAAATCTAGAGCTGTCCATCAGACAGGTAATGTCAGCCCTAGGAACCCTTACCTCATCTATGCCAGCAGTGCAGTGGGCAAGACTGCACTTCAGGCCCCTCCAGAGCTTCCTTCTGAAGGTGTGGGATCGCAGGACAGAATCTCTGGAAACAAAAGTAAAGATCCCCTCCAGAGTGTAAACGGTCACTATGGTGGTGGAGAAGTCAGACCAATCTGTCAGCAGGCCTGTCTTGGTCATTCCCAGTAGAAAGAGTGGTAACAACAGATGCCAGTCTATGGGGATGGGGGGCACACTTGGGTCAGAACTATGTTCAGGGAGTTTGGTCCCAGTCAGAAGCAGGAAAATCCTCCAATTGGAGAGAGCTAAGGGCTGTAGCCTTAGCTTTAGATGCCTTCTCCGCAGACCTTCAAGGTGCCCATGTTCAAGTGTTCTCGGACAATGCCACTACCATAGCTTACTTAAACAAGCAAGGAGGCACAAGAAGCAGAGTACTTCAGCTTCTCGCCTGGGCATCCTAAACTGGGCAGAAAATCATTTGCTGTCCTTATCAGCGGTCCACCTCAAGGGCACTTCAAACATAGTAGCAGATTTTCTAAGCAGAAAACGGATTCAGGAAGCAGAATGGACCCTAAATCCGGAGATCTTCAGGTTAATCACCCAAGCCTGGGGCCTACCACAAATAGATCTATTTGCGTCAAAAGAAAATACGCAACTTCCAGCCTATTTCTCCATTTACAGAAACGACAGTTCCCAGGGAACAGATGCGTTAATACAGCCTTGGAAGTTCCAACTGGCGTACGCCTTCCCTCCTTTTCAGCTAATACCATTAGTGATAAGGAGGATTCAGAAGGAGAAAACTGAAGTAATCTTAATCACCCCATCCTGGCCAAAAAGGGCTTGGTTTACCTCCCTTCGTCGAATGGCGGTCAAACCACCTTGGCGACTACCGCTTCGACAGGACCTACTTCTGCAGGGGCCAGTGTGCCATCAGGGGGTGTCCTCTCTAAACCTCACAGCGTGGTATCTGAGAGGCAGTTATTGATACGGAAAGGTCTGTCCCGACCACTGGTGACTACCTTACTTACTAGTAGAAAGCTGGTTACCAGAAAAATCTATGAAAAATACTGGAAGGTCTACAACTCCTGGTGTCACTCGTCTAATAGAGTGGTAAAGAACCTAGTATCAGTGTTGGAATTTCTTCAGGTTGGGGCAGAAAAGGGCTTATCAAGCAGTACACTCAAAGTACAAACAGCCGCATTAGGAGTCTTTCTGGAAAGGCCAATATCCTCAGAACCTTTGGTTGTCAGATTTTTGAGGGCACTCTCTAGGTCCAGACCAGCTCCTGTACGACACTTCCCGAGTTGGGATTTATCAGTAGTTCTGCGGTCTTTGACGAAAGAGCCCTTTGAACCTTTACAAGATGTCTCTCTGAAGTACCTTACTCTCAAAACCGTATTCTTAGTGGCAATTACAACAGCCAGAAGGATTGGCGAACTGCACGCCCTGTCAATAAAGAAACCCTTTCGATCCGTCTTCACGGACCGGATTGTACTAAAGACTGATCCAGCCTTTCTACCAAAGGTGGCGTCAAGCCTTAATAGGGCGCAGGAAATCGTCATTCCAACCTTCTGCTCCAATCCATCAGGGGAAAGGGAGCGACAATTTCATATGTTGGATGTGAAAAGAACGTTACTACATTACCTCGAAGTGACCAAGGATTTTCGATCCTCAGACTCCTTGTTCATACTTTTCTCAGGAAAAAGGAAGGGCCACCAAGCATCTAAGGGGTCAATTGCTAGATGGCTAAGAACCGCTATTCTGGAAGCTTATTCCCAAGCAGGACTATCTCCCCCGCTGGGCATTAAAGCACACTCTACTAGAGCTCAGGCCACTACATGGGCAGAAATAGCTGGTGCCACCCCAGATCAGATCTGCAAGGCGGCTACGTGGTCAAGTTACCTTACGTTTGTCCGTCATTATAGACTGGATCTTCTGTCAGCAAGCGATCAGGCTTTTGGCAGAAAGGTCTTGCAAGCTGTGGTCCCTCCCTAGAAGTGGGTAAGTCTCTATTATCCTCTCAAGGTGCTGTCCTGAAAGACGATAAGGGAAAAGTCAAGTTAGTCTTACCGGTAACTTGTTTTCCATGAGTCTTTCAGGACAGCGGCAACCCGCCCTTAAGGTTTTTAGGAATATTATACTGTGACTAACCATACTCTGTTTATGTGTTCCAGTTTGGGCCGGAGGTTTCTCTACTACTACTGATAAGTGGAGGGAACCTCCCTTTTTAAGAAGTTTGGTGGAGGTGTGTTTCCTGTCAAGTGGGTGGAGCCACGCTCTCTCAAGGTGCTGTCCTGAAAGACTCATGGAAAACAAGTTACCGGTAAGACTAACTTGACTTTTCTAACCATTGGCCAGTTTACTGTCCTTTAGTCTTTAGTGGGACTGGACTGGTCGGTGGGAGTGGAAGATGCCCCAGCATCAGTGAGGGTGAACAATGGCTCAGGCTTGATGGTCAGTGGGAGTAGGAACGGTGCCCCATGGTCGTTGCCAGCGGGAGTAGGATTGGTGCCCCAGTGAGAGCAATATTTTAATATATATATTTTTTGTCTGTAAATCATTAGTGTTTTGAACACCTTTTTTCTTTTTTTTTTTGTCTGAATCTCCTTGTTTTGTTGGCGTTTACCTTAGCATTTGTTCTGCAGATCAGACTGCCATTAGAGGGAAAGTGAAAGTGACTGGCAGTGCCCCCCACCCATGTATGATACATTGGCTTCTAAAAGCACAAATAGCCAAGAGAATTTGGTCTTTCTGAGTTTTGTCCTTCTACATCTACTAGAATTACTAAACGTGTTCTGACAGACCAGACAAAAGTTTCATATGAATTGAACTTTGTTGTTGAGAGAGGGGGGGGGGCACACGCTAACAGCTGTGTTTTCCTAGACCTTTATCACCTCAGAAGCTCTCTGCTAATAAACTTTTTTTCTTTGTCTCAGGGGCACCATGGCTGAAGAGGAGCAGTTTGTGAACATTGACTTGAATGACGACAATGTGTGCAATATCTGCAAGCTGGGCACGGACATCGAGACCCTGTCATTTTGCACCATCTGCTTTGAGCTGAATATCGAGGGTAAGATTGACTTGTCAGGTTACGTTTAATATGATGGGCATGAATGAACGATGCCCCAGTCCACAATTGCTATTTTTGTCCCATTTCTAGGATATGGTTGGCCATATCTCAGTTATGCCATGAATGTATCTGTATAAGTATAAATGTATCTCTTACTTTGCGTTAGATACACTGATATCCTATGCTGATACTGTTTCATCAAAAATTAAGTATACAAGTTTCCATTTATGAATTATTATTTACGATGATGACGACCCCCCATCAGCTGTTATTCCACACTTTGGCTGATTTCTCAAAGCTGAACTTGTATAAAATAATGAGTTGCCTGCAGTAGCCGATTACACACTAGCTGTCAGTTTTGTATAGAAGGATGAAAAATAAGGGAAAACCTCCTATGTAAAGTTGCAGTGACAGGCGTATGACGTTCATGTCAAATAGATCTTTCCCATTGCTTGAACATTGATAAGCCGTCACAGATCGGTGGGCAGATGAGGCCGGAGATGTCGCATCAGGAAAAAGCCACTTCCAAGTGCTGGCCACAGAACCTCAATCGCACTGCTAATTAGCAAGGATCCAAAATGGAAGACTCCCAGCTCTGATGAGAATTTTACAATATATTGTCCCTTTGTCCTTCTTTCAACCCTGAAATTGTAAATCAATGGTGAGGGTGCTGAGGTGTAGGCTGAGAATCTGTAAATAAAGGAGCTGTGTTGAGGAAAAAAATAAGTTTTATGATCACACATTTCAAGTTGTTGCTAGTATATCAGCACTTGCACAGCATTTTCTTTTCATTTAATTTCAGTGCCGGTTACGGTTTCACAAGACTTGCTGCAACTTGGCTGTAAGTATAACAAAGCCTCATTGCAGGGGATTGTGTTATTCCTTTTAGGCTTCTTTAAGTTTTGCTCCTCCCTTGCACCATATGATTGTGTGACTGGACCTGTAACAGAAAATGAAGTCTGTCTGCGACATTATGCTTCATTTTGTGTGGTCAGGATCCCATACAGCCATTCTACACCATGCAGCTTGTTTATTCTGCAATATCCTTTCCCCATCCTTTCATCTATAAACCTCTGTTATCATGTCAGGTTTTTTTTTGTCTTCCTTTAAAACAACAAACATTATTATACTTGCCTGCTCTGTGCAATGGTTTTGCACAGAGCAGCTCTGATTCCCCTCTTTTGGGGTCCCCCATGGGTGCTCCTTGCTCCTCCTTTTTGGCGTGTACCGCTTCCTATGGGGACACTGCAGGATGTGCTTCCATTGACAGACAAGGCAGCTCGGCCCTGCTCCCTTGTCACAAAATTTGATTGACAGTGGTTCCCGCCTCTATTAATCTACAAGGAGTGGGAACTTAGCTGGGAGAACAACTGCTCTCATGCACATCGGTGTAAGTAGTAGGGTGAGGGGGGACACATGTAGTACAGAGATCTCTCTCTCTCTCTCTCTCTCTCTCTCTCTCTCTCTCTCTCTCTCTCTCTCTCTCTCTCTCTCTCTCTCTCTCTCTCTCTCTCTCTCTCTCTCTCTCTCTCTCTCTCCCTCTCTCTCTCTCTCTCTCTCTCTCTCTCACCTTAAAGTGGTTCTAAGGTCAGAAGGTGTGTTTTTTTTTTAATCTTAATGCAATCTATGCATTAAGATAAAGGGCCTTCTGTGTGCACCAGCACCCGCTAATACTCACCTGAGGTTCCTCTAGCTTCAGCGATGTTGACTAAATGTCCCGGCTGTCAGACTCCCCTCATTTGGCTGAAACGGCAGTGCGGAGCCATTCGCTCACACTGCTGTTAATCAGCCAGTGAGAATAAAAAGGGGGCAGGGCCAGGCTGCAACTCTGGGGCACCCAACAGGAGGGAGGGGACAAGAGAGCAGAAGAGGGACATAAGAGGAGGATCCGGTGATGTAAAAAATCGGACCGCGTCGCTTCCAGTGCTCGTACGTCAGGAGCACAGCTGATCGCGGGTCAAGGGCGTATTCGCCGACGCTTTTTGTTTGTCCGGGAAAATCATAGACTCTGGTGGGCAGCCGGAGGCAGAGCAAGATTCCGAATGATGGTATCGGCAGCAACACCTCCAGCCCTGTCCCGAACACACCCTAGCCTGCTGCTGAGGGGGGGGGGGGGGACGTTGTATTATATAGAGCGTGAGATCTCAGTATATACATTGTATCCTCTATGGGAGGAGCGGCACCATCAGCCAATCGCATTCTATCTTCAGATTTTCAGTAAAACTTTGGAAATGAAATCTAGAATCTGATTGGTTGCCGGCTCCTCTGTCTTCTCCAGTCTTAGTAAATCTTCCCCCCAATATACCACACATTGTAGGGATCATCCCCCCCACCACCACCATCCTCCCAGCTGTAGGGATTACCCCCCCCCCCCCCCCCCCACCACCATCCTCCCAGCTGTAGGGATTACCCCCCCCCCCCCCCACCACCACCATCATCCTCCCAGCTGTAGGGATCACCCCCCACCACCACCATCCTCCCAGCTGTAGGGGATCACCCCCCCACCACCACCACCACCACCATCCTCCCAGCTGTAGGGATCGGCCCTCCGTCCTCCCAGCTGTAGGGATCGGCCCTCCGTCCTCCCAGCTGTAGGGATCGGCCCTCCGTCCTCCCAGCTGTAGGGATCGGCCCTCCGTCCTCCCAGCTGTAGGGATCGGCCCTCCGTCCTCCCAGCTGTAGGGATCGGCCCTCCGTCCTCCCAGCTGTAGGGATCGGCCCTACAGCTGGAAGGATGGGGGTCTGATCCCTACAGCTGGGAGGATGGTGGTGGTGGGGTGGGTGATCCCTACAATGTGTGGTATATTGGGGGGGAAGATTTACCAAGACCGGACTGCTCTGTGGCAATCCACTGCGCAGAACAGGTAAGTATAACATGTTTGTAAAGTCTCATATTTTATTAAAAGTAACAATCACTTTTATGCATTAAGATAAAAAACCTTCTGAATGCAGCAGCCCTCCTAATACCGACCTGAGCCTCATCTTGATCCAGCATTCTGCACGAGAGTCTCGGCTGTCCGGGACTTTCTCTTATCGTTGGCTGAGACAGCAGCGGGGCGCCATTGGCTCCCGTTGCTGTCGGGCGAAATTAGTTGGCCAATGAGGGCAGAGAGGGGGCGGGGCACAGCCACGGCGCTGTCTGAAAAAAAAAAACGGAGCAGCACCTCGGGTGCCCTCATAGAATGCTACTTGCTGTGGGGGTCACTCGGCAGGAAAGAGGGGCTAGGAGCGCTGGTGTGGGACCTGAGAAGGGGAGGCTTGGGGCTGCTCTGTGCAAAACCATTACACAGAGCAGGTAAGTTGAACATGTGTGTTTTTTTTTTTTTTTTCGTTTTTTTTTTTAAATAACAAACAAGACTTTAATATTGCCCCCCCCCCCCCCCCCCTTTAATATAACAAAAATATTATACTTGCCTGTACTGTGCAAGAGCAACCCTGATTTTTTTTTTCTTCTAGGCTCCCCTGCTGATGATCCTGGCCCCTCTTCTTTGGTATATGCCCCATAGAAAGCTGCTTCAGAGGGGGACCCTCGCCTGAAGCGTTGTTGCAGCTTTCTGCCGGGGGGGGGGAACAAAGCCTTAAGCCTTGTTGCAGCTCTCTGCCGGGGTGGAACAAAGCCTGAAGCGTTGTTGCAGCTCTCTTCCAGGGGGGGGGGCATCGCCTGAAGTGTTGTTGCAGCTCTCTGCCAGGGGGGGGGCATCGCCTGAAGTGTTGTTGCAGCTCTCTGCCGGGGGGGGACCCACGCCTGAAGCGTTGTTGCAGCTCTGTGCCGGGGGGGGGGGGGGGGGGACCCTCGCCTGAAGCGTTGTTGTAGCTCTCTGCCGGGGGGGGGGGACCCTCGTCTGAAGCGTTGTTGCAGCTCTCTGCCGGGGGGGGGGCATCGCCTGAAGCGTTGTTGCAGCTCTCTGATGGGGGGGGGACCCTCGTCTGAAGCGTTGTTGCAACTCTCTTTCCCGGGGGGGGGGGCATCGCCTGAAGCGTTGTTGCAGATCTTCGTAAAAGAAAAAAAGCCAAGCATGGGTTGCAATCATTTAAGGATTTTTTTTTTTTTGCCTGCAGTTTTTCTTGAGCTATACAGTAATGGAAAATGAAATGGGATTGCTGTGGGTAGCTTTATTTCCCACATTAGTCTAGCTCTAGTCTAGGCACCTTATTCAGTAAAGGCCGATTTGTTTACAGCAGGCGGCTGGGACTTTTCCGTCTTCTATTTTCACCGCGGTCTCTGTGGAATTTTTTTCTGTCTCAGTCCAACATCCTGTTTTTCGAACCTTCTAACAACAACTCGCTACATAAGTATTGTACTCGCCATACTGCCAATGTCCCTGCTGACACTGATTATACATTATCTCTGCAGATTGTCTCCGTTTATTTTCACTACAAAGCTAGATAACTTTGTTTGAAATTGATTTTTATATAGTGCTGGTTCAAGTGTTTACTGCCAAAACTGCTTTTATGTTTCATTATTTCAAGTCTCCCATGCTGACATGGTCGAGAAATGCTTGTTTGCATTATATCGCTTTTAATGTATCAACCTTAAAGAGAACCTGTCAAGTTTTAGCTTACCTAAGAGTGCCCAATGTCTCGTGCAGCACCATCTCCCTTCATGCAGTTTTTAAAACGGGACTTTACCCATAGCTGTTTGACAGTTAATGTTTTTTAGCAAAAGAACATACATTTAATAATAATAATTATGCTCCCAAATGAGTGTGTGCTGTAAATTGCCTCCAGCATTGCTCCTTTTTCCTGTTGCTGGAGGCTGCCATTTTGTTGAAGCACAGAGAAATCCTTTTTTCCCTTATCGTCTTTCAGGACAGCACCTTGAGAGCGTGGCTCCACCCACTTGACAGGAAACACACCTCCACCAAACTTCTTAAAAGGGAGGTTCCCTCCACTTATCATCAGTTTTTGTGTTTCCTCCGGCGGGAACACATGTGGGGGTTAGGAGCTCTCCAGGTTTCCTGGAGAGGTTTTTTTCTTTCTATCTCCCTACTCCACCTTTTTTTCTACCTACCTCAGAGAGTCTGTTCCTCCCATTCACGGGTTAGAGAGTGCCTTGTGCATGGGCTCCTTCTCCCTCATCAAGTGCTCAGTGAGCCAGGACTGCTCCAGGACGCTGCCCCCCTGGCTAGGTACTCGCGCGGACGTTCCTTACTTTTTTCCGTCCAAAACCGACGCCGGCGCCATCTTGGGAAGGTCAGCTGGTGACTTCCTTACTCCAGCTGCTTCCCCCGGAAATGAGGTAACCGGAAGGGGTGGGGTTCTTACGAGCGGGCGCAGTTCCACCCGGAAGCGCTGAGGGAGGAGGGAGGAACGGGTCTGGTGCCTTATTAGTTGGTTCTGGTCCGGTGCAGCGGCACTAGTGGAGTCCGGAACCGGCGTTCTGCCACCAACCATCACGCTACTGCCCTCAAGCATGGAAGGGGGATCCGCAGCGAGTGGGACAGGCACTGGCACCAGCAAGACCCAGGTAAGGGGTAGACTTGTGTTCTACCCTTAGTTACTTGGAGGTCTCTCTCCAGCTCTCTCTCTCTCTCTCTCTCTCTCTTGGGGGGAGTGAGTGGCTTTTTTTCCCCCCCTGGTGGCGGGGGCCTGTTTGGGCACGTGAGTGTATAAGGATCTCTCACTGTGCACCTTTGGTGAGCACCTTGATGGGTTGTTCAGGTTATCTCACATGGTTGGTTTTTTGTTTTTCCCCTTTTGTTTCTTTTCCTTATCAGGCCAAAGGCTCTGAACCCGGAAACAAAAAGAAATGTCCTTCATGCAAAGCTAAACTTTCTGAAGGATGGAGAAAAGCTTTATGTCAATCATGTGTTGACTCCTTGGTGAAAGAAGAAGCTTCTGCTGCCTGCAGCGACATAATTGCTTCTGTAAAGAAGGAGTTGGATGCTACGATTCAATCCTTTAAATCTTCACTCATGAAACCATCTGTGAGCCAAGCCTCTACCTCACAATCCTCACAAGACTCACCTTTAGTTCCTGTAGTGGAGGCAGAAGAGAGTCCTCTGAACCAGGACGGCCCCCCTCCCTCACATTCCCAGGAATCGGAAGAGGAGGAAGACGAATTAGAAAATATATCTTCTAAATATAAATTGTCTTTGGACCAAGTGGATGACCTCCTTAAAGCTGTGCATGCAACTTTGGGCTTGGAGGAGGAGCGCAAAGAGCTATCCTTACATGACAGGATGTATGCGGGTCTCTGTGAGCCCAAAATACGTACTTTTCCTGTTCATTCTGTGATTTCTGACTCAATCATGAGGGAATGGGCTGATCCAGAAAAGAAACCTTTCTTTGCTAAAGCTCATAAAAGAAGGTTTCCGTTTGATGAGGATCCAGCAGCTCTTTGGAATAAGACTCCAAAAATTGATGCAGCCTTTTCTCAGGTCTCAAGGTCTTCGGACCTGGCGTTTGAGGACATGGGGATTCTTAAGGAACCCATGGATAAAAAGATGGACCAGCAGTTAAAGAGGGCCTGGCAATCCATCTTAGGCAACCTTAAGCCAGCAATGGCAACCACCTGCGTCTCCAGAAACCTGGAGTACTGGCTGAGCCAGCTTAAAGCTCATATTGTAGCTGATTCCCCTAAGCAGGAAATCTTAGATTCCTTCTCTACCCTGTCTGCTGCGGTAGCCTATGTCTCAGATGCGTCTGCAGAGTCTATCAGGATGACAGCTAGATCTGCGGCCCTTACTAATTCAGTAAGAAGGGCCTTATGGTTAAAGACCTGACCCGGGGACACAGCGTCCAAAAACAAACTGTGTGGAATCCCTTTTCAGGGGGATTTTTTGTTTGGTCCTGAGTTAGATACAGTACTCGATAGGACCGCAGACAAGAAAAAATCTTTCCCGGTCAAAAAGAAGGGTCAGTCGGGTAAAAAGTTTTTTCGTCCCCCAAGGGCTCAACAACAGAGTAAGCCTCAAGAGAGGAAAAAGGTCTGGTCAGGGCAGAGGGGAAAGGGCAAAAGCAATGTCCTTTTCAATCCTCCTGCGACAACCAGCAAAACCCAGTGACAGCCAGTTGCAGGTAGGGGGGAGACTTCAACGCTTCCTCCCTTTTTGGGCCAGCATAACAGAAAATCAGTACATTCTCGCTATGCTGTCTCTAGGCTACAAGATAGAATTCTCGGACCCTCCCCCAGAGAGGTACCTTCTGACAGACTTACCAGGAGATATTGTCAAGTCCCTAGCCATGAAGAGCCTTTTAAAGGATCTGAGAAAGCAGGGGGTTGTAATCCCAGTACCAGAGGGGGAGCTTTACCAGGGGTTTTATTCCCATGTATTTATGGTAAGAAAACCGTCCGGAAGCTTCAGGCTCATTCTCAATCTAAAGCCTTTAAACAGATCAGTCCTATACGAAAGGTTTTGCATGGACTCAATCTTTACGGTAAAAAACCTGTTAACAAAGGGTTGCTTTATGGCGTCTATCGATTTGAGAGACGCCTATCTGCATATCCCCATAGCTTCCCAATCCCAAAGATTTTTGAGATTGGCAGTAAACATGGGAAGGGAGGTCGTGCACCTTCAGTTCAGGGCCCTCCCCTTCGGCCTCTCCTCGGCCCCGAGAATTTTTACAAAAGTCATGGCAGAGGCTCTTGCTCCGCTCCGCCTTCAGGGTATAGCGGTAGTTCCATACCTAGACGACTTACTCTTCTTTGCCCCCTCCAGGGAAAAATTACTGGAGGATCTCGGAAGAGCTCGCAGCCATCTAGAGGCTTTGGGTTGGATCATAAATTTGGAAAAATCAAATTTCAGCCCAACCCAAGAGGCACAATTTCTGGGGTATCGGATAAGCTCAGTAGAGCAAAGAATTTTTCTCCCAGAGGACAAAAAACTAAAGATAAAAGGGGTCGTTGCCTCCTTACAGACAAATCTAGAGCTGTCCATCAGACAGGTAATGTCAGCCCTAGGAACCCTTACCTCATCTATGCCAGCAGTGCAGTGGGCAAGACTGCACTTCAGGCCCCTCCAGAGCTTCCTTCTGAAGGTGTGGGATCGCAGGACAGAATCTCTGGAAACAAAAGTAAAGATCCCCTCCAGAGTGAAACGGTCACTATGGTGGTGGAGAAGTCAGACCAATCTGTCAGCAGGCCTGTCTTGGTCATTCCCAGTAGAAAGAGTGGTAACGACAGATGCCAGCCTATGGGGATGGGGGCACACTTGGGTCAGAACTATGTTCAGGGAGTTTGGTCCCAGTCAGAAGCAGGAAAATCCTCCAATTGGAGAGAGCTAAGGGCTGTAGCTTTAGCTTTAGATGCCTTCTCCGCAGACCTTCAAGGTGCCCATGTTCAAGTGTTCTCGGACAATGCCACTACCATTGCTTACTTAAACAGGCAAGGAGGCACAAGAAGCAGATTACTTCAGCTTCTCGCCTTGGGCATCCTAAACTGGGCAGAAAATCATTTGCTGTCCTTATCAGCGGTCCACCTCAAGGGCACTTCAAACATAGTAGCAGATTTTCTAAGCAGAAAACGGATTCAGGAAGCAGAATGGACCCTAAATCCGGAGATCTTCAGGTTAATCACCCAAGCCTGGGGCCTACCACAAATAGATCTATTTGCGTCAAAAGAAAATACGCAACTTCCAGCCTATTTCTCCATTTACAGAAACGACAGTTCCCAGGGAACAGATGCGTTAATTCAGCCTTGGAATTTCCAACTGGCGTACGCCTTCCCTCCTTTTCAGCTAATACCATTAGTGATAAGGAGGATTCAGAAGGAGAAATCAGAAGTAATCTTAATCACCCCATTCTGGCCAAAAAGGGCTTGGTTTACCTCCCTTCTTCGAATGGCGGTCAAACCACCTTGGCGACTACCGCTTCGACAGGACCTACTTCTGCAGGGGCCAGTGTGCCATCAGGGGGTGTCCTCTCTAAACCTCACAGCGTGGTATCTGAGAGGCAGTTATTGATACGGAAAGGTCTGTCCCGACCACTGGTGACTACCTTACTTACTAGTAGAAAGCTGGTTACCAGAAAAATCTATGAAAAATACTGGAAGGTTTACAACTCCTGGTGTCACTCGTCTAATAGAGTGGTAAAGAACCTAGTATCAGTGTTGGAATTTCTTCAGGTTGGGGCAGAAAAGGGCTTATCAAGCAGTACACTCAAAGTACAAACAGCCGCATTAGGAGTCTTTCTGGAAAGGCCGATATCCTCGGAACCTTTGGTTGTCAGATTTTTCAGGGCACTCTCTAGGTCCAGACCAGCTCCTGTACGACACTTCCCGAGTTGGGATTTATCAGTAGTTCTGCGGTCTTTGACGAAAGAGCCCTTTGAACCTTTACAAGATGTCTCTCTGAAGTACCTTACTCTCAAAACCGTATTCTTAGTGGCAATTACAACAGCCAGAAGGATTGGCGAACTGCACGCCCTGTCAATAAAGAAACCCTTTCGATCCGTCTTCACGGACCGGATTGTACTAAAGACTGATCCAGCCTTTCTACCAAAGGTGGCGTCAAGCCTTAATAGGGCGCAGGAAATCGTCATTCCAACCTTCTGCTCCAATCCATCAGGGGAAAGGGAGCGACAATTTCATATGTTGGATGTGAAAAGAACGTTACTACATTACCTCGAAGTGACCAAGGATTTTCGATCCTCAGACTCCTTGTTCATACTTTTCTCAGGAAAAAGGAAGGGCCACCAAGCATCTAAGGGGTCAATTGCTAGATGGCTAAGAACCGCTATTCTGGAAGCTTATTCCCAAGCAGGACTATCTCCCCCGCTGGGCATTAAAGCACACTCTACTAGAGCTCAGGCCACTACATGGGCAGAAATAGCTGGTGCCACCCCAGATCAGATCTGCAAGGCGGCTACGTGGTCAAGTTACCTTACGTTTGTCCGTCATTATAGACTGGATCTTCTGTCAGCAAGCGATCAGGCTTTTGGCAGAAAGGTCTTGCAAGCTGTGGTCCCTCCCTAGAAGTGGGTAAGTCTCTATTATCCTCTCAAGGTGCTGTCCTGAAAGACGATAAGGGAAAAGTCAAGTTAGTCTTACCGGTAACTTGTTTTCCATGAGTCTTTCAGGACAGCGGCAACCCGCCCTTAAGGTTTTTAGGAATATTATACTGTGACTAACCATACTCTGTTTATGTGTTCCAGTTTGGGCCGGAGGTTTCTCTACTACTACTGATAAGTGGAGGGAACCTCCCTTTTTAAGAAGTTTGGTGGAGGTGTGTTTCCTGTCAAGTGGGTGGAGCCACGCTCTCAAGGTGCTGTCCTGAAAGACTCATGGAAAACAAGTTACCGGTAAGACTAACTTGACTTTTTAATTGGAATTCCCCCCCCCCCCCCTCCTTAGTCTCAGAAACTGTATGTCACTTTCTTCAATTAAAACATGTACATTTGCAGCTTTGATTGTATGTTTTGGCAAAGTTGGAGACAACGGCTGACAGAAGCTTTATGCCTAGTACACACAATGAGAATATCGGACAAATTATCCTCCCTGTTTTGTTTTTTTTTGTCCCGAGTATAAGCCTAGGGTGAGAATGCAGCAGCCACTGTAAGCGGAAAAGATGGTCAACAATGCCCATTTGCATGCATCACTCTGCCCTATTCAGCCTCACTGTGCCCGAGTCGGTGTACCTGAAATTTTTACAGTTGCGGTCTCTTCCTGGTCCCGTTCCGCGTTAGGCGTTTCCCAGCAGCCTATCACGGACGTCTTCTCATCCTCGGACTCAGTTTCCCAGCAGTCACTGTGTTCAGCGTTTTGCCTATGAAAAGACGTCCATGATTGGCGGAACACTGAACACAGTGTCTGCTGGGAAACCGAGCTTGAGGATGAGAAGACATCCGTGATTAGCGGAACAATGAACACAGTGTCTGCTGGGAAACGCCTATCGCGGAAGGGACTAGGGGGAAGCCGCGACTTTTAAACAATGGACGCTCGCGGCCCTTAAAGTGTCACTAAAGGAAAACATTTTTTTTTGCTGAAATTACTGTTTATACAGGGTATAGAGACATAATGGCTAACTGATTCCTTTTAAAAATGATAAAAATCATTCATATAATGTGCCTGCAGTTTAGTCTCACTTTTAAACTGGTTTCATCTTTCTGTGAAGTAAAGAGACACACAGAACAAAAACAAACAAATACAGTGCAGTGTTTTGTTTTTAAAATATATCTGATTCTGAGGAGTTTTAGACACACAGTAATGACAGCTTGGACCACAGTGAAAAGCTGCCATGAGATTTTTCATAAGGAGCCAGACAAGCAGGAAGTGTGGAGATCAGAGCAGAATTACAGCAACTTCAAAGCAAAAATGAACAATGAGGACATGAAACCAAGACTGCAGTAAGGTAAAGGAAGCTATTTAGCTAAAAAAAAAAAAAATCCTTCAGTGATTCTTTAAGGTACTCTGGCTCCAGTATAAGCTGAGGGGGGTATTTTCAGACCTAAAAAAGTCGCGTGATCAAGTTGCGTGATTGGCTGGGCCATTCTAGCAGCTTTATTTTCTTTCTTTAAAACCAATTGAGAGTTTCCTTGATTTTTATCAAGAATGTCTTGGCACACTTTTCCATTTATCCGTCAATTATGTGAAGTTTGCCAGTACTATATGCTGGAAAACAGCCCCACACCATGATGTTCCCACCTCCAAACTTCACTGTTGGCATGGGGGTGTTTTTGGGGTGTCATTTGACCTCCAAACATGGCATGTATTATGGCATCCAAAGAGTTAAATTTTGGTCTCGTCTGACCAGACTATATTCTCGTATTTCACAGGCTTATAAGCAAACTTTAAGCAAGCTTCAACATGCTTTTTCTTCAGCAGTGGAGTCTTGCGCGGTGAGCGTGCACACAGGCCGTGGCGCTTCGGTGCATTACTTATTGAACTAACTGCCGGGAGTACTACTTTTCCACTTGACATCAGGAACGGCCCAATTAAGGTAAATTGGGTGCAATTCCTGCTATTACTGGGCCATGCGTGTCCAGCATTTTGCTGTGCGTAGTTCTTTTAGGCTGTCCTTGTTTGCAGAGCTCTTCCCCGTGTTTACATTCCATTACATTTGAGTGTGGAGAGAGGTATTCTATTTTGTGCTCTGTAATGTGTAGAAAGAGAACTTCTAATGTGGAATGCTCACTGTCCTCTGCAGCGTGATCTCCAAAATCTGCCTAATCAAGCTATATAATGCGAAATTAACAGCGCGGGGTACATTACACAGAACAGACCTAATGAGCTGGGAGAAGCTCACCCTGTGGAAATGGAAGCGCCATTATCTGTGGAATATATCGTGCCGTTGTTTTTCTATTTCAGAGATAACATTTAGCATACGACATTAACCACTCTAATGTTTCCACAGTCAGGGCTTCTGTTTCACTTGGCAAATGTTTGGTTTGTTGTGTTTTTTTCGACAATTTTTTTTTAGACATTACCCAGGAGATATCTTCTGTCTAATATAAGAACGCAGGCTTTGTTCTGGGACAGCAACTACTTTATATGTTAAAGGAAACGATGGAAGCTGTATTCTGGCAATCGTTTCTTTTGCAGTGTGACCGTGTAATCAATATGCATGCTCTATGACTCAGACAGCTTGTAGTTTGCACCAGGATTTGATTCTTTCCTGGAGGCCAAATGAAGTTCCAGAAGAGAAAAATAAAGCAGAAAATATTCTGTTAGGCCTGATTTACACCGATGCATTTTTAGTGCTTTTTTCAGAGTTACACTACAGTCCACTTAGCATGATTTCCTATGGAACACGTTCTGTAGTGCAAAAAATGCATAGGTGTGAATCGGGCCTTGGGGAGGTCTGCATTAAAGAGGACCTGTTGCACATTAATTTTAAAGTCTCTAGATGAGAGCCTACCTCCTAGTGGGAAAAGTCTGTTCATTTGGGCTGAAATTTACTGTATTTCAAACTCGGAGGTGAATAATTGTTTAAAGGCTTTGTAAAGGATTTTTTATTTTTTTTTATCTTAATGGCTTCCTTTACCTTAATGCAGTGCTGTTTTCATGTCCTCATTGTTCGTTTTTGTTCTCAAGTTGCTGAAATTCTTCTCTGATCTCCACACTTCCTGGTTGTCTGTTTCCTGAGAACCACAGTACTGGGAGCTTTCTCTCTGTGGTCACCTAATCAAGGAGGTGTGATTACTTTGTGTCTAAAACCCCTCAGCACCAATCCGTTTAGTTTTCCAAACCATCACTGCCCTGTATTGGCTCTGTACAGCAGAGAAGCAGGAAATATGCAAAAACGAACCTAGAAACTACAGGTACATTATATGATTGATTTGTATCTATTTTTAATTGTTTTTTAAAAGGAATCCGTTAACTATTATGTTTCTATACCCTGTAAACAGTCATTTCAGCCAATTTTTTTTTTTTTTTTAATTAGAACTCCTTTAATTTTTTTGACCTTGGGACTTATGTTAATAGGTGAATGCTTTCAGGAGCATTCCACTTGCATTTAAGATGCTTCTGTTTGTGTACTCAAAGTTCTGTCAGAGGTGCATTTGACCTCCTTTTCTGACTTGCGTTTGATCACCTACTAAGCTGCATTTCCATTTAATTTGCATGGGAAGAGACGCAGTTCTTACACAAACAAATACTCTGGTGTACACAGGCCACTTTAGCCCTGGTTCACACTGCTGTGACTTGTCATACGACTTGCAACACATAAAGTTGCATGACAAGTCAAATCACTTATTTCAATTGCAGCTGTTTCAATCAATGCTACTCAAGTCGCAGTGACTTCAAAAAAGGTTTCTGCACTTTAAAGAGCAGTTGGGTTGCAGAAATGTGAACTGAGCCTTTATTCAATACATTTATTTCTTTATTTCTTTATTTTGCTTCTGGTACAAGGTTGGTCTTTAATTTCATACAGGATCTGCTGGTGACTAGAGCTGCACGATTCTGGCTAAAATGAGAATCACAATTATTTTGTTTTTTTTTGTTTTAGAAGATGAATCACGATTCCCTCGGTGTAACATCTTTTACATTAAAGCGGATATCCCATTAAAAAAGTATATTAAAAGCCAGCAGCGACAGATACTGCAGCTGCTGACTTTTAATATTAGGACACTTACCTGTCCTGGAGTCCAGCGGCGTCTGCAGCAGAGGACGAGCGTTCGCTCGTCTCTCTGCTGTTCCCCCCTCCATCCACGGTGAGGGAACCAGGAAGTGAAGCGCTCCGGCTTCACTGCCCGGTTCCCTATGGCGCATACGCGAGTCGCGCTCCGCCCGCCGATTGGCTCCCGCTGTGTGCTGGGAGCCGAGAGTTCCCAGCACACAACGGGGGGGCAACAGGATGTCGCAAAAAAAACAGACTTTTGCCCGAGACTGCGGGCCGGAAGTGGGTGCAGATACCTGTCTTTAGACAGGTATCTGCACCCCCCCCCCCTGAAAGGTATCAGTTGTGACACCGGAGGGGGGGAGGGTTCCGATCAGCAGATCTTCACTTTAGGGTGGAGATCCGCTTTAAAACAAAAAAAAAATTGGGCTAACTTTTTTTTTTTTTTTTTTTTTTTATTATTATTATTATTAATTGAAGTGTATTTTTCACAAAAAACTGCATTGGGCTGGGCAAAACAGTGTGACATAAAGTACCTTGCCATTTTATTCCCTAGGGTCTCTGCTAAAATATATGTAATGTTTGGGGGTTCCAAGTAATTTTCTAGAAAAAAATATTGATTTTAACTTAAGAAACAAGTGTCAGAAAAAGATTTGGACTTGAAGTGGTTAAACTTCCTGCATTTACACACAGGAGTTTGGTCCAAGAAGGAATGGTTAGTTACAATGTTTCATGTTGTTAAAAACTTGGCGGACTGCCTGGATTTTTTCTTTACACACACACACACATTTATCCCTTTGATCTAAGAAGGAAGCATTAGTTACAATGTTTCCTGTTAAAAACTTGGCAGACTGCCCAGATATTTTTTTTGACAGCTGAAAAAGTAGATAGTCTCTCCACTTTTTGTAAGATTAATTCTGCAGCCTCACTGGTGACATAGCATTTTTTTTTTCAGTTACATTATGAGGTGGCAGCACTGTGAAGTTCCCCTGGTGAATTTATTTTCTTTATGTCCTGCTCCTGTAGTTATAAAGTTCCCTTTTGAGGTAGGTGGTGTCAATGCCAAATTCCAGGAGGCAGAAAGAGTTCAAGAAAAGAGAGTGGGGAACATGCGTTTTTTTGTAAGGGCTTTAACTTGACATACGACTCCTGTAGTAACTTGCGTTCTTGGAAATAGTCTTGTGCTTTAGGCTTCCACCTTGAAGCAGTTGCCTGCGCTCAGACTTTGACTTTTTTTTAATAGATGTGGTGATGTACAATGGGTTATGATACACAGGGGCTCATCCCTCTAGCTTGTCTTTTATTGTTGACTGCTTTAAACAAAATGGACCACACAGCATTTTATGGTACAATGCATTAAGTACATTTACCATTATCTCTTAGCCCCCCTGCAACGTCCCACAGATGCCTGTTATCCTGCCACTGAAGTGAAGCTTCCTGTGATAGGGTGGCAACAACGCTACACTGTTCCTGAATGCAGAGTTGTCATTCATGTTTGCTGTACCTGCTTGTGCTACCGTCTTATAATGTTTCAGGAGCTGTGTCTATCAGCATTGTCACTGCTGAGTCAGGTGTGTAGCTTGTCAATAAGGAGCTGGCCACATCTAATTCTGCCCTCTGCTTTCTGGATTGGCAGCACTTTTGCTGAAAACCCTTCTACTCTGAGCTGCAGTGTCAGAGTGGGAGCGCGCGAGACATGAACAAAGGAGGATTTGGCTTAGCCAGGAGAGGTGAAGGAAGCGTTTTGTTTACTTTTGGAGTCTTGTGCATTACATAGTAACAGCAGTTGTACCATAAAGTGATACTAAAGCTTTATTTTAAAATTGAAAATCACAAACATTTCATACTTACATAGTAACAGCAGTTGTACCATAAAGTGATACTAAAGCTTTATTTTAAAATTGAAAATCACAAACATTTCATACTTGCCTGCTCTGTGCAATGGTTTTGCACAGAGCAGGCCCAATCCTCCTTTTCTGGGATCCCCCACTGGCGCTCCTGGCCCCCCTTTTCGGCGTCCCCTTTCCATTGGGGCACCTGTGCATGCTTGCTCCTGAGTCCCGCTGCTGCATCTATTGACAGACAGCGGGACTCAGCCCTGCCCCCCTCGCTCCCGTGTCACAGCTTTTGATTAACAGCAGCGGAAGCCAATGAATATCAACTTGTCCAACGAGGGAGACAGAGACTCGTGCACATTGCTGGATCAGATGGGGCTGCAGCACAAAAGGTTTTTCATCTTCATGCATGGAGGTGAAAAACCTTAAGGCTTTAGAACCACTTTACAAGAACTTGTGACTACACAAGTTCTTTTAAAGATTCATGTCGATACACTTTGAAGATTGTAGACATGGTACAGGATTTATGCTTATCCACCCATTCATGTTCTTGTATGTACTGGGATTGTTGGATGCATTCAGAATCTTTTCTGAATCCTGAAAGACTTGTTTTAAAGTAAATCTATTGTGAAACCTGTATGTATAATGCAACTTGCCTATACAAGCACAGGCATTATATAGTTACAGTACACACCCTTACTTCCTATGTCAGTCTGCACTTCCAGCAAGCCCAAGAATCCCTGCACTTACTATGGGGATTCTTCAATCTGGCCATGTGGCCACACCTCCTGCAATAGGAGCAATCATAAAGTCCAGGTGGCTGCACATCAACAATCCACTTTATTGAAGACTATAGACCAAAATGACAGGTGGTGCAAACCCATCAGGTGATAAGAGGGTAATCGCCTCTTGCACTGGTAATAGTGCAGAATGTGTTTTACCTTTTCCCCTTCTGTGTTTGTACCTCCCTGTCATTTTGGTCTTTTATCTTCAATAAAATGTATTGTTGGTGTGTAACCATCCGGACTTTCTTTGCCCTACACTGTACAGACATGAGTTTTGCTTGCACCCAATTGGAGGATGTGTATGCGGATGAGATTGAAATGAACTTGCATGGAGCAGCAGTGCATTGGTTCTAGCAATCATAAATAACATGAAGTACAAACTTTTTTTCCTGTTTTCACTGATATTAAAGGCAGAACTATCACCATACTTTATGTGGTATCTATCCCACAGCGAACAAGTAAAAGAAGCACCTGCGCCCATTTAGATTCATTACTGGATTGTGCTGTAAAGCACATCCTTTTTTTTTTTTTCTTCTGTTTGTTGGCTGTAGCTCCACCCAGGGCTTAACCCAATTTATGGGCATGCCCACTAGGGTCTACAGTACAGCACTAGCTGTGCCTCCTATAGCGGGGCCCCCAAGGCAAGGCAGCAGACTCGGCATTTGGCCATCACTGCCTTTTAATAACTAGAGCAAATCTGTAACAATCACATTGATGGCTTAAAACTAGAACTTTTTTAAGTTCTAGATCAAACCCACTTTAAAGGTTTTATGTTTTACTGCATCATAAGTGTTCTCTGACAGTTTTTATGCTGACACTTAGAAGCCAGACTGCACTGATCACACAGATGCTCGTTCCACAGCCGAGCACACACGCATGTCCCTGATGCTGGCTGAGCCCAGGAAGCACATTTACTGCAAAGGACACGGGACATATAAAGATATCTGTTCTGTTTAAGTAGCACTTACAACATTTTTTGCACTGGATTTAAAAAAATGAAATCTAAATCGGCAATGACAGCACTTGGCTTTCTATTTTTAAAGTCAACCTGTCCTTTAAAAGAGAAAGTACCCAGCTATCTCACCCTATTAGATTGTAAGCTCTTCGTAGCAGGGCCCTCTTAATTCTATTGTATTGTAGATGTATTGTCTCACTTTTATATTGTAAGCTCTTCATAGCAGGGCCCTCTTAATTCTATTGTATTGTAGATGTATTGTCTCCCTTTTATATTGTAAAGCTCTGCGTAAACTGTTGACGCTATAAAAATCCTGTATAATAATAATCACTAAGTTCAAGCACCACCATGATGGCTATTTGTGGTGCCTGCAATTGTAGACTCTTGATTTTCGCGTAGCAAAAAGGATAAAAAAAATTGTGTGTGTGTTTGTTTGTTTTTTATCTTTGGAGCCTGATTATGGTTTTGTCCTAAGCAATTATAGCTTAAAACTAAATTCTATAGACATGTTGGGGCACATTTCTTTTGCTCTAGTCTAGGCAATCGGCAAATGTTCTTATGGGCCATTAGAGATGTAAGCCATGAAGCAACGTGCCTGTGTGAGAATCCTCTAGTGCAGTGATGGCGACCCTTGGCACGCCAGATGTGTTGGCACTACATTTCCCATGATGCTCATGCACTCTGCAGTGTAGTTGAGCATCATGGGAAATGTAGTTCCAAAACATCTGGGGTGCCAAGGTTCACCATCACTGCTCTAGTGGAAGCTGCCTCTCTGTGACTTGTCACTAAACCGCAGTTTGGAAATCGCAGAAAGGCTGTTTGTATCGAAAGCTTCCATCTCCGGGATTTTGTTGTGACAGATTGTGTGATGGCTTGCACCACTCAGATTGAAAGCATAACGTAATTCCCCATACACACGATTGGAATTTCCGATGGAAAAAGTCAGATGGACTTTTTCCATGGTATTTTACGATCATGTATAGCCCCATCTGAGTTTTTTCATCGGAAAGTTCCGATGAATTCCATCAGATTTTAGATATAGAACATGTTCTATATTTTTGTGATTTGGCCGGGCAAAAGTCTGATTCGTTTGTAAGCAGCATAAGGCTTTTCTGGGAGCCTTAAACGTCCTAAATAAGACTAAAAATTACATACTGTTGTAGCTAAAATGAAAAATACGTTGGATCCCAGCTTCTGGCCACATCAAAGCCCTGGTGGAGTCGCTATGCTTTGCTGCTCCCTGCTGAGAGAGTTGAATGCCCAAAATCCCGCTAGAATATATCCTTCCTTCACTGTGCTGCAAGCTACACCTGGTGTGACTGGTGATGTGAAGGGATGGACACACACAAGAGCAAAAATAAAAAATCAAGCTTCTCTTATGCCTAGTACACACGTACAGGATTCTTGGCGGTAAAAAGTCAGCCGGGAAAACCTGAGAACCTGCTTGGTTCGGTTTTATTTCTTGTTTTTCTTCTGCACACAAAAGGGTTTTCCCGACAGGAAAACTGCGCTGGAGCTTTGGTCGGGAATCCAGCCTGTGTGTATGCTCAATCGCAGTTTTTCACATAGGAAAACAGCCGGGAAAAGGACCGCCGGGGAAAAAAGAGAGCTGGTTCTCCTTTTTTTTTACCGTTTTCCTGTCGGGGAAAACTGCGATGGACCATACACTCGGTTTTACCGGCCAAATGCTCTCATGGCAGTTTTCCTGATGGGAAAACCAGTCGTGTGTACGAGGCTTGAGTCATACAGGCAGATGTGCAGACACATTTTAACAAAATATTTTGTAATTTTCCTAAAATTTTATAATCCGGTTAGGTTATCATGGGTGTTTTGAAGGTGACATTAATGCTCATCAGAGTTCTTCTTTGACCTTGTTAAGTGTTTCACTAATTTTGGTTTATTGTTCCTTTTTATTTTCTCTGTGCCTTGCACTTGACTTCACAGTGGCTCAGAGTTCTAAATCTATTATTATGTCTGGAATTGAAAAATTATTGTATATCCATCCTAGCTGAACGGCTGTGGGAACTGTGATTCAGGGGCAGTGAAAGGCACCCAGTCTCCGCTGGATTAATGTCACTTGATGGAGCGGAAAGACCAAAGTCATGCTTAGCAGCTTACAACACAAAATGCACAAACGTAATGGAGGTTAAGCGAGCAGGCGATTTCTGACTGGTTCCTTCTCAATAAAGTGACATTTGTTGGTATAAATGTCAGAGTCTTCACGCTTCAAAGCTCCCCTCTAAGATACTTTTTTTTTTTCTTGTGCGTTTGTTTTACTTTTATTTTTAGCTCTCCTTAGTATATTATTGGTTTCCTGTTGTTATTCTACAGCCCCAATTAATCTGGAATTGTCTAGAGTAGTGGTCTCCAAACTTTGCTTGTTTTTTTCCTGGCCCATGGGGTACTATTTCATCCACTAATACCAACAATGAGGCACTATTCCCCTCCCCACTGACACCAATAAAGAGGGCACAATTCATCCCAATGACACCAACAATTGGGCGCAATTCCTCCTAATAACACCAACGATGAGGCCCAATGACCTTAATTCCTTTTACTTACACCAATAATGGGAATGCAGTTACACTCACTGAAACAATGGGGCATTCTTTTTTCCTAGTGGCCACAGTTTGGTCCTCTTAAAGTCTGAAAAACTGTAAACTTGCCCTTTTGTTTAGAAAGTTTGGAGACCCCCGGTATAGAGAGTAGGTGTGATCTGAGCAAATGAGTAGATTGAGTTTGAGGTTTGCCACTTTATAGCCAGTGACCGATGTAACATCGCAGAAGCATTGGATTTGGATAGAGGTGGATCTGTTGCTTTTTTCATCTTTTAACGATCATAAAACAACCTATTTAGTTTAAAATAGAAATGAAATATATATGTGTGTGTGTATATGTGTGTATATATATATATATATATATATATATATATATATATATATATATATCTATATAATGTATTAACTTTTTTTATTTTATTTTTTGTGATCACATTCTCTCTGTTCTCAGCTGCATAAGAGCTGGGGGAGAAGCAGCAGCACACCAAGCTTTCCAGTGAATGGCTGTGCAGAGGAGTGTGTCACAAGTCTGATCATTGGAGGCGAGCAGGGGCTGAGTTACCCGCATAGCTAGAGAACTGATGGTGTACTCTCCTGCTTAGTGTGGTCAGTTTTTAATAGGAAAGCATGGGAACTCACAGCAACACCAGGGATTTCACATAAAGGAAGCAATGCAAAGAGAACAAGATCCTTTGTCATACAAATGCGTGATACAGCAGGCATGTATCGGGAAGATGAAGTAGTCTACTGCATCAGCGTGAGGAGAGAGGAAGAAAGCCGGTAACCGGCTTCTGTTACAATCAGTGCCACCTATTGGTGCCCACAAGTGCTGCCCATCAGGGTCACCTATCAGTGTTACCTCATCAGTGCCCATCAGTGAAGGAGAAAAATGTACCTGTTTGCACGATTTTATAACAAGCTATGACATTTTTTTTATTTTTTTTTAACATTTTTGGTCTTTTTTTTTTTTTTTTCATAATAGGAAAAAAAAACCAGAGGTGATTAACCACTTCCCGCCCGGCCAATAGCCGATTTACGGCAGGGAAGTGGTTATGAAATCGTGACTAGACATTCTCAAACGTCTAGCACGATTTCAATGCCGCGCGCGCCCGTGGGGGCGCGCAGCGCGGCGATCGGTGATGCGGGGTGTTAGTCTGACACCCTGCACCTCCGATCTCGGTAACGAGTCTCCGGCGGAGCCTCGTTACCACGTGATCAGCCGTGTCCAATCACGGCTGATCACGATGTAAACAGGAAGAGCCGCCGACGGCTCTTCCTTACTAGCGTCTGACAGACGCGAGTACAGGAGAGCCGATCAGCGGCTCTCCTGACAGGGGGGGTTCGCGCTGATTGTTTATCAGCGCAGCCCCCCCCTCGGATCGCCACACGGACCACCAGGGAAAGAAAAAAAATACAAAAGAAAAAAAAAAAAATGACAAAAAAAAAAAAAAAAAAGACAAAAAAAAAAAATGACAACAAAAAAAGGGGGGGGGGCAGTAAAAAAAAATGATGCCAATCAGTGCCCACACATGGGCACTGATTGGCAACATTGATCCATCAGTGCCACCCCTCAGTGATCATCAGTGCCACCCCAGTGTCTGTCAGTGCCACCCCACAGTGCCAATCCATGCCCAGTGCCCACCTACCAGTGCCCACCTGTGCCGCCTATCAGTGCCCACCTGTGCCGCCTATCAATGCCCACCTGTGCCGCCTATCAGTGCCCACCTGTGCCGCCTATCAGTGCCCACCTGTGCCGCCTATGAGTGCCCACCTGTGCCGCCTATGAGTGCTCAGTGCTGCCCATGAGTGCCCATCAGTGCCGCCCATGAGTGCCCATCAGTGCCCAATACCAGCGCCGCCTATCAGTGCCCATCAGTGCTACCTAATCAGTGCCCATCAGAACTACCTCATCGGTGCCCATCAGTGCCACCTCATCGGTGCCCATCAGTGCCACCATATCAGTGCCCATAATTGAAAGAGAAAACATACTCATTTACAAAAAAATTAACAGAAAAAAATAAAAACTTTATTTTTTTTTCAAAATCTTCGCTCTATTTTTAGTTGTTGCACAAAAAAAAAAAAACGCAGAGGTGATCAAATACCACCAAAAGAAAGCTCTATTTGTGGGGAAAAAAGGACGCCAATTTTGTTTGGGTGCAGTGTAGCATGACCGCGCAATTGTCATTCAAATTGCGACAGTGCTGAAAGCTGAAAATTGGCTTGGGCGGGAAGGTGCGTAAGTGCCTGGTATGGAAGTGGTTAAATACTACCAAAAGAAAAAGATCTATTTTTGTGGCAAAAATGATGATAAAAATGTTTGGGTGCAGTGTAGCATGACCGCGCAATTGTCATTCAAAGTGCGGCAGCGCTGAAAATTGGCCTGGGCAGGAAGGGGGTGTAAGTACCCAGTAAGCAAGTGGATATATTTCATTCCCATGTTGAAGAGGGACCTACATTTTGTGATACAGAGTGGTATGACTATATGTATTGGAGTTCTGCAGTGTTCTGTATGTGTCATAGTTGGGAATCCGTTGTATGTGTGTGTTGGAGGAGAGGGGGCGGGGGGGCTGTTACCCAGCTGCCAACTGCTGAGCTACATTTGTCCGCTATCCACAGAAGGATAACCCGAGCCTCCAGCCTTGTATTTTAGCAATATGCTTTGAGCCGGAGATGCACATTCCATGCCTGGGGCTTGATTCTGAGCTCAGAAGAGACTCTGCCTTTATTATCCTCTCTCTTTCCAATTTAGCACATAAGTCTGAATCCCAGCTGACCGATTTCGGCAGGAATATGCTAACTGCTTGTCTATTTACAGCAAGGCTGCACAGCTCCGTTCCTGGAGGACGACATAAAGAGCAATTCTAGGGCAGGCATGCTCATTTTCCTTGGTGGACTACAAATTCATATAATTCATTGTCTTTTTAAATGAATTGGATCTTCAAGACCTGTGAGGGTTCTAGCCTTTGAGATCTTACCCAATGGCTGCTCACTCTGTGTATGAGACCGGTACGGTTTAAACTGTCAAAGTAGCATCCAAATTGTGCCACATAATCGCACTGAAGCAATGTGAACCTAGCCTTAGGAGGCTAACAATCTATTTTTACAATATGATGATTTTCCAAGGTCACACAATCTTGCTTATGTCCCTTTATCCTAAATGCCCAATGTGCATGAGGCCCAGAGCAAAGCCAGGCAAATCCTGGTGAACCAGTCACCATGATGACAAATGGTTTATGGCTCATCATTTTATCTTTTATTTTATATATTTTTTTTCTTATTTTTTTTGCAAGATTGGGTGTACTTGCAATCACTTTACGTTTTCTACCGCTACCTCAGGAACACTTCTCCATCCCTGCTCTAAACCAAGCCCTGTATAGCCATTCTAGTGATAAAACCTTTAGCCTGTTGCACACTAGCATTTTTATTTATTTTTTCAAAAACATCTTTTTTTTTATTGGTACAGAGAAAATGATATACAGATGAAGTGAAAATGGATATAACAGCAGGCAAACGCTCTCAGACACTTGTCAGAACTGACAATATGCTAATCGCGCTCTGCAAGTGCAACAAGGTGAACGTCGATCTCTGATTCTGTGAGGATTCTGAATTTTGGATCCTGAACAGTCACCACACCAACCTCAAGCTCAGATGGTTTGAAATCAATAGAAAGTACTGTGGACAGACAAGAGATGGCCGTCTCAACACTTTGCTCAAATGTCCAATCAAATTTCTTCTTCACCTTCTTTTCCAGAAAGCTGGTAGCCTCTGTCTGCTTCACCCCAGCTGTGGTGGCCTTAAAGCCACAGTAGTATCCAGCAGGATCACATTTATAAACCTGAGAACCATTTTCCTCATCAACTCCAATAAGTATCATACAGCAACCTAAAGGCCTCATTTCTGCATTCTGTGTGTACACCTGAGGCGCCGTACACACGGCCGAGGTTCTCGCTGAAAATCAGCGAGAACCTCGCTGGAATGCACATTCCAGCGAGGACCTCGGCCGTGTGTACGGTCTCAGCGAGCTTCCCGTCGGGAAGCCCGTCGAGCCGAAATAGAGAGCACGCTCTCTATTTCCTCGACGGCCCGCCTGGAAGAATGGCTGGTTGCCATTCCCGACGGGCGGGTCGCCGAATTCGACGGCCGGGAGAGAACCTCGACGGGCGGAACGATGTGTTCTGCCCCTCGAGGTTCTCTGCCGTGTGTACACGGCCAGAGAGGTATCGTCAATTTTCTTGCAAAGCATATCCACAGGAATCTCATAGCCGTATTTGTACTTCCAGTTTGCAGCTTCGTAGCGCGCGCGCTGCACCTGCGACCTGCTGTCAGCTGTCATTCCTGTCATCACACAGCCAATGTTCTTAGTAATTTGGAATAAGTGGCTCACTGTGCTATTGTCTAGCAACTTGTCTGGGACTTTCTTCTGTGTAACAATTGCGCAGTCTTTTCCCCGCACTGCCACCGATGTGAGGCCACCTTGGTTAATTGCTTTAAAAGCATATTCTACTTGGTAGAGCCTCCCTTCAGGAGAGAAGATGGTGATGTGCCGGTCAAACCCTGCACTAGAGCCCCGAGACATGACTAGACAAAGCTGATCCGCTTCCCTGTCCTCACTGGATGCAATGGCGCCGGCTAGTACTAGCATTTTTTTTCAACCCAGTGAAGAGCTGCTGTACTAACAATTCGATGTTGGGTCAGTGATCTTCCCCCGCTAAGCTATTGTGTTCTGCCCTGGTAAGAACATACCGGCCAGGGTTTTCAACCATTGGCTTATGGCCCATACACACGATCCGAATATCGGACGACGGATCGTACGACTTTTTTCGCTTAATAGTCACAAGTAAAATAAAATGGGTTATTGAAGTCACAAATTCTCGTACGACAGAAAAAAATATTTGGAAATGATGTCATGTGTTGTAATGTATTTGTATTGTATTTTCGGACGACAACTATACTGACTAAATGAAAATCGTACGATCTGACATTGTACGAGGAAAATTTTTGCGCTTGTCTGATCGAATAATATTGGATGAGCGTTCGTTATCGGCTCTCGAAAGTAGTGTACACACGATCCGAAAATCGTACGATTCTTCCTCGGACGATCGTTTTTGTCCGATTAATCGGATCGTGTGTACGGGCCATAAGAGCCCTGATCAGGGTGCTGATCAGCAGACCTTTTTTGGTTATGCCCTTTTAATAGAAGGCCAGCTTATGTCAGACCAACTGCCATACACATGGGCCAGATGTTGGCTGGTTTCTTTTGATCCCCGGATGCCACCCGTTTTTTTTTTTCATCTTTTTTATTATTATTTTTGTTGGCCCGTGTGTAGAGCCCTTACCCAAGGCTATGCAATTAACTTGTTGAACAGTAGGGTTTAAACATTATTATTAATATTATTTATATAGCACCAACAGTTTGCGCAGCGCTTTACAATGTATAGGGGGAACCAACACAACTACAGTACAGTTCAATACAGAAGGTACAGGAGGGCCCGGCTCGTAGAGCTTTCATTCTAAAGGGAGGGGGTGGTGGTACAAAAGGTAATGGCTTCAGAGAATGATTTGATGGGGGTGGCTCAGTGACAGTTGTTAGGTGGGTGTGGGATAGGTTTCCCTGAATAAATTAGTTTTCAGGGATCTCCTAAAGGTGGACAGGCTGATCGGACATATCGGGGGCAGGGAGTTCCAGAGGATGGGAGAGGCTCTGTAGAAATCCTGAATGCGAGCATGGGAGAAGGTAACAAGGGAGCTAGAGAGCAGGAGGTCCTGGGAGGAGCGGAGGGGATGATTTTGGCAATATTTGCAGATGAGGTTGGTGATGTAGATGGGGGGCAATGTTGTGAATGGCCTTGTATGTTATGGTTAGCATTTTGAATGTTACACGGTGGGGGTAGGGGAAGCCAGTGAAGGGATCGGCAGAGTGGACATAGCTCTGAGATGGGATAAAAGTTGAGGTCCTTTTGCCCTCAGCTACTCAGAAAGCGTTATGAAGCTCTGGACTTGAGAGCCCCTAGATCTTAGTGGGGTTCTGAGAGTATGCAATCTGAGAAGTTTTAGTAAGTCCTCCCTTGTGTTGATCAGTCATTACCGATGTGCCATATTTCTGCTCGTGTGTTGAGTGGTTTGAAAACCAATAATCGTAGATTTCCAGCCATAATATATGGGCAGTAACACGTTCCCTATTTAAAGTTGGAAAAAGTCTCATGCAGTATTAAGACTACGAGTGACCTAATTTTACATTACATTCCCTCTCGTCAAACGTTTCATGTCCACCAGCCCTGTCAAGAATTTCACATCCCTTTGTGAAATCGGCTAATAAGCGTGAAATTAAAACATTCTCAATCCTATCTCTGCTCCACAGTCCTACCTGCTTTTAGAACAAGCCGCCTGTTCAGAGGGAAATTCTTTCAATGTTTTCAGTCTCTTTCTAAACCCTGGGTACTAAGCTTTTCATTTGCAAACAGGCGATTCCAGTAAAAACCTCCAGTGCTGTTTGTATAAGTACTTTCAACCATAATTCTTTGGAAGAATAGTTTTCAGTGTTTGCCTTGAAGTGCAACCTTAAAAGAAAGTTCACCGCTCGGGACCCTTGTTCATAAACAATGTAAAATATTGGTATCTATAATAGTCGCCTCAATAAAGCCCCATGTGCTTGCAAAATGAAATGACTCTAGGCAAATGTAACTAATGTGTGAGAGAAGCAACAGAGGAACCCAAAAACAGATCTGTATTTATTTTCTGGGTATTTAAAGCGCCAATACATCCAGATTCCTCTTGCTGTACTCCAACGTAGCATTTCCCCCCTCACCTTCCTGGACAGCTACTTGAGAGAGGATTGGCTCCGCCCTCTACAGGAAACACAAATCAGATAAAATTTAAATGGCCCCTCCCTTTCCTCTGACCTTTTAGTTTTTGTGTTGCCAGACCCTCCAGGATCACCGACACGTTTTTTTTTTTTTTTTTTTTTTCCTAGGTCTGGTAACTGTGGTTGGCGTACCCCACATTTCTGGCAGCATCCAGTACTGGTTGTGTTCAGTCCTCATTTTTTGGCCAGAAGGGTTCCCTGATGTTGAAGGTTCTTGCCTCACCTGCAAGGGTAAAATGCCAACTTCCTTCAGGTTCTCCCAAGCTCTGCTGGTGGAAACCTTGTCTTCCTCGGCTTCACCAAGGTGTACCAAAATGGCGTGGCAAGATGGCGCCAGAACCGAACATTTTTCCGGTGCCAGATTCCTAAGGTCTATAGCGCAGTACACTGAGGACATGCTGCCTGGGACAGCAGGCTTTTCTCTTCGGCTGATCACTACTCACCAATGGAGCTTAAAGATAGGCCTTCGGATGGAGCCAGCAGCAGCCTCCGGTTCCCATACTACCTCTAAGCTAAGCTAGCAGGCAGCAGTAATCACTGTGTTCTCCCGAAGGGGGCAGCTTCTCCTGCTGGGAGAACACAATGGTTCCATAGGAGGGATTTCCCCATCAACACCGACTGAGAACTTAACAATATGGCCAGCTTAAAAATTGGTTGAGTTGTGCACTCAAGTCCACCAACTCTTTGTTGCCCAAAGGACTCTAGAGTAATGTTTAGCCTTAGTTGGTCCTCATGACCATGTGCCATGTTGTACCCACATATAGGTTGTAACATGGCCACATTTCCATGTTGGAGAGGAGTCAAAAATGTGGGTTGTCACTGCAGAGAAATGGGATATTTTTCATTAGGGATACTAGTTCCACTGACCACTCTAAATTGCTTTCTACTCCTTTCTGGTCATGCTTTATTAAAATATGTAAAGACATGTTTATGGGGAAATGCACAGCAACAAAAGCCTGGCAGAGGTTTGACCCTTTTTTTGGCTGAAGCACTACAATAAAGAGTATTTATACCTGAGAACAAAAATGTAATCTGTTTCAGCTTTCCAGTACTTGGGTGTGGCAGTAGTATTTTTTTCTTCTTATTTTTGTTTTTTTAACATACATCTGTCCTAGGGTGACAATGCTGTACTGAATCTAAAGAGAAACAGCTATGTCACCCTAGGACAATAGAGTTGTGACTAAAGAAGACTCGGCAAGCCTCAAGTTCTCGGCTCACAAAACTTTTGCTAGTATCATCTGAATGGAGATATATTCCCTTCCTGCCCAGCGTGCCTTTACTGGGGTCTGTACCCCCCAGGGGAGCAAGAAGTATCTCTGTAATGAGACCAGTGTGAAATGGCTGTTGCATGATCCAGAGCTGGTCCCACTGGCTACTGATCGTTCGTGGGGGAGCGTGCACTCGGCACAGAAACCTCAGCCATCCAGTGATTCAGATTTGTGCCCTATGGGATTTAATACACTTTAAAGCGGTAGTAGACTCTAATCAGGCTTACCTGTAGGCACAATGAATATGGTGCACATTCAGGAGATGGACACATCTGCAATAGCTGATGATGTTACCCACACAGTGAAGCTCTGCATTCAGGGCATTGAGTATTTTGTGGAAAGCCCGACTCGCATGTGCGGGAGTGATTTCCTTGTGGTCCCCGCCATTCAAATGGCCAGAGCCCACAAACCCAGAAGGAAGACCTGATAAAGATGGATCCCTAGCAGAAGCGAAAGTGTGCTGCTGGAGGTCCTACATGGGATCCAATTCTTTATTTTTTTTGCCCAGTTTACTACCACTTTAAGAAGCGGGTTGATGATCCATCCCTAACTTGTACCAAAGGCTAAAATAATATGTTTTGGTGGACTAATCTTTTAATCATTGTCTGCACATCTAACAAGCTGTTATGTATTTGCCATGGCAGAAGATTCGGAGCATTACATGTGTGTTTATACAATGAAAACACATGGCTGATAGCATTTGCCGGAGATTTTTATCTGTTTTTTGATGTTTGAACAGTTACGCTATTTTTAAAGCTTTTGCTCATCAGTGATAAGATATCCAACATTCTGTTTGTTCTAAAGGCTGTTTTTCCTTTTCATCATCAGACCTCTGTATGGAAAAGAAAATGATTTTAGTTATCGCACAGAGCGATATATTTACATTGTTTTTTGTTTTTCAGGGATCCCCAGGTCTGATCTTCTGCACACCAAGTCTGTACGGGGGCACAAGGACTGTTTTGAAAAATATCATAAGATTGCAAACCAAGACTGTTCCCGTTCCAAACTCGCCAAAAGTCCCTATGAGGAGGTCAAGACCATCTTGAGCAAAAAGATCAGCTGGATAGTCCAGTATGCACAGAATAAAGATTTGTATGTGGATACAGAGTGTTCTAAACCGACCCAGCAAAAGCTTTATAAGTTCAGGCAGCTGAACGACCGGTCCCTCCTTCCCCAGTATGACTCGCAGGTACCCCGCTACTCTGAGAAATGGCTGGATGCGGGAGCACGCAGCCTGTCTAGCTGTAGACAGGGAGTACTGGAACAAAGCCACTCTCTACAGAATCCTAGGACTGCTTACTGCCATGGCCAGCTGTGGTCTAGTACCAGCCAATCACAGTCGAGTGAGAACTCCGCCTTGGAATCTAGACCCGATGCACAACGAAGATATCGGCATTACAGCAAAGAACAATGTAAGTCTTTTATACTTCACCCCCAAACTTTTTGCTAAAAACGTATTGCAGTACTTGACTGTACTGTTCAGTAACACTCGTATATGCCTGTTATAGATTAAAACCTGTCATAACACAAAATGACTGCCTAGTTCCAAGCTTCCTTTGCATTATTATTTCCTGTAAATTACTTTAGGGGATTGTGAAAATTCAAGACAGGCTATCGATAATGTAGAGTGGAAGTAAACTGCCATAAAAAAATTATTATAAACCATTTAGGTTCCTGGAGCTTTTTGCCAAAATACCATACTTGCACATTGTCGCGCTTGTCTAGTAAGCCATCCCCTCTAATGACTGTGCTGCCCTCCATCGATGACGATTCCATCTTCACCCAGTCTTTTTACAGGTTCATAGTCTTTGGCCATAACAACTAAATACCCAAGTTCTTCCAGCTGTGGGGAGGCATGTGACTGCCCCCTCTTCTTACCTGTATGCAATGCATGGACCTCATCAGCCAGTCATATATCTGTAAGCTCCGATACCATGTGACCTGGAGCTTACACACTGCTTGAGCTCCTAGCTCAGATGAAAGAGTTGAGGGTGGGTAAGGTATGTCAGTGGTTTCGGGTTGGTCTTTTTGGAAAACTTATTGTTGACTTGAATGCACAAAGTGACAAAATGTCTTTAAAGTGGGTGTAAACCTCAGACATGAAATATTAACAAAGCATATACCTCCATACGAAAAAATGAATGGTGCGCTGTTCCTTTAAAAATTATATAAACACGTGTGACCTTAAACTAAGGTTACAAATTGGATACGTGAATCCATCTGATTGAGTAGTTCCTCTGACATTAATGCATAATGTACATGTTTGCTCTGATCACAAGAATCAAGATTAAGGGTCCTTACACACGGAGCGGTCCGTTTTTCGGTCCGCTCCGTGTGTCCGTCAGCTCAGCGGGGGGTCTCCGCTGGGCTGTCGGGCGGACGGGGCGGTCCCCGCACACTATGCAGGGACCGCCCCGTCTCTCCTCCGCTCTCCCCTATGGGGAGTCGGATGGAAACGGACCGTCTGTCCGTTTGCATCCGATCCGTTTGACCGGACGGAAGAAAAATAGGACATTCTTCCGTCCGCAAAAACGGATGCGGATCGAGCGGACGTTAGCGGATGCATCATCCGCTAACAGATCCGCTCCCATAGGGACCCATTACAAGTTCGTAAACTGACTTGTAATGAGCGGACCGTTCGTCCGCTAGTGTGAAAGGGCCCTAAGTGTAAAAAAAAACTTAAATCATTTAAGCATAGATAATAATCAATGTGCCAAGTGAAAGTCTATAAATCAAATCCACACACTTAATGAAAAATCCATATAACAATGGCAAGTGTGTAAAATGTCAAATGTTCCACTCCATTTTCCAGCAGTACTCAAAGAATAATAAAAGGTGCTACGTCAAGAAGAAAAATGTTGGCCTCTTACCAGATACAATGGAACCCTATTACAGAGATCAAGGTATGTAAAGGAATAATCGCAGGTGTGGAAGTCTCAAATGGTGTGTCTCTATATGCTTGGCGTGTCTCCATAAACGTCATATATGCAGAGATCATGTATAGCAGTGGTCATCAACCCTGTCCTCAGGGCCCACTAACAGGCCAGGTTTGCAGGATAACTGAAATGCATCACAGGGGATGTAATTTGATGCTCAGTGATTGAAGTATTCTAGTCTGCATCCTCCCCAAGGTAATCCATAAAACCTGAGGACAGGGTTGATGACCACTGATATATAGAAAAGTGAGAAACCCTATGGTGTGTATCAGCCAAACTTTTTATTAAAACTGATAAAGGTTACTACACTCACATTGTGGTCTAAAAATTCAAGCATGAACGACTAGATATATGGAAGTTATCCCTGCAAGCATATGGAAACACGTCATTTGAGACTTCCACACCTGTGATTATTCCTTCACAAGCTACCTTGAGGCTAGATTCACACTTGTGCTGTGCGAATTTCAGCTCTGTAATCTCTGCAGATAGATAAGAGAAGTGTTCAGCAGATTAGCTCAGTTTTAGCTGCGAATTTGGAGACCTGGGCGAAGTTACGGGTGAGAGGAGAGTGGGGGAGAAGTGTATTGAGCTGAATGAGAGAAATTCCTGAAGAGAACTGAACACATCTGCGAATCAGCTGTGTACCTATAGAAGATTATGGGCCTGAATTCGCACCTGAGCCACACCGCAAGGCATAAAATCCGCATACGTTTTTACTGCAATGCGCAGTGCGAATGCATAGCACATATGTGAACCAGCCTCATTGAAAACAATGTATTTAGAAATGTTCTGCGTATTGGATGCGGTTTAAGCCGCACTTAATTCGCATAGGTGTGAACCAGGCCTCATCCATTGTATCTGGTAAGAGGCCAACCTTTTCTTGTGGATGGAGCACCTTTTTCATTGTTTGAAGACGGAGTGGAACGTTTGACATTTTACACACTTGCTATTGTTCTATGAATTTTTCATTAAGTGTGTGGATTTGATTTATGGACTTTCACTTGGCACATTGATTATTATTTGAGCACCTGTTTAGACCCTTTGATGCCTCATACACACGACCGGTTTTCCCATCTGAAAAACTGCGATGAGAGCTTTTGGCTGGGAATTCCAACCGTGTGTATGCTCCATCGCAGTTTTTTCAACAGGGATAATAAAAGCAGGATCTATTTTTTTTTTTTTTTTTTCGTTTGGGAAAAAATCCTAACGGGAAAACGATTCGTCTGTATGCTTTTCCAACGGGAAAAAAAAATGCATGCTCGTAATCCAAGTATGAGACGAGAGTGCTCGTTCTGGTAAAACTAGCATTCGTAATGGAGATGGCATATTCGTCACACTGTAACGGACTGAAGCGCACAAGAGCGAATCGTCTCTAACCAAACTTTTACTAATCAGTGGCTGAAAAGCAGCCAAAACGGTGGTGCCATTGGAATTGAACTTCCCTCTTTTATAGTGCCATCGTACGTGTTGTATGTCACCGCACTTTGGACGGGCGGAATTTGGTCTGATCCTGTGTACGCAAGACAAGCTTGGCCACAATTCCGTCTGGAAAACAATCGTTTTTTTATTTTTTTTATCCCGACAGGAAAACCGGTCGTGTGTTTTTTTTGGACACTTTTATTCTTGATTCGAGCAAATTCATGTAAATAATTGTATTTATGTCAGGGGAACTACTTAATCCGATTGATTCATTTATGCCATTTGTTTGTTAGTTTATTGTCACACGTGTTTATATTTTTAATGGAACAGCGCATTATTCGTTGTGTTTTTTCTTTCCTTTTTATAGTTTTTTTTTATTCCTGTCCAAAGTTTGGGTTGCAGCAGTTCAATATCAGACCAGCCCAGAGATACATTTTTTGTTTATATCCCTCTATAGTGTGTACTTGTGTCAATTAAGAACTCCAAGTGTCATTTCTGTCTGCTGGGTCGTTCCTCTGCTATCCGCATGAATCGCTTCTGACAAGTTTTCCTGACACCAAGAGAAGAATAGTGACCAGGGGAGGGACCTCCTGCAGAGTGTAACCTTAGCTCTGTTCCTGTGTGAAGGGGGTGGGTCTCTTCCCTCTAATCAGCTCTCGGACCTCTCCTCCCTGAGCTCTGCAGAGTGTAACCTTAGCTCTGTTCCTGTGTGAAGGGGGTGGGTCTCTTCCCTCTAATCAGCTCTCGGACCTCTTCTCCCTGAGCTCTGCAGAGTGTAACCTTAGCTCTGTTCCTGTGTGAAGGGGGTGGGTCTCTTCCCTCTAATCAGCTCTCGGACCTCTCCTCCCTGAGCTCTGCAGAGTGTAACATTAGCTCTGTTCCTGTGTGAAGGGGGTGGGTCTCTTCCCTCTAATCAGCTCTCGGACCTCTCCTCCCTGAGCTCTGCAGAGTGTAACCTTAGCTCTGTTCCTGTGTGAAGGGGGGGTGGGTCTCTTCCCTCTAATCAGCTCTCGGACCTCTCCTCCCTGAGCTCTGCAGAGTGTAACCTTAGCTCTGTTCCTGTGTGAAGGGGGTGGGTCTCTTCCCTCTAATCAGCTCTCGGACCTCTCCTCCCTGAGCTCTGCAGAGTGTAACCTTAGCTCTGTTCCTGTGTGAAGGGGGTGGGTCTCTTCCCTCTAATCAGCTCTCGGACCTCTCCTCCCTGAGCTCTGCAGAGTGTAACCTTAGCTCTGTTCCTGTGTGAAGGGGGTGGGTCTCTTCCCTCTAATCAGCTCTCGGACCTCTCCTCCCTGAGCTCTGCAGAGTGTAACCTTAGCTCTGTTCCTGTGTGAAGGGGGTGGGTCTCTTCCCTCTAATCAGCTCTCGGACCTCTCCTCCCTGAGCTCTGCAGAGTGTAACCTTAGCTCTGTTCCTGTGTGAAGGGGGTGGGTCTCTTCCCTCTAATCAGCTCTCGGACCTCTCCTCCCTGAGCTCTGCAGAGTGTAACCTTAGCTCTGTTCCTGTGTGAAGGGGGTGGGTCTCTTCCCTCTAATCAGCTCTCGGACCTCTCCTCCCTGAGCTCTGCAGAGTGTAACCTTAGCTCTGTTCCTGTGTGAAGGGGGTGGGTCTCTTCCCTCTAATCAGCTCTCGGACCTCTCCTCCCTGAGCTCTGCAGAGTGTAACCTTAGCTCTGTTCCTGTGTGAAGGGGGTGGGTCTCTTCCCTCTAATCAGCTCTCGGACCTCTCCTCCCTGAGCTCTGCAGAGTGTAACCTTAGCTCTGTTCCTGTGTGAAGGGGGTGGGTCTCTTCCCTCTAATCAGCTCTCGGACCTCTCCTCCCTGAGCTCTGCAGAGTGTAACCTTAGCTCTGTTCCTGTGTGAAGGGGGTGGGTCTCTTCCCTCTAATCAGCTCTCGGACCTCTCCTCCCTGAGCTCTGCAGAGTGTAACCTTAGCTCTGTTCCTGTGTGAAGGGGGTGGGTCTCTTCCCTCTAATCAGCTCTCGGACCTCTCCTCCCTGAGCTCTGCAGAGTGTAACCTTAGCTCTGTTCCTGTGTGAAGGGGGGGTGGGTCTCTTCCCTCTAATCAGCTCTCGGACCTCTCCTCCCTGAGCTCTGCAGAGTGTAACCTTAGCTCTGTTCCTGTGTGAAGGGGGGGTGGGTCTCTTCCCTCTAATCAGCTCTCGGACCTCTCCTCCCTGAGCTCTGCAGAGTGTAACCTTAGCTCTGTTCCTGTGTGAAGGGGGTGGGTCTCTTCCCTCTAATCAGCTCTCGGACCTCTCCTCCCTGAGCTCTGCAGAGTGTAACCTTAGCTCTGTTCCTGTGTGAAGGGGGTGGGTCTCTTCCCTCTAATCAGCTCTCGGACCTCTCCTCCCTGAGCTCTGCAGAGTGTAACCTTAGCTCTGTTCCTGTGTGAAGGGGGTGGGTCTCTTCCCTCTAATCAGCTCTCGGACCTCTCCTCCCTGAGCTCTGCAGAGTGTAACCTTAGCTCTGTTCCTGTGTGAAGGGGGTGGGTCTCTTCCCTCTAATCAGCTCTCGGACCTCTCCTCCCTGAGCTCTGCAGAGTGTAACCTTAGCTCTGTTCCTGTGTGAAGGGGGTGGGTCTCTTCCCTCTAATCAGCTCTCGGACCTCTCCTCCCTGAGCTCTGCAGAGTGTAACCTTAGCTCTGTTCCTGTGTGAAGGGGGTGGGTCTCTTCCCTCTAATCAGCTCTCAGACCTCTCCTCCCTGAGCTCTGCAGAGTGTAACCTTAGCTCTGTTCCTGTGTGAAGTGAGTGGGTCTCTTCCCTCTAATCAGCTCTCGGACCTCTCCTCCCTGAGCTCTGCAGAGTGTAACCTTAGCTCTGTTCCTGTGTGAAGGGGGGGTGGGTCTCTTCCCTCTAATCAGCTCTCGGACCTCTCCTCCCTGAGCTCTGCAGAGTGTAACCTTAGCTCTGTTCCTGTGTGAAGGGGGTGGGTCTCTTCCCTCTAATCAGCTCTCGGACCTCTCCTCCCTGAGCTCTGCAGAGTGTAACCTTAGCTCTGTTCCTGTGTGAAGGGGGTGGGTCTCTTCCCTCTAATCAGCTCTCGGACCTCTCCTCCCTGAGCTCTGCAGAGTGTAACCTTAGCTCTGTTCCTGTGTGAAGGGGGTGGGTCTCTTCCCTCTAATCAGCTCTCAGACCTCTCCTTCCTGAGCTCTGCAGAGTGTAACTTCAGCTCTCCGCACCCTTTCTTCCTAAGCTTATCAATTCTGCACTTTGAATGGCTGTATAGAAGAGAAGACTGCAGATAACCAAACACAACATACGTAGGAGAATTTGTTTCAACTCTGTGGATTGCCTGAAGATGGCCTCTTCACTGGGTACATGTAAGGGTTTACAACCACTTTAAGTATTTCCATTCTAAATTGGTCTGGTAGTCGGTCATACCAGAGAGGGGGACCTCAACAGGAAAAAGTAAAGGTGACTCTTTTATTCCTTTATTGGATGCAGATAGTTATCATCATAAATATATACAGTTAAAATGTTTTATATAGTTAGGGATTGCTATTCTTTTAATACCAACCATGTGTTTACTGAGTACTATAAATTTAAATGATAAAAAAAAAGTTTTTCTTTTGAACACACAATGCATAAAAACAATCCTTGTACTGTCCCAGGGGGAGGATCAGTCAGTCTGAACTTTCTTTTCAACAGAGATTATGCGGCAGAACGCCCAGTATTTTGGTTCATGTGAGCAGTGCTGGCGTGTAATTGGAGCAGGATTTTATCTACGAAAGTTTTTAAAGTTTTTGTGAACTTTCAACTTGTAAAACAACCCATTTAGTTCAAAATAGAAATGAAAGGCAAAACATTAAAGTGGAGGTCCCGCGATTTTTTATTTTTTATTAAAAGCCAGCAGCTACAAGTACTGCAGATGCTGACTTTTAATAAATGGACACTTACCTGTCCAGGGTGCCTGCGATGTCGGTAGTAGAAGACAAGCAATCGCTCGTCTCTCAGCTGCCCTCACCGCAATCCCCGGTGAGGGAATCTGGAAGTGAAGCTTTGCGGCTTCACTGCCTGGTTCCCTACTGCGCATGTGTGAGTAGCATGGCGCATACCCAGTGTTTCTCGCTGTCTCTTGGGACCAGTGTGTTTCTCAGAAGGCAGTGGGGGGGGGGGGGGTAAGTGACTCCCGTGGATGTGGGTGCAAATACCTGTATTATACAGGTATCTGCACCCCCCTGAAAGGTGCAAAATGTGACACCGGAGGGGGTGGAAGGTTTCTGAAAAGCGGAAGTTCCATTTTTTGGTGGAACTCCGCTTTAACATTTTGTGTATAAATATAAAAACCATTATAAATGTTTGTTTTTTTTCATTTTTTTTTTTTTTTCTAAGTGATCATGTACCCTCTGTTGTCGGCTGCATGTATGGTGTAAATATGGCACATAAAAGAATTGTTTTCTATGTGTCCTTGCCATTTAACCATTTCCCTACTGGGCATTTTTACTCCCTTCCTGCCCAGACCAATTTTCAGCTTTCAGCACTGTCATACTTTGAATGACAATTGCGCAGTAATGCCACAACATTTTTATAATTTTTGTCGCACAGATAGGGATTTCTTTTGGTAGTGTTTAATCAACATTGTTTTTTTTTTTTGTTTTTTTTAAATTGCTAAATAAATGAATAAAGACCAACAATTTTGAGGGAAAATAAAGGTTTTCATAGGTTGCTAAATTTTTATAATAAACGGGTAACTTTTCTCCTTCACTGATGTGTGCTGGTGAGGTGGTATTAATGGGCACTGGTAAGTGGCACTAATGGGTGACACTGAGGAGGCAAGGATTGGAACTGTTGGGACTGCACTGATAATCTGTGTACATGTCCCTTTTTAGAGAAGCCGGTTATCGTCTCTCTTCTCCTCTCATGCTGTCAGCACGAGGAAATGAGTGCCAATAACCAGCTTCTGTTTACATCCATGATCAGTTGTGTTCGGACACAGCTGAACAAATGGTAAAGAGCTGCTGATTGGCTCTTTACCTCAAGCTGTGATCGGCAGTGGACACTGTCACAGAGCGGACTGTCCGCACCCTGTAGCTGGTTGTAGAGCTAGAATTGTTTTTTTGCCTTTTATGCATTCTGTGCATTATGGGAAAAGTCTGTGCCCCCCCCCCCCCCCCATACTTACCTGATGTTGATCCAGGGCTGTGCACGAGAGCAGCCTCTCCCCCTGCTGATGTAAATCACAGACGGAGCTTGAGAGCGAACCTGCACAAGTCACCCCATAGCAACCGCTTGCCATGGGAGCACTCTGCAGGGAGAAGGAGCTGGAAGCACTGGCAGGGGACCCAAGAAGAGAAGGCTTGGGGCTGCTCTGTGAAAAACAATTGCACAGAGCAGTAAGTATAACATGTTCTTTCAAAAAAATAAAAATAGTATATTTACAATCCCTTTTTTAAGCCTGCTCAAAGAACATGGTGTGATTTCTGTAATCTGGGGTTTGATAGCTGAACGTTGATATTTGGATGTTTGCTCTTTGCCCTACTTTATTGAGAAAGCTCAGTAGTGTTTACAAAGAAGTCAGTTATGTCTTTTCCCACTCTCCGTCTTGTCAAAGTGACTCCAAAGGACACAGAAAGGTCAGTCTTGCCTTGCAACCTTATTACTGCCTTAGGAATAGTGCATGCCTTAAAAATATTGTCCCTCTTGAGTGGCAGAAAGACAAATGGACTGTGATTGCCTCTGTTTGCATAAGATGTTGCTTAACGTTAAAAAGGAACTGCAGTCTGCTCACATAATTTGTAATAAAAAACATCTTTGCCATTCTGAAGCTTCCCTCCAACCACTTTGTATATTATTTTATATATACTGGGATTCAGTACTTGCCGAATATGCTGCAAAAATCTCCCTCCACTGAGTCTGGCTGCATCCATTTTAACTGTTGGCAGTTGTAGCTGCTGCCTGTTCACTTCTTGGATTTGCACAGACATACAGAGGCACACCTCCAACTCTGCAGCTCTCATTGGCCCTCTTATGACTGACCCCCCCTTCCTTTCCTGGCAAACTCTTACGAGAGTGAGCACTGTGTGTGATGTCATAAGCCTAGGCTAATGACCAAACAAGAAGTGGGCAGTATAAGGTATTTACTGGCAGAAAAAAAAGTTTTACCATCCAAAGTTAAAACAGGGATGACATTTAATGGATGGAAAGTTTAAAAAAAAAAGACTTAAGTTCCACTTTAACTTATTTTAACGAGTCTGCAGTTTTTCAGCACCCCTGACGCGCTCTGCGTTATGTGTCACCTGTCTGATTTGAGAGATAATCCTGCCCTCTAACAAAGTCATGCTGGCAGACGTTTGTCATGATGATCTATGGCATGGCCCTTGCTGCTTGATTGCATAGACCTGAGTTATTAGCGGAGACTTTATGGGTCAATGGCGCTCTGACTCTCCCGCTGTGGAGATCAGTACAGCTCTGTCTTGTGCTACCGGAGTCTCTTTACAACGAGGAAATTCAAACTAATAGCAACTTCTAACTGGATTGCTGCCAACTAAAAGTTTGCCGTTTTTATATATAGGAATTTTGTAAACCGAGGATGAGTGGCGATAACATGTAACCAGGTGCTCAAAATAAATTGCCGGTACGCATTAGGGGTGTCAAATATAATCGCTGCATCGGTGCATCGCGATTCGGGTGTGCCCGATGCGAGCCCGATGCAGGCGACCGCCATAATCGATTTTTAGCCCCGCCCCCGCCCCTCCGCTCCGTTCAGATGTTTGTTACCTTGTGTGCAGGGTCGGCGGGGCCAGGCCTCGGGACGGAAGCAGGTGAAGGGGCGGTGCCGCGGGTGGAAAAAATCAAAAGCCAATCAGCTTTTGAAGTGTGTGACATACCCGCAATCAAGCGAGTCGTATTCCTGCAATGTGCGTCTGACCCGCCCCCTTTTGAGGCATCAGCAAGTTTTCATTGGCGGGCGGGAGAGATCACAGCCAATAGGCTCCAGTGGAGAGAGAGTTCGGCTGCGTGCGGCTTTGTGGGGTGACGTCGGCGGGCACTTTCAATATTGAGCTGTGTGTCCACAGAGGGCTAGAGGTGAGCACGGGGAGATACAAGGACCGACCTATTTGTGAGAAGGAGAGGGGGGCATACTTGGGATGGGAAGGACATTGTTTGGAGGAGGAGGAGGACATGACATGGAGGAGAGGAGGAGGAGATGACATGGAGGAGAGGAGGAGGAGATGACATGGAGGAGAGGAGGAGGAGATGGGACTGGAGGAGGGGGAGGAGGACATGACATAGAGGAGATGGGACTGGAGGGAGGATGACATGGAGGAGATGAGACTGGAGGGGAAGGAGGAAGATGTGCAGAGCTGATAACTTGGCTGTGCTTTTAGTCCAGTGTTCATCTGTCTCCACATCTTCCAGGCAGCTGTGATTCTCCCATCACCACTGCTCTGCCTCTGGGCCCCCTCCAGGACAAGGTTACAGTGCCAAGCAGAATATTTTACTCAAAGGGTATTTAATTCCTTGATGGGTATGCTACATAATGCTTGAATTTACAGTTATTGTCTATTTGTCTGCAGTCTCTGATTGATTGTCTCCTGTACTATATCCGCAGTCTCTGATTGTCTCCTGTACTATATCCGCAGTCTCTGATTGTCTCCTGTACTATATCCACAGTCTCTGTCTCCTGTACTATATCCGCAGTCTCTGTCTCCTGTACTATATCCACAGTCTCTGTCTCCTGTACTATATCCACAGTCTCTGTCTCCGGTACTATATCCGCAGTCTCTGTCTCCTGTACTATATCCGCAGTCTCTGTCTCCTGTACTATATCCACAGTCTCTGTCTCCTGTACTATATCCACAGTCTCTGTCTCCTGTACTATATCCACAGTCTCTGTCTCCTGTACTATATCCACAGTCTCTGTCTCCTGTACTATATCCGCAGTCTCTGTCTCCTGTACTATATCCGCAGTCTCTGTCTCCTGTACTATATCCGCAGTCTCTGTCTCCTGTACTATATCCGCAGTCTCTGTCTCCTGTACTATATCCGCAGTCTCTGTCTCCTGTACTATATCCACAGTCTCTGTCTCCTGTACTATATCCGCAGTCTCTGTCTCCTGTACTATAGTCTCTGTCTCCGTACTATATCCACAGTCTCTGTCTCCTGTACTATATCCGCAGTCTCTGTCTCCTGTACTATATCCGCAGTCTCTGTCTCCTGTACTATATCCGCAGTCTCTGTCTCCTGTACTATATCCGCAGTCTCTGTCTCTGTACTATATCTCCGTCTCCTGTACTATATCCGCAGTCTCTGTACTATATCTCCGGTACTATATCCGCAGTCTCTGTCTCCTGTACTATATCCGCAGTCTGTCTCCTGTACTATATCCGCAGTCTCTGTCTCCTGTACTATATCCGCAGTCTCTGTCTCCTGTACTATATCCGCAGTCTCTGTCTCCTGTACTATATCCGCAGTCTCTGTCTCCTGTACTATATCCGCAGTCTCTGTCTCCTGTACTATATCCGCAGTCTCTGTCTCCTGTACTATATCCGCAGTCTCTGTCTCCTGTACTATATCCGCAGTCTCTGTCTCCTGTACTATATCCGCAGTCTCTGTCTCCTGTACTATATCCGCAGTCTCTGTCTCCTGTACTATATCCGCAGTCTCTGTCTCCTGTACTATATCCGCAGTCTCTGTCTCCTGTACTATATCCGCAGTCTCTGTCTCCTGTACTATATCCGCAGTCTCTGTCTCCTGTACTATATCCGCAGTCTCTGTCTCCTGTACTATATCCGCAGTCTCTGTCTCCTGTACTATATCTGCAGTCTCTGTCTCCTGTACTATATCTGCAGTCTCTGTCTCCTGTACTATATCTGCAGTCTCTGTCTCCTGTACTATATCCGCAGTCTCTGTCTCCTGTACTATATCCGCAGTCTCTGTCTCCTGTACTATATCCGCAGTCTCTGTCTCCTGTACTATATCCGCAGTCTCTGTCTCCTGTACTATATATCTGTCTCCTGTACTATATCCGCAGTCTCTGTCTCCTGTACTATATCCGCAGTCTCTGTCTCCTGTACTATATCCGCAGTCTCTGTCTCCTGTACTATATCCGCAGTCTCTGTCTCCTGTACTATATCCGCAGTCTCTGTCTCCTGTACTATATCCGCAGTCTCTGTCTCCTGTACTATATCCGCAGTCTCTGTCTCCTGTACTATATCCGCAGTCTCTGTCTCCTGTACTATATCCGCAGTATCTGTCTCCTGTACTATATCCGCAGTCTCTGTCTCCTGTACTATATCCGCAGTCTCTGTCTGTCTCCTGTACTATATCCGCAGTCTCTGATCGTCTCTTGTACTATATCCGCAGTCTCTGATCATCTCCTGTAGTATTTTGGGGGGAGAGCCATGCGCACTTGCGCTGCAATCGTGATGCATCGTGATGCATCGCAGAATCGAATCGAATCGTGGACTTGATAATCGTAATCGCATCGCATCGAATCGTGAGACCGGTGAAGATGCGCAGCCCTAGTACGCATATAAAACAGGATATTCAAAAGATAAGAAACAAAAGTCTGTAAAACTAGTTTAAATAAAAATGTTCTATTAAAGCAATATCAGTAGTAAAGATTCAGTTCCACTACTTTGAGATTGCAGTGATCTCTAAAAACAAAGGACAGCAAGGGGCACCAACTAAGTGTAGAAGATGAGTACTTATATTTAAAATGGACAAATGGCAACTTGCAATTTTAAAACCTAAAGACTCGCTCAGCTCATGTGTTGCTGATTAAACGCATGGGAAGAACTTACAGGGCAGGATGCTTGTGCAGCTGCCAGATGGATTACAGCAGGGCTTGACAAATTTGCTTGGAATCTAGGAGCCAGCTAAAAAAGTTAGGAGCCAGGAATGCGCCCCGTCCCACCGAGCTCGCACGCAGAAGCGAACGCATAAGTGGGTAGTGCCTGCATATGAAAACGGTGTTCAAACTACACATGTGAGGTATTGCCACGATTTGGTAGAGCGAGAGCAGTAATTCTAGCCCTAGACCTACCTCCTCTGTAACTCAAAACATGCAACCTGTAGAATTTTTTAAACGTCGCCTATGGAGATTTTAAAGGATTTTAAAAAGTTGTCGCCATTCCACGAGCGGACGCAATTTTGAAGCGTGACATGTTGGGTATAAATTTACTTGCCGTAACATTATCTTTCACAATATAAAAAAAAAAAATGGGCTAGCTTTACTGGTGTCTTTCCCCAAAAAGTGTGCTTGTAAGACCGCTGCGCAAATACGGTGTGACAAAGTATTGCAACGACTGGCATTTTATTCTCTAGGGTGTTAGAACCCCCAAACATTATTTATTTTTATATTTATTTTTTTATATATATATATATATATATATATATATATATATATATATATATATATATATATATATGTATAGTGTATGTATGTGTTTTATTCTAATTCGAGGGAAGGAGATGGCAGTGAAAACAGACAGGTGAAGCTACATTAGTATTGCTGGTTTTCTTGTCATACCAACGGCCCCCACAAGATGGTGCCAGATCACAGAAGGAAGCATAGGCCTGCAGAAGGCCTCAAAGCCACCGCCTCAATTACCGGCCGGCATGGCGTGACATGATCGCGCGGTGGGGGACCACGGAGACACAGGATACCCCAGCTGTGCCGCCCCAGGTGCCGGGTTGCTAACCCTGGCTTACAGAATTTTGGGGAGATGGAGTGCCAGACCCTGAAAGGTGAGGTGCACAGCAACAGGCTGTCTCCCAGGGGCTTGTTCATTTGTCGCCTTGCCTAGATTATCCTTCTATAGGCCTGTATATACAGGTGGGCTATACTATATACCCTGCCAGCATATATGAGCTCCGTCTGCGTATTGTCTACGTATCTCCCTGTTGGATTCCGGATCTCATAATATGTTCTCTTTTGATGCCATTCACATGAGACGTACACATGGCCCTGCTCGACAACAGTCTTATTTAGTTGCGAAACTAGCCGCGTGTTGCTTACCTTTTTGGAATTATTCTGCATTTTGAAATTTTCCGGCCAGCGGATACTTGAACATAAATCCCAGTCCACTCCAAGACCGTGAGACGCTTTCTTTTTTTTTTTTTTTTTTATCTCTTTGAACCGAATTGGAGGGGAGACTGTGAGCCAGGCTGCCTTGTCCACATCAGTGTCTGACCTCACAAATGCGCTTCTGGAAGCATGGTCAAACCTTCCCATAGATGCCTAAACCTTGTGGACAGTCTTCCCAGAAGAGTTGAAGCTGTTATAGCTGCAAAGGGTGGGCCAACTCAATATTGAACTCTACAGACTAAGACTGGGATGCCATTGACGTTTATGTGCGCGTAAAGGCAGGTGTCCCAATACTTTTGGTTTATAGTGTAATTTCCTGTTCAAAGATCTGGCCGGTAACTATAGCCAGCCTGCCAAGCACTGTTCACATCAGCAGGAAGGGGATCCCACTGGTGTGGGAGGCGAGAATAATTTCCTCTGTAGTTTTTTGGCGTTCTTACCTGCACTGTACAATTCTAGGTTTGCTTTACCCATTAACTCTACATTACCCCAGGCACTAAGGGTCTATAGTTAATGAAAGCGCCTCAGGAACCCCACAATTGGAATTACGCAATTACTGTACCATGGCATTGCCAAATGTGCTGTTAGCCAGGAGGGAATATTGCAGGGGATTGTGGGAGATAATGGGAAAACACCCACCTAACACGCTGTGTGGGATGAAAGAATCTGCCAAAGGCGATTTCTAATTGGCAAGCTGGGCTGTCCCCTGGATGCTAATTAGGAGACTGGTGCAGATCGGCTGGACTTTTTTTTTTTTTTTACATTTATTATAATTATTGATCACAACTAGATTCATCATGCAACTAGAAAGAACTGTTCTTGTTTACCATCGTAACCAATTACGTTCACCATGTTGTTTCCACTGGACTACAGTCATTTGAGGTTCCAACAAATGAAATGCATTCCAAGCTTCAGAAACCTGTGCTTGCCTTGTAAACAGTCCCATCCATTACATCAGTCGGTGGTCTCCAAACTGCGGCCCGGGGGCCAGATGCGACCTTTGCTTGCCTTTATCTGCCCCTGGGGCACCCTGCCTCCCACTGACACCAACAATGGGGCTCTGGTCCTTCCACTGATACCAAACTTGTTGGCTCCCATCGATGCCAGAAAAATGTCCACTTCTGCTGGCTATAGTCTGACTCCCCTAAAGTCTTAAAGGGTCACTAAAGGAAAAAAAACATTTGGGCTGAAATGACTGTTTACAGGGTATAGAGACATAAAAGTTAACTGATTCCTTTTTTTAAAATGATTAAAAATCGATAAAAATCAATCCTATAATCAACCTACAGTTCTAGTTTAGTTTTCGCTGTTATTTCCTGTCTCTCTGATGTACAAAGCCAGAGAGCCAATAGGGGGCAGTGATGGTTTGTCTAAAACCCCTGAGCACCAACCCAGTTTCAGTTTACACACAGTAATCACACCTCCTTGATTAGTGACCACAGTGAGAAAGCTCTCAGCACTGTGATTATAAGGAAATAGACAACCAGGAAGTGTGGAGATCAGAGCAGAATTACAGCAACATCAAAGCAAAAATCAACAATGAGGACATGAAAACAGCACTGCAGTAAGGTAAAGGAAGCTTTTTAGCTAAAAAATGTTTTTCCTTTAGTAACCCTTTAAGGACAATAAACTGGCCCCTTTGCTTAGAAAGTTTGGGGACCCCCTGCATTTCATTCTGGACAATGACTCAATTATTCTTTAAGGAGGTATTAAGGTTGATAAAGATTAGCGGTTTAGAGGTGAAACAAGACCCCTGGTATTGCTTGTTTCATAATACGGGACTAACCAAGAAAAAATATAGAATGTCTTTGGTCCCATATCTATGGAACGGTGCTGAAGTGTTAATTCCAAGGAACTGGAAAGAAGAAAAAAAAGCGCCATCAATAGGAGAATGGTTAAAGGGGTTGTAAAGGAAAACATTTTTTTCCCTAAATTGGCTTCCTTTACCTTAGTAGAGTTCTATTTCACTTACCGCATCCTTCCATTTTGCTTTTAAATGTCCTTATCTCTCAGAAATCCTCACTTCCTGTTCTTCTGTCTGTAACTCCACACAGTAATGCAAGTCTTTTTCCCTGGTGTGGAGAAAGCCTCTTGAGGGGGGGGTGGGGCGAGCAGGCAAGTCAGGCCGCTCTCTACTTTGCAGATAGAGAAAGGAGCTGTGTGTTAGTGGGCGTCCTGACACTCCTGCTCGCCCCCTCAAGAGGCTTTCTCCACACCAGGGAGAAAGCCTTGCATTACTGTGTGAAGTTACAGACAGAAGAACAGGAAGTGAGGATTTCTCAGAAGAAATAAGGACATTTTAAAAGCAAAATCGAAGGATGAGGTAAGTGAAGGAGGACTGCACTAAGGTAAAATAAGCTATTTAGGGAAAAAAATGTATTTCCTTTACAACCCCTTTAAAAGATTGACAGAATTAGATTGATGGAGGAGTTGCTATCAAATCATAGTGAGTGTAGGCCAGTGTTTCTCAATTCCAGTCCTCACGCCCCCCCAACAGGTCATGTTTTCAGGATTTCCCTCAGATGAAAAGGCTGTGGGAATTACTAAGGCAAAAATAATGGAAATCCTGAAAACCTGACCTGTTGGGGGGGGGGGGGGGGGGGCGCGTGAGGACTGGAATTGAGAAACACTGGTGTAGGCCAAAATTCAATAAGATCTGGAGAGGATGGAGGGAGTTTAAGGAATTGGAGGTATATACGGAGGGGTTGGGTATCCCTTCCTTGTGTCCCCCCTCATGCCCCCACTCCCCACTGCTCATCCGTCTCCTGCCCCCCCCTTTTTTTTTGCCATAGGTTAGGTATTTTTGGGTTGGGGGGGGTCACTTGGTTCTATTATTCTTTATTTGAGCCATGAGTGGTCAGTAGGGGTGCAATGGATCATCACCGATCCATGATCCGAACTGGTCACCCCGTTCGGATCGGAACACCCTGCGATCCGCAGAGTGCTCTGGAGCCTCGGCCTAGGAAAGTAGCAACCAGCTGCGGCATCCACCGGCTAGTCAGACATCCGAAAAAAGCCTTGATTGGCTTTTATCAGCTCTCTGCTATAACTAGGAAATAATGACCTGACATCACTTTCGGTTTCCCTGGATGTAAACCGTGACATTTGTGAAGGCTCAAAAGCATTCAAAACACAGATCTTGGTGTTTTTTGAGTGCATTTAACAGCTTGCCGACCGCCCGCCATCATATTACGGCGGGACGGCGGCACTCCTGGGCGAGAGCCCATAGCTATACGTCCGCTTTTTAAGCGGCCGCGTGCGCACGTCCCCGCTCACCCCCGAGTCCCACGCGCGTGCCCGGCGGGTACGATCGCTGCCGGGCACCCACGATTGCTCGTTACAGAGCGGGGAAAGGGAGCTGTCGCACGACCGCGTGTGTAAACACATCACAAAAAGCTCTCGTTCCTGTCTAAAGTGGTTAAGAGGGAGGAGGGATCGGGGGATCCCTCCATAAAAACGCTGATTTTATGCTCATACAATGGTGTTTACATTATGAACAGAAGAAAAAATAATCAAATCAACTTTTTTTTTTTTTTTTTTTAATCAATAAAAAATTAAGAAAATGCCCCCATGTTTGCACGCAAAAGGTCAACGCACACATGTAAGGTATCGTGACAAACGTCGGATCACGGGCAGTAATTCTAGAACCAGACGTCCTCAGTAAATCTAAAGTGGTAACATGTTAAATGCTTTTAAAGCGTCGCCTAGTGATATTAAAATTTACGTTGTCACTGCTGCACGGGTGTGCTCAATTTTTAAAGCATGGCATGTTTGGCATCTGTTTTACTCGGCGCAACATCTTTTTATGTTTTACAAAACAATTGGGTTATGTATTGTGTGAACATGTTTGGGGGCTCTAAGTAACCAGTGAACAGCCAGAAAAAGCCTGGTGCTTAAAGAGGAAGTAAACCCTCTAAAACCTTTCTTTAAAAACAGAAAAATAGGAAAATCCCCCAGGGGAGGGGCTTTTAAGGCAACAGTAGTAAGCGTAGACGTGATAGTACAGAGAACGAAATTATATTTTATAATTATTTAATCGTATAAAATTAAGCATACAATATAACGCGTAACAAATATACAAAGTTACAAAGTAGAGACTGATCCACATAAAAAAACTACAAGGCCTTGTAGTTTTTTTATGTGGATCAGTCTCGACTTTGTAATTTTGTATATTTGTTACGCGTTATATTGTATGATTAATTTTATACGATTAAATAATTATAAAATATAATTTCGTTCTCTGTACTATCACGTCTACGCTTACTACTGTTGCCTTAAAAGCCCCTCCCCTGGGGGATTTTCCTATTTTTCTGATTGATCTGGGGTGTTGGCAACTTCCGTAAGGTCACATATCTATGATGTTACATTTATTTTATTTCTTTAAAAACAAACCCCAGCAAGAGAAAGGCATAATGAGCCTTATTATGAATTACTTGCCTGAAATTGAAGCCCCCAAAGCAACTCTCCTTCCTCACCTCCGCCATTGATACCCGAGTTACTTCTGGTTATCGCGGATTTGGCCGGAGCCGCGATGGCGTCAATCCTGCGCATGCGTGCGGGAGCTGTCAGTGACGGCGTGATCACCATCACTAACAGCACGCTCAGTGCGTCTGCGCCGTTGTCTACGGCACGCATCGATGCAGTCTTTTCTGCAAATATTTTCTAAACCGTGTAGGTTTAGGAGATATTTGTTGCATCTGGTTAAAGTGGTTTGTATGGATTTATAACCACTTTTAGTGGTTAGTTTGGGTCAGTCCGCCTAAAATTATTTCATGTTTTGGCCGCATCTTGCACGAACGTCTGCTGTCCCAGTGGTAAGAACCCAACTTTCCTTGCCCTTCCCTCTAGCAGTTTTGCTGCCTCCAAAGCAGTAAGAAGAGTCTTGATGGGCCAGTAGCATTCTCTGTAATGGAAATGTAAACCCAGCAGGCATCCCCATCCCCTATGCAGAAATCTTGTTGCTAAGAAATCTAAGAAGCCAGTCAATAATGAGACCGACGCAGTTTAGAGGAAATGTCAGAATACTTTGTGGTCACAACATTTTTAAGGGCGGCAATGTTTACTGTGATATTTGTTTTTACAAATAATTGACTGTGTACTTCTCCTCCCTTCTAGTGAGTTTGATGAGCACAGAAGAACTGGGACGATTAAAGGAACATTTCCTCCGGCAAATTGAAGGTATGTCTGAAAATCCAATGACTGGGACTCTGGAGATCAGGGGGCTGCGGCTTTGTATTCTCTGTCTGTCTCTTGCCAGGTTATTGTGTGCTTCGGGCAGAGATCTGAACCTGACGGCAAACCGCACATCTTTGTGTGTTCATCATTATCTGTAACCCTCTCTAATGTTAAAGCTGAATTCCAGGCAGATAGAAAAGATATAAAAATGGATGCAGGTCTCATTTGAAATGTTTTTGATATATTTTAATATTTTAGGTATTTAATAGCACCGACAATTGTATGCAGCACTTTACATATATTGTACAGTACTGTGCAAAAGTTTTAGACAGGGAATAAAATGCTGTTAATTAAGAATGCTTTCAGAAATGGAAATGTTTATTTGTATCAGTTAACAAAAGGAAAATAAAAAGAACAGGAGAGATCCAAATCAAATCAATATTTGGTGTGGCCACCGTCTGCTTTCAAATCGGCATCAATTCTTCTAGGTACACTTGCACAGAGATTTTGAAGAAACTTGGCAGGTAGGTTGTTCCGAACATCTTAGAGAACTCAACCCGAGATCTGTAGATGTGGGCTGCCTCAAATCCTTTGGTCTTTTGATGTACTCCCAGACAGACTCGATGTTGAGATTAGGGCTCTGTGGCGGCCAAACCATCACTTCAAGAACATTGGCTGTATGTTTGGGCTTGCTGTTCTGCTGTAAAATACATGTGGGGCCAATCGCACACCTCCCTGGTGGTATGATAACTATCTGCCTGTATTTTTTTAGCATTGAGGACACAATTGATCCTGACCAATTCTCCGACTCTATTTTCAGAAATGCAGCCCCAAACATGCAATGAACCTTCACCATGCTTCACTGTTGCCTGCAAATGCTTATTATTGTACCACTCTCCAGCCCTTCAGTGAAAAAAAACTGCCTCGTGCTACAGCCAAATATTTCACATTTTTGACTTGTCAGGTCAGAGAACCCGCTGCCATTTTCTGTACCCCCCCCCCCCCCTCCCCAGTTCCTATGTTTTCATGCATAGTTGGCTTTGTGGTTTTCACGTCCTATGCACAAGGGGTGCAGAAATGGCAAGAAGTGCTCTGGACTGATAAATCAAAATGTTGCTTTCAATCTCCATAACCTACTAGCTCACATTTTTAATAGGTTTCCCTGTCCACAGAGGTTTCCCTGTCCACAGAGGTTTCCCTGTCCACAGAGGTTTCCCTGTCCACAGAGGTTTCCCTGTCCACAGAGGTTTCCCTGTCCACAGAGGTTTCCCTGTCCACAGAGGTTTCCCTGTCCACAGACAATAGGTGTACTAACTCATACCCCATGGTATGCTTTTTGAATATGGGAGTTAAGCATCCAGCCAAAACCTCTATCAGGTTGTTGAAGAACCATATCCTCCCTCCGACCAGATCATCCTGGCCTCAGAAGGCACTGTCTGCACATTTTTGGTAGGGACGATTCAAAAAAGATATTTCTCTGCTCATAATATGCAAATAAATGCAGTAGCCATTAGATCTGTAGAAAATAATTCCTTTTTGAGCTTAATCTCTGTTTTAAGAAGCGAATTGTTTTGTTTTAATGAGCTTTTACAAGAGAGCGGGTCCTCTTCATTGTCAGGAAATCGGCATAACACCGCCGCGGCAGCTGCAGATGTGCAGTAATCTAAGCCGCCAGTTAAGTATAGGTTACAGTAAAGCTTATCAGTGCTTGATGGCATTAAAGCTTTTATTTTTAGCATGTGCTTTACAAGGCAGAAAAGCTTTACTGGCATTAAGTGGCATATTTTACTGAGTGCAGGCATTTTTGTAGCACAGCCAGTGAATTGCACATTATAACCTTCCAGTTGTGTATTACAAATGCACATTACACATTTTCATCAGTGATGTGAATGAGAGGGCATGTATAGGGAAAGACTGAGCTCTGAAATGTATTTATAAAGGGAAAACAAGCCTTATCCCTGGTAAAGCTTTTGCAGAATGAACACTTATTACATTTTAATGATGCAGATTTATTTAGATGTTTTTTTTTCTTGTGTTGTGTGAACACCAAAGTGCTCAGAACATAAAGCAAAAAATGCAGAATGGTGCACAAATGCAGAAACTGGATCAGTATGAATGTTCTAATGGTAGAGGAAAGTGGATTCATATGAGAAATGCACTCCATGAGCCTTAGTTTGAGGACCAGTGTTAATTACTACTTTATGGCCATTGTTTCTGGGCTATACCACGGGTACAACCCACAACTTGCATACATATATGTGGGATTGCTGCGATCGTCAGGAGCAGGAGAATACATTTGTTGTTGTTCTTTGATGGTAGATATTGGTAGTAGCAAGCAATAAAAAATGTATTTTTTTGTATATATTTATTTTTTTACAATTTTGGGCCATTTTTCCTTTGATAATAAAAAAACAAATCCGCATGTATATATGTGTATACATTTTCTGTTTCTTTATGATTTTCTATATACAAATGGTTAACTCAATTGGAGGCCTAGCCATGCCTACAGATTGAACCCGATAGGGGTGGGCTGGTACAGGCTACCAAGTACTGTATTGTTATAAGAACAATCTTATGAACCAAGGTAACTCGTTCTGTTCCTAAGGATTAATGTGACAATTTTAATCTGTACTGTTAAGTAAATACTTTCAATAAAAATCTATTTAAAAAAAAAACGAATCGGGAGATGTCCATTACAATTTACCACTAAATGAAAGCTTAATTTGTCCTGAAAAAACAAAGTATAATCCACCTGGATGCACAAAGTAGTTGTAGTGATACTGACACGTGTCAAAATGACAAAATTGGTCATAGGCATTTAGATTTGATTTACCCTTAAATTTAAATACATTTTGTCTTTTGTCTTTTTATATATTTGTTGCACCATTTTACTTGGCACCACTCCCATAAGTCCCTTTGGAAAATTGTCTCTCTTTCATATAATATGTGCAGTATGGGCATGGGGGAAGCAATCTTTTTAACCATTACTTGTGTATAGCCTAAAATTTGATATTTAGAAGTTTCATATGTTTCTCTTTTTTTTATTTTATTTAGATGTGTTTGAAGACCTTAGCTGCGTTGTTCAAGAGAAGGATACTTTGTCAGCGGAACTCCACGGGCGTCACATTGCCATAGAGCAACTTGTGAAGAACTGTTCAAAGCTACCTGGTCTCCAGATGGGTCGGGCAGGAATGAAAGGAATGAATTAATATGACAATCAATAACTAGTACAAGCAAAGTTTGGTTGCACAGCGATGAGCCCAACCAGTCAGCCTCCAGCAAACAACCATAGACTTGTCTATATTGAGTCTTGCTACACCTCCTGTTTTTTTCCTGTAAGGAAGACGGAAGCTATATACAAAGATAAACTGTGGTTGGCATTTCACTTCTTATTACATGATGGAATATGCTAAAGCCATTCTGTGTTTGTGGAATGGAATTTTTACCAACTTCATACAGATAATATTTTTCTAAAGATATTTAACTTGTGATTTGAGAAGACGATTGGCGACTCTTGAGTCCCTTGCACATTATATGGAAGATGTAGCTATGAGGACAGAGACAAAGTTAGTAGGGCTGTGCTTGGCCTCCTATCAGCAGGCTGTTTTTGTTGGATATCTCTTATGGCTCCATCTGGTTAACAAGAAACAGTCTTTCAAACTTTGAGCATCTCTGCCTTTTGCTCCTTTTAAAAGCATTTAAGATGTCACCTTTAATATTGGCAAGTATTGCGACAGACCATGCAGCCTCAGTGCCTATTTGAAAACATTGTGGAGATGACGTGCGTTACATTTTTAAAGTTGCATCTTGTTCTTCCAAAAAGCAGCGCTGGTCTGTATTGACATTTTAAAGAAAATGCATATTGTCTACTAGGGCTCATATGTGGGTGCTTTTGGTGTACCCTTGGGTGCTTATCCTGTGATCATGATCCGTTTGCGTATTGTTGCTCTTTCTGGTAGCCGAGACCTTGGATCCTACAAGTAGAGTTCCTTAAGCCCTACGTATCCATACAGCAATAAACCTGAGAATGCTTAGTGAAGCAGGACAACAATCTGAAGAACTGTAGTGTCTGTGGGTATTTTCACTATTGATTGCTAATCTGCAGAAGTTAGAGGGATAAGTTATGTGATGTATTAACTGACTCTTTGTCATATGATAGATTTTCTTTTGCTACTTCATTGAAATTGGGTTTCCCCTTCCAGGCTGCCAATAACAATAATGCGGCATACACACGATCATTTTTTCATTTTTTTTATTTTTTAATGTCATTAAAAACAATCGTGTGTGTGTGTGTGGGCTTCAGAGCATTTTTTCGGGTTCTGAAAAACAAGCAAAAAAAAAATTCGAACATTCTCTATTTTTTAACGACGTTTTTAACAATGTTTTTAACGTTGTCGTTTTTTGGGTTGTAAAAAATGGTCGTGTGTGGGCTTTAACGACGTGAAAAATCCGCGCACGCACATTAATCGCTCTGTAACAGACAGAAAAGCGCAAATCGTCTTTTAATAACACGAAATCAGCTAAAGCAGCCCCAAGGCTGGCGTCATCCGAATGGAACTTCCCCTTTATAGTGCCGTCGTACGTGTTGTACTTCACGTGCTTTGCTAGAACATTTTTTTTTTTTACGATCGTGTGTAGGCAAGGCCGTTTTAATGATCAAGTTGGGAAAAAAAATTGTTTTTTCTAGAGCCTGAAAAACATTATTTTTTTACAACCCAATCGTGTGTACACGGCATAACGGTCTTTGTTGATGGGCTTGTGTCAATGACGTGAGTTTAACTTAAAGGAGAAGCATGGCTAAAAGCTTTGTTGGCTATACTTCTCCTGTGGGTCACGAGTGCAGTTCATTTTGCACTCCTGTAGCCCGTTGTCAGCTGAGGTCAGAGTCAGTCCAAGCTTTGAAGAAGTTTCCCACCATATGGCCAGGACCCGCCCAGAAGCCTGGACCGGCAGCTGGCTTGGCCTCTTCTGTCCCCCTCCACTACTCCTGTAGAGGAGTATTTTATTTTTTTGATTCCCATACTTCTCTTTTAAGTTGGAGACACTTCCGAGATCATTTAACATTTTGACCTGCAGTTGACCACCTTATGGTCTGCATGTTACCCGTTTCAAGCAGTTTGGCATTCCCATAAACTTGTATGAGAATGCAAAACACATTTTAAGTAAGCAAAGCCTTCCAATACAGGCCCTCATGGAGCTCATCACAACGTAAAAGACATATGGGGGAATTTCCAAATGAAATGGGGATTTTTGCTTGGCCTTTTTGTTACTATACATCTCCTCTTTTGCAAGTCCCAGACCTTGACCAATAACTGCGATCAGATTTTCACTTTGTTGTATCTCCTACTTCTAAAATGTATGTAGTGACACAAACAGAGATCTGTTGGTTCTGTGAGAATTTTAGTGGTTGGAAAAGTTTACTTAAAGTGGCTGTAAACCTCAGTCATGAAATATGAACAAAACATAGCCCTCTATAGTGTGTACTTGTCTCAATTAAAAGCGCTAAGTGTCATTTCTGTCTGCTACTTCGTTCCTCTGCTATCGGCACGAGTCACTTTTGACAAGTTTTCCTGATGCCAAGACAACAATGGAGACGGGGGGGGGGGGGTTCCAGCTGATTGACAGCCTCAGCTCTGTTTGTGAGCTGTGTAAAGGGGTGTGTTACTTCCCTCCAATCAGCTCTGCCAGAGTGTAACTTCACCTCGCCTTTTTTTTGAGCTTTCAGACCAGCTTATTAATCCTGGACTTCGGTTAAACTTATCTAGGAGGATTTATTTAATTTCTGTGCATCACCTGAGGCCAGTCACTTCACTGAGTATATGTAAGGGTTTAGAATCACTTTATGTTTTCTGAGCTGGAATTACAAGGTGGCAACAAGTACCTGTACAGAAGATTTGGTATTTTGCAGCAGAGCAACCCCCTTTTCCCAATCAGTTGTACACTGTATAAAAAAAAACTTGGCTTTAGGCCTGCCTTGGAGCTCCGGCGCCACCAACATTCCACTATCTAATAAGAGCACCACAATTGGCAATACCATTGCCTACATTGGATTAGAAGACAATCAGCAGGAGTAAGGTCTCTAAGGGATGTATCGGGGGTCAGAGGGGGGTTCAGAAAGGAGTATTTTCTGTATATTAACGGTGCTGTAAAATGTCTTGTGGTCCCTTCTTTTAGACTGCAGTTTGTTTTACAGGTTTGGACAATATAAAGAATGCAATCTAAAAGCTAAAGGACCACCAAATAGGGCAAAGGGGCATTCTACACTGTTTGCTATTCTTTTTCCATAAAGCATTCTCAAGCGTATTGCTGTGCATTGTACTTGATGGCCAAAACGGTGCACTAGAAAATGCATGCATGGCTCCCGGACTTCATCTATGGACTTTTTTTGTTTTTAAACTGAGAAAGGTTTGAAAAAATGCAACAAAGGGTCACTGTTATATGAAATGCTTAGTCCTATTGCTTAGACCCCTTTCCATGTTTACACTGAGACTTTTACTATCTACTGTTTTTTTTACAAAGAAAAGATATTTTGGTACCTTTTTGTAATAGTTCTATATAAAAACTTTGCTTCATATAGTATTCTGCTTTGTACATATTAGTTTTCAAGCAAAGGGTTTATTTATTCTTTTCCAACTTGTGTTTTCCATTACTTTGCTATTTTAGGGGTTTGAATGCACAAAGCAAAAAGCTGGCATATACAGATTTCTAGCACTCCTTTCTTTTTGTATTTTTCCATTATCCTCATCCATAGTAGTGTGCAGTACACTTTATTTCATAGATGCATTTTGTACATGATGAACAAAAATTATAATTCTGTCCTCGTAGGTCTCCTAAAATTAGGTTTGTGCTTCTCTGCTTATCCTTAAAGCAAGGTAACGGTCTTTTTAATTCTACATGTACTTCCTCTCTACATTGGTACATTCAGTGCTGAGGCCAAAGAAAAGTGTGAAGGAGCATTTGGGCCAATCAGCAGTTACATGTGGAGTCCTATAGCCTTGTGTAAGCTTTGACCTACACAGGGTTTTCCTCCTGGCAACTGAATGGAGCAATGGGGAAAGCATAAGGCCCCTTTCACATTGAGGCGTTTTTCATGCGGTACAGCGCTAAAAATAGCGCTGCTATACCGCATGAAAAATCATGCCCTGTAGTGTTCAATGTGAAAGCCCGAAGGCTTTCACACTGAAGCGGTGCGCTAGCAGGAACGCTCCAAAAGTCCTGCTAGCCGCATCTTTACCGCGGTATAGGAGCGGTGTGTTCACCGCTCCTATACCGCACCTTCCCATTGAAATCAATGGGAAACCGCGGTAATACCGCCCGCAAAGCCCTTTTCCGGCCGCTAGCGGGTGTTAAAACCTCACCGCTATCGCCCGAATATCGCGGTAAATACGACGGTATACCGGCGCTACAAATAGCGCGGCTATACCGTCACCGCGGCTCCACGCCTCAATGTGAAAGAGGTCTAAGGGAGGCAAGTTTTTATGCTGCAATCAAGTTAACCTGTTGCTTTGCCATGCATGGGCAAAACAGCATGTCAAAGTGCTTGTGGACTCCCTTGAATTCTAGGCACAAGGTAATAAACCCAGCAGCTTCTCACCGAGAGCCAATCCCTGTTTGATTTGATAATTGAATGGCAGTGAGTGAGGCCTAGCACTGGGATGGAATGGCTTAATAGCAACTTTGGAGAGACATCAAGCCCTGTACCAGAAGATACTTTACTTCAGCTCTATGTGTCCCTTAAATGCTACTCAGGTTAGGTGAGATTGAACCATTTCAAGTTGTTTTCTACAGCTCCATAGAAACAGAGAACAAATGGGGCCTTAAAGAGGAAGTAAACCCACCAAAACATAAAAAATACACCCTGCAAGAAAAAGGAATAATGAGCCAGTATGCATGAATTACTTGTCCGAGATCGAAGCCCCCCGCAGCAGCCCTCGTTCCTCTCCTCTCTGCCGCCATCTCACTTTCTTGTATCGTGGCTCTGTCGCTGTGATTAGTCGGAGCCGCGATGACGTCACTCCTGCACATGCGTGCTGGAACTGTCAGGGATGGCAGGGTCCCACTCAAAGGCACGCCCAGTGCGCCTGCGCCGTTGTCTACAACGCGCATGTGCGCCATAGACATCTGTGCTGTCTTTCTTGCAAATATCTCCTTAACCGTGTAGGTTGAGATATTTCTTGCACCTACAGGTAAGCCTTAATCCAGGCTTAGCTGTAGGTCTTACAACCACTTTAACATTGTAAAATTACTGCGTAGGAGGGAAGGCTATGATTCTATTTTTTAACTATATACTGCTATGCAATAGTTGCAAAATTTAGTTGGATCAGGGTTTGTGATTTGCAGTTTCTGTTGAAGATCTACATTACCCAACATGCCTGTAAGGGCAAGCTGCAATATGTACTTCTCCAAGAACTGGATGTGCAGGTTGGCCTTAGACTATCATATACAATATCCATGCACAAATCTGCCTTTTGGACAATTTCTATGCTACAAGGTACAGTGCTGAGCTTATCCACCTCTTGTACATGCGTTGACACTGCCACTTTTTTTGCAATATATGTTTATTCAAGCATATAAAACACAAGAAAACTGAGAACAGACTGGCATCACGGTATGACAACCAAAAGGTAGAAAAGTACAATCCAAATGCAAAGCTGCCATTTTAGAAATATTTTTCTATGGTGCCATGGAGGCAGCTGCCAGCCTATGGAATGCTGTCTGTATTAACATTCTGTAGTCGGTGCTCGCTACAGTTTCAAGCAGCAAAAAAATTGGATTGACAGACTGGATCATTAAAGAGCCTGTAAAAGTATAAAGGAACAGGATGGGCAATACACTTTTCTTACAAAGCTTATTTTATTGATCTACCCTTAAATACTACATTTGCCATGAAGGTGGCGCTGTGTTTTTGATATGGCTTACACATAACCGTGGTTTATTTACTTTTGTTTTTTTTAATGCCCAATTATTGCATTTTTTGTAGAAAAGAGACCATGGCGTTTTTGATTTTGCAGTCAAAACATTTGTTTACAGTCCTTAAAACGGAGGTCCACCCATTTTTTTTTATTTTTTTTTTTTAAAAGCCAGCAGCTACAAATACTGCAGGTGCTGACTTTTAAAAAATGGACACTTACCTTTCCAGCATGCTCGCGGTGTCAGCAGCAGCCGAGGCCGAGCAATCGCTCGGTCCTCGGCTGCTTCCGCCGCCATCCTCGGTGAGGGAATCAAGCAGTGAAGCCTTGCGACTTCACTCCCCGATTCCCTCCTGCGCATGCGCCAGGATAGCGGCGCGCCGTCACTGGTCCCCGCTCTTTCCTGGGAACAGTGTTTCTCAGAAGACAGCGCGGGGGGGGGGGTGACGAGGTTGGATTCCCCGCAGGAGTCAGAACCCGGAAGTGGTGAAAATACCTGCCCGGAGGGGGGAGGGATCCAAAAAGCGGAGGTTCACTTTTTGTGTGAACCTCCGCTTTAAGCTGGTCATACCCATGGTCTGAACAAGACAAATAATTTCTCCCTATCGCTTTTCCATCCGTGCTAAACAGCTGGGATGGAGGAATCTGCAGTGCTGGCTATTGTGTTCTGACAACTACCACCCCCAAATGTCCGAGTACTCCCACTGTGTCAGCATTTGATTGAATGCAGGTGCGGATCAGCTGAAAATTGTAAACAGTCAATTATAAAAACGTTTGTTGAACCAGGTAGTGCTGAAAGTTCACCCAACCGAGTTTGGCCGATTTAACAGGAATTTCTGAAATGTAATCCATGTATGGGCAGCTTTACACTAATTGCATAGAAATTTTAAAATGTTAGCGCATAAGGCTGTGTAGAAACTCCTCTGTTGGGTGTATTAAGCAGGTCCCCTAGGTGTCTGGTTGGCGAGACTTGAAGCCACGGTGGCTGTTTTCTGGGTTGTTGCTTTCAGAAGAAACTGACATCTGTGCTTACAATGCCGAGTTGCTGTGGGTCACATGACCTAATGCTGGGCGCGTGCCCTTGAACCAAAGCGCCAAGGCATATCTGCTTAATTTCAGCTGACAGGTAAGTGAAAGCACAGTCTGGCCTCTGCTCTAATGCCCCATTTGGCTTCTTTAATTAGGAACCAGACAGAGTTCATCATTTTTTTTTTTTTTTTTTTTTTTTACCGTAGCATTTCGAATGGCTACATTTTATTATATTAAAAAAAATCATCCTTTACCCCAAGGTTTTGATGAAACTTGTCTTGTTTTCTAGACTTTATGTATGTCCAAAACTTTTCAATTACTTTAGTTTTAAGTACACCTTTGGATCGTTGTCCTCTTCGCTTCCAAATGCCGATATGACAAATACGTTTGGAAATGCCTTGATACTTTAGCGTATGATGTGCGCCTAGGGTCCAGTTTACAAATATCGCTACTTCCGGAGCACTGAAAAGAAATGAGGTTTGCTTTGTTTCATTTCCCCTTCCCGGTACCTTCTTACTGCCAGCTCTCACCAAAGGTTGCCCCAGTTGTATCAGCATACAGTCCTGGGTACACAGAATCATTTTAAAAGAAAAAGCTTTCATTTCAACATCTTTCACCCAAATGCTTTGGAGGATATATAATATGCCTTTTATATTTAAGAAGTGTTTTTTGTGTATTTCTTTATTTTTTTGGTGCTTTAATTTTGTAGCAAGCCCTTTGTTTATACCACTTCCTTTCAGACTTTTTCTGTTGTACTTCCTTTACTGCCAAAGCAAGACACAATTTAATTTCGAGTTTGTTTGTTGTCTGTTTTTATGTTGTAAATCAGTATTTTTTTTCTTTTTTTTTTTTTTTACAGTCTTAACTTTTGTTTTTGCTTTAGGATTTAGCATGTTTATTTAAGTTTATAGAAATAGGAGTGCATGGGTTAATTAAGCAAGTGTTACCTGACCATGTCATTTTATGACTGTGTGCTTGAGAACTATGTCTTACAATATATATATTGTCTTTGTAAGATCTTTACACTGGTAAAAAGCTGTGCTTTTTATAAAGCATTTTATAAAAAAAAAAACGTTTTTTTTAACTAGCAAGTTTTGCTTTTAAGCGGTTCATCTTTGTTGATTACCTTTTTGTGTTGCACTGTGTGCTGTTTTTTCATTTGTTTTGGAATAAAATGATATTAATAATGTCTGTGTATTTTGATTTATTTTATTTTTTAATTATTCTGGTATCACTGTAATTTTACTAACAGATCTTTGGTAGACCTGCCTTAGGGGAAAAAAGGAGCTTGTAATAGCACAGATGCTATTCGGTGTCGTGGCATTCTTTGAAGTTGCCTTTAACTGCTTCAGCCCCGGACCATTTTGGTGGTCAAAGACGAGGACACTTTCTGCTATTCGGCACTGTTGCTTTACCTGACAATTGCGCGTACGTGCTACGTGGCGCCCAAACAAAATTGATGTCCTTTCTTTTTTTCCCCCACAAATTGAGCTTTCTTTTGGTGGCATTTAATGACCTCTGCAATTTTTAATTTTTTTTTCTATTTTGCGCTATAAACCAACAATTTTGAAAAAAAAATAATATTTTTTACTTTTTGCTATAATAAATATCCCCCAAAAAATCTTGCCCCCCCCCCCCCACACAATTTAGGCCGATACGTATTCTTCTACATATTTTTGGGAAAAAAAATCGCAATAAGCTTTTGATGTGCGCAAAAGTTTTAGCTTCTAAAAAATAGGGGACTGTTTTTATGGCATTTTTATTAATTTTTTTTTTTTTACTAGTTATGGTGGCGATCAGCGATTTTTATCATGACTGCGACATTATGGTGGACACTTTTGACTCCATTTTGGGACTGTTGTCATTTTTATAGCGATCAGTGCTATAAAAATGCACTTATTACTGTAAAAATAACACTGGCAGTGAAGGGGTTAACCACTAGGTGGCACTGCTAGGGTTACGTGTTCCCTAGAAAAATTCTTACTGTTAGGGGGCGTGGCTACACATGACATGTCACGGATGACCGTTCACAATCACGGGGGACGGTCATCAGTGACAGTGTTGATGGGCAGAATAGGGTAATGCCTTGCTTACAAAGGCATTCCCCTGTCCTGCCTTTGCCGACCGCAATCGCGGGACTCCGGGAACATAGAGTTCCTGGGGTGCGCCTACGTGCTGGGCAGCAGATTGAAATGGACATACCTGTACACCAATCTGCCTGCTCGTGCCATGTTGTCGACGTAAATAGTCGTGTGGTGGTCGGCAAGCGGTTAAAGTGACACTAAACCTTATTTCTAAATGGATCAAATTCATTATTTTCCTAAACCTTCTACAAACAGTACCCCATGACAATATGAAAGAAGTTTGTTTGAAATATTGGCAAATTTAATAAGAAAAAAGTCACATGTACATAAGTATTCATAGCCTTTGCAATGACACTCAGAATTAAGCTCAGGTGCCTCCTGTTTCCACTGATCATCCTTAAGATGGTTCTACAACTTGATTGGCGTCCACCTGTGGTATATTCAGTTGCTTAACCACTTAAGATCCGCGTTACGGACAAAAGACGTCCACAGCACGAATCTCAGGTGCCGGGTAGACGTCTTTGGATGTCTTGTCATGCAATTCCCTGTGCGTGCCACTGGGTGGTGCGCGGCGCATCGCTGAGGAGCCGATGCGTGTGCCTGGCGGCCGTGATGTCTGCCGGGTACACGCGATCGGCGGTGATACAGCAGGGACGTGGAGCTCTGTGTGCAAACACAGAGCTCCACGTCCTGTCAGGGAGAGGAGACAGATGCGGTGTCCCTTGTACATAGGGACACAGCATCGGTCACCTCCCCCCACACAGTTAGAACACGCCCAGGGAATACATTTAACCCCTTCCTCACCCCCTAGTGTTAACTTCTTCAATGCCAGTCACATTTATACAGTGATTGGTTCATTTTTATAGCACTGGTCGCTGTATAAATGTGAATAGTCCCAAAAATGTGTAAGAAAACATGGACTTTCAAACCCATCAAAGTGGGTGCAAAGACCTCTTCCCAGTGATAGGACGCCCCCATTTTCTTGTAGTGTGATTCCATTTGTCAGCCTTCTTTGCTTTCTGGTCCCAAAATATTTCAGACCTTTGGCTTTTTTTCCCCCAGGGTTGTAAGCTGAAATGTTGCACTCCCATTGTTTAATGCTCTTAAGTGTACCCTATTTCCATCTTGACAGATGGATTAAATGGCTGCTGTGCTCAGGGGATAGTTGCCCCAGTTTTGACAGAACACTTTCAAGGATTTTGTTTGAACCTCTTTACAGTCTTTAAGCCCAATAGGGGAGTTTCATCCAGTTCTGGACCTAACCGTTATCAACTTGTTCCTGTAGGTAGCAATATTGGAAAAAGTCTGGGTTCGGGACCCGAACTTGACTCCGAACCCCATTAAAGTCAATGGGGACCCAGACTTTGGACTACTAAAATGTCTTTAACAAACTAAGGGAAAGTGCTAGTGGGCTGCAAATGGCTGCAAAATTTCAGTAAGAGCATGGTAAGTACTCTGCAAATAAATGTGCATACGGAAATAACTTAAAATAACATAATAAAATAAAAATAAAATAATTTTGACCTAGGAGGACGAGGTCCATATGAAGTAGGATGTTGAGGTGGCGGTGTAGGTGGAAGCGGCAAGATAAAGGGAAAACTGCCGCTCCAGACGACACTCTTCAGTGGTGAGAAAAGTTCAAAAACCCAAATGGGTGCAGGCAATGCGTGGTGCAATATAAGGAAAGAAAAATGGACAGCCGCACTCCAATGGATGAAAAGACTTAAAAATAGTGCCTGTTTATTCCAGTCAAAAAACTAAAACAGCAAACAGTGGGGTAACAAATAAAAAAGAAAAAAAGTGCAGCGCTAAATAATATCTGGAGTGAAACCAAATATGTGATCAAGGTATTCAAATCAGGAGCCCCAATTATGGAGCAAGTATGTGAATACTATAAAATTGCACTAGACCAATACATGTAAATATCAAATAGTATGCACAAACATTTTTATAAATGCTAAAAAATAGAAATCAAAATAAGTGAGATACCAAATAGTACCACCAGGGTACTTCACACTAAAGTGAAAATGAATTGTATCACAAATAAATGTCCCGGAAAGATACGTCAAAAGATCAAATGCTAATATATGTTGTAAATTGCGATATAAAAAAGCAAGAAATGGAAACTCTGGTGATGAAAAAGTCCCAATATAAAATGAACAGAATCACATTATGGCAAACGGAATTGCAAAAACGTGTAGGATACAGTGGGGAAAATACGTATTTGAACACCCTGCTATTTTGCAAGTTCTCCAACTTGGAAATCATGGAGGGGTCTGAAATTGTCATCATAGGTGCATGTCCACTGTGAGAGACATAATCAAAAAAAAAAAAAAATCCAGAAATCACAATGTATGATTTTTTAACTATTTATTTGTATGATACAGCTGCAAAGAAGTATTTGAACACCTGTCTATCAGCTAGAATTCTGACCCTCAAAGACCTGTTAGTCTGCCTTTAAAATGTCCACGTCCACTCCATTTATTATCCTAAATTAGATGCACCTGTTTGAGGTCATTAGCTGCATAAAGACACCTGTCCACCCCATACAATCAGTAAGAATCCAACGACTAACATGGCCAAGACCAAAGAGCTGTCCAAAGACACTAGAGACAAAATTGTACACCTCCACAAGGCTGGAAAGGGCTACGGGGAAATTGCCAAGCAGCTTGGTGAAAAAAGGTCCACTGTTGGAGCAATCATTAGAAAATGGAAGAAGCTAAACATGACTGTCAATCTCCCTCGGACTGGGGCTCCATGCAAAATCTCACCTCGTGGGGTCTCAATGATCCTAAGAAAGGTGAGAAATCAGCCCAGGACTACACGGGAGGAGCTGGTCAATGACCTGAAAAGAGCTGGGACCACCGTTTCCAAGGTTACTGTTGGTAATACACTAAGACGTCATGGTTTGAAATCATGCATGGCACGGAAGGTTCCCCTGCTTAAACCAGCACATGTCAAGGCCCGTCTTAAGTTTGCCAATGACCATTTGGATGATCCAGAGGAGTCATGGGAGAAAGTCATGTGGTCAGATGAGACCAAAATAGAACTTTTTGGTCATAATTCCACTAACCGTGTTTGGAGGAAGAAGAATGATGAGTACCATCCCAAGAACACCATCCCTACTGTGAAGCATGGGGTGGTAGCATCATGCTTTGGGGGTGTTTTTCTGCACATGGGACAGGGCGACTGCACTGTATTAAGGAGAGGATGACCGGGGCCATGTATTGCAAGATTTTGGGCAACAACCTCCTTCCCTCAGTTAGAGCTTTGAAGATGGGTCGAGGCCGGGTCTTCCAACATGACAATGACCCGAAGCACACAGCCAGGATAACCAAGGAGTGGCTCTGTAAGAAGCATATCAAGGTTCTGGCGTGGCCTAGCCAGTCTCCAGACCTAAACCCAATAGAGAATCTTTGGAGGGAGCTCAAACTCCGTGTTTCTCAGCGACAGCCCAGAAACCTGACTGATCTAGAGAAGATCTGTGCGGAGGAGTGGGCCAAAATCCCTCCTCCAGTGTGTGCAAACCTGGTGAAAAACTACAAGAAACGTTTGACCTCTGTAATTGCAAACAAAGGCTACTGTACCAAATATTAACATTGATTTTCTCAGGTGTTCAAATACTTCTTTGCAGCTGTATCATACAAATAAATAGTTAAAAAAATCATACATTGTGATTTCTGGAATTTTTTTTTTTTTTTTTATTATGTCTCTCACAGTGGACATGCACCTACGATGACAATTTCAGACCCCTTCATGATTTCCAAGTGGGAGAACTTGCAAAATAGCAGGGTGTTCAAATACTTATTTTCTGCACTGTAAGTCCATCAACACAGGATTTGGATATTTCAGTGATTTAAACAGGTAGTAAAAAAAAAACATCAGCGGTCAATCTCATAGGATCCACAACAACATCCAATCGATACAGATAAAGTTGGATACTCTTACCGGATGGCGTGGACACACACGTCAGCGACTGTGTGTCAATCAAGCGTGTACGAACTCCTGGAAAGCGATGATGTCAATGGGAGCCCGGTGAGCCAATAGACAATCGATCATCAGAAGCCGAGTGGATCCAAATGTGAGAGAAAATCCTTCAGAGGAAACTTATGGATAATGGCATTGTGGCAGGTAGACCCATCATAGAATCATGTAGGGAAGAAAACACACACAACTACGCATAGTGTGGTTATTTCCAGTAAAAAGGGCCTTTTTTTTTTTTTTTAATTAGGGTACACTCCAAAAGAGTGAGAAAGATCCAGGGTTGCCACCTCATCCCTTTAAACCCAAACACATAGTAATTACACAGGTTCTGGGGCTAATTTAATGTCGATAAGGCACCAAGTGAAATTAATTAGCACCTTAATCAGCCTGTGTAATTAATATATTTTCACTTTTAAAGGGATGAAGTGGCAACTCTAGAAAGATCAGAAATACAAGAATGGCTGGGTAAGGCTGGTATACATGTCTATTCTGCACTGGTTAATTTTAATGAACGCGAGCTCGTCCACATTGGCTCTGGACAGGCGGCTGCGCTTGTCTGTGATAACGCCTCCTGCCGTGCTAAATACACGTTCAGATAATACACTGGCTGCAGGGCAGGCCAGCACCTCCAAGGAGTAAAGGGCAAGCTCAGGCCATGTGCCCAATTTGGAGACCCAGACGTTTAAGGGGGCAGACCCATCATTAAGTACGTGTAGGCATGTGCACACATACGGCTCCACCATGTTGCTGTAATGATGCCTCCTGCTAAAACGTTCCATATCAGCTGGTGGTGCTGTTTGTTGTGGCGTGCTGACAAAGCTTTTCCACATTTCGGCCATGCTAACCCTGCTTTCTAAAGTGCTGGCAGTGCCCCTGCTGCGTTGGGGATTCAGCAGCGTGGCCACCCAGTAATCGGCACCTGTTAAAATGTGCGAAACACGGCAGGGACACTGCAGCATGTAATTGCTCCTGTGTACCAGTTTGCCCAGAGGCAACGAAAAGCTGTCCTCTGTGGGAGGTGTATCATCTGTGTCCTCTGTATCCCCCCCCCCCCCAGCCACGCACAAGTGATGGCCATGAGCTGGTCTGGGTGCCACCCTGCTGTGAACATGGCTCCTCCATCTCATCCTCCAACTCGTCATCCTCCAGAACTGTGCCCTTGCTGGACAATTGTGTACCTGGCCTTTGTTGGTGCAGGAACCCACCCTCGGATCCACTTGTGAATGACTGCCCTGAAAGCCTTGGAAATGATTCCGATTCCTCCTCCTCCTCCTGTGCCACATCCTCTTCCATCATTGCCCAAAGTGTTTTTTCAAGGAGGCATAGAACTGGGATAGTCACGCTGAGAACGACGTCATTGGCACTGGCCATGTTGGTGGAGTACTCGAAACAAGGCACACAGGTCTCGCATGGAGGTCCAGTTATTGGTGGTGAAGTGGTTCTGTTCCGCAGAGTGACTCACGCATGCATGCTGCAGCTGAAACTCCACTATCACCTGCTGCTGCTCGCACAGTCTGGCCAGCATGAGGCGGTGAGCGGGAACGCCGAAGTTACGCTGCAGCGCTGCCAGGTGAGCAGCAGCAGGGTGAGAACGCCGAAAGTGCGCACAGACGGCCCGCACTTTCTGCAGCAGCTGTGGCATATCAGGGTAAGTTTTAAGGAACTTCTGCACCACCAAATTCAGCACATGCGCCAGGCAAGGGATGTGCGTCAAACCAGCTAGGCCCAGAGCTGCTACGAGATTTCGCCCGTTATCGCACACCACCAGGCCCAGCTTGAGGCTCACTGATGCCAACCACTCATCGGTCTGTTGTTCCATGTTGTTCCTGCGCGCTGTGGGTTTTTTCCACCAAACAGGAACGTTTTAAAACTGCCTGCTGGCGTTTACCCATGGCAGTGCTGAAGTGTATGGTTAATGTGTTACGCTGACCGGATGAGGAGGCGGTAGAGGATGAGGAAGCGGAGTAGGAGTAGTTAGCAACAGGAGGCAAACTGAAACACCCTGCAATCCTCGGTGGTGGAAGGACATGTGCTAAACTGCTATCCGCCTCAGGCCCAGCCGCCACTGCATTTACCCAGTGCGCTGTTAGGGAGATATAGTGTCCCTGACCGTGCCTACTGGTCCATGTATCCGTAGTTAGATGGACCTTGGCACAGATGGTGTTGCGCAGTGCACATCTGATTTTGTCCCCCACTTGGTTGTGCAGGGAAGGGATGGCTCGCCTGGAAAAGTAGTGGCGGCTGGGCATGACGTACTGTGGGACAGCCAATGCCATCAGGCTTTTTTAAACTCTGCGTCTCCACCAGACAGAATGACAGCATTTCAAAGTTTTGAAATGCTGGCATTCAGGGCCAGGGATCGCGGGTGGGTAGGGGGGTACTTCCTCTTCTGCTTCAGTGTTTGGGAGATAGAGAGCTGAATGCTTCCATGGGACATTGTGGAGACGTTTGGTGACCCAGGTGGTAGTGTTGCTTGCCGGTCCTCTAATTGTGGGGTGGCAGGTGGCACTGTCACTACAGAGTTGGATGAAGAGGCCGAGCGGCCCGAGACTGAAGCAGAAGAGGAAGCAGGAGGAGCCAGAGACCTTTCTTGGTTTTTGAGGCGTCTACTCCACTGCAGCTTGTGCTTTGCACTTAGATGCCTGGTCATGCAGGTTGTGCTCAGGTTGAGAACGTTTATGCCTCGCTTCAGCCTCTGATTGCACAGCGTGCAAACCACTCGTGTCTTGTCATCAGCACATTGTGTGAAGAACTGCCACGCTAGGGAACTCCTTGGACCTGGCTTTGGTGTGCTCGGTCCCTTGCTGTGTTGGACAGTAGCAGGTGTACTGTCTAGGGGACGGACGCTCCGCTTTGGCACCATGCTCCCTCTTCTGCTGTGCTGGTGGCTCAGTGCGACCACCGCCTCTTCCTCCAAACTGCATGGGTCACCTGCATGAGGTTGATTCCATGTGGGGTCGAGGACCTCATCATCTACCACATCATCTTCCACCCAGTCTTCACCACTGCCCTCCTTGTCGGTCTGCACAATTGCGAAAGGAGCAGCAGTTGGCAACTGTGTTTCTTCATCATCCAAGACGTGCTGTGATGGTCCCCCCATGTACTCATCTTGAAACATAAGTGGTTGGGCATCGGTGCAATCAATCTCTTCCACTTCTGGGGCAGGGCTAGGTGCATGGCCCTGGGAAAACAGAGTCATCAAAAAGCAGATGAGACTGCTGCATGATTTGGGGCTCAGACTGCTTGGCTGATTTGCAAGGGGGTGAGGTGAAAGACTGATGGAACATCGGCTGCAGGTGCCAACTCCAATCTTTCAGCACAAGACTGGTTGGGAGACAATGTGAAGGAATTGGCGGCACTGTTAGCAACCCAATCTACTATTGCCTGTTCTGCTCCTGGCCTCAACATTCGTAGAGTCGGATTAGGCCCCACCAAATACCGCTGCAGGCTCTGTCACATACTCACACCTGAGAAAGGTGTTTCACTTGTGCGTGTAGCTGGCACAGATCGACCATGTCCTCTCCCTGTGACAGGAGCTCCACCAGCAGCACCACGACCGCGGCCCCGTCCCCTATTTGACGTTCTCATATTTCTGAAATGTAGGATCTTGCCCTAAATGGGTGTTTTTTGAATACAACAATAGAGGAACACTAGCTAAAGTGTTTATCTCACACCTACAGATATGCAGGAAATGCACCAAAAAAATATTTATTTGCCCAAAATAATTGTTTTTTTGAATAGCACAATAGAAAACAGTATGTAAAGTGTGTATCTCACATGTACAGATATGCAGGCAAGACTGCAAACACTGGAGGAAAAACTGTAAAATATATTTTTTTTGCCCTAAATGGGTGTTTTTTTTAATACAACAATAGAAGAACACTAGCTAAAGTGTTTCTCAGGCCCCGTACACACGGCCAAGAACCTTGACGGGCGGAACACATCGTTCCGCCCCCGTAGAGGTTCTCGGCCGGCCGTCAGATTCGGCGACCAGCCCGTCGGGAAAGGCGACCAGCCATTCATCCCAACGGGCCGTCGAGCAAATAGAGAACCTGCTCTCTATTTGCTCGACGGGTTTCCTGACGGGCTGGGCTCGGCGAATCCGTACACAAGGCCGAGGTTCTCGGCAAAATGAGGATCCCAGCGAGGTTCTCGCTGGTTTCTGCCGAGAACCTTGGCCGTGTGTACGGGGCTTCACACCTACAGATATGTAGGAAACACTGAGAAACACTGCAACATTTTTATTTTTCCCCTAAATGGTTGTTTTTTGAATAGCACAATAGAAGAAAAGTATATGAAGGGTGTATCTCACAGCAACATATGCAGTGCTGCTGCACTTTGATTTGTGAAGCAGGACTGACTCCTATATATTTCTCTCCCTATAAGCACAATCAGGGAACCTTTCCCTAAACTATCTAATGCAGAGTATCTCACAGGAAAATATGCAGTGCTGGTGTAATATGCAGAGTATCTCACAGGAACATATGCAGTGCTGGTGCAATGTGCAGAGTATCTGACAGGAACATATGCAGTGCTGGTGTAATATGCAGAGTATCTGACAGCTACATATGCAGTGCTGGTGTAATATGCAGAGTATCTGACAGGAACATATGCAGTGCTGGTGTAATATGCAGAGTATCTGACAGGAACATATGCAGTGCTGGTGCAATATGTAGAGTATCTCACAGGAACATATGCAGTGCTGCTGCATTTAGATTTGTGAAGTAGGACTGACTCCTATCTAATTCTCTCCATATAAGCACAATCAGGAACCTTTCCCTACAGCAGCTAATGCTATGTAGATCGCTGAGTATTGTAATTCGATTTCTGAAGCAGGACAATCCTATCTAAATCTCTCCCTGAGAGCAGCAGCAGCAGCCTTTCCGTGCCCTAGCTAAAGCAGAGTGACAAGCTGTGCTGTGTGCCTCTAGCTTATATAGAGGCTGGGTCACATGCTCTGTCACATGCTGCACTGGCCAATTGTGATGGCCAGTGATGGGCTTCTAGGTCACACAAGTAAAACAAATGCTGATTGGCTGCCCTGCAGCGCGTCGTTACATAGCCGAACACCGGACCCGAACCCTAACTTACAGAAAATTGTTCGGGTTCGGGTCCGGGTCCAAAAAATCCAAAAGTTTGGTACGAAACCGAACTTTACAGTTCGGGTTCGCTCAACCCTATCAATGACCTAATTTTTCTGGGTGATTTTCTGGCCTCCATAAATGCCAAGGATGCCTACCTGCACATCCGCTTTTTTCACACTACACCAACAATATCTGCATTTTGCAGTGAGTGACCTACACTAGCAATTTCTACTTCTTCCTTCCTTTTGGGCACCCCTTCAAGATTGCTTGCATCAGTATTGGCTCTGCTCCACTCATGGGGGGTTCAGGTTGTGGGGTACCTGAGGATCTCTTGCTGAAGGATCAGTCTCATCTGCCCCTGAGAGAACCTATCTGCCAGACTGCAAATGCTGCACAATTTCAGTGGGATCCTCAAACTGAGGTAATCATCATTGGAACTTTCTCCCAGGCTGGAATATCTGGGTCCCATCTAGGACCTTCCTGGCCCAGGACAAACTTCTATCCCTCTGCACCCATGGCCAGAATCTCAGAGCTCAAAGGACAGGCTTGGGTTGTGCCTGTATAAGTGTGCTGGATCTGCCTTCTTGGAGGTGGTATTGTATGCCCAGATTCATTCAATTCGATATTCTGGTAGCATGGGAAAAGCAGACTTTGTCCTTGGACCATTCTGTGCATGTGGCTCCCAGGGTCAGACTCTCCCTAGTGTGGTGAATTTACAACCCAGTGCTGGAAAGTTTACACGACAAATGCCAGCCTGACTGGTCTGGGAGCAGTTATGGTCTCCCTCTCTTTGCAGGAATCTGATCATTGAAGGAGGCTCATCTCCCATCTACAGTGCCTTGCAAAAATATTCACCCCCTTGGCTTTATACCTATTTTGTTACATTACAGCCTTTAGTTCAATGTTTTTTTAATCTGAATTATATGTGATGGATCAGACACAATAGTCTAAGTTGGTGAAGTAAAATTTGAAAAATAGATACATAAAACTATTTTTCAGAAATAACAAAATGATAATAGGCATGTGTGTATGTATTCACCCCCTTTGGTTATGAAGCCCATAAAAAGCTCTGGTGCAACCAATTACCTTCAGAAGTCACATAATTAGTGAAATGATGTCCACCTGTGTGCAATCTAAGTGTCACATGATCTGTCATTACATATACACACCTTTTTGAAAGGCCCCAGAGGCTGCAACACCCAAGCAAGAGGTACCACTAATCAAACACTGCAATGAAGACCAAGGAACTCTCCAAACAAGTAAGGGACGATGTTGTTGAGAAGTACAAATCAGGCTTAGGATATAAAAAAATATCCAAATCTTTGATAATCCCTAGGAGCACCATCAAATCTATCATAACCAAATGGAAAGAACATGGCAAATCTGCCAAGAGACGTCCGCACACCAAAACTCACAGACCGGTCAAGGAGGGCATTAATCAGAGAGGCAGCACAGAGACCTGAATCTTCAATTATGTTCAAACGTTTTTTTTTTTTATTGAAGAAAGATCACATCACAAACCGTGCAGTGCAATGTTTCACAGCCACGCAGGACCCCAAAGGTCCTGCATGGCCCTGAAATGCTGAACTACACTGTTTGTGATTTCATCTTTTTAAAAAAAAAAAAACCTTTGGCAATTTAATGCTATAGTCGCTATGGGTGGCATTAGTGTCAGGATTAGAATTTTTTTGCAAGTGTGAACTTATCCTAGCTAAAGTTCCGTGCGGACCTGGAGCTGGGTGTAAACAATGCAGAAGGCTGCACCTTCCATCCGTGACACACTATATGATGTTGGAAAACACTGCCGAGAATAAAGGAGTTGTAAAGGCAGAATTTTTTTTTATCTTAAAGCGGCGTTCCACCCTAAAGTGAAACTTCCGCTCGTCGGATCCCCCCCTCCTGTGTCACAATTGGCACCTTTGGGGGGGATTGGGGACAGGATACGTTTTACAGGTATCCTTTCCCACCTCAAGGAGTCCAGGCCGCAGCCCGTGATGTCACCGCAGGGTTCCCTCCTCCACTCCTGGCCGCCGGACCAATGGGAGAGAGGAGTGGGGCCTTGCGCATGCGCAATAGGGTTCCCAGCGTGAAGCCAAAAGGCTACACTGCCTGGTTCCTTCACCCGCAATGGCGACGGCAGCACCCGACAGCTGATGGAAACATCATCTGCGGGTGTCGACATCGAGGGACTCCAGGACAGGTAAGTGTCCTATTATTAAAAGCCAGCAGCTGCAGTATGTGAAGATGCTGGCTATTAATTGTTATTTTTTTGTTCGGAACATCGCTTTAATGCATTCTATGCATTAAGATAAAAAAAACTTCTGTGTCTAGCAGACTCCCCAGCACCCCCCTAATTACTTATCTGAGCCCCTTCTCTCTTCAGCAATGTCTACGAATGTCTAAGCCGTCCGGGACACTCTTCCTGATTGACTGAGACACAGCAGCGGCGCCATTGGCTCCCGCGGCTGTCAAGGTCAGTGAGCCAATCAGGGGAGAAAAGGGGGGCTCCATGTCTGAATTGATACACGTAGCTGTGACTCGTCTCGGGTGCTCCCATAAAAAACTGCTGGCTGAGGGGGGCACTCAATAGGAGGAGCAGCAAAGAGGGACCTGAGAAGAGGAGGATTTGGGTTGCTCTGTGCAAAACCAACTACACAGAGGAGGCAAGTATAATATGTTTGTTTTTTTTTTGTTTTTTTTAAACAAGACTTTACAATCACTTTAATGCAAAAATTTAATACATTCCCCCCTTCTTTTTTTTTTATGTGGGTGCATTTATTACATTTTTGAATGTGTTTGCCCTTACAGCCGCACAAAGCTGAACATACATTTTAAGAAAGTTAAATATACCAAGTGTAAAAAGTTTAGCAAGATCTATTAGTTGGGAGTAGTACTTGCGGTGAATGTGATGAAATGTCTTCATCTCTCAGGTGGAAGTAATGTCTGACCTTTCTTCTCTAATAAACTATTCATTCTCCCTAAATTATAGTACTTGGCAACTGAACCGGAGCGGTCACATGACTGTAAGGAAAGTTCAGAGCTGCCTGTGGCTAACCAATGGACTGTGCAATTATGGTGATCTGTCCTAAAGCTACTGTGGGTTCCAAATTAAGAGTAATGTGATGTATTCTATATGGCTTGCAGCACTCTGTATCTTTGCATGATACAGAGCATGACGGCTCTGATTAGAATACCGACCTTAGACAGTCTTCGTACCAGCAAGGTTCTCTCTGCAGTTGGATATAACTGTGAACCCCTAGTATTTTTTGGGATTTCTGAATAAATGTTTCCTAAATTGGACATCAATTGTCCAATTTAACAAATAACGCAGCCCATTTTGTATTTGTATTGAACTAATTGTTTAACCCTGACCGTACGCAAATTGGCATCCATGGCTTGGGATGACGCCTACAGCTATAGGCGTCACCCCGGTACCGTTTTTTAGAGCGGGCAGTTTGGCTCTTTAGTGATAACCGATGTGGCTGTCATCCTAAAGGAGCGGGAGGGGATGTCACCTCCCCCTCCCCCGCTCCTCCCATCCAACCAGGAGACCAGAGCCACCAGCCGGCGTGTCTGCTGGCTAGGCTGAGACTTGAACAAAGCCGGGTTCAGCTCTGATCGGGTCTCCGATGTCAAATCCCAGAAGCGTCATCACAAAGTCATTTCCGGTTTACTCAGCTGCCAATGGCGCGATTTAAAAAAAATGACAGTATTCAGAATCAGCGATTTTGGCGATATGAATACTTTTAAGTGCAAAGGAGGGATTTGGGGTCTTTTAGTACCAGGCTGTCACCATCTATTACTGTCACAAGGGATGGTTACATCCTTGTGACCGCAACAATAGTGATCAGATTTTTTTTTTTTTTAAAGGGACAATGTAAAATTAATAAATAAATAATTAAGAATTTTTTTTTTTTTAAAGAGCCACCGTCCCCGCGTGCTCGTGCAACAAAAAAACGCACACGTAAGTCACGCCCGCAAATGTAAATGGTATTCAAATCACACATGTGAGGTATTGCCGTGATCGTCGGAGTGAAAGCAATAATTATAGCAAAAGATCTCCTCCTGTACACATGATCTGTTTGTTTTCCATCGGTGAAAAAAAATAGAACATGTTTTAAATTTTTCCTATGGATAAAAAAACGATAGAAAATAACGATCGTCTGTGTGGAAGTCCATCTGTCAAAAATCCACACATGCTCAGAATCAAGTCGACGCATGCTCCGAAGCATTGGACTTCATTTTTCCTAGCATGTCGTGGTGTTTTACATCAACACGTTTTGGATTTTTGACTGATGGTGTGTAGGCAAGACTGATGAAAGTCAGCTTCATCTGACATCCGCCGAAAAAATGCATCGGATTAGATTCCATTAGATATTCGATCGTTTGTACAGCGCTTAACTCTAACCTGGCAACCGTTTTTTTTTTTTTTTTTAAGCGTCTCCTATGGAGATATTTTAGGTAACTTGCCGCCATTCCACGAGTGTGCGCAATTATTTTAGCATGACATATTGGGCATTTATTTACTTGGCATAACATCATCTTTTACATTATACAAAAAAAAATTGGGGTAGTTTTTTTCATGAAAGTGTCTTTTTCCCCCCAAAAAATGCATTTGAAAGACCGCTGCGCAAATACCGTGTGACATAAAATATTGCAGCAATCACCATTTTATTTTCTATGTTCTCTGCTAAAAAAAATATTTATAATGTTTGGGGGTTCTAAGTAATTTTCTAGCAAAAAATAGTGATTTGTAAGCAACAAATGTAGGCTTAGGCATGGAAGGAACGGTTTAAACAATCAAAGTTATTAATGACAAGATATTGTACCCTTTATAATATTTTCAAAAACATTGGGGTATTTTTTTAAAGTATTTGTTGAATAAATGTGCCAAGCAGTCACCCATCCTTGCCCAACTCTGGCTGTAATTTTTTTAATACAGTGATATTTTTTATGATTGCTTGCTCCATCTAGTGGCCATAATGTGGTGGAATTCTCAAATATCGGAATCAGTAAAAATACTATATAATGGCCACCAGATGAAGCTGGTGGCTCCTGCTGCTATTAATCTGTCCAATGATGAGAGAGACAGAGCTTCTGAAGCCGCTAAGCTCGTGCCCATCACTGGATCGGACAGGGCACAGGTAAGTAAAAGGGAGAGGGAGCTTCAGCAAAGAAGGGTTTTCACCCTATTAATGCATAGAATGCATTAAAGTGAAAAATGATGAGGATTAGACCTGCTTTTTGCAAAAATTAGATTTTACAATTAATACCGTGCACTTTTACCCCCTTCCTACCCAGACCAATTTTTAGCTTTCATCGCTGTTGGACTTCCAATGACAATAATGCGGTCATGCTACACTGTAGCCATATGACATTTTTTGCATTTTTTTTTAACACAAACAGAGCTTTTTTTTGTGGTACTTAATCACCACTGTTTTTTTTTTTTTTTTACTGTTATAAAATGTTGCAAATAATCTTTCTTCATAAATTTAAGCCAAAATGTATTCTGCTCCATTTTTTTATTTATTTTTTGGTGAAAATAAGCCAAATTAGTGTATAGTATTTCGTCTGTAGGTGAGTTAGAATCCACAAACTATGGTATGCTGTATATCTGAAAACTGATCAACCCTGATGTCACAATTTGTCACACTTTTTGGAAAATTAAGAAAAAAATAAATCAAAATGTTTTATTTATTTTTTACATACTGTCACCAGTGCAGTACAGCATTATCATATACGGAGTGTGGCGGTGATCAGAGACACTGACTGGATAAAAACAAATTATATATCAGACAGGAGGCTCATATCTTATGCATTATCTTTCTTTAATAATGCCCATAGCAGAAATACAACTTTTAGTGAATTCAACAAGAAAGAAAACTTTTTAGAACAAAACTACAAGTCCCATCAGCCCTCTGGATAGGACTGCCAATCACGTGGCAGGTCTGTAGGTATATAAAGGGCTGTCTCCTTGAACTCCTCCTCTTTCTTTCTGCTCATGGCAGTACTCAGATAAGTGCATTCATTTTATTGTTACTTGTGCTTTGCAGTGCGTGTGAGTGAAAGTGTAGAGCTCAGTTTCCTTTTGCAGCTGTGCTTCCTCAGAATTACTCCTGCCTACGTTGTCCAGGTTCTTTGCCTGTCCGCTGATTCTATTTTCCCTTCGTTTGTTCTTTCTGTCCCCCCCCCCCCTTGTTTCTCTCCCTTGCGCCCGGTCACCTGACCGGGTCCTCGGTCCGCACGCTCCTTTTTCTGCGGCGCTCCCGTTCGAGCGTTTCATTACCTCTCCTGTGTATTTGTAAATGTAATACCTGTATCCATCTTGCGGCGCCATCTTGGTTCGGCGCCATCTTACCTCCCTCTCGTCCCTAGCTTTGCGCGCCTCCTCGGCGCGCTTTGGGGGGGCGTGTCCTGAAGGCCCCGCGGCCTCCAATCACAGCTCGGGGAGACGTAATCTCGCGAGATTACACTCTCCTGAGCTAGGACATCGCTCCCTTTCGCCGCTACGCCAGTATTGAGCGAACGGCTGTACTGGTAGGAGCGTTTTTCTCTGTGCTGTCACACTAGGGAATTTATTTCCCATTTTGGCTATTCTCATTACTTACCTATCAGCCCTACTGATTTCTATTGATTATAAATTGCCAATTATTGTTATAATCTGCTACTATTAATAGTTTATCATGGCTGATGTGAGGAACTCCGGGTCACCAAAAGCCCCGGCTGGGGGAGAGTCTCCCCTTGACAATCCCATATTCCTGACCGCTGCCCAGATTCAGGAGTTAATAAATCAATCTGTGCAAGCAGCAATGGCTTCAACCCCCATAGCGCATCAACCTGCACCTGTCATGCCTGGCCCCTCAGGCTGTGGTGAACCGCCCATAAAAAAGGGCAAAGCGTCCCAGAAACACAAACATATCACCAGGATACTCGACTCCCCGGCAGAGGAAGTAAATAATTTGCCTCAGGCAGAACCCCCCCCCCCCGTTCTGCCGACCCACTACCATCCCAGACTCCCACCGACCTCTGAGCCTCGGGGAGCAGCATTTGCAGAGGCAACGGCCCGCTAGACGGTCCAAGCCGGATTCATACGTGGATGCATCAGACTCATCCGCGGAATCCAAGGCGGTAGACACCTATGAGTCTGAAGTTGAAGATGAGGAGGAATACGAGGGTAGTGGGCATATGGCGCTCCCTGAGGACGCCACCCCTGTAACCCAGGGCGAAACAATCCTGGATGCTCGTGGAGAACCTTTCTTCGACCCAGAAGGGATATCTCACCCCCGATCTGGAGACTGGGCACCTCTCCCAGAGGTCGCCCAATACATACAATACTGGGCCTGCAGGTCCGTGGACAAGGCCAATCGGAATAAATTAAAGGCAGAATGCCCTCGGCCTTGTATTCCTAAAAAGGCAGTAGTTACCCCCCGAGGTGGATCCTGTACTCCTTAGGTACCTCACTAAACACGGAAAGTACTCTAAGAAGGGGATCGAAAGATCCTTTCGGTCCATCCAGGATCGAATTCTCGATCTGTTTGGCCCGGTCACAAAAAATATTAAATTTAGCTGAACAGGCTTCATTTGCTGATAAACCTATTGACCTGGACCAGCTTAGAGGCTGGGCCCAGAGAACAGTATGCCTCTTGGGGTGTGCCACTTCCTGATTGGCCGGGAGGAGAAAAATTTGCTAATGTCACATACCTGCGCCCTGAGTCCACCCTTTTTTTAAGCCAATTAGAGCCTGAGGCCCTAATCATGTGCTTCAAAAAAAAAAACATTGAAAACCATGTGTCCGCCATTCTGCATGTAGATTAGGGGCCATGTGCATGGATTAGGGGGAAATCATTTATCATTTTCCTTCCACTAGGTGACTTCTGAAGGCAATCGGTTTCACTAGATTTTAGTTAGGGGTATCAAAGTAAAGGGAGCTGAATACAAATACACGCCACACTTTTCACATATTTATTTGGAAAACATTTTCAAAACCATTTATAATTTTCCTTCCACTGCACAATTATGGACCAGTTTGTGTTGGTCTATTACAAAAAAAATCCCAATAAAATACATTTACATTTTTGGTTGTAACATGACAACATTTGAAAAGGGCTTTATGAATGCTGAACAGATATTTTTTACATTTGCTAAAACTGCTCTGCAAAAAAGGAAAATCAATGCAGCTGCTACATCTCAGGACTGGTAAACGTCAATATGTAAAATGTTTGTTATTCAGTTTACTTTCGCTTTAAAGGGGTTGTAAAGACAAAAATATTTTCCTCTTAAATTAAAGTCTGACAGTAGCTGATGAAGTAAAAAGTAATGTTTTGCATTATAACTAGTTTGATACCTGTTGAAATCGAGCTGTTTTATTCACCTCTGTCACTCCTGAATCGTTATTCTCACTGACTTCCTGGTTTGCGGTGCGCATTCATTCTTGCTACATCATGGCCTAAGGGGAACTACAGTTCCCATTAGGCTTAGCCTCCATGCCTGTGAGGGATAAGAGAGCATCTTCACGCAGGGCTGTAGTTATAGGGAGGGGTTGAGCACATTCTGCTTTCCACCATGCAATACAGCTCAGGTGCTGGTGGAAAGCAAGAAGAGGAGAGACAGGAAATGGCATTTTCAAACCTGGATTACTGTATTTTGGAGGTCAAAAGGAAAAATGAGGTAAGTGATATTTAAATGCTCTAGCTTACAGCAATCAATTGATCTAATACAAACCGAACCTTTAGTGTTCCTTTAAGCCCTGGTTTACATTGATACGATTTGATATGTCAAATTGCCTGTCAAATCGGTGGCATTTGCCAGTAGGTGCGACGTCACATCTGCGGCAAGTAGTTTCTGTACTACTTTTTTGCGATTTCGGGCTTTGATTTACATTGACATTGCACAGATGTCTCAGAAATCGTGGCTGAAATCCGGACTGCCATGCAGGAGTGAAATCATGTGATTTCAGCTGAACTGGCAAGCAGCTCAGTGTGAACCTGGGCTTAAAGCAGTGTTCCAGCCACCCAATTATTTTTTTTAAAAGTCAGCAGCTGCAAACATTGTAGCTGCTGACTTTAAATAAGGACACTTACCTGTCCAGGGAGCCCACGATATCAGCCCCCCGAGGCCGCTCCGTCCATTGGATCGGGTGCCGGCACCGCCATTCCAACTAAGGAAACCAGCAGTGGAGCCTTGCGGCTTCACTGCCGGTTTCCTACTGCGCATGCACGAGTCGTGGGGCGCTTTGTAAATGGCCAGCTTGTTTTCTGGGACACACACAGGTCCCAGAAGACAACAGGGGAGCTCGCCAAAGAGGAGGATGTGACGTCATGGGCTGTGGCCAGGCTGGATCGAAAGTACACTGGGTACTTCCAAAATGGTAAGAAAGAGAGGAAGGTGTTGAGAGGTGATCTCTCGTTAAAGACCACCTCTTAAAAATGGGTGGAACTCCGCTTTAACTACTTGCCGACCAGCGGCCGCAGTTTTACGGCGGCAGGTCGGCTCTGCTGGGCGAGAGCACGTAGTATAATGTCACCTCGCCCAGCAGCCAATAGCGGCGCACGCGCGCCCCCCATTCGCCCCCGACTGCTGTGCGCGTGCCCGGCGGGCGCGATCGCCACTGGGCACCCGCGATTTGTCGTTACAGAGCGGGGACCGGGAGCTGTATGTGTAAACACACAGCTCCCGGTCCTGTCAGGGGGAGAAATGCCTGACCCTCTGTTCATACAATGTATGAACAGCGATCAGTCATTTCCTCTAGTGAGTCCACCCCCCTTCAGTTAGAACACACCCAGGGAACATACTTAACCCAGTGGCGGCTGGTGCTCAAAATTTTTGGGGGGGCGCAAACGAGAAAAAAAAATATTGCAGCCTCACTGTGCCCATCACATGCAGCCACTGTGCCATCAATTGTCACCCCTGTGCCATGCCATCAAACACAGAAACTGTGCCATCAATTGTCACCACTGTGCCATGCCACCAAATGCAGCCACTGTGCCATCAATTGTCACCACTGTGCCATGCCATCAAATGCAGTCACTGTGCCATCAATTGTCACCACTGTGCCATGCTATCATATGCAGTCACTGTGCCATCAATTGTCACCACTGTGCCATGCCATCAAACGCCACCACTGTGCCATCAATTGTCACCAATGTGCCATGCCATCAAACGCAGCTACTGTGCCCATCAATTGTCACCAATGTGCCATGCCATCAAACGCAGCTACTGTGCCATCAATTGTCACCACTGTGCCATGCCATCATATGCAGTCACTGTGCCATCAATTGTCACCACTGTGCCCTTTAATTGTCACCACTGTGCCCCATGCCACTGTGCTCATTGTCGCCTCTGTGCCCTTTGTCACCACTGTGCCCCATGATGCCACTGTGCCCCATGATGCCACTGTGCCCCATGATGCCCCTTTCCCTGTAAAAAAAAACACTTACCTGACGCTTCCATGTCCTCCCTCGATGTCTTCTGCCGCCGTGGAGAAGCTGCAGCCAATCAGGTTCCTGATAACCAGAATCCGGGAACCTGATTGGCTGAAACGGCCGTCAGTCTTATGCAAGGACCGCAGGTTGCCTGCGCTCCAAGTATAGACTTCCGAGAGCCGGAGGGAGGTACTGGAAAAGCCTATCAGAGCCGCTGGCTTTGATAGGCTGTTCCCCTCAGCCAACCAGCTGCCGCTATTCGGGTAACCGGCGACCCATGTCCGGTTATATGAATAGACCAGGCAGCTGGCCCTCTATAGACGGCCGCCAGAACTTCGGCTAAAATGTCAAAATGACATTTTAGCCGAATAAAAGTTCTTAAATGGCCCTTTTTTTTTGTGACTGCGGGAGGGGGGGTGTCGCCCGTGCATCCCTATGGACGGGCCGCCACTGACTTAACCCCTTCCCCGCCCCCTAGTGTTAACCCCTTCACTGTCAGTGGCATTTTTATAGTAATCCAATGCATTTTTATAGCACTGATCACTATAAAAATGCGAATGGTCCCAAAAATGTGTCAAAAGTGTCTGAAGTGTCCGCCATAATGTCGCAGTATCGAAAAAAAATGTTTTTATATATTTTTGGGGGATATTTATTATAGCAAAAAGTAAAAAATATAATTTTTTTTCAAAAATGTTCGCTCTATTTTTGTTTATAGCGCAAAAACTAAAAACCGCAGAAAGCTATATTTGTGGGGAAAAAAGGACGCCAATTTTGTTTGGGAGCCACGTCGCACGACCGCGCAATTGTCAGTTAAAGCGACGCAGTGCCGAATCGCAAAAAGTGCTCTGGTCTTTGACCAGCAATATGGTCCGGGGGTTAAGTGCAACATATTTAAAAGATACAGGGCCAGATCCACAGAGGCAGTACGCTGGTGTATCTCCTGATACGCCGGCGTACTTTCAAATTACCCGCGTCATATCATTAGTTTGAATCCTCAAACCATGATATGACTGCTTCGGGCTTCGATCCGACAGGCTTACGTCTTCGTACGCCTTCGGATCTACTCTGCAATCTTTTTGCGCCCGCTGGGTGGAGTTTGCGTCGTTTTCTATGTCGGGTATGCAAATTAGCTTTTTACAGCGATCCACGAAGTTACGATCGGCCGTCGCATTCTCCAACGTCGTCGCTAGTCGGCCTTTTCCGGCGTATAGTTAAAGCTGCTATTATCCGGTCTATAGTTAGACTTGCCATGTTAAGTATGGCCGTCGTTCCCGCGTCTAATTTTCAATTTTTTTTTTTTTTTTTGCGTAAGTCGTCCGTGAATAGGAATGTACTTAAATTGCGCTACAAAAAAAATTAAGTTTCGGCGTATTTTCGCACAATGCACGGCGGGAAATTTCTGAATGGTGCATGCGCAGTTCGATCGCCGCGGGGACGCGTCTAATTTAAATGATTCACGCCCCCTAATCGCGTATTTCGATTCCGCCGCGAGAAATACACTACGCCGCCCTACCTTAAATCTTCCTGGATTCGACTTAGAGCCAGGTAAAATACGGCGGGGTAGTGTACTGTATCTCTGATACACTGCGCCAGGGCAATTGTATGTGGATCTGGCCCACAGTGTGTGTGTATTTTTATATATATACAGTATATATATATATATATATATATATATATATTGTAAGCTGGGGATAGGTAGCGGGTACAAAAGCTCCCTGGGATGAGCAGGCACAGATACCAAAGTCCATAGGATAAGTGAACAACAGTGGGATTTTTATTGGTGCTATACAAAGTCTATTTACAGGTGCTGTACAGTGTGCAGAAAATGAAACAAACAAAAGTAGTTTAAACAAACACCTAGCCGTGTCTCGGCTCTAACTACACGATATGTAGGCCCTAACTACTAAGCTAAACAAGCCTACCGCTTGTTAGCTCAAAATACAAACTGCTCACCAGTCTTTTAACAACCTCCTTGCTCCTACAGATCCACACTATCTGTTTCCCAGGACAGAGCAATGGCTGTTAGCTCAGGTGAGCTTAAATTGGCCTGGGGGAGAGGGCCAACACCTGACCTGGATCAGGGATCAGAGATCTCTGAACGTGTAAGAGAGGAGCCTGGGAGAGGTATAAACCCCGAACTGGACTTTCCCAGGCTCTCTCTGGGACGCTCTGCTACACACCCTCCCCTCTTGTTTCAACCCCAGGGTTGGAACACCTGTAGCCCAACAGGAGTGAACACGGGACAGGGCATCTACATTACCCATCTCAACCCCTGGCCTGTGTTTTACCGAAAAGGAATAATCCTGGAGGGCCAAAAACCACCGGTTCACCCGCCTATTAGTCTCCTTCTTTTGGGCCATCCATTTCAGGGGAGCATGGTCAGTTATTAACTCAAACTGGCGCCCTAACAGGTAGTACCTGAGCGCGTCCACGGCCCACTTTATGGCTAAACATTCCTTTTCAATGACTGCATATTTTTTCTCATGATCATTGAGCTTTCTGCTTAGGTAGACCACAGGGTGTTCTTCCCCATTGTATACCTGTGATAGTACTGCCCCGATACCTACATCAGAGGCATCTGTCTGAACCAAAAAATCTTTGGAGAAATCGGGGGAGTATAGCACTGGCTGTGCACAAAGAGCCTTCTTCAGGACTTGGAAAGATTCTTCTGCTACTGGGGACCATTTTATCATTACGGAGTCTTTCCCTTTCGTCAGGTCTGTCAGTGGGGCAGCTATAGTGGCAAAATTTGGAATAAACCTTCTATAATATCCCGCAATGCCAAGAAAGGCCCTGACCTGCTTCTTGTTTGCAGGACGTGGCCATTCCTGGATGGCTTCTACTTTATTCACTTGGGGTTTAATAACTCCACGGCCAATAGTATAGCCCAAATACTTGGCTTCCTCCAAACCAATGGCACATTTTTTGGGATTTGCCGTAAAACCTTCCTTGAAGAGGGAATCAAGGACAGCTTGGACACGGGGCAAGTGAGACTCCCAGTCAGTGCTATGCACCACTATGTCATCTAAATAAGCTGCAGCATACTGCTGGTGCGGTCTTAGGGTCCTGTCCATGGCCCTCTGAAAGGTTGCAGGGGCATTTTGCAACCCAAAAGGCATTTTCTTATACTGGAATGATCCCTCCGGGGTCACAAACGCAGTCTTTTCTTTGGCACTATTAGTCAGGGGTATTTGCCAATATCCTTTGGTCAAGTCCAAAGTGGTCAGATAACGGGCCTTGCCCAGTCGGTCTATAAGTTCATCTACCCTGGGCATCGGGTACGTGTCAAACTTTGTTACTGCATTGAGCTTTCTGAAGTCGTTACAAAACCTCCAAGTGCCATCCGGTTTTGGGACCAACACGATGGGGCTAGACCAGTCACTATTGGATTCCTCAATGACATCTAGTTCCAACATCCTTCTAACTTCCTCACTGATGTCCTTTCTCCTCGCTTCAGGAATTCGGTATGGTTTGAGCTTGACACGGACCCCAGGTTCAGTAACAATATCATGCTGAACCGCTGAAGTCGTGCCAGGCAACTCTGAAAATTTCTCTCTATTCCTTATTAGGAACTCTCTAGCTTCCTGTTTTTGGGAATATGACAGGGTGTCTGGAATCGTGACCTCAGGGATCAGAGGGGATTCAGTACCCTTAGGCGTTACCGGTAGGGACCTCGCCGTTAACGCCAGTCTATCCTTCCAGGGCTTTAACAGGTTCACGTGGTAAATCTGTTCGGGCTTCCTTTTACCTGGTTGATACACCTTGTAATTGACTTCCCCAACTCTTTCAATTACTTCAAAGGGGCCCTGCCACTTAGCCAGGAACTTGCTCTCAACAGTGGGAACTAAAACGAGGACCCTGTCACCCGGTGAGAAAACACGGAGTTGGGCCCCCCGGTTGTATATTCTCTGTTGGGCTGCTTGAGCCTGTAGTAAATGTTCTTTCACCACTGGTATTACGGCTGCAATCCTGTCCTGCATTTGAGCGATATGCTCAATTACACTTTTGTGGGGTGTCTGTTCCCCCTCCCAAGTTTCCTTGGCTATGTCCAAGAGTCCCCGAGGGTGTCTCCCATAAAGCAACTCAAATGGAGAGTACCCTGTAGAGGACTGGGGAACCTCCCTGATAGCAAACATCAGGTACGGTATCAGGAAGTCCCAGTCTTTCCCATCTTTGTCAACAACCTTTTTTAACATGCCCTTTAACGTCTTATTGAAACGTTCCACCAAGCCATCCGTTTGCGGATGATACACAGAGGTTCGCAACTGCGTCACCTTAAATAACTTGCACAGCTCCCTAGTTATCCGTGACATAAATGGGGTACCCTGGTCTGTCAGGATTTCTTTAGGGATGCCCACCCGACTGAACACCATAAACAGCTCTTTGGCAATATTTTTAGCAGATGCGGCGCGTAAGGGAACGGCCTCAGGGTAACGGGTAGCGTAATCCATAATCACGAGGATATGCTGATGACCACGGGCGGATTTGGGGAGGGGACCCACAAGGTCCATGGCAATCCTCTCGAAGGGCACTTCAATGATGGGCAAGGGCACTAAAGGACTTCGGAAGTGGGGCTGGGGGGCTGACATCTGACACACAGGACAGGATTGACAATAATTCTCAATATTTTTCTGTATCCCAGGCCAGTAAAACCTGCGCAACACTCTTTCAGTGGTTTTCTCAACCCCTAAATGGCCTCCTAGCAAGTGCCCATGGGCAAGTTCCAACACCACCCTTCTGTAAGGCTTGGGGACCACCAACTGTTCAGTAACTTCATCATTCTTTTTACATACACGATACAGTAAATCATCATTGCTGCTGAAATAAGGAAAACAGGGCCTATCCCCTGGTTCAACAGGTACATCATTAATCACCATTACATTTTCCCAGGCCCTGGCAAGGGTAGGGTCTTTTCTCTGCTCAGTACCAAAATTTTCCTTGTGCACATTAAGGTCAGTAAACTCCAACATAGGCTCCGAGTCGGCAGACGGCTGTCCGGCTCTACTGGTTGTGGGGACTTCCTCAGGCTCCTCCAGCTCTCCTGCCATAACCGAGAAAGGAAAACTCGGAGAGCCCTGAGATGAGTCCCCTGAACCCACAATATCGGAAGTAGTCAGGAGCTCTGGCTCTGCGACTGAGTCAGGTACTGCGACCGGGTCGGGACGATCCCACAGTTCCCAAAACTTAGGGAAGTCCCTACCAATGATGGCCTGGTGCACCAAGTGGGGCACAAGTCCGACCGCATGGGACACCGTACCTAAGCCAGTTTTAAACTGAACTGTGGCTATAGGATACTCCCGGGTATCCCCATGTACACAGATCACAGCAACTTTTTTAGCATGAAAATTCACAGTTTCAACCATCTCAGCTGTAACCAAAGTAACCAGACTTCCAGAGTCCAGTAAGGCCTTAATAGGCTTATCATTAACAGTCATGTGACACATGTGTTTCCCCACATTTGGCGCTGCAGCGCACGAAACAGCAGCAAACATGGACTGCCTTCTAATAGACAGATCACACTGCATTGGTTCATCAGTCAATGGACAGTTTGCTGCAACATGTCCCAGCTCTTGGCAACGAAAACACCTGATGTTTCCCCAAGTTGGTTTGCTGACAGGCAGTGGTTTCCCTTGCTTGGGACGCCAAACTTCAGTCCTGGCACCAAAAATCCTCCCCCCTATTTCCTTGCCATGCTTACCACCCACTTCCCCTGGAACAGTCTTACCGGTTTGCCTGGGGAGACCGTGGCTTTGGGTGGAAAGTCCGTGCGGTTGTTGGGGTGGTGACCAGGTTCTCTGCAGCAAAGTACCTTTCGACGAGTTCCACCAGGTTATCTGCCGACTTGGGGTCCCCTTGACTCACCCACTTCTGCAGGGGAATTGGGAGTGACCTCAGGAATTGGTCCATGACCACACGCTCCACTATTTGTGGCGCAGACAGGGACTCAGGCTGTAGCCATTTTCGCACCAGGTGGATTAGGTCGAACATCTGCGATCTTGGGGGCCTCTCGATTTTGAAGAACCAGCTGTGGACCCGTTGGGCTCGAACGGCCAAGGTGACGCCGAGTCGCGCCAGAATTTCCTGCTTGACCTTTTCGTAGTCTTCTGCTTCTGCTGACTCCAGATCATAGTAGGCCTTCTGCGATTCACCAGAAAGTAAGGGGGCAATCAGTCCTGCCCACTTGGTTTTAGGCCAACATTCCCTCTCAGCGGTCCGTTCAAACGTTAACAGGAAGGCCTCTGGATCATCATCCGTAGTCATTTTAGACAAAAAGCGAGCCACATGGATGGCTGAAGGCTTGTCTCCCATATCCTTAATTTCCGCAGGTGCCCACTGTGCTAGCGTCTCTGCAACCTTAGTCAGGGTTTTCCTATCCACTTCTGCAGCAGTGGCAAGCTGTTCAAACAGCCTCTGCGATTGCTCCTGTACAGCACTAATCTGCCTCTGCGATTGCTCCTGTGCAGCACCAATCTGTTTGTACAGCGCCTTGGTTTGCTCCTGTGCGATAGCATTGGCTTTCTGCAATGCAGCGTTAGTTTGCTGTTGTGCAGCATTGGATAACATCATTTGTTTGAGGATTTCCTCCATGTTGTCACTTTAGGTACTGGCCTTTTAAAATAGTAACTTACTACTGCTGCCCCGCATTCTCCACCATATGTAAGCTGGGGATAGGTAGCGGGTACAAAAGCTCCCTGGGATGAGCAGGCACAGATACCAAAGTCCATAGGATAAGTGAACAACAGTGGGATTTTTTATTGGTGCTATACAAAGTCTATTTACAGGTGCTGTACAGTGTGCAGAAAATGAAACAAACAAAAGTAGTTTAAACAAACACCTAGCCGTGTCTCGGCTCTAACTACACGATATGTAGGCCCTAACTACTAAGCTAAACAAGCCTACCGCTTGTTAGCTCAAAATACAAACTGCTCACCAGTCTTTTAACAACCTCCTTGCTCCTACAGATCCACACTATCTGTTTCCCAGGACAGAGCAATGGCTGTTAGCTCAGGTGAGCTTAAATTGGCCTGGGGGAGAGGGCCAACACCTGACCTGGATCAGGGATCAGAGATCTCTGAACGTGTAAGAGAGGAGCCTGGGAGAGGTATAAACCCCGAACTGGACTTTCCCAGGCTCTCTCTGGGACGCTCTGCTACAATATATATATATATACTGTATATATATCGGTTGATATTATATCATTGCCCAGATTATATTCACATATACTGTACTGTTTTTATTTTCTTTAAATATTTAAAGACAAATTAATTTTAAGAGAAATTGACTGCACCATGGTGCAAGTATGGCGCTGTGACTCAGAAATCCTCATTATCTCCCAATTAGTCCTGAGCAATGCATGTCTCCCTGCATCACATGTCTTAATACACCCAGGCTGAACTGTTCGCTCTTAGAGATTTTCTGTTAATACGAGCTTCTGATGTATGCAGGCTTTTCCCCGGGCCTTTTATCTATATTATAATTAGCTAATGCAGCCTTTGCATGTCTGTGATGGGTTTGCCCGTAATTAGGGTTATGTCTCCCAGTGCCTACCACTCTCGCTGTTTCTCTCTGATTCTTTAGTTATCAGGCAGACTAATTAGTATATTTCCTGTTTTAGCTCTAATGTTTGGAATCAAAACTTTTATTTCTACCTAGTAACATTAAAGTGTAATATATAAAGATCATTTTTTTATGTAAACATTCCCAATGCAAATTCTCTGTAAGTGTCTATAATTTGACAAGACAGGGCTTAGGCTACTTTACATTTCATTACGGCTTAGCCAGTCAGGATCAATTTGGTTTTCTGAAATGTAGACATTAAATATTGTAATGATGAGTAGGGATTATGTTGCTGTAATCTGACAGCAGAGTATGGTTGTATTTGACTACAGTTGGGAATATGGCTGATGCTAATGGGGTGTCACAATGTAAAAGCCGTCTTCTTTGGCAGGGTATTTTATTCGATTGTAAAGGATGAATATGCTAACGAAGGAGAGGTGAATTATCCCCTATATACACCTGCTGCAAAACAGAGCCTGAACCAAGGCAAAATGGGCTGTTGCTATGCGGAAGTCCCGAATCTGCCCTCATCTTCCGCGGTGTGGTTTTTTCCTCCTCCTCTTCTCGGTGTAGTCTTGTGAATGGGCCGCGCTGCATTCTGGGAACTGTGTGTATCCCAGAAAGCAGCCGGACCATTCACAAAGCGCCGCGCTGCTCGCACATGCGCAGTAGGAAACGGGCAGTGAAGCCGCACGGCTTCACTGCCTGTTTCCCTGACTGTGGATGGAGGTGCCGGGATCGAGGATCGGCATCGGCGGGGGCCGTCAGCGCGGGCGCTTAGGACAGGTAAGTGTCCTTATTCAAAATCAGCAGCTACACTGTTAGTAGCTGCCGACTTTGAAAAAAAAAAATGCGGGTGGAGCTCCGCTTTAAGATAAAAAAAAAAAAAACTTTTGTGTGAAGCAGCCCCCCCAATTACTTATCTGAGCCCCATCTATCTCCAGCGATGTCCATAAATGTCTAAGCTATCCGGGACACTCCTGATTGGCTGAGACACAGCAGTGACACCATTGGTTCCTGCAGCTGTCAATCAAAGTCAATCACCCATTTAGGGGAGAGAGGAAGTTGGGCCGAATTGGGATTGGTGCCTGATTAGACGCACGGAGCTGTGACTCGGCTCCAGTGCCCCCATAGGAAGCTGCTGACCGTGTAGGCACTGGAAAGGAGGGAAGGGCCAGGAGCAGCAAAGAGGGAACCGAGAAGACGAGGATCCGGGCTGCTCTGTGCAAAACCACTGCACAGGGCAGGGAAGTATGACATGTTTGTTATTTAAAAAATAAAAATTACAATCACTTTAACATGCAAGAGGCCATCATTACCCACTTAAGCCCAGGCCACTTTTTGTGATTTGGCACTGCGACACTTTAACTGACAATTGCGCTTTTGTGCAACGTGGCTCCCAAACAAAATTGATATCCTATTTTCCCACAAATGGAGCTTTCTTTTGGTGGTATTTGATTACCTCTGCGTTTTTTATTTTTTGCGCTATAAACAAAAATAAAGCGTCAATTTAGAAAAAATTCAATATTTTTTTACTTTTTGCTATTATAAATATCCCCCAAAAATATATATATAAAAAAATATGTTTTTCCTCAGTTTTGACCCATACGTATTCTTCTACATATTTTTGGTAAAAAAAAAATCGCAATAAGTGTTTATTGATCAGTTTGCACAAAAGTTATAGGGCCAGATTCAGAAAGAATTAGATTCCAGCAGAGTATCAGAGATACTCTACGCCGCCGTACTTTACCTGGCTCTAGGAGGAATTCAGAGAGATTTTGGCCCGTAAGGTACGGCGGCGTAGTGTATTTCTCCCGGCGGAATCAAACTATGCGATTAGGGGGCGTGAGGCATTTAAATTAGGCGCGTTCCCGCGGCGATCGAACTGCGCATGCTCCGTTCATAAATTTCCCGCCGTGCGATTGCGAACGACGCTCGTAACTTCGTGGATCGCCGGAAAAAGCTCATTTGCAGACCCCGACGCTGAAAACGACGCAAACTCCACCCAATGGCCGCAAAAAGATTGCAGCGTAGATCCAAAGGCGTACGAAGAGGTAAGCCTGTCAGATCGAAGCCCAACGCCGCCGTATCATGGTTTGAGGATTCAAACTAGTGATACGGCGCGCGTAATTTGAAAGTACTCCTGTCTAACACCAGTTAGACAGGCGTAATGGCTCTCTGAATCTGGCCCATAGCATATACAAAATAGGGGATCATTTTATGGCATTTTTATTAGTAATGACGGCGATCAGCGATTTTTATCATGACTGCGACATTACGGCGGACACATCGGACACTTTTGACACATTTTTGGAACCATTGTAATTTTTACAGCGATCAGTGCTATAAAAATGCACTGATAATTGTGAAAAATTACACTGGCAGTGAAGGGGTTAAACACTAGATGGCACTGAAGGGATTAAGTGTGCCTAGGGATGTGTTCTAACTGTAGGGGGATGGGCTATGTGTGACACGACAGTGATCACAGCTTCCGATTACAGGAATCTGTGTGCACTGTCCTATCACTAGGAATACTGGGGAAATGCTTGTTTACATAAGCGCGTCTCCCTTCTTCCTCAACATGACACAATCGTGGGTACACCCGCGGACATCTAGTCCGCGGGGACCCACTGTTGGAGTCACGGAGCTCGCGACAGGCGCCTGCGCGTCCGTCTACAATGCCGCTTCTTAAAGGGGACGTATATATACATCCTTGTGCCTGCCCGTGCCATTCTGCCGACGTATATCTGTGTGCGGCGGTCGGCATGTGGTTAATTATGTAATGCCCTCCTGATCTCTCTGGAGGCATGCTGAGTACCCCAGGGATAGGGAGGGCCAACATTTCATCCCATAGTCTATGACTAAAATGGGGGACTGAGAAAGGTTGCACTTGTGACGGGGCCCTGCCATTCCACCACTCAGCTCGGAGGGGGCCCATGGGTCGGGAGGGGGGGCTTTAATGGTTTGTTGCACTGGGGCCCTAAAAGTTTTAGTTACGCCATCGGAAGGAACCCTGGTTGAGAATAATTGCCTTCACAGTTGATATTGCTATCAGGGAATATTTTCTGTAGCTGTTAGTTATATGCTATACATAGCATATAACATCTTCTCCCATTGCAAACCTACACTAGAAAAATGGAAATTTGTTGTAGTCAATTTATCATGCTGCTCATTTTATATTGACTGTATTAAGTTCTCCCTTAAATTTTGCTGCACTTTCACACTTGACATTTATTTTGCTACAACGTATTGAACTGCCAGCACTCACCTGACTATTTCCCCTGCTCATTGTTTGGAAAATAACACTTTACTTGTTTGTTTAGATGGTGATTGACTTAAGCGTCCCCCATGTATGCTGCGCGTCCTCTGTGAGTCAGTTTGTGACTCATATTCGTTGACAGGGATCATGCTAATTGGACAGAGGTCACAATCCTCCAGATTGCTGCCAGACATTTAGAGACTGATCTCTGCAAAGAATTCTTCTCCCCGTGTTGTGTAACAGCCACCAACAGTCACCCCCGGCTTCCTGTCAGCTCACATCAAATTCTTCCTATAACATTTTATTCATTCGTCTCTTCTACAATAAACCAGTAATAATACATAGCCATATACCTAGACGGATTAAGCCTAAGCTATAGCATTGTCATATGTTGACCTTGGGTCACGGTAATGGATATTCATAATGAGCAGCTGTTACAGCTGAACTACAGACAGAGGTAAAAAAAAATATTCATACAGTTATGTGTTTACTACAAATCATGCAATGTATATTTAATTACAAGTAGTGTAAGTACCTGGATTTGTCTTTCTTCAAACCTCCTGTACCTGCCTGCACAGCAGCAGCACTCAGAATGGGAGTGGAATAAGGGCCAGCATGTAGGCAAGTGCATGTTGACCTCCCTACACAGGTGGCGCTGTTGCCACTGTGCCATCAATTGTCGCCACTGTGCCATCAATTGTCGCCACTGTGCCCATTAATTGTCGCCACTGTGCCCACATCATTTGTTGCCACTGTGCCCACATCAATTGTAGCCACTGTGCCCATCAATTCTGGACAGTGTGCCCATCAATTGTCGCCACTGTGCCCTGTAAAATGCTGCCAGATTGCCTCCCCGCCCGGCACTTACCTTTCTGGGGTCAGCCAGCCTCCTTCCACGGTCCCTCGATGTCTTCTCCTGCCCTCGATGACGCTTCAGCCAATCAGGTTACTGGTAACTAGAAACGGTGAACCTGATTGGCTGAGACGCCTGTCAGTGTTAGCCAGGGAGCGCACCCCCCCCCCCTGCATCCCCTGGTTAACTATTTGGAAGCCGATTACAGCCCTCAGGCTGTAATCAGAAAGCCTATTAGAGCCACCGGCTCTGATAGGCACTTCCAAAGCCAACCAGCTGCCATTATTCAGATGGCCAGTGCTCACCAGGGGGCCGGCCATCTGAATAGTGGGCGGCAGCAACGATACTTGGATTCATGCAATGCATGAATCTGTTTATTGTATTCAGTGGCAGTGCAGGAGACAAAGGGAGCGGTGCTCCTGCACTCACCAGGAGGACGGCCATCTGAATAGTGGGCGGCAGCAACGATACCTGGATTCATGCAATGCATGAATCTGTGTATTGTATTCAGTGGCAGTGCAGGAGACAAAGGGAGCGGTGCTCCTGCGCTCACCAGGGGGCCGGCCATCTGAATAGTGGGCGGCAGCAATGATACCTGTATTCATGCAATGCATGAATCTGTGTATTGTATTCAGTGGCAGTTCAGGAGACAAAGGGAGCGGTGCTCCTGCGCCCCCTATGGACGCACCGCCACTAGGCAGGGCCATCTTTAATATTGATTAGACCCTGGGCACACATTTCTTGGGCCCCCCATGCAATTTTGCCCTCACATTATACAAGACCCTCTCCCCCATACTACCTCTATCATCATACAGGACCCCCTCCCTCCACAGACCCCTGCATTGCCCCCTCCCCAGTGGTCTCATCTTGATAGTGTCCAGAGGATGTCAGGTAAACACCAGGCACCCCCCTCGAACCTTCCAGCGAAAAGGTTCTTCAGCGGGCTGATGGTCTGTGGCTTATCAGACATAGTGAGGGAGAGTGGTCAGTGTGACGGTGCCAGAGACTGACAAGTTGTCTCCCCGGACATGGTTAACCTTACTAAGCTGGCCAATAACTGCACAGATTGCAAGCATAACACCCAACCAATAACCAGTGCCCCCAACATTCAATTCCACCCTCATCTCCTGAATGAAAGCCAAATTCACCTATCAACTATCAGCGCAGGTTCAAGGGGCAGCTCAGCTGCTTTGGGCCCCACAACAATGACTGGGCCCAGTCATTGTCTTGTCTTTTGCACCGACTTAATGGCGACCCTGAGTATAGGTGAAGACTACTTTGGAGACTATTTAGCTCTCTGCATCTGCCTGCATTCCACCTCTGTGTCAGGTACCTCCGGCCTTGGTACTCTCCTGCTGAATTTCCATCTCATACTGTATGTGAGTGTTGCATCGCTCAGTTATTTCTGTTTAAGGGACTAAATTGTTGTATCTGGAACTGTTAACATAATATTCCACCTTCACAACCACTGTGTGTGCTGAACCCTCCCTTTGGGTGACAACCAGTGTTGTAAGTAACGGCGTTTAAATAAACGGCGTTACATAACGATTGCCCTCCAAGGGGTAACTAGTAATCTACCTGATTACTATTACCCCATCGGCAACGCCGTTGCCATTACATTGGCCGCGTTACCGAGTTACATTAAGCGCACGGGGGGGGGGGCAGTCCGGGCAGACTCTCTGTCAGGGCAGGATGGAGCTGGCCTGTGATTGGGTCACAGGCCAGCTCCGGGTCATGTGTCGACGTGTCGTCGACGTTCGTGACGCTGGCGCATGCACGCGCTTGAAGTCTCCCGCCTGCAGCAGTGTGACGGGTCGGGAGGGAGTGAGTCTGGCTCACCTCCTCACCGACATCTCCCCCGGCCGCCGCGGAGGCTCCACTCCACCACCAACGGTCCAGACTCCGGGGACACTCACCGTGCCAGCAGTGCACCGACCGTGGACCGTGGCCCTGTACAGGTGAGGAGCCGAGGCGAGCAGCATCGAATTGGGAGTGGGGGGGCCGGGGGGGGGGACAGGTGACAGGACACTCCACCGGACCGCTCCACATGCCCAGGCAGGCCCAGCATCATCACACTTCACCTGCTCAGGCAGCAATACTGTACAATATAGATTCAGTGTGAGTGACACTTCTGCAGTGCACACTGAATCTATATTGTACAGTATTGCTGCCTGGGCAGGTGAAGTTTGATGATGATATTAATAATTGTACACAGTATTGCATTTGCTGGGCCTGCCATATACTGTACTGTACACTATACTGTATAACTGCACTACAAAATTCCTTTACAAATAATGCATATTTTAAAATGTTATTAGTAATAACATGTTTGTAAAGGAATTTTGTAGTGCAGTTATACAGTATAGTACAGTACAGTATATGGCAGGCCCAGCAAATGCAATACTGTGTACAATTATTAATATCTTCACCATCATCATCATCATCATCACACTCCACCTGCCCAGGCATCAATACTGTACAATATAGATTCAGTGTGCACTGCAGCAGTGTCACTCACAATGCACACTGAATCTATATTGTACAGTATTGCTGCCTGGGCAGGTGGAGTGTGATGATGATATTAATAATTGTACACATTACGAAATGTTCTAAAATACTGTATATAGTGTTTTTATTCTTCAATCAGTTAATATAAACATCTTTGACATTAAAGATGTTATAGAACGTAATTGCATTGTAGAATATAAAAAAAAAATCTCAGTTACTTTTCCGAGTAACTAGTTACTTTGCCAATAAAGTAACTGAGTCACTAACTCACTTACTTTTTCGGGCAAGTAACTTGTAATTGTAACTAGTTACTTTTTTAAAGGAAGATGAACAACACTGGTGACTACTGCCTGGGTCCTTCATCAGCCTACAAGCACTATAGGGCATTCAGGCAAAGTTGTATTGCTCGTACAGACAAGGGACATGCTGACATGAGAAGAGCTCATGCAGAGCAGAGTGATGGTCTTATAACATCCAATCAGCAGGTTGAAGGTGTGTTCTGCAGCAGAGAAGGTCTGGCTGTACTGCTTGGCAGCAATGCTTAAATATAAGACTGACTATACAGAATTACAAATACTTTGACAGTTAGAATAGTTTATATATATGGTCTCATTCACAATACTGTATGCCAGTGCATGGCTGTGTTTACCTGCACTGGGATGCACAGGTGTTCCATGCATCACCATGTAGGAAGTCCCATTGAAGCCTATTGGGACACAGCAGCTGCACAGACACAGATGCTGTGTCCCAATATGGCATCCGTGTGGGTGAGGGTGTGTGTGTAGGTCCATGTCCCTGAAGTCACCCTATTTGCATTTGAGGATACAGAGAAAATATATACCTCAAATCCCAATAGCTTGTACATGTATTTAAACTAGGAGGAGGAGGATACGCACCCGTACACACTCGGATGTCATATTGGGACACAACAGCTGTGTCCATGCAGCCACTGTGTACCAATAGACTTCAATGTGGCTTCCTGCATGCAGATTCACAGAACACCTGTGCATCAGAGGGCAGGAAAACACAGCATTGTACGGGTTTACGGTATTATATGTCCTGTGTGAATGAGCTCAATAGCTGATTTCCTGCTCAGGCAATGCAACTTCTAGTCAATCACTGACTATTAAACCACCTGTAGCCTTAGTCAGCTTTAGGCAGGCAGAACCGTGGCCAAATGCAACCCATTCAAGTGCAAGGGACTGTGCCTCATCCACAGTCCCTTGACTTTGAAACGCAAGCTATACTGTATTTCCAGACCGTGTGAAAACATTTTGAGTTATTAGAAGAATAATTGAATTCATAATTTAAGTTGACCTAAAAATTATTTTTGGTGTAATTTTTATATTGTACATGCTTGCTCTATCCTATTTCAATGATTGTATTGCGGGTACAGATTATTAGATTCTCCCTTAAGGCCCCTTTCACTATGGGGAAGGTGCGTTGGGGGTAAAGCGCTGCTATTTTTAGTGGTGCTTTACCGCCAATTTCACGGCGCTATTCGGCCGCTAACGGGGCAGTTTAACCCCCGCTAGCGGCCGAGAAAGGGTTACAAACAACCGCAAAGCGCCTCTGCAGAGGCGCATTGCCGGCGGAATAGCGCAGTGCCCCATTGATTTCAATGGGCAGGAGAAGTGGAGGTGCGGTATACACACCACTTCTTCACTGCTCCAAAGACACAGCTAGCAGGACTTTTTTTACCTTCCTGCTAGCGCACCACTCCAGTGTAAAAGCCCTTGGGGTTTTCACATTGGAGACATAGCAGTGGCTGTTTAGGGTCGGTTTGCAGGTGCTATTTTTAGCGCAATAGCGCCTGCACACCGCTCCAGTGTGAAAGGAGTCTTAGAAGCTATGTGTGTTTCACTGCAGTCCCTCAATCTCATCAACTGCTGTAAAAAAAAATATTAGCATCCAGTAGGGAAAGGAAGTCCTAAAAGTCACACATCACAGCAAAATCACGTGAGGAGCTATATGTCAGCCTCAGCCCAGGCTCCAACCAGGCCAAACCCCCCCCCCCAACGCATTACACGTCGCCCCCAGAGCATAATCATGGGGGTCGAACTAGATCTTAGCCACGTGTGAGCATGTGAGAAGTGAGGTTAAAGCGGAGCTCCACCCGCATTTTTTTTTCAAAGTCGCCAGCTACTAACAGTGTAGCTGCTGACTTTGAATAAGGACACTTACCTGTCCTAGGCGCCCGCGCTGACGTCCCCCGCCGATGCCGATCCTCGATCCCGGCACCGCCATCCACAGTCAGGGAAACAGGCAGTGAAGCCGTGCGGCTTCACTGCCCGTTTCCTACTGCGCATGTGCGAGCAGCGCCGTGCTTTGTGAATGGTCCGGCTGCTTTCTGGGATACACACAGTTCCCAGAATGCAGCGCGGCCCATTCACAAGAAGACACCGAGAAGAGGAGGAGGAAGAAAACCACACCGCGGATCATGAGGGCAGATTCGGGACTTCCGCATAGCAACAGCCTATTTAGGGTGAGTATTTTTATTTATTTTTTCCATTTAATTTTTTGATTTTTTTTTTTAGATTTTTGAAAAAAAAAAAAAAAATCAGGGTGGAGCTCCGCTTTAAGTGAAGTATACCTGTATATGCCTTGTATATGTACTTAAAACATCCCATCATATGCTAGGGAATGGAAAAAAGTTGAACTAGTGTAGTTCATTTCACTTCAAAGTGGAACTACGACCAAAAGCAATATTAGGGCGTTTTGGTCTCCAGTCACCTCACAACCCCTTATTGTTGTTTTTCAAAAACGTAATTTAAAATGATCGTGTGTGGGCTTCACATCATTTTTCAGGTTCTGAAAAACGACCAAAAAACAATGTCGTTTTTGGGGTTGTAAAAAATGATCGTGTGTGGGCTAAAACGACGTAAAAAAAGCCGCGCGTGCTCAGAAGCAAGTTATGAGACGGGAGCACTCGTTCTGGTAAAACTAGCGTTCATAATGGAGTAACCACATTCATCATGCTGTAACAGACAGAAAAGCGCGAACCGTCTTTTACTTACACGGAATCAGCTAAAGTAGCCCAAAGGCGATTAGAAACTTCCCCTTTAGAGTGCCGTTGTACGTGTTGTACGTCACCGCGCTTTGCTCATCATTTTTTTAAAACGATGGTGTGTGGGCATGTCGTTTAATGAAGTTCGAAAAGCGTAGTTTTTTGGACATGCTGAAAAACAACCGTGTGTACGCGGCATTACTTTTCTTTTCTCAAAAATCCTGCATTTTACCCTGCTTGGTCCTCCCCGGTCTCCTTTTTAGCCTGGTCCTCTGCCAATTTAATCCAGTCATATAAGTGTATCGCCTCTTCCTCCATCAGACCATTACCCTCTGTTTGCGACTCTTTTCCGTTACAGATTTAAAAAAAAAATGTACTCCTCTTATTCCTCCAGACTCATCAGTTCTCCACCTTTCTATGTTTGACAGTGCATGTAAGAGGGACCCCAATAGAAGAGGCCTTATTTCTGCTCTATATGGTCAGATGTTGGAACCCATATCCCCTGCCTATGTCACTAATTGGGAGCGTGATCAAAGCGCTAACCTAGGACTCGCAGATAGGTCACACATCTGGCAAGCAACCAAATCCTCATCACAGAATATTGTGGCTCTTGAGACCAACTATAAAGTGTTAACTAGATGGTATTTGGTCCCTGGCAGGATTGTCAAATTCCTTCCCCAGTACCCTCCCCACTGCTTTCGAGGCTGTTCTGCTATGGGCACTCACCTGCACATTTGGTGGGATTGTACCATAGTTAAAATGTTCTTGTCTAAAATATTTGAGAAAACTTCAAGACTTTTTGTCACTCATATACCTCTGGACCCCACTTTGGCACTCCTGAATAACAAACCCAGGGACTTGACACACCGTCAATTTAAGCTCCTCCTTCAATCACCAATGCAGCTAAGCAGACGATTGTTAGAACGTGGAACTCTCCCACTCCATGAGCCCTAGCCTCCTAGCCAGGGCCGTCTTTAATATTGATTGGACCCTGGGCAAACATATTCTTGCCCTGCCCCCCCCCCCCCCCACACACACACACCTCCTCCTTCCATGCAATTTTGTTCTGCACCATTGAGAAACTGCCTTGCAAGCTGTACTTTGAATAGAAATGCAGATAAACTTTACGATCCCCCCCCTCCCATCAGGAATGTTATTTCTGTAGGTCATGTTTCAAAACGAAACAATGATCCACTGATTATTTATACCAGCAACAGGAGTGCCACACAGCGAGATACAAATAGTATTAAAACAGCTAGCAGGAACAGGTTCTATGTTGACGCGTTTCGCACTAGGCACAATTGATTTATCACTATCGGCATCAAGAAATATTCCTGTTGGCACACTTTTCATTATTAACTTAATTATAGCTAGGTCTAACTGAGTAAAAAAAATAGTGTTAAGGGACTTCAGATGATTCTCTATATGCTGTATAAGAATAAGCTTTCTGTATCCTCTGTAACTAAGAAGTTTGGAAGTTATTCTTTCACGCTCTGTCGACTACAAATGTGCACGGAAATTGCACAGAGACTAGAGCGTTCCCTTAGTTATAAACAAAAATTGTAACAGGAGAAATATAGAGGGGGAATCAACATGGGAGCCAATAAATACACAATTTGATAGGTCGATCTAGTGGGTAAGTTTGTACTTGGTGATAATTTTCTTTTGATCCAGCAGAGAAAGAACAGATGGTAAATAATATGCAAATCACCTTCAACAATGTCTTCTCCACTGGATGTTAATTTATTCCATTTACAAACATCTCTCTTCCTTCTTTTTACTGTAAATTCTCTGACGAATCCCTCAAGCCATCACCAGTCATCATCATTAACATATGTCTTACTCCCTCGATACTTTAGTGTTGACAACTAACACAACTGTCTTTATTGGTATCCTCAGATGATCTCTTAGAAAGACTTTTTCCTGCAGTTCCTCTTCTGTTATGTTAGCACTGTAATTCTCCTGACAGGTTCATGTCAGGATTTGTCAAAGTGCAAGAGTTGAACCTTAACTGTGACCAGTTGCTATTTCCAAATGGATCAGCTGAATTTCAGAAGGACAATCTCTGCACAGGTGCTTATCGGGCCCATTGTGCGTAAACACTGGGATTTTTGTCTTTGACATATTGCAGCAATCAATTGTTTTGGGGCACAAAATAAACTATAAAGCAATTTCAGTTACATTATCACAGCTAGTATCACCATGATAATATTTGTATTGGAATAATATTATGGATGGTAGCTTCAAAGTTGAGCTTCAGTTTAAAGGTTTAGCTTTAGGGGGAAGGTTGGGGACAAGGGCTTAGCTTTAAGAGGTAGGTTGATGATCAGGGTTTGGCTTTAGTGGTAAGGTTAAGGATACAGATTCAACCTTAAAGGATAGTTTAAGGATACAGTTGACTTTAGGGTGAAGGTTGACAAAAAAGGTTTATTTTTAAGGGGTAGGATGAGGATAAGGGTTTAGGTGGTGCATTGAGTCATAAGGGCCTTTGAGAGTAGATTGAAGTTAAGGGTTTAACTTTAGGAGGTAAGTTAAGGATAATGCATATGGTTTGGTTATTCTGCACTCACCCAAATACTATATAATTGGTACTATAAATGTGAAAAAAAATATGTTAAATGTGGGTAAATGCTGCTAACTTAAAAAATTAAATGCTCAATTCATATATACATAGTTTATGAATTGAGCATTTAAATATATATATATGCAAAAAAAATGCAAAAAACAACCCAAAAAGTGATAAATGATCATAATAAATAATCAGATTGAATAAATTGACAAAAGTGCAAAATTAATACTAAATAAAGTGCAAAAACACAATATACTAAAAACCATCAAAATAATTATTTGATTAATCGTATTATAAATAAAAGTCCACAATAAGCATAAAAACGTGAAAAAACTTTTGAACAAAAAGGGGATTGTATAAAAGTCCCAGAAAGGAGCAGAGCTGGTTTTAAAAAACACACAGATAATCCTAATGTCGTGTACACATGATAATTTTGTTGGCATGAAAAAATGTCATTTAAAATGATCGTGTGTGGGCTTCACATAATTTTTCAGGTTCTGAAAAACAAATTTTTTCGAACATGCTGCATTTTTTGAAGACGTTTTAAACAATGTCGTTTTTCGGGTTGTAAAAAACGACGTTAAAAACCCGCGCATGCTCAGAAGCAAGTTATGAGACGGGAGCGCTCGTTTTGGTAAAACTACTGCTCATAATGGTGTAAGCACATTCATCACGCTGTAACAGACAGAAAAGCGTGAATCGTCTTTTACTAACAGGAAATCAGCTAAAGCAGCCCAAAGGGTGGCATCATCCGCATGGAACTTCCCCTTTATAGTGCCGTCGTACGTGTTGTACATCACCACACTTTGCTAGAGCATTTTTTTTAAACGATTGTGTGTATACAACGTTGTTTTAATGATGAAGTTGGAAAAAACGACGGTTCTTCTACACGCCGAAAAACATTTTTTTCATGCCGAAAAATGATCGTGTGTACGCGGCATAAGAGCCATTTCATATTGATGCTGTCCACACTCTACGATGGTGACAGGTCAGATTTTAAAAAGCCGGGCAAGAAAGTGAGCAAAAACAGCCAAATGACCTCTTACCGGATGTGGTGGACTAGACATGTGCACAACAAAAAATTTTGTTTATTTCTGTTTCGTTTCTGTTCGTTTATCGTGATTCGTAACGAGTCGTAATTTCGTAAGACGTTAGTTATCGTATTCGTACTCTTTAGTATTTTCGTAACACTTTTATTTCCGTTTCCGTTTTTTTAGGTTAGTTTATTTTTCGTTGATTCGAGATTAGTATTTTCGTTAAATGTTGTATTCTGCCTCGTTCGTATTTTTACAATGAATTTATTCGTTCATTCGTTTTTACGTTGGTTTATTTTTCGTTGTTTTGATATTCGTATTTACATTATATTTTCCATCATGCCGCGTTTGTATTTTCGTAAGAAATAAATCTTCGTTGCTTTATGATCATTCCTATTTTCGTGTTGTACACATTTTTATACCAGTATCATACTTAGCTACATGTTTTTATGACTGCTTTTGCTACCGTTTGGTAATGGTTTTGGTACCACCATTTTTACAGTTTATGTAGCTACATCGATTCTATCTCCAGTGAAATATTTATTTGGTTATCAACTTGAAGACTATAAAAGTTTTAATGCTATTCCCATCGAGCGCTGCCTTTGTGTGTTTTTTGTATCCTGCTCTTTATTTTTCCAGTTATTGGTAGCTGCACTGGGAATCAGCCTGCAAGGAGATCAGCTAAAAGTAGTTGGATCTGTGCCTTACAATTATTCAAAATTAGTCGATTAATCGATAAAAAAATCAGTTAATCGAACACGAAAATTTTAATCAGTAACAGCCTTATAATATTATTTTGTGGGTACAAGGACTATGGCATATAGTATGTATGCAGCTAGTACCCTCAGTCTTAGCCAATACCCTTAACCATGTTCACTATTTAGTACAATGCTGCAACATCCAATTTTTTTTTATTGTGGGGCATTACGAACACAATGGGATTGATTTACTAAAGGCAAATAGACTATGCTTATTTACTAATCTCTGGAGTAGGGATGAGCCGAACACCCCCGGGTTCGGGTCGCACCAGAACGTTCGAACAGACCGTGGGTTCGCACAAACTTTTTAAACCCCATTGAAGTCTATGGGACCCGAACGTTCGAATTCAAAAACGATAATTTTAAAGACCAAAATTCAATTTAATGTTGGAAAACGTCGTTCAGAACCTGGGTCTTGCCCCAGGGAACATGTATCAATGGAATTTTTTTTTTTTTTAAACGGTTGTTTTTTCCGGAGCAGCCATTTTAATGATGCTTAAAGTGAAAAAAAAATCCTTTAAATATCACACCTGCTGGGTGTCTATAGTAGTGGCACGTGTTTAGAAATGTCCCTGCACAACATGAGAATACTATAAAAAAAAGTAAATAATACTGCTTGCGCACGTGCTGTGTGGCAACAATATGTCAAATATTTAGAGCGGTGGTGGGGGGCCATTATTGTTTTGTGAAAGAAAAATTTTAGAAAAAAGGACACCCCTCAAACATACTGTAATTGGAGCGCAACAAGGAGCCACGTGCAAAGTATTGCATCAAAAATTGTTATTAGGCGCCCCTGTTAAACAGGGGTTGAAAAATTGTGCCTTGGGCACAACATAACACTGCAACCCCTCCCAATAACTCCAATTGGAGCGCAACAAGGAGCCACGTGCAAATTATTGCATCAAAAATTGTTATTAGGCGCCCCTGTTAAACAGGGGCAGAAAAATTGTGCCTTGGGCACAACACAACACTACAATCCCTGCCAATAACTCCAATTGGAGCGCAACAAGGAGCCACGTGCAAAGTATTGCATCAAAAATTGTTATTAGGCGTCCCTGTTAAACAAGGGCAGAAAAATTGTGCCTTGGGAACAACACAACACTGCAACCCCTCCCAATAACTCCAATTGGAGCGCAACAAGGAGCCACATGCAAATTATTGCATCAAAATTTTTTATTAGGCGCCCCTGTTAAACAGGGGCAGAAAAATTGTGCCTTGGGCACAACACAACACTGCAACCCCTCCCAATAACTCCAATTGGAGCGCAACAAAGAGCCACGTGCAAAGTATTGCATCAAAAATTGTTATTAGGTGCCCCTGTTAAACAAGGGCAGAAAAATTGTGCCTTGGGCACAACACAACACTGCAATCCCTGCCAATAACTCCAATTGGAGCGCAACAAGGAGCCACGTGCAAAGTATTGCATCAAAAATTTTTATTAGGCGTCCCTGTTAAACAAGGGCAGAAAAATTGTGCCTTGGGAACAACACAACACTGTAACCCTTCCCAAGTACTCCAATCGTAGCGCAACTAGGAGCCACATGCAAAGTATTGCATCAAAAATTGTTATTAGGCGCCCCTGTTAAACAAGGGCCGAAAAATTGTGCCTTGGGCACAACACAACACTGCAACCCCTCCCAATAACTCCAATTGGAGCGCAACAAGGAGCCACGTGCAAAGTATTGCATCAAAAATTGTTATTAGACGCCCCTGTTAAACAGGGGCAGAAAAATTGTGGCTTGGGCACAACACAACACTGCAACCCCTCCCAATAACTCCAATTGGAGCGCAACAAGGAGCCACATGCAAATTATTGCATCAAAATTTTTTATTAGGCGCCCCTGTTAAACAGGGGCAGAAAAATTGTGCCTTGGGCACAACACAACACTGCAACCCCTCCCAATAACTCCAATTGGAGCGCAACAAAGAGCCACGTGCAAAGTATTGCATCAAAAATTGTTATTAGGTGCCCCTGTTAAACAAGGGCAGAAAAATTGTGCCTTGGGCACAACACAACACTGCAATCCCTGCCAATAACTCCAATTGGAGCGCAACAAGGAGCCACGTGCAAAGTATTGCATCAAAAATTGTTATTAGGCGTCCCTGTTAAACAAGGGCAGAAAAATTGTGCCTTGGGAACAACACAACACTGCAACCCCTCCCAATAACTACAATTGGAGCACAACAAGGAGCCACGTGCAAAGTATTGCATTAAAAATTTTTATTAGGCGCCCCTGTTAAACAAGGGCCGAAAAATTGTGCCTTGGGCACAACACAACACTGCAACCCCTCCCAATAACTCCAATTGGAGCGCAACAAGGAGCCACGTGCAAAGTATTGCATCAAAAATTGTTATTAGGCGCCTCTGTTAAACAGGGGCAGAAAAATTGTGGCTTGGGCACAACACAACACTGCAACCCCTCCCAATAACACCAATTGGAGCGCAACAAGGAGCCACGTGAAAAGTATTGCATCAAAAATTGTTGTTATTAGGCACCCCTGTTAAACAGGGGCAGAAAAATTGTGCCTTAGGCACTGGTGGCGGAGCCCAGAAACACAACATTTCTTACTAGCTATCAGCAAGAAAAGTGAGGATAAGAGGACAGTCACTCAGCATCAGCATACGCATTCAGCATACGCAGTCTAAAAAGGATCCGACATTTCAACAAAAAAATATTATTCAGTAACATCAGCATCAGGTGCTTGGTAGCTGGTGTTGATCCAAGCCTGATTAATTTTGATGAAGGTCAGTCGATCAACAGAGTCGGTGGAGAGACACACCCTGTGATCGGTAACAAAGCCTCCAGCAGCACTGAATGTGCGTTCTGAAAGAACACTGGATGCAGGGCAAGCCAGTAGCTCAATTGCGTACTGTGCAAGCTCTGGCCAGTGATCCATCCTCAAGACCCAGTAAGCCAGAGAATTTTAGGTGGGGAAGGAGTCCAAGTCAAAGATCTTGCCCCTAGGTATTCCCGGACCATGTAAACCTGACGCTGGCGCAAGTTGGGAAGATGGATAATCAGAACTACCTTGGGGGCAAGTAATATAAACTATCGGAAGGCATCGGTCAGATGGCCACCTTCTCCAACGCTCCTTCATAAAAATATATGATCACCGAAGTTCATAACGTCGTCCAGAGCCAGGTTTTGGTAAAAAATCGGTTCTGGGAAGTGTGCACTTTAGCGGCAGCAATCCCTGAAGAGCAGAAGCATACTCTGTACAAAGGTAGACAAAAAGAGACAAGGATGCGCCCAATCTAAGTGCAATAACGTGTTTTCGGGGCACATCCATAAAGGATAAGATACAAAAGGAGTCCACGTGTTCCTTGGGACTGGACAAATGGCTACTCACATCCTCCTCCTTTTCCTTAAAAGGCCCAGTGGATAATAGGCATGTAAGAGACCGTAGTCCATTATTCCATGTGAGGTGCTCCAACATGTGAATAGATGGGAAACCATCTACATGCACCTCACTGCCACCATGAGCGTGGACACCCCTCACACAACGGATGATGACTACATCTACGGTGCCCTGACCCTTATGCTGCCATATGCACCTATTATGGTCCACTTTTAAAGTGTGAGTAGCCATTTGGCCGTAGAGTTCCTTGGTGGGCATGTCACAAATTAGGCGGTTCTTCAGGTTGTATTCCCTTATGGAGGTCAGTAAAGCCAGCAGTGGCATTATTATCCGGAAATGCACTTAGACTTTTGGGCGCATCCTTGTCTCTTTTTGTCTAAGCCCGAGTACCTGCCCAAGAACCGTTGCACCACCAAATTCAGGATCTTGCGCCAAAACAGGGCCTAGGTGAGTTTTCCCTTCGCAGGGCAGAGAGGAGGTTGGTGCCATTATCGTACCACCATTCCAGGCTTCACTGGCTGGCGTCAACCACCTCTGAGCCTGCCCCTGCAGAGCTGAAAGACCTCTTCCCAAGTGTGCTCCTGTCTCCCAGCACACCAGCTCTAGCACCGCATGCATCTCTTGGCCTGCATTCCTGCGTAGCCTCTCGTACGCCTACGGAGCACGGCTGGTTCTGAGGAAACTCAGCACAGGAAGGCCACAGAGGAAGATCGAAGAGGAGGGGGTGGAGGAGAGAGGTGGTCACAAGCAGTAGTAGTGTTTTGGAGGCGTGGTGGCGGAACACCTTCTCCAAAACCTGTACCTTGCCCGCTCCTTCCCAGCTGTGACTCACCAAAGTCACCTCAATGGGCCGTAAAAGACAGGTAACGTCCCTGTCCATGCCTGCTGGAGCCAGGTTTCAGCGGTGGCACCTTACCATCCCCAGCGAGGCATGGACATTGCCTTCCACATGGCGTTTTGTACTTGCCACTGAGGTACGCATTGCACAGACCTTCACGGCAAGGAATCCACCAACTGAAAAGGTCAATTTCCTAAGCAGCATTCAACTGTGGGCATTATGGCTGGGATTTTCTTGCTTTCCCTGCAGCAGCTGGGGCAGGGATTTGCCTGGTACTATCAGTAGATTGCCCACATAAGGTCGACACACCTATTTGTAACCTTACTGCAGGCTTGTAACTGGGGGTCTAGTGGGGTGGATCCCAGAAAGGAGGGGGACGCTTTTGTCTTTGGTGTGGGTCTTTCTGGTGTGTTGCCAGCCAGTAATGATCCGTGGACAAGCATGTGGTACCCAGGCGGTTGATGTTTTGGCCAGCGAGATACGTGCGACATGTTGCAAATAGCAAAGTACGATTCTTGTGGACATGTTTCAAAAAAGACCCACACCAAAGAACTTTTGCTGTACCAGTCAGACACAGCAGCGCCATGCCCAAGCGCCGTAGATGTGCGCTGTAATGCAGTTGGTGTGCCCTTAAGCTGACCCCTGGAGAGCATCCTGCCTCTTTGGAGATGTGTCTGTGCCTCGTCGTCCTCCTCCTCCTCTTCCTCCTCCTCTCTCCTATCAGGCACCCATGTAGAGTCAGTGACCTCATCATCCCCTCCCTTCTCATCATCACTGTCGAAAACCTGGCAGTATGCTCCAGCTGGGGGAACATCACTCCCAGATTGCTGTCCCTCTCGGCCACCCCCTCTACCTGGGCTCACATCAATGCCTTCCTCTATTTGTATATAGAAAAAGGAAAAATTATCGCGCTAAATATCTAAATAAACAACAAAGGAGCTGCAACAGCTGAGTGTTATACACACACAATAATAAATGCAAAAAATGTGAAGTTGCGCTGTGAGAAAAATAACAAATAAGTAAAATAAAAATTATTATTATAAGTGACCTAACTAGGAAAAAATACAAAGGTGAAAATTAAGATACAAAGTCTGTTTAGGACTCAGTATAAGTGTGAGAAAATTATAACAATGTAAACAATAAAGGTAGTTCGTTATTTCACAAAACAGATTTAAATCAAGTCCTTAATTGAATGTTGATTGTGTATAAAGTGGTCAGTGAAGTCCAAAAAAGGAGAATAACACCCGTCACCAAAAATACACCAAAAATGGATGGAGGCTTACCAGAAGGCAAGCTCAATGGGCTTGCGGCTATAAACCCTAGCCCGGGCCTTTAAGGGATCCTCAGCAAGTGTAGTTGTAAAAAGCTCCAAAAATAACAGGCAGGAACAAAAAGAAAAAACTCACATGGTGAAGTATGTCAACACAGTTTGAATGTGACACTATTAACACCACCACCGTAACACCCACATAAATTGGAGGCTTACCAGAAGCCAAAGATAGATCTTCCTATGGCTAAAATACCCTTAGCCTGGGCCTTGAGTGATGACACTGCTAGCTGGATGACTGATCCTCTCAATAACACGTCAGCGGTGATAACAATATAAAATGAAAAAAGGGGGCCCACATAGTGAAGTATGTAATAAAGGCTAAAAATTTAATGAAGATTACACTTACAAAATATCTTGATAAACAGGCAATAAGAAAGCAAAAGCCGGCCGGCTTAGATGAACGCCCGTTCCTCTTGGATCGTCACGTAGTTGCGTCCGCACGTCACCTTCCCGAAGTACGTTTCGTCACACATTTGACGTCGTCTAGGGGCACGGGCGACACACTGACGCACCGCGTGAAATACTAAACAGGGAAAACCAAGCCTCGATCTGAATCGGCAAATGGTTATCCCTATTGGCCAACGAATCAAGCCTCGATCTGAACGACAGGGCTGATAGTCAACAGACGGTGGTCCTCCAGGACCAAACCATAATTTAAAACGCGAAAGGGTACATTATAGAATATGTAACAAAAAATGTGCCGGTCTATCAAGGGGCTCCAAGTTTGTTGCAAAACAAATCATGCCTAAAGATATAGACTAGGCCAGAGTGCAATATACTTCACACTGGGAAATAAAATAAAATACAAAATGCTGGACAGAAACCAGCACCGATCAGCACATAAACAACCCAATTAGACTGTAGTCAGATGGATCGATATAAATAAATTGGATAAAAATTAGATATAAAATTAGAATTAAGGTAGAATTAAAAATAAATAATAAAATAATATAATAAGAGAAACATATTAAATTATATATATATATAAAATATATATTAAAAAAAAACATATATAATAAATATAGATTGGTCTGAACTGACATAAGGCCAAAACTATAAATCAGTATATTGGTGAATATTTGATTAATTATTCATAGGCCACCTGAGGGGTCCACCATTCGAATCAGATCGAGTTCACAATAAAATATGTAAAACCTCTTATTTAAACAAAAATTCTGGCAGATTACTAACACAAATGTTCTTATGAGTTATCAATAAAGGCATTGACATCTACCTCTACATTGAGCCCAAAGGGGGTGTAGCTTTTAATTCTATGGATCCATGCCATTTCTAATTTTGAGATACTCCGCACCAATGAGCTACCACGCCAGTGGGGACTGTACCTATCAATACCTAGGAACAAAGTTTTGGAAGGGTCCTTATTGTGAACCTGAAGGTAATGCCTTGACACCGGGTGTTTCAAGAAACCAGTTTAATTCTAGTGATATGTTCATTAAGTCTGACCGAGAGGGGTCTCTTGGTCCGGCCCACATATTGGAGCCCACATGGGCATTGGAGCAAGTAGACCACCCCCTCGGTAGAACATGTAATGAAAGGTTTAATTGTGTGTTCCTGTAAAGTGGTTGTAGAAATAAATTTATGGGGGCAGCTACTAAAGGAGCAGACACGACATTTTCTACACTGATAGAACCCTGTAAATGAATTAAGAAATGTAGTTTTCACTGTGGGGGGTTCCAAAACATTAGGGGCCAATTGGTGTCTCAAGGCTGACCCTCCTCTAAAGATAACCTGTGGTTTTTCCGGTAGAATGGCACCTAACACTGGGTCATTTTTTTAAATGTGCCAGTGTTTTTTTATTACATTTTTCACACTATAATGTTGGGTAGAGTATGTAGTAATGAATGGAGCTACAGCAAACCCCTTAGTCTGTATTTGTTTTTTAGTTAGTAAATCCATTCTGTTCCTTGATTTGACCTCTTCTAATGAGGCCATAAGAGAGTCTAGTCTGTATCCCTTTTCAAGGAATCTTTCAGTCAAGATGGCGGCCTGATTTAAAAAGTCAGCTTCATTTGAACAATTACGTTTGATACGTAGATATTGGCTTTTAGGGACGGATTTTAGCCACAATTCATGGTGGCAACTGTCCATGGGAATGTACGAATTCCTGTCAGTATCTTTAAAAAAAGTACTGGTAGAAAATTCATTCTGAGAGATTGAAATCTTAAGGTCCAAAAAATTGATAGTAGATTGGTTAGCCTCAAAACTGAGGTGGATACCCCTGGGGTTATTATTAAGGAAACCCATAAAGGATTGAAGATCCTGAAGGGAACCATCCCATAGGAGGAGGATGTCGTCAATGTACCTGGCCCACAACTTGAGTTGGGGCTGATGGCAAACATAGACGACATCCTCCTCCCACATAGCCATAAACAGGTTCGCCAGGGAGGGGGCATATTTAGTCCCCATCGCGACACCCCTATCTTGGCGAAAGAACTGATTTTGAAACCAAAAATAATTCCTTGTAGCGGCAAACTGTAATAATTCCATTATAAAACAGATCTGTTCGTCAAAAAGCCCAGAGTCTCGTCTGAGATAGTATTCTACCGCTGAAAGGCCTAGATTGTGGGGAATCACTGTATATAGTGAGGTCACGTCAGCAGTGACTAACCACATATCTTTAGTAGGCCTCAATTCAGACAGTATATTAATCACATGTCGTGAATCCTTGAGGTGAGAGGGCATTTTAGACACCAAAGCCTGGAGGAAGAAATCAATATACCTGCCCACCCGGGACGTAAGCGAGTCAATACCACTCACTATGGGGCGTCCCGGGGGGCAGGTAAGGTGTTTATGAATCTTGGGAAGATAGTAAATCACCGGTGTTCTTGGTGCTTTAGGGATAAGGTAAAGTTTTTCTTTTTTATTAAGTATACCTTCCCTAAAGCCTTTAGAGACAAGTTTTTCAAGTTTGTGTTCCGTCATCGGAGTCTTCAAAATGCTGCGCATCTTCCTGCAGCATGTACCCAACACTGTGTTGAAACAGTTCGGGGGACTCCTCAGGAGTACATGGTGGGACTAGGGAAGGATTGTGTGAAGCCATTGTGCAGAGGGAAGAGGACGCCTTGGCAGCTGCTTTGCCAGACAAACTTAGATCAGTCTGTGTGAGAGAGGATGAGGAGGATGAGGACGGCTTGGTCATCCAATCTACTAATTTCTCTGCATGTTGAGGCTCAACGCGGCCAGCTCCCGAAAAGAAGGACGAGCGGCCACGGCCACGTGCTGAAGAGGATGCACCACATCCACCACCAGCGTTACCTCTAGATGCAGAGCCTGCTTGCCCTTGTGACTCTCTGCCTCTCTTTGTTGTCCTTCCAGACATATTTATGCGTTCAGGTGCTATGTAACAGCACAAGCGCAGTGACACCAACTGCGTTTAGGTGGTATTAAACAGCACACGCGCAGTGACAACAACTGCGTTCAGGTTCTATGTAACAGCACACGTGCAGTGACACCAAATGCACTCAGGTGGTATGTAACAGGACACATACAGTGACACCAACTGCGCTCAGGTGGTATGTAACAGCACACGTGCAGTGACACCAAATGCGCTCAGGTGGTATGTAACAGCAAACGTGCAGTGACACTAATTGCGCTCAGGTGGTATGTAACAGCACAAGCGCAGTGACATCAACTGCGCTCAGGTGGTATGTAACAGCACAAGCGCAGTGACACCAACTGCGCTCAGGTCGTATGTAACAGCACAAGCGCAGTGATACTAACTGCGCTCAGGTGGTATGTAACAGCAAACGTGCAGTGACACTAACTGCGCTCAGGTGGTATGTAAAGCACAAGCGCAGTGACACCAACTGCGCTCAGGTGGTATGTAACAGCACACGTGCAGTGACACCAAATGCACTCAGGAGGTATGTAACAGCACAAGCGCAGTGACACCAACTGCGCTCAGGTGGTATGTAACAGCACACGTGCAGTGACACCAAATGCGCTCAGGTGGTATGTAACAGCACACATGCAATGACACCAAATGCGCTCAGGTGGTATGTAACAGCACACATGCAATGACACCAAATGCGCTCAGGTGGTATGTAACAGCACAGCGCAAATGCGCTCAGGTGGTATGTAACAGCACAAGCGCAGTGATACTAACTGCGCTCAGGTGGTATGTAACAGCAAATGTGCAATGACACCAAATGCGCTTAGGTGGTATGTAACAGCACACGTGCAGTGATACTAAATGTGCTCAGGTGGTATGTAACAGCACACGTGCAATGACACCAAATGCGCTCAGGTGGTATGTAACAGCACACGTGCAGTGACACCAAATGCGCTCAGGTGGTATGTAACAGCACACGTGCAGTGACACCAAATGCACTCAGGTGGTATGTAACAGCACACGTGCAATGACACCAAATGCGCTCAGGTGGTATGTAACAGCAAACGTGCAGTGACACCAAATGCGCTCAGGTGGTATGTAACAGCACAAGCGCAGTGACACCAACTGCGCTCAGGTGGTATGTAACAGCACACGTGCAGGGACACCAAATGCGCTCAGGTGGTATGTAACAGCACACGTGCAATGACACCAAATGCGCTCAGGTGGTATGTAACAGCACACGTGCAGTGACACCAAATGCGCTCAGGTGCTATGTAATAGCACACACGCAGTGACACCAACTGCATTTAGGTGGTATTAAACAGCACACGCACAGTCAGAGCGACTGCGTTTCTGTGCAATTCAATAGCCCACTTGCATTAACAGCAACTGTGTTTCTGTGCAAATAAATAGCACACTTGCAGTAACAGGTAATGTGTCTATGTGCAATTAACTAGCACACGTTGACTAACACTGAGTACTATATTTAAGGTAAACCCTAATGCAGGCAATACAACACGTTAGAGCACTGCATCAAGCACAATCTCCTGCCTGACAGATACTAATAGCAGATCTAGCTAAGCTATACAGTTTATAAATATATTGACAACTCCTAGGTATGTCAATATATTCTCTACAAACTGTAAATTTAACTATACTGACTACTAGCCTCCCTGATCTATCTATCTATCTATCTGAAAAGACACTGTGGGGTAGATTCACATAGAGATACGACGGTGTATCTACTGATACACCGTCGTATCTCTGAGATCCGACGCTCGGATCTATGCGGCTGAATCAGGTTCCGCATAGATCTCCCTTAGAGCCGACAGGTGTAAGTGACTTACACTGTCGGATCTTAGGCTGCAATCTCCCGCCGGCCGCTAGGTGGCGCTTCCGTTTTTCTACGCGACGACAATGCAAATGAGGAGAACCGCCGATTCCGAAACGAGCGACCGGCCGTCGTTTTTTTTTACGTCGTTTGCGTTCGTCTTTTTCCGGCGGATAGTTACCCCTGCTATATGAGGGGTAACTGCGGCGTATCCTATGTTAAGTATGGCCGTCGTTCCCGCATCGAGTTTTGAAATTTTTACGTCGTTTACGTAAGTCGTTCGCGAATACGGCCATACGTAAATTGCGTTAACGTCGAAACCAATGACGTCCTTGCGACGTCATTTGGAGCAATGCACGCTGGGAAATTTAGCCGGCGGCGCATGCGCAGTACGATCGGCGCGGGGACGCGGCTGATTTAAATAGTAAACTCCCCCTAGCCGCGGAATTTGCATTCCGCCGGGGGATTTACGATCGTAAATAAGATAGATCACGCGGATCAAAAGATCCGCTGATCTATGTGAATCTACCCCTGTGTCTCTATCTATCTATCTCTCTCTAACTCACTGTCTGTCTGACTTCTCTCTCCGAAAGCAACCCAGAACACACTACACGAGGCCGCCCGGGATGCGACCTTTTATAGTGTGGGGCGTGTGCTAAAGCCCTGAGCCCTAATTGGCCAGAGCACCCAGGCTTTGGCCAATTAGGTCTCTTCGTTTTTTGGGCGCTGTGATTGGCCAAGCATGCGGGGTCATGGTGCATGCTTGGCCAATCATCAGCAACGCCGCAGTGAATTATGGACCGTTGCGCGTCATTCGAATTTGGCGCGAACGACCCGTTTTGTTCGTTTTCAAAGAACGATCGAACAGGCAATGTTCGATGCGAACATGTGTTCGCATCGAACGCGAAGCTCATCCCTACTCTGAAGCAATTGCTCAGTCTTTTGCACAACCTCTATGTTTCTGAATTAGTTCTAAAGTTGAGGTGATTGTAGCCGTATTAGTGTAATTTTGACAGAGAAAATTGAGTACTGTCCATGATATTTTTTTATTTGCACTAACATATAATTTTTCATGGACAAGCTTTCGGGGGATGTCTTTGAAGAAGGGGACACACCCCGAAAGCTCGTCCATGAAAAATTATATGTTAGTGCAAATAAAAAAAGGATCACGGACAGTACTCAGTTTTCTAAAGTTGAGGAATACTTTGCAAGCGCACCATTTACAAATAACAGAGGTTCCAAAGAGGCATAAAAGAGAAGAGTTGGGCATGGGCAGTGGGTGGAAGAGGATAGCAAATGATAAGGGCAGTGCTTGAGCCTATAGAATTCATTGGAAGATGCATGGAGGTCCCCAGGATGCTGCATTGGGCTGAAGACCATAAATTAGTTTATTTTAACTCTACGATTAGAAAATAGTTGTACGCTTAAAGTGATATTAAACCTTCAGGGTTTTTTAAATTAAAATAACAAACATGTCTGTACTTATCTGCTCTGTGCAATGCTTTTTGCACAGAGCAGGCCCCAACCTCTTCTTCTGGGGTCCCCCGACGTTACTCCAGGTCTCTTCTCTTCAGCGGTTTTCCATGGGGCACCAGTGTGTGCTCACTCCTGAGCCGCGCTGCTGTGCCTGTTGGCCCAGACAACAGGACCCCCCTCCCTGCCCCACAGCATTTGATGGGCAGCAGCTGGAGCCAATGACTCCTGCTGCTATCAATCTGCTCAATGAGGAGGGTGGCAGCAGCAGGAGCCTCTGATCTCATGCACATCCCTGGATCAGATCGGGCTAAGGTAAGATGAGGGGGAGGCTGGGGGGGGGGTGCTTCAGCACAGAAGGGTTTTCACCCTAATGCATTGCGGTGAAAAACCTTTAAAGTGTTTGCAACCCCAAGTCTTCATATTCCTGATATGTGCCTGCCGTACCATGTATTTGTTTGATAAAGCATCCTGTTCTCATTGTATTGCTTCCTTTGTGTGAAATCCCCAGTGTTCCTGCCAGTCCCTCTGCTTTCCTATTAAAAACTGTCCACACTAAGGAAGAGAACACACCATGGTCAGTTCACTAGCTATGCTGAGAACTTTCCTCTAATGTTTAGACCCCACTGCACAACCATTTACTGGGAAGCCCAGTGTGCTGCTGCTTCTCGGTTCAAATATTTTTATTGAAGATTGCACAATATAATACATATTGGTCATACAAATTTTAAATTAAGTAGTTGTATATATATAACTTTTATCTTCTCTACAATTGTGTAAAGTAAATCTAAAACAAGTATAAGACAAGAACTTTTGTCGAAAATAAATAAATATAATATATGAAATAGAATAATAATGAAATAAGGTAATTTAATAAGTACCAAAGTTGAGCGGACACCTGGATATTCGGGTTCGGACCCGAACCCGAACTTTGACCCGAACTCCATTGAAGTCAATGGGGACCCGGAATTTTTGACTACTAAAATGTCTCTAAAAAACGAAGTGAAGGGCTGGAAGGCTGCAAATGGCAGCAAAATGTAGCAAGCATAGGGCTTTTGCTTGCAAACCCAAAAAGCTCTTATGCAGTTCCGAGGCTCCATTCTTCTCACATATACTCGATGATGTTCCATGGGCTTCACAGTGTGTGCTCTACGATTAGAAAATAGTTGTACGCTTAAAGTGATATTAAACCTTCAGGGTTTTTTAAATTAAAATAACAAACATGTCTGTACTTATCTGCTCTGTGCAATGCTTTTTGCACAGAGCAGGCCCCAACCTCTTCTTCTGGGGTCCCCCGACGTTACTCCAGGTCTCTTCTCTTCAGCGGTTTTCCATGGGGCACCAGTGTGTGCTCACTCCTGAGCCGCGCCGCTGTGCCTGTTGGCCCAGACAACAGGACCCCCCTCCCTGCCCCACAGCATTTGATGGGCAGCAGCTGGAGCCAATGACTCCTGCTGCTATCAATCTGCTCAATGAGGAGGGTGGCAGCAGCAGGAGCCTCTGATCTCATGCACATCCCTGGATCAGATCGGGCTAAGGTAAGATGAGGGGGAGGCTGGGGGGGGGGTGCTTCAGCACAGAAGGGTTTTCACCCTAATGCATTGCGGTGAAAAACCTTTAAAGTGTTTCCACCCCCAAGTCTTCATATTCCTGATATGTGCCTGCCGTACCATGTATTTGTTTGATAAAGCATCCTGTTCTCATTGTATTGCTTCCTTTGTGTGAAATCCCCAGTGTTCCTGCCAGTCCCTCTGCTTTCCTATTAAAAACTGTCCACACTAAGTAAGTGAATACACCATGGTCAGTTCACTAGCTATGCTGAGAACTTTCCTCTAATGTTTAGACCCCACTGCACAACCATTTACTGGGAAGCCCAGTGTGCTGCTGCTTCTCGGTTCAAATATTTTTATTGAACATTGCACAATATAATACATATTGGTCATACAAATTTTAAATTAAGTAGTTGTATATATATAACTTTTATCTTCTCTACAATTGTGTAAAGTAAATCTAAAACAAGTATAAGACAAGAACTTTTGTCGAAAATAAATAAATATAATATATGAAATAGAATAATAATGAAATAAGGTAATTTAATAAGTACCAAAGTTGAGCGGACACCTGGATGTTCGGGTTCGGACCCAAACCCGAACTTTGACCCGAACTCCATTGAAGTCAATGGGGACCCGGAATTTTTGACTACTAAAATGTCTCTAAAAAACGAAGTGAAGGGCTGGAAGGCTGCAAATGGCAGCAAAATGTCGGGAAGAGCATGGCAAGTACTCTGAAAATAAATGTGGATAGGGAAATAACTTAACCACTTAAGGACCGCCTCCTGCACATATACGTCGGCAGAATGGCACGGCTGGGCACATCAATGTATATATACGTTGGTTTTAGTACCCGGCCGTGGGTCACGGGCGCGCGCCCGTGGCGCGCTCCCGTGACCCGGTCCGAAGCTCCAGGACCGGGACCGCTGGACTCGCGAACCCGATCGCCGCTGCAGTTCGGCGATCCGTCCCTGGAGCTGAAGAACGGGGAGAGCCGTGTGTAAACACGGCTTCCCCGTGCTTCACTGTGGCCGCAGCATCGATCACGTCATCCCTGTTATAGGGGGACGTGATCGATGATGTCACACCTACAGCCACACCCCCCTAAAGTTGTAAACACACACAGGGAACACTCAAAGTCACAGCGCCCCCTTGTGGTTAACTCCCAAACTGCCACTGTCATTTTCACAGTAAACAATGCAATTTAAATGCATTTTTTGCTGTGAAAATGACAATTGTCCCAAAAATGTGTCAAAATTGTCCGAAGTGTCCGCCATAATGTTGCAGTCACGAAAAAAACGCTGATTGCCGCTATTAGTAGTAAAAAAAAAAAAAAAAACTAATAAAAATGCAATAAAACTATCCCTTATTTTGTAAACGCTATAAATTTTGCGAAAACTAACCGATAAACGCTTATTGCGATTTTTTTCCCCAAAAATAGGTAGAAGAATACGTATCGGCCTAAACTGAGGAAAAAAAAAATTTTTATATATATTTTTGGGGGATATTTATTATAGCAAAAAGTAATTTTGAAATGCTGGCATTCAGGGCCAGGGATCACAGGTAGGGGGGTACTTCCTCTTCCGTTCCAGTGTTTGGGAGATAGAGAGCTTAATGCTTCCATGGGACATTATGGAAATGTTTGGTGACCCAGGTGGTAGTGTTGCTTGCCGGTCCTCTAATTGAGGGGTGGCAGGTGGCACTGTCACTACAGAGTTGGATGAAGAGGCCGAGCGGCCCGAGACTGAAGCAGAAGAGGAAGCAGGAGGAGCAAGAGACCTTTCTTGGTTTTTGAGGTGTCTACTCCACTGCAGCTAGTGCTTTGCACTTAGATGCCTGGTCATGCAGGTTGTGCTCAGGTTGAGAATGTTTATGCCTCGCTTCAGGCTCTGATTGCACAACGTGCAAAGCACTTGTGTCTCGTCATCAGCACATTGTGTGAAGAACTGCCACGCTAGGGAACTCCTTGGACCTGGCTTTGGTGTGCTCGGTCCCTTGCTGCATTGGGCAGTAGCAGGCGTACTGTCTAGGGGACGGACGCTCTGCTTTGGCACCATGCTCCCTCTTCTGCTGTGCTGGTGGCTCTGTGCGACCACCGCCTCTTCCTCCGAACTACATGGGTCACCTGCATAAGGTTGATTCCATGTCGGGTCGAGGACCTCATCATCCACCACATCATCTTCCACCCAGTCTTCACCACTGCCCTCCTTGTCAGTCTGCACAATTGCGAAAGCAGCAGCAGTTGGCAACTGTGTTTCTTCATCATCCAAGACGTGCTGTGATGGTCCCCCCCATGTACTCATCTTGAAATATACAGTAAGTGGTTGGGCATCAGTGCACTCAATCTCTTCCACTTCTGGGGCAGGGCTAGGTGGATGGCCCTGGGAAACCCTGCTAACAGACTCATCAAAAAGCAAAAGAGACTGCTGCATGATTTGGGGCTCAGACTGCTTGGCTGATTTGCAAGGGCGTGAGGTGAAAGACTGATGGTCATCGGCTGAAGGTGCCAAATCCGATCTTTCAGCACAAGACTAGTTGGGAGACAATGTGAAGGAACTGGAGGCACTGCCAGCAACCCAATCTACTATTGCCTGTTCTGCTCCTGGCCTCAACATTCGTAAAGCTGGATTAGGCCCCACCAAATACCGCTGCAGGCTCTGTCGCCTACTCACACCTGAGAAAGGATAAATAAAAAAAGCACCATCGAAGCATCATCGAAGCACCACCAAAGATCATTAAAGCACCACCGAAGCATTATCGAAGCACCACTGAAGCACTATCAAAGAACCACTGAAGCATCACCAAGGCACTGTAGTAGCATCAAAAAAGCATATTGAACCGGTATGCACTTTCATGTGTGTTGAAGCAAGTGTATGGTCTAATGGTCTAAATCAGTTCGCCCTAGGGATGTAGCTCCTTATGATGCAATTATAGGCCAATCACTACATTTGCTGTCCTTATGTAACGTCACCCCAGAAAGGGCCGCTGGATTGATGATTGGACCGGCATGTTGAAGTCACCCTTGCTTGGTCTAGGGATGCACCAGAACACTTTGCAATAACTTGAATGTCCAGACAGGCAATAAAGATTTTCTTATGCTTTAATTGCAGCCAAACATCAACTCGATGAAGAAGGACAGGTTGATGAATAAGAGATAGAGATTCTTGATGTCAGGCCTGGATAAGCACACAGCGCAACTCAAGCCCCGTACACACGGCTGAGGTTCTCGGCAGAAACCAGCGAGAACCTCGCTGGCATCCTGATTCTGCCGAGAACCTCGGCCGTGTGCACGGATTCGGCGAGCATCCTGTTGGGAATGCCGTCGAGCCGAAATAGAGAGCAGGTTCTTTATTTGCTCGACGGCCCGTCGGGATGAATGGCTCGTCGCCCTTCCCGACGGGTCTTTCTCTCTCTGACCCGGCTCTAGGCCTCTGCCACAGGCCAATGTAATTTGAATAATTTGTCAGCACCCGAACAGAGCAAATCCTCCCAGCTATTTTTCCTCCTGTTGACATTCAGGAACCCAGCCATCTACTGGGGTCCCCCTCAGATTCGTCTCCGACCTAGACTCAGCAGGGCCCAGATATTGGCCGGATAGGTCACACCGACAAGGTTCCTGGGTGCGCCCACCCTAAAGGTAGATGCCGCACCCGACTCCAGGAGCCCCCGCAGGGAACGCCAAAAGAACCCCGAACACCTGACCATCTCTTCCAGATATACCCCTCCCAGCATGCCCAGCGAGAGGGAAACTCTCAAATTGGCTGCTGGGGAAGACCCAATCTGCCGGGAATCCCTCTAGCTCCCACTGATGAACTTACATCCCCAGAATGCAGTCCGAGCCAGTGGACCTTCCCAGAATAAGACAGGCCAGTAACTCAACAATTGCGATTGAGAGCAAAGTAACTCTCCCAATCTACTATTCTTTTTAAAGTACAATACCCGCGCTAAACGCAAGGGGGCGCTACACTTATATAACATGACATTTTTGTCTAATATCCCCTTCCACTCCATTAGCTTACTTTTTGGGGTGAGACAACTTTTTCGGGGGCATACCCATCCAGATCTACATTCTCCCGCTGGATCAAACATAACTTGGTTACTTTATATCCACTCATGGTTGGCACACGCTTTAGCTCTTGTACTTATATGCAACAAGCGTATGACTTTCCTAACTCTGAGTACTTTAAATACTTCCAAATCTGACATTTATATAGTACTAACTATTCCTTGACTCTTAAGAAACCCTTTAGATCTTTAAACAGATTTGTCTCTCTTCACCCAGGTACAAGGGCATGATCTCCATTTAAATTCCAGACAAATGTGCCCTGATGATCTAATGGGAGGCTGATGTGGCCCCGACTTATCTACCTCTGAAGCGGACACAGACCTGTTATCCAGCCGCTCCGCAGGGGATCAGCGGATGGATCCCCTGTTGAGAAAAACAAGATCTGGCCCATGTGAAAGGAGCCTAACAATGTAATTTCTTATTATTTTTCCATTTGATGGAATGTTCCCTAAATATGCAGATTGATATCCCACTGGATTCTGTACATTTACGTCGGCAGAATGGCACGGCTGGGCAAAGTGACGAATATATACGTCACTTTGAAATTCCCACCGTGCGGGTGCTCTGCACTGCCGCAAGCTCCTTGACCGTTCTCCTGGGACCCGCGGACTCGATGTCCGCCGGTGTCCCGTGATCGGGTCACAGAGCTGCAGAACGGGGAGAGACAAGTGTAAACATGCCTCTCCCCATTCTGCCTAGTGACATGTCACTGATATCTGCCTCTCATCGGGAACAGCAATCAGTGACGTGTCACCCGTAGCCACGCCCCCTAACAGTTTGAATCACTCCCTAGGACACACTTAACCCCTTCAGTGCCACCTAGTGGATAACCCCTTCACTGCCAGTGTCATTTTCACAGTAATCAGTGCATTTGTATAGCACTGATCGCTATAAAAACGACAATGGTCCCAAAAATTTGTCATAAGTGTCTGATGTGTCTGCCATAAAGTCGCAGTCATGATAAAAATCGCTAATCGCCGCCATTACTAGTAAAAAAAAATAATAATAAAAATGCCATAAAACTATCCCCTATTTTGTAGACGCTATGGGCCAGATTCAGGTACAATTACATTGGCGCAGAGTATCAGAGATACACTACGCCGCCGTATTTTACCTGGCTCTACGACAAATTCATGTAGATTTTGGCCCGTAAGGTACGGCGGCGTAGTGTATTTCTTGCGGCGGAATCGAAATACGCGATTAGGGGGTGTGAAGCATTTAAATTAGGCGCGTCCCCGCGGCGATCGAACTGTGCATGCTCCGTTTGGAAATTTCCCGCCGTGCATTGCGCGAAATAACGTCGTTACGTCATTTTTTGTTTGAGTAGCGTCGTTTACGTACATTTCTATTCCCGGACGACTTACGCGAAAAATAAAAAATAAACGTTGAAATTCGACGCGGGAACGACAGCCATACTTAACATGGGCTGTCTAATACTAGACCAGATAAAAGCTGGAATAACTTTACGCGGCAAAAAGATGACTACAGATGCCGTAAGAGATTGCGAATGACGCTCGTAACTTCGTTGATCATCGGAAAAAGCTCATTTGCATACCCCGACGCAGAAAACGACGGGAACTCCACCCAGTGGCCGCAAATTTATTGCAGCGTAGATCCGAAGGCGTACGAACACGTAAGCCAGTCGGATTGAAGCCCGCAGCCGTCGTTTCATGGATTGAGGATTCAGACTAATGAAACGACGCGCGTAATTTGAAAGTACTCCGGTCTAACGGGAGATAGACTGGAGTAAGGGCTCTGTGAATCTGGCCCTATATCTTTTGCGCAAACCAATCTATATACGCTTATTGCAATTTTTTTACCAAAAATATGTAGAAGAATACGTATCGGCCTAAACTGAGGAATAGATTTTTGGGGGATTTTTATTATAGCAAAAAGTTAAAAATATTTAATTCTATTTAAAATTGTTGCTCTATTTTTTTTTTTTTTATAGCGCAAAAAATAAAAACCGCAGAGGTAATCAAATACCACCAAAAGAAATTCCTATTTGTGGGAAAAAAAGGACATACATTTTGTTTGGGAGCCACGTCGCAGGAACACGCAATGGTCAGTTAAAGCAACGCAGCGCCAAATTGCAAAAAATGCTCTGGTCTTTGACCAGCGAAATGGTCCGGGGCTTAAGTGGTTAAAGATATTGTGTTCTGGATTTTGTCTTCAACCCAATAAAACGGTTTGTAAACAAAAAAGAAATGCATTGTCCCAATTTTCCCACTATACCATTCTCCTACTTTTTTTGAAGCACAATTATGGAGGATTACAGTAAGCCTAATGATACGTTGCCACTAAGTGGGGATATTTATTACATCTTCGTATTATTTTCGCTGAGCTGCCCAGGGATAAGATGGTGGGCGGAATCTCACCAGAGATAGATTATAATAATATTGTCAGCTCGTCTCCTGCAATCAATTTCCCAGCGACAGTAAAATGTGCAAGGCCTTGATAGATGAGTTGCCTTTTATCACTTGTACTTAGCAATTAGCAGCCAATTAATCAACACCCCCCTCTTGTGGTAAGTTGTGCTAACAACAGCACAGCAGTCATATAATTAAGAAACATTTAATCATCCTGTTCCCTTGTGACCCACTACTCAGGTTTTTAATGAGATTTTTTTTCTGTCTCTTTAGTTTCAAAATGCAACACATTACAGGGTACATGGAACCTATTTACATCAGTGCTTTTCTGCAAAGGAGCTTGCAATTAAATGTGTCTACTACCATGGGCTCCATAGGGCAAGGGGGTTCTTTTGCCCCCCCCTGGAATCGCCAGGGAGAGCCAGGAGCAGGATCGAACTGAATCTGGGGCCGATTTAAGCGGTGACTGCAGCGCTCCCCTCCCCTCTAGTTGTCCCTTATTTAGAGTGCCTGTCCCTCTTCTGGAATCAAATCCATGTGTCCCTCATTTTAGACCTGAAATAAATATACTGTCAATATAGTGTAGTGTTTCAGTCAAGGGAAAGGGGTGCTGTGTAATGTAAAGGGGTCCAGTGATGCAGAGTGCTGTGTAATGTAAAGGGGGCCAGTGATGCAGAGTGCTGTGTAATGTAAAGGGGTCCAGTGGTGCAGAGTGCTGTGTAATGTAAAGGGGTCCAGTGATGCAGAGGGCTGTGTAATGTAAAGGGGGCCAGTGATGCAGAGTGCTGTGTAATGTAAAGGGGTCCAGTGGTGCAGGGTGCTGTGTAATGTAAAGGGGGCCAGTGATGCAGAGTGCTGTGTAATGTAAAGGGGTCCAGTGGTGCAGAGTGCTGTGTAATGTAAAGGGGTCCAGAGGTGCAGGGTGCTGTGTAATGTAAAGGGGTCCAGTGATGCAGGGTGCTGTGTAATGTAAAGGGGTCCAGTGATGCAGAGGGCTGTGTAATGTAAAGGGGGCCAGTGATGCAGAGTGCTGTGTAATGTAAAGGGGTCCAGTGGTGCAGGGTGCTGTGTAATGTAAAGGGGGCCAGTGATGCAGAGTGCTGTGTAATGTAAAGGGGTCCAGTGGTGCAGGGTGCTGTGTAATGTAAAGAGGGTCAGTGATGCAGGGTGATGTGTAATGTAAAGGGGTCCAGAGATGCAGGGTGCTGTGTAATGTAAAGGGGTCCAGTGGTGCAGGGTGCTGTGTAATGTAAAGGGGGCCAGTGATGCAGAGTGCTGTGTAATGTAAAGGGGTCCAGTGGTGCAGGGTGCTGTGTAATGTAAAGAGGGTCAGTGATGCAGGGTGATGTGTAATGTAAAGGGGTCCAGTGATGCAGGGTGCTGTGTAATGTAAAGGGGTCCAGAGCTGTGGGGTGCTGTTTAATGTAAAGGGGTCCAGAGCTGTGAGGAGCTGTGTAATGTAAAGGGGTCCAGAGGTGCAGTTGTGGAGAGGGGGGTACACAGTAGTGACAAAGAGATATTGAAAGATGCAGGGGGCACAGTGGGGTGTTTTTACATTTTAACGTGGGGGGGGGGACACTTTTAACCTCCACTAGCGGTCGAAGAAAGGGTAAAATGCGAATGTGTATCACCGCTGCCGGAGCGCCCCCCTCTGAAAAAATGTCAGCGGATGCCCCTGTCTACTACATTGATGACTCTGTAGGTTCAGATGCATTAAAAGTGCTTCACTGTCCTGTTGAACATTTATTTTCTGGCAGCCTTGTTGGTGGTTCTTGTTCAGACACTTCCTGTTATAGAGTGACAACACTCTGCCCCAGTCTCCCAACTGTGATTTTGGGTTGTCACCCTGTTACATAGACTTCATAGAGTCTTCAAGGTAGGGTGACCAGACATCCCCGGTTTCAGGGGACAGTCCCTGGATTGAGCACACTGTCCCCGGTTTTGTCCCCGGATTGGATTTGAACAGGGGCTGGGGCAATTTCAAGGACATTTAGTGCAGAATAAAAAAAAAATCTGAATTATACACCTCCACTCCGCCGCTTCTACTAGCTTAGGGGGGGGGGGTGTATTTTTTCCATTATCTGTGCCCCTTTCTGATGATCATGTGCTGAGCGGAGGGAATGTTTCGTGTGCATGCCCATTCCGCTCCACTTCTGTTCTTCTGCCTTGGCTCAAGTTCCGGCCAGCTGCCTGCCTGCCTATCTCCTTGCCTTCCCCTGGTGGAGTGATCTTCCTCCGCACCCCATCCAGTAGTAGCCGGGGCCCGGAGAGTAAGACTTGAGAGGCTGTGAGGCGGGCGGCGAGGGGCAGAGAGTCGCTGTCCCCAGATTTCATTTTAAAAATCTGGTCACCTTACTTCAAGTGGTACTGAGACATATATAGCGTGGAGATCTGCAGAACAGCAAATTTGTGTGTAGCACTCCCCATACAGGAGCCGCTGGATAGGATGGGTTTTCTGTTCTTTGGTCCCTCTGATACACTAGGCTAAGTGAACACAGCTTGCAATATCACAGAAATCACTGAAGGCAATACTAGGTTGTGGAAACCAGCTTAACTTGGAGAGCTCTGACCTGACCCCAACACCTTTGGGATGAATACAGCGAAGACTGCAAGCCGGGCCTTCTCGTCCACATCAGTGCCGGACCTCAAAAATGCGCTTATGAAAGAATGGTCAAACATTCCTATAAACATACTCATAAACCTTGTACCTTGTGGACAGCCTTCCCAGAAGAGTTAAAGCTGTTATAGCTGCAAAGGTTGGGCCAACGCAATATTGAACCCTTTAGATCAGGGGTCTCCAAACTTTTCAAACAAAGGGCCAGTTTATTGTCCTTCAGACTTTAGAAGGGCCGATTGTGGACAACGGGGGGCAGAAAATGTCCCAGGCCCAGCATCAATGACAATAAATATAGCCTCAGGGTTGGTGGTCAGTAGGTGTAGTGCCCATATTAGTAAGAAGAGTAGTATCCCATTATTGGTATCAGTAGAAGAAATAGTGCCCCCTCATTGTCAGTGAGAGGAATAGTGCCCCAAGGGCCGGATAAAGGCTTGCAAAGGGCCACATCTGGCCCTCGGGCCGCAGTTTGGAGACCCATGCTTTAGATCAAGACTAGGATGCCACTAAAGTTCATGTGCGTGTAAAGGCAGATGTCCCAATACTTTTGGTAATATATTCAACAATAGCAGACTTTATGATTCTCTTTAACAAATAGTGGAACAGTGGCAGTGGGTCTATAAGGGGCCGATGGACGCCGCCCCCTCTCTCCTGCCACCCCTCTATCACGATAGATATCTATCTATGGCCACCGCTGCCACCGCCTATTCAGGTGCCCAATCCCTTTTTCGGGGCACCAGGCACCTGAATTACAGTGTCGGGGTATTTTTTGGAAGCACCTGATTAGAGCCATAGGCTCTAATAGGTGTCCAAAAAGGTGAACAGCCGGCACCATGCTGGGCGCTCGTAGTTCACTCAGCGTTGTGTTATGAAAGCGAATGAACATTCGCTTTCCTAACACTGAACGGCCTCTCAGCCAATCAGGTGCTCGGGTCTATTACCTGTCACCTGATTGGCTGAAATGACAGGCGCTGTGATTGGACGCTGCCTATCAGGCATCCAATCATAGCAGAGGATGGGAAGAGAGGATGGGAGAATAATCGAGGAGCGTAGAGGACATTGCCATGACCCGCTGTCCCACCAAGACAAGGTAAGTGCCAGACGGGGGCGAGGGATGCACACTGGCAGCATTTGATGGGCACATTAGCGGCAAATGATGGGCACACTGGCAGGAATTGGTGGGCACAGTAGCAGCAAATGATAGGCACACTGGCAGCAGTTCATGGCACACTGGCAGCAGTTCATGGGCACAGTAGCGGCAGTTGATGGGCACACTGGCAGCAGTTGATGGGCACAGTAGCAGCAGTTTTTGGGCACAGTAACGGCAATTGATGGGCACACTGGCAGCAATTGATGGGCAGAGCAGCAGCAATTGATGAGCATACTGGCAGCAAATGATGGGCACAATAGCGGCAATTGATGGGTACAGTAGCTACTTTTGATGGCACAGTGGCAGCAATTTATAGGTTCAGTGGCTGCGTTTGATGGGCACACTGGCAGCAATTGATGGGCACAGTGTCATCAATTGATGGGCATAGTAGCAGCAATTGATGAGCATACTGGCAGCAAATGATGGGCACAGTAGCGGCAATTGATGGGTACAGTAGCTGCTTTTGATGGCACAGTGGCAGCAATTTATGGGTACAGTGGCTGCGTTTGATGGGCACAGTGGTGGCATTTGATGGGCACAGTGGTGGCATTTGATGGCACAGTGGCTGCGTTTGATGTTTTTTTTTTTTAGTTTGTTTGCGCCCCCCCCCCCAAAAAATAATTGAGCACCAGCCGCCACTGTAGTGGAAGATAGAGTATATACAGGGCTTATGCCACGTACACACGATCATTTTTTGTGATGAAAAAAAACGACGTTTTCCGTGAAGTAAAAAACGACGTTTTTGAAACGTCACCTTTCATACATTCGTTGCATACACACCATCGTTTTTTTCACAAAAAGCGAGGTTACGTTCACCACTCTTTTCCATTGAAGCTCGCTTCATAACTAGCTTCTGGGCATGCGCGGGTTGAAAACGTTTTTTTAAACGACGTTTTTGCTACACACGGTGACTTTTTGTGAAACAGCATGTTGGAATTTTTTTTGGGTCGTTTTTTTTAAGACAAAAAACAACGTTTTGCCCACACACGATCAATTTAAATTACGTTTTAAAAAACAACATTTTTTTTTCATCGCAAAAAACGACCGTGTGTACGCGGCATTACAGTTAAAGTGGCACATTCTCAATAGGAGGGTTTACCTTGTGATGGTGGCATCTGACTTGCACTGCATTGTGCATGGTGTATCTTGCCAACACTCCAGGAAGAACAAAGAGTATTATTTGGGCAGTATTATTGGGGCAGGCTTTTACATAGGGGTGATCTACGTTTAGAATATTAGAATATAGACAAGAAATTCCTGTCTTTACATTTCAGTTCAAATGACTGAATGGAACTACGCCGAAATTTGGTAAATCATCCCCAAAGTGTCATTCAAGTTTTTGCAACATAGCCCTATTTAGGCACCAATAGCATGGCCCTGTTTAGCCAGGGGTAAGATGGCGTCATGCAAACACTCACATCACAGCATTGTTTAAGCTCTTGGTGACATGATACCATTATCTCCCTCCATGATACCATCATCTCCCTGTGTAGAGTATTTTTCTTTTTTTTCTTTCTTCATTTTTAACTGCCTAGTTGCTAAGGGGTTACCAAACATTTTTTTTAGGGCTGTGCGAATTAACTATTAATTAATCGATTAATCTTTAATTTTTTTGATCGATCAAAATCGTTTTGATCGATTATTATTATTTTTTTATTGGTACTCACCCCACCACCGGCTTCTGGGGCTTCAGGGAGTTCTGTCGGAGATCCGGTGACATCACGGACACCGGCGGGGCTTGCTGTGTCCATCTGAAGGGCTCCTTTGCTGTGCCTTAATATCTGCATGCCGGTGACGTGTCATATTCGGCTCCCCCATCACAGACTGCTGCGGAAGTGCTGCGGCGGCCAACTGCGCATGCGCGATGCGTTCCAAACGCATCTGAGATGCGTTCCAATGCATTTACGACACTGCACACCAGCGAAGGTGTCATTCAGAGCGACGTGGACTTAGGGGAAAGTGGCTCTTTTTTTAACATCCTCCAATCCACGGGGATGTTAAGGAAAGAGCCTGGATGCTGAACAAGGTTTCGCTGGTGTGCACTGTGTAACCTCTCCTCATCTGGATTCAGCAGGGGCATCGTTGTACACATTTTTATACCAGTATCATAATTGGCTACATGTTTTTATGACCGATTTTGGTACCGTTTGGTATTACTCGCACCATTTTTACAGTTTATGTAGCTACATAGATTTTATCTCCAGTGCAATATTTATTTGGTTACCTACTTGAAGACTATAAAAGTTTTAATGCTTTTCCTTTCGAGCGCTGCCTTTGTGTGTTTTTTGTATCCTGCTGTCCATTTTTCCAGTGGTTGGGAGCTGCACTGGGAATCAGCCTGCAAGGAGATCAGCTAAAAGTAGTTGGATCTGTATGTGCGTTATAATTAATCGAAATTAGTCGATTAATCGATTAAAAAAAAAAAAAAAAAACGATTAATCGAACACAAAATTTTTGATCAGTAACAGCCCTAATTTTTTTCATTGGTTGTAATAAGTTCAATAGCACATATATCATTATTTAGATTAAAAAAAAGCTGAGATTTTGAGGCAACTTTGGACTTTCATGGTACGGCAAAGACTAACATTGACAATGTATACAAAAATATAAGATTTATTACAAAGAATTCAAAATGATGCCTTTAGAGATAAAATACAGAGGTACATCATTTTAAATCTCTGAAAATATGAACTGTATACACAGACCCAAACCCATCCGTGTTGAAGGGGATTAGATGTTGGTCCCTTAACAGTTCCATCTCTACATGTTTCGCGTCATAACCGCTTCTTCAGGAGTATATTTTTAAAGTATATATGGTTATCTCTAAAATAGACAAACATAAACAAATAAATATATGCACCTGGACATATAGAACAAGAGCAAATATAAACAAACATATCATATTAGAAAGAAGATTTCAGACCATTGTATGGAGCTACAGTCTGTCGATCAAATTTAATACAACCTATAATAATCAAATCACCAATATGTGTCAATCCTGTGTCAATCCTGGAAAATTGGAAGGGGCTTTTTTTATCTAAATTGATAGGACGACAGTACATTACCCTTTTTTCTTATATTTTGTCAGTAGTGTCACTTTTTTTTTAATATCTTTATTAGTTTTCCATATAAACACATCATTATAACTTTAATACATTACATTTCGAAAAGAGAATTATTAATATAAATGTAAATAAACCCTACCCCCCCTGACTGCCCACCCCCCCCCCCCCCCTTACTTCCCCAACCTCTCCCATTTGAAAATGTCTCCAACTTCCATACTCTCTCTTTGTTATGTACTTTTCCCCTCTTCTCCCTTCTGTAATTCAGATTATTTAATTTTTTTTTTAATTTGTTACTGTTTTATTATATTATTTTATATTATATTATACTATATTTGGAACTATGGCCCACATATGGTGGACATGTCCCAAAATTTTTAAATACCGGGGGGAGATAAGGCAAACAATCAGAGAAATAACCAATACTGAAGTCCCTGACGACCCATGGATAAAGGGATTTTTAAATACAGCTTACCTGTAAAATCCTTTTCTTGGAGTACATCACGGGACACAGAGCGGCATATTCATTACTATATGGGTTATATGGAGTACCTTCAGGTGTGGACACTGGCAATCTCAAACAGGAAGTCCCCTCCCTATATAACCCCCTCCCCTAGAGGGAGTCCCTCAGTTTTGTAGCAAGCAGTATGCCTCCCAAAATGGTCACCCAAAAGAGGGGTGGGAGCTCTGTGTCCCGTGATGTACTCCAAGAAAAGGATTTTACAGGTAAGCTGTATTTAAAAATCCCTTTTTCTTTCTCGTACATCACGGGACACAGAGCGGCATATTCATTACTATATGGGATGTCCGAAAGCAATGCTTTAATGAGGGGAGGGAGACATCTTCCAAAGAAGGATTCAATTTAGAGGTAAACTCAAATAATAATAATAATTCCAACTTAGTCAAGAAAAAACTTTTTTCTTTTTTTTTTTTTTTTTTTTTTTTTCTTTTTACAACCAAGGGTGCTTCTCATCCCGAGGATCTCAAACTGCAGCCTGTAGTACTGCCTGTCCAAAGGCAGAATCTGCATTCCTTCTCACGTCTAGTTGATAAAACCTTGTAAACGTGTGGACTGATGACCACGTCGCTGCCTTGCATATCTGAGCCATAGAGATCTGATGGTGTGCTGCCCAGGAGGCGCCCATGGCCCTGGTAGAATGGGCCTTTACCGACAAAGGAGGAGGCAACCTCTTCAAACCGTAGGCTTGAATGATTAATTGTCTAATCCATCTCGAGATGGTGGATTTTGCAGCTGCCTGCCCCTTCTTGGGGCCATCTGGTAGAACGAATAACACATCTGTCTTCCGGATCTTTTCTGTAGCTTTAAGATAGGCCTTCATGGCCCGGACAATATCCAAGGTATGCAGCAACCCCTCCTTTCTAGATGTGGGTTTTGGAAAGAAGGATGGAAGTACCAAATCCTGGTTCAAGTGAAATTTGGATATAACCTTTGGTAGAAAGGAAGGATGGGGCCGGAGAACTGCCCTGTCCTTATGCAGAACGAGATATGGTTCCTTACACGATAAGGCTGCTAATTCTGACACTCTCCTGGCCGAAACTATGGCGACCAAGAAAACCAACTTTCTTGTCAGTAAGACTAAAGGAATCTCAGCCAACGGCTCAAAGGGTTGTTTCTGTAAAGTGGACAGGACAAGATTTAAGTCCCATGGACAAATTGGTGACTTGACAGGAGGATTAATACGCAAGACCCCCTGTAAGAAGGTCTTTACCAGCGAGTGGGTGGCCAGCGGCCTCTGAAACCACACTGACAGAGCTGAGATCTGTCCCTTGATTGTGCTTAATGCCAGGCCTTTATCCACTCCTAGCTGGAGAAAACTTAACACCCTATCAATAGTATATTTGCGGGAATTCCATCTTTTGGATTCACACCAGCCTGAAGGTACTCCATATAACCCATATAGTAATGAATATGCCGCTCTGTGTCCCGTGATGTACGAGAAAGAAATGCTTATTACATGGAATTCGAATGCCAACTAAACACTACTTGAAAACATTGCTCCCACAGCTCCTGAATGCTGCAAAGAGTCAAATACCCATACAATGGCAAGAACCGGTACAACCCACATTGAAGGGGTGGTGCAATAAAATAGATGAAATATATAACATGGAATATCTAAGGTTCAGAGAGGGGGAGGTAATGAAGGAATTCAAAGAAAGGTGGAAAGAATGGACAGGTTATAAGCATGGGATACGCAGTAGTGTCACTTAATATATATCATTATTTGGCATAGGTGAAGATTATTTATCTTGTTGGTTTCTGTTGATTACAGGTAGGGATGAGCCGAACACCCCCCTGTTCGGTTCGCACCAGAACTTGCGAACACACCAAATGTTCGTGTGAACTTTAGAACCCCGTTAAAGTCTATGGGATTCGAACATTTGAAATCTAAAGTTCTAATTTTAAAGGCTAATATGCAAGTTATTGTCCAAAAAAGTGTTTGGGGACCCGGGTCCTGCCCCAGGGGACATGTATCAATGCAAAAAAAAAGTTTTAAAAACGGCCATTTTTTCGGGAGCAGTGAATTTAATAATGCTAAAAGTGAAACAGTAAAAGTGTAATATTACTTTAAATTTGTACCTGGGGGGGGGGGGGGGGGGTGTAAAGTCAGCATGTGAAAAAGTGCATGTTTCCCGTACTTAGAACTGTCCCTGCACAACAGCCATTTCTGGTAAGTATAAAAACAACAAAAAAAAAAAAAACATTTATTTTTTCCATATTTTTAGGATCCTTTTTGTGTAATTTTTTTTTTTTTTAGGGTGGACCTCCGCTTTAAGGAGGGCAACCTAAAGATCACATGCATATGTCAATGAAGTCTGAATGATCTGAGAAACATCTCAAATTGATGACTAACTGATGCCATTAACACAACTCCAAAGCCGGTCATCTCAGGCCCTTAGTACCTTTTGCAGTGTCCCTTTGATATGCTGGTGTATTGCACTGAAATTAATTATTAATAAGATGTAATGAAGGTTTTTGTAAATCTTTAAGGCTCAAATTTTTGTGGTTATCCCAACAGCTCTCCACAACCAACAGTTTGATAGCAACCAGTCAGGGCCATTTTTTTCCAAGTTCTAAGACTAAGGGCCTATATACATGAGCATTTGTTCCTGTCCAAGTTAAAGAAAATGCAATAGTAGTTGGAAGCAGCTTAGCAGGAGGTCAGAACAGGGCCTGTGTACCGTCATACTCTGCTCCCCATCACAGAATGCTGCGGAAGTGCTGTGGCGGCCAACTGCGCATGCGCAATGCGTTCCAAACGCATCTGCGATGCGTTCCAATGGATTTACGACAGTGCACACCAGCAAAACCTCGTTCGGCATCCAGGCTCTTTCCTTAACATCCCCGTGGATTGGAGGATGTTAAAAAAAGAGCCAGGAGGCCGAGCGAGCGGAGCCGACTGGCCACTTTCCCCTAAGTCCACGTTGCCCTGAATGACGGCTTCGCTGGTGTGTACTGTCGTAAATCCATTGGAACGCATCACAATTGCGTTTGGAACGCATTGCGCATGTGCAATTGGCCGCTACGGCACTTCCGGAGCATTCTGTGATAAGGAGCCGAATTTGACGCGTCACCGGCCCTACCATGGGACCTGGTGGGACCATGTGTCCCAGGCGGCACTTTAAGAGGGGCGGCAACAGCGGCGCACATGCACTGCCTGAGGACCTGGGGCTCCCTCCATCTAGTGTGCAGTGTCATGATTGTACTGCATCGCTGGCGCCACTTTTTACTGGCTGCAGTGGCAAGAGAAACGTCAGAAGCACCACCAGGTTAACTCCAAGAAGCAGTGAATGTACTGTGCACCTACACCCCCTTCCTGCCCAGACAAAATTTAAGCTTCCGGCACTGCGTCGCTTTAACTGACAATTGCGCGGTCGTGCGACATGGCTCCCAAACAAAATTGGCGTCCTTTTTTTCCCACAAATAGAGCTTTCTTTTGGTGGCATTTGATCACCTCTGCGGTTTTTATTTTTTGCGCTATAAACAAAAATAGAGCGTCAATTTTGAAAAAAATGCAATATTTTTTACTTTTTGCTATAATAAATAACCCAAAAAACATATAAAAAAAATATTTTTTTCCATAGTTTAGGCCGATACATATTCTTCTACGTATTTTTGGTAAAAAAAAAATGCAATAAGCGTTTATCGTTTGGTTTGCGCAAAATTTATAGTGTTTACAAAATAGGGGATAGTTTATGGCTTTTTTTTTTTTTTTTTTTTACTATTAATGGCGGCGATCTGCGATTTTTTTTATTGGGACTGCGACGTTATGGCGGACACTTCGGACACTTTTCTGACATTTTTGGAACCATTTACATTTATACAGTGAACAATGCTATAAATATGCATTGATTACTGTATAAATGTGACTGGCAGTGAAGGGGTTAACCACTAGGGGGCGGGGAAGGGGTTAAATGTGTGTCCTATGAGTGTTCTAACTGTAGGGGGAGGGGGGGGGTGACTGGGGGAGGTGACCGATTGTGTCTCTATGTACAAGGAACACAATCTGTCTCCTCTCTCCCTGACAGGACGTGGAGCTCTGTGTTTACATACAGAGCTCCACGTCCCCGCTCAGTTACTGGGCAATCGCGTGTGCCCGGCGGCGATCGTTGCCGCCGGGCACTCGCACCGGGATCCCAGCAAAGCGGCGGGTGCGCGCGCGCGCCCGCCCGCGGCTTTAAAAGGACATCACGTCATATGACGTGATGTCAGGACAATGGAGTCCTCCGCCCGCCGTCATTTGACGGTGGGCGGAGGACAAGGGGTTAAGCCTGTTGCATTTGCTTATCTACACAAACCCTTTATTAGTTATTATGGCTAATGAAGTAAATTTGCCTCATATTTACAAATATGAGCTGACATTGCATGCTCCATAACAAGCAACTACTTATTCGTTTTACTTTACCACTTAAGACCCGGACCAAAATGCAGGTAAAGGACCAGGCCCCTTTTTGCGATTCGGCACTGCGTCGCTTTAACTGACAATTGCGCAGTCGTGCGACGTGGCTCCCAAACAAAATTTGCGTCCTTTTCTTCCCACAAATAGAGCTTTCTTTTGGTGGTATTTGATCGCCTCTGCGATTTTTATTTTTTGCAGTACAATCATGAAACTGCACACTAGATGGAGGGAGCCCCAGGTCCTCAGGCAGTGCATGTGCGCCGCTGTTGCCGCCCCTCTTAAAGTGCCGCCTGGGACACATGGTCCCACCGGGTCCCATGGTAGGGCCGGTGACGCGTCAAATTCAGCTCCTTATCACAGAATGCTCCGGAAGTGCCGTAGCGGCCAACTGCACATGCGCAATGCGTTCTAAACGCAATTGTGATGTGTTCCAATGGATTTACGACAGTACACACCAGCGAAGCCATCATTCAGGGCGACGTGGACTTAGGGGAAAGTGGCCAGTCGGCTCCGCTCACTCGGCCTCCTGGCTCTTTTTTTAACATCCTCCAATCCACGGGGATGTTAAGGAAAGAGCCTGGATGCCGAACGAGGTTTCGCTGGTGTGCACTGTCGTAAATCCATTGGAACGCATCGCAGATGCGTTTGGAACAAATCGCGCATGCGCAGTTGGCCGCCACAGCACTTCCGCAGCATTCTGTGATGGGGAGCAGAGTATGAGTACACAGGCCCTGTACCTCCTGACGCTTCCAACTACTATTGCATTTTCTTTAACTTGGACAGGAACAAACATGTATATACAGGCCCTGTTCTGAAAAAAAACGTTTATTAAAACATTTAAATTGATCTGGGCAAAACCGTTTTTTTGCTAAGACCAAAAAAAAAATTCCAACTGCTTGAATTTTTTGTTCGTTTTTCACGTCGTTTTTTTGTTCACAAAAAGTACGTGTGTACGTTGTTTTTCAACCCCGCATGCCCAGAAGCATTAAAGCAAGCTTCAATGGAAAAGAGTTGAACGTAACCTCGCTTGGAAAAAACAGGAACAAATGCTCATGTTTTTACTTCACAGAAAACGTCGTTTCTTTTATGCAAAAAACAGGCCCTTAGTCTTAGAACTTGGAAAAAAATGGCCCTGACTGGTTGCTATCAAACTGTTGGTTGTGGAGAGCTGTTGGGATAACCACAAAAATGTGAGCCTTAAAGATTTACAAAAACCTTCATTACATCTCATTAATAATTCATTTCAGTGCAATACACCAGCATATCAAAGGGACACTGCAAAAGGTACTAAGGGCCTGAGATGACCGGCTTTGGAGTTGTGTTAATGGCATCAGTTAGTCATCAGTTTGAGATGTTTCTCAGATCATTCAGACTTCATTGACATATGCATGTGATCTTTAGGTTGCCCTCCTTAAAGCGGAGGTCCACCCTAAAAAAACAAAAATTACACAAAAAGGATCCTAAAAATGTGGAAAAAATAAATGTTGTTTTTTTTGTTGTTTTTATACTTACCAGAAATGGCTGTTGCTAGGCAGATCGTCCTAATCTGCCACTTCCTATTTCATGGTAGTCTCCATTCTCCTCCTCGTGTTGCCTTCTGAGGAATCAGGCACGCTGTCTCCTGGGACCTGTGTGCCCCTGAAGACAGCAGGCCATTTACAAAGCGCCATGCGACTCGCGCATGTGCAGTAGGAAATGGGTCGTGAAGCCGCAAGGCTACACTGCCTGTTTCCCTTAGTAGGAATGGTGGCGCCGGCATCCGATCTGATGGATGGATCAGCCTCGGGGGGCCGACATCGTAGGCACCGTGGACAGGTAAGTGTGCTTATTAAAAGCTTTAAGACTGATAATGAGTTAAAGGGGTTGTAAAAGTACAATTTTCTTTCCTAAATAGATTCTGTTACCTTAACGATAGCGGATGAAATCTTATTAAATTCTGTTGAAATATTTTCAAATCCGATCAAAATATGATGGAATTCGAATCCGGTAGAAATATTATCGAATCCGGTAAAAATGTTTTCGAATTGGACCGTTTTTCGAATTTGGTTGAAAACGATCGAATTCGACCGGGTTTTCGAATTCGGGCGAAAACGATCGAATTCCGAAAATTAATTTAACAAATTTAACGAATTTACCTTAACAAAATTAATTAAATAACGAATTAAAACGAAACAAAACTAAACAAATGTTTTCCTTTTGCACATGTCTATCAGGGAATTTCCTGTCCACAGCTGATTGGGCTTAGACCCTGCTATCATGGGTTTGGCCCAAACCTTAAAGGCGTTGTAAAAGTACAATTTATTTTTCCTTAATAGCTTCCTTTACCCTAGTGCAGTCCTCCTTCACTTACCTCATCCTTCCATTTTGCTTTTAAATGTCCTTATTTCTTTTGAGAAATCCTAACTTCCTGTTCTTCTGTCTGTAACTCCACACAGTAATGCGAGGCTTTCTCCCTGGTGTGGAGTGTCGTGCTCGCCCCCTCCCTTGGACTACAGGAGTGTCAGGACTCTCTCTACGTTGCAGATAGAGAAAAGAACTGTGTCTCCTGACTCTCCCGTAGTCCAAGGGAGGGGCGAGCACGACACTCCACACCAGGGAGAAAGCCTTGCATTACTGTGTGGAGTTACAGACAGAAGAACAGGAAGTGAGGATTTCTCAGAAGAAATAAGGACATTTGAAAGCAAAATGGAAGGATGAGGTAAGTGAAGGAGGACTGCACTAAGGTAAAGGAAGCTATTAAGGAAAAATAAATTGTACTTTTACAACGCCTTTAAGGTTTGGGCCAAACCCATGATAGCAGGGTCTAAGCCCAATCAGCTGTGGACAGGAAATTCCCTGATAGACATGTGCAAAAGGAAAACATTTGTTTAGTTTTGTTTCGTTTTAATTCGTTATTTAATTAATTTTGTTAAGGTAAATTCGTTAAATTTGTTAAATTCATTTTCGGAATTCGATCGTTTTCGCCCGAATTCGAAAACCCGGTCGAATTCGATCGTTTTCAACCAAATTCGAAAAACGGTCGAATTCGAAAACATTTCTACCGGATTCGATAATATTTCTACCAGATTCGAATTCGATCATATTTTGATCGGATTTGAAAATATTTCAACAGAATTTAATAAGATTTCATCCGCTATCGTTAATATTTCAACCAAATTCGATGATATTTCCACCGGATTGGAAATTATTTCAACCGAATTTGAAATTATTTCTACCGAATTTGAAATTATTTCAACCGAATTTGAAATTATTTCTACCGGATTGGAAATTATTTCAACCGAATTTGAAATTATTTCAACCAAATTTGAAATTATTTCAACCGAATTTGAAATTATTTCAACCGAATTTGAAATTATTTCAACCGAATTTGAAATTATTTCAACCGAATTAGAAATTATTTCTACCGAATTTGAAATTATTTCAACCGAATTCGAAATTATTTCTACCGGATTGGAAATTATTTCCACTGGATTGGAAATTATTTCAACCTAATTTGAAATGATTTCAACCGGATTCGATTGTATGTATTTGTATTATTGTATTTGATTACATTCTATTAAATTCTATTCTGTTCTTTACTATTCTTTGATTTTCATTCTATTGTTTTATTATTTTATATTCTATTTTATTGTATTCTTTTTTTAGAAATCGATTTATATTTTTTAGATTTTGATTCAAACTTGCTTTCAATTTTCAATCAAATTTGTTTTCGATTCGAATTGTTTTCGAATTCGAATAGAATTTTTTCGAATTCATTTCGAATTCTTTTCGAATTCGATTCGAAATTTTTTCGAATTCGTTTCGAATTTCGTTCGCGTTTTTTCAAATTTGTTTAAATTTGTTAATTTTGTAATAATGAACAATTCGTCTGAATTCAAATTCGTAACGAAACGAAATGCACATGTCTATTCCCTGACGCCTAACATAACCAAGAGGTGGGGATGCTGGTGGCATCACTGACCTAATATAACCATGTTTGTCCAAATATAGCCATATGGCCAAATTAAGTTAACAATGTCTTCAGAATTCCCACCTTTGTTGTGTGCAGCTGTTGGGTGGTAAATTCCCGGGCCCAAACCTTAGCTTATCACTATCACCTTAGCATTTGACTTGCTTCATAGATGGGAATGCCAACCGTGTTTGATGTGAAGAAAAACCCATCAATATGGGCCCTAGAATAGGTTTGGTAAGCAACTCAATAATAGTAATTGCAACTACTATAATCCTACAATTATTTATTCCTGATAAAGTTACCAGAAAATGCAAAATGATGATGATGTTTTAGCTTGGGATTTATGAGCTATAGAACAGTCTGGGGTCTCATTTAGTTAAAATGATTAAACTGCCTAGAGATCATGAAGAAGAAATACGAGACCCACATGTGTTTCAATAAACACTTTTTAGCAATGCCTGCCATAAACGATCATTAGAATTACTCAGCTCAGTCATACGGCATGTTCTAATTGGCAATGTTCCCTACAAGCTGTCATTTTTTTCTCCTCACTTCTTCTTAGTGGCTCAGGGCTGGTGACATTGCTGTTGGGATAGTTTTTCTGAGGATAGAGGGTGGGGGTGAGGGTGGGGGCTGCTCAGCCAGTGTCGGGCTTTACCCACAAATGTCCAGTGTTGGAAAGAAGAAGGAAGCCGAAATAGGAAAATAATATCTTGTGTATTTTGGTCTTAATGATGTCTCAGTCCCAGGGCCGCCATCAGGAATTATGGGGCCCCTTACACAGCTTCAGGCATGGCCCCCCCCCCCCCGTGGAGCAAAGAACCGGGGGGGGGGTGCTGCCGCCTCAATGGGGGGATCGTGCCACGAATTGAGAAGCGGCGGGTTGCCAACCGGGCTCTGGGCTCCTTAATAAAAACAAAGAAATAAAAAATAAAAAGATATATGAAAAAATAAATATTTTTTTATAAAAAATAAATAAAAAAAGAGGGTTGCCATCCGGGGCCCTGGGGACCTTTGGGCCCTTTAATAATAATAAAAATAAAATAAAAAAATATATAAAAAAAATTATAAAAAAAAAGGGAAAAAAAGGGGGGGGTTAACATCCAGGGCCCTGGGGACCTTTGGGCCCCTTTAAAAGAATGTATATAAAAAAATAAAATAAAAAAATGTATAAAAAAATATAATAAAAAAGGGGGGTTGCCACCCGGGGCCCTGAGGACCTCTGGGCCCTTTAATAATAATAAAAATAAAATAAAAAAATATATAAAAAAATTATAAAAAAAAAGGGGAAAAAAAGGGGGGGGTTTAACATCCAGGGCCCTGGGGACCTCTGGGGGCCCCTAAAAAAAATGAAAGAAAAAAAAAGGGGGGTTGCCATCCTGGGCCCCTGGGGACCTCCAAGGCCCCTTGAAAAGTGTACTGTCTGTACCCCCCTGATGGCGGCCCTGCTCAGTCCTGAGCAGGAGGCAAGAGAAAGCTGAGAATCTTGTCCCATGTTGCTAATAAAACAAATTAAACATACTGTAGTGTACACTTATCTGCCACTTTATTAGATATACCTGTTCAATTGCTTGATATCATAAATTGCTAATCAGCCAATCACATGGCAGCAACTCATTGCCTTTAGGCATCTAGATGTGGTGTAAACAACTTGCTGAAGTTCAAAGCGAGCATCAGAAAGGGGATTTAAAGGATCACTAAAGGACATTTTTTTTTTTTAGCTAAATAGCTTCCTTTACCTTACTGCAGACCTGGTTTCAAGTCCTTATTGTTCGTTTTTGCTTTGAAGTTGCTGTAATCCTGCTCTGATCTCCACACTTCCTGCTTGTCTGTTTCCTTATAACCACAGTGCTGGGAGCTTTCTCACGGTGGTCTAAGCTGTCATTACCGTGTGTCTAAAACTTCCCAGAACCAGAATCAGATTTATTTTTAAAACAAAACACTGCCCTGGATTTGTTTGTTTTTGTTCTATGTGTCTCTTTCTACTTTGCAGAAACATGAAGCCAGTTCAAAAGTGAAACTAACCTGCAGGCACCTTATACGATTGATTTTTTATCTATTTTTAATCATTTTGAAAAGGAATCAGTTAACTTCTATGTCTCTATACCCTGTAAACAGTCATTTCAGCCAAAAAATGTTTTTCGTTTAGTGACCCTTTAAGTGACTTTGAACGTGACATGGTTGGTGGTGCCAAAGGAGCTGGTCTGAGTATTGCAAAACCTGCTGATCTACTGGGATTTTCACACACAACCATCTCTCAGGTTTACAGAGAATGGTCCTAAAAAGAGAAACTATCCAGTGAGTGGCAGTTGTGTGGACGAAAACGCCTTGTTAATGTCAGAGGTCAGAAGATAATGAGCAGACTGGTTTGAGATGATAGAAAGTCAACAGTAACTCAAATAACCACGTGTTATAACCAAGATATGCAGAATACCATCTCTGAATGCACAACACATCGAACCTTGAAGCAGATGGGCTACACTGGGTGGCACACCTGGCAGCTAATACCAGGAAGCTGAGGCTACAATTCGCACAGGCTCACCAAAATTGCATAATAGAAGATTGGAAAACATTGCCTGGTCTGATGAGTCTCGATTTCAGCTGCGACATTCAGATGGTAGGGTCAGAATTTGGTGTAAACAACATGAAAGCATGGATCTATCCTGCCTTGTATCAACGGTTCAGGCTGGTGGTGGTGGTGTAGGGGATAGTTTCTTAGGCACACTTTTGGCCCCTTAGTACCAATTGAGCATCGTTTAAATGCCACAACCTACCTGAGTATTGCTGCTGACCATGTCCATCCCTTTATGACTACAATGTCCCCATCTTCTGATGGCTCCTTCCAGTAGGATAATGCACCATGTCACAAAGCTCCAATCATCTCATTACTGGTTTCTTGAACATGACAATGAGGTCCCTGTACTCCAATGGCCTCCACAGTCCCCAGATCTCATCCAATAGAACACCCTTGGGGATGTGGTGAAATGGGAGATTTGCATCATGGATGTGCAGCCGACACATCTGCAGCAACTGTGTGATGCTATCATGTCAGTATTCAGAATTTTCGAATTATTTAGAATTTACCGTTTTTTTTTTTTCTATTCAAAACTATCAAATCGATAAGTTTTCAAATCGGTCGAAATGAAAATGTATATATTGTTTTTGATACAAATGCAGCATAGTGAACAAAGGAAAATCCACTTTGCACTGAAAGTGCACTTGGAAGTGCAGTCGCTGTGGATCTGAAATGAGGGGAAGCTCTGCTGATTTTATCATCCAATCATGTGCAAGCTAAAATGCTTTTTTATTTTTATTAGAGTACCATTTTGAAATAATGCTGTTTTTGTTAAGCCAAATGTGATTTAAAGAGTCACTGGGAGTAGGGATACTTAAGGGGCAGACGCCATCATTCGGGGCCCTTCACCTCGTGGCCCTCCTGGCGTGAGCTATGTGTCGTGTGACTATTTAGCCTCAGGGCCATGCCGACCCAAGGCTGCATTTCTGCCTGGTGGGCTCAGTTATCCTGGCTAGGGCCTACGCATTGAAGGTGATCCTGTGCTGTCTGTCCTGCGGGAATAAGCCACTCAATGAAGGAAGCCAGGGGAGGAACTGTCTCGGAAAGGACCGAGCGGAAGGCTGGTACTTTGGGAGAGGCCTGGTAACTTATTGAAGGATGCACCGTAGCCTACAACCCTTTACAGTCTGCCGAATTTCGGGACTTTAACCACTTCAGCCCCGTACCATATTGCTGGTCAAAGACCAGGTCACTTTTTGCGATTCGGCACTGAGTCGATTTAACTGACAATTGCGCAGTCGTGCGACGTGGCTCCCAAACAAAATTGGCGTCCTTTTTTCCCCACAAATAGAGCTTTCTTTTGGTGGTATTTGATCACCGCTTAGTTTTTTAGTTTTTGCGCTGTAAACAAAAAAAGAGCGACAATTTTGAAAAAAATTAATATTTTTAACTTTTTTCTGTAATAACTTTTTTTTTTTTACAACTAATGGCGGCGATCAGTGATTTTTTCCGTGACTGCGACATTATGGTGGACACATCGGACAATTTTGACAGATTTTTGGGACTATTGTCATTTTCACAGCAAAAAGTGCTATAAAAATGCATTGATTACTGTGAAAATGACAATTGCAGTTTAGGAGTTAACCACCAGGGGGCAGTGTAGGGTTTAAGTGTGACCTCATATGTGTTTCTCACTGTAGGGGGGTGGGGCTGGATGTGTGATGTCAGTGATCGTCTTTCCCTATATCAGGGAACAGACGATCAATGACACTGCCACAACGAAGAACAGGGAAGGTGTGTTTACACACACCTCTCCCAGTTCTTCAGCTCCGGTGACCGATCGCGGGACACCGGCGGCGATCGGGTCCGCGGGTCCCGCGGGCGAGGTCACAGAGCTTTGGACCAGATCACGAGCGTGCCAACGGCAGCACGCTCGCAAACCCAATGGCTGGGCTTAAAGAAACACGTACAGGTACGTCATTGTGCCCAGCCGTGCCATTCTGCCGACGTATATCGTCGGTAGGGGGGCCTTAAGTGGTTACGTGTATCACATATTACCTCTGGTATTTGTTTCACAACCTTATTGTGGTAGATTCATTTCCACTCCACTGACTGAAGGACAGCCATTCACTTTCCCTGTCCCTTCACAGCGCAGACTCCACCCCCTTACTTACATTTTCTCACGTTTCTTTGAATTAGACTCACAGCAGCAGTGCCCCCTAGAGTTAGTTTGAGACAGCGTGGGAGTTCCTTTATTTACCACATGGTAAAGAGCCTACATCAGAGACTCTTTACCAAGATCTGAGATGTTTTGTGTCAGACTGACACACCACACGACCGATCGGCACACCAGCGGCCTATCCTGGAAAACTGAACCACTTTCCGCATACAGCGGGCGGGGAGTGGTTAAAAAATTGGACATAGTAAATACTACCAACATAGGTGTGCACAGCCTCTTGCATTAGGATGTGCACCCCAAAGCTCAAACACACATGCCTTTCTCTGCAGTCTCAGCTGCACAGGACAGCGAATGAATGGAAAGTGCTCTGTGCTGAGCGTCTTCCTGTTCATTCACAAACTGAAGCATAGTAATTTTCTATGCTTCTGTTATGAATGAACACAGTGAGTGAGTGTGTTCACTGTGTTGATTTAGAAAAGGAAAGTGCTGCCCCCGCTCTCCATCCTGAAACATCCCCCACAGCAGCTGGGGGGGGAGGTAAGCGATCAGCACTCCGGGGGGGGGGACATGGCAGGAGCCCAGGCAGTAGGGGGAATCGGCACCGCATATAGTGATTAGGCACATCCATAAGTGTGCGCACAGGGTGTGCTGGGTGTGCTTGGGCACACCCTAATCACCCCATGTGAATTAGCATTATCCAGGGGCGCCACCAGGTGGGTGGTTGGGGGATGCCAGTGGCCGGTGTAAATGCCCCCCTTATATTAAAGGCTAGGTTCAACTTTAGGAACACATTACACATTATATTTAGGGTGTAGCGTATTATGCCCCCAATCAACTGTCTCCCACCACCAGAGCCTCCCCCCTGTGACAGCAGGTGGCATTCATGTGTGTTTGAGCTTTGGGGTGCACACCCTAATGCAATAGGTCAGGTCTATGACTACCAATACATGTATTACCCACCTACAGTCAGGGACGGCCTTAGGTGTTCAGGCGCCCTGTGCGAGCTAATCCTGTGGCGCCCCCCCATCTTTACCCCTTGCCCCCTGGTCACCTAAACATACACAAAGAGGCTGTCCAGGGCCCCTCTATCCTTTGCCAGGAGCCTGGGGACTGACAATTAGGAGGAAGAGGTGAGGCAAGAGTCAGCGGAGCCCCTAGGTGGCAGTGCGCCCTAGGAAGCTGCCTTCCTAATCTGCCTAGTGGTAGCGCCGACCGCCCGGCCCTGCTGCGACTCACAATATGTGAGCTGTGATGGCTGCACGGCGCCCCTGTTGCCTATGGCGCCCTGTGCGGCTGCACAGCTCGCACACCCCAAAGGCCGGCCCTGCCTACAGTATCAAATTATTATCTTATCACAATGGTGTTCACATAAGTGCTCATATCTGGCTGAATAGTCAGATTCTTGCGTAAAACCAGCGTCATGACTGATTCTCTTTATTGATGATATATAAACTATTCTAGTTAGACATAAAAATGTGTTAACTTTGAAAATAACTGAAAATCTCTCTCCTGTACAATGAATGGCATGACGGTCCAGCCTTACACTCCATTCATCATGAGCTCCTATGCTTGGTTGTTCCTTCAATGGATCTTCATTTTGTCATGGAGATTTCGACTACTCATCTCCTGTATGCAAATCCTCGCCGTGATGAATCACGCGTGCCCTCGCACCCACGCAGGATAACTATCGTTATTAATGAACAATAGCTCACAGCGAGCACTAACTGCACCAACTCACTTCTGGGAGGAGAAATGTGCTCAGTTGAAAATTTTGCAGAGGGGTTTGTCAGTCTATTTGTGTTTAATAAAGCTACTTATTGCCTTTTTAGCCTGAAAAGGTTCAGGATTCAGATTTCTGCACATTATGCAGCTATATCCATGTCCCCCAGTGTTAAATCTCCAGAAAACTGCTCTCATTTTATCATTGCAAATTCTGTTTTTTGCTAATGTGAAAGTTTTTTTTTTTTTATGGAAAAAGGTGAAACAGATTTGTCATTGAGCAAAGGCGCCATCTTGTGGATGAAGAATGTTTTGCACTGCAGATATTTTTCTACTTTCAACATTTTTATTTTGAGAGATCAGAGAAATACATTTGAAAACGACATCATGTATAAGGCAAAGGTAGAAAATAATTTGTAACCATACAGTTTGGAAAACTACTAGTACACAAAAACAAATATAATATCAAATCACTTGAGATAAGAGAACCATGGCGTGACTTAAAGGAAGATTCTCAGCCAGTCGGGTTCTCCGGTACCCCATATGGGAACTAACTGTACCGTGATAGGGGTCTTCAGCTCCCAACCTCCGTCAAATTCTACCTAGGAGGGTGAGAAACTCGCCTTGGTTCATACCCGTTAAAAAAATCCAAGTTATGAGTAAGCATCACATGATGTGAAACATGTCAGCCACCCTTTTCCTGTTGTTCACTTCATTTTGACTGCATCACTTTGGTTGTTTTTTGGATTTCATTTGTACAATAAAGACATTGGCCCAGATTCACAGAGCGATTACGCCTGCGCAACAGGAGATGCGCGGCGTAAGTCTAAATGTGCGTGTGCGTTTCGATGCACGGCATCCCCAGAACGAGATACGCAAAAAATCTACTTTTTTTTTCCAGCGTAATTTCGTTAGACTGGCGCATCCGTCCGCGCAAAACTGCGCTAGACAGACCATTGATTTGCTAGTCAAATATGCTAATGAGGGACTTACGGGGATCCACAAAAGAACGTTGGGGCAGCGCAGGCTACGCAGTGTGCGCAACAGCAAAATGTCCTGTCTAAAATTAGACCATATAAAAGCTGGTCTAAAAAGAGAAAAAAAGTCTACTTGTTAGATAAAGCAACAATGTTAGTGAGGAGCTCAGCAGTCACACGTGTTGCTCAACAATCTGTATGCCAACATGCCAGGGGCATCGTCGCGCATAGCTATACTACTGACTTTAGATGAGCAAAGAAGGAGGAGGGCACGGAGGATGGCACGGGAGAGGATATACCGCACCCGCATAGACCTGTTTGGCATGAGTGATTCTGAGGTGTATCGCATCTTCAGATTCACCCCTCATGCCATCCTGGAATTAACCACAATTCTGCAGGAGGACATCACCAGCCCAACACACCGCTCACATGCAGTGCAGCCACTGGTCAAGGTCATGGCAACACTCCATGTCCTTGCCAGTGGCTCTTTTCAGCGTACAAGTGGAGTGGTGGCTGGGATGTCACAATCCTCCATGAGCAGATGTGTGCACCAGGTTGTCCCTGCAATCCTCAGACACATGGCCAACCAAATCATTAAACCCACCACTGAGGACCTGCGGCTGAAGGCAATGACAGATTTCTACAGAATTGCCAGATTCCCACGCACCGTGGGGGCCATTGATTGCACGCATGTGGCACTCCAGCCCCCCCAGGAGACAGAGCACATGTACCGCAATCTGAAGCATTGGCATTCCATCAACGTACAGGTAGGGTTGCCACCTGTACGGTTTTCCCCCGGACAGTCCGGTTTTTGAATGATCTGTACGGGTTTTTATCTGCTCCTGACACGGAGACATCATTCACACCAGACTGCACCGGGAGTGACATGTCTGCTGTCTGCAGGATCGTTGGATACACCACCCACGTCTCCCATCCATGCAGCAGCCTGTCTCTCTCTCTCACTCACAGCACATCGATGCTGTCCCCTCCCCTCCCCTCCTCCTCCTCACTCAGGTCCGTACACACAAGAGGAGGGAAGGAGGAACACGCGCTGATTTCAGGTCAGTAGAAACTTTTCTCTGCTTTGTTGCAGCTGGACAGGGAGAAGGGGGAGAGTGGTTGGGATTGATAAGGGGAAACTAAAAGGATGTACACTTGGTGGAGTGATTGGGGGGGGGGGGGGTGTGCTTAGGAGGATATGTGCTTTAGTATGAGAAAGGACATTTGCCAGAAGTATGTGTGAGATTCATCTGAAAACCCGACAGCCCCTTCTAGCACTAGCCCCCGACCCCCTTACCCCTGTCAGTGCAGTGCTACTTGCAGGAGCCCAGCAGAAGGAGCATCTCCTCCTGTCCATCTCACTGTCCCCCTATCACTCCTGCAGCCCCCCGCCAATCCCACGGTCCCCCCGCCAATCCCACGGTCACCACCATCCATCCCCTCCTGTCCCCCCGTCCTGTCCCCCTCCTGTCCATCCCCTCCTGTCCCCTGCGTCCATCTCCTGCTGTCCCCCCGTCCATCTCCTGCTGTCCCCCCGTCCATCTCCTGCTGTCCCCCCGTCCATCTCCTGCTGTCCCCCCGTCCATCTCCTGCTGTCCCCCCGTCCATCTCCTGCTGTCCCCCGTCCATCTCCTACTGTCCCCCCGTCCATCTCACGGTCCCCCCGTCCATCTCCTCCTGTCCCCCCATCCATCTCACGGTCACCCCATCCATCTCCTCCTGTCCTCCCATCCATCCCACTGTCTCCTGTCCATCTCCTCCTGTCCCCCCGTCCATCCCACGGTCACCCCGTCCATCTCCTCCTGTCCCCCCGTCACTCTCCTCCGGTCACCCCGTCACTCTCCTCCTGTCCCCCCGTCACTCTCCTCCTGTCCCCCCGTCACTCACTCCTCCTCCTGTCCCCCCGTCCATCTCCTCCTGTCCCCCCGTCACTCTCCTCCTGTCCCCCCGTCCATCTCCTCCGGTCCCCGTCCATCTCTCCTCCTGTCCCCCCGTCCATCTCCTCCTGTCCCCCCGTCCATCTCCTCCTGTCCCCCCGTCCATCTCCTCCTGTCCATCTCCTCCTGTCCCCCCGTCCATCTCATGGTCACCCCGTCCATCTCCCCCTGTCCCCCCATCAATCCCACTGTCTCCTATCCATCCCACGGTCACCCTGTTCATCCCATGGGCCTTAGATATGATGGACTGATTTGGAGTGTTGAGATAGAATGGGCCACCTTGGTGTGGTGTTGATAGTGTGGGTTGCTATAGGTAGGATGGGCTACTTTGAACTGTCGGTGGAAGGTTTGGGTGCAGTGGATAGTAAGGGGTGTTGTAGGTAGGGTGGGTTTAATTTAGGCCCCTTCCACAGTTAACGCAATGTGGCCACACCCTCTGTTCACCGTGGTGTACACAGCACACTGTATTACTACTCTCTTTAAAGGAGTTGTAAATTAAAACATTTTTTACACCTTAATGCAATCTATGCATTAAGGTGAAAAAACATCTGGTGTTGCCGGCACCCCCTCGAGCCCCCGTTATACTTACCTGACCCGTCAAAAGTCCCGCGCGGTCCCGATATTCTCTTCGCCGCTCAACCTGGCTGCTGATTGGCTAGAGCGGATGGATTGAGAGCAGCGCAGCCATTGGCTGGCGCTGCTGTCAATCACATCCAGTAATGCGGTGGGGCCGAGTAATACAGTGAGCGGCTATGACCGCTCGCTGTATCACCGGAGCACGCCGCAATTACTGACCACCATACAAGCTCTCGCATGACTGTGGTCAGTACTTGCGGGAGGACAGAGACAGCCGCCGAGGGGCCCCAGAAGACGTGGATCGGGGGCACTCTGTGCAAAACAAACTGCACAGTGGAGGTAAGTATAACATGTTTGTTATTTTAAAAGGAACATTTTTTTTTTTTGTCCTTTAGTGACCCTTTAAGCCACACAAAGGTGTCCGAGATCTTTTACAATCCTTTTTTCTATATATATATATAATGTATGCTACAAAAAAATCGGAGTGCGCCAGAAAAGTGTTCGGGTTTGGCTTGAAGAAAAGGTGGCAACCCTACGTACAGGTGATAGTCGATGCCCAAGGCCTCATATGGCACGTCCGTGCCAAACACCCAGGGTCCAGCCATGACAGCTACATATACAATCAATGCCACATCCGAATGGAATTCGATCAGAACGTGTATGGGGACACCTGGCTGGTTGGTGAGTGACATGGGTGGCAGGCATGACTGTACCCCCCCCCCCATGATGCACACATCACAAGGGGCACATGCATGACTAACATCCTCCTGTCTTTTCCCTTACAGGTGACTCTGCATATCCACTGGGACCCCATCTCATGACTCCTTTCCGGAACCCCCAAACCCCAGGAGAGGAAAGATACAATCAAGCACATGCCCAAACACGTGCAGTGGTGGAGCGCACCTTTGGCCTCCTGAAGTCACGTTTCCGATGCCTGGATAAGTCTGGGGGTACCCTCTTGTATTCCCCAAACTTCGTGTGCAATATTATTGGTGCCTGTTGCATGCTGCACAACTTTGCAGTAAGAAAGGGCCTGCAGATTGACCTACGTGATGACCTGACCCCTGAACCAGACAATCCCCCCCTAACCGAGGATACCCCGTCTTCTGAGGGAAGAGCAGCCAGGAGCCAGCTCACATTATGCATCTTTGCACGTTAAACACACACATTAATCATGGCACAATTAGAATGCATGCATGCACACCACTGTGGTCCCCTAGCACACACACCCCACATCCACATCAAATTGGATTGGCACCAGTCCACCATGCTGGACTTGTGAGCAGCAACGCCACGCAAAGGCTCCAATTATGTCACTGTACATTCATACACCATTCACACAGACCTGGGGATCACTTCTCCCTGGTCCTGGGGAACCCTTCTCCACCAAAATTGAGGGTGACACCCCTTTTCCGGCAGGAATGTCACCCCCACATTCAAACAGCATTCACAACCCAAAAAAAAAAAAAAAGACCAGCAAAATCGAAAAATTTCCAGCCAAAAAAAAACAAAAAAAAGAGGGGAAAAAAAAATTATTGCCCTTGATGTGAGCCACGCCTGGGGCACCCCCGGCCACGGCCCCGGCTCCTCAGGGGAGACTCATGGGAGAGGGGGAAAACCGGGGAAGGAGGAGCAGCCCCTGATCTCTGCCCACCTGGTGGCCTGCCCTCCAAGGCCACGGCTATTCTGTCCAGGGCAGCACCAAGTGTTGCCGTGTTGGCCTGGATAGCCTGGGTGAGGGCCCTCACATCCTGCCCAACGCCTGCTGATGTCGTCTGCAGTTCGTTTAGGCAGGTTGTGAAAGCCCGGGAGTGGGAGTCCAGGTTCCCTAGCGTATCCTTGATGGAGGACAGGCTCTCCTCCATCCGCCCCAATGTCTGGCTGACCTGTCCCAGATGGCGGGTCTGGAGGAACTGGTCCCTTCTCAGAGTGGCGGGCAGGAGATCGGCCACCCCCCCGGTCTTCTGGGACGACTTCCTGCCTCCAGCTGATGCCTGTGGCTGGGGAGAAGGGGAGGCCCTTGGGAGGGGAGCCATGTTGGGGGAGGAGGGGGGTGGCTTCCCCTTAGGGAGGGCTGCCTGCTGCCAGCCAGAGGGGAAGAGTCCTTAAAAACCAAACGTCCAGTGCCTGACATGGACTCCTCCTCCTCATGATTCTCCTCCTCCTCAACCTCCTCCTCCTGTTCAACCTCCTCCGCGGACTCCGGCCTTGTCGGGGGGGCCTCATTAGGCTGCTGTCCTGGGGATGGTGCGGTCAGGCCAGATGGCCCTGCACCCTCCTGCACATCTGTGGATGACACAAAACATTCACAGGTTGGAGGATCCACACACTGGCCACATATTCCCTTTCACCCCCTCCCCCACACATGCTACACACCTGATATTTAAAAAAATACTTACCCGGCACCACGGGCTCCGGACTTGAGTCAAAGCCGGGCAGGCCCTCAACTTCATGCCGATGAAAGGTCAGGGCCACCGCACGCTCCTCTGCTGTCAGCCTAATAGGGCATGGTGGGCCCCCTCCTGTGCCCCTGAAATGGGCAAGCATTTTGGACAGCTTCTGTTTGACCAGACGCCGGAGGTCATTAATCTTTTTGTCAATCCCAGACCGGGTCCGTGTCTCCCCCTCCCCCGCTGAATTGACCTGCTCAGTGATGAGGTCCAAAATCTCCCTCCTCCTGGCCGGGGTGGTGTTGGAACTGTCCGGGCCGTGGAGGAAACGCCCATAATCGCTAATGGCCCGGGCAAGAATTCTTTTTTCCCCAAAGTCAAATTTAGTTTTCGCTTTCTCTCTGTCATACTGCAAAAAAAACTCACTCCCAGTCAACAAAAATCACTCACAAAAACAAGCACAATCAATCAAGCAAGAACACACACAAAGAGAAAACTAACACCCAAAAAATCACACAAGCACTCAGCAAAAAACAGTCACAAAAACAAACAGCAAAAAATCAGCAAGAAAACAAACGAACAGAAATATATCAAACAAACAGTCACTCAAACACTTATCAAAAAACACTTTCAAAGATCTACTAACAAACACTTGATCACACAGAACACTAATCTAACAAATACAAAACACAACGCAACAAACAACAGGACAAAAGCACTTGGTTAAATGGGAAGGGACAAAGGGATGTACTTTTGCAATGCAAGTGCGTTTGTGTCTGTCTATTTATGCTGTCTGCGTAGTCCTTAGTCCATTTCCAATTTCACTGATTGCGCCGCTCCCGAGTTGTGAGCATGCGCACAGCGGAGCTGACCATGGTCTCCTTCAAGCGCGCATGCGCCAGCCCTTCATTTGCATGGGGTCACGGCTCATTTCAATGTAACACGCCCACGTCCTTCCCAATTTGTATTACTCCGCCTTACGCCTCTGAAATAACGTTACGCATGCGCAATTTTCTGCGCAAAAGCTACCAGAATAGGGTGATTGCGCGGCTACATTGCGCAAGTCTAACGTAAAGGCGGTGCGCTACGCCGGTCCAATAATGCGCAGATGTACCTGAATCTGGGCTATTGTTTTAAGGAGTGCGGCAGTCCAGGATCTTCTATCCAATAAAACGGCAACCTGCTGTTTTCGTAGCATAAGGGGGTTAGAATGGAAGGGGAAGAGAGGAAGGGAGGGGATAAAAACCGGAGGAAAGAAAAGAGATGGAGGGAGAGCAGGGCCATCTTAAGAGCATCATGGGCCCCTGGGTAAAGTAATGCTCTGGGGCCCCTGCAATGGAGACAGTGCAGGTAAATAGACATCAAGTAGTTGGGAAGCACCTTTTGGGTGGAGCTCCGTATTAACTACATGAACAAGCATTCTGTACAGCAAAGAAACAGTAGGAAAATACTACATACTAAATAGAACATACATAAAGAAACAAAGCTGTCCTGTGCATATAATATATCTTCTAGATTGATGCCTCCCCAGCACTCTGACCCCTCTACACCCCAGATATCCCCCCAGAACTCTGACCCCTCTACACCCCAGATATCCCCCCAGCACTCTGACCCCTCTACACCCCAGATATCCCCCCAGCACTCTGACCCCTCTACACCCCAGATATCCCCCCAGCACTCTGAACCCTCTACACCCCAGATATCCCCCCAGAACTCTGACCCCTCTACACCCCAGATATCTCCCCAGCACTCTGAGCTCTCTACATCGCTGATGTCCCCTCAGCACTCTGAGCTCTCTACATCGCTGATGTCCCCCCAGAACTCTGACCCCTCTACACCCCAGATATCCCCCCAGCACTCTGACCCCTGTACACCCCAGATATCCCCCCAGCACTCTGACCCCTCTACACCCCAGATATCCCCCCAGCACTCTGACCCCTCTACACCCCAGATATCCCCCCAGCACTCTGACCCCTGTACATCGCTGATGTCCCCTCAGCACTCTGACCTCTCTACATCGCTGATGTCCCCTCAGCACTCTGACCCCTCTACACCCCAGATATCCCCCCAGCACTCTGACCCCTCTACACCCCAGATATCCCCCCAGCACTCTGACCTCTCTACATCGCTGATGTCCCCTCAGCACTCTGACCTCTCTACATCGCTGATGTCCCCTCAGCACTCTGACCCCTCTACACCCCAGATATCCCCCCAGCACTCTGACCCCTCTACACCCCAGATATCCGCCCAGCACTCTGACCCCTCTACACCCCAGATGTCCCCCCAGCACTCTGACCCCTCTACACCCCAGATGTCCCCCCAGCACTCTGACCACTCTACACCCCAGATATTCCCCCATCACTCTCAGTGCCAACATGGGGGTCCCCAATTTCGGTGCAGCATGGGCTTAAGGACCAGCTGCTTTGAGGAAAGTGAAGAGGTCCCCCCCCCCCACCATGCAGCTCAGGTGTGCCCTCTCTTTAGGACAGCCCTGAGGGAGAGAGAGAGAGGAGCATCGAACTGAGGGCATAACAAAGATTACGCTGGAAGAGAGTTAGTGTTCAGTGGGTTTCCCACATGATTAGCCCGGGGGTTCCCAGGTAAGCAGATATTTTTTTGTATTCCTTTCATATAGGAATGAGATTAAAATATGAATTTAACCTAAACCCAAATGATTTGCAATTGGGGGAAATTTCAAATAATGAGTTATTTTCTGGTACAGCAACCAGGTGTCTATATTGTACTTCCTGGCCTCTTAAATGTGGTCAGGTGGCTTAATAAGCCAAAAATTGTGATTTTTGTATGTTCCAGTACTCTACCTATAAAAGTAGGGTAGCCACCTGTCCAGGAATTCACCTGGACAGTCCGGGTTTTAAATCATGTGTCCCAGTTTCACTCCACCTGAAACCCGGACACATTATTCAGACAACAACGTGGCTTGGAAAGAGGCTGGACAGTAGGATGAGGGAGCACTATGCTACGCCACATTACTATTCTCTTTGGATTCCCCAAAGGTGTCCCAGGTCTGTTATCCTATAGTAGCGTATACTACAGGGGTGCCCAACCTTTTGAAGAGCGAGGGCCACTTAAGTAACTTCCTAACCAGTCGTGGGCCACAATGAGCGGAGAGGGCAGATGACAGGTCACGGCTACTCTATAGGCCCTCTGATCCGCCCTGATGGAAGGGGATGAATTCCCTTCTCTTTTTCGGATTGGAGGTAGGTGGGCGTAAACAGACACCTGACTCTCTATAGAGGTGAATTGAGGGTCCCATCTGGTCAGGCTGGTCGTGTGAAAAGGGCTAAGACTGCTTTCACACTGATGTGCTGCGGTTTACCCACACTGCGGATGCAGCGTAGTGCACCTGTGTCTATCCTGTGGGTTAGCTGAACTTTGCTATAGACTCCTCCTACGGCAAAAGCCAGTGCTGTAGAGGATGCATAGGCTTGTGGGGCTCTGCCTCCGCAGCCACTTTCTTCCTCTACAACCAGCTTCATTCACACCACTGATACTGTGGTATGGCAGGTCGTCAATCTGCAATCTGGGGTTGTCAGCCTGCCATTCCAGAGCAGGAGGTCGCGGCCACATCAGAGGGCTCCGCGGGCCACATGTGGCCCCCGGCCACTGGTTGGCCACCCCTGGTATACTACAAAAAAAGTGGCAACCCTATATAAAACTCAGGTTTATGTGAGGGTATGAAGGAGGGGATAGCAAAATGTAAAAAACATTTTTTTTTTTCAAAATTGTTGCTTTATTTTTGTTTATAGCGCAAAAAATAAAAACCGCAGAGGTGATCAAATACCACCAAAAGAAAGCTCTATTTGTGGTAAAAAAAAAGGATGTCAATTTTGTTTGGGAGCCACGTCGCACGACCACGCAATTTTCAGTCTTTGGCCAGCCGAATGATCCGGTGCTTAAGTGGTTAAAAAAAACAGCAGCTGGCCGACTCCCAATCAGCGCTTTCAGCCAATGGCAGAGAGTGCTGATTAGAGTGTTCTGGCGGGGGGATCACTGTTAGAACACCAACAGCTCAACAGGGGAGATCGCTGGACTAACGCTGCATGGTTAGTACTGCAGCTCCAATCGGAGCTGACAGTTTTTTTTCATGCAAGCAGGGCCGCCATCAGGGGGGTACAGGCATTACACCTGTAAGGGGCCCGGGGGTCCCCAGGGGCCCGGATGGGAACCACCCTAAAAAAAAAAAAAAAAAAAAAAAAAATTTTTATTTTTTTTTAGGGGTCCGAAGATCCCCAGGGGCCCGGAGGCCACCAAGGGCCCAGACGGCAAGCCCTTTTTTTTTATAAAAAAAAAATGTTTTTTATAAAAAAATATATTTTTTTATAAAAAAAATTTTTTTTTTTATATATTTTTTTATTAAAGGGCCAATTTTTTTTCTTTTATTTTTTTAGAGGTCCCCAGGGGCCCGGAGGCCACCAGGGCCCCAGATGGCAAGCCCTTTTTTTTCTTTATTTTTTTTATAAAAAAAAATATTTTTTTATAAAAAAATATATTTTTTTAATATATTTTTCTTTTATTTTTTATTAAAGGGCCAATTTTTTTCTTTTATTTTTTTAGAGGTCCGGAGGTCCACAGGGGCCCGGAGGCCCCCAGGGCACCGGATGGCAACCCCCTTTTTTTTATTTATTTTCTATTAAAAAATATATAGATTTTTTTATATATTTTTATTTTATTTTTTTATTAAAGGGCCATTTTTTTTAGGGGTCTAGGGGCCCGTAGGCCACCAGGGCCCCAGATGGCAACCCCCTCTTTTTTATTATTATTTTTTTTTTTTTATATATTTTTTTATAAAAAAAATATTTTTTTAACCACTTACCTACTGTGCACCTAGACCCCCTTCCTGCCCAGACAAAATATAAGCTTCCCGCACTGCGTCGCTTTAACTGACAATTGCGCGGTCGTGCGACGTGGCTCCCAAACAAAATTGGCGTCCTTTTTTTCCCACAAATAGAGCTTTCTTTTGGTGGTATTTGATCACCTCTGCGGTTTTTATTTTTTGCGCTATAAACAAAAATAGAGCGTCAATTTTTAAAAAAATGCAATATTTTTTCCTTTTTGCTATAATAAATAACCCCAAAAAATATATAAAAATTTTTTTTTTCCCTCAGTTTAGGCCGATACGTATTCTTCTACATATTTTTGGTAAAAAAAAAATGCAATAAGCGTTTATCGATTGGTTTGCGCAAAATTTATAGCGTTTACAAAATAGGGGATAGTTTATGGCATTTTTTTTTTTTTTTTTTTTTTACTATTAATGGCGGCGATCTGCGATTTTTTTATTGGGACTGCGACGTTATGGCGGACATTTCGGACACTTTTCTGACATTTTTGGGACCATTTACATTTATACAGTGAAAAATGCTATAAATATGCATTGATTACTGTATAAATGTGACTGGCAGTGAAGGGGTTAACCACTAGGGGGCGGGAAGGGGTTAAATGTGTGTCCTATGAGTGTTCTATGTAGGGGGAGGGGGGGGTGACTGGGGGAGGTGACCGATTGTGTCCCTATGTACAAGGGACACAATCTCCTCTCTCCCTGACAGGGACGTGCAGCTCTGTGTTTACACACAGAGCTGCACGTCCCAGCTCACTTACAGAGCAATCGCGTGTGCCCGGCGGCGATCGTTGCCGCCGGGCACTCGCACGGGATCCCCGCGGATGCGCCGCCGGCGACGCGCGCGCGCCCGCCCGCGGCTTTAAAGGGACATCACGTCATATGACGTGATGTCAGAACAATGGAGTCGTCTGCCCGCCGTCAATTGACGGCGGGCAGATGACAAGTGGTTAATATATTTTTCTTTTATTTTTTATTAAAGGGCCAATTTTTTTTCTTTTATTTTTTTAGGGGTCCGGAGGTCCACTGGGACCTGGAGATCCCCAGGGCCCCAGATGACAACCCCCCTTTTTTATAAAAAAATATATAATTTTTATATATTTTTTTATTTCTTTTATTTTTATATTTATATTATCCTTTTTTATATTTTTTTTTTACTTTTTTATATTATTTTATTTCTTTTTTTTAATATATAGATGTATTTTTATTAAAGGGCTCAGAGGTCCCCAGGGCCCCATGTGTCAAACCCCCTTTTTTTATAATTGTATTTTTTATTTTTGTTTATATATTTTTTTTATATATTTTTTTTTTTATTAAAGGGCCCAGAGGTCCCCAGGGCCCTGGAAGGCAACCCCCTTTTTTTTATATATATAAATGTTTATTTATTTTTTATATATATATTTTTTTCTTTCTTTTTTTTTTAAAGGGCCCAGAGGTTTCTTTTTATTAAAGGGCCCAGAGGTCCCGAATGGAAAGCCCCCCTTTTTTTGTAATTTCCTTTTATAAAAAAAAAATAACGTCCCCGGGGCCACAGTTGGCAACCACCCTTTTTAAAAAAAAAAAAAAAAATATATATATATATATATATATATATATATATATATATATATTTTTTTTTTTTTCTTTTCTTTATATTAAAGGGCACAGAGGTCCCCAGGGCCCCGGATGGCTACCCCCCTTTATTATATATATTTTTCTTTATTTCTTATTTTTGTAAAGGCCCCCCCCCCACTTCTCAATTCGCGGCAGCAGCCCCCCCCCCCCCCCGCTTCTCAATTTCATGCGGCAGCACCCCCCCCCCCCCGGTTCTCTGCTCCAGGGGGCCCATGCCTGAAGCTGTGTAAGGGGCCCCAAAATTCCTGATGGCGGCCCTGCATGCAAGCACTGTGTTGCACGAAAAAAAATGGATGCGTACCCGGCTTTAGATAGGGAGAGATGATAGAGTATTTGCAGGGAAAGATAGCTACTACTAAACAATGCTGCAGAAAGGAAAAGTGCGACATGCAGCCATATACTGTACAGTGCATTGTTAGTGTGTTTTGGAGGTTTTGAGTAAATAGGGGGAGCTGAGTGCTGACCATGTCAGATATTTGCATAGAGAGATAGTTACTGCTATACTATACCGTTCTCAACAGTGATACACACTGTGCTGTACTGTGCTACATTACAGTTTTTTGTTTGGTGTTTTGTTGCTTTTTTAATACATTTTTCTTTTTTTACTTTAAGGTTAGAATAGTCTTCCAGGGTTAGGGTTTGGGGCATTTCTGGGGTAGGTTTTTAATTTGTAATCTTTTTTATATTTTTATATAATTCTGCTAGTGTGTTTTTATTTCGGGATCAGCAGATGAGCACATGAACTTCTTCCTGACACAGACAAAGCTGCCTTTGTTTTCAGCACATCACCAGATACTTGTGCGGTACAGTTTAGGGCACTGAATCACCACTTTGCTAAGTTCACTGCAGTAGCACATCCTCAAATCTCTATTGTCATAGTTACTTAGGCAATCCCCTGTATTCATAAAGTCAGGTAGGCCTAAAGGCAGAAGCAGAGGTTGTGCATTTATAGATAGGGATTAAAGTGGATGTAAACCCAAATTATTTTCTTTTTTACTGTCACAATGTAGAGTAAAAGATTTCCTATCATCTGTGCCCAGTCTTGCCACACAGAGTTAATCCAGCTCTGAGCAATCCTCTTTTCTTTTTTCAGTGAGATAAACGGACAAACAGGAGAAAACTTTTATCCGTTCTTCCCCCTTGCTGTGAGTGACAGGTTATTTACATATCTCATGCACTAGCCTGGAGACAGGTATTATTTTTCAATTCCCACACCCACTCTTTTCTGAAGTCATGTGGTTACTTTTCTGGATTTTGACTGGATGTTAGTGATCATAGCAGAATTTAGTGTAAGAAATACACAGGACAAAATGCATGTTGACAAGGGGGGTGTAAAAGAGGGCGGAGAGTCTACTGACATCACGACTCCACCCACCGAGGTCCAGACAACAGAACCACCCACAGAATCTGCAGTTTTCCAGTTCTTATAACAGACAAAAGGGAGACATTTGACAGGTAAGAGAGGCCCGGAGCAAAAGAACAAGCCATAGGCGGAGGGCCGGGCATGACGGGGTTAACAGAAAACCTTACAAGCCAGGGGGGAGTGGTCATGAGAGGTGTAGTGTGGGAGGGGAGGAGAAGCTATAAATTCCTCCCCCCTCCTTTTCCTGGGTAACACAGTCTGGGGAGAAAAGTTGCCACCCACCCTCCCTTTTTTGTTATGGGCTTGCTGATAGTGGTGATAATGGTTGAGAGAATTTTGTTTTGGGTGCTTTCCTTGTGTTTTGTTTCTCCTTATGCAGGTACGAGGTGCATGCTGTCGTGGCAGTGGTGGGTGTTTGGACTTTGCAGGAGAAGAAATTACCCCAAATATGGATGCCATTACCCAGAGGTGGTATGGGTTCTGAAGGGTGTGTGGTTTCCAGTCTACCAAGGTGTAGCTGGAATGTTGGTTAATGGGGGCACTGCAGTCAGTGGTCGTCTCTGAGCCAGCTTGTCGGCTTGAGGCCTATGACCAGAGGTGAGGTACCGCAGTGCCAATAAAATGTTATAATGTTAAAAGGTTTTACAAGTCAGTGTTAGTGGTGCCTGCAAAGTCCAGCACTAGTATGAGAAGAACTGTTTTTCTCAGGAATTATATGGTTTATATATGTTATTTATTATTGGATGTTATCTAAAATAAAGGAGGCTGCTACGGCCAGTTTTACTCCAAGTTACAGTGGTGGTCTCATTATTATTAAAGGTTTAAGGGGGAGTATAAATCAGTGGGTCTTAGCAGTAAAGGTTATATCTGGGATACCATAGTCAAGGATACATGCAGGAGGCATCTATATCCTCATAGATCAGCACTATGGCAGTGGTTTAAAAGCATGAGAGTGGGCTTACATCCACTTTAAGCAGATTCTCCATCTGTAAATGAAAAAATGCAGCACTTAGAAGAAGTGCTGAGGAAGAACCTCTTGGTCTCATTTCCAGATGGTGGCAGGATCCCTTCCCATATAGCATGCAAATACGGCTGCACACTGTATGCAACACTGGTGTGAAGGGAATATAAGACAGGCTTCAGATCCAGTGGCGGCCGCTAATGCAGGGAGTTTTTTTTCTTCAAAGCACATGATTAGAGCAGGAGGGTGGGCTCAAGGCGTACTGTCACCAGTGCAGTACAAAGTCATTATATAACTTGTGTGGTGGTGACCAGAGATACCTACTGGTGACAGTATGTCAAAAAATAAAATAAAATAATAATAATTTTGTTCCAAAAAATTTGGTAAAAAAAATGACAACTTCCAAAAACTTACTAAATACCCTGAACTGTCTACTTTTCAAAAATGTGGATCATGTAGGGGATATTTGTACTATCCTGGCATTTTTGGGCCTCAAGAAAATAGATAGTTCTTTAGTACATCATTCATGATTTACAGATATATATATAGTTTGTGGACTGTATAACTTTCCTACAGACTAATTAATATACACTGATTTGGGTTATTTTCACCATAGAAACATAGTATATACATACAGATATTTTGCCTTTCAGTTCTATTTTAGGGCGGTTCACACTGGTGCGATGTCAGAGATCGGAAGTGATTCGCACCGCACTGCAGTGAAAATCACATTCAATCTCTGTGCTATGTGAGTTCAGCCATAAAGATCGTATGGCTGAATTTGCATCAAACTCGCACATAACCCTTTTTTTTGTCCGCAGCAGATCACACCAATGCGATCCGATTCCTGTCCGAGTTAGCAGATCGCAAACTGATCTGCAAACTGATTTGGGGGTGACGTTAACTTTTAACTGACACTCCAAGCAGTTTGCATTGGACAGTGTGAACTGCTGCCGGGAAACATGCGATGCTGGAACCCGCAGTGGATTTGCAGGGTTCCTGCATCACAGCAGTGTGAACCGCCCTTAAACTGAATGGGTGGCCATTAGATGTCACTCCAAACAGTGCCAAATTGTACTAAAGAACACAAAACATACACTATCAAACAGAGAATGGCATAAAGGGGTTTAATTTACTAAAGCTGCAAAGGGCAAAGCAATGCCGCGTACACACGACCGTTTTTCATGACGAGAAAATGCAATTTTTTAAATTGGTCGTGAAAAACGGTCGCGTGTAGGCTCCAGAGCATTTTTCGCAACGAGAAAAATGGGCATTAAAAATGTAGAACCTCGTCGTTGTTTTTATCGTCGTGAAAAACGGTCGCATGTAGGCTTTAACGACAGGGGTAAAAACGCGCATGCTCAGAAGCATGTTATGAGAAGGGAAATTTTCATAATCAGCCCAAAGGGTGGCGCCATTCGAATGGAACTTCCCCTTTATTGTGCTGTTGTACATGTTGTACGCTTTTTTAATCAAATGGTAAAAGACTTATGCCGCGTACACACGATCATTTTTCGGCATGAAAAAAAATGATTGTGTGTGGGCTTCACATCGTTTTTCATGTTCTGAAAAACGACAAAAAAAAAAAAAAAAATCGAACATGCTGCATTTTTTAACATCGTTTTAAACAATGTCATTTTTCAGGTTGTAAAAAATGATCGTGTGTGGGCTAAAACTACGCTTTAAACCTGCGAATGCTCAGATGCAAGTTATGAGATGGGAGCGCTCGTTCTGGTAAAACTACCGTTCATAATGAAGTAAGAACATTCATCACGCTGTAACACAGAAAAGCGCGAATCGTCTTTTACTAAAAGGGAATCAGCTAAAGCAGTCCAAAGGCGAATGGAACTTCCCCTTTATAGTGCCATCGTACGTGTTGTTTGTCACCGCACTTTGCTAGATCATTTTTTAAAAACGATGGTGTGTGGGCAACATCGTTTTTAATTCAATCTTATTTTATTCAGAAAAGAAGGAGGAATAGAGAGGCAAATAACGGCTCAAGTAGTACATACAGTCAAAGCAAATATATCAACAGTAATCATCGTATATGACATATTAAACAAAAAAAAAAATAAAACAAATAGGGGGATAGGAGCATGTGCGTGTGGACCAACATAGGGCCGTATGATTGAACAATCTCTAGGTACATGAAATAATCATTATGTGTATCTACCAACCTCACAGAAGTGAGGGGTGCAGTGTTGTATCACACGCGGTGTAGTGGGAGAGATTATACACGAACCTGAAAGTAATACAAGACCCATGGGGTCCCATAACGGGCAAATAACCACAGGTGGGTCAAGGCCATGATACGTTAGCTCTATGAATTCTCAAGGAAGTATTTAGATATCAAGAAAAGGACAAGAAGCAGGGGCAGATAAAAAAAAAAAAAAAGGGGGGCATAGAGACAGGGGACCAGAATCAATGGACAAGAGTCACTCCATCATGGCATCAGGGTCACATCGTCCATGGCAAGTTCGGCCCAAGAGACAAACTCAGAAGAGTATCGGAACATGGACCATGAAGTCCATGTGAGGGAGAACTGCTCGCTTTTACCACCCTCCTCCGCCAACAGACGCTCGAGGTCCCTTATGCGGTCCACTTCGACAGCCCAATCTCCCAGGGAAGGCATGGTTGCCGATCTCCAATGACGGGGGATTACCACTCTGGCCGCCGCCAGGAAGTGTCGTAGTATATCGTTTTTGATGGATTTGAACGTGCCCGGAAGTATAGATAAGAGAGCTATCTCAGGAGAGGGGTGAATAGAGGTCGCCACCAGTTTGCAGTAGAGTTTGAAAATCCGCTGCCAGAATCCCTGCACAGGAGGGCAGTCCCACCAGATGTGGAGCATGGTTCCCCGGTGATTAAGACACCGCCAGCAGGTATCCGGCACTGCCGAATCGAAATGATGGACAGTTGTTGGGCATCTATACCACCTTGTTAGCAACTTGAACCCTTTCTCTTGCGTCTTAGTGGCCAAGGATAGTTTGTGTGTCAGGACAAAACACTTCTTCCAGTCAAGAAGGGAGATAGAGTGACGGAGGTCCATCTCCCAGGCCACTGTAAACGGCGGGGGGTCAGGGAAGGAGATATTGAGCAACAGGGAGTAGAGTTGAGATACCACATGCGTTGGGGGATCCGTCTGTAGAAGCAGTGCCTCAAACTCCGTCGGTTCAGAAAGGATATCCGGGATGGACGGGAGAGTTCGAATGTAAGAAGTAATCTGTTGCCTCAGAAGCCACCGTGTGGGGTGTCGGGAGGACGGATCGGTCGGGGTATCCGTCCTCAGGGTGGGGTCTGCACGAAGGACCTGGGCTAGTCTCCTATGATCCTCTTTTCGCCATGGTCCGAATCTTGTTACGGACATGGCCGGCGGAAAGGCTGGGGTCCCGAAAAAGGGGGCCATGGGCCCCATGTGATTCGATAAGCCCCTCCTAGATCGTAAGCGATCCCAGGTCTGGATCGTTTGAAGGGTAAGGTCGCTGAAAGGGCCCGAACCCCCCCGAACCGTGGGTGAGGTCCATGGGAGAGCAGAGAGATCAATAGGGTTCATGTGGCTCTCCAACTGAACCCAGAGCTTGGTTGAGGAGTTGTGGAACCAATCCAGTATGCGAGTGAGCACCGCGGCCTTATGATACAAGGAGGCATCTGGGGCTCCAGCTCCCCCCCTAACCTTTGGTAGAGATAATGTTTCATATCGTATTCTGGGACGGGCAGCATTCCAGATGAATTTGGAGAACATCTGGCGCAGCTTCTTGAAGTAGGAATTAGGAATATGAATAGGAATGGTTTGGAACAGATATAGGAACCTAGGGAGAACATCCATTTTCAGAGCATTTACCCTACCTAGCCATGAGAGCCGTTTGGACGCATGAGTGATTAAATCTGCTTGGGTCCTAAGAAGCAGGGGGGTAAAGTTCAGAGAGAAGAGTTGGGATGGATCCGCCGGAATTTGAATTCCGAGGTACCCAATGGAGGTAGAACCAGTTTTGAAGGAAAAGGTGGTCGATAGTCTCCGTAGGTCTGGCTTGGACAAAGATATGTTAAGGATTTCCGATTTAGTGTAGTTTACCTTGAAATTGCTAACTGCTCCAAATTTCTGAAACTCCTGGAGCACTGAGGGCAAGGATGTATGTGGGCGTGTCACAAACAAGAGCAGATCATCCGCGAAAAGGGTGAGTTTAGTATGTATGGGCCCGATTTTGATGCCCTGAACCGAGGGATTATTACGTATAGCAATGGCTAGGTGTTCCATTGTAAGAACGTAGAGGAGGGGGGACAGTGGGCATCCCTGTCGAGTCCCGTTAGATATGGAGAAGGTCGGGGATAGCGAGCCATTCAACCTAACCCTAGCAGACGGGGAAGAGTAAAGGGACATTATCCTTGCCAGCATATTAGGTCCCAAGCCGATTTGTTGCAGGGACAGTTGAAGGAACTGCCAGTCTACTCGGTCAAATGCCTTTTCGGCATCGACCGTTAAGAGACATAATGGTACATCGTGAGACCGGGCATAATCAGTTAGAAGAAGAGTCTTTAGGGTGTTGTCCCTAGCCTCCCGGCCACTCACAAAACCGACCTGATCTAGGTGAATTATCTCTGGCAACAGTGGCTGTAGCCTATTTGCCAGTATTTTAGCAAAGACTTTCAGGTCGACTCCAATCAAAGAGATCGGCCTATAGTTAGCGCAGAGAGTAGGGTCCTTGCCCGGCTTTGGAATTAGGGAGATGTGGGCCTCAAGCGTTTGTGGAGGAAACACTGAGCCCCCTGTCAGAGAGTTAAAGACCTTAGTAAGGAAGGGCGCAAGGAGAGCCGAAAATAGTTTATAGAACTTGGGGGTGAAGCCATCCGGACCCGGGCTCTTTCCACTCGGTGTACCTGCTATGGCTTTGGCGACTTCATCTTCCGTGATAGGGGTTTCCAGATCAGCAATGGTGTCGGCTTTTAATGTAGGAAGTGCCGTATCTGAGATATAGGCCAATTGGTCCACCTCTTCAATACCAGGGGAACCTGTCGATCGGGTCGCAGGAATATTATACAGGGATTGATAAAAGTCCCTGAATTCCTCAGCCATCTTAGTCGGAGCGGAGATCAACTCTCCCCGCGCCCCCCGAATGTGGGGCACAAAGGCGGAGGACCCCTTAGGATGTAGGGAGCGAGCTAGCGAACGACCACATTTATCCTGGAACTTGTACTGATGGAAGGCTAGCTTATCCGCATATGTGCGTGCGGAGGTCTCATACAGTTCTCTGAGTTGTGATCGCGCCCTAGACACATCCGACAGCGTTGACACCGTCGGGGATCGTTTGTGTTCAACTTCTAGGTCTCTAAGTGTTCGGACTGCTGCCTCTATGGCGGCCGAGCGTTCCTTTTTCAGACGCGCACCCATTTGGATAAAGGTTCCGCGTAGTACGGCCTTCAATGCCTCCTATTGGAAGGGCACTGCAGTCGTATCTGAGGCGTGATCAGCAAGAAAGTTGGAGATTGTATCAGAGACCCTCTGCACACACTCCGAAGTCGTGAGTAACGAATCATTCAAGCGCCACGTCCACTCCCTGACTGGAGTGGAGGGGATCGAGAATGTCATATGGATAGGAGAGTGATCAGACCAGACCATCGGGTCTATGCTGCATTCAGGAGACCAATCTAGACAGCTGTGGTCGCTCATCAGGTAGTCTATGCGACTATAGGTGTGATGTACATGGGAGAAGTGGGTATAGTCGCGGGACGTGGGGTGTAGCACTCTCCAAACGTCCACAAGACGCATATCAAAAAATGCCCGCTTCAGCGCCCTAAGTTTAGGGAATGAGACACCCGATCGTGAGGCAGAGGAATCTAAAAGTGGCTCTAGAGGGGTGTTAAAATCACCTCCCAAAACGAGCTTACCCTCCATGAACCCCGACAGAATCTTTAAGTAATTCAGCGCAGATGATACTTGATTAACATTGGGGAGATAGATGTTAGTTACTGTAAATTTAGTACCCCACAGCAGGAATTTCACGAAAACATACCTTCCATGAGGGTCAGAAAGCTGGTCAAGCACCTCTATGGGGAGCGTCTTATGAAAGGCAACAGACACTCCCTTAGCTTTCTGAGTTGGGTTAGTGCTATGGAACCACCTATTGAAATATCTGTTGGAGCAGAAGGGGGTGGAGGCAGTGTGAAAATGTGTCTCCTGGAGGAGAAGCACATTGACTTGGCGTTTGTGCATGTGATAAAGGATTTGTCCTCTTTTAGAGGCAACATTGATGCCATTAACGTTGTAGGAACAGAATTGCAGCTTGGGGTGAGATACCATTGTGTGGGCCATGATGGAGTGACAGAGAAGAAGGGGGGGGGGGAAAGAAAAGAAGGCCGGAGCGGAGGAATAGGGAACGGGAAAGGGAAAAGGGAAAGGGAGACAGCGAGGAAGGAAGAGAAGAGGAGAAAAGAGGTGAGGAAGAGATTAACCAAAGAGAGCCACTCAGAATAGTGGTTCAAAAAAAAAGAAAAACTACTGGTGTCTCAGAGAACGGGACACCTCGTGAAAAATCACGTGTTAGGCACAGACTGTGCCAATCCTATTTAGGGAGGATGAACAGGGTTAGAACAGCCGAGTTGTGGTCCCGGCAACTTAGCAGGCATACAGAACATAAATGTAACTTACCCAATAACCGTAACATTTGATGCACAACTTCCCAGTTATCAAAGAGCAGATTGTATAGCTAATATTATTGGTAATTTCAGGCATCCTAAACAGTAAAGAGGTATATGTAAAGTAACAACAGGGTAGAAACTAGCTGAGGACAAGATAGAGGCACAAATGGTCCCATGGGGTCCCTCGGGGACCAACAGACCATTCGCAACATCCATGGCAGCGAAACCCCCGATCACCGTCTTAGCTTAGCCCAGACAACGATGCAAACGCACGTTAGCTGCCCCTGACATGGTTTATGAGACCCAAGCCACCGGAGTAGATGAGACCGGTACCGAGGGGACCCCCGGGAGCCCCAGGACAATCCAGGGGATTGCGTCCACGAACCCCCAAGCCAACCCACAGGCCCTCGGCCCCGGGAAGACACAAAGACATCAGGGGAGCGGGCCCGTCATAGACTGATAGGCAACGTTAGCATTACCATCTGTCCCACCAGAGCCCCGGTAAGCACAACTGCACCAGTCGGGGGCCGCGGGAGGGTCCTCAAGTCAAGTAATACAGTCAAACCATTAATAACATTCAAAGGGGGCAACGATCAGTAGGTCACGGGATGGGAACACAAGTGAGTAAAACAGAACAACGGAAACATATTCAAGGCCAACCTGATCGAAGTCCTGTATAGGAGCTGTACCCTCCTAGTGGATAAAAAAAAAAAAAAATTAATAAAAAATAAAAAATAAGACACCCCTAGGAGGAAGAACCAGTGCAGGTCTCAACTGGGAAAGCTTGGATCAGTCTTCAGGTGACGTGGCCCGCCGCTCTCTAGTGCCGGAAGGCGCCGATCCAGACTGTGGATACCTTCGACGCTGAAGAGGAGGGCCCGGAAGCCGCTGGCGGTCATCTGGAGGGTCCAGCCAGTTCGGGACGGTGACAGGGTCCTGGTCCAGGAAGAGGAAGAAGGCAGGAAGTTGGTCCGGATCTGACAGGACAAATTTGTGGTTATCACCTCGGGTCACTTTGATGCTGAAGGGGTGGCCCCAGGTGTATGAAGCACCAGCTTGGCGAATCACTTCCAGCAATGGGCGGACTACTCGTCGCATGTATAGCGTGTTACGGGAGAGATCCGGGTACAGGTGGATGGAGGATCCATGAAAGTCCAACGGGCCTAGGCGCCAGGCCTTGCGTAAGATCTCCTCTTTCAGGGTATAGTAGTGCACCCGGCACAGGACGTCCCGAGGGCGGTCCCTGCGATCGCCCCCCATGCCCCCCACCCTATGTACTCTGTCCAGTTCGATAGGGGATGTAACCTCCCTGCCCAGGACCTGGTTGAGGATAGCGATGACAGTGGGTTTGAGATCAGTACCCGAGGTTGCCTCCGGGACACCCTGCAACCGGATGTTGTTCCTGCGGCTCCGGTTTTCACCGTCTTCAATTCGGAGCTGGTGCTGTCGCAAACGGGAAAGGTGAGCCGCAGAGGCATTTTCAAGCGTTGCTATTCGGGCCGAATGGTCTTCCTGGGTGGTGGCCAGTTCAGAAACTGCAACCTCCGATGCCGAGACCCGTTGTTTAAGGGCAGTCAGTTCACCGTGGAGAGAGGCCTCCAATTTAGAGGCCCAGGCGTCAAAATCAGACCGGAAGGCAGAGAGCAGGGCAGTGGTTGTGGAGCCCCCTGAGGCTGGGAAAGGCATCCCCTCCGGGGTAGTGCTTACATCAGTGGAAGAGGGCAGCGCGGGTCCGGACAGTGGATCTGAAGGGTCCATCAGAGGAGACGGGAGTGGGCCCGAGCCGTCCCCGCCGGCCGATGAGGAAGCTGTAGGCGGGGGAGGAGGCTTAGTTTTGCCCGGTGTTCGGCTTGCTGAAAGTTTGTCTTTCCCTGTACGAGGGTCTTGTGAAGTTGTGCGTAGCAGGTACCGTTGGATAGTGCCTTGTTGTAGTTCAGTGTGGTCGTTAGATGCAGAACTGGAAGCCGCCATCAGAGGATCGGGTGCGGGTCAATATGAAGACAGCCTGCGGTTGTCGGGAGAGCACAGAGCTCAGCGGTGCATGTCGTCAGCCGACCATTTTCACGCCCCCACAGGTGAAATAGTGATGCAGCTGTATAGTCCAGACACTTCACGAATAGAGGACTGCTCGGGTATACAGTTTAGGCAGTGTGGTGATAGACCGGGCAGGACCCGCGGCTGAAGAAGGGGTGCGCTGAGGCCAGAGGTGAGTGTCAGCCAAGTCCGGGGGCAGCAAGATGGCCACCGCACCTTGTGCCGGAGCCGTGGCCACGACCCGTTCGTCTGGCGGTCAAGGGGGCAGAGGGTGGCACAGTGGTGCGGTCTGGCTGAGCATCCAGGAGGGCCCCAGGGCGTGAGGAGGACAAGGAGGGAAGATGGCCACCCCCACCCCAGTATGGGAGCAGCAAGATGGCCGCTGGTGCTGTGTTGGATAGGGAGATCCTCTGGGCCGGTACCCAGGTCTCTTCACTAGTGGGCGGGGGTTGCCTTCAGATTATGGGGCCTGAGTCTGGAAGGAGGGGTGGAACAGGGTAGCTGAAAGGACAATGGGCGTCCAAAGATGGCCGCCACTCACCTCCGCACAGTGAAGCTCTCTGATGGGTGTCCTGGTTGTGGGGGCACCCTAGCTACCCCCGGTCCGGGGGGCAGTGGTGGTCCAGTTTAGAGCGGGGCGCCGTTCCTCCCGCAATAGCGGCACTCGAGCGCGGCGACTTCAGAGGCCTCACAGGCCTCAAGATGGCGGCGGATCCTCCAGGAGGGGAGCCTGTTCCGGCTAAAATCCCTGGGCTGTCGGCCGATCCAGAGCCTCAAGTCCCGGTAAGTAGTGGAGAGTGGATCGGCGAGGGGTAGATGCCTGTTCCGCGGCCGCCTTACTCGAGCCCGGTGCGTTCCGAGGCCTTGCAGGCCTCAAGATGGCGGCGGACCCCCGCGAGTGGAGCCTGGTTCGGCTTGCGTTACAGGGTGGGCGGCTCGGCTAGAGGCACAATACGGCTAGTGGATCGTGCAGGGTAAGTCCAGGAGTTAGGATGGCGAGTTTTTGGGGCCAAATGTGGCGTATTGACCCGTGATGGCAATAGATTTCCTCAGGCCTGACAGAGCTCCTCTATAGCAACGTCTATCCCCGCTCACGTCCGGACACGCCCCCCGGCAACATCGTTTTTAATGATGAATTTGGGAAAATGTTTTTTGGACATGCTGAAAAACAAAGTTTTTTTTTCATGCTGAAAAATGATCATGTGTACGCGGCATTACTGCTGCGGCTGGCCTTGCTGGCCTTGGGCCCAGACATTCCCATCCTATCCGGACACACATCCTCATTGCTGCTCGTCTAACCATAGCCCGTAATTGGAAAAGCAGTACCCTTCCAACCCTTCAACAAGCTATACCCACTGTCAACCAACATGTGCACCTGGAAGACATGTTTGCCAAAGCCAATCTAACCATGCCGAAATTCCTCCTAGACTGGTCCCCCTGGCTTGCTGATGCTAGGGCAGAGAAAATTGCCCCCCTAACCAAACTTTATGGCAGACCAGTTTCAGCGGACAGATTCGATCGTGTGTACGGGCTAGCAGACAGGTTTCCAGCAGACAAAAGTTTTAAAGCATGCTTTAAAACTTGTCTGCTAGAAAGCCGTCTGTCGGATATGTCCGCTGGTTAGTACGCCTAACCAGCGGACCGAAATCTCCTGCATGCGTCAAATGGATTCGACACATGCGTGGAAGTATTTTACTTCCTGGTTCGGTGACGTGGTAGCGTCAACGTCACCGCTATGTCACCGCGATGTCTGTCCGTGGGGATTTTGGTCTGATCGTGTGTATACAGGTCAAACCAAAATCTCCCAGGAGACATGTCCGATGAAAACGGTCCGTCGGACCGTTTTCATCGGATATATCTCCTCCTGTGTACGGGGCCTATGTCTCTCCCCCTTTGTACTAGGCTCCTCTGACATAATATAAGCTGTAATACTAAAATCAGAATGGTCAACTGCACTTGTAACTTAAATTCAATAAGTCTCCTATGTTGCAGCTACAAACCTACCCCAGCTTCACTGCCAATATAGAAGTCCACAAACTGTGATCCGGTGCTCTAGCCAGGACATTCAGTCCCCATAAATACAATACTTAAATCAACTCGGATGCTCTTGAATAAAAGTCCTTTATTGGTTACATGGGTACAGGCTATACCCTGACACGTTTCGGCTAAGAAGCCTTCATCAAAGTGCTACCCATGTAACCAATAAAGGACTTTTATTCAAGAGCATCCGAGTTGCCAGCTCTTTTTGATTCTAACACAAACCTACTATTAGGCTTCCCCCCTTCACTAGACCCTTGCCTTTCCTCTGTTTCTTTCTTTTTCCTTTTCCTCTTTTACCCGATGCCCAGATGAGTAAAGCACGCTGCTTGTTCATTATAGATTCATTACTATTTTTGCAACCTATTCTGTGTTGTATTATCATCTATACCAATTTCCTTGGTTCGCATACATGGTGCATTTGATTATTATCGCACTCATATGTGCAGAGGCGTATCTAGTGAAAATGGCGCCTATGGCAAGCACTGAAACTGCGCCCATGTCAAAACATTTGAAACCCATCTTACAGATAACCTTAACAAGAAAAACAGCTGACAAATCTAAATGAATGTCTGCAAGGTAGACAGACAGAATAGTGTAATGATTCTGTTAACAAACGAGTAAATACCTATTAAATTCCTTCATCTATATCCCCTCCGGCGTTCTAGTTTCTGTTCTCTCATTCACTTCCTGGTTTGCGTCGCTCGTTCATGTAAGAACTACATTTCCCAGTATCCATTGCGGCACCCCCAGCAATTCACACCTCCTTGAAGTCTCTAACACGTAGAGAGCATCCTGCCGCACAGATGTAGTTCCCAGGAGGGGGTGACGACCGACAACCCAGTGTGAAAGAGGCCTTAAAGTCATCATCATGTGCGATACATGATGATGACTTTAAGGCCTCTTTCACACTGGGGGGGTGGGGTCCTCGGTGGTAAAGTGCTGCTATTTTTAACGGCGATTTACTGTCTTTTTTGCAGCGCTGTTCAGCCGCTAGCGGGGCGCTTTCAACTCCCGCTAGCAGCCGAGAAATGGTTAAAAAAAAACGCCTGCAAAGCACCGCTTTGATTTTAATGGGCAGGGGTGCTTTAAGAGCCACTCCTACAGCGCCTCAAAGATGCTGCTTGCAGGACATTTTTTAATGTCTCGCCAACGCACTGCTCCAGTGTGAAAGCCCTCTGGCTTTCTTCACACAGGAGTGAATGGAGCCGTTCTTTCAGGGCGCTTTACAGGTGCTACAGCGCTACAAAATAGAGCACTGGAATGTGAAAGCCCAAGGACTTTAACACTGGAGCGGTTGGCAGGACATTAAAAAAAGTCCTGCGAGCCGCATCTTTAAGGCGCTGTAAGATCAGTGTACACACTTATTCAAACGTGCCCCTGCTCATTAAAACCAATGGGCAGCGTCGCTGAACCGCCAGCAATGCACCGCTGCAGCTGCGCTTTGCGGGCGATTTTAACCCTTTTTTGGGCCGCTAGTGTTTGTGCTAGCAGAACGCTCAAAGTCCTGTCAGACACATCTTTGAGGCACCCTGCTAGTGGATGAATAGCGCTGCAAAAAACGTCAGTAAAGCGCTGCTAAAATAGCGGCGATTTACCGCCAATGGTGCAACGCCCCAGTGCATAGCCATAGATATCTTAAATAAAGTGATTTCTGCAAGTAGTACCTGCACAAATCACTTTATTTATATTTATGGCTATGCAGAATTATAATTTGCTATCATCATGAAAAAAGTCATCATGTGCTGGGCACAATCTCAAACAGAAGCATGCAGCCAATCCTACATGTGGGAAATAACTAGCCAATCCACACGGGTGGGTATGATGAACAGAAATACACTTGATTTGCCCTGTCAACCGACAAGTTTTACAAACAAAAGACCATAGAAGGCAACGGAGCAGGCTCACTACAGAGAGTTAAGAAAAGGTAATAATGGAGGCCCACGAGGCCGTCCTACAGAAGACATCCGGAAGCAAAAGCTGGACTGTTGCCCATTAAACCGATATACGCCTAGTGGAATGTGCCCTGGCCGACTCCGAAGGAACTGGGTCCTCGCCTTTATAAGCTTATTGGACTGACTAGACAATACCGGCCACAATCATTCAGCTCGAGGCTCAACTGCCAGCATGCAGGACGAACAACTAGACAGAGTCTCTGAGACGGAGGAAGTAGCTCGCAAGCATACCCCAAGATTTCATCTATGTCCAGAGGATGAATTCTAGTGGACTGGTAGGTCCAAAAGTTGAGGTAGGACGATTCCCTGCCTCTTATGGGACCTTGAGGCAATCATAGATTTGAGTCGATCAAAGGAAAAAAGGCGTATGTCTTCTGGAAACCAATCGATCTGTCAGGGCATCCATTCCAGAGGCCTAGCTGCACGATCCAGAGTGTAATACCTCTTAAGCTTAAAGTTGCCGGGAAAGACTAGAGAACAGGACCACTTCGGGAAGGACTTCCCAGGGGCAGAATTCGCTTGAATGACTGCACACGAAGGGACCACTTGGTGACCAGCCGAATACGTGTCAGAAAGACCACTCGGGCTTCTGGACTCCGGGATGTAAGCCGTAGACATGCAGGATAGGTTCTTCTGGACCCAATACATAATGGACTTAACCTCCCTCCATGTGCTCCCAGATTCTTCATATAGGAGATCACCGTGGTGTTGATCACTCTTAATGATACTGACTTTCTCTTCCGGGAACTGGAGAAAAAGACTGAAGGGCACACCAAGCTGCCTGAATCCCCAAGGTGTTCCAGTCCGGGTTGAGAAAACGTATACCTAGCTTGGCTAGGGCAAGATCCGATCTGCAGAGGGCTCCCCAACCGGAGAATTAAATTGACCGTTGCCCCTAGGCATATGTAGCTGCAGGAAACATAAAAAGAAAAAAGGATGCAACGTCTGCAGGGACCACGTGACCATAGGGGTCTTGGAGACCATTGAGCCGAAAAGCTTTGGCACTGTGAGGCCCTTGGTCGTGAAGAGATTAGAGATGACAAAATTCTCCTCTGAGAACCTGGGATCTTCCCCACTGGGAGTGGGATGTTGCTTTCCACCATAGGAAAAAACAAAGCTGGGCTCCAGAGTACACTAGCTGCTGGATTGGTCCTAGGTGGACTTTTACCCTGACCTATGAACCATCCAAAAGCTGGCCAAGGTGGAGACTACCTTCTCCCTGTGAACCAGCAGCTATCCTTTGTTCTGCGTCAGCAACAGGAGGTCGAAGTAGAGACACAATGAACCCCTCTCGTTATGATGAGGGCCATTATGGCCAGAGGAATTCTTGAGAAGACTTGGGTGAGGTGGTCGGCTCAACAGGAAGGGAGACGAACTGTAGATGTTCTTGTCTAACTTGAAACTGGGAGGTATTTGAGAAACTCATTTGTCACTGGAACGTGGAGATAAGTATTTAAGTCGATTGAGAATAGCCGGTGGTCTGGCTGTACAGGTAGTCGACAGAGTCTTCCTTTGACTCTTTCAGATTTTATACACTGTTTAGGTAAGTCAGGACTGACACTGGTCGCAACAAACCTTCTTCTCCTGCTATAGGAGGGGGAAGGGGAAAATATACCCCCTGGGGACCTCAGTCCCTTCAGACATGTACCACTGCTCCCTGCAACTTCAGTGCAACCATGAGTGGGGAGTATGTCAGAGACTCCACTTCTGTCTTGCAGGGGTATACTCTGAATATTTTGTTTGATGAATACGTTTTCTTGTCCACCATACTCCGTTCAGATGATATCTTTAATTCCTGTAAGAAGCAAGAAGGAGAGAATGTATGTTCTTCCCCTGGATGCTTAAAGAACTCCATTGCTTAGCCAGGGAATGGAATGGTCTACCCACACAAGGGCCTCCTTAACCATCTTGGCTAGTACCAGAAAGACATCGAATCCTCTGAAAACCTCTCATCAACTTCCAACTCTCTGTCCGAAGAATCCAGAGAAGCAGCGTAGGGCTGGAAGGATCAAAATCCTTTAGGCTGCATTTAGCCAAGGAGCCATGTAGAATGATAGACTGGCTCCGTGTGTGGTATGCATCACATTATTTAATGGATTTCTCTACCACATGTTTCACCAGAGACTCAATACTTTATTGGATCTGTCTCATTTTCCCTCAACCGCCTGGGCATAACATTGGTCATATAAAGACTTGCCTTCCGGGACTCATGTCCCATATCTCCAGCAGACTCTGCAATCAGAGTGGCTGTCATGGCAGTGAGTGTGGTGAATCAGAGGAGGAATGCTCCGTCTCCTAGTTGCAGGAGGAATGCTACGTCTCCTAGTCGCAGGAGGAATGCTACGTCTCCTAGTCGCAGGAGGAATGCTACGTCTCCTAGTCGCAGGAGGAATGCTACGTCTCCTAGTCGCAGGAGGAATGCTACGTCTCCTTCTAGTAGCAGGAGGAATGCTGCGTCTCCTAGTTGCAAGAGGAATGCTGAGTCTCCTAGTTGCATGAGGAATTCTACGTTTCCTTCTAGTCGCAGGAGGAATGCTACGTCTCCTTCTAGTCGCAGGAGGAATGCTACGTCTCCTAGTCGCAGGAGGAATGCAACGTCTCCTAGTCGCAGGAGGAATGCAACGTCTCCTAGTCGCAGGAGGAATGCAACGTCTCCTAGTCGCAGGAGGAATGCAACGTCTCCTAGTCGCAGGAGGAATGCAACGTCTCCTAGTCGCAGGAGGAATGCAACGTCTCCTAGTTGCAGGAGGAATGCAACGTCTCCTAGTTGCAGGAGGAATGCAACGTCTCCTAGTTGCAGGAGGAATTCTCCTCTAGTTGCAGGAGGAATTCAACGTCTCCTCTAGTTGCAGGAGGAGTGCAACGTCTCCTCTAGTTGCAGGAGGAGTGCAACGTCTCCTCTAGTTGCAGGAGGAGTGCAACGTCTCCTCTAGTTGCAGGAGGAGTGCAACATCTCCTCTAGTTGCAGGAGGAGTGCAACATCTCCTCTAGTTGCAGGAGGAGTGCAACATCTCCTCTAGTTGCAGGAGGAGTGCAACGTCTCCTCTAGTTGCAGGAGGAGTGCAACGTCTCCTCTAGTTGCAGGAGGAGTGCAACGTCTCCTCTAGTTGCAGGAGGAGTGCAACGTCTCCAGTTTTCAGGAGGAATGCGACTTCTCCTCTAGTTGCAGGAGGAATGCGACTTCTCCTCTAGTTGCAGGAGGAACGCGACTTCTCCTCTAGTTGCAGGAGGAACGCGACTTCTCCAGTTGCAGGAGGAACGCGACTTCTCCAGTTGCAGGAGGAACGCGACTTCTCCAGTTGCAGGAGGAACGCGACTTCTCCAGTTGCAGGAGGAATGCAACGTCTCCTCTAGTTGCAGGAGGAGTGCAACGTCTCCTCTAGTTGCAGGAGGAGTGCAACGTCTCCAGTTTTCAGGAGGAATGCGACTTCTCCTCTAGTTGCAGGAGGAATGCGACTTCTCCTCTAGTTGCAGGAGGAACGCGACTTCTCCTCTAGTTGCAGGAGGAACGCGACTTCTCCTCTAGTTGCAGGAGGAACGCGACTTCTCCTCTAGTTGCAGGAGGAACGCGACTTCTCCAGTTGCAGGAGGAATGCGACTTCTCCAGTTGCAGGAGGAATGCGACTTCTCCAGTTGCAGGAGGAATGCGACTTCTCCAGTTGCAGGAGGAATGCGACTTCTCCAGTTGCAGGAGGAATGCGACTTCTCCAGTTGCAGGAGGAATGCGACTTCTCCGCTGACTAGACGGCAAACTTCGTCTAGGACTGGACAATAAATGTAGAAATTGTGGTTTGGCAAGGTCTCGGACGTCCTGAACCACAAATTGGGCTGAAAAGAAAGAATTGGGGGGGGGGGGGGGGGTGGGGACATCAAACGCAATCTCAAACCCTTGAGAATGCAACCTCGGCCCCCTTTCCTTGCCTGCTCGTACCCAGTGCACAAGGGCTGGCTGAATAAAGGCAGTGACCTGTCCATAACCTCTGGACAGGACGTCAGCAAAAAATACATACAGTCTGCGGATGACCCGTTAATGCTACCCAGACCAGGGAAGGCAACCAGAAGAAAAACATATATATATATATATATATTTTTAACATATAGTGCATCCTGGTGCAGACTCAGCTTGGGGGAAGCCACTGCTCACTGTCTGCGGAAATACCCACACTGACAGGAGGCAGGCCTTCGAATCCCCGGCCTGGTGACATCACCGCCCCCTCTACCTCGCGCCTGCACCGTGAAGACAGCCTAATGGCGCCTGCGCGGTCGCCGGACCATCTGCCACTGCATGCACACACGAGCCAGGCCTCACTATCACAGAGGCCCCGCACATGCGTAGAACGGCGGCAGTGTCCGCGACCCGTAAGCACCTGTGGCACCCTGGAACGCAAAAGCATTCCATGTGCCGTGAGGGGACACAGAGGTACCGGAGAGTACCAGGAAATAAAGGGAAACAAATAAACACAGAGGCGACTGCCATGGAGGAAGTGAAAAAGGTTCAGACCTTGCCAGCCGTTGATGCGTCCATCTTCAGGCATACCGTGGGAACCTCCATTCCATGAAGCGCGGTTGTTCACCTTTTCTTTCAAGCTTTGTTTCCATTCATTGCCTGCACCCAGGCTTCTGAGAGGACACTGATTGCTTAGTGCACTCAGCTGGATCGGCAGTTCCCTTCTTCTCTATGGAGTGTATACTGCCAAAGAAATGCACAGGCCCACTTGTAGCTCAGCCCTGAGCTATACCGCATGGATGATATGCCAAGCATTCAGAAAATATTCCAAACGGATGCCAACAGGAACAAACGTGATGTAGGTCCATGAGGAGGACAAAAAAGGAACACAGTCTCTACCGGTGAGCTCAAATTTATAGGGTATGGGGTCCTATAGCATTGGAGAGGAGGCGGGATTAACCCACATGTAGGCTGCCATGGAGTCTGTCAGGAAAAAGTGATTTGTGCAGGTACTACTTGCAGAAATCACTTTATTTAGGATACCTATGGCTATGTAGAATTCTAATTTATTAATTCCATATATTAAAGGGGTTGTAAAGGTACAAGTTTTTTTACCTTCATGCATCCTATGCATTAAGGTAAAAAAACATCTCACAGCACCGGCCCCCCCCCCCGAGCCCCCGTTGTACTTACCTGACCGTTCGAATCTCCCGGGCGCGTCCACGTCTTCCTCTTCGGTTCCCAGCCTGGCCGTTGATTGGCTAGGCTGGGCGGATTGATAGCAGCGCAGCCATTGGCTAGCGCTGCTGTCAATCACAGCGGATGACGCGGCGCGCCGGGGGCGGAGCCGAGTGATACAGTCGGCGGCTATGGCCGCCGCTGTATCACGGGAGCGCGCTCGCAAAAGCTTTCCTCCATGCGAGCGCCCTCGCATGAAGAGGGAAAGCTTTTGCGAGGAGGAGCCCAGACAGCCGCCGAGGGACCCCAGAAGACTTTCCGGGCCACTCTGTGCAAAACGAACTGCACAGTGGAGGTAAGTATAACATGTTTGTTATTTTTTTTTTTTAAAAGCCCTGACTTTAGTGTCCCTTTAAGCACTATATTTGGTTGGTACACATCATTATACTGTACACATTGATGAAGCAGCATGTGTGACTGTGTGTGACTGTTTGGAATACCGTAACTGCTGCAGTTCTGCCTGGCTGTGGTTTCCACCAGAGTCTCCTCTGAGTAGGAACTGAGTCTCCTCCACACTCGAGTCTCCACTGTCAGACTAGACAGTTCTTCTTCTCCCACTCACCTCACAAGTGACGATGGTGACGTCACCAACACGTTGGCGCTCGGGGAGATGATGCTGCGCTGCGCAGAGGAGGGTAGGCGGAGCAAGTCATTCTGCAAGTTAGCAGAATGACGGTCTGGGTGAAACCATTTAAAGAAAAGCATGGGGGAGCCCGTGGCCCGCACCTGCCACTCTCCTACTGTCCTAAATGCCAGCCAGCATAACAGACAGTATTTGTTAAGGAATTGCCGTGCCGCTGCCAACACAGGGGATATAGTGCAGAATGCGGCCGCAGAACAGGTGGGAATTTTTTTTTGTGAGTGTTTTTTTTGTCGCCCCCCTCTCCCATGGCGCCCATGGCACGTGCCATGGCTGCCATAGCTTGGATACGCCACTGCATATGTGTACATGCTCTCTGTTGAAAACATAATACAAATTTAAGATGAAAATGGTAAAAGACTGCTTTAAATAAACAGAAAAATTGGCCAGGAGTTTGCTGTTGCTCTTCCTGTTCTTGTTGATACAAAACTGTCCTACTACTGGCTAAGTTCTGTTAAAGGATAAGTTCCAGTGGCGGCTGGTGCTCAAAATTTTTGGGGAGGCGCAAACGAAAAAAAATATATTGCAGCCTCACTGTGCCCATCACATGCAGCCACTGTGCCATCAAACGAGCCACTGTGCCCTGCCACCAAATGCAGCCACCGTGCCATCAATTGTCACCACTGTGCCATGCCATCAAACACAGAAACTGTGCCATCAATTGTCACCACTGTGCCATGCAATCAAACGCAGCCACTGTGCCATCAATTGTCACCACTGTGCCATGCCATCAAACACAGCAACTGTGCCATCAATTGTCATCACTGTGCCATGCTATCAAATGCAGCCACTGTGCCATCAATTGTCACCACTGTGCCATGCAACACAGCAACTGTGGAATCAATTGTCACGACTGTGCCATGCCACCAAATGCAGCCACTGTGCCATCAATAGTCACCACTGTGCCATGCCATCAAATGCAGCCACTGTGCCATCAATTGTCACCACTGTGCCATGCAACACAGCAACTGTGCCATCAATTGTCACCACTGTGCCATGCCACCAAATGCAGCCACTGTGCCATCAATTGTCACCACTGTGCCATGCCATCAAACACAGCAACTGTGCCATCAATTGTCACCACTGTGCCATGCCATCAAATGCAGTCACTGTGCCATCAATTGTCACCACTGTGCCATGCCATCAAACGCCACCACTGTGCCATCAATTGTCACCACTGTGCCATGCCATCAAACGCCACCACTGTGCCATCAATTGTCACCACTGTGCCATGCCATCAAACACAGCTACTGTGCTCATCAATTGCCAACACTGTGCCATGCCATCAAATGCAGTCACTGTGCCATCAATTGTCACCACTGTGCCATGCCATCAAATGCAGTCCCTGTGCCATCAAGTGTCACCACTGTGCCATGCCATCAAACACCACCACTGTGCCATCAAACGCCACCACTGTGCCATGCCATCAAACGCCACCACTGTGCCATCAATTGTCACCACTGTGCCATGCAACACAGCAACTGTGCCATCAATTGTCACCACTGTGCCATGCCATCAAATGCAGCCACTGTGACATCAATTGTCACCACTGTGCCATGCAACACAGCAACTGTGCCATCAATTGTCACCACTGTGCCATGCCACCAAATGCAGCCACTGTGCCATGCCATCAAATGCAGCCACTGTGCCATCAATTGTCACCACTGTGCCATGCAACAGAGCAACTGTGCCATCAATTGTCACCAATGTGCCATGCCATCAAACGCCACCACTGTGCCATCAATTGTCACCACTGTGCCATGCCATCAAACGCCACCACTGTGCCATCAATTGTCACCACTGTGCCATGCCATCAAATGCAGTCACTGTGCCATCAATTGTCACCACTGTGCCATGCAACACAGCAACTGTGCCATCAATTGTCACCACTGTGCCATGCCATCAAATGCAGCCACTGTGACATCAATTGTCACCACTGTGCCATGCAACACAGCAACTGTGCCATCAATTGTCACCACTGTGCCATGCCATCAAACGCCACCACTGTGCCATCAATTCTCACCACTGTGCCATGCCATCAAACGCCACCACTGTGCCATCAATTGTCACCACTGTGCCATGCCATCAAACGCCACCACTGTGCCATCAATTGTCACCACTGTGCCATGCCAAACACAGCTACCGTGCCCATCAATTGTCACCACTGTGCCATGCCATCAAATGCAGTCACTGTGCCATCAATTGTCACCACTATGCCATGCCATCAAATGCAGTCACTGTGCCATCAAGTGTCACCACTGTGCCATGCCATCAAACGCCACCACTGTGCCATCAATTGTCACCACTGTGCCATGCCATCAAACGCCACCACTGTGCCATCAATTGTCACCACTGTGCCATGCCAAACACAGCTACCGTGCCCATCAATTGTCACCACTGTGCCATGCAACACAGCAACTGTGGAATCAATTGTCACGACTGTGCCATCAATTGTCACCACTGTGCCATGCAACACAGCAACTGTGCCATCAATTGTCACCACTGTGCCATGCCATCAAATGCAGCCACTGTGACATCAATTGTCACCACTGTGCCATGCAACACAGCAACTGTGCCATCAATTGTCACCACTGTGCCATGCCATCAAACGCCACCACTGTGCCATCAATTGTCACCACTGTGCCATGCCATCAAACGCCACCACTGTGCCATCAATTGTCACCACTGTGCCATGCCATCAAACGCCACCACTGTGCCATCAATTGTCACCACTGTGCCATGCCAAACACAGCTACCGTGCCCATCAATTGTCACCACTGTGCCATGCCATCAAACGCCACCACTGTGCCATCAATTGTCACCACTGTGCCATGCCATCAAACGCCACCACTGTGCCATCAATTGTCACCACTGTGCCATGCCAAACACAGCTACCGTGCCCATCAATTGTCACCACTGTGCCATGCCATCAAATGCAGTCACTGTGCCATCAATTGTCACCACTATGCCATGCCATCAAATGCAGTCACTGTGCCATCAAGTGTCACCACTGTGCCATGCCATCAAACGCCACCACTGTGCCATCAATTGTCACTGTGCCATCAATTGTCACCACTGTGCCATGCCATCAAACGCCACCACTGTGCCATCAATTGTCACCACTGTGCCATGCCATCAATTGTCACCACTGTGCCATGCCATCAAATGCAGTCACTGTGCCATCAATTGTCACCACTATGCCATGCCATCAAATGCAGTCACTGTGCCATCAAGTGTCACCACTGTGCCATGCCATCAAACGCCACCACTGTGCCATGCCATCAATTGTCACCACTGTGCCATGCCATCAAATGCAGTCACTGTGCCATCAATTGTCACCACTATGCCATGCCATCAAATGCAGTCACTGTGCCATCAAGTGTCACCACTGTGCCATGCCATCAAACGCCACCACTGTGCCATCAATTGTCACCACTGTGCTGTGTTGCATGGCACAGTGGTGACAATTGATGTCACAGTGGCTGCATTTGATGCAGTCACTGTGCCATCAATTGTCACCACTATGCCATGCCATCAAATGCAGTCACTGTGCCATCAAGTGTCACCACTGTGCCATGCCATCAAACGCCACCACTGTGCCATCAATTGTCACCACTGTGCCATGCCATCAAACGCCACCACTGTGCCATCAATTGTCACCACTGTGCCATGCCATCAAACGCAGCTACTGTGCCCATCAATTGTCACCACTGTGCCATGCCATCAAATGCAGTCACTGTGCCATGAATTGTCACCACTGTGCCATGCCATCAAATGCAGTCACTGTGCCATCAAGTGTCACCACTGTGCCATGCCATCAAATGCAGTCACTGTGCCATCAATTGTCACCACTGTGCCATGCCATCAAACGCCACCACTGTGCCATCAATTGTCACCAATGTGCCATGCCATCAAACGCAGCTACTGTGCCCATCAATTGTCACCACTGTGCCCTTTAATTGTCACCACTGTGCCCCATGATGCCACTGTGCCCCATGATGCCCCTTTCCCTGTAAAAAGCACTTGCCTGATGCTTCCATGTCCTCCCTCGATGTCTTCTGCCGCCGTGGAGAAGCTTCAGCCAATCAGGTTCCTGATAACCAGAATCCGGGAACCTGATTGGCTGAAACAGCCATCAGTCTTATGCAAGGAACGCAGGTTGCCTGCGCTCTGAGTATAGACTTCCGAGAGCCGGAGGGCGGTACTGGAAAAGCCTATCAGAGCCGCTGGCTTTGATAGGCAGTTCCCCTCAGCCAACCAGCTGCCGCTATTCGGGTAACCGGCGACCCATGTCCGGTTATAGGAATAGACCAGGCAGCTGGCAACAATAACTGCATTGCATTGAATGGGCCAGATTCACGAACACTTGCGCTGGAGTATTTGGATATGCGCCGCGTAACTGTGCTGATGCGCCGACGTTTCTATGTGCCCGTACCCACCAAACTAGATGCGCCCAATAACGGCTCATTTGCGACCGGCGGAACGTTCCGACGCCAGAGTATCGTCAGCGTTTATTTTCGCTGGGCGCATCAGTCGCGCCCATTGATTTCCCCTGCAAATATGCAAATGAGGGAGATTTCCCAATTCACGAACGGATTAGCACCATACGCTGGCTACATGCGCCGCGCGTATCTGATCCGTCCAGCGCAAAGTTATTTCTACAAAAGGCTGCTTTATCTTTACTCCAGACGGTCACAGGTCAGCAGGAGAGCAGCTACAGCAGCGTTACCGACGATAGGAGCTTGCTGAGCACCCCCACTTGCAAGGACAACACCTCTGTGTGCCAACATGCCAGGGGCACTCGTGGTCCTAGAACTACTGATGGGTCCCCTGGAACCAAGAAGGCGGGCACGTGAGAGGATATACCGCACTCGTATGAACCTCTTTGGCATGGGGGATGAGGAGGTGTATCGCCTCTTCAGATTCAGCCCTGATGCAATACTTGAACTAACCACAACCCTGCAGGGTGACATCACCAGCCCAACACACCGATCACAAGCAGTGCAGCCACTGGTGAAGGTCCTGGCAACACTCCATTTCCTTGCAAGTGGATCATTCCAGCGTACAAGTGGAGTGGTGGCTGGGATGTCACAATCCTCCATAAGCAGATGTGTGCACCAGGTTGTCCCTGCAATCCTCAGACGCATGTCCAACCAGTTCATCAGACCCACCACTGAGGAGCTGCGGCAGAAGGCAATGACAGATTTCTACAACATTGCCAGATTCCCACGCACTGTGGGGGCCATTGATTGCACACATGTGGCCCTACAGCCCCCCAGTGCCACAGAGCACATATACCGCAATCGGAAGCATTGGCATTCCATCAACGTACAGGTGATAGCCGATGCCCAACGCCTCATATGGCACGTCCGTGCCAAACACCCCGGGTCCAGCCATGACAGTTTCATATACCGTCAGAGCCCCATCCCAGCAGAATTTAACCAGAACATGTATGGGGACAGCTGGCTGGTTGGTGAGTGACATGGGAGTCAGGCATGACTATCCCCTCCCGTCATGCACAACAGAAATCGCACATGCATGACTAACATTCTCCTGTCTTTTACCTTACAGGTGACTCTGCATATGCATTGGGACCCCATCTAATGACTCCTTTCCGGAACCCCCAAACCAGAGGAGAGAGAAAATACAATGAAGCACACATCAAAACCCGTGCAGTGGTTGAGCAAACATTTGGGCTCCTGAAGTCCCGTTTCCGCTGCCTGGATAAGTCTGGGGGGGCCCTATTGTATTCCCTACCTTTGTGTGTCAGATCATCGGTGCATGTTGCATACTACATAACTTTGCTATGAAAAAAGGCCTGCATATTGACATACGTGATGACCTGACCCCCGACCCACACAGTCCCCCCCTGCCAGAGGACACCCAGTCTGCTGATGGAAGAGCAGTCAGGAGGGTCCTCGCCGTAGGCATCTTTGGACACTAACCCAAAACATTAATTACACAGACAGTGCACGCGTGTACACCACTGATGTCCCTAGATCACACACACCACATGCACATCGCATTGGATTAGCCCAAGTCCAGCATGTAGGACTTGGGAGCAGTAACGCCAGCGTCAAGGCCCAATGATGTCACTGTCCATTCACACACCTTTCACACGTCATTCATACAGCCGTGGGGTTCACTTCACCACCACGGCCGAGGGTGACACCCCTTACTTTCAGGAGTGCCACCCTCTCACATTCACACACCATTCACACTGTCCCCTGCACTCCTGACCGTGTGCAGTACAAAAATAAATTAGAAAGATCATATCCTGATCAATACAAGAAAAATAATCTCATAACCTGAGAAAAAAAAAAAATAAACTCATGACCTGAGTATGTCAAAAATAATAATATAAAACCAGCAACAAAAAAAAGGCCTCATCGGGGATGCCGGGGGCTTCTTCTGGGGGCCCCTCTCTGGCTCCGCAGCTGCCTGGATGGAGTGGGTGGGGGTGGGGGGGCATCTGGAGGTGGCTGATCCCCAGGTGGGCCACTCCTGGCAGGTGTGGCCTGCGTGCCCTCCACCTGCTCCCTCTCCAGGCAGCGAGCAACCACCTCCTCCTCTGCGGTCAGGGTGACAGGACATGGGGGACCACCACCTGTGCCCCTCTCATGCCTCCTGATGGAGGCCACCTTGTCCCTCACCTTGCGCCGCAGGTCATTTATTTTCTTTTGTATGTCCCCAGCAGTCCGGGTGGAGTAGCCCAGGACATTGACCCTGGCAGCAATCGACTCCAGGATGCCCTGCTTCCTCTCCCGGCTGGTCTTGCGGCTTTTTTTGCCATGGAGAAATTCATTCTCCGTCTCCATAGCCGAGATAATGACAGAGACCTCCTGGGTATTAAAATTGAGGTTCCTCCTCTCTCTGGGGGTAGCGGGAGCAGCCATTACAGAGCAAAAGTATCTTCCTGGGGTGGGGGGAAACGGAACTACTTTTGCGCCGGAATGGCGTTTCCGCCAGCGCTTTTAAGCGCCCAGCGGAACGCATTGCGCTGACGTTTCCCAGGAAGTGGTGCCGACGGAAGTTGTGAGCATGCGCACAAGGGGGCGAGGGGAGCCGCACTCACTGCGCATGCTCCGTGGATGATGCGCTGAACGTAAGCCTCTGCGCCGGCCTCCGCCCATCATTTACATATGATCACACCCACTTCCACTTGCGTCGGGTTACGCCAGCGCATTATCGTTACTCTGGCGCAAGTTTACGCGCAACTGCTATGTGAATTACAGGAATTGCGCTGAAAGGGTCTTCAGAGTAACGTAAATGAGAAGCGTTACTCCAGAGGAAAGATACTCTCATCTACATGAATCTGGCCCAATGTGTGTTATTTGCGAGAGGGGGTGGCACTGCAGCGCCCTCTATAGACGGCCGCCAGAACTTCGGCTAAAATGTCAAAATGACATTTTAGCCGAATAAAAGTTCTTAAAGGGCACGTTTTTTTTTTTTTGTGACTGCGGGAGGGGGGGCGGCGCCCGTGCGTCCCTATGGACGGGCCGCCACTGATAAGTTCACCTTTTAAAAAAAAAAATGCATTTAGTTTTGCAGGTAAAAAATTTGTATTTATTAATTTTTTAATTGGGAGCCCGGAAAGCATTGCACCCACATTCAGCAGATTGCTGGTGCTATGCAGGGCCTTTGCAGGCTCTGTGTGTAAGCTGTTTGGCCGTACATCATATGGACAAGCAGTTACACATTAATAGGAAGCATCAATGAACTGCCACAGCACTTAACCAGTCCTTCAAAACCCTCTTCCATTCATGGAAACCCTTACCCTGCAACTACAAACAAACTCCCAGGAGACCGTCCGGATTCTACTCTGCTATAGGCCACCTGGCCCAAAATTGCAGCTTCTCCCATCATTGACGGACTTTATCTCCACCTATACCCTTAACAGCAAACACCTTTTTCTGCTCGGGGACTTCAACCTCTGGGCCAACTCCCCGCAAGACCCCATTGCCGACGCCTGCATTGATCACTTCGAAGGATTAGGGCTACAACAACTAGTATGTGGGCCCACACATGCTTCAGTTCACACACTCGATTTTATTTTCAGACAAGATCTGGAAATAAAAATCTTGGAAAATGAACCGTTGCCATGGACAGATCACCATGCAATTAAATTCATTATTTCCGATTTCCCACCCTTAACTAAAACATCAAATCCAGTGACAACACACTGGACTAGATGTCAGAAGAAGCTCCACTCGGAAATCTTCAAAACCACGTTAAGGAAAAAAATTAATACAATTCAGCCGCATCAAACGGCTGAAGAAACACTGGATACCTTAAACACAGCCCTATTACAGTCAGTTACTGTCGTTACTGAAGCAAGAGCGCAGAAGGGCGGAAGCCGCCTGGAAAAGATGCTCTTCAGATGAGAACCTCATTGTCTACAAAGCAACAACAAGAAAATACCACAAAGAAATCTTCAAAGCCAAGAAAAACTATCAACAGCGCCCTTAATCGCCCACGCGAACTCGTCAAGCTGGTCATGAATCCAGGATGTCTTGAAGCCCCAATTCGGACTCACAAGAATTTTGCAATGAATTGTCGGATTACTTCATTAATACAATCGAGGGAATCCGACAAAGCATTCGGCAAAATAATTCCCCCCTCTACCCCCCGTAATTATTTACACAACACCTGCAGTAATTCACCACAACCAGGTAAGTTCACGCTGGAACCTATCTCTATCCATGCCACTAAAAATATCAACGGTACTTTGCGTAACAGCACCGCGCCAAATGATATCGTCCACACTAAACTGCTAAAGGAATGCGCCGACATCCTGGCACCTCCTATCACGCAGCTTATCAACCAATCTTTCAGGGAAGGCATAGTGCCCTCCCAGTTGAAGGAGGGTATAATTCGACCCATCTTGAAGAAACCCAACCTGGACCCCAAGGACCCACTCCACCGTCGTCCAATAACAGGCCTAAATGTACTCTCAAAGGTAATGGAAAAAGTAGTGGTACAACAGCTGCAACAGCATCTAGATACCCACAACCTACTTGATCCATTTCAATCGGGATTCCGGCCTGGACACGGGACGGAAACCACATTGCTCAAAATATGGGACGACGCTCTCGAGGTCGCAGATGAAGGAGAATCTTGTCTTCTGGTTCTGTTGGACCTAAGCGCAGCCTTCGACACAGTAGACCACAAGCTTTTATTGACACGGCTAGCTGAAGTAGCCAGAATCGCAGAAGGCAATTTATCTTGGTTCTCCTCTTTTTTGGAAAACCGATCGCAAATAGTGAAGTTAGGACTTTTCACTTCTGAGAAATGCACATTATCGTGCGGAGTCCCTCAAGGATCCCCCCTGTTGCCAGTGTTATTCAACATCTATCTTCGCCCTCTTTTTGAGAATATTAGCAGCCAAAAACTGCTTTACCACTCATATGCAGGCGACACGCAACTGTATTTCTGCATTTGCAATAAAAAGGATCACCACCTCAATCTAGAGACATGCCTCTCTTCGATAGAGGACTGGATGACAAAGAGTTATCTTAAACTCAACGGAGCGAAAACAGAACTTCTCCTGTTTCACGCCAAGCGTATGAATCAACCTGCAACAACTTGGACTCCCCCGCCTATTCTGGGCAAAATCATCACCCCTAGCGCCAAAGTCAAAATTCTTGGGGTCATCTTCGACTCCTACATGACAATGGACGCACAAATAGGGTCAGTAGTCAGCGGATCTCATCATCTGCTGCGCCTACTACGCAGACTTAAGCCCCGTACACACGGCCAAGGTTCTCGGCAGAAACCAGCGAGAACCTCGCTGGGAGCCGCATTCTGCCGAGAACCTCGGCCGTGTGTACGCTCTCGGCGAGCCCCGCCCGTCGGGAAACCCGTCGAGCAAATAGAGAACAGGTTCTCTATTTGCTCGACGGCCCGTCGGGATGAATGGCTGGTTGCCTTTCCCGACGGGCGGGTCGCCGATTCTGACGGCCGGCAGAGAACCTCGATGGGCGGAACGATGTGTTCTGCCCGTCGAGGTTCTCTGCCGTGTGTACGGGGCCTTATTCTTTTTATTCCCAAGGAAGACATAGCGGTTGTGTTGGGAGCAATTGTAAACTCAAGATTAAACTATGCAAATGCCCTTTACCTCGGACTCCCCAACTACCAAATCGCTCGTCTACAAGTCGTTCAAAATACGGCCGCCAGACTTGTGACTGGGAAAAAACCCTGGGAATCAATCTCACCTTCTGTCAACCACTTATGCCGTGTACACACGGCAGAGAAACTCGACGGGCGGAACACATCGTTCTGCCCGTCGAGGTTCTCTGTCGGCCGTCAGATTCGGCGACCCGCCCATCGGGAAAGGCAACCAGCCATTCATCCCGACGGGCCGTCGAGCAAATAGAGAACCTGTTCTCTATTTGATCGACGGGTTTCCCGACGGGCGGGGCTCGCCGAGAGCGTACACACGGCCGAGGTTCTCGGCAGAATGCGGCTCCCAGCGAGGTTCTCGCTGGTTTCTGCCGAGAACCTCGGCCGTGTGTATGGGGCTTTAGCGTTCAGGAGAAAGATCAAGACTCATCTCTTTTGATACCAAAGGAGACAGGAACAACAAGCGCCCAGAGGCGATTAAGATCGCATGTGCTGCGCTATATAAGTTTTCATTCATTCATTCATTCAGTCATTCAACAGCACCATGGAAGTTCATTGAGAACAACAAGCCGACAGCCGCAAAGAACTTTGTGAATGAGTGACACGGCCGGGCGATGAAGCCCCGCATTGCAGCATTCTCTGCAGATTCTGACAGAGAGTGGGGGGAGAGGATCCCCTGCCTTTGACAACAGGGAGCCAGGGAGGTGCAGGGTCAGGTGGATTTGTAACATGTTACACCAGGCTCGGACTGGGACATAAAATAGGCCTCGGCATTTTAGAATAAGCAGCCCGGGGGGTGCAGCGGCGCCGGTTAATGATGGGATGTGGGGTTCCAGCACCTTGTACCTCTGTACCCCTTTACATTACACAGCACTCTGCACCTCTGGACCCCTTTACATTACACAGCAACCTGGACCCCTTTACATTACATAGCACCACACCTCTGGACCCTTTTACATTGCACAGCACCCTGCACGTCTGGGCCCCTTTACATTACACAGAACCCTGCACCTCTGGGCCACTTTACATTACACAGCACCCTGCACCTCTGGACCCTTTTACATTACAAAGTACCCCACAGTTTGTTACACAAAAACGATCATGTGTACGTGGCATTAGACATACATGCTTCAGCGTAATTGATCTACACCACTTTATTTATTTATTAGTTTGACTTTATTGTTTGATACCTTCGAATACATGGTTTCCTATTAGCGCTGCACATTTTTTCACCAGGAACTTAAAGTGGTTGTAAAGGCAGAAGGTTTTTTATCTTAATGCATTCTATGCATTAACCACTTAACCCCCGGACCATATTGCTGGTCAAAGACCAGGCCACGTTTTGCGATTCGGCACTGTGTCTCTTTAACTGACAATTGCGCGGTCGTGCGACGTGCCTCCCAAACAAAACTAGCGTCCTTTTTTTCCCACAAATAGAGCTTTCTTTTGGTGGTATTTGATCACCTCTGCGGTTTTTATTTTTTGCTCTATAATCAAAAATAGAGCGACAATTTTGAAAAAAATGAATATTTTTTACTTTTTGCTGTAATAAATATCCCCCAAAAATATATATAAAAAACATTTTTTTTTCCCTCAGTTTAGGCCAATACGGATTCTTTTACATATTTTTCATAAAAAAAATGCAATAAGCGTTTATTGATTGGTTTGCGCAAAAGTTATAGCGTTTACAAAATAGGGGATAGCTTTATGGCATTTTTCTTTTTGGGCAGCGATCAGCGATTTTTTTTCGGTACTACGACCATATGGTATATGGAGGGGGCGCTAATAATGAATAATAAGAGAATAAACAATGAAGTGAAATCTAATAAATGGTCCGTCTGAACCAACAATAGCAGACTTAGTGAGCAGCAACACACTGAAAATAGTGAAATAGTAATAGATTGTACCAAAAAAAAAAGATGAATAAATAAACTCAAGTCCATTCAAAGAGTGTTAGATAAAGTCCAATCAAGGCTAATCTTTCTCAGATGCAAATTGTTGAAAATTCATTGTAAAAGGTGTCCACCTCCAACAAGAAGATCCCCCAAATGTGCACTAATGGATTGCTCCTGTTGACCTGATTGTTTGGAAAAGGTCAAATACAGCAGTTGGTCACTAAACCAGTTGAATGATTCAGCGCCTGGATACGTAAAAACAACGCACTTCCGGTCCCGCTGGTCCCCTGGCCTGGAACGCACGCCAGCTCCCTAGCGAGGAACCCATATCCGGCTTGGACTACACCCCAGTTCCCCAGCGAGGAACTCTCATCATAGCCCATCCTGCCATGCTGACCAGCCTCAGTGCCGGGTCCTAGGCACTACTAAAGTAAGAGGCCATTTGGCTATGCTGTTTTATCTGTGACATATTTTAAATAAACTGTTCTTCACTATGGTGGTTTCCCCTCTCCCTCCTTCATGAGAGTGTTTGATTCCGGGAAACATAGAGCTGCGCAGCTGAATCATTCAACTGGTTTAGTGACCAACTGCTGTATTTGACCTTTTCCAAACAATCAGGTCAACACCGTGCGGTAAGGAGCCATCCATTAGTGCACATTTGGGGGATCTTCTTGGTGGAGGTGGACACCTTTTATTAGGGTTGTCCCGATACCACTTTTTTAGGACCGAGTACAAGTACCGATACATTTTTTCAAGTCACCGATACTGAATACCGATACTTTTTTTTAAATGTGTCCCCAAATGCAGACATGTCCCCCACATATTGCAGCCATGTCCCTCCACATATTGCAGCCATGTCCCACCACAAATGCAACCATGTCCCCCCACAAATGCAGCCATGTCCCCCACATATGCAGCCATGTCCCTCCAGCCATGTCCCCCACATATGCAGCCATGTCCCTCCAGCCATGTCCCCCACATATGCAGCCATGTCCCTCCAGCCATGTCCCTCCAGCCATGTCCCCCACATATGCACCCATGTCCCTCCAGCCATGTCCCCCACATATGCAGCCATGTCCCCTACATATGCAGCCATGTCCCTCCAGCCATGTCCCTCTAGCCATGTCCCTTCAGCCATGTCCCTCTAGCCATGTCCCTCTAGCCATGTCCCTCTAGCCATGTCCCTTCAGCCATGTCCCTCTAGCCATGTCCCTTCAGCCATGTCCCTCTAGCCATGTCCCCACATACCTTGCCGCCGACACGGAGATCATCACAGCATTCATTTGAATAGCTGTTTTGCCCGCGCGTATAGACACTCCCCCTTGCTCGGGATTGGACAGATCACGATCTCCCATCCAATCCTGAGCAAGGGGGAGTGTCTATACGCGCGGGAACACTACAGCTATTCAAATGAAAGCTGTGATGTTCCTGCACGTTCCCGTTTAACCAATGCGGCGCGGCTTTCGATGCGGCGGCTGCGACGGCAGCGGGGGGGGGGAGTATTCTATTTAGGCATCGGGGTATTTGCGGGAGTACAAGTACTCAGTATCGGTCCCGATACCGATACTGGTATCGGTATCGGGACAACCCTAGTAAATATTACTTTCACTGTCCCACAGTAAAAAAATGAACCCCTTACAGTAGCGATTATTTGCTCTTTTTGTACTTATTTTTGTTTTTTTTAACCCCATCATGTTACTAAACGTCTCAGGCCGGGGTCACACCTCTGTGTTTTTTTCCGGAAACACACTACAGATCATTTACATGTTTTCCTATGGGACACGTTCACATCCATGATTTTTTTTCAGCTGCTGCGTATTTGGAAAGGGCAAGGAGTTTTTAACGCAAAACGGTGCTATTTTATTTAGTTTTTGGTTCAATAAACTTCAATGGAGAAGCTGCAGAAAAGCATGTAATGTGTTTTTTCGGCAATTTGTGTTTTGTAATCTGCCCAACAACAAATGGCCCAATTTTTAAAAAAAATTATAATTTTTTTTTTTAACGCTATTATCTGATTAATCGAAACAATCGGCCAACTAATCAATTATGGAAATAATTGTTAGTTGCAGCCCTACTGGCATCCCAGTCTTAGTCCGTAGGGTTCAATATTGTGTTGGCCCGCCTTTGCAGCTATAACAGCCTCACCTCTTCTGGGAAGGCCGCCCACAAGGTTTAGGAGTGTCTATGGGAATGTTTGACCATTCTTCCATAAGCGCATTTGTGAGGTCAGGCACTGATGTTGGATGAGAAGGCTTGGCTCGCAGTCTCCACGCAATTCATTCCAAAGTTGTTCTATCGGGTTGAGGTCAGGACTCTGCAGGGCAGTCAAGTTCCTCATCCATGTCTTTATGGACCTTGCTTTTGGCAAAATAGTGTGTGTTACCTGATTGTTTACCTGTAGTCATTAGATATGTAAACACGGTTACCTGCCAACCCCATGTAAAAATAAAAGTTTACATTTTAGATATTGTGATCCAAAATATTTGGATGCATTGTGTTATCATACTGATATTGCTTTGTTGGATGGAAGCCCCCATTAAAGAACTTCCATTGTAATCTCCCTTTTTCCTCTCTTCCAGCTTGCTTTTGGAAATACTGCATCAAAACGAGTGATTGAGACGACCGCGCGCGACGATCACGGAATTTAAGGACCTGACAGTGAAATCTTCATCTTGAAGACTTACAGTAGTGACTTTAGAGACCAGGAACATTGTCGTTCTGTTCCAGAACTTTAAATGTAACGCAACAATATATACAGTATCTCACAAAAGTGAGTACACCCCTCGCATTTTTGTAAATATTTTATTCTATCTTTTCATGTGACAACACTGAAGAAATAACACTTTGCTACGATGTAAAGTAGTGAGTGTACAGCTTGTATAACAGTGTAAATTTGCTGTCCCCTCAAAATAACTCAACACACAGCCATTAATGTCTAAACCGCTGGCAACACAAGTGAGTACACCCCTAAGTGAAAATGTCCAAATGGGGCCAATTAGCTATTTTCCCTCCATGGTGTCATGTGATTCCTTATTGTTACAAAGTCTCAGATATGAATGGGGATCAGGTGTGCTAAATTTGGTGTTATCGCTCTCACTCTCTCATACTGATCATTGGAAGTTCAACATGACACCTCATGGCAAAGAACTCTCTGAGTATCTGAAAAAAACAATTGTTGCTCTACATAAAAATGGCCTAGGCCAGGGGTAGGCAACCTCGTCTCTCCAGCTGTGGTGAAACTACATATCCCATCATGCCTCTGCCTCTAGGAGTCATGCCTGTGATTGTCAGGGTCTTGCAATGTCTCATGGGACTTGTAGTTGCAAAACAGCTGGAGAGCCAAGGTTCCCTAAGACTGGCCTAGGCTATAAGAAGATTTCCAAGACCCTGAAACTGAGCTGCAGCACAATGAATGAATAAATGAATGAATGAAAAACTTATATAGCGCGACACATGCGAACTGAATCGCCTCTGGGCGCTTGTTGTTTCTGTCTCTCTTGACATCAAAAGAGCAGAGTTTTAATCTTTCTTCTGAAGGTCAGGTGGTTTTCCTCCAACCGAATGCTGGTTGGTAAAGCGTTCCATAGTCTGGGACCCTGGAAAGCAAACCTTCTTTCTCCTTTGGACTTGTATCTGGCTTTGGGTACCTTGACCAAATTTTGGTCGGTGGATCGCAGAACGCGATTGGGATTGTGGGCTTCTATTTTTTCGCAAAGATATCACGGGGGAATTCCCATGGATGCACTTATGCATCAGACAGAGTGCTTTAAAAGCAATTCTGTCTTTTACTGGCAACCAGTGAAGGGCTCTCAGTGAAGGTGAGATGGATTCCCAGGGTTTTTTCCCAGTCACCAGTCTGGCGGCCGTATTTTGAACGGTTTGCAGACGAGTGATTTGGTACTTGGGGAGTCCGAGGTAAAGGGCATTAGCATAGTCCAGTCTGGAGTTCACAATTGTTCCCACCACGACTGCTACGTCTTCTTTGTGAATAAATGGAATAAGCCTGCGGAGTAGGCGCAGCAGATGGTGAGATCCGCTGACTACTGACCCTATTTGTGCGTCCATTGTCATGTAGGAGTCAAAGATGACCTCGAGACTTTTGACTTTGGAGCTAGGGGTGATGATCTGGCCAAACATGGGTGGAGGTGTCCAGGTTGTTGCCAGTTGACTCTTGCGACTGGCATGAAACAAAAGCAGTTCTGTTTTCGAATTGTTGAGTTTGAGATAACTCCTAGTCATCCAGTTTTCTATCAAAGAGAGACAATTCTCTAAACTGAGATGATGATCCTTTTTATTGCAGATGCGAAAATATAGTTGCGTGTCGTCTGCATATGAGTGATAGAGTATTTGCTGACTACTGATGATACAGAGGTTTAACAGGACAGGTTCCACTCAGAACAGACCTTGTCATGGTCGACCAAAGAAGTTGAGTGCACGTGCTCAGCGTCATATCCAGAGGTTGTCTTTGAAAAATAGACATATGAGTGCTGCCAGAATTGCTGCAGAGGTTAAAGGGGTGGGGGGTCAGCCTGTCAGTGCTAAGACCATACGCCACACGCTGCATCAAATTGGTCTGCATGGCTGTCTTTCAAGAAGGAACCCTCTTTTAAAGATGATGCACAAAAAAAAAGCCAGCAAACAGTTTGCTGAAGACAAGCAGACTAAGGACATGGATTACTGGAACCACGTCCTGTGGTGTGATGAGACCAAGATAAACGTATTTGGTTCAGATGGTGCCAGGCGTGTGTGGTGGCAACCAGGTGAGGAGCACAAAGACGAGTGTGTTTTGCCTACAGTAAAGCATTATGGTGGGAGTGTCATGGTCTGGGGCTGCATGAGTGCTGCCCGGTAATTTGCCTAGCTGGTTCCATGAAGGACTGCGCAGACGCAATCTCGTCTGTCGGTCTGGTTCCAGCTAATGAGCTGGTTCTGCGCAGGCGCAGTCCTTCCCGACGGAAACCTCCGAACCTCGGCCGACATCCAGGACGACGTGGAAAGTGGCCAGTCGGCCTCACATCCTCGCTTCGCTCGGACGGCTCGCTCCTCTCTTTTGGCCTCCTGGCTCTTTTTAAAGAAAAAAAAAATGATGTTAAAGAATTAGCCTGGATGCCGCCCGAGGTTCGGAGATTTCCGTCGGGAAAGATTGCGCCTGCGCAGTCCTTGAAGGAACCTACTCGTTAAGGGAACAAGCCTGACAAGTCACCGGCACTGGGGGGCTACAGTTCATTGAGGGAATCATAAATGCCAACATGTACTGTGACATACTGAAGCAGAACATGATCCCCTTCCTTCAGAGACTGTGCCGCAGGGCAGTAGTCCAACATGATAACGCCCCCAAACACACCTCCAAGATGACCACTGCCTTGCTAAAGAAGTTGAGGGTAAAGGTGATGGACTGGCCAAGCATGTCTCCAGACCTAAACCCTATTGATCATCTGTGGGGCATCCTCAAACAGAAGGTGGAGGTGCGCAAGGTCTCCAACATCCACCAGTTCCGTGATGTCATGGAAAAGGGGAAGAGGACTCCAGTGTACACCTGTGTAGCTCTGGTGAACTCCATGCCCAAGAGGGTTAAGGCATTGCTGGAAAATAATGGCGGCCACACAAAATATTGACACTTTGGGCCAAATTTGGACATTTTTACTTAGGGGTGTCCTCATGTTTGTTGCCAGCAATTTCGACATTATTGGCTGTGTGTTGAGTTATTTTTAGGGGACAGCAAATGTACACTGTTATACAAGCTGTACACTCACTACTTTACAATGTAGCAAAGTGTCATTTCTTCAGTGTTGTCACATGAAAAGATGGAATACAATGATTACAAAAATGTGAGGGGTGTACTTACTTTTGTGAGATACTGTACTTTATGTTTAAATTAAAGCAACTGAAAGAACATTGAGGAAGAGAAATCCTAAATCTTTCGAACTGATCTGTAATGAAAAAACAAAAACTCTTGCAATATTTACTTTTAAAACGAGACCTGTGCTGAGAAACGGAGAATGCCAGTTGCTTGGCTGCCTTTATCTTCAAACGTTGAGTCACAGACCTGGAACAAGCATGTAGCAAGTGAAATCAGAGGACACTGAACACCTTCTGATCTGCATGACTGTTCTGGGTCAATGACTCAGAAAATACTAAATCTAAATACTGCCAGGAAACTAGAAGTTTCAGAATTAAAGTTCTACAATGGCTGCCTTTGTATATTCTCAATACAGGTTTAATTTAAATGTGTTATTTTGTGTACTTGTTGTGGTAGAGGTATTATGGACACAAAGGGGAGCTTTATGGTCCCTTTAATATTGTTGGACACATAAGAGGCCCAATGGATGCTGTGGAAGGTATCAGGGTCCTTTACATATTTTTAGAGGCCCAATGGATGTTGTGGGAGGTATCAGAGGTTCTTTAGGTATTTTTAGAGACATCTTAGACCCAATGGATGCTGAAGGGGGTATCAGAGGCCCTTTAGGTACTTTTAGAGACATATGAGACCCAATAGATGCTGTAGGAGGTATCAGAGGCCCTTTACGTATTTTTAGAGACATCTGAGACTCAATGGATGCTGTGGTAGGCTTTAGAGGCCCTTTACGTCTTTTTAGAGACATCAGAGACCCAATGGATGCTGTAGGAGGTATCAGAGGCCCTTTACGTCTTTTTAGAGACATCAGAGACCCAATGGATGCTGTAGGAGGTATCAGAGGTCTTTTACATATTTTTAGAGACATCAGAGACCCAATGGATGCTGTGGGAGATATCAGGGGTCCTTTACGTATTTTTAGAGACCCAATGGGTGCTGTAGGAAGTATCAGAGGCCCTTTACGTCTTTTTAGAGACATCAGAGACCCAATGGATGCTGTAGGAGGTATCAGAGGTCTTTTACATATTTTTAGAGACATCAGAGACCCAATGGATGCTGTGGGAGATATCAGGGGTCCTTTACGTATTTTTAGAGACCTAATAGGTGCTGTAGGAGGTATCAGAGGCCCTTTACATATTTTTAGAGACATCAGAGGCCCAATGGGTGCTGTAAGAGGTATCAGAGGCCCTTTATGTATTTTTAGAGACTTCAGAGACCCAATGGATGCTATAGGAGGTATCAGAGGCCTTCTACACATTTTTACAGACATCAGAGGCTCAACGGATGCTGTAGGAGGTTTTAGAGGCCCTTTAGGTATTTTTAGAGACATCAGAGACCCAATGGATGCTGTGGGAGGTATCAGGGGTCCTTTACGTATTTTTAGAGTCATCAGAGACCCAATGGAAGCTGTAGGAGGTATCAGAGGCCCTTTACGTATTTTTAGAGACATCAGAGACCCAATGGATGCTGTGGGAGGTATCAGGGGTCCTTTACGTATTTTTAGAGTCATCAGAGACCCAATGGATGCTGTAGGAGGCATCAGAGGCCCTTTACGTATTTTTAGAGACATCTGAGACCCAATGGATGCTGAAGGAGGTATCGGAGGCCCTTTACATATTTTTAGAGTCATCAGAGGCTCAACGGATGCTGTAGGAGGTATCAGAGGCCCTTCACGGATTTTTAGAGACATCAGAGACCCAATGAATGCTGTGGGAGGTATCAGGGGTCCTTTACGTATTTTTAGAGACCCAATGGGTGCTGTAGGAGGTATCAGAGGCCCTTAACATATTTTTTGAGACATCAGAGGCCCAATGGGTGCTGTAGGAGGTATCAGAGGCCCTTAACATATTTTTTGAGACATCAGAGGCCCAATGGATGCTGTGGGAGGTATCAGAGGCCCTTTATGTATTTTAGAGACTTCAGAGACCCAATGGATGCTGTAGGAGGTATCAGAGGCCCAATGGATATTTTTAGAGGTGTGATGCCGCATACACACGGTCGTTTTTTGCGATGAAAAAAAAGACGGTTTTTAAAACGTAATTTAAATTGATCGTGTGTGGGCAAAACGTTGTTTTTTGTCTTCAAAAAAACGACCAAAAAAAAATTCCAACATGCTTGAATTTTTTGTGTCGTTTTTCAAAACGTCGTTTTTTGTTTCACAAAAAGTCACCGTGTGTAGCAAAAACGTTGTTTAAAACAACGTTTTTCAACCCGCGCATGCCCAGAAGCTAGTTATGAAGCGAGCTTCAATGGAAAAGAGTGGTGAACGTAACCTCGCTTTTTGTGAAAAAAACGATGGTGTGTATGCAACATCGTCTTTGAAAAGTGACGTTTCAAAAACTTCGTTTTTTACTTCACAGAAAACGTCGTATTTTTCATCACAAAAAATTATCGTGTGTACGCGGCATTAGAGGTCCACGAAAGATGAAATCCAGGTAAACACACATGAAATACATATAAGGAAACTGTTCATAGGTGAAGCTTTAACAACCTTTAAAGCTCATAAAGAGTAGCTCCACTTTTTGTTGAGTTGTTGATCAATGCACACTGCAGGGGTTGTAGCACATTCCTACCTGTTTCTGCCCTAAAATAATTGCTGTTTGTTTCACCATGTCCTGTGCAGACTGATTGTAAGTGGGAGGGTCTGATTCATTATAATCACCTGGAGCACTTTCAGCATTCTAATGTGGAAAGTTGCAGTGTCAGCATCCCTTTAGCAGTAATTAGCCCTTGGGGGTATCTCACCCAAAACAAAAATCCTAATGCAGGTGATGCCTAAATTCTGACTTGTAGAAAATCAGTGAACCAATCACACGAGCAGGAATTGACATCTCTGTGGAGTTCTGTACACCAACAGAACACCTCCAGGTGGCCAATTTGCATTGAATTTTTACAGAAAATTACAGCGCTGCAGTTTGAAAATGGAGAGGCAATTTTTAATACCGTAACATTAAATCACAATCTTGTGTAGCAATTGTTTTTTTGTTTTTTACCTGTAAAGGAAGGAGATGTTTATCGGTGTGGAAAAGTGACCGAGTTTTCAGCTGCCCAGATCACTTCTTCAATATTAAGCTTAAAGTAGTTGTAAACTCTTACATATACCCAATGAAGTGACTGGCCTCCGATGATACACAGAGATGAAACAAATCATCCTAGATAAATTGTACCTGTTTATCTGCAGCATTCTCTTCTCCACAGCCATTCAAAGTCCAGAATTTATAAAGCTTGTCTGGGCTGTCAGAAAAAAGGGGTGAAGAGATTAAAGGGTGACTAAAGGAAAAAGAAATAAGCTAAATAGCTTCCTTTACCTTACTGCAGTGCTGTTTTCATGTTCTCATTGTTCGCTTTTGCTTTGATGTTGCTGTAATCCTGCTCTGTTCTGGACACTTCCTGGTTGTCTGTTTCCTTATAACCACAGTACTGGGAGCTTTCTCACTGTGGTCACTAATCAAGGAGGTGTGATTACTGTGTGTAAACTGAAACTGGGTTGGGCTGAGAGGTTTTAGACGAACCATCACTGCCCCCTATTGGCTCTCTGGCTCTGTACATCAGAGAGACAGGAAACAACAGCAAAAACGAAACTAGAACTGTAGGTTGATTATGTGATTGATTTTTATCTATTTTTAATCATTTTTAAAAGGAATCAGTTAACTTTTATGTCTCTATATCCTGTAAACAGTCATTTCAGCCCAAAAAATGTTTTCCTTTAGTGACCCTTTAAGTTACACTCTGCAGAGCTCAGTGAGGAGAGCTGATTGGAGGGAAGGGACACACCCTCCTTCTCACAGCACACAGGAACAGAGCTGAGGCTCTCAATCACAGGCTGTGTGCTGGAGCTCCCTCCCCTGTCACCTTTTTATCTCTTGGAGTCAGAAGTGATTCATGAAATGACACTTGGTGCTCTGGATGGAGACAAGCACACAGTATAGAGGGATATGCTTTGTTTCATATGTCTGAGGTTTACAATCACTTTAGGTTTTTGTTGTTCATCACTTTCTTATTTTAAAATCTGAAGAATGAGAAAACCATTTGGAATACCATGTTGAAATGCAATACTTTAATAAATGTTTAAGGCATGTGTACAATGCAAATGCATGAGAATCATTCTTTAAGCAAAAAACACAAACAACACAAGTGACCAATCACAGAGGTTTATTCACCAGAACTCGGCCCGATCGCTAACTAAAGCCCACCATACGCTACCTGTGGTGAACAAAGACATTTTATCAATTTTCAAACTATCAAGTTAACCCCTTCCTTCCCTGTGCATTACTCTGCATACCCCCTGCACAATACTCTTCCATCCCTGCGCAATACTCTGCATACCCCCCTGCGCAATACTCTGCATACCCCCCTGCGCAATACTCCCTGTGCAATACTCCCTGCAATCGTTTTTTTTTTTCAGGCTTCCCAGCCTAGAGGTGAGATTTTCTTATTGACCTCATATCTCACTGTAAAGAGGACCTGTCATGCTATATTCCTATTAGGAATAAAAGTAATCAAAACATTTATTTTTGGGGAAAAACGTGTCAAACTAAAATAAATAAAGTAAAGTGAACAATAAAAAAAATTTAAATAAAATGACAGCGCCCCTGTACCTGTGTGCTCGTATACAGACGCGACCACACATGTAAGTCCCGCCCACATATGAAAACGGTGTTCAAACCACACATGTGAGGTATCTCTGCGAACGTTAGAGCGAGAGCAATCAATTTGGCCCTAGACCTCCTCTCCAACTAAAAAGATGTAACCAGAAAAAAATATTTAAAGCGTCGCCTATGGGGATTTTTAAGTAGCAAAGTTTGGCGCCATTCCACAAGCGTGTGCAATTTTGAAGGGTGACATGTTGGGTATCTATTTACTCGGCATAACTTCATCTTTCATATTATGCAAAAACATTGGGCTAAATTTAATTTTTTTTTTAAAGCACAAAACTGTTTTATTTCCAAAAAAAAATGCGTTCGAAAAATTGCTGTGCAAATACCATGCGCGATAAAAAGTTGCAACGACCACCATTGTATTCTCTAGGGTCTTTGCTAAAATAGAAAATATAATGTTTTGGGTTCTATGTAATTTTCTAGCAAATAAATGATGATTTTTCCATGTAGGAGAGGAATGTCAGAATTGGTCTGATGGCGCTCCCTGCATGTTGGGCCTCTGTATGTGGCCACGCTGTGTAAAAGTCTCACACATGGGGTATCGCCATACTCGGGAGGAATAGCAGAATGCGTTTTGGGGTGTAATTTGTGGTATGTATATGTCGTGTGTGAGAAATAACCCGCTAATATGAACATTTTGTGGAAAAAAAATTTAAAATGAAAAAAATCTTGATTTTGCAAAGAATTGTGGGAAAAAAATGACAACTTCAAAAAACTCACAATGCCTCTTTCTAAATACCTTGGAATGTCTTCTTTCCAAAAAGGGGTCATTTGGGGGGTATTTGTACTTTTCTGGCATGTTAGGGTCTCAAGAAATGAGAGAGGCTGTCAGTACATCAGGTGTGATCAAATTGATACATTTTCAGTAATTGGTACCATAGCTTGTTTTGTTACCAAAGATATGTAGCAGTATACATTTTAGGCCAAATTTATGAAGAAAAATTACTTTTTTTCAAAATGTTATAATAGAAATGAAGAAAAATTCATTTTTTTACAAAATTTTCGTTCTTTTTTCATTTATAGCGAAAAAAATAAAAACGCAGAGGTGATCAAATACCACCAAAAGAAAGCTCTATTTGTGGGGGGAAAAAGGACATAAATGTTATTTGGTTACAGTGTTGTATGACAGAGTTATTGTCATTCAAACTGTGAGAGCACCGAAAGCTGAAAATTGGTCTGGTTATTAAGGGGGTTTAAGTGCCCAGTGGTCAAGGGGTTAAAGCAGCAGCAAACCTGCTGACCTCACATGGTTGCTAATGTGACAGAACACGTCTGATTTTCACATTTAACATGTAAACAGTCCGTCGGATTTCCAAACACTGTATTTAAGAATAAAAGCTCAGTTTTGTGTTGAAAATAACTGTGAAATCTAAAACTTTGATGGGTGTAACAAGATGTCCACTTGCCTCTCACTCCATCATTACTGTGTGGGGTGTAGCAAGATGGCGGCGATGGAACGTCACTTCCGGAGCAATTTGTGATGGGGAGCCGAATGTGACAAGACATCTGGCAACCTCCCCCACATGATAGCGTCACTAGTGACACATTCCGCTCTCCATCACAGATTGCTCCGGAAGTGACGTTACGTCGCCGCCATCTTGCTACACCCCACACCATTGCACAGTAATGATGGAGTGTGAAGGGGGCAAGCGGACATCTTGCCCACAGTTATTTTCCAGACAAAATGGAGCTCATATGCTTAACCACTTAAGACCCAGGCCTTTAGGCAGGTAAAGAACCCGGACAGTTTTTGCGATTCGGCACTGCGACGCTTTAACTGACAATTGCGCGGTCGTGCGACGTGGCTCCCAAACAAAATTGACGTCCTTTTTTCCCCACAAATAGAGCTTTCTTTTGGTGGTATTTGATCACCTCTGCGTTTTTTGCGCTATAAACAAAAATAGAGTGACAATTTTGAAAAAAAAATGCAATATTTTTTTTTCCTTTTTGCTATAATAAATATCCCCCAAAAATATATAAAAAAAACGTCCTCAGTTTAGGCTGATACGTATTCTACATATTTTTGGTATTCTACATATTTTTGGTAAAAAAAATAAAATAAAAAATCGCAATAAGCGTATATCGATAGGTTTGCGCAAAATGTATAGTGTTTACAAGATTTACAGATTTATTGCATTTTTATTCATATTTTTCTTTTTTACTACTAATGGCGGCAATCAGCGATTTTTTCGTGACTGTGACATTATGGAGGACGCTTCGGACAATTTTGACACATTTTTGGGACAATTGTCATTTTCACAGCAAAAACTGCTATAAAAATGCCCTGATTACTGTGAAAATGACAATTGCAGTTTGGGAGTTAACCACTAGGGGGCGCTGAAGGGTTTAAGTGTGACCTCATACATGTTTTTAACTGTAGGGGGGCGGGGCTGGACGTGTGACATCATTGATCGTTTTCCCTATATTAGGGAACAGACGATCAATGACAGCGCCACTGTGAAGAACGGGGAAGGTGCGTTTACACACAGCTCTCCCCGTTCTTCAGCTCCAGGGACCGATTGCGGGACTTCAGCGGTGATCGGGTCCCGCGGCCGCAGTCACGCAGCTTGCATTTTTTGAGCTACAAAGGAGGTCTAGGACTAGAATTATTACCTCACTTGTGTGGTTTGAACACCATTTTCATATGCGGGCGCTTCTGCGCGCAAACTAGTCGGGACGGGGCGCTTTTTAAAAAAATTGTTTTTTTTTTTGTTTTCTTATTTATTTTAACATTTTTTACACTGAAAAAAAAAATTATCACTTTTATTCCTATTACAAGGGAGGTTTACATTCCTTGTAATAGGAATAAAAGTGATCATTTTTTTTTGTGCCCACCAGTGCAGCCTGTGAGTGCCGCCTATCAGTGTCCATTAGTGCCCACCAGTGCAGCCCACAGTGCCACCTTATCAGTGCCCACCAGTAGAACCTATCAGTGCCCACCAGTACAGCCTATCAGCGTCCATCAGTGCCACCTCACCAGTGCATCTCACTAAATGCCAACCAGTACAGAGCTCCTCAGTGCCCACCAGCACAGAGCTCCTCAGTGCCCACCAGCACAGAGCTCCTCAGTGCCCACCAGCACAGAGCTCCTCAGTGCCCACCAGTACAACTCAAGAACGTCATTAATATCAGTGCCCACCACCAGAGCGCTCGGCTCTGTTCCATCCCCTCGCCTGGCCAAGGAGAGCTCCATTTGTCCCCTAATGTGCTGTGCGCCCCGCCTCTACACTACAAACCCCAGAATGCAGTGCAGCCAGTAACAGCCAATCAGCGGCCGCAGCTGCAGACTTCCTCCACTGGGGGAAAAAAAAAAGAAAAAAAATCAGCAAACAGCAGCCGTGATATCTGTTTAGAATAGACGGTGGGTGGGTAGGCGGGCGGTGAGGGATTTCCACCCAGAATGCCACTGCTTCTGATCCCTCACAATCGGCCCGTTTTGACACAATAAATCGGCCAATGCAGATTTCTCTAAAAAAGCAAAACATCGTCCGTCCCCCTACTTGCCACCAGATGCAGTGCCGTTTTAGAGAATGCTGGAGCGGGCCAGAGAAGATAGAGGAGGTGGGTGGCAGTGGCTTCGCTAGGGTTGGTGTCACCCCACCAGTGTGGTAAAACATGGTGGGGTGACAGACCCCCCCCCCCTTCATTAAGTATAGATCCCCCCCCACTAAGTACAGACCACCCTCCCTCAGTACAGACCCCCCAATAAGTACAGACCCCCTCAGTACAGACATACCTCCCAACTTTTGAACTTCAGAATGAAGGACACCTGAGGGAGAAAGTGACCTGTGCACCACTCCAAAATGTAGGCGGTGCCAAACTCCTCACAGTGGGCGGGGCTTAAGAGACGTGGTTACACAAAACCTGGGCATCCTCGTACCTATAAAATGATCTGATTGCTTTGTCTGAGCCTAACTCATCCAGGTTCCCGCCTGCCGTATAGTCAAATGATGGTCCATAGGACATCACTGATTGGTGTAAAGAGCCAATGACAGCAGCTCTTTACCACATGATTGTCTGTGTCCAATCTCAGCTGATCACGTAAACACATTGGCTGGTTATCGGCATTCCATTCCTCACTCTGTCACAGCGTGAGGAGAGGAGAGAGCCAGTAACCAGCTAGTGTGAATGGTAATCAGTGCAGCCCCAACATACCTCATCAGTGCTGCCCATCAGTGCGTATCAGTACTGCATATCCATGCTGCGTAGCAGTGCAGCCTCATCAGTCCCCCTTCATCAGTGCTGCCTATCAGTGCCTCTTCATCAGTGTCGCCTATCATTGGCTCTTCATCAGTGCTGCCTATCAGTGCCTCTTCACCAGTGCCCTTCAGTGCTGCCTATCAGTGCCTTTTCATCAGTGTGGCCTATCAGTGTCTTTCAGTGCTGCCTATCAGTGCCTCTGCATCAGTGCTGCCTATCAGTGCCTCTTCACCAGTGCCCTTCAGTTCTGCCTATCAGTGCGGCCTATCAGTGCCTCTTCATCAGTGTGGCCTATAAGTGCCTCTTCATCAGTTCGGCCTATCAGTGCCTTTCAGTGCTGCCTATCAGTGCCTCTGCATCAGTGTCGCCTATCAGTGCTTCTTCATCAGTGCCCTTCAGTGCTGCCTATCAGTGCAAGCTGAATGTTTATCAGACCTCAGAGCAATGCGGCATATAAGAACCCTGTTCCTCCTGTTTATGTACAGGAAAGCATCACAACCAGGGGGGGGAGGTGGCAGTTTCAGCCACTCTGCACTGTGTGAGAGGCAGCTGACCTACCTGCCCACTATACTGACCCCTAAAATGACCTGTCCACTGCACTGACCCACCTACCCACTGCACTGACCTACATACTTTACCATTATAACCCACCTGACCCCTAAATTGACCTACCTGCCCCCTAAAATGACCTGTCCTCTACACTGACCCACCTGACCACTAAACTCCTTCCTGCACTACTCACACTACTGACCATCCCCCCCACACAAACACAAGGTAGATCGGTGGATTTCACCCACCACTCCAGGCCAGGACCATGAAGATCATCCATCCATAGATGACTGCTGCTGTCCCCCAGTCGCTCCAGAGGAAGTGACCTGCAGAAGCCCTTGCTCATATCGCAGCCGGATCCCTTCCTGAGGGGACACAACAATGAGCCATGAGGAAGAAGGAACCGCTCCTCCCCCTCCTCCTCCTCTGCACCGAGCTCCGCCCCTCCCACTCACACACAAGGACCGCCTCTGGCAAGCACCTGCGGAATCATGGGGGACAGGCTGGACCAGACCACTGGAGTCCCTGGGCGGGGGGGGGAGACAGGAGTCTGCCTCATTTATCATGTACAGTGATAATAGGAGATGCTGGAGTGTGGAGGAAGGAAGTCACTCTTGGGCGCAATGACATTCACGGCAGCACAGAGAACAGGTTTGGAATAAGCTTGCTTACTCGCAGGGAAAAGCGCTCTGGCTGCCCCACCCCCACAATAAACGGGATATATACCCGGGTTCATACGCAGAATCCTCCATAGAAGTCTAAATGGACATGCTGGGACTTGTAGTTGTAGTTGAGAGCCCTGGGGGAGTGGCAGAGAACACTGGGGGGTAGCGGAGTGCCCAAATGACATTCTGCTCCCACACAGCTGCATATTATCTATAGGATTATCATGTGGGGGGGAGGAGTCAGTCTTAACCAATCACGTTGCTTGATTTTTAGAAAATTTGCATATTTCAAGAGAGCGCTCCCATTCCTTTAAATCTTATATTTTCTAAGTAATAAATAGCAAAAAAAAGATGATGATGGGATGGGGGAACGTAAAACTAGTCACAGTATCGTACTTATCGCCTGCAATGACAAGGAAAAAAAAAAGTGCAAAAATGTTCTCTCCATGAGTTGGAAGTAACACATTTTTCCCACTATATATATAACGTGCAGCCTCTATGTATCCTGGGTGGCACAGAGGCGCATGGGGTAAAACCCTCGCCCAGGCAATCAATGAGGTCAAAGGTTCGACGACCCAGTAACCAGACCTTCTGCCTGGAGTTTGCATGTAAAAACCATATGAGGTCAAAGGTTCGCTGACCCAGTCAGTAACCAGCCCCTTATCCCTGGAGTTTGCATGCGCTCCCTGTGTTTGAGTGGGTTTTCTCCGGGTACTCCGGTTTCCCCCACGAAAGAGGTCAAAGGTTCGATGACCCAGTAACCAGACTTCCGCCTGGAGTTTGCATGTAAAAACCATATTAGGTCAAAGGTTCGACGACCCAGTAACCAGACCTTCTCCCTGGAGTTTGCATGCGCTCCCTGTGCTTGTGAGTGGGTTTTCTCCGTGAGCTCCGGTTTCTTCCCACACAGAAAAGAAGCATCGGTCTAAGCACAGTACTTTTGCGCGTTATAAGTACACAAGTTGAGCGCAGACAAGCGGAGTTGCGCATTTTTTATTTTTTTATTTATTTTTTTCCTCTTTTTTTATTTTTTCTTGTTTTTGTGTTTATCAATTTTTTTTAATTTTTTTTGTGTTTATTATTCTTATTTTTTTTTCTTGTTTTTGTGTTTATTTTTTTTTTTTTTTTATTATTTTTTTTTATAAATTGAAAAAACTTTTTTTTTTTTTTTTTGGTTTGCGGGCCATATGACTGCTTCGGCATCCTAAACACTATTTCGGCTATATATACATAAATATATAGACACTTAAAAGCAGTCTATTTTATTTTTCACTATTTTTTACATCCACTCTCACATTCACCTTTATATATATATATATCCCTTCCCATTTTCATGCAATCCTCACATCCACACATACACAGGTTCTTACCGTTTTTATGTTAGTGTTGACTTTCAGCCTGCACACACTTGACACTCTGATTACACCCATTCAGGATGTCTATCACAACTAATTAACTTTAAGTTGCTATAGGCTGAAGGGAGTCACATGTTTTATTTGGTATTTTGGGGTTTAGTATAAATGTTTTTGTGTTAGCACCATACCATAGCCATGACTAAGCACTGATCGAGTGCGAAACGCGTCGGCTGTCCTGTTTTCTGTGATTGCTGTGACTGTACATGTTTTTGGATTTACAATAAAGACAACTTTTTTAGTTTGAAAATCCTTGGAGTGCGGCCGTCCTTCCCTCTTTTCTTCATCACAGTTGCGCATATATCTACACATAAATACAGCACACAATAGGTACCGCGCACACACCCACACACTTTTGCCCCAAAAATATCCTAACAACGCTGCCTTGTGTCTTAGAGCCCTTTAACACTTGTGCGTTTTTGCCACGTTTTCGCGGTAAAAATAGCGCTATTAAAAAGCTCATAAAACGCTCACCATGCCCCTCTCCATTGAAATGAATTAAAAAACGCAGTAAAATTTTTAACGCGATTTTAACGCTCTGTTTTTACCGCGATTTTACATTCATTTCAATGAGGGGCATGGGGAGCGTTTTAATAGCGCTATTTTTACCGCGAAAACGCGGCAAAAACGCACCAGTGTGAAAGGGCTCTTAAGGAAAGTGCATTTTACAGGGCACAGTGGTGACAAGTGGCACAGTGGCGACAATTGAGGGGCACAGCGGCTGTGTTTGATGGCATGGCACAGCGACTGCGTTTGATGGCATGGCACAGCGACTGCGTTTGATGGCATGGCACAGCGACTGCGTTTGATGGCATGGCACAGTGACTACGTTTGTCATGGCACAGTGACTGCGATTGATGGCATGGCACAGGGACTGCGTTTGATGGCATGGCACAGCGACTGCATTTGATGGCATAGCACAGCAGCTGCGTTTGATGTCATGGCACAGGGACTGCGATTGATGGCATTGCACAGTGACTGCGTTTGATGGCATGGCACAGTGACTGCGATTGATGGCATGGCACAGCGGCTGCGTTTGATAGCATGGCACAGTGACTGCGTTTGATGGCATGGCACAGTGACTGCGTTTGGCATGGCACAGTGACTGCGATTGATGGTATGGCACAGTGACTGCGTTTGGCATGGCACAGTGACTGCGTTTGATGACATGGCACAGTGACTGCGTTTGATGGCATGGCACAGCGGCTGCGTTTGATAGCATGGCACAGTGACTGCGTTTGATGGCATGGCACAGTGACTGCATTTGGCATGGCACAGTGACTGCGATTGATGGCATGGCACAGTGACTGCGTTTGGCATGGCACAGTGACTGCGTTTGATGGCATGGCACAGTGACTGCGTTTGATGGCATGGCACAGCGACTGCATTTGATGGCATGGCACAGCGGCTGCTTTTGATGGCATAGCACAGCAGCTGCGTTTGATGTCATGGCACAGGGACTGCGATTGATGGCATGGCACAGGGACTGCGATTGATGGCATTGCACAGTGACTGCGTTTGATGGCATGGCACAGTGACTGCGATTGATGGCATGGCACAGCGGCTGCGTTTGATAGCATGGCACAGTGACTGCGTTTGATGGCATGGCACAGTGACTGCGTTTGGCATGGCACAGTGACTGCGATTGATGGCATGGCACAGTGACTGCGTTTGGCATGGCACAGTGACTGAGATTGATGGCATGGCACAGTGACTGCGTTTGGCATGGCACAGTGACTGAGATTGATGGCATGGCACAGTGACTGCGTTTGATGACATGGCACAGTGACTGCGTTTGATGGCATGGCACAGCGGCTGCGTTTGATAGCATGGCACAGTGACTGCGTTTGATGGCATGGCACAGTGACTGCATTTGGCATGGCACAGTGACTGCGATTGATGGCATGGCACAGTGACTGCGTTTGGCATGGCACAGTGACTGCGATTGATGGCATGGCACAGTGACTGTGATTGATGGCATGGCACAGCGGCTGCGTTTGATGGCATGGCACAGCGGCTGCGTTTGATGGCATGGCACAGTGACTGCGTTTGATGGCATGGCACAGTGACTGCGTTTGGCATGGCACAGTGACTGCGATTGATGGCATGGCACAGCGGCTGCGTTTGATGGCATGGCACAGTGACTGCGTTTCATGGCATGGCACAGTAACTGCGTTTGGCATGGCACAGTGACTGCGATTGATGGCATGGCACAGTGACTGTGATTGATGGCATGGCACAGCGGCTGCGTTTGATGGCATGGCACAGTGACTGCGTTTGATGCATGGCACAGTGACTGCGATTGATGGCATGGCACAGCGGCTGAGTTTGATGGCATGGCACAGTGGTGCGAATTGATGGCACAGTGACTGCATTTGATGGCATGGCACAGCGGCTGAGTTTGATGGCATAGTGACTGCATTTGATGACATGGCACAGTGGTGATAATTGATGGCACAGTGACTGCATTTGATGGCATGGCACAGCGGCTGAGTTTGATGGCATAGTGACTGCATTTGATGGCATGGCACAGTGGTGATAATTGATGGCACAGTGGCTGCGTTTGATGGCATGGCACAGTGGTGCGAATTGATGGCATAGTGACTGCGTTTGATGGCATGGCACAGTGGTGATAATTGATGGCACAGTGGTGCGAATTGATGGCATAGTGACTGCGTTTGATGGCATGGCACAGTGGTGATAATTGATGGCACAGTGGTGCGAATTGAGGGCACAGTGGTGCGAATTGATGGCACAGTGACTGCGATTGATGGCATGGCACAGTGACTGTGATTGATGGCATGGCACAGCGGCTGCTTTTGATGGCATGGCACAGTGACTGCGATTGATGGCATGGCACAGCGGCTGAGTTTGATGGCATGGCACAGTGGTGCGAATTGATGGCACAGTGACAGCATTTGATGGGCACAGTGAGGCTGCAATTTTTGTCTTTTTTCGTTTGCGCCCCCCCAAAAATGTTGAGCTCCAGCCGCCACTGCATCTCGCAAACTGCAAACGGGACTTCTTATGACTTTCTTTTACCAATGTCTTTCTTCCTGCCACTCTTCCATAAAGGGCAGATTTGTGGAGATTCTTCCACCTGAGCTGTGGATCTCTGCAGCTCCTCCAGTTACCAGATTCTTCTTCTCTGCTTCTCTGATGAATGCTCTCCTTGCCCGGCCTGGTCAGTTTAGGTGGACGGCCATGTCTTGGTTGGTTTGCAGTTGTGCCATACTCTTTCCATTTTCCGATGATGGATTGAACAGAGTTCCGTGAGATGATCAAAGCTTGGGATATTTTTTTATAACCCAACCCTGATTTAAACTTCTCCACAACTTTATCCCCTACATGTCTGGTGTGTTCCTTGACCTTCATGATGCTGTTTGTTCACTAAGGTTCTCTGATCTATTGCCAAACCCAGGGTAGCAGGGAATGTCCCTGACCCCTGTGTGCTGCTGAGGTCATCGCCAACCGCACCCCCCCCCCCAACTCTCATCCACAGTAAATTTACAAAGTGTTTGCATTGTGTGTAACCCTTACAACTAGGGTTGTCACGATACCACTTTTTTAGGATCGAGTACAAGTATCGATACTTTTTTTCAGGTAGTCGCCGATACCGAATACCGATACTTTTTTTAAACGTGTCCCCAAATGCAGCCATGTCCCCTACATATTGCAGCCATGTCCCCCACAGATGCAGCCATGTCCCCCCACATATTGCAGCCATGTCCCCCCACATTGCAGCCATGTCCCCCACATATTGCAGCCATGTCCCCCACATATGCAGCCATGTCCCTCCAGCCATGTCCCCCACATATGCCGCCATGTCCCTCCAGCCATGTCCCCCACATATGCAGCCATGTCCCTCCAGCCATGTCCCCCACATATGCAGCCATGTCCCTTCAGCCATGTCCCCCACATATGCCGCCATGTCCCTCCAGCCATGTCCCCCACATATGCAGCCATGTCCCCCACATATGCACCCATGTCCCTCCAGCCATGTCCCCCACATATGCAGCCATGTCCCCCACATATGCAGCCATGTCCCTCCAGCCATGTCCCCCACATATGCAGCCATGTCCCTCCAGCCATGTCCCTCCAGCCATGTCTCCCACATATGCACCTATGTCCCTCCAGCCATGTCCCCCACATATGCAGCCATGTCCCCCACATATGCAGCCATGTCCCTCTAGCCATGTCCCTCTAGCCGTATCCCTTCAGCCATGTCCCTCTAGCCATGTCCCTCTAGCCATGTCCCTCTAGCCATGTCCCTCTAGCCATGTCCCTTCAGCCATGTCCCTCTAGTCATGTCCCTCTAGCCATGTCCCTTCAGCCATGTCCCTCTAGCCATGTCCCTTCAGCCATGTCCCTCTAGCCATGTCCCTTCAGCCATGTCCCTCTAGCCATGTCCCTTTAGCCATGTCCCTCTAGCCATGTCCCAACATACCTTGCCGCCGACACGGAGATCATCACAGCATTCATTTGAATAGCTGTTTTGCCTGCGCGTATAGACACTCCCCCTTGCTCGGGATTGGACAGATCACGATCACCCATCCAATCCTGAGCAAGGGGGAGTGTCTATACACGCGGGAACACTACAGCTATTCAAATGAAAGCTGTGATGTTCCTGCACGTTCCCGTTTAACCCATGCGGCGCGGCTTTCGATGCGGCAGCTGCGACGGCAGCGGGGGGAAGTATTCTATTTAGGCATCGGGGTATTTGCGGGAGTACAAATACTCCCGCAAATACTCGGTATCGGTCCCCATACCGATACTGGTATCGGTATCGGGACAACCCTAGTAAATATTACTTTCACTGTCCCACAGTAAAAAAATGAACCCCTTACAGTAGCGATTATTTGCTCTTTTTGTACTTATTTTTGTTTTTTTTAACCCCATCATGTTACTAAACGTCTCAGGCCGGGGTCACACCTCTGTGTTTTTTTCCGGAAACACACTACAGATCATTTACATGTTTTCCTATGGGACACGTTCACATCCATGATTTTTTTTTAACATATATAGATATTTTTTTAGTTATTTTTTATTAGAGGGCCCAGAGCTCCCAAGGCAACCCCCTTTTTTTTATTTTTTTTATATATATATATAGATATTTTTATTTATTTTTCATTAACGGGCCCAGAGGTTTATTTTTATTAAAGGGCCCAGAGGTCCCCAGGGCCCCCGGATGGCTACCACCCTTTTTTTTTAATATATATTTTTCTATATTTATTTTTTTGTAAAGGAACCAGAGGCCCCCAGATGACAACCTTTTTGCTTATAAAAATGTTATAAACATTTTATATTTTCCCCAGGTTGTTTTTTTTTTAAAGTGTATTTTGTGCGTGAAGTCAAGAGAGAGGAGCTGGACTGCAGGAGTTGGGAGTAGGCAGACCCTCCCCCCAGAGGCAATCGCCATCCTTCTCCATGCCCCCACTCACCCCACCCTACCTGCTCCACTTGGGAGCCCGACGGGACAGAGGGATGCTCCCATTATGAGGGAGTCTAGCCCACCCAGCCAGCCCTGTAGGTCCTTCGCCTCTCTTTATTTTAAGAGACCTCATGGCCAAAGTGCGTGCGTGTTAAACCAATTTCGTGTGCGTACAAGTGTGGTGTTTTTTTTTGGGGGGGGGGTGGGCATACTAAGCACAGGCGTACCTTGCATAGCACACCCACCGGGAGCCGGGCTGAGACCACCAAACTCAATTCACATGTAGCCGAGACCGGGATCCGAACCCTTGGCTGCAGAGGTGAATGGCTTGTCAGCGCAGTGCCATTCACGTTGAGCCACCACAGCTCCCACCCCATGTTATTTTTGTTTAGATATTTTTTTAGTTATTTTTTATTAGAGGGCCCAGAGCTCCCAAGGCAACCCCCTTTTTTTTATTTTTTTTATATATATATATATAGATATTTTTATTTATTTTTCATTAACGGGCCCAGAGGTTTATTTTTATTAAAGGGCCCAGAGGTCCCCAGGGCCCCCGGATGGCTACCACCCTTTTTTTTTAATATATATTTTTCTATATTTATTTTTTTGTAAAGGAACCCCTCGCTTATCAAATTGGGGCAGCCCCCCCTTCTCAATTTCAGGCGGCAGCACCCCCCCCCCCTGTACTCTGCTCCAGGGGGCCCATGCCTGAAGCTGTGTAAGGGGCCCCATAATTCCTGATGGCGGCCCTGATTCCCCCCCCCCCCCCCCCCCCCATGGTACGAAATTTCAAGGAATTTTTAACTTTTATTGTTGCACTTTAACCACTTCCATACCGTGCCTATTCTGGCACTTCTCTCCTTCATGTAACAATTATATTTTCTTCCTTGAAAATTACTCAGGACCCCCAAACATTATATATATTTTATTAACAAACACCCTAGGGAATAAAGTGGCGGCCATTTTTTCAACGGTATTTGCGCCAAAAATTTTCAACGTTTTTTTTTTTTTGGCTTACAAAAAAAAACCTGTTTCATGAATGACAAAATAAGAAAGCATTAAAGCTAGCCCAATTTTTAGGGATAAGGTGAAAGATAATGTTACACCGAGTAAATAGATACCTAACTTGTCATGCTTTCATATTGCGCACACTCATGGAATGGCGCTAAACTTCGTTATTAAAAATCTCCATAGGCAACGCTTGACTTTTTTTCTCAGGTTACCAGTTTTGAGTTACAGAGGAGGTCTAGTGCTAAAATTATTGCTCTCACTCTAACGCACGCTATGATACCTCACACGTGGGGTTTGAAGGGTGTTTACATATGTGGGTGGGACTTGCATGCGTGTTCGCTTATGAGTGCGAGCTACTAGGGACAGGGGCATTTAAATTTAGTTTTATTTTTTATTTTTTACTTAATATTTTTATTTTTGCACTTGTTTGTCCCTTTTTTGTATTATTTTTCACTTTTCTTCCTATTACAAGGAATGTAAACATCCCTTGTAATAGGACTAGTGTGTGACAGGTCCTCTTTATAGAGAGAGGCGGGGTCAATTAGACCCCACATCTGTCCTCCAGGCTGGAAAGCATGGAATTGGAAAAAAAAATAAAAAAAATCATCTCATGCTTTCAGCTGCGATCATGTTCGTTCAGCACAGTGGTGTAGTGTGTAGCATGTTCACCTAGCAGCAAAAGGGTTGCTGGTTCGAATCCCGCCCGTGACACTATCTGCCTGGAGTTTGCATGTTCTCCCTGTGCGGGTTTCCTCCCACAATCTAAAAACATGCTGTAAATTGGATCCTGTCTAAATAAGCCCTAATATGCAGTAGGATATTTAGGTTTTGTGCTGCCCTAGGCCTAACCAAATTTCGGCACCCTCTAATAGAAAAATGACCCACCCTTCCTGTCAAGGCCACACCCTGTTTTTTTATGACCCACCCAGGAATTTTCAGGGGACACACACAAGTTCTGTGGGGGGGGGGGGGCGGGGGCACAGGAGTCCCTTAATTTGCCTAGTTTTTCTATCACTTCCTGTTTGGCTATGGGGCAGGAAGTGAAGGCCAATCTCCCCAAACGAACAGGGATAATACAAAATAAACTGACAGAGCTTCTAACCCCCCCCCCCCAACTCTATCCAAAATGAAAGAAAACAAAAACATAAAAGTGATGATTATAGTTCCAGTTTAACCCCAAATTTCAGATCATTTTATTGAGAGGCTTAAGAAAATATAACCATGCCAATAGGCCAGGATCCAGCGTTGCTAATATGTATGGATGTGTGTTAGGGACCCCCACAAACACCACCCAATGTTAAATCAACAATTTTCTTGTTTGTTTTGGGGATGCCTGCACCCCTGATAGGGTAAAGACACCTCACAAATGTTGTCACTTTCTACTTAATTCATTCACTTCCTGCCACATAGCCAAACAGGAAGTGAGGGAAAAACCTGAGTAATGTCTTGTTGGGGACACACAGATCAATCTAAATAGTTTCCCATTTTGGAAATTGCATTTTGCTGTGTACAACCCAAATTAGTATGGATCTTGGACTTTGGGGTCCATTTACTAAAGGCAAATCCACGTTGCACTACAAGTGGACAAGCAAGGAAGAAAAATAAAAACTTGGCGGGATTGGAAGTTAAAGCCATCAGTGCTTCCCTTCTGATTTTCATTGCCTACGCTTCTACTGCAGAGCGGCTTTGCCTTTACTAAACCCCAAAGTAACTAATCATTTGGGGTGTACACAGCAGTGCAATTTGCTTAATGGGGACACTAGTTAGATTGACCTGTGTCCCGAAGAAAAGACCATTGGTAGGGTTTTAACCTCACTTCCTGTTCAGCTGTGTGACAGGAAGTGAAGCCAATTTTAAGAAAAGGGACACAAAGCCCAACCTAAAAATACTAGCAGGGGTTCTAACACTCAATTGGCTTCCCTCAAACAACCCACAATTAGAATAGGATTGTCTTGTGCTAGTTTCAAGCACAGCGCTGTAAATCAGCACTTCAAGCCTGTCCACCAATACACCACCCCCCCCCCCCCCCCCAAACAGGCCTTGTTTGCAGGTTTTCCTTCATCTTGCACATGTGCTTTAAAAAGTCAGTCTGGACATCAATTCTAGGAAACAATACTTACCGCTTTGGCCTTCCTTTTCTGGTGACTAAACATTTCATGCATACACACCAGGAAAGAGCTTAGAGACAAATCACACTTGATAGTTTAGGCTCAAACTATTTCAGCTGCAGCTGTTGAAATCCATAGCATGAAAAAAATATCACAAAACAAACTTCAACATTTGAAAGTAATTTTATTGGTCCACAAAACAAGGAAAGCAAAACAAAATATTAAAAATAAACACACAAAAAAAATAAAGAAAACATAAAAACAAAAAATAGACCAACGTTTATTTCACACAGTCATTGGACAATAAATCATGCTTTTGAAATAACAGGACAGACCCACAGGATTCAAACATTAGTCATTAACATCTTGAGAAACATTTTGCAAAATTATGCTGCAGACAAAACATCAAAAAAACAAAACTTGCTCCAAAACATCTCTGTTTCGCTCCGCCATTACTTCCAGCCAGCAAGTCTGCCCCCTCTGAGGGGCAGCTGACACGTGCACTATCCACGCTTTTCATAACATGTGTGCTAATGAACCAATTGGAAACACATAAAGAAATGTCAGCCTCTAGTTTGTGTGCACTTGTAACTGTTTACACCTGTTAAGGATGTCCTTAAATTACTAAGCCAAAAAAACAGCTTTCTGAGCATGTTCAGAAAGATGCATGTCATTTTCAGGCACAAACACCCAGCTTAATTTTCTAAGTGTTCGAGCATGCCCAGTTCACTCGAGATGCATTACCAGAATCAAATCTGCAATGGCAGATGAAAGCATTAGAGGTGTTTTTTTTTTTTGTTGTTCCCCCTGAACTGATGCTTTACAACCTGAAGGGGAGGTCTTATAGAATTTTTACGTAACAAACATAAATAATAATAATTAAAATGCCCCTGTCCCTAGTAGCTCGCAGTCAGAAGCGAACACGCAGCATTTATTTTTCCGGTTGCCAGTTTAGATTTACAGGTGAGGTCTAGTGCTAAAAGTATTTCTCTCGCTCTTACGCATGCTATGATACCTCACATGTGTGGTTTGAAGGATGTTTCCATATGTGGGCGGGCCTTAAATGTGTAAGTCCCGCCCACATATTTAACCCCCGTTCAAACCCCACATGTGAGGTATCATAGCGTACGTTAGAGCGAGAGCAATACTTTTAGCACTAGACCTCCTCTGTAAATCTAAACGGGTAACCTGAAAATAAATAAAAAAGTGTTGCCTATGGGTATTTTCAAGTACTGAAGTTTGGCCCCATTCCATGAGTGTGTGCAATATTAAAGCGTGACATGTTGGGCATCTATTTACTCGGTGTAACATCATCTTTCACATTATGACCATAAATTGGGCTAACGTTAGTGTTTTCTTAATTTGTAACCACTTGAGCCCCAGACCATATTACTGGTCACTGACCGGGCCAGTTTTGCATTTCAACACTGCGTCATTTTAACTGACAATTGCGCGGTTGTGCAATGTGGCCCCCAAACAAAATTGGCGTCCTCTTTTTTCCCCCAACAAAATGTTTATTTTTTTATTTTTGGTGGTATTTGATCACCTCTGCGTTTTTTCTTATTTTTGCTTGAACCAAAAATATAGCGACAATTTTGTAAATAAAAAGACAACTTTTTTACTGTTTGCTATAATAAATCTCCCCCAAAATATATCCAAAAACTTTTTGCCCTCAGTTTAGGCCGATACGTATTCTTCGACATATTTTTGGTTCCAAAAAATCGCAATAAGCGTTTGATTAGTTTGGGCAAAAGTTATAAGTAGGGGTTGGTTTTATGGGTTTTTTAGGAATATATTTTTGTTTTACTAGTAATGGTGGCGATCATTGATTTTTCTGGCTCACACGACATTGTGGCGGACACATTTTTGTGAGCTTTGGCATTTTTCTAGCGACCAATGGTATACAAATGCATTGCTTACTATAAACATGTCACTGGCAGGGAAGGGGTTAACACTAGGGGCGAGGAAGGGGTTGATTATGTTACCTGGGTGTGTTCTAACTGTAAAGGGGTGGGACTGACTAGAGGAAATGACAGATCGCTGTTCATACATTGTATGGACAGACTAGCAGGCATTCCCCCCCTGACAGGACCGGGATAAAGGGAAACTCCACACCAAATTTAAAAAAAAACAGCGTGGGGGTCCCCCTCCAGGTGCACAACAGGCTCTTAGATTTGATCTGGAACATAAGGGGTTAAACCCACGCCAAAGACGGCGTGGAGTTCCCCCTCAGATCCAGACCAAACCCTTCTCCCAGGCACGCAGTCTGGCCGGACAGGAATGGGGGTGGGGACGAGCGAGTGCGTGTGAATCGTACACCTACCCATTCACCGGGTGGAAAAGTGTAAACACAAATAAACCACACAGAATAAAATAATTTATTAGGCAGCTCTGGGGGTCTTCTGCCGGGACCCCCCACCACCAGCCCATTGGCCCCCGGGCTTCGCCGTTTTCTGCCGGGGGGGGACGACACCCACCGACGCTCTCCGCCATGTTCAGCCAGGCCCCCACCCCAAATTAACCCCTTCCATACAGGGCATTTTCACCCCCTTCCTGCCCAGACCAATTTTTAGTTTTCAGCGCTGTTGCACTTTGAATGACAATTGCGCGGTCAGGCAACACTGTACCCAAATAAATCATTATGTTTTTTTCCCCACACAAATAGAGATTTCTTTTAGTGGTATTTGATCATCTCTGCGGTTTTTATTTTTTGCGCTATAAACAAAAGAAGAGCGACAATCATCAGTTTTTTTCCCCTCAGCGCCGGACCTCGCCGTCTCAACATCGAATGGAAGAAGAAGCCCTGGCCCCAGCGGCGAAGCCAGGCAGAAGCGGAGGTCGCCGAAGAAGCCTGCGAGTGTCACCCCGCGGCGGAAGACAGCGACGAGAAGCCCGCCGCCCTCCCCCACAAGCACGGAAGCTTTGTGGTGAAGGGGGCGGCGGCGAAAACGACTAGAAGACCGGGGTGGGATGTGCGAACCTCACCCCGGCCAAAAACTTCGAAGCCCGCTGCCCTCCCCCACAAGCACGGAGCTTCGTGGTGAAGGGGGCAGTGGCGGAAGCCTGCGGCGGCGAAGACCGGGGTGGGTTGGCGGAAGACCCCCGGAGCTGACTAATAAATTATTTTATTCTTGTGTGGTTTATTTGTGTTTACACTTTTTCCACCAGGTGAATGGGTAGGGGTACTCATTCACATAGGGTGGGGGGCCGGAATCTGGGGGCCGCCTTATTAAAGGGGCTCCCAGATTCTGATTGGCTCCCGCTCTTCCCCCGACAACCAATGGCCAGGGTTGTCGGGAAGAGGCTCTTGTCCCTATCGACATGGGGACAAGAGTGCTTCGGGGTGGGGGGGGGGGGCAGTGCCCCCCTCCCCCAAAGCGCACACTCCCCCATGTCGAGGGCATGTGGTCTGGTACGGCTCAGGAGGGGGGGCGCTCGCTCGTCCCCACCCCCATTCCTGTCCGGCCAGACTGCGTGCCTGGGATAAGGCTTGGTACGGATCTGGGGGGAACCCCACGCCGTTTTTGGCGTAGGTTAACCCCTCACGTTCCGGACCAAAGCTGAAGAGCCTATTATACCCCTAGGGGGAACCCGCGCCGGTTTCAAATTTGAAGTTTGTCGCGGAGTTCCCCTTCAGTGTCAGCGCAGCCCGAGAACAGCTCTGAGATTGCCGTGCGCCGCTTCACGCAGTGCAAATACTGCTACGCCGCTTGGTATTTACCAAGAATTTCTCGGCGTACTGACGCGGCGCACGGCATTCCCTGAAATCTCCCTCTGCGCATGCCCAGTATGCAAATGAACCTTTCCGAGGTTCTGGCGTACTTTGCAAGCGCACGGGGATCGCTTCTCAAAAGTCACTTTCGCTTTCAATTCGGCCCGTCACACACGTTCAAACACATGTCACTACACTTCCCCTGCATCACCCCCCTCCCTCCCCTCATAAACTCCCGCCCAAATCCCCGATATTTACATTACTAAATGCCGTACGCCAGCTCTGTACTGGCGTGCTGTGCGCCCTCTCCTGGGCGCATTAGGCAGTTTAGTAAATGAAGAAATACACTGCACTGGCAGTGTATCTCTTTTGTAAATGTCAAAAACTCCTGCTTGTGCACCATGAGTCATGGCGCACAGGCTTGGTAAATCAGCCCCATTGTGTTATCATACTGATATTGCTTTGTTGGATGGAAGCCCCCATTAAAGAACTTCCATTGTAATCTCCCTTTTTCCTCTCTTCCAGCTTGCTTTTGGAAATACTGCATCAAAACGAGTGATTGAGACGACCGCGCGCGACGATCGCGGAATTTAAGGACCTGACAGTGAAATCTTCATCTTGAAGACTTACAGTAGTGACTTTAGAGACCAGGAACATTGCCGTTCTGTTCCAGAACTTAAAATGTAACGCAACAATATACAGTATCTCACAAAACTGAGTACACCCCTCGCATTTTTGTAAATATTTTATTCTATCTTTTCATGTGACAACACTGAAGAAATAACACTTTGCTACGATGTAAAGTAGTGAGTGTACAGCTTGTATAACAGTGTAAATTTGCTGTCCCCTCAAAATAACTCAACACACAGTCATTAATGTCTAAACCGCTGGCAACAAAAGTGAGTACACCCCTAAGTGAAAATGTCCAAATGGGGCCAATTAGCTATTTTCCCTCCATGGTGTCATGTGATTCCTTATTGTTACAAAGTCTCAGATATGAATGGGGATCAGGTGTGCTAAATTTGGTGTTATCGCTCTTAGGGTTGTCCAGATACCGATACTAGTATCGGTATCGGGACCGATACCGAGTATTTGCGGGAGTACTTGTACTTGCGCAAATGTTCCCGATGCCTAAATAGAATACTTTTTTTGTATTTATCAACATGTTCTGTGAAAATTCTTTGAGTTTTTTACTACTGCGTGACAAGCAAATAAAACATTTTTATTCATTTTTACTCATTTTTATTCTTTTATAATGTCTTGAGTTCGAGTTCTTCATAATTCTAAAGAAAATATCCTTAGTCTGTATTGTGGTTTGAAAACTGTCACATGACATTTAAAAAAAGTATCGGTATTCGGTATCGGCGAGTACATGAAAAAAAGTATCGGTACTTGTACTCGGTCCTAAAAATGTGGTATCGGGACAACCCTAATCGCTCTCACTCTCTCATACTGATCATTGGAAGTTCAACATGACACCTCATGGCAAAGAACTCTCTGAGTATCTGAAAAAAACAATTGTTGCTCTACATAAAAATGGCCTAGGCCAGAGGTAGGCAACCTTGTTTCTCCAGCTGTGGTGAAACTACAAATCCCATCATGCCTCTGCCTCTAGGAGTCATGCCTGTGATTGTCAGGGTCTTGCAATGTCTCATGGGACTTGTAGTTGCAAAACAGCTGAAGAGCCAAGGTTCCCTAAGACTGGCCTAGGCTATAAGAAGATTGCCAAGACCCTGAAACTGAGCTGCAGCACAATGGCCAAGACCATACAGAGGTTTAACAGGACAGGTTCCACTCAGAACAGACCTTGTCATGGTCGACCAAAGAAGTTGAGTGCACGTGCTCAGCGTCATATCCTGAGGTTGTCTTCGAAAAATAGACGTATGAGAATTGCTGCAGAGGTTAAAGGGGTGGGGGGTCAGCCTGTCAGTGCTCAGACCATACGCCACACGCTGCATCAAATTGGTCTGCATGGCTGTCTTTCAAGAAGGAACCCTCTTTTAAAGATGATGCACAAAAAAAAAGCCAGCAAACAGTTTGCTGAAGACAAGCAGACTAAGGACATGGATTACTGGAACCACGTCCTGTGGTGTGATGAGACCAAGATAAACGTATTTGGTTCAGATGGTGTCAGGCGTGTGTGGTGGCAACCAGGTGAGGAGCACAAAGACGAGTGTGTTTTGCCTACAGTAAAGCATTATGGTGGGAGTGTCATGGTCTGGGGCTGCATGAGTGCTGCCCGGTAATCTGCCTAGCTGGTTCCATGAAGGACTGCGCAGGCGCAATCTCGTCTGTCGGTCTGGTTCCAGCTAATGAGCTGGTTCTGGGCAGGCGCAGTCCTTCCCGACGGAAACCTCTGAACCTCGGCCGACATCCAGGACGACGTGGAAAGTGAGGAAAGTGGCCAGTCGGCCTCACATCCTCGCTTCGCTCGGACGGCTCGCTCCTCTCGCTCGGCCTCCTGGCTCTTTTTAAAGAAAAAAGAATGATGTTAAAGAATTAGCCTGGATGCCGCCCGAGGTTCAGAGATTTCCGTCGGGAAGGATTGCGCCTGTGCAGTCCTTGAAGGAACCTGCTCGTTAAGGGAACAAGCCTGACAAGTCACCGGCACTGGGGGGCTACAGTTCATTGAGGGAATCATAAATGCCAACATGTACTGTGACATACTGAAGCAGAACATGATCCCCTTCCTTCAGAGACTGTGCCGCAGGGCAGTAGTCCAACATGATAACGCCCCCAAACACACCTCCAAGATGACCACTGCCTTGCTAAAGAAGTTGAGGGTAAAGGTGATGGACTGGCCAAGCATGTCTCCAGACCTAAACCCTATTGATCATCTGTGGGGCATCATCAAACAGAAGGTGGAGGTGCGCAAGGTCTCTAACATCCACCAGTTCCGTGATGTCATGGAAAAGGGGAAGAGGACTCCAGTGGACACCTGTGAAGCTCTGGTGAACTCCATGCCCAAGAGGGTTAAGGCATTGCTGGAAAATAATGGCGGGCACACAAAATATTGACACTTTGGGCCAAATTTGGACATTTTTACTTAGGGGTGTCCTCATGTTTGTTGCCAGCAATTTCGACATTATTGGCTGTGTGTTGAGTTATTTTTAGGGGACAGCAAATGTACACTGTTATACAAGCTGTACACTCACTACTTTACAATGTAGCAAAGTGTCATTTCTTCAGTGTTGTCACATGAAAAGATGGAATACAATGATTACAAAAATGTGAGAGGTGTACTTACTTTTGTGAGATACTGTACTTTATGTTTAAATTAAAGCAACTGAAAGAACATTGAGGAAGAGAAATCCTAAATCTTTCGAACTGATCTGTAATGAAAAAACAAAAACTCTTGCAATATTTACTTTTAAAACGAGACCTGTGCTGAGAAAACGGAGAATGCCAGTTGCTTGGCTGCCTTTATCTTCAAACGTTGAGTCACAGACCTGGAACAAGCATGTAGCAAGTGAAATCAGAGGACACTGAACACCTTCTGATCTGCATGACTGTTCTGGGTCAATGACTCAGAAAATACTAAATCTAAATACTGCCAGGAAACTAGAAGTTTCAGAATTAAAGTTCTACAATGGCTGCCTTTGTATATTCTCAATACAGGTTTAATTTAAATGTGTTATTTTGTGTACTTGTTGTGGTAGAGGTATTATGGACACAAAGGGGAGCTTTATGGTCCCTTTAATATTGTTGGACACATAAGAGGCCCAATGGATGCTGTGGAAGGTATCAGGGTCCTTTACGTATTTTTAGAGGCCCAATGGATGTTGTGGGAGGTATCAGAGGTTCTTTAGGTACTTTTAGAGACATCTTAGACCCAATGGATGCTGAAGGGGGTATCAGAGGCCCTTTAGGTACTTTTAGAGACAAATGAGACCCAATAGATGCTGTAGGAGGTATCAGAGGCCCTTTACGTATTTGTAGAGACATCTGAGACTCAATGGATACTGTGGTAGGCTTCAGAGGTCCTTTACGTCTTTTTAGAGACATCAGAGACCCAATGGATGCTGTAGGATAGGGATCCTCAAACTACGGCCCTCCAGATGTTGTAGAACTACACATCCCATGAGGCATTGTAACACACTGACATTCACAGACATCACTAGGCATTATGGGAATTGTAGTTCCTGAACAACTGGAGGGCCGTAGTTTGAAGACCCATGCTGTAGGAGGTATCAGAGGTCTTTTACATATTTTTAGAGACATCAGAGACCCAATGGATGCTGTGGGAGGTATCAGGGGTCCTTTATGTATTTTTAGATACCCAATGGGTGCTGTAGGAGGTATCAGAGGCCCTTTATGTATTTTTAGAGACATCAGAGACCCAATGGATTCTGTAGGAGGTATCAGAGGCCCTTTATGTATTTTTAGAGACATCAGAGGTCCAATGGATGCTGTGGGAGGTATCAGGGGTCCTTTACGTATTTTTAGAGACCCAATGGGTGCTGTAGGAGGTATCAGAGGCCCTTTATGTATTTTTAGAGACTTCAGAGACCCACTGGATGCTGTAGGAGGTATCAGAGGCCTTCTACATATTTTTAGAGGCATCAGAGGCTCAACGGATGCTGTTGGAGGTTTCAGAGGCCCTTTAGGTATTTTTAGAGACATCAGAGACCCAAATGGATGCTGTAGGAGGTATCAGAGGTCTTTTACATATTTTTAGAGACATCAGAGACCCAATGGATGCTGTAGAAGGTATCAGAGGCCCTTTACTTATTTTTAGAGTCTTTAGAGACCCAATGGATGCTGTAGGAGGTATCAGAGGCCCTTTACGTATTTTTAGAGACATCAGAGACTCAATGGATGCTGTGGGAGGTATCAGAGGCCCTTTACGTATTTTTAGAGACATCAGAGACCCAATGGATGCTGTGGGAGGTATCAGAGGCCCTTTACGGATTTTTAGAGACATCAGAGACCCAATGAATGCTGTGGGAGGTATCAGGGGTCCTTTACGTATTTTTAGAGACCCAATGGGTTCTTGTAGGAGGTATCAGAGGCCCTTTATGTATTTTTAGAGACTTCAGAGACCCACTGGATGCTGTAGGAGGTATCAGAGGTCTTTTACATATTTTTAGAGACATCAGAGACCCAATGGATGCTGTAGAAGGTATCAGAGGCCCTCTACTTATTTTTTGAGTCTTTAGAGACCCAATGGATGCTGTAGGAGGTATCAGAGGCCATTTACGTATTTTTAGAGACATCAGAGACCCAATGGATGCTGTGGGAGGTATCAGAGGCCCTTTACGTATTTTTAGAGACATCAGAGACCCAATGAATGCTGTGGGAGGTATCAGAGGCCCTTTACGTATTTTTAGAGACATCAGAGAACCAATGGATGCTGTGGGAGGTATCAGGGGTCCTTTACGTATTTTTAGAGTCATCAGAGACCCAATGGATGCTGTAGGAGGCATCAGAGGCCCTTTACGTATTTTTAGATACATCTGAGACCCAATGGATGCTGAAGGAGGTATCAGAGGCCCTTTACATATTTTTAGAGTCATCAGAGGCTCAACGGATGCTGTAGGAGGTATCAGAGGCCCTTTACGGATTTTTAGAGACATCAGAGACCCAATGAATGCTGTGGGAGGCATCAGGGGTCCTTTACGTATTTTTAGAGACCCAATGGGTGCTGTAGGAGGTATCAGAGGCCCTTAACATATTTTTTGAGACATCAGAGGCCCAATGGGTGCTGTAGGAGGTATCAGAGGCCCTTTATGTATTTTAGAGACTTCAGAGACCCAATGGATGCTGTAGGAGGTATCCAAAGGCCCAATGGATGCTGTAGGAGGTATCAGAGGTCTTTTACATATTTTTAGAGTCATCAGAGACCCAGTGGATGCTGTAGGAGGTATCAGGGGCCCTTTACGTATTTTTAGAGACATCAGAGACCCAATGGATGCTGTGGGAGGTATCAGGGGTCCTTTACGTATTTTCTGAGTCATCTGAGACCCAATGGATGCTGTAGGAGGTATCAGAGGCCCTTTATGTATTTTTAGAGACTTCAGAGACCCAATGGATGCTGTAGGAGGTATCAGAGGCCTTCTACATATTTTTAGAGACATCAGAGGCTCAACGGATGCTGTAGGAGGTTTCAGAGGCCCTTTAGGTATTTTTAGAGACATCAGAGACCCAATGGATGCTGTAGGAGGTATCAGAGGCCTTCTACATATTTTTAGAGACATCAGAGACCCAATGGATGCTGTAGAAGGTATCAGAGGCCCTTTAGGTATTTTTAGAGACATCAGAGACCCAATGGATTCTGTAGGAGGTTTCAGAGGCCCTTTAGGTTTTTTTTAGAGACATCAGAGACCCAATGGATTCTGTAGGAGGTATCAGAGGCCCTTTAGGTATTTTTAGAGACATCAGAGACCCAATGGATTCTGTAGGAGGTATCAGAGGCCCTTTACGTATTTTTAGAGACATCAGAGACCATTGATGCTGTAGGAGGTATCAGAGGCCTTCTACATATTTTTAGAGACATCAGAGACCCAATGGATTCTGTAGGAGGTTTCAGAGGCCCTTTAGGTTTTTTTAGAGACATCAGAGACCCAATGGATTCTGTAGGAGGTTTCAGAGGCCCTTTAGGTTTTTTTAGAGACATCAGAGACCCAATGGATTCTGTAGGAGGTATCAGAGGCCCTTTAGGTATTTTTAGAGACATCAGAGACCCAATGGATTCTGTAGGAGGTATCAGAGGCCCTTTACGTATTTTTAGAGACATCAGAGACCCAATGGATGCTGTGGGAGGTATCGGAGGCCCTTTACGTATTTTTAGAGACATCAGAGACCCAATGGAAGCTGTAGGAGGTATCAGAGGCCCAATGGATATTTTTAGAGGTGTTAGAGGTCCACGAAAGATGAAATCCAGGTAAACACACATGAAATACATATAAGGAAACTGTTCATAGGTGAAGCTTTAACAACCTTTAAAGCTCATAAAGAGTAGCTCCACTTTTTGTTGAGTTGTTGATCAATGCACACTGCAGGGGTTGTAGCACATTCCTACCTGTTTCTGCCCTAAAATAATTGCTGTTTGTGTCACCATGTCCTGTGCAGACTGATTGTAAGTGGGAGGGTCTGATTCATTATAATCACCTGGTGCACTTTCAGCATTCTAATGTGGAAAGTTGCAGTGTCAGCATCCCTTTAGCAGTAATTAGCCCTTGGGGGTATCTCACCCAAAACAAAAATCCTAATGCAGGTGATGCCTAAATTCTGACTTGTAGAAAATCAGTGAACCAATCACACGAGCAGGAATTGACATCTCTGTGGAGTTCTGTACACCAACAGAACACCTCCAGGTGGCCATTTTGCATTGAATTTTTACAGAAAATTACAGCGCTGCAGTTTGAAAATGGAGAGGCAATTTTTAATACCGTAACATTAAATCACAATCTTGTGTAGCAATTGTTTTTTTGTTTTTTACCTGTAAAGGAAGGAGATGTTTATCGGTGTGGAAAAGTGACCGAGTTTTCAGCTGCCCAGATCACTTCTTCAATATTAAGCTTAAAGTAGTTGTAAACTCTTACATATACCCAATGAAGTGACTGGCCTCCGATGATACACAGAGATGAAACAAATCATCCTAGATAAATTGTACCTGTTTATCTGCAGTATTCTCTTCTCCACAGCCATTCAAAGTCCAGAATTTATAAAGCTTGTCTGGGCTGTCAGAAAAAAGGGGTGAAGAGATTAAAGGGTGACTAAAGGAAAAAGAAATAAGCTAAATAGCTTCCTTTACCTTACTGCAGTGCTGTTTTCATGTTCTCATTGTTCGTTCTTGCTTTGATGTTGCTGTAATCCTGCTCTGTTCTGGACACTTCCTGGTTGTCTGTTTCCTTATAACCACAGTACTGGGAGCTTTCTCACTGTGGTCACTAATCAAGGAGGTGTGATTACTGTGTGTAAACTGAAACTGGGTTGGGCTGAGAGGTTTTAGACGAACCATCACTGCCCCCTATTGGCTCTCTGGCTCTGTACATCAGAGAGACAGGAAACAACAGCAAAAACGAAACTAGAACTGTAGGTTGATTATATGATTGATTTTTATCTATTTTTAATCATTTTTAAAAGGAATCAGTTAACTTTTATGTCTCTATATCCTGTAAACAGTCATTTCAGCCCAAAAAATGTTTTCCTTTAGTAACCTTTTAAGTTACACTCTGCAGAGCTCAGTGAGGAGAGCTGATTGGAGGGAATGGACACACCCTCCTTCTCACAGCACACAGGAACAGAGCTGAGGCTGTCAATCACAGGCTGTGTGCTGGAGCTCCCTCCCCTGTCACCTTTTTATCTCTTGGAGTCAGAAGTGATTCATGCTGATAAGAGAGGAACGGGGCAGCAGACAGACATGACACTTGGTGCTCTGGGTGGAGACAAGCACACAGTATAGAGGGATATGCTTTGTTTCATGTCTGAGGTTTACAATCACTTTAGGTTTTTGTTGTTCATCACTTTCTTATTTTAAAATCTGAAGAATGAGAAAACCATTTGGAATACCATGTTGAAATGCAATACTTTAATAAATGTTTAAGGCATGTGTACAATGCAAATGCATGAGAATCATTCTTTAAGCAAAAAACACAAACAACACAAGTGACCAATCACAGAGGTTTATTCACCAGAACTCGGCCCGATCGCTAACTAAAGCCCACCATACGCTACCTGTGGTGAACAAAGACATTTTATCAATTTTCAAACTATCAAGTTAACCCCTTCCTTCCCTGTGCATTACTCTGCATACCCCCTGCACAATACTCTTCCATCCCTGCGCAATACTCTGCATACCCCCCTGCGCAATACTCTGCATACCCCCCTGCGCAATACTCTGCATACCCCCCTGCGCAATACTCTGCATACCCCCCTGCGCAATACTCTGCATACCCCCCTGCGCAATACTCCCTGTGCAATACTCCCTGCGATCGTTTTTTTTTTTTTTTCAGGCTTCCCAGCCTAGAGGTGAGATGTGGGGTCTTATTGACCTCATATCTCACTGTAAAGAGGACCTGTCATACTATATTCCTATTACAAGGGATGTTTACATTCCTTGTAATAGGAATAAAAGTAATCAAAACATTTATTTTTGGGGAAAAAAATGTCAAACTAAAATAAATAAAGTAAAATAAACAATAAAAAAAATTAAAATAAAATTACAGCGCCTCTGTCCCCATGTGCTCGTATACAGACGCGACCACACACGTAAGTCCCGCCCACATATGGTGTTCAAACCACACATGTGAGGTATCGCTGCGAACGTTAGAGCGAGAGCAATCAATTTGGCCCGAGACCTCCTCTCCAACTAAAAAGATGTAACCAGAAAAAAATATTTAAAGCGTCGCCTATGGGGATTTTTAAGTAGCAAAGTTTGGCGCCATTCCACAAGCGTGTGCAATTTTGAAGGGTGACATGTTGGGTATCTATTTACTCCGCATAACTTCATCTTTCATATTATGCAAAAACATTGGGCTAAATGTAATGTTTTTTTTTTTTAAAGCACAAAACTGTTTTATTTCCAAAAAAAAAACGCGTTCGAAAAATTGCTGTGCAAATAGCATTTGCGATAAAAAGTTGCAACGACCGCTATTGTATTCTCTAGGGTCTTTGCTAAAATAGAAAATATAATGTTTTGGGTTCTATCTAATTTTCTAGCAAATAAATGATGATTTTTCCATGTAGGAGAGGAATGTCAGAATTGGTCTGATGGCGCTCCTTGCATGTTGGGCCTCTGTATGTGGCCACGCTGTGTAAAAGTCTCACACATGGGGTATCGCCATACTCGGGAGGAATAGCAGAATGCGTTTTGGGGTGTAATTTGTGGTATGCATATGCTGTGTGTGAGAAATAACCTGCTAATATGAACATTTTGTGGAAAAAAAAAAAATGAAAAAAATCTTGATTTTGCAAAGAATTGTGGGGAAAAAATGACAACTTCAAAAAAACTCACAATGCCTCATACATCAGTGCCCTTCAGTGCTGCCTATCATTGGCTCTTCATCAGTGCTGCCTATCAGTGCCTCTTCATCAGTGCTGCCTATCAGTGCCTCTTCACCAGTGCCCTTCAGTGCTGCCTATCAGTGCCTCTTCATCAGTGTCGCCTATCATTGCCTATTCATCAGTGCTGCCTATCATTGGCTCTTCATCAGTGCTGCCTATCAGTGCCTCTTCATCAGTGCTGCCTATCAGTGCCTCTTCACCAGTGCCCTTCAGTGCTGCCTATCAGTGCCTCTTCATCAGTGTCGCCTATCATTGCCTATTCATCAGTGCTGCCTATCATTGGCTCTTCATCAGTGCTGCCTATCAGTGCCTCTTCATCAGTGCCTCTTCACCAGTGCCCTTCAGTGCTGCCTATCAGTGCCTCTTCATCAGTGTCGCCTATCATTGCCTATTCATCGGTGCTGCCTATCAGTGCCTCTTCATCAGTGCTGCCTATCAGTGCCTCTTCACCAGTGCCCTTCAGTGCTGCCTATCAGTGCCTCTTCATCAGTGCTGCCTATCAGTGCCTCTTCATCAGTGCTGCCTATCAGTGCCTCGCAATAAGCGTTTATCGATTGGTTTGCGCAAAATTTATAGTGTTTACAAAATAGGCGATAGATTTATTGCATTTTTATTAATATTTTTCTTTTTTACTACTAATGGCGGCAATCATCGATTTTTTCGTGACTGTGACATTATGGCGGACACTTCGGACAATTTTGACACATTTTTGGGACAATTGTCATTTTCACAGCAAAAAATGCTATAAAAATGCCCCGATTACTGTGAAAATGACAATTGCAGTTTGGGAGTTAACCACTAGGGGGCGCTGAAGGGGTTAAGTGTGACCTCATACATGTTTTTAACTGTAGGGGGGGCGGGGCTGGACGTGTGACATCATTGATCGTTTTCCCTATATTAGCCACTTCCATACCAGGCACTTACGCACCTTCCCGCCCAAGCCAATTTTCAGCTTTCAGCACTGTCGCATTTTGAATGACAATTGCGCGGTCATGCTACACTGTACCCAAACAAAATTTGCGTCCTTTTTTCCCCACAAATAGAGATTTCTTTTGGTGGTATTTGATCACCTCTGCGGTTTTTATTTTTTGCGCAACAACTAATAAAAGACTGAAAATTTAGAAAAAAATACATTTTTATTCTTTTCTGTTAACTTTTTTGTAAATCAGTATGTTTTATCTTTCAATTACGGGCACTTATTAGGTAGTACTGATGGGCACCGATGAGGTGGCATTGATGGGCACTGATAGGCGGCGCTGGTATGTGGCACTGATGGGCACTTATAGGTGGCACTGATGAGCACTCATAGGCGGCACTGATGGGCACTCATAGGCGGCACAGAATGGCACTCATGGGTGGCACTGATGGGTACTTATGGGTGGCACAGATGGGCACTGATAGGTGGGCACTGGGCATGTATTGGCACGGAGGGGTGGCACTGAAGCACACTGTGGGGTGGCACTGATGGACTTTGAGGGGTGGCACTGATGTATATGTTGCCAGTCAGTGCCCATGTGTGGGCACTGACTGGCATCTTTTTATTTTTTTACCTGTATTTTTTTTTTTTTTTATCTTGTGTTTTTTTTTTTTTTTTTACGTTTATTTATTTATTTTGCCCTGCCAGTGTGGGTACTCCCTGGTGGTCCAGTGTGGGCATACGAGGGGGGGCTGCGCTGATAAACAATCAGCGTGAACCCCCCCTGTCAGGAGAGCCGCCGATCGGCTCTCCTCTACTCGCGTCTGTCAGACGCGAGTGAGGAAGAGCCATCAACGGCTCTTCCTGTTTACATTGTGATCAGCCGTGATTGGACACGGCTGATCACATGGTAGCGAGCCTCCGCCGGAGACTCGTTACCGAGATCGGTGATGCAGGGTGTCAGACTGACACCCCGCATCAACGATCGCTGCGGGCGCGCGCGGCATTGAAATCGTGCTAGACGTTTGAGAACGTCTAGTCACGATTTCATAACCACTTCCCGGCTGTAAATCTGCTATTGGCCGGGCGGGAAGTGGTTGGGGAACAGACGATCAATGACAGCGCCACTGTGAAGAACGGGGAAGGTGCGTTTACACACAGCTCTCCCCGTTCTTCAGCTCCAGGGACCGATTGCGGGACTTCAGCGGTGATCGGGTCCCGCGGCCGCAGTCACGCAGCTTGCATATTTTGAGCTACAAAGGAGGTCTAGGACTAGAATTATTACCTCACTTGTGTGGTTTGAACACCATTTTCATATGCGGGCGCTTCTGCCCACCAGCACAGAGCTCCTCAGTGGTGCCCACCAGCACAGAGCTCCTCAGTGGCCACCTGTACAGAGCTCCTCAGTGCCCACCAGCACAGAGCTCCTCAGTGCCCACCTGTACAGAGCTCCTCAGTGCCCACCAGTACAGAGCTCCTCAGTGCCCACCAGTACAACTCAAGAACGTCATTAATATCAGTGCCCACCACCAGAGCGCTCGGCTCTGTTCCATCCCCTCGCCTGGCCAAGGAGAGCTCCATTTGTCCCCTAATGTGCTGTGCGCCCCGCCTCTACACTACAAACCCCAGAATGCAATGCAGCCAGTAACAGCCAATCAGCGGCCGCAGCTGCAGACTTCCTCCACTGGGGGAAAAAAAAAAGAAAAAAATTAGCAAACAGCAGCCGTGATATCTGTTTAGAATAGACGGTGGGTGGGTAGGCGGGCGGTGAGGGATTTCCACCCAGAATGCCACTGCTTCTGATCCCTCACAATCGGCCCGTTTTGACACAATAAATCGGCCAATGCAGATTTCTCTAAAAAAGCAAAACATCGTCCGTCCCCCTACTTGCCACCAGATGCAGTGCCGTTTTAGAGAATGCTGGAGCGGGCCAGAGAAGATAGAGGAGGTGGGTGGCAGTGGCTTCGCTAGGGTTGGTGTCACCCCACCAGTGTGGTAAAACATGGTGGGGTGACAGACCCCCCCCCCTTCATTAAGTATAGATCCCCCCCCACTAAGTACAGACCACCCTCCCTCAGTACAGACCCCCCAATAAGTACAGACCCCCTCAGTACAGACATACCTCCCAACTTTTGAACTTCAGAATGAAGGACACCTGAGGGAGAAAGTGACCTGTGCACCACTCCAAAATGTAGGCGGTGCCAAACTCCTCACAGTGGGCGGGGCTTAAGAGACGTGGTTACACAAAACCTGGGCATCCTCGTACCTATAAAATGATCTGATTGCTTTGTCTGAGCCTAACTCATCCAGGTTCCCGCCTGCCGTATAGTCAAATGATGGTCCATAGGACATCACTGATTGGTGTAAAGAGCCAATGACAGCAGCTCTTTACCACATGACAGTGGCAGTTTCAGACACTCTGCACTGTGTGAGAGGCAGCTGACCTACCTGCCCACTATACTGACCCCTAAAATGACCTGTCCACTGCACTGACCCACCTACCCACTGCACTGACCTACATACTTTACCATTATAACCCACCTGACCCCTAAATTGACCTACCTGCCCCCTAAAATGACCTGTCCTCTACACTGACCCACCTGACCACTAAACTCCTTCCTGCACTACTCACACTACTGACCATCCCCCCACACAAACACAAGGTAGATCGGTGGATTTCACCCACCACTCCAGGCCAGGACCATGAAGATCATCCATCCATAGATGACTGCTGCTGTCCCCCAGTCGCTCCAGAGGAAGTGACCTGCAGAAGCCCTTGCTCATATCGCAGCCGGGTCCCTTCCTGAGGGGACACAACAATGAGCCATGAGGAAGAAGGAACCGCTCCTCCCCCTCCTCCTCCTCTGCACCGAGCTCCGCCCCTCCCACTCACACACAAGGACCGCCTCTGGCAAGCACCTGCGGAATCATGGGGGACAGGCTGGACCAGACCACTGGAGTCCCTGGGCGGGGGGGAGACAGGAGTCTGCCTCATTTATCATGTACAGTGATAATAGGAGATGCTGGAGTGTGGAGGAAGGAAGTCACTCTTGGGCGCAATGACATTCACGGCAGCACAGAGAACAGGTTTGGAATAAGCTTGCTTACTCGCAGGGAAAAGCGCTCTGGCTGCCCCACCCCCACAATAAACGGGATATATACCCGGGTTCATACGCAGAATCCTCCATAGAAGTCTAAATGGACATGCTGGGACTTGTAGTTGTAGTTGAGAGCCCTGGGGGAGTGGCAGAGAACACTGGGGGGTAGCGGAGTGCCCAAATGACATTCTGCTCCCACACAGCTGCATATTATCTATAGGATTATCATGTGGGGGGGAGGAGTCAGTCTTAACCAATCACGTTGCTTGATTTTTAGAAAATTTGCATATTTCAAGAGAGCGCTCCCATTCCTTTAAATCTTATATTTTCTAAGTAATAAATAGCAAAAAAAAGATGATGATGGGATGGGGGAACGTAAAACTAGTCACAGTATCGTACTTATCGCCTGCAATGACAAGGAAAAAAAAAGTGCAAAAATGTTCTCTCCATGAGTTGGAAGTAACACATTTTTCCCACTATATATATAACGTGCAGCCTCTATGTATCCTGGGTGGCACAGAGGCGCATGGGGTAAAACCCTCGCCCAGGCAATCAATGAGGTCAAAGGTTCGACGACCCAGTAACCAGACCTTCTGCCTGGAGTTTGCATGTAAAAACCATATGAGGTCAAAGGTTCGCTGACCCAGTCAGTAACCAGCCCCTTATCCCTGGAGTTTGCATGCGCTCCCTGTGTTTGAGTGGGTTTTCTCCGGGTACTCCGGTTTCCCCCACGAAAGAGGTCAAAGGTTCGATGACCCAGTAACCAGACTTCCGCCTGGAGTTTGCATGTAAAAACCATATTAGGTCAAAGGTTCGACGACCCAGTAACCAGACCTTCTCCCTGGAGTTTGCATGCGCTCCCTGTGCTTGTGAGTGGGTTTTCTCCGTGAGCTCCGGTTTCTTCCCACACAGAAAAGAAGCATCGGTCTAAGCACAGTACTTTTGCGCGTTATAAGTACACAAGTTGAGCGCAGACAAGCGGAGTTGCGCATATATATACACATAAATACAGCACACAATAGGTACCGCGCACACACCCACACACTTTTGGCCAAAAAATATCCCAACAACGCTGCCTTGTGTCTTAGAGCCCTTTCACACCTGTGCGTTTTTGCCACGTTTTCGCGGTAAAAATAGCGCTATTAAAAAGCTCATAAAACGCTCCCCATGCCCCTCTCCATTGAAATGAATTAAAAACCGCAGTAAAATTTTTAACGCGATTTTAACGCTCTGTTTTTACCGCGATTTTACATTCATTTCAATGAGGGGCATGGGGAGCGTTTTAATAGCGCTATTTTTACCGCGAAAACGCGGCAAAAACGCACCAGTGTGAAAGGGCTCTTAAGGTAAGTGCATTTTACAGGGCACAGTGGCGACAATGGGCACAGTGGCGACAATTGAGGGGCTGTGTTTGATGTCATGGCACAGCGGCTGCGTTTGATGGCATGGCACAGTGACTGCGTTTGATGGCATGGCACAGTGACTGCGTTTGATGGCATGGCACAGCGGCTGCGTTTGATGGCATGGCACAGCGGCTGCGTTTGATGGCATGGCACAGTGACTGCGTTTGATGGTATGGCACAGCGGCTGCGTTTGATGGCATGGCACAGTGACTGCGTTTGATGGCATGGCACAGTGACTGCGTTTGATGGCATGGCACAGCGGCTGCGTTTGATGGCATGGCACAGTGACTGCGTTTGATGGCATGGCACAGTGACTGCGTTTGATGGTATGGCACAGTGACTGCGTTTGATGGCATGGCACAGTGACTGCGTTTGATGGCATGGCACAGTGACTGCGTTTGATGGTATGGCACAGCAGCTGCGTTTGATGGCATGGCACAGGATCAGGGACGAGCGCCCCTATTGGCTGCTCGGCTACATGACATATAGCTATGTGATCTCGCCCAGCAGAGCCGACCTGCTGCCGTATAACTGCGGCGGCTGGTTGGCAAGCAGTTAAGATAAAAAGCTTTCTGTGTGCAGCAGCCCCCCTAATACTTACCTGAGCCCCCTCTCTATTCAGCGATGTTAACGTTTGTCCCTCGGCCATGCGGGACTCTTCCTTCTGATTGGCTGAGACACAATAGCTGTGCCATTCACTCCCGCTGCTGTCACTCAAAATGCATGTTAACCATTCAGGAGAGAGAGGGGGTGGGGCCAAAGCAAACTGCTTGCTGTGGGCGCATTCGACAGGAGGGAGGGGCCAGGAGCAGTGAAGAGGGAGGATCCAGGCTGCTCTGTGCAAATCCACTCCACAAAGCAGAAAAGTATAACATGTTTAGCAGTGTTTCGTTTATAGGCGTTTTTCGTTTTGGGCCATTTAAAAAAATAAATATATTAATATTGAAACGGTTCTAAACGCAAACGCGGCTAAACAATGCTAAACGTGATATGTCATCACAGTCCCTTTTTCATCCGCAAACGGATGGATGAAAATGCGGACATACGGTCCGTACGTGTGAAAGGGGCCTAAGTCTGCAACTTTTCCCTTACTTGGCAAATTCTTCACTACTACTAAATTTTACTCTGAACCCACTAGTATGCATGGTTTCTTACATTTATGTCTTGTCAGCACAATATTTAGCTTGTAGAATATTAAAAAAAAGTCACAGTTACTTTGCTGAGTAACTAATTACTTTTTCAATGTAGTAACTGAGTCACTAACGCAATTACTTTTTCAGAGAAGAAATTTGTAACTGTAACTAATTACTTTTTTAAAGTAAGGGTCCTTTCACACGGAGCGGACCGTTTTTCGGTCCGCTCCGTGTGTCCGTCAGCTCAGCGGGGGGGTCTCCGCTCAGCTGTCGGCGGACGGGGCGGTCCCCGCACACTGTGCAGGGACCGCCCTGTCTCTCCTCCGCTCTCCCCTATGGGGAGTTGGATGGAAACGGACCGTCTGTCCGTCTTCATCCGATCCGTTTGGGCGGACGGAAGAAAAATAGGACATTCTTCCATCCGCAAAAACGGATGCGGACGTTAGCGGATGCATCATCCGCTAACGGATCCGCTCCCATAGGGAAGCGTTGAGGTCCGTTACCGGACGTCCAAAAAACGGACGAACGGAACGGACCTGTGAAAGGACCCTTAGATGAGCTGCACTGCTCTCAGAGGTGTTTTGTAATAGGGCCTGCTCCCTGCTAATCTTTTTTATGCAATCTCCCCTGACAGCTAGAAGATTCGGGCTGCTTTTATCTGATGTTTCAGAGAATTTGTCAGGAGTTATCAGGCTGATAACAGAGGAACAAGTCAGCAGAGAGCTATGGGACATAGCTCATTGAAGAGAGATAACAAAACACTGCAGGTATATGTGCCCAGATCATATTTCATGAATCAGGTTTACATCCACTTTTACCACTTCCCGCCCAGTCAATCGCAGATTGACGTCCGGGAAGTGGTTCTGAAATCCTGACTGGATGTCTATTGACGTCCTACAGGATTCCATGCCGCGCACGCTAGTGGGGGCACGCAGCGCGGCGATTGGTGATGCAGGTGACGGAGGCTCATTACCACGTGATCAGCCGTGTCCAATCACGGCTGATCACAATGTAAACAGGAAGAGCCGTTGATGGCTCTTCCTCACTCGCGACTCTCCTGAAAAGGGGGGGGTTCGCTCTCATTGTTTATCAGCGCAGCCCCCCCTCGGATGCCCACACTAGACCACCAGGGAAGCCCACACTGGACCACCAGGGCAGGGCAAAAAAAAAAAATGGGACAATAAAAAAAAAAAAAAAAAAAGTCAGTAAAAAATAAGAAAAGGCCAGTAACAAAATAGAAGATGCCAGTCAGTGCCCACACATGGGCACTGACTGGCAACATGGATCCATCAGTGCCACCCACAGTGTTAATCAGTGCCACCCCTAGTGCCAATCCATGCCCAGTGCCTACCTATCAGTGCCCATCTGTGCCACCAATAAGTACCCATCAGTGCCACCCATGAGTGCCCATCTGTGCCGCCCATGAGTGCCCATCTGTGCCGCCCATGAGTGCCCATCTGTGCCGCCCATGAGTGCCCATCTGTGCCGCCCATGAGTGCCCATCAGTGCCGCCCATGAGTGCCCATCAGTGCCGCCTATGAGTGCCCATCAGTGCCGCCTATGAGTGCCCATCAGTGCCGCATACCAGCGCCGCCTATTAGTGCCCATCAGTGCCACCTCATCGGTGCCTATCAGTGCCACCATATCAGTGCCACCATATCAGTGCCTGTAATTGAAAGAGAAAACGTACTTATTTACAAAAAGAAAAAAAGAAAAACTTTTTTTTTTTGCAAAGTTTTCAGTCTTTTATTAGTTGTTGTGCAAAAAATAAAAACCGCAGAGGTGATCAAATACCACCAAAATAAAGCTATATTTGTGGGGAAAAAAGGACGCCAATTTTGTTTGGGTACAGTGCAGCATGACCGCGCAATTGTCATTCAAAGTGCGACAGAGCTGAAAATTGGCTTGGGCGGGAAGGTGCGTAAGTGCCTGGTATGGAAGTGGTTAAGGTTTTTTTGCACAAAGTTTAACTTTAAATACAAATTCTGTCTTTAGCTTCTCTGTTTCACATCTGAAAATAAATAAAAAGCTGTGTGTATAAACAGTAGTTCTCCTTTTACAATTTCCCTCAATGCAGCTCGCTAACCTCCAGCTATTGGCTCTCTGCCCAAAATAAAGATGGCACCCGCGGTCTTCACATCCGACCCCGTGATTGGGTGAGAGCGAGTCCCGACAGCGGCCTCTAGCGGTACAAACCTAGTAACTGCAGGTGAACTTGTCCCCAGATGGCCGCTTGACGTCAGCGAGCGGGAGGGCGAGCGGGAGCTGACCGGACGCGGCTGAGAAAGGAGGAGAAGTCCGGCAGCATTTGGTGATTCCCGGGCAGCGAGCGGCGGAGTCCGACTTCCATGAGGGCAACTTGGGGTAAGACAGAGAGGGGGGTGTGCGGGAACTTTTCATGGTGGGAGAGTTTGGAGTTCACCCTCCTATCACCTTCTCATAGACTTCTATGAACTTCCACTGCGGGCAAGGTGGGACTGTTGTCCCTAGCAACCAAGTCTGTCCTTTTTGTTCTGATTGGCTGATCGGCCTCATACATTCAGCGTTGTCCTATTTAGTTTTGTCTTGCACATTTTTAGTGTCGTTTCCCATAGCAACCAATCAGGTTTAATCTTGAATAAGCTGGATGCTATGGGTACCTGTAATGTAAAAACTGAAAGTTTTTCTTGGCTGCTCCATTCCTCTCTATAGAGTGTGGGGCGGTGCCTGTGCGCAGGAGCGTGGGGAAAATGAATCAAAACATTAATAAGTGGCGGCCGGTGTACCGCTAATCCGTTGTTCTGACCGGACTGTCCGCTACGGACCTCGTACAAAGTCACCGCTCTACTAGGAAACCATCCAATCCCAAAAACGGAACGTTGCACCTTACCAGACCCTAGATGTGGTGGCTGCATTCCTTTTCTGTTTTTAGACTTTATTTTTTGTCTCAGGCTAAGTTTATACTAAAGCCTCATACACACGATCGGATTTTCATGGGACAAAGCGTAGGACTTTTGTCTGAAAGGTGTTGGCCAGGAACTTGTCTTGAATACAAACGGAAAATAATTGTCAGCCAACAAACACGAACCGATGGTTTTCCGCTCTTTAGCGCCACCCTTTGGGCAGCTTCTGCAAATGTTGTGTTATAGTGAGCATTGCTTCTGAGCGTTTGTGTTTGTGTACACACGATCGGAAAATCTGACAACACACAATTGTAAAGCATGCTATTCCATATTTGTTGGCAGAAAATCCGACAACAGTTTTCCGATGGAGCGCACAAAAGGTCGGATTTTCCGCCAACAGCCTGTCGTCGCACAATTCCCGTCGGATAATCCGATTGTGTACGAGGCTTTAGGCCCCTTTCTCACTGAGGAGTTTTTCAGGCGGTACAGCGCTAAAAATAGCACTGCTATACCGCCTGAAAAACTCCTTCACTGCATCCTCAGTGTGAAAGCCCGAGGGCCCGAGTGCTTTCACACTGAGGCGATGTGCTGGCGGGAGAGAAAAAAAATCTCCTGTCAGCAGCATCTTTGGAGTGGTGAGAGGAGCGGCATGTATACCGCTCCTTCCCATTGAAAAGAATGGGAAACCGCAGTAATACCGCCCGCAATGCGCCTCTATAGAGGTGCATTGCGGGCGGTATTAACCCTTTCATGGCCGCTAGCGGGGGTTAATACCGCACCGCTAGCGGCCGCAACTCGCAGCAAATTCGACAGCTATTTTTTAGCCCCAATGTGAAAGGGGCCTTGGGGTTGGGAGGTAAAAACAGATTAAGCTGCGTTTTTACTGCCCATGACCCCCTCACCACTGTATAACACCCATCCCCCCCGGCTCGGCTCACACTTGTGCGGGCCTTGCGCCCCGCATTTTGCTTGGGCACGGCAACTCATTCATTCAAATGGGCTCCTGTGCTGCAATAAAAATCGCAAAAAAAGATTTTTAAAACTGCGGCTGCATGGAAACGATGTGGTCGTTATGACCATGCAGTCCCCCCCCCCCCCCATCACAGCCTGAGATGTGTGGGGGTGCCAATCGGAATAAATTTGCGGAATTCCAGAATCGCAGCCTGTACTTGTGTGACAACTTCTTGTTTACTAGTAATTTTTTTTTCTTTTTTGCTAGAAAATTACATATCCATATGTACCTGTGTGTGTGTGTGTGTGTGTGTGTATATGTATATATAATTTAAGCCGAGGCCCCTAAAGACTACATTGGTGGGTTCTGCAATTTTGTTTTATGACACAATATTTGCAAAATCTAATGGAAAAAAAAATACTCACCCTAAATAGGCTGTTGCTATGCGGAAGTCCCGAATCTGCCCTCATGATCCGCGGTGCGGTTTTCTTCCTCCTCCTCTTCTCGGTGTCCTCTTGTGAATGGGCCGCGCTGCATTCTGAGAACTGTGTGTATCCCAGAAAGCAGCCTGACCCTTCACAAAGCGCCGCGTCGCTCGCACATGCGCAGTAGGAAACGGGCAGTGAAGCCGCACGGCTTCACTGCCTGTTTCCCTGACTGTGGATGGCGGTGCCAGGATCGGGGGTCGGCATCGGCGGGGGACGTCAGCGCGGACGCCTAGGACAGGCAAGTGTCCTTATTCAAAGTCAGCAGCTACACTGTTAGTAACTGCCGACTTTGAAAAAAAAAATAAAAAAATGCGGGTGGAGCTCCGCTTTAAAAAAAAAAAAAAAAAAAATAGATGTCACAGCAAGTAAATTGATACCAAACATGTCGCACTATAAAATTGTGCGCACGGTGCAGCAGCGTCAAACTCTGTCAATTTTTCTATTCATAGGCGAAGCTTTAAAAGCCTATACAAGTTACCACTTTAGATTTACAGAGGAGGTCTGGTGCTAGGATTACTGGCCATTAACTGACGCTTGCGGTGATACCTCACTTGTGTGGGACGATCGATGTTTGCGTGCGTACAGGACTGGTGCATGCGTTCGCCTTTCTGCACAAGTACAGAGGGACGGGGAGGGCAGCGGCACTTTAAATTATTATTGTTTTATTAATGATTATTTTTTTTGTATCACTTTTATTGCTGTCACAAGGAATGTAAACATTCTTGAGAAAATAAAAAAGGCGGGACTTTAACCACTTAAAGTGGGGTTCCAACCACAATTAGCATTTTTTAAATGTATGTCCTTTCATCATGTGTTTTTTATAATATAAATCCGGTCACTTACTATTTTTTTTACTCCGCATAGTTAGGGCCCTTTCACACGGGGCGGATCAGTAATGATCCGCCTCCGTGTGTCCGTAATAGGGGTGCAACGGATCACAGTTGATCCGAACGGGTTGCCCCCTTCGGATCGGCACGCTATGCGATCTGCAGACTACCGCCGCGGCCATAGCATTAGGAAAGGCCGCGGCTTCGGCCTAGCTCCGGAGCCGCGGCCATCTTGGTACACCCGGCGGCAGCCCCTCCTCTCTGTTTACACCCACAGAGGAGGAGGAGCCGTGCTCAAGGGACACACTTGCCGCTATCTGATCTGAGGTCTGCACAGGGGGGCTCACTGTGTGCCTGTACTACGGAGGGTGGGGGGGGGGTAGGTCACTGTCTGCCTGTACTATGGGGGCAAGGGGGTCGCTGTCTGCCTGTACTATGGGGGCGAGGGGGTCGCTGTCTGCCTGTACTATGGGGGCGAGGGGGTCGCTGTCTGCCTGTACTATGGGGGCGAGGGGGTCGCTGTCTGCCTGTACTATGGGGGCGAGGGGGTCGCTGTCTGCCTGTACTACTTGGGGGGGGTCACTTTTTTTATTTTATTTTTTATTTTGCTAATCCGAAAAATGATCCGATCCGAGGAACGATCCGAACTGTGAGTTTTTTGATCCGTTGCACCCCTAGTCCGTAAGCTCAGCGAGGATCGCTCCGTAAATCCCCGCTGAGCCGCTGGATAACAGTACGGTTTCTGCACACTGTGCAGGGACCGCCCTGTCTTTTCTCCGCTCTCCCCTATGGGGGAGCGAATGAACACGGGCAGGCATTTGGGCTTTTAGGGGTTAAAACAGGTGGTGAGGAGGTCACATAACGCATTGAAAATGAAGCCCCTTATCGGGTTTGGTGGCAGTATTTTTGCCATTGGGGAGATTACCTTTCATTTCCTGTCCTATAACCAAAACAGGAAGGGAGAAGAAATCCCTCCAAAGTAAGGAAGTTCCTGGTTGTCACCAGAACGAGTGTCCCTATAAGATTTCCCCTCTTTCTGATCTGGTGGTGGCTAATGCAATCTTTGGGATTTTCTTTCACTTTTTCAGGAGAACGGTTACAAGGACAAACAGAGTGAATCTCCCTAAATAAGACATGGCAATTAAAATCTGACAGGTGATCTACTCCCATTCTGCTCTAATCACAAAAACTTTTGACATACTTTAAAGCACAACTTGGGCACAACACAAAAAATACCCAGTGTGCACAGCACAAAAGAATGCTCCCTAAAGTGGTCCTAAAGGCTGAAGGTTTTGTACCTTTGTGCATTAAAGTGATTGTAAAGGCAGAATTGTAGTTTTATTTTTTTTTAACCATGCATTAGGATAAAAAATAAAAAAAACTTCTGTGTGTAGCAGCCTCCCCGTCACCCCCTAATTTTTTACCGGAGGCCCATCTCTCTCCAGCGATGTCCGGGACTCTCCTCCTGATTGCCTCAGACATGGCAGTGGCGCCATTGGCTCCCGCCGGCTGTCAATCAAAGTCAGCCGAGAAGGAGTGGGGCCAGGACAGGGCTTGTCTGAATGGATACAGGGAGCTGTGACTCGGCTCGGGTGCCCCCATAGAAATCTGCTGGCTGAGGGGCACTCGACAGGAGGGAGGGGCCAGGAGCAGCAAAGAGGGACCCGAGAATAGGAGGATTGAGGCTGTTCTGGACAGAGCAGGTAAGTATAACCTGTTTATAAAAAACAAAAAGAGCAGCACCAATCTAAGTGTAGAGATTTGACAAAGCAAGGTTTAATCATAAGATATTGCAATCACTAGACAACGGTAGTATTAGGTCACGTCTGTAATGAGGAACCAAGGGTGTCTCGGGTCCAGGTTGACCTCGCAGGCAGCGCAGTTCCATCGTACTCGGTGGTGCCAGTGGTTTCCGGTGTCCCAGACTGGATGTGGAGAGCGCAGCAGGAAGTCGTCAGCGGGACATCACTGATGTCAGGCGGTCAGCTATAGGATAATGCAGGGCGATGCACGTGTTCGGAGCGTGCATGCTCCTTCCTCAGGCAGTCTTATAACATGTTTGTTGTTTCAATAAAAAAACAAGACTTTACAATTACTTGAAGATAAAAAGCCTTCTGTGTGCAGCAGCCCACCTAATACTTACCTGAGGCCCATCTAGCTCCAGCGATGTTGTAGGCTTGACTCGGCCGTCCAGTACTCCCCTCCTCATTGGCTCCTGCTGCTGTCAGTCAGCTGATAAGGGAAAAAAAGGGATAGGATCGGGCTGCAGCTCTGTATCTGAATGGACACAGGGAGCTCGGCTCCAGTGCCCCCACAGTAACCTGCTTGTTACTGTGGGGGCACTCAACAGGAGGGAGGGACCCGAGAAGAGGAGGTCCCAGGCTGCTCTGTGCAAATCCACTGAACAGAACAGGCAAGTATAACGTGTTTATTTGTAATAATAAAAAAAAAACTTTTACAATCACTTTAAGGTAAATAACCTTCTGTGTGCAAGCACCCCCTAATACTCACCTGAGCCCCATCATGATCCAGTGATGTGCATGGGAAACTCTCCCTCCTTATTGGCTCGCTCTCATGCACCCCCAGCTACCAAGAACAAGGATTTTGTGTTCCTGTTTTAAGGCTCAAGTCAGAGCTGTGGCTGCCCCGTCATGCAATGGCGACTTCTCCTTTTGTCCAAAGATAGATGCCAACATTGCACTGTAAGATACTGAGAGGAGCAGTTCAATGTAGGGTGTTTTTGTAGCTTTATTTTTTATTTTTTATTTTTTTGCTAGGTTGTCTGTAGAATATACACTGTCACTTGCATAGGATTTTGTGGGAGTGGAATAAGCGGACTGGGAAGTTGCTCGCTGTGCTGTAAAAAAGGCCCAGATGCCTACTGGAGAGTTTCCTGGTTGTGTTGATTACTTGGTGAGCAGAAGATTCCAAGTCTTGCCAATAGTACATGTTTTATATTTATGTTCTTTGCTGTGACAAGTTATAAATTCCATATTTTTGCCAGCAGAGGCCATCAGTCATCAGATGAGCACACGTTTTGTAATTTAGTGTCTGCAGCAATGGAAGTGGGATGTATGTATAAAATACTTCACCACCCCACCCCCTCCTATATATTTGCAATTATTCATTGTGTCCTGTCATGCCTCAAGTATGGGGTTTGTGGTAAGGGTTGATGAATGGCAGCCTGTGTGGTGTCCTCAGATTGCCATCCATACCAGTGATTAATGCTTGCTATTTTTGGCTTGTTTGGTTGGATACGTCCTTCTCTTGGAGAAGCCTTGGTTTTGAAGGATATTATTATTACGGTACTTACAGCTGGGTGTGCAGAATCTGTTCAGTCAGGAGACACTTTAAATGCTGTCTCTCCACTAAGACCCCTTTCACACCAGTAGGAGTCCACCAGCGGATTTGCCTGCTCAGCAGGGGGTCTCTTCGATTATCCCCACTAGGCAGGCAGATGACCGGTCTGTGTTTGCTCCACTGATACAGAGCAGACACGGACACAGCCCTCTGTTCCAAATGGGGCTGTCGTATGAAAACGAACCGCTTGTCCATTTACATCCGACTGTTCTCCAATCCGCCAGACAGATGGGCAATGAATCCCCCATTCATCTGTTTTTAGTGGATCAGATGTCGGTAGGTGTCCGCTGACATCTGCCGCTCCATAGAAAGCAATAGGTAGTCCGATCGGATTCACCGATGGCGGACCCTGTAAGTCCGTTGGTGTGAAAGGAGCCTAAATGGACATGATGGGTCCACTCCTCGTGAAAGTCCCCAACACTTTTGAATGGCCTTTTCCTGACAATCCTCTCCAGGCTGCGGTCATCCCTGCTGCTTGTGCACCTTTTTCTTCCACACTTTTCCCTTCCACATAACTCTCTATTAATGTGCTTTGATACAGCACTTTGGGAACATCCAACTACTTTTGCAATTACTTTTTTGAGGCTTTCCCTCCCTATGGAGGGTGTCAATGATGGTTTTCTGCACAACTGTCAAGTCGGCAGTCTTTCCCATGATTGTGATTCCTACTGAACCAGACTGAGACCATTTAAAGGCTCAGGAACCCTTTGCAGGTGTTATGGCTAAATTATCTGATTAGAGTAGAACATTTTGAGCCTAGAATAATGCACCTTTTCACAATATTCAAATTTTCTGAGATTGTGGATTTGGGGTTTTCATGAGCTGTAAGGCATAATCATCACAATTATGAGAAATCACGGCTTGAACACTGCTTTGCATGTAATGAGTCTCTTGTATATTAGTTTCACCATTTAGTTGCATTAGTGAAATGAACTTTTGCACGATATTCACATTTTTTGAGTTTCACCTATAGAATGTTGATCTAGCAAGAACAATCATTCATAAATCCAGGCTGGTTACTGCTAATATTATTTTTATCAGTAAATTCTTGGATATGGTCCCTTATCTCCTCCCTACTGTTTACAAACTATTGATGTTAGGCTGACTGCCTTGTAGTTTCCAGGTATGTATCTTGGCCTATTCTTGAATATTGGTACCAGGGTAGATTTGATTTAAATATTTTTTAAAGAGCAACTGTTATCTGTCCTGCAGCGGGTCTTCCCCTGACCTGCTGTTGACTCACCGACTACCACATTTACTTTATTGGGATGGCTGGTGATGCATCAGTGACACAACAAGGTGAGTGACGTGGCTGCACGAGGTGAGTGGATGCCCGCTATTGGGCGCTGCCATGATTAATTTCTGAAATGACCAGGTGCTCTTTAAATGTAAGTGCTTATTCTTACTGGTAGTTTAGAATCTTTTAATATTTGCAAACAAAATTTAAGGTTTCCTATTTAAAATAAACTGTCAGGTTAGTAATACGGCTATATCAAACAATTGAATTATACAGTTTTTAGTGTATATGCAAAGCAATGGGGTAAAGGAATTTCCCTGAACTTTGTTTTATCTCATGGTTACTGTGAAATTGTGTGAATGCATTGAATGTTATCTCAGCTTGGATTCATTGAATGAGTTTACCAAAAATGTAAATATTGCAGAATATACAGCCTCCATGCTACATAACTAAGCTCCATTTCATGCTGAGTAAATTATTAATGTATCTTAAATATAAAACTATCTTTAGCTATATTTTTACTCCAAAAGCATTTTATTAAAATAAATGTAATTAAAAAAAAAAATCGATCTGAATCAAAATCCCTTTTTTGATTGGTACCTTGATAGATTTTCGACAATCTGCTCACACCAGTCCCAATAAATTTCATAATTGTATTTATTTTTTCTCTTTTTAAAATGGTACAATTTCTCAGTTTAAACGTTTTAATGTTTTCTATTGTAAATAAAATATGGGATTACGAGACTTGCAAATCATTGCATTCAGTTTTAGACCCCCTTTCACACTGAGCCGCCCATAGTGTCGGCGGTAAAATTCCGCTATTTTTTACCGCCGATGCTATGGGTGGATTTGCGGCGCATTTAGGCGGTTAGTGGGGCAATTTTAACCCCCGTTAGTGGCATAGAGAGTTAAAACCGCTCCCGCAATGTGCTGCTGAAGATGTGCATTGCGGGTGGTATAGCTGCGCTGTCCCATTGATTTCAATGGACAGCAGCGGTGGAGGAGTGGTAAACACACCGCTCCTTCTCTCCTCCAAAGGTGTAGCTAGTGGGACTTTTTTTTTTTTACCGTCCTGCTAGCACAATGGACAATGAAGCAGCTGTTTGAGGGCGGATTGCAGGTGCTATTTTTAACGCTATAGCGCCTGCAAGTGTGAAAGGGGTCTATAAATGTAAACTTTACACCACATCCTAACTTTTTTGGAATTGGGGTTGTATGTGTTATGGGTCAGTCATTTTAAATCTATCAAGATTAATAGGTCAGCTAGCATTTTCAGAAAGTCAACAGTGGCAGCCCGGTATGTATCATGACTGGTTTAATTTAAGCTGTCTATGTGGCAGTCTCAAAGTTGCGTGTGAAGTAACCTCCAGATCCAAAACCACAGCTATATCATTTATCTCCTGTCTGTCAGATTACCACAGAACATTCCTCCTCATCTGCTCTCTACATAGAACACTCTCCTCACAATCTACATCCAGGCCTTTCCTGAAACACTTCAGTGCTGAATCTGGAAAACACAACTCCAGATAAGCTTTATTCAGTTGTGTTCTCGTTTAGAAGTCACTGTGTGTATTTTGTAAATCCTGAAAGGAGGCGGAAAAGGACTTAAAGCTGTGACAACATCTGGGTTTTACTTGGTGCCCCTTGTATCAAGGTGAAAATTTCCCTCGTTTCTAAGGTCCTTCATGATGAACCCATTCTTGACATTGCGTGGTTAATTCTGCTTGATGAAAATATATATAGTGTGTGTGTGTGTGTGTGTGTGTGTGTGTGTGTGTGTATGTGTGTGATAGATAGATAGATAGATAGATTGTGTGTAATATGTGTAATAGATAGATAGATAGATTGTGTGTATATGTGTAATAGATAGATTGTGTGTGTGTGTATATGTGTAATAGATAGATAGATAGATTGTGTGTAATAGATAGATGGATAGATAGATTGTGTGTATATGTGTAATGGATGGATAGATAGATAGATAGATAGATAGATAGATAGATTGTGTGTATATGTGTAATAGATAGATAGATAGATAGATAGATAGATAGATAGATAGATTGTGTGTATATGTGTAATAGATAGATGGATAGATAGATAGATAGATAGATAGATTGTGTGTATATGTGTAATAGATAGATGGATAGATAGATAGATAGATTGTGTGTATATGTGTAATAGATAGATGGATAGATAGATAGATAGATAGATAGATTGTGTGTATATGTGTAATAGATAGATGGATAGATAGATTGTGTGTATATGTGTAATAGATAGATGGATAGATAGATAGATAGATTGTGTGTATATGTGTAATAGATAGATAGATTGTGTGTGTGTAATAGATAGATAGATAGATAGTGTGTATATGTGTAATAGATAGATAGATAGATATATATATCACTTTTTTTTTTTTTTTTTTTTTTTTTTTAGTGCTGTTCAAATTAGCTTTTTAATTAATCGATTAATCTTTAAAAAAAAATATCGATTTAAAATCTTTTTGATTGGTACTCACCTCTTCGCCGGCTTCTGGGCCTTCAGGGAGTTCCATCGGAGATCCAGTGATGTCACGGACACCGGTGGGGCTTGCCGTGTCCATCTGAAGGGCTCCTTCGTTGTGCCTTCATACCTGCATGCCGGCGGGACCTTACTATCTGCCACACACAAGGGCTGTTACACTTCCCTCTATCACTTCCCTCTATCAGCCTGGGAATCTACAACTATCCACTGGGAGTTGTAATAGTTCCCTTCACAGGACATTACATGCCGACGGAATGATGTTAACCCCTCCTCACCTGGATTCAGCAGTGGTATCGTTGTACACATTTTTATACCAGCATCATACTTCGTTACATGTTTTTATGACTGCTTTTGGTACCGTTTGGTATTACTCGCACCATTTTTACAGTTTATGTAGCTACATCGATTTTTATCTCCAGTGCAATATTTATTCAGCTCTGTAACTTTACTTGAGGTCCATTTAAAAATAAATAAAAAATTCTGTGATATTTATTACAGGTCATTGTAAGTATGACAGATTTACCATCTGCGGTATTTCCATTGGTGAATGGCTCAAGCGTCAGTGCATGTCAAATCTTGCATAGAAGAAACTTGGACCAAATTAACCTTTTTCCAGTCGCTGTATGTTTGACGTCATTGGGGAGTTTTACCGACAGATCAAAGTGGAAAAGAAACCCATTGAAGGCAATATTTACAATGGAGGTGTTGTCAGAGCTTAGACCATAGGTGACCTTTATAATTCTCTAAACATACAGCAGTTGAGTTTCTGACAAGTACAATTATTCAAGCTGAAAGCTTTTGAAATGCGTTCGTTCAGAGGTAGGGCTCAACCTGGTTGCCTGTCTTTGACTTGAGCTTTAAGACCTACAAATATATAATCTGTATCATTTCAAAGTGTTTTTGTATTTACAGCAGGGTGGATAAAAATCAATGATTTATATTTTTATTAGACTTTTACTCCAAAAGCAATTAAAATTTATCTAAAGATAGTTTTCTATTTAAAGGGGAGTTCCACCCACAATTTCACTTTTTTTAAATATAAATACCCCTGTAATACACAAGCTTAATGTATTCTAGTAAAGTTAGTCTGTAAACTAAGGTCCGTTTTGTTAGGTTGTTACAGCATTTAGATTTATAATCTAGAAATAGACCGTGGCCATCTTAAGTGTGGGCATCATGAAGCCAGACTGTATGACTTCCTGGATTTCAGCTTTGCATATCTCGCACATGCTCAGTGCTGCACAAGCAATGTAATAGGTTTCAGTCAGGTTTGCAAACATGATGCCTATCCCAGAAACCCTTGCAAATAGCCTTGTGACTTAATAGCCTAGGCTAATAAGGAGGAGGAAGTAATGAAGGACTACAAAATAAAGGTATTTACACGCAACAAAATAAATAAAAATTGTCCATTCTGAACACTGAGATTAGGGCATGCAGCACAGACAAACATAAAAAAATGGGTGGAACTCCACTTTAAGATGCATTAATAATTGAATCTATCCAGAATGAAATGGAGCTTTGTTATGTAGCACGAGGCTGTACATTCTGCAATATTTAAAGCGGAGCTCCACCTTTTTTTTTCAAAAGTCGGCAGCTACTAACAGTGTAGCTGCTGACTTTGAATAAGGACACTTACCTGTCCTAGGCGCCCGCACTGATGGCCACCCCTGATGCTGGTCCCACGATCGCTCCGGGTCCCGCGCCGCCATTCACACTATGGGAAACAGGCAGTGAAGCCTTACGGCTTCACTGCCCATTTCCTACTGCGCCTGCGTGAGTCTCACGCTGGCTTGTGAATGGGCGCGCTGCTCTCTGAAAACACACACAGTTCCCAGAAAGCAGCGTGCCCCATTCACAAGGAGAAGGACAAGAAGAAAACACACCGCGGTGTGGAAGAGGCAGATTACGGACTTCCGCATAGCAACAGGTATTTCGGGTGAGTATTTTATTTTTTATTTTTTTTTTCAGGTTTTTTTTTATTTAATTTTTTCAAACAAAATAGGCAAATGTTGTTTTCCTGGGTGGAACTCCGCTTTAAGTGTTTTTTTTTTTTGTAATATCTCAATGAATGCAAGCTGAGAACATGCACTGCATTGATGCATTCACACAATTTCACAGTAACCATGAGATAAAACAAAGTTCAGGAATATTCCTTTATCCTGTTTTGCAAATTTATGTACACTACAAACGGTATTATTGAATCGATTCTGATATCGCTGGTTTACTAACCTGACGGCTTATTATTCTAAATGGGAAACCTTCATTTTGTTTACGAGTATTAGATTCTAACTACCAGCAACAATAAGTCTGTGCATTTAAAGAGCATCTGTCATTTCAGATCTATCATGGCAGTACCCATTAGTGGGCATCCACTCACCACCTGCTGTCTCATCCCTCACCTTGTCGTGTCACTGCCACATCACCAGCCACCCCGTAAAAACCCCTTTCACACTGAGGCCGCGTTGGCGATAAAGCGCTGCTCCTTTTTTAGCGGCAGTTTAGCGCTTTTTAAGCTGTGTGAACTACAAAAATAAAATGTTAGGTATATTTTTCCCAGCTCTTAAATCTCTGGATAGTAGCTGTAGAACACAGTGTAGAAAATATATACATGAACTCATTCCACTTTGCCTTCCTTTCCCCACTGGCTGACCTGTACCTTTTTGTACAACCACATCCCGTAATAGATTTGTAAGGGTGGCTGTACAATGCAGCTATGAATCATAGACCAGAAAATACACCAACAATTTGTTATTGTTTCTTGATCGTTCTCGGGCCCCACTCCCCCGTGTGCACAAGGGTCAAAAGTCCAGTTTGGTTTTTACAGCTTCTATCTAGCAATTGCTACACAGCTGTGACATGAGAGGGAGCAATAAAGTATTTCTTAGGCCCCTTTCACACGGACGGACAGTTCAGGTCCGCCTGTCAGTTTTGACGGCAGACCTAAGCAGCCACTCATTGCATCCCTATGGCGCGTCGGATGTCAGCGGAGGCATGTACGCTGACATCCGATCCGCTAAAAACAGACCTATGGGGATACGTCCCCATCCGTCCATATCGGATCGGGTGAGAATCTCCATAGGAGACAGCGGCGCCCCGACAAGCACCTCCCCGTTCAGAGAGCAGAGAGGAGCTTGTCATCTGCCAGATCAGCGGAGATCAATAGACTTTTGTGTGGAAAAGGGGCCTTACAGTATTATACTTAGTTCACACCTAGGCGTTTAAAACGGCTCGTAAAACGCCCAACAAGCAAAATCCCATCCTGTTCACATCTGAGCATTTTTGTCACCTGAAGCAAAACGCCTAAAACACCCTAAGCTCAACATGAGCTTCTTTTGGGGCCGATCACAGGTGTTTTTCTGCCTTTTTACTTTGGGGGCCTGAAGAAAATAGCAGTAAACGCAGTAAAAATACATGACTTTGAAACGCTCAGGTGTGAATGCAGCCTTAGACCTCATGCACACGTAAAACACACCTGTGCTGGATCGTTCTGTCAGGAGCTGGCAAAACAAATCTGCATAAAAAGTTTGTTTTGGCACATTATGCGCATATAGTGTTTCAAGCTTTTGAGCGTAAACTCTGTCTATTGGGTAGAATATTGGTTCATTGTAGCCACTAGAATTACTTTCCATGCGTGTGTGAATTATACCAGTGAGCTCTCTGAATCCAGGTTTGGGGCCTTTTTTTTTTTTTTTTTTTCACTTGATTTTTTCAAGAACTGGAAATGGTTTGATGGATACAAAAAAAATGAGAGGTATGAAGCAGCACGTGGAAGTTGAAGATGACTATGAGAATCGTTAGTAAAACATCTGTGAGATGTATGAGTCAGACGGAGTTTCTGTGTTCTCAGATAAGCCATGTGAAAAAGGCAGAGACCACGAAAGGAGGAATGGGTGACTCAACAAAAGTCTTCTTATTATTCAGGATTTGTATAGTACCAACACTTTACACAATACTTTACGTTGCTTGTAAGAGCTTAAAGCGAAAGTTCATACAAAAGTGAACCTCCGCTTTTTGGATCCCTCCCACCCCTCCGGTGACACATTTGGCACCTTTCAGGGGGGAGGGGGGTGCAGGTATTTGCACCACTTCTGGGTCTGATTCCTGCGGGGAATCCAGCCTGTGACGTTGCTCCACCCCACTGTCTTCTGGCAAACACTGTTCCGAAGAGAGAGCGGGGACCAGTAGCGGCGCGCCGCGATCCTCGCGCATGCGCAGTAGGGAATTGGGCAGTGAAGCCATCGGGCTTCACTTCCTGATTCCCTCACCGAGGATGGCGGCAGAAGCAGCCGAGGACCGAGCGATTGCTCAGCCTCGGCTGCTGACATCGCGGGCGCGCTGGACAGGTAAGTGTCTATTTTTTTAAAAGTCAGCAGCTGCCGTATTTGTAGCCGCTGGCTTAAAAAAAAAAATCGGCAGAACCTCCGCTTTAAATTTAAAAGACCTCATCGCTTCAAGGTGGTAAAACTACTAGCTGTATTTGAAAAGGAACTCCTATCTTGCTGTTAGATTCCTCTACCAATATACATTACATGGTGAAACCATCCCAGAATTTACTAAATGGTGAAAGATATGTACTGGGGGCTTCTAGACTTCTAGCCCTTTAACTGCTTCAGCCCCGGACCATTTTGGTGGTCAATGACGGACACTTTTTGCGAATTAGCACTGCGTGGCTTTAACTGACAATCGCGCGGCCATGGCTCCCAAAATTGACATCCATCCCCCCACAAATAGAGCTTTATTTTGGTGGTATTTGATCACCTCTGCGTTTTTTTTTTTTTTTTTTTTTCTTTTTCACTGTTTTGGCCGATATGTATTCTTCTACATATTTTTGGTAAAAACAAACGCAATAAGCGTTTATTGATTGGTTTGCGCAAAAGTTATAGCTTCTACAAAATGAGGGAAGAAATGTAATCCCCTTCCTCGCTCCCTAGTGTTAACCCCTTCCCTGCCAGTGGTATTTTTACAGTAATCGATGCATTTTTATAGCACTGATCACTATAAAAATGACAATGGTCCCAAAAATGTGTCCGAAGTGTCCGCCATAAGGATTACCGATTAAAGATCACTGCCATTACTAGTAAAAAAAAACTACCTCCTATTTTGTAGACGCTATAATTTTGGCGCAAACCAATCAAACGCTTGTGTTTTTTTTTTTTTTTTTTTTTTTTTATAAAAATGTAAAAGAATACATATTGGCCTAAACTGAGGGAAAAAAATGTTTTTATATATATATTTTTGGGGGATATTTATTATAGTAAGAAAATATTTATTTATTTTTTCAAAATTGTCGCTCTATTTTTGTTTATAGCGCAAAAAATAAAAACCGCAGAGGTGATCAGAAAAAAGCTCTATTTGTGGGGAAAAAAGGACGCCAATTTTGTTTTGAAGCCACGTCGAATGACTGCGCAATTGTCAGTTAAAGCGACGCAGTGCCGAATCGCAAAAAGTGGCCCGGTCATTGACCAGCAAAATGGTTGGGGGCTGAAGTGGTTAAGCAGATGCAGACTATTTGCTACTAAATTCATAGACTATGAGCAATTGTAAGCAACTAGCATCACTATTATTGCTTTCATTAATCTGTAAAGTGTGCCCCCCCCCCCCCCCACCTTTTGTGGTGTTTCCTGTGTTGATAGACGCAGGATATTTTTCCATTGTTCCATTCTTTGATCGTTGGCTGCAATACGTCATATTTATATTATATTTTATGTCCCTGATCCAAAACAAGGGAAAGCGGCATGAAAATTTCTACCAGGTGTTGGAAGCAGCTGGATGACCCTGAATTTCTGTGTACTGTATTTGCCGGCGTATAAGATGACCTGCTAATTTTCCTCCTTTTTTTTTTTTTGCCTGTACTCACCGTATAAGACGACCCAACTTCTGACGCTTCATATTTCTTCCTTCTGGAGCCATATTCTTCCTTCTTGCTGGATGTATTCTATTAATGAATACAAAGCCTGCTTGGATTGGCAGAGGCTGTAACATCAGCCCACGCCTCTCTGACTCTCAAAGCCAATCCGAGCAGGCTACGGTATGTAGCCTGCTCGGATTGGTAGAGGTTGTTACTCCAATCCGAGCAGGCTCTGTATTCATTGAAATACATCGCTCACCGAGATTGGTTAAGTGGTATATACTGTATGTAGCCAAAGCTACATATACAGTATTACCGCACATCCAGCAGGCCTCTGAGCAGCTGACCCGGCGTATAAGACGACCCCTGCTTTTTGGACAGTTTTTTTTTAAGTGTAAAAGGTAGTCTTCTACGCCAGCAAATACCGTATTTATTTGGCTTGCAGTTTTAAAGATAAAGGTAATGTTTTTAAAGGGGAGTTCCAGCCAAAATGTATGTTAAGTCAGCAGCTACAAAAAGTGTAGCTGCTGGCTTTTAACCACTTAAGGACCGCCTACTGAACATTTACGTCAGCAGAATGGCACGGCTGGGCACATCAACAGGTATATATACGTTGGTTTCTAGTACCCAGCCGTGGGTCACGGGCGCGTGTCTGCGGCGCGCTCCCGTTACCCGGTCCGAAGCTCCGGGACCGCGGGACTCGCGGACCCGATCGCCGCTGGAGTGCGGCGATCGGTCCCCGGAGCTCAAGAACGGGGAGAGCCGTGTGTAAACACGGCTTCACTGTGGCCGCAGCATCGATCACGTCATCCCTGTTATAGGGGGACGTGATCAATGACGTCACACCTACAGCCACACCCCCCTACAGTTGTAAACACACACAGGGAACACACAAATCCTACAGCGCCCCCTCGTGGTTAACTCCCAAACTGCAACGGTCATTTTCACAGTAAACCATGCAATTTAAATGCATTTTTTGCTGTGAAAATGACAATTGTCCCAAAAATTTGTCAAAATTGTCCGAAGTGTCCGCCATAATGTCGCAGTCACGAAAAATCGCTGATCACCGCTATTAGTAGTAAAAAAAAGAATTAATAAAAATGCAATAAAACTATCCCCTATTTTGTAAACTCTATAAATTTTGCGAAAACCAACCGATAAACGCTTATTGCGATTTTTTTATTTTTTTTATTTTTTTATTTACCAAAAATAGGTAGAAGAATACGTATTGGCCTAAACTGAGGGGAAAAAAAAATTATATCTATTTTGGGGGGATATTTATTATAGCAAAAAGTAAAAAATATTGAATTTTTTTCAAAATTGTCGCTCTATTTTTGTTTATAGCGCAAAAAATAAAAACCGCAGAGATGATCAAATACCACCAAAAGAAGGCTCTATTTGTGGGAAAAAAAGGACGCCAATTTTGTTTGGGAGCCACGTCGCACGACCGCGCAATTGTCAGTTAAAACGACGCAGTGCCGAATCGCAAAAAGGGGCAAGGTCCCTTTAGCAGCATTTTGGTCCGGGTCTTAAGTGGTTAATAAACATTCACTTACCTGCTCCACGTTCCAGCGATGCGCCGGCCGGTGGGTCCGCTCCTCTTCCCCCCCCCCCCCCTCCCCGGCCAGCGTCTTCATTCTAGCTGTGGGCACCCAGCCGTGACAGCCTTCGGCTTTACGGCCGGGCACCCACTGCGCATGTGCGAGCGGTCATGCGCGCGCGGCCTGCCGCTGATTGGACAGGCGATCGTCTAGGACCTGTCAGTGTCCTTGGCGATCGCCTAGGGGAGGGGCTGCAATAAGGCGATTTAAGCTTAAGCGCCTTACCAGCCCCTCGGCAGAAGGAGGAAGTGGGACAGAAAGTCCCACTCCTCCTGAAGCCCCCACTCCCCCCCCCCCCCAGAAAAATGACATGGCAAATGTGGCATGTAAGGGGGTGTGGAGTGGATTAAGCGGAAGTTCCATTTTTGGGTGGAACTTCGCTTTAAATGTGCTATGAAAAAGGTCACCAGGGTTTAATTGCAAAGACGCAAATATTGATTGGTTTGCGCAAATGTTAAAGCGTCTACAAACTGGATTTTTAAAAAATAAATAAAATTATACTTGTAATGGTGGCAATCGGCGACTTAACGCTGGACTGCAATCTGACACTTTGCTGGAACCAGTGATGCTAATACAGTGATTTTTTTATTTTTATAAGCACTGTCACTGATGACACTGGCTGGGAGGGGGTTAAACCACTTGGGTGATCAGAGGGGTTAAATGTGTGCCTAGCCAGTGTTTTTGTGTGCTGCTTTTGCGAAGGGATGTGCTGGATTTTCAGGGAAAGAAAATCCATCGCATCCCTGCTGACAGGAAGGGAGCTCTGTCTTGTTTATATAGGCAGAGCGCCGTTCAGCCTCTCTACGCTTGCGGGTGCCAGCGCACATCCATTGGACGGCACCCGCTGGTCAGCTTCTGATGTGACCAATCGCCCCCACCAAAACATATCATATCTAAATTATTTAAATAATGATCAAAAGAATGTGGCTCTAGGGAGAGCTTTAAAAAAAATGAGGATTGCTGAGCTTGCACCCAAATCTAGAATGCGGATTGTGGCGATTGGAACATCTTGTACTATAGTTGCTAGTTAGATTTGAGTAGATGCCCGGGGGTGCTTTGGGCATCTTACAAGAATTCCCTATGGAAGTCTGCAAATAATGCTGTAGCAGTACCTTCCACTTAAATGAGGCAGCCACATGGCAGATCCAAAATGATGGCAACATTGGTCTCCCCAAAAGAATGATTTACGAATTACAGGAAATTCTAAATGCCTTAGCTGTGCCAAACCTGGGCCTGCCTGCTTCTTCCCCTTCCATGACTAAGTATCATGAAAATGGTGATATGTGTGCGAGAGATAATGGAGTTTTCTAAGCCTAGGCGTGCCTCAGAACGTATCTTTCCATGTTCCCATTGCTGTCTTGTGTACTAATGGTCTGCTTTTTGTTTTCTTTCAGATCCCTGCAACAATCGCATTTTTATTTTTTTTTACTTTTTTGTTTTTTACTTTTTTGCGTGTGGTTAAAAATGAAGAACGAAATTTCTGCAGTCGTATTTTTTCTGTCAAAGTTATTAAAAAATAATATAAATTTAAGTGAGGAGGATATTGAGATCTTTTCTGAAGAACTGAGCAGAATTCTGTTTGATAAGTATGTTAATCACTGGTACCCGGAAACGCCAGCGAAAGGACAAGCCTATAGGTATGTGTATACCGGTGAACAAGGGGGGCCTTCAATGCATCTACAACAGTTTTTTTTGTTTTGCTTGGCTTTTAACAGTTTAATTAAAGCTGTATTCCAGCCAAAAATACAACTAGGTCTTAAATATGGGACCCCGCCCCTCGTGTGTGTGTGTGTGTGTATACAGTGGGGATCGAAAGTTTGGGCACCCCAGATAAAAATTTGTATTAATGTGCATAACGAAGCCAAGGAAAGATGGAAAAATCTCAAAGGCATCAAATTACAGATTAGACATTCTTATAATATGTAAAAAAAAAAGTTAATTTTATTTACACTTGCAAAGTTGCAGAAAACAAAAAAATGGCGTCTGCAAAAGTTTGGGAACCCTGCAGAGTTAATATCTTGTAGGGCAGTACAAGATATTAACTCTGCAGGGTTCCCAAACTTTTGCAGACGCCATTTTTTTTGTTTTCTGCAATTTTGGCAAGTATCACAGCTTGTAAACACTTTTGTAGCCAGCCAAGAGTCTTTCAATTCTTGTTTGAGGTATCTTTGCCCATTTTTCCTTACAAAAGTCTTCCAGTTCTTTGAGATTTCTGGGCTGTCTGTCACGCACTGCTCTTTAAGGCTGTGTTCACACCTATGCGAATTGAGTGCGGCTTAAACCGCATCTAATACGCAGAACATTTCTAAATACATTGTTTTCAATGAGGCTGGTTCACATATGTGCGATGCATTTGCACTGCGCATTGTAGTAAAAACGTGTGCGGATTTTATGTCTTGTGGTGCGGCTCAGGTGCGAATTCAGTCCCATTATCTTCTATGGGTACGCAGCTGATTCGCAGATGTGTTCAGTTCTCTTCAGGAATTTCGCTCATTCAGCTCAATACACTTCTCCCCCACTCTCCTCTCACTCGGAACTTCTCCCAGGTCTCAAATCCGCAGCTAAAACGCAATGGATCTGCTGAACACTTCTCTTATCTATCTGCAGAGATTACAGCGCTGAAATTCTCACCGCACAAGTGTGAACCCAGCCTTAAGGTCTATCCATAGATTTTCAATTATGTTGAGGTCAGGAGATTGTGAAGGCCATGGCAAAACCTTCAATTTATGCCTCCTGTTGTAATCCCCCGTGGATTTTGAGGTGTGTTTAGGATCATCATCCATTTGTAGAAGCTATCCTCTCTTTAACTTCAGCTTTTTCACAGATGGCATCAAGTTACCATCCAAAATTTGCTGAAATTTTATTGAATCCCTGTGCCACTAGCTGCAATGCAACCCCAAAGCATGATTGATCCACCCCCATGCTTAACAGTTGGACAGAGGTTCTTTTCATTAAATTCTGTGCCCTTATTTCTCCAAACGTACCTTTGCTCATTTCGGCCAAAAAGTTCCATTTTAACCTCATCGGTCCACAGAACTTGTTTCCAAAATCAGGCTTGTCTATATGTTCATTTGCGAATTTCAAACGCTCATTTTTGTGGTGAGGACGTAGAAGTTTTCTTCTGATGACTCTTCCATGAAGACCATATTTGTACAAGTATCTCTTTATAGTGGAATAGTGTACCACAACTCCAGTGTCTGCCAGATCTTTCTGGAGGGATCGTGCAGTCAAACGTGGGTTTCGAATTGCTTTTCTCACAATCCTGCGAGCTGTTCTGTCTGATATTTTTCTTGGTCTTCCAGATCTTGCTTTAACTTCCACTGTTCCTGATGACTGCCATTTCTTAATTACATTCCGAACAGAGGATATTGACATCTGAAAACACTTTTCTATCTTCCTATAGCCTTCTCCAGCTTTGTGAGCGTCAACTATTTTCAGTTTGTTTTCTAGACAACTGCTTGGAAGAACCCATGGTTCTGATTGTTGGGGCAAGGTCAGATGAGTCTGGGCATTTAAAACCTTTGAGATTGACATCACCTGGTCTTCCCAGACGATGATTGAGAACAATTCATGACACTGGCAGGTCTCAGCTTTGCAAAGGGGGCAGTGCATGCTATAAATTCTGCAGGGTGCCCAAACTTTTGCAGACGCCATTTTTTTGTTTTCTGTAATTTTGAAAGTGTACTTTATTTTTATTTTTTGTGTGTGTGTGTGTGTGTGTGTGTGTGTGTGTGTGTGTGTGTGTACTTCTGACCTAACGCTGCCGCGGAGGCCAGTGGGTGTCCCAGAAGAGTCCCCCTTTTAATTTATTTTTATTTTTTTTGAGGCTGGAACTACTTTCTTAGAAGTAGTTGTGAACATATTTATGTTATAGACCTTTCCTATGCAAGGGTCAAGGGTCTCCAAAGTACGGCCCGCGGGCCACATCCGGCCCGCTAGGACGTTTTGTCCGGCCCGCAGCTTCAGTCATCAGACTCACTGCAGGGACGGCTTGCTTTGCCTTCTGACAGGCATTGAGAGAGTGTGTCAACAAAGCCTACCTGCCTTTGTTATTTCAGTGCAGACCTGCTGCACCTCCCAGCTCCTCCCCCGGAGTTAGTTTTATTTTAGCTGTAACAGCTTGTCTGTGTAAAAGGGGCGGGAGCCGGGAAGCACAGCGCGTCTGCTCTAATGCCAGCTCTTCAGAAGCAGCACAGAACACACTGATCTACGGGGAAACGTGCAGACAAACAGTAATGAGGAAAAAATGTGCTGGGGGGAGAGGAGGCTGGGGACACAAGTATAGAGAGGGGACAAAACTGTGTGTGGTGATGGCTCTGATGGGGACAGGGATGTGGTGATGGCTCTGATGGGGATGGGGAGGTGGCTCTGGTGGGCATGGTAATGTGGTGATGGCTCTGGTGGGGACGGGGATGTGGTGATGGCTCTGGTGGGGACGGGGATGTGGTGATGGCTCTGGTGGGGACGGGGATGTGGTGATGGCTCTGGTGGGGACGGGGATGTGGTGATGGCTCTGATGGGGACGGGGATGTGGTGATGGCTCTGATGGGGACAGGGATGTGGTGATGGCTCTGATGGGGACAGGGATGTGGTGATGGCTCTGATGGGGACAGGGATGTGGTGATGGCTCTGATGGGGACAGGGATGTGGTGATGGCTCTGATGGGGACAGGGATGTGGTGATGGCTCTGATGGGGACAGGGATGTGGTGATGGCTCTGATGGGGACAGGGATGTGGTGATGGCTCTGGCGGGGACGGTGATGTGGTGATGGCTCTGGTGGGGACGGTGATGTGGTGATGGCTCTGGTGGGGACGGTGATGTGGTGATGGCTCTGGTGGGGACGGTGATGTGGTGATGGCTCTGGTGGGGACGGTGATGTGGTGATGGCTCTGGTGGGGACGGTGATGTGGTGATGGCTCTGGTGGGGACGGTGATGTGGTGATGGCTCTGGTGGGGACGGTGATGTGGTGATGGCTCTGGTGGGCACGGTGATGTGGTGATGGCTCTGGTGGGCACGGGGATGTGGTGATGGCTCTGGTGGGCACGGTGATGTGGTGATGGCTCTGGTGGGGACGGTGATGTGGTGATGGCTCTGGTGGGGACGGTGATGTGGTGATGGCTCTGGTGGGGACGGGGATGTGGTGATGGCTCTGGTGGGGACGGGGATGTGGTGATGGCTCTGGTGGGGACGGGGATGTGGTGATGGCTCTGGTGGGGACGGGGATGTGGTGATGGCTCTGGTGGGCATGGTGATGGCTCTGATGGGGATGTGGTGATGGCTCTGATGGGGATGTGGTGATGGCTCTGATGGGGATGTGGTGATGGCTCTGGTGGGGATGTGGTGATGGCTCTGATGGGGATGTGGTGATGGCTCTGATGGGGATGTGGTGATGGCTCTGATGGGGATGTGGTGATGGCTCTGATGGGGATGTGGTGATGGCTCTGATGGGGATGTGGTGATGGCTCTGATGGGGATGTGGTGATGGCTCTGATGGCTCTGGTGGGGATGTGGTGATGGCTCTGGTGGGGATGTGGTGATGGCTCTGGTGGGGATGTGGTGATGGCTCTGGTGGGGATGTGGTGATGGCTCTGGTGGGGATGGCTCTGGTGGGGATGGGGATGTGGTGATGGCTCTGGTGGGGATGGGGATGTGGCGATGGCTCTGGTGGGGATGTGGCGATGGCTCTGGTGGGGATGTGGCGATGGCTCTGGTGGGGATGTGGAGGTGGAGGGGGCTCTGGTGGGGATGTGGAGGTGGAGGGGGCTCTGATGGGGAACACTGATGTAAGGCCTCATGCGCACTTAATATTTGGCCCTGGTGCACAAGGCTCTGACATTTAGGTGCGGGCGGAGGATACAGGTGCACCATCCAGCCCTGCTAATGGCAGCCTTTTTTTCTAAGGGCCCTTTCACACGTGCGGACCGTTCGTCCGTTTTTTTACGGATGAAAAACGGACCGCAATGCATCCCTATGGGATAGCGGACGTTAGCGGATGAGCATCCGCTAACGTCCGTTTGCATCCGTCTCCGTTAAGCTCCGTTTTTTTGAACGGAAGAAAACCCTATTTTTCTTCCGTCAAAAAAACGGAACGGACGAAAAACGGATGTTAGCGGACGATCCGTTTAACATCCGATCCGCTAACATCCGTTTTTCATCAAAATATGTAATAAAAAAAAAAGTTCTAAAAAAAAACAAAAAAAAAAAAAAAAAAAAAAAAAAAAAAAAAAACGGATGGAAAAACTGATTGAAAAACGGATGAAAAACGGATGAAAAACGGACGAAAAACTGATAAAAAACGGACGAAAAAACTGATCAACTGATGAAAAAAACGGACCTAAAAAACGGTCCGCACGTGTGAAAGGACCCTTAGGGTCCTTTCACACGTGCGGACCGTTTTTTAGGTCCGTTTTTTTCATCCGTTTTTTTCATCCGTTTTTTCATCCGTTTTTTCATCCGTTTTTTCATCCGTTTTTTCATCCGTTTTTTCATCCGTTTTTTCATCCGTTTTTTCATCCGTTTTTTCATCCGTTTTTTCATCCGTTTTTTCATCCGTTTTTTCATCCGTTTTTTCATCCGTTTTTTCATCCGTTTTTCCATCCGTGTTTTTTTTTTTTTTTTTTTTTTTAGAACTTTTTTTTTATTACATATTTTGATGAAAAATGGATGTTAGCGGATCGGATGTTAAACGGATCGTCCGCTAACATCCGTTTTTCGTCCGTTCCATTTTTTTGACGGAAGAAAAATAGGGTTTTCTTCCGTTCAAAAAAACGGAGCTTAACGGAGACGGATGCAAACGGACGTTAGCGGATGCTCATCCGCTAACGTCCGCTATCCCATAGGGATGCATTGCGGTCCGTTTTTCATCCGTAAAAAAACGGACGAACGGTCCGCACGTGTGAAAGGGCCCTAATTCTGCTCTTCTGAGCCAGGTGAGGAGTAATTTAAAAATGGCGGCTTCTTTTTTTTTTTCGGCCCGCGAATATCTGTAAAATATACAATGTGGCCCTCGAAGTAAAAAGTTTGGAGATCTAGGTCAATGCCGGGGTTAGTGTTTTTTTTTTTTTTTTCGTCAAGGTCAGGTCGTGTGTGTTTAGAACCTTCTCTCCCTCCTTCTTTCTTTTTTTTTTTTTTTTTTTTTTTTACTATTTTGGGACTTTCTTTTTTTTTGTATCAAAGGAAACAAAATATAAATATGCATTACTATTAACCTTAGGCGCGCAGGGGTTAATGTGTGTCTAATGATGTCTATTGGGATGCAGTGGCTGCACCAACACAGACACTACCTCCAAGTTTACATCCATAGAGCTGGGTGTCCCCGAGCACACACTGTCGGTGTTCATGGACTGTTCACCAGCACAGATGTCAAATTGGGAGCAGCGTCTGTCCCTGCATCTGCTGCATCCCAATAGACATTAATGGAACGGTTTGCAGAACACCTTTGCCTCGCCATGTGGGTGAACATGTCCTTGCATGAGTGTAGGCTCTAGTACAGGGGTCCTCAAAACTATGGCCCTCCAGTTGTTCAGGAACTACATTTCCCATCATGCCTAGTCATGTCTGTGAATGTCAGTTTCACAATGCCTCATGGGATTTGTAGTTCCGCAACATCTGGAGGGCCGTAGTTTGAGGATGCCTGCTCTAGTATATCTGTGAACAAAGCCCAAATGTTAATAACTGCAGGATGATTTTATGTACCGAGAATGTAAGTGAAACTCCCATTGGTGGTGATTACAGTAAATGTAAAATGTGTTTATTTTTTTTTTCCTTTCTCCTTTTTAAGATGTATCCGTGTGAATCGATATCAGGGTGTTGATCCAGACCTCCAGAAGGCTTGTTTTAACAGTGGTTTACTGTATGAAGAATTGGGGTTACCCAAAGAAATGACATTATGGGTGGATCCATGTGAAGTGTGTTGCAGGTGAGTAATCAATGTAAGGTAGCTGCATATCTCTGAAAGTACCGTATTTATCGGCGTATAACACGTACCCTAACTTTAAGAGGGAAGTTCCAGGGAAAAAAAAATTCCACAGCCCCCCTGCATATAACACGCAGGCACAGTTTACTCTATTTTCAGGGTAAAAAAATGAATGTTCTACGCAAATAAATACAGTATTTGGTTGTTAACGCACAAATCTGTCAATCTCTGATCTGCTGATCCTCTTTAGCAATACACAAGGATGCACTGGTTGTACAACTATTTATTTTACATTTCTGTGGGATGGAGGAGAGATATAGCAGAATAGGTTTTGCCTTGGCAAAGATTTTTTTGCAAAAAAAATCCTATATCATCGGTGTCGGCTCCCCTAGGTAGCTGGAACTGCCGGCCTGTAGGACTGTGTGCTCTACTGACCTATATGGGCCATTGGGAGTCGCTGGTGTCAGACCCGGGGGCAGGAGAGGTGTTTGTGTGTGAGCTGTTTGACTTTGAAAGTCAAAATGATCCCACAAGGAAAACACTAAATCATCCACCTTACCAACCACTCAGTGTCTGCTACCCCTCTCTGCCAATCCCTCCACTGGCTTTCGCTCACCAACCAAATTAAATTTAAGATACTAACTACCAACCTAATCGTTCTCTTCATTCCTCCCAAGACTTCCTGCTATCCAGTTCCCTTGTCATCTCCGGGACTTTTCCAGAGCCTCTCCATTCTTCTGGAACTTCCTACCCCAATAGGTCTGACTAACTCCTACTGTCTACTTTCAGACGCTAACTGAAAATGCATCTCTTTATCCTGTTATCCAGGCTTATCCTGTCCCCATCTAACAACTCTACATTTATTTTCTACATTAGCCCATATCCCACAGTTATTAACTTTTTTTTTTTTTTTTCTTCTTCTTCTATTTCTCCTGGGTTTTTTTTTTTTTTTTTTTTAGATTGTAAACTCGAACGAGAAGGGCCCTTTGATTCCTTCTGTATTGTAACTGTACTGCCTGCCCTCATATTGTAAAGCGCAGCATAACTGTTGATGCTATATAAATCCTGTATCTTTAGTCTCTAATTTTGCCACATTTGCTAAGCTCTGAGGAAAATTACCGTGCAAGGTCAAACTACCTTTGCAAAGTGAAAAGTATTTGCCTTTACTAAGAGCCCTTTTCCCTGAACCGCTGTGCGGGTGGGAGAGGAGCACCTTTAACCCCAAAGAAGGGGGTTAACAAGGGGTTAAAAGCACTAGAAAATTGCTGCTGCCCATTGATATTAATGGCAGGGGCGGTTTGGGAGTGGTGTATACACCGCTCCCGCACTGCTCCAAAGGCGCTGTATGCAGGACCAGTGTGAAAGCACTTTTAAATAGAAATAAGAAACATTTTATACTTGCCTGCTTCTGGGATGCCCCGCTGAGGCTTCTGGCTCCTCCCCTTTACCCGCCCCCACCCACAGAGAAACACTTTCCATGGGGGCACCTGTGCTTGTGAGTCCTGCTGCTGCGTCTATTGACGCACAGCAGGACTTGGCCCCATGGGCTCATGCTTATCGCTGGAACGGACGGGTTCAGGTAAGAAAGTGGGGGGGGGCTCTGAGGGGCAGCTGTAGCATAGGTTGTTCACCTTTTTAAAGGGGTTGTAAAGACAAAAATATTTTCCTCTTCTAGTCTGACAGTCTGACAGTAGCTGATAAAGTAAAAAGTAATGTTTTGCATTATAACTAGTTTGATACCTGTTGAAATCGAGCTGTTTTATTCACCTCCGTCACTCCTGAATCGTTATTCTCACTGATTTCCTAGTTTGCGGTGCGCATTCATTCTTGCTACATCACGCCTAATGGGAACTACAGTTCCCATTAGGCTTAGCCTCCATGCCTGTGAGGGATAAGAGAGCATCTTCACGCAGGGCTGTAGTCATAGGGAGGTGGTGAGCACATTCTGCTTTCCACCATGCAAAATAGCTCAGATGCTGGTGGGGAAAAAAAGAGGAGAGACAAGAAAATGGCATTTTCAAACCTGGATTACTGTATTTTGGAGGTCAAAAGGAAAAACTAGGTAAGTGATATTTAAATGCTCTAGCTTACAGCAATCAATTGATCCAATATAAAACGAACCTTTAGTGTTCCTTTAATGCATAGACTTTACAACCCCTATAACAGAAATGGTCAATGTTATGTGAGGTGTAGTAGCCATGATCCGTCCTTTTGCATGGATCTGCCTGCAGTTTGTATCCTAAATGGCACATTGTACGTCAGCATTGCCATCTGCATGGTCTTACAAAATATGCCTGTTGTGCTGCTTCTTGCAATTCATCAACAATTATTTATTAAAATATTTTTTTTTTTTTCTCTTACAAAAAGTCCTAAGAAATCTTGTGAAATAGGAACTTGTCTAAGCAGCGTTTGGTCATGTTTTATGGCCTGCTGAGATTCACAGCGAGGAATCGGAGAAGCAACATCCCATTTTGTGACAATCATTTTCTGCCTACGAGGCTGCTTTGCCTCTAACAGGGAGATGCTTGGAACAGGCTTCCAACAGATGTAATGACTCTGTCAGCAGTAAGTGGCTTCAAACATGCTTGGGACAAACCTAGATCTATACTCGGACATAAAGTTTAACCAAAAGAAAACTGTATCATTACTTATTAAAAAATCTTTTTGCCATCACCATCTGTTTCTATGAAGTTGTGGAAGAAAGGGGGAACAAATGAGATCTACACACATTTTCTTGTGCTCCTCAGCAGGTTTTGCATTAGAAAAGAATAAATGTCTCCGTGACACATTAGAACAATAGAAACCAGATCTCCCAATCAGAGGGAGTTTTTTTTTTTCTAACCATAACACGCCTATACTTGTTCTGTGCAATTGTTTTGCACAGAGCAGCCCCGATCCTCCTTATGAGGTGCCGCGCCTGGCACTCCAGGCCCCTCATCAGGTGCCACCATGGGAAGCTGCTTTCATTGGCGGCACGTCCATTGAGTGGGGCTGAGTATATATAAGCAATATTAGCTTGCATCTCGCCAGAAGATGCAAGCTAATATTGCTCTGTATACCCTGTTTTTGTATATTTTATTCTTTGTTTTTGGATTTTATGATATATAATTAAATATTTTTTCTTAACTTTTATGTCCTTGTGATTGCCTGAAAAAGTCCGCCTCTCTACTACCCTATGTAGTAGTTTTCTATTTTTGACTCAATTATTTCGGATGTCGGCTACATGTGAGTGCTTTTATGTTTCCCCGTTCCCTACATTTTTGGGTTAAAAAAGCTAAAATTGGTAGAAAAAGAGCAAATCGCTACCGTAAGTAGGGTTGTCCCGATACCGTTACTAGTATCGGGACCGATACTAAGCATTTGCGCAAGTACTTGTACTCGCGCAAATGCTCCCGATGCCAGACCCGATACTTTATTTTTATTTTTTTAATCTTGAGTGGGGGCGGAGAGCGATCTGAGAGGAAGGCGGAGAGCAGAGCAGTCCTTGTGTATGTATAACATACCACTGGAGGAGAGCTGCTGCCGCTGCCGTCTAGTTGTTCGGCGCTCAGGGAACCGAACAGCTTTCGTTTGAATAGCTGTATGTTCCCCGCCACGCGTTGTCATGGCCCCTCCCCCTTGTTGAAGACGTTGATAGATCCTGGGACGGGTCATCTGTCTATCAACGTGCCCGACAACGCGCGGCGGGGAACATACAGCTATTCAAATGAAAGCTGTTCTGTTCCCTGAGCGCCGAACAACTAGACGGCGGGGAGACCAACACATGGCTGCATATGGGGGGGGAGAGACATGGCTGCATATGGGGGGGGAGAGACATGGCTGCATATGGGGGGGGAGACATGGCTGCATATGGAGGGGGGGGAGACATGGCTGCATATGGGGGGAGACATGGCTGCATATGGGGGGAGACATGGCTGCATATGGGGGGAGACATGGCTGCATATGGGGGGAGACATGGCTGCATATGGAGGGGGGGGGGGAGACATGGCTGCATATGGAGGGGGGGGGGAGACATGGCTGCATATGGAGGGGGGGGGGAGACATGGCTGCATATGGAGGGGGGGGGGAGACATGGCTGCATATGGAGGGGGGGGGGAGACATGGCTGCATATGGAGGGGGGGGGAGACATGGCTGCATATGGAGGGGGGGGGGAGACATGGCTGCATATGGAGGGGGGGGGGGAGACATGGCTGCATATGGAGGGGGGGGGGGAGACATGGCTGCATATGGAGGGGGGGGGGAGACATGGCTGCATATGGAGGGGGGGGGGAGACATGGCTGCATATGGAGGGGGGGGGGAGACATGGCTGCATATGGAGGGGGGGGGGGAGACATGGCTGCATATGGAGGGGGGGGGAGACATGGCTGCATATGGAGGGGGGGGAGACATGGCTGCATATGGATGGGGGGGGGAGACATGGCTGCATATGGAGGGGGGGGAGGAGACATGGCTGCATATGGAGGGGGGGGAGGAGACATGGCTGCATATGGAGGGGGGGGGAGGAGACATGGCTGCATATGGAGGGGGGGGGAGACATGGCTGCATATGGAGGGGGGGGAGACATGGCTTCATATGGAGGGGGGGGGAGACATGGCTGCATATGGAGGGGGGGGGAGACATGGCTGCATATGGAGGGGGGGGGGGGAGACATGGCTGCATATGGAGGGGGGGGGGGAGACATGGCTGCATATGGAGGGGGGGGGGGGGAGACATGGCTGCATATGGAGGGGGGGGGGGAGACATGGCTGCATATGGGGGGGGAGACATGGCTGAATTTAAAAAAAAGTATCGGTACTTGTACTCGGTCCTAAAAAAGTGGTATCGGGACAACCCTAACCGTAAGATATACATTTTTTACTGTGGAGCAGTGGAAGTAATATTTACAGTAGCGATTTGCTCTTTTTGTACTACAATGGGCTCATTTTCTTCTTTTTTTTTTTTTACCCCATTATGTTATGAAAATGGTAATCTATTAATTTGATAATCGGTTAGTTGTCGATCGATTTAGTTTCTGCCCTATTCCCGTCTCACTCATTGGCTCCCGCTGCTATCAATCTGTTCAATGAGGAGAGTGACAGCAGCTGTAGCCGCTGCGCTTGTGCACATCGCTAGATCAGGCTCGGGTAAGAAAGAGGGGGGTCTGGGGGAGTTGCAGCATAGCTTTTTCACCTTCATTCCTGGAATGTATTAAGGTGAAAAACATGAGGCTTTATAACCACTTTAAGATGCTTTATCATATAATAATAATAATGATGATAATAATAATAATAGTTGAACATTTTAACTGGATGTTAGTGATCATAGCAAAATGTTGTGTAAGGAATACATATGGACAAAATGTGTGTTGACGAGGAGTGTAAAGATGGGTGCAGAGTCTACTGACATCACGACTCCACCCACCGAGCTCCAGACAACAGATCCACCCACAGAATCTGCAGTTTTTCAGTTCTTATAACAGACAGAGGGGAGACATTTGACAGGTAAGTATACATGCAGGAGGCATCTATATCCTTATAGATCAGCACTATGGCAGGAGTTTAGAAAGGATGAGAGTGGGTTTATATCCACTTTAAAGCCTATGTCAAGCCAATGAGCAGAACTCCTGTCAGGATGTTTCTACTATCTGGGCCTCTGTAAGGCCCCATACACACGATCGGACATATCCGATGAAAACGGTCCGCGGACCATTTCCATCGGATATGTCCGATCGGGAGTTTGATCCGATGGCGTGTACACACCATCGGATCAAATTCCCCGCCGCCGGACGGCGCGGTGACGTGGCGGTGACGCGGCGGTGACGTTGACGCCGCCGCGTCACCGCCACGTCACCGCACCAGGAAGTAAAACACTTCCGCGCATGCGCTGAATCCATTCGGCAGCGGCGCGGCGGCGGTGGGGGACGACATGTCTGCTGGTAAGTGTACTAACCAGCAGACATGTCGGGCGGACAGATCCCCACCGGATAGATTTCAAAGCTTGCTTTGAAATCTGTCGGGTGGACAAATCTGTCCGCTAGCCCATACACACGAGCGGAGATGTCTGCTGAAACGGTCCATCGGACCGTTTTCAGCGGACATATCCCCTCGTGTGTACGCGGCCTTAGAGAGTTCTATCCTTACTTCACGGTCTGTATTGCCTTTGGAGGTTTGCTGTCACTTTCTGCCTGGTAAATGGTTATCGACAGGACAGCAAGTGAGGACAAATGTAAAATGTCGCATTGTACAGCAATGAAAGGCTGACTGGCGTTCTTATCCGTCTCCACTCAATACAAATATAGGAGAAAAAGTTTTGGCTGAACATATATATTTTAAGAGAGTCGTCTGATTTCAGCTTGCAGTATACTGGAATGTTGCACTAATACTTTGATTTTCTGGGTAATCTGCTGGGACTTGTAGTTCTGAGGTAGCCAAAGAATTAAGTGCATTTCAATTACACGTCTGTTTCTGGGGAAATGGCTGTTTTTGGTGTGTGTTTGTATTGCTTGTCCGGCTCAGCCTCCTCTACCTGGAACATTGCACAATTGGGCACATGTCTCCAAGTCTAATATTCTTGAGTGGAAAATTCTGTAATGCGGCACTTACAGAGCCTCATAATGGCAGGATTAGAAAGGTACGGCATGTAACAAACAATAATATATTTGGCAGCCGCATTAGAAATGTTCACTGGAGTCCAGAGAGTTTGGCCCAGGCAGTTGTTACATTAAGAAACTCTAAACCTCTCTTGGCGATGTAAAAAAAAATAAAGGGATACTTTTAAAGTGGTAATAAACACAAAATCAATCATTTTATTATACTGCAGCTTACCAGTTCTTACATGTGGTGGCTGCATTGGTTTTCTTTTAACCACTTCAATACCGGGCTTTAAAACCCACCTCCATACCGGGCCTATTCTGGCACTTCTCTCCTACATGTATAAATCATCATTCTTTTGCTAGAAATTTACTCGGAACCCCCAAACATTTATATATGTTTTTTTTTAGCAGACACCCTAGGGCAGTGCTTCTCAACCTGGGGGTCGGGACCCCCTTGGGGGTCAAATAATGATTTGCCAGGGGTCACCAAAACCTGGACTGTTCCTGAAGCCCGCAACTCTTTTGCAGCCACCCAGCAGCGCTATCCCTGGAGCCCACAGCTGCCTACTCAGCCTCTTTGCAGCCGCCCATTCAGTTCACAACATGGCTGGGGGGGCGGCAGAGACTCTAGGTCAGCTGACTGGTGGGGAATGTGAAGTGGGAGACACAGTAACACTACCTGTAATTATCGTTCCCATTAAAAGTCTGCACTACAGTTCTCGGATCAGCAAATGACCTTGATCAAAATCGCAATATGTGGGGGGACATGCATGGCTGCATTATGTGGGGGGACATGCATGGCTGCATTTGGGGACACATTTAAAAAAAGTATCGGTACTTGTACTCGGCCCTAAAAAAGTGGTATCGGGACAACTCTACCGAAAATATATATATATTTTTTTTAGGTTGCCTATCAAAAGCAGTCCTAATAAATTCCTGGTGTAAAAAATTACTTAATTTTTTTTTTTTCTGCAGACAGAACAATCAATGTTCCTACTAATCAGGATCCTGCTTGGGATTCATTCTGCTATTACTAATATAGATAAAGTCTGTCTGTTTGTTTGGGCAGAGTGGGAATGACGGGGTGTAAAGAAAGCTCTGACCTGTGTCCAGTGGCAATGATTGCGATGAGTGTCTGTTTACAGCTGTTTTTACTTTCTTGTCATACTAGGTATGGAGAGAAGAACCCCTCTTTTGTGGTGGCCAGCTTTGACAGCAAAGATGACGAAAAGATTGAGATTTCTCAGAAAGTGAATTATGCCATGGACAAAGTTACATCAGATTATCATTCCGGATCTTCATCAGAAGACGAAGTGTATATAAGTCATAAAAAAAACCCACCAGCTCCAGTAATACCCAGAACATGTGACATTTACCAGGTATTTGAGTGTGTGTTTGTGTTTTTTTGCATGCTTGGGAGTCATTGATCTAACAGTATGATCACCTTAGAGCAGTGTTTTTCAACTCCAGTCCTCAAGGCACACCAACAGGTCATGTTTTTAGGCTTTCCATTATTTTGCACAGGTGATTTGATCAGTTTCACTACCTTGGTAATCACCACAGCCATTTCATCTGATGGAAATCCTGAAAACTTGACCTGTTGGTGTGCCTTGTGGACTGGAGTTGAAAAACACTGCCTTAGAGAGGGTGCACATAAACTCAACATAACTTACAAAATTCCCGCTAAATTGCTACTAAAGCATCGTTCACTTGTGTCATACTAAAGTGTACTCCCATAGAGTGCCATGTTTACCCGCACAGTGTTCCGTGCATCCATGTACAGGCAGTCCCATTTATGTCAATTGGGATGGAATGGCTGCACAGGCATAGCTGATGTTCCCAATCTGACATCTGTGTGGGTATATCACCTCGAACGCAGACAGTGTGAGCTCAGGGACATGCATGCGGACTTGCATGGATGTAAAATTGGGAGCAATCGCTCTATTCGTGCAGGTGCTACATCCTAAATGGGATTGCCTGCACAGAGATGCACGGAACACCTGTGTTTGCCCTGTGTGAACAAAGCCTTTAGGCCCCTTTCACACATGCAAGACCATTCAGGGGTCTGTTTTTCAGGCAGGCCCAATCAGACCACCTATTCTCTATGGAGAGGCTTGTGTAAATGGACATGTCCGTTTTACACCTGCCGGCATCCAATCCGATCCACTGAAAAAAGGCGGATGAGGATCCCATCCCCATCTATTTAGCAGACCGGATTGGATGGAAATGGAAAGACGCTCTATTTCCATCTGACTGCCCCGTGGAGAACATCAGGCTGTGTCCGCTCTGCATCAGCAGAGTGGACGCAGACATGTCATCCGCCTGCTCAGCATGGATCTGCAGACAGATCCCCCCCCCCCACATGTAAAAGGGGTCTTGCCAGGAGTGGTCAGTCCAATAGGGGGTGCAGGGGCTCTGCTCCCCCCCCCCCCCTACAGGGTGCCGGACTCGCACGTCTGTATGAGGTGAACCTGATTAGAACCTGGGGCTTGTAATTGGCTTGAAAAAGGTTGGACTTAGGAGGCTGAGCACCCATTTGTGACAATAGCAAATTAATATTTGTATTGTCTTCTGGCTTCTCCTTCCGGCCAATCAGTCACTGGGTCTTGCTATGTTTTGTTCTTGCCCCTTTTTTTTTAATATGGGTGGGAGGTGGGCCAATCATATTTGAGGTTAATAACTCTGATCAGCGGGTTGTAATTTGCTGATCAGTAGAGTTCTAGATATTTTCAGCAGAGTCATATAGCAGAGCTCTAAGTTTTTATGGTCATTGAAGTGACCATGAGCTTATAGGAGAGGGAGAAATGAGGTGCGTACGGACCTGGTAGTAAAAGACCATATATGATTTTTTATTTTATAAGGCTGGTGTGTAAGCACACCCATTTACCACACTGGCCACAGACAATTTTGTCAATCTTCCATTATGCACTTTACTGTGCGAGGAATAGTTAACGAGCTGTGCAGCAAGTGGAGCTGAGGTCATGTTTTAAATCTGATATCCTATCTTCTCATTTCCTTGTTTTTTTGCCTTTGACTGTCGGGCTCATTTTGCTCCTAAGCAACAGCAACTAGTTCTAAAATAATCTGTATGTAGAGAGGACTGCCTTTGTACACAGCAGTGTGGTGCGAGCCTGCCGCCTGGAAAGAGCTTGGTGTAGACAAAGCAATTCCTAAAAAAACATGATTCTGGATCCTGTAACTATAAGGAATCTGATGCACATGTTGTGTGTGGTAAGAGATCACTGAGGGCATCATAAAGAGAACCTGTAGTGGAAGAAATATGGGAATCGCCATTGCAGACTTGTCTTTGAAGGGCGAAGCTTCAAGGCTGTTATACGTATGCTTGTTCAAGAGTTTAGCAAGGATAAGTCTATTAGGTGGTAGGACACATATAATATACAGTTGTCGCCAAAAGTTTTAAAAATTATAAAAATATTAAATTTTACCAAGTCTGCTGCCTCAGTTTTCATGATGGCAATTTCATGCGTTTTTTCCTTAGTCTGTGGTGACTAATGCCGCATACACACGATCATTTTTTGGCATGGGGCAAAAAAAACGTTGTTTTTGAAAAACGTGATTTAAAATGATTGTGTGTGGGCTTCGCATCATTTTTCAGGTTCTGAAAAACAACAAAAACAAATTTGGCAGGATGGTCGATACTCCTGTGTCAGCGTCACTGATAACTCTTGGGTCTGAGTCCACCCTGTGCCCCTTTGGGCATGGGGTGGCTAGTGAATCATACTTCATGTATTGCAGAAGATGAGACATTACTGACAGTTCATTGCAGGAGCTACTGGATATATTACAAGTGGTTTATTTTGTCCTGACTAGGTCAACAGGACAATGACCCTTCAAGCCAGGCTATCTGTATAATGTCATTCTGTTACAATTAGTAATTGGCTCATGTTAACCGCTTGCCGACCAGCCGCCGCTGTTATACGGCAGCAGGTCGGCGCCCCCGGGCGAGAGCCCGTAGCTCTACGTCGGGACTTCTGCGGCCACTAGGGGGCGCGTGCGCCCCCCCCCGCTCGCCACCGTGTCCCGCCCGTGTGATCGTTCGGTACAGAGCAGGGAACGAGAGCTATGTGTGTAAACACAACAAAGCTCTTGTTCCTGTCAGCGGGGGAAACGCTGATCTTCTGTTCATACAATGTATGAACAGAAGATCAGTGATTTCCCCTAGTCAGGCCACCCCCCCCCCCCATACAGTTAGAACACACCAGGAACACACTTAACCCCTTCCCTGCCCCCTAGTGTTAACCCCTTCACTGCCAATGGCATTTTTATAGTAATCCAATGCATTTTTTTATAGCATTGATCGCTATAAAAATGCCAATGGCCCCAAAAATTTGTCAAAAGTGTCCGCCATAAGGTCGCAGTACTGAAAAAAAAACGATCGCCGCCATTACTACTAAAAATAAAAATAATAAAAATGCCATAAAACTACCCCCTATTTTGTAAACGCTATAACTTTTGCGCAAACCAATCAATAAACGCTAATTGCGATTTATTTTTTATGAAACATATGTAGAATACGTATCGGCCTAAACTGAGGAAACAAATGCTTTTTTATATATTTTTGGGGGATATTTATTACAGTAAAAAGTAAAAAATATTTCATTTTTTTTTTTAAATTGTCGCTCTATTTTTGTTTATAGCGCAAAAAATAAAAATCGCAGAGTTGATCAAATACCACCAAAAGAAAGCTCTATTTGTTGGAAAAAAAGGACTCCAATTTTGTTTGGGAGCCACGTCACACGATCGCGCAATTGTCAGTTAAAACGACGCAGTGCCGAATCGCAAAAAGTGCTCTGGTCATTGGGCAGCAATATGGTCCGGGGCTAAAGTGGTTAATTATAGCCTGGTGACGAAATGTCTGGATACTAATTAGTAATTGGCCCCAGTGTGTGAAAATGGGGGGTGGAGATTTCACTGTCCCTTTGATTACTGTCACATGCTTGTAACTGTATAAAAAGCTGAGAAGATACCATTAAAGTGTTCATACATTTGACTCAGAACACAGCGCTGTCAGTCTCGTGATTCTGGGGAATGAATCGTGTATGCAGGATTGTCGGAGTGTGTCGAATAAGCTTGTCGGTGGATGGAAGGTCGTGAATGGTGGTGACCGTTGCAATTTTAAACTGTCATTTTTCGGGTTGTAGAAAATTATTGTGTGTGGGCTAAAATGATGTTTTAAACCCGTGCATGCTCAGAAGCAAGTTATGAGACGGGAGCGCTCGTTCTGGTAAAACTAGCGTTCATAATGGAGTAAGCACATTCATCACGCTGTAACAGACAGAAAAGCGCAAATCGTCTTTTACTAACGAGGAATCAGCTAAAGCAGCCCAAAGGCGAATGGAGCTTCCCCTTAGAGTGCCGTCGTACGTGTTGTACGTCACCATGCTTTGTTCATCATTTTTTTAAAACTATGGGGTGTGGGCAACGTCTTTTTTAATGATGAAGTTGGAAAAACTTTGTTTTTTAGCCATGCTGAAAAATGATCATGTGTGTGTATGCGGCATCAAGGGGGGAAAATGCCTGATAATGATGATTATGAACCTTTGGTTCCATCACCAGGTGTCTGCATACCAGTGTTCTGACTCATAATCTTGAAGACCAAGCTTAGCCAGAATCTGTGTTGAACAGTTTCCTTTACATTGTTGATTTTTTTTTATTTTCTGTTTTTATCTTTTTTGTCCAGGTGCCTGAATTTGTGCCACAAATGACTCTTCCTACTTGGAACAAGAACCCAAAGAGAAGGCAGAATTCCCATTTCCAATATCAGCCACAGTTTGTGCCTAGCTATCAACAAGGAAGGAATAAGGTATATGGGCAAGTACCATGGATGCCACCGATGATGCAGAATGAACAGAACCACTGGACTAATCTACATATGCTGAGTGCTGGCCGTCAGTGCTTGGCCTAAGGATGAAGTGTAGTCACAATATGGATGGGTGTGTACATGTGTAACACATAGGCTAAAATGCTACCGTATTGTTTCCCTAAGTGCCCTATTTTCAGAGCAATTAGAAACCCCCTTTTTATTTAGCACTTTCTTGTGTAGTATATGGAGGTTTTTTTTCCTCCACCAGCAGCATATAACAAGACTTTATTTTTCTAACAGCACCATCTTCTGGCCAACTGTAATATTGCAGTGGTTGGACTGTAGTTGTTCCTGCCCGGGGTTGCAGTGCCTCTTGAATTACTGCAATGATGTTCCAAGCAGATTGAAGGTTTCTGTCATTCAGTCACTTTGTGTCTCATGTTAACGCAAGGAATTGTCCAAACTGTGTTGTCACCATAGAGATAATGTGTAGTTCAGGGTGCATTCCCTACGCCCTGAATACATCTCTATGCATGTATATGTTTTGAGTCTAATATTGATGCCGGACCAAACTGCATAAGCATCCTTTTTTTTTTTTTTTTACATTTGTTGCACTTTTTGTATAAGTAATTTGAGAAGCACTCTTGTGGTTGGGGTTCTAGTTAAGTGCCTGAGTATTTTTTAATATTTATATATTGTGACTTGCACAAAATCATGTTAATCAATTGTCCTGGAAGTTTCTATACCAAATATTTATTTTCAAGCTCAATTTAATATTTTATGTATTAGACTAATAAATGTCATTTTATTGTAATAGAAAGAAATAATATAATAAAAATAATGTATTGCAGCAACATTGAACCATGTTGAAATGATTGAGCAGATGTTACAAAGATGCCATTTGTATCATATTTATGTATTTTTGTAACACACTGATATATTACTACATAAAGGTTATTGAAATAACACCGCACATCCTGGATCCGTCTATCATTTCTCCATTTCCAAGCTATAAGATGACTGACGTCTTCACTACTACTAGCAAGCTTTACATCCGCCAAAAAAGATCTGAAATAACCCAGCTTTTGCAGTATTTGCCTTTTTTTTTTTAATCCCAAAATTTCCTCCTTGGTACTTTTTTTTTTTTATTTATTTTTATATATATATATATATATATATATATATATATATATATATATATATATATATATATATATATATATATATATATATATATATATATATATATATATATATATTATATTATATATATATATATTATATTATATATATATTATATTATATATATATATATATATATATATATATATATATATATATAATATATATTCCACTTTTTCCTGCCACTAGATATCCTCAGTTTGTCTACCCCAGTATGTGACTGGACAGTAAAAGGAGATGCAGCAAAGTGGTGCGTTCAACGCTGTCACACTTTCTTTCAGCATTCGGCACGTGAATGTATTGGCCCCTTGTACCGTTTCTTCCTTTTACACTCCCAGCTGTACATGGACTGTAATAGGCTGGTAATAGGTCAAATCCAAGTCTTTACATTGCTTGCATTTATTGATGTATAATTACCAGGGTTGGGTTTTAATGCAGCTCTGTAATCACTAATACAACGCCCACCCTTTCAGTGCACCTTCTCCATACCCCATTTCCCCCTCTGCCCTGCACTGCAAGGATCCGTGTTAGTTGGGTCTAGGGGGCAGAGCAATAAGGTGTAATTGCAAAAAGGAAAAATACTGTGCTTGTCGGCTACCAAAATATTGCTCCAGCTGCAAATGCATTAGTAGGATATGAATATACAAAGTGCTGCACTGTTAATCATCAGGCTGTATTTAAACCTGAGTGTAGCGTTTCCCGTGATTTTGCAACGTTTTTTACAGCGATTTTGGACAGGTCTAGGGTCACCAATTTTAAAAGCGGAAAAACACCCAAATCTGCCTAAAAGAAAAAAGTCCCAGAACTTGTTTGAGCTTCAGCCGTTTTTGAACTTCTGGCTTCAGGCGTTTTGGAGTGGAGATGTGAACCATCTCTATAGAGAATGGATTTTTTTCCCCTCCAGCATTTTGTACCTTCAGGCTTCAAGCTACAAAACGCTCAGGTGTGAATGGGGTCTTAGCGTCAAATAATGTGACAAATTAAGTGGGGGGAAAAAAAGTTGCATTGTCCCAAGTGCACATAAACAGTCCTTTTAACAAGTAAAAGTGTGATTCTTCTGTGTAGAGTACAGGTGTCCATCACAGGGCCTGGGGGCCGAATCCGGCCCTCCAGGCCATGTCATCTGGCCCTCGCACCCTTTTTGCAGCTGTGACAACCTCCTTGTTCCTACCCTCACCAGTTGGCAGCATAGAGGACGACAGATCTCCTCTCCCAGATCCTTGCAGCTGTAGAGGGAGCTCATGTCTGCCCCCCCCCCCCCCCAATCTCATTAGTTGGCAGCAGAAAGGAGGCCAGAACTCCTACTGATCCTGTGCCTCCTACAGATCTAGCCGTAGCACCCCCTGGTCTCCGCCCCCTCTCCTGCAAAAGCAGGCGCTGTGGGACCTGATGTCCAGCGGCGGGCCGCGATCACGGCGAGGAGAGGTAGAACGGGGAACTCCCTATGTAAGCAAGGCTCTTCCCTGTTCTGCCTAGTAACATGACAGATATCTACAGTTCCCTATCATCAGGAACATTGATCTGTCATGTCAGTGGTAGCCCACCACCCCCCCCTACAGTTGGCGCATGCTGAGGGAACACCCTTAACCCCTTAATCGCCCCCTAGTGTTTAACCCTTCCCTGCCAGTGACATTTTTATACAGTAATCGGTGGTTATTTGTAGCTCTGATCGCTGTATAAGTGTCAATGGTCCCAAAATGTCAAATCTGTCCACCGCAATGTCGCTGTTCCAATAAAAATAACAGATCATCTCTAGGATTTACAGAGAATGGTCCGAAAAAGAAAATATCCAATGAACAGCAGTTGTGTGGAGGAAAATGCCTTTTTGATGTCGGAGGAGAATGGGCAGACTGGTTCGAGGTAACTCAAATAACCACTCGTTACAACCAAGATATGCAGAATACCATCTCTAAACGCATAACAAAGCAAACCTTGAAGCAGATGGATTACAGCAGTAGAAGACCACACTGGGCGCCACTCCTGTCAGTTGAGAACAGGAAACTGAGGCTAAAATTCACCGAAATTGGACAATAGAAGATTGGAAAAATGTTGCCTGGTCTGATGAATCTCGATTTCAGGTGGTAAGGTCAGAATTCGGTGTCAACATGGATCTATCCTGTCTTGTATCAGCAGTTTAGGTTGGCACTGTTTGGGCCCCTTAGGCTCGGTTCTTATCTATGCATGTTGCTTTTGAGCGTTTCTGCGGTGCTTGCTGCGTTTTTCGACACTTGTTTTTCAGCCATTTGCGTGTTTTTTACACTGCATCTAGCTGGTTGCTTAAGAGGGGGCCAGGAAGCCAGCAGCCGCTTCCTTAACAACCAATGAGTCATTAGCTGAATGTAAAAAAAAAAAATTGCCAGCTACCCTAAAAAAAAAAACAGTGTGGTGTGGGGGTTCCCCCCCAAAATCCATACCGGACCCTTATCCTTGCATGACATTGTAGGGATAAGAGCTACTTTTATCTAAGGGAAGTTCCCAAAACATGGCCCGTTGGGGGTACTTGAGGACTGAGGTTGAGATCTACTGCCTTAGTCTACATTCACATCTGAGCATAGAAACACTTTGTGCCTTTTTGATGCGACAGTGTAGGATGGTCCCTTCACTTGAATGGGCTGCCCTACTCTCCAAAAATAAGCCAAAGTAGACCCTGTATCTTTTTTTTGGAGCTGACTTTGGCGCATTTTTGAACAGCGCTTTTTGTGTGTTTTTCAGGCATTTTATCGTGCAATATTCCATTTGTGTCTAGTCATTTACATTTATTCAGTGACCATGGCACAGCACAACCCTCTCTGGTAGGGGAAGAGGACCTGAATTTTCTTCTCTTGTACGTTTTTCCTTTCACTCCTAGGTCTCTTCCCTACCCTCACTTGGTGACTGGACAGTGAAAAAGATACTCAGAAGGCCGATCAGCTCATTGCTCTGTTGCTTTGCCACGTCAGCATGTCACCTCACTGGCTTATTGTGATGCTCCCTCCTTTCCCTGAGCTCTGCTGTACGGAAGACTGTAAGGCCGCGTACACACGATCGAATATATCTGCTGAAACTGGTCCGACGGACCGTTTCAGCAGACATCTCCGATCGCGTGTACGGGCTAGCGGACATGTTTTCACAGCGGACAAATTTCAAAGCATGCTTTGAAATTTGTCCGCCGGAGACATGTCCGCTGGTTAGTACACTAACCAGCGGACAGAAATCTCTGCGCATGCTTCGAATGTATTTGATGCATGCGTGGAAGTATTTTACTTCCTGGAGTGGTGACGTGGCGGTGTGGACGTCACCACCACGTCATCAGCCCGAGGGGATTTTCGTCCGATGGTGTGTACACGCCATTGGACCAAAATCCGATGAGACATGTCCGTTGGACATGTTTGAGCAGACATGTCTCATCGTGTGTACGTGGCCTAAGAGGCTGATAACTGGTCAGTTTAGGGACTTACACTGCTTGCATTTTAAACAAATGTAATGATGTATTAATGATTAGAGCTGCATTTTTACATCTTTCAGATCTGCCCAGATTTCTGCTTTAATCAATTAAAAAAATGTTTGAAGCGAACCCTGGGTAATAAAAGGAGGTGCTGCAGCTGCTTTGCCATTGTAACCTGGAACAAGCATACGCCTTATTGTTAGCTGCATACTTGTTATAAGCCTATAAAGCCTCGTACACATGCACGGTTTTCTCTGCAAGAACCAGCAAGAAAACTGCTGGCAGAGCTTTTTTGCCGAGTATACTGTGCGTGTGTACGAGGCTTTCAGGTTTCTCGTCAGGAAATCTGGCCAGAATCTCAACGAGAAAACTAGAGATCCTGCTCTTTATTTTCTCGTTGGCTTGTTTCCTGACGAGAAACCTGAGGGTGTGTATACTTACCTGTCGCCGTGGAAACCCGCAAATGCTCAAAATGACTTTGACGCACGAACAGTAGCTTCCACGGCATAGGTAGGGTGAAGCAAGATGGCGGTGACAGCATCGACTGTGACGAGCGCATGTTTGTCGTACGCCATGATGTCACTGCGTTCTTGCCTTTTAAGAGAACCGCGGTTCTTTTGAAATGAGTGTCTGTACACTTGGGCGGCAAGAGATCCTCATCAGGAAAAACAACGTTTTTTCCTGACGAGATTCTTGCCCGTGTGTACAGGGCCTAACTTTCAGGATCAGTGAATCCAAGATCTGCATGGTGTTTCCAGATATAATTGTTCCAGTTTTATTATTTAAATACACAACTTTGTATACAAATGAGAGAATAAAGCTTTATTTACACATTCACAGTAAACCGTCTGCTTTAATTTTCCATAATACAAATCATATTCCCATTGTCCCAAAAATGTCACAGTAAAAGATTAATGATTTCTAGAGCAAGAGGCACATTTTGCTCAGCGTTAGTTAGTTTGTTCCTTGACGGTGATTTCCATACATCAGGCTTTGTTCTCTTATTGCTTTTGTTTGATTGGCAAATTTAACAAATGACTCAGAGGTTGGCCATACGAGGCAGCCAATCAAATATTGGAAGGAGGAAAATAATTCTGTCAAATGGAAAAGGTCAGCGACTTTCAAAATAGGCAAGAGAAATATTTGTATGGCTGGAGAAACGTGTAAAACATCTCAACCCGAAATTATAAAATACGTTTTTAATTAAAAATCAAACTCCTTTCTATCAATCAAATTTCATAAAAATCGCAGTAATGACATTCAAGATCACTTCAATCAGAAGAATTTCATGGCAGAGGTTGATGTAATGAACCTTTTAGACCAGTGGTCTCCAAACTGCGACCCGGGGGCCAGATGTGTGATGCCTGCCTTTATCAGGCCCTTGGGCCACTATTTCTCCCACTGATACACGGCATTATTCCTTCTACACCAACAATGGGGCATAATTCCTGCCACTGATACCAACAGTAGGGTACTATTCCTACCACTGACCCTAACAATGGGGTACTATTCTTCCCACATATCCCAATGATGGGACACTATTCCTCCCACTGACACCAACTGCAGGGTCCTGATCCGTCCCCAGATACAAACAATGGGGCACTATTCTGCCCAATGAAATGAATGATGGGGCGCTATTCCTTCCTGATACCAGTAATGGAGCACTATTCCCCCAACTGACACCACCTCTTCTTCCTACTGACACCAATAATTGGGAACTTTTTCTTCCCCTAATACCAACAGTGGGGCGATAATCCTCCCACAGATACCAATAATTGGGCATTCTCTACTCCCACTGGCCACAGTCTGGTCCCCTAACAGTCTGAAGGACAGTAAATTGGTCCTTTGTTCAGAAAGTTTGGAGACCCCTGCTTTAGACCCTAAGCACATCGACATCATATAAATGCTGCTTAATAGTACATCTTCAGGAAAAATTTTCTAAGCATTAGATGTGCACTGAATGGAAATGTTTTTGTCGAAACTGAATATTCAGGATGCACTTAACTGAAAACGGCAGTTTTAAAAAAAACACAGTAACACCTTGAATTGTGAACGGAAACATGCTTGTAATTCAAAGCACTTGAATTTCCCCATAAGAAATAATGGATTTGTTCCACAACTACAACAAAAAAAAAGTGTCAATAGGGAATCCAGCAGGAGCTACACAGTAGAAAGTGAAGAGAGGCGCCTCTGAACCTGGGATCACACTTGTGCGAACACAGACATCGCATATGACTTGCACCCGCACTGCCATGCCGATCACATGTGATGTCTGTGCAATGCGAGTTCAGCCATACAGTTGTACAGCTGACCTTGCATTGGATTTGCAGGAAAAAAACGCAGGGACCTTTTTTGTTTTCCTGCACTGGAATCGGATTGCATGGGTGTTCTCACCCATGCGATCCGATTCCTGTGCAAGTTCACAGTTCGCACTGCACATTGTATTGACACCCACAGCGGTTTGCAGAGGACAGTGTGAACTACCTGCAGGAGAGATGCGATGCGGTAACCGGCTATGTCACATTTGGCACCTTTCATAGGGGAGGGGGGTGCAGATACCTGTATAATACAGGTATTTGCACCCACTTGCAGGCATAGACCCCCGAAGAATCTGCGGGGGTCTACATCACTTCCCATCCCCCCTTGCTGTCTTCTGAGAAACACACAAGTCCCAGAAGACAGCGGGGACCAGTGAGGACGTGCATTAGGGAACCGGCAAGTGAAGCCTCGATGCTTCACTTCCCGATTCCCTCACCGAGGATGGCGGCAGGGGCAGCCGAGACCTGAGCGATGGATTGGCTTCAGCTGCAGACATCGCGGGCACCCTGGACAGGTAAGTATCAATTTATTAAAAGTCGGCAGCTGCAGTATTTGTAGCTGCTGGCTTTTACAGTTTTTCTCTATTGGTTTGGCTCATTTCTTGAAACAGAAATGACATTCTCAAAACAACATGGACAAATCTCCAAACCACTTGGCAATTGTTCACAACTGAATGGCATTTCTCATTCATTTCATCAAATTGCAAATGTCTCAGTACATGTCTCAATGTCTCAGTACATTTCTCAAATGATTTAGTACAAGTAACCTACATTTAGCACAATTTCCAATTGAGTAGATCATGTTGATCCAAACTGATTGTCATTTCTCAGTCTAAATCAGTGGTGGGCGGGGACTTCCGTTTCCGGGGGAGTGTGATGAGCATGGCGGAGTGAGCTCGAGATGAGAAGGAGAGTCTAACAGCGGAAACTACGGTGCACCTTTACAGGAGAACGGCGGCCCCGTAGCCCCCAGCCCCCCCAGCCCCAGCCCCGACGGCGGGTGGAAATAGCGGATGTCGCGGCGAACTAGGAGCTCTGGAAGAAAACCCGGGGATACACATCTGCCCAGCCACTCCTACATTACCCGCTATATGGTAGTAAGGACGCAGCAGGGAGACACTGATGCCGGGAGAAACTCACAGAGAGAATCCTTGATAGAGAGCTCTCTCCCAGCGGCGGCGGTGACACTGACGATACCTCCCATCCCCCACTGCGAGCCCAATAGCAGTGGAGAAGAGCGAGCGCGCGGACCAATAGAGCCGACAGCCCTGAGCCCGTGGACAGCAGAAACTACCAGAGAGACGGAGCAGTGGAGACGGGAGGAGGGAGCTGCGCAAAGCGTGAAGGAGAAGGAGAAATCTCCTACTACTAGAAGCAACGAGCGGAGCAGTGACAGGCTGCAGCCCCACATAGAGACACCTTTAGCTCCCCCTACAACTTTTCCAAACTCAGATTCTACAAGACCTGGGAGGAACCCTCATCATCTCCAGGCAGTGGACGCACAGACGCCTCATCTATCCCAGGAACTATATATGGAAGCTGAGCTACCTGAACCGTCAGAGTCACGGGCCCGGAGAGAAGTAATGAATAGACCTGGAGAAACTACTCTAACTCCTACCTTGGAAAGAACAGATCAGGTATGTTTACCTAATATGCAGAGTACACAAGGGGGTGCGCAGAAAACCCCCATAGAGCTAACCCCGGACATTAGACAGCTCAGTATGCTCATACAGGCCCTCCCCACTAAGGAAGATATTCAGACTATGCTAATGAATATAACAGGTATATTAAGAGAAGAAATCAAGGAGGTACGCACAAAGGTGGAGGAGAGTGAACAAAAAGTAGTGGGGGTGGAGAGGCGCCAGGAGAGGACAGACTCCAGATTGCTAGCCCTTGAAGACAAATTGGAGATACAGCAGCAGCACATGATTAGACTACAACTATACGCAGAAGAGGCGGACAATAGGAGTAGAAGAAACAACATACAGATCAAGGGGATACCAGAAAGCTTAGAGGGGCTGGCGTTAAGAGAAACGGTTACATCTGTACTGAATAAAATTTTAAAGAACCCCCCCGATACCGCTCTGGAGCTGGACAGAGTACATAAGGTCCCCATAGTAAAGAACGTAGAGCAGGTTAATCCGCGTGACGTGCTATGCAGAGTGCATTTTTACAGAGTAAAGGAGGAGATATTAAGGGCAGCATGGAAAGAGGGAACAATACCTTGGGAGGGGATGAATATTCAGGTATTCCCCGACCTCTGCTGGCAGACCAGAAATCGAAGGCGTCTGTTAAAACCTTTATTGGATTTTATACGCGATAGAGGAGCCACATATCGCTGGGGATACCCGTTGGCTGTCACCATCAAAAGAGAGGGAAGGAGCTTCAATCTGAGGGAACCATCGCAGCTTCCGCTACTTTTTGAATTTTTTGGGTCAGACCCTATAGAAGTTCCAGACTGGCTGGAACTACCTGGACTAAGAGAGCGAAGCCCCAATAGCTGAATAAATTAATAAACATTAACAAACAGTAAGAAGACCAACTTAAATCTGGAGAAGTAGCGAGACTAGGAATGGGTGGCGGGGGGGGGGGGGGGTAGGAGAGGAGAAGTAAGCCCTCCATAGCAGATTATAATAACATAATAACATAATAGCAAGATATTGTTTGCTTGAATTGATGAAGATATTCCCAGAGGGGAAGGAGGGGAGGTGGGACAGTAGGGGAGAGCCAGATGTTTGGGAGATTAAACAGTAGAAGATGATTTCGTATTGGGAATGACTGTCCCCCTGTCCCCTCCCCTTTTTTTTTTTTTTTGGAGGCCCTGTCTCTGCCTGAATTCATCTGGCCCTTTTTTATTATATATTTTTCTTTTTTTTTTTGGGGGGGGGGGGGAGGAGTGGGGATGGAGGAGGGAGGGAGACTAGATTCTTTGCTGTGACGAAAGGGGGGGTGGGTTTTGGGGGGGCTAGGAAAAGGGTTTTTTTTTCTCTCACATCTATCACCCATATTTTACGCACAACTAAAAGGAAGGGGTCACATATATATACATATACACATACACACCATATCAATCAGACATATAACAAACACATACCACAACTTATACAATATACACACATATACCACATATATCACATATATATATCACATATATATCACTTAGTAAATACACATATACACTGTACAAGACTATTAAGCACTTTTTTTTTTTTTTTTTTTTTAAAAGAGGGCCCGGGGACCTAGGGCGGGGAATTGTAGCGATAGCAGGTATAAGGCACCAGGAAGGCCAAGATATAACATATTGCATACTATAAAAGCTTTTAGAATCTCCTGGAAGATAGAACAAGGTGGAAGAGGACAATATGTAGACAATACGTAGACAGTTGGCATACAGATGATAGGCGGAGAAGAATTGGAAGAGTAGGGAGGAAAAGAGAAAGGAAAGAACTTCTATGTGTTTTTCAGGAGTTTGTTTTTTTTTTTTTTTTTTTTTTGCTGTTTTGTTTATGTGCACCATGAGCTGGTTTATTTCTTATTTCCATTTTCTTGTGCCTTCCTAATATGTTTATCTGATATTAAGATAGAAGTTTGGCTTCCTACCCTGTTAACTTGTTAACTGTGTCACTATGTGTAAAAGGGGTCAGAGGGTTTTTTTTTTTTTTTTTTTTTTATTTATTTATTTATTTTTTCTCCTCTGCTACCCCCCCCCCCCACCCCAAGATGGGGATGGGTTGAGGAGGGCTGGGACTGAGACCGGGGGGGGCTGGGATAAATTAGAATCGAAAATTAGAAGGTTAGAAGGGGTGCACCAGAAACAGCACCTAGACGAGACTCTCCGCAATGCTTACGCACGTACCCCCACCAGAGCGCCTCTCCTCCAAGTGGAGGGAAGTCGGAGACGCTCAATTGTGTTTTTTTTTTTTTCTCTCTCTCTCTCTCCTCTCTCTCTCTCTCTTCTCTCTGGGTTTCGCAGAGGGGAAGTTCCCTCCTCCTCCTCCTGTGTCCCTTTTATATTGCTCCTCTCGCTCCCCCTTTCTCACTCCCCATTATTCATATCGGTGTTGTGGATCACTGGGAGAGCGGCGAGGGAGGTGCCCTCTCTCCTTGCTCTGCTCGCCCGGGTGCCATTGGGCAAATACTTGGTCTTTCTGCTTTGAAAAACAAGCGTCCAAAAAACAACACTTGAACAGGGGACCTCGATAGGGAAGGCGAGAGGTCAATAAAAGATAGGATAAAAGATAGAATACAAGATGAACAGAGTAAAAGTTACTACATACAATGTAAAGGGGTTAAATATCCCAGAAAAAAGATCAAAAATACTAACGGAACTTGGGAGACTTAAATCACAAATCATCTTTTTGCAAGAAACACATTTTAGGAAAGACAAGGTTCCAAAGTTCAAAAGTTTAAGATTCCCGGTGGTGTATCATGGTGCCTCTCAGACTTCAAAGGCAAACGGAGTAGCAATTTTGATGGCTAAAAAGATAATATGGAAGGAATCTAAAGTAATAACTGACGAGGAAGGACGTTTTCTCCTTGTGAAAGGGATGCTGAATGAACAAAAAATTACCTTAGTGAACATATACCTACCAAATGAGAACCCAGTATTTGCGTTAGAGAGATATCTGGATTTAATAAATCAAAATAAGGAGGGGGCCCTAATCTTGGGAGGAGACCTAAATATGGTCTTGGAACCCAGTCTGGATGCCTCTAGGGGATCCTACCATATATCAAATATAAAATTGCGTAAAGCGAGGACAATGCTTCAAAAATTACAGTTAATAGACAGCTGGAGGATCCTACATGCCCATGAGAGAGATTATAGCTTCTACTCAGCCAAACATAAAACATATACAAGAATCGACTACATATTTGTAGATCAAAGCATAGTGGGGAATCTGAGAGAAGCTTCAATGGGATCATTTACAATATCAGACCATGCCCCAGTAAACTGCTCCTTGGAATGGGGGGAAATAGGTCCGAGGGAATGGAATTGGAAGATCAATGAAACATTATTGAAAGATCCTGTATATGAGAGCAGGATAGATCGAGAAATAGAATCCTTTTTTTTAACAAATGACTCAGACGGTACAGCTCCGCTGTCCAAGTGGGAGACACACAAATGCTATATAAGGGAAATCCTTATCTCCTTAGGAACACATCGAAAACGCTCTTTAGATGCGAAGCTAGACACCCTGCTTGGCGAGATTCGTATATTAGAGAACGAACATAAACAAATACAAAGGTTACATATCGAAGAGAGACTAATGGGCCTACGAGAAAAGCTGAATTTATTATTAATGGATAAGGCCAAGGCCAAACTAAGCCGCTGCAGGAGGGCGCATTACGAATACGGAAACAAGCCAAGCAGGATGCTGGCAAACGCATTGAGAGAGTCAAGAGCTAAGAACCATATTGAAAAAATAAAAACACAAGGAGATATCTTAGTCAGCTCCTCACAATTAATAGCGAAGGCCTTTAGAGAGTATTATAGTAAATTGTATCAATTGGATAAACAACCTGACAAGGCAGGAAGTCAGAGTAGAGAAGAACGAATAAAGGCATACATATTGGCCTCAGGGATGCCTAAAATACCGGAGGAAAAAATCGGGACCATTGAGGGCCCGATAACAGCAGAGGAATTAGCAGTGGCAATTAAGGAAATGAAGCCAGGTAAATCTCCAGGGCCAGATGGCTACACCTTGTTGTACTATAAAACGTTTTACGAAAAGTTGTCACCCCAATTTCTGAGGGCATTTAACTCGTTAAAAGAAGGACAACAGATGTTAAGAGACACACTAATGGCTCACATAGCCGTAATTCCTAAAGAAGGGAAAGACCCTGCGCAATGTAGCAGTTACCGACCGATCTCTCTGTTGAATGTAGATCTGAAGATCTTTTCGAAAATCCTGGCCAATAGACTGGCAACTTATATCCCCCATCTAATACACCCCGATCAGGTAGGGTTTACACCGGGAAGAGAGGGGAGGGAAAACACACAAAGAGTATTAAGCACTATTTACCTATCACAAATTTATAAAAATCCATCAGTACTGGTAGCAACCGATGCAGAGAAAGCTTTTGATAGGGTGGATTGGGGATTCCTGAAAGCTGTTCTACAACACATAGGCCTGGGAGAGGGGATGCGGAATTGGATAGCAGGCCTATACTCGTGTCCGACGGCTAGAGTGAAGATAAACGAAATAATGTCGGATCCCTTCCCAATAAGAAATGGAACAAGACAAGGATGCCCACTTTCGCCGTTTATCTTTATTCTGGCCCTCGAACCCTTCCTGAGAACAATACGGGCAAACAAAGACATTAGAGGTGTCAGAGTGGGGGGAGACGAGTACAAGGTCGCGGCATTTGCAGATGACCTACTGTTCTCGTTAACAAGCCCAGGCCTATCTTTACCAGTTTTACTAAAAGAGATAAGGGAATATGGAGATTTGTCCAACTTTAAGGTAAACTATAACAAATCGGAGGCAATGGGTGTGGATGTTAATGAACAAACACAGCAGTTATTATCAACACAGTTTCCCTTCAGTTGGACAGATTCCCATATAGTATATTTGGGAACCAGGATGCCAAAAAATCTAAACAGGATTTTCGAACTGAACTTTACCCCATTAACAAGAGTGATTAAAACCGACTTACAGAGATGGGATAAAGAGATTTTTACTTGGTTTGGGAGAATAAATATTATTAAAATGAACGTAATGCCAAGACTGCTTTATCTAATTCAGACCCTACCAGTAAGGATCCCTCTCGGGTTCCTAAGAGACTTGAGATCTAGATTTATTAAATTTATTTGGGCAGGAAAACCGGCCAGAATAAGGAGGGAGGTCTTGACTCTACCAAAAGAGAGGGGGGGAGTGGGATTTCCAGACCCAATGAGCTACTATGATGCTTGCCACATGGCAAGAGTGGCAGAGTGGTGTATCCATCAGAAGGATAAACCATGGATCCATATAGAACAGAAAATAACGAAAATCCCGCTAGAGGGAATGGCGTGGATTACAGAGTCAGACATCCCACAAGAGGTGAAGAAACACCCCACAGTGGGTGCTACGATACGAGCCATAAAAAGGATATTTGGGAAAACAAAAATCTCTAAATATCCAAGCCCACTGATACCGGTACTGGGGAACCCGAGATTTGAACTAGGCTTGACAGACACCCATTTTAACAACTTAAGACGGGGAGGACTGAGTAGACTTATGCATTTTACGAGCAATAGCCAGGGTGGAGACGCGGTGGAGAGGGAGGAGAGACTGGGGAGGACGCTAGATATAATGAGACAAATGCAACTGAAAGCAGCTATACAGGCAATTAGACCACGGGGGGAGATAACTCGTGAATTAACTGTTTTTGAAAAAGTTTGTAATAAAGGTGAACCAGTGAGGCACAGTCTATCGTATATGTATAGCCTCTTAGTAGAATCTGAAGCCCCGCAAGACTTATTATTTATCCAGGCATGGGAAAGAGACTTGGGGACCAGATTCTCGGAGACCCAGAAAGAAAAAATGTTTAGGTTTACTCATAAGGCCTCATTGGCAACAAGATACCAAGAGGGGGGATATAAAATTCTAACTAGATGGTACAGGACACCGGAGGTACTAAAACGGATGTTCCCCCAGGTGTCAGATCAGTGTTGGAGATGCGGGGAAGCAAGAGGCACCATGATACACCTATTCTGGGAATGCCCGAAACTAAAGGAATATTGGGAAATGGTAGTCGAAACAGTAAATGTAATCACTAAGGAGAATTTGAGAGATAACCCAGCTGCACTGCTATTAAATGATTTCCCAATGTCAACGGTAAAATACAAAAACTCACTGCTTAGGCATCTGCTTACAGCAGCAAAGGCCTGTATTCCATCTCTGTGGAAAAGTACGACATCTCCGACGCGACAACATTGGCTCGGTAGAGTAACAGAAATCCAGTTGATGGAATACCTGACAATGGGAATGAGAGAACAGGAGGAGAATTATAGACAAGTGTGGGAGCCATATATTCACTATAGGGAGCAGAACCCCTGAGTGCGGGGGGAGGGAGGGAGAGAGAGAGAGAGACAGAGAGATATATATAGGTGTTTTTTTTTTTTTTTTTTTTTTTTTCTTTCTCGTCCTGTTGCCGGTGGCGACAATGGGTATCAACCAGGGAGCGGACCTGGTGGGGGAGGGGGTAATTGTAATTAGAACATTTGTTGAGTATACAGCAAATTAATAACAAGATGTAATGATAAAAGAAAATGCTATCTGTATATCTCAAAGCTGGACTCAGTGCCTTGTTTGTATATGAAATATGAAAAAATTATAAAATAAAGAATTTATAAATCAGTGGTGGGCAAACTACGGCCCGGCGGACCTTTTAATCCGGCCCCCGGGCGGGTGCTGGTTACGGCATTGTAGTGGCTGGCCGCTGGGCGAATTAAATCGCACAACGTCTCCTCCTGGATAGTCAGTGGTTAGCAGCTAGCTGGAGAGAGGAGACGTTGCGCGATGTAATTCGCTAGCAGCTGGGGGGGGGGGGACGTGAGAAGAGTACTGCATGAGCCGTACGTGCAGGCGCAGGCAGGGAGTTGACGTCACGTCAGATGACGTCAACTCCGTTCCACGCGCCTGTGAGGAGCGATCCATGCGCCATGAGCCTGTGAGCAGTGACTGGCGGCTGGCCCTCCTAGGTGCAGAAAACAGAAATTTCATAGTCATCCCATCACATCGGGACTTTCATCTGTACTGATGGTGAGTGATTGTTGCTATGCGACACAGACTGATATTATTATTATTATTATTATTATTATTCTATACTTCTCCTATCTATTTTCTGTTTTCTGTGGTGTCTATCGCTTGTCATGCTTTGTGCCCATTTTATCTTCTCTTTTTTTAGTTTCTGACATCAGCTGGTTTATGTAATTTTAGCAGAAAATGCACCAATATATTGCAAACCAAATGAGCACAAAGCATGACAAGCAACAGACACCACAGAAAACAGAAAATATGGTAAGAGAAGCCACCGTGTCCATCAATTGTCACCACTGTGCTATGCCATCAAAAGCAATCACTGTGCCATCAATTATCACCACTGTGCCATGCCAAATGCAGCCACTGTGCCATGCCATCAAACGCAGCCACTGTGCCATCAATTGTCACCAATGTGCCATGCCATCAAAAGCAATCACTGTGCCATCAATTATCACCACTGTGCCATGCCAAATGCAGCCACTGTGCCATGCCATCAAAAGCAATCACTGTGCCATCAATTGTCACCACTGTGCCATGCCATCAAAAGCAATCACTGTGCCATCAATTGTCACCACTGTGCTATGCCAAATGCAGCCACTGTACCATGCCATCAAATGCAGCCACTGTGCCATCAATTGTCACCACTGTGCCATGCCAAATGCAGCCACTGTGCCGTGCCATGCCATCAAAGGCAGCCACTGTGCCATTGTCACCACTGTGCCATGCCAAATGCAGCCACTGTACCATGCCATCAAACGCAGCCACTGTGCCATCAATTGTCACCACTGTGCCATGCCATCAAATGCAGCCACTGTGCCATCAATTGTCACCACTGTGCCATGCCATCAAACGCAGCCACTGTGCCATCAATTGTAGTTTTGCAAAATAACTCTTTTTATGCTTTTCTACCTTAAATAAATCTAAACATTTAATGTTACAAACTTTAATTTCATTTATATTAATTCACACATACACACCGTCCATCTACTCTTGGTCCGGCCCCCGGGTCCAATATATGAACCCATTGCGGCCCTCGAGTCAAAAAGTTTGCCCACCCCTGGTCTAATTGGTCGTTCTCTCCAAAACGTGTCAGCGTCATTTCATTGTTTAAGTCATCACATGCACAATAGTCTGTTCAATTGTCAAAATTATTCAGGAACACAATACCATGAATACCATATATGAATCTCTTGGAACATTTGATAAAATCATTACAGCAATTGACAGTCAGGTAAAACTAGAACTTGAACGAAGGAGGAGTTGGTCTCAGATGACCAATTAAACAGTATGTTTAGTTACCTGACAGGTATTGTCCATTACTGTATTGTGAATGCTGCCAAACATGTATATATAGAGATTGACCATGCAGGACCAGTACAATGTCTGAACATGGAGGCACCTGGCCAAGTAGATGAACACGGGCAACTGCCTGCCCAAGGAAGAGGAGGAGTAAGGGTGCGTGATGGTGCAATAGGGGGAAGAAGCTGAGGAGCACGAAGATACCATGCTGTCCCTAATGAAATTTGGGCGACAATTATAGACCATGTCATCAACCATGCCCTCACAATCAATGATGGAATTATATAATGTATAGGACAGGACACTGTGCATAGAGCAACAAATATGTTTATTTACTTATTTGCGTATTCATTTACTGTAGTGTGTGTGTGTGTGTGTGTGTGATAGGCCTACAGTATTACAGTATCTTACTTCAGTGGGATGTTACGTATGATACTAACCATGACAAGAAAAATATTGTAGAAAATAAATTATGGAATAGTATGGAATAGTTTATTTTCTACAATATTTATGATACAGTTTACAGTAGTATTCCAGTATTACAGTAAAAACTGCAGCTTACTGTGTGATGCAATTATCATTATAATCCTTATTTTGAAGAATATAACCTACAATACAGTAAATAAAAGGGTCAAAGACCTGCAATTACAGTAGTGCCTCCCATGGAAATCTATCTAATAATGTTACTGCAACATTTCAGTAATTTCATAATTTTTCCCCTCCCCTTTCTGTCAAATACCCCCTGTAGTACCTCTGCATAGGGTACATGTACCCCAGGTTTGGATCCACTGGAATACTGGCCAGTAGTATATTGAACTTGTGCAGAACATAGAACATTCCTATGTAGCTGTCTGTAACTGTATTGTATGGGGATGAGGCTGGCTTCAACCTGGCCAAGGGCCAAAGACGTGGCCGTAATTTTATTGGCCACTGGGCCATGGTGGATGTCCCAGGCCAGCGAGGGGGCAATATAACTATGTGTGCTGCCATTTCTGAGAATGGTGTGGCCACTCACATGCCCAGTCTTGGCCCATACAAAACACAGAAGCTCCTCATCTTCTTGGACCACTTTCATTTGGATTTGATCCCTGAAAATGAGAGAGGTCTCATAGGGCCTCACCTACCACAGTATATAATTGTATGGGACAATGTGCATTTTCACCGTGGCCCGCTTATCAGGGCCTGGTTCATTGCTCATCCAAGGATGGATATTGTGTTCCTACCACCTTACTCTCCTTTCCTCAATCCTATTGAGGAGTTTTTCTGCGCTTGGAGGTGGAGAGTGTATGAGCATCAGGCTCAAGATCAGAGGTCCCCGTTCCATGCAATAGACGCTGCCTGTGAGAATATTACAGGAGATCAATGTAGGCGATGGTTGCGACATCTCCCTCGTTGCATCGCAAGGGAGGATATACGCTGCAATATTGATGGGAATCTGTGGCCAGACAGACAGCAGCGTGTGGATGGGCAGGAGGGTGAGGGCAGTACCCAGGAGAGGGAGGGTGAGGACAGCGACCAGTGAAGAGATGTTAGGGCTCTTTCACACGGGTGGCCTGTTCAGGTCCGCCTGCCAGTTTTTTAGGCAGACTTGAATGGGCACTCTGTGCTCCTCTATGGAGCTGCGGATGTCAGGGGTGACATGCCCACTGACATCAGACCTGCTCCGGTCCGCCAAAGTGTGACAGAGGAAAAACCTACTTTTCCATCCGTCTGGCGGATTGGATTGGGTGAAGACGGTCCGTGTTCATCCGATCCCCCCATAGGAGAGAGCGGATAGCTGGCAGGGCAGTCCCTGTACAGTGTGCGAGGACCTCCCTGTCATCCGTCGGCTTAGTGGGGATCAATGGAGCGATCCCCACTGAGCAAGTGGAGGTTCACGGGGCGGATCAGATCATTACTGATCCGCCCCGTGTGAAAGGGGCCTTACAGTAGTTGTGAAACTCGAGCTTTATTTACAGCATTGTAGGCTAAATTTACAGTAATTGTCCTTGTTTTTTGTTTGTGTGCTTATATTTCCGTATATTATGCTGTATATGTTTTCTTTTTATTCTCATGTATGGAAGTTACTTTGTGTGTGAATGATAATGGTTACAATACTGTAAAGTAATTCTTCCTTGACAGTATGAGTGCAATGTGTGATGTCAAACCTTGGAGGCTACTCTTACCCTAAAAACTTTTCTTATTTTTCAGTTTTATACACAATTGTATTCAGTTAGCTAGACAAAAACTGTACAGTAACCATTGGCAATGAAGGACTGGGCTAAGACTGAAAGGTGGACATGAGGGATATTTCAATGGTCCTCTGCCATAGAGATAAAACATCTAAACATTTTGACTTGCAGTGCTTACACAATGCCAAAGGGATGAAGCATTTTGGGGGCACTGACTATTTGAATGAAAAAGAAATTTAGTTTTGACACATGAGTGAACTGTTTTGGGAAAGATATGAGCTTTTGAAGGTGAACCATGGTGTTGTGCCGGACCATCCAGGTTATTTTGGAAAAAGCACCAAAAGAGCTGAGAATGTCTGTCTGGTGTGTTTCAAGAAATGAGCCAAAGCAATTGAGAAGAATCTTTGCCATTTTGGAGGCACTGACTCTTTATATGGGAAAGGAATATGGTTTTGAAGCATGAGTGAACAGTTTTGGGAAAGATATGAGCTTTTGCAAGTGAGTTATAGTGTTGTGCTAAACTGTAAGACTGTTTTGCCAAATGATCTTAGAGTTTTGAGAATGTCATTTCGGTTTCAAGAAATTAGCCAAAACAATAGAGAAAAACTGTAATATATATATATTTTTTTTAGGCGGACCTCCGCTTGAAGTAGCACTGAAGTCATATCAAATCATTCGAATCCGAAGTAGTGGTTGAAGTCAGGCTTTAAATGGTAACCGGTCATATTGCAAAGACATCGCTCGTCTAGCAAGTTAAAATATATTTAAAAAATAAATTAGCTTGTCTTGTAAAACACTCGAAGACCAAGTTACTCACAATCCAAGGGTTTACTGTATATTTTATATCATTATATACATATATACACACACACAAAATTGTATCATTTTCAACTTTTTAACATTATGAATTTAAAGAAATATGAATTTAGTGTAAGAATAGCTCAAGAAAAATGTATAAAAAATTCTATGCATGTCTTCACACTGGTTTGTTCTGGTGTTAAAAATCTTGCTTGCTTCACTTTTGCATAGGATGAAAGGAATCCTGGACCGCCGCCCACCTTAAAAACGATGCTACAAATAAGCATCGCACGATGTGAAACATGTCAGCGTTTGTTCTTTTGTCCACTCCTTTTTGACTGCAGCAAATTTTGGTTGTTTTGTGATTTTCATTTTTTGAATAAAGACATTGGGCCAGATCCACAGACACGCCATCATATTTAAGTTGCATACTTACGCTGGACGCTAGGGGCGCTTACGTTGTTTGTCCGCGTAAAATATGCAAATGAGCTAGGTATGCCGATCCACGAATGTACGTACGTACGGCCGGCGCAGTGTTTTTACGTAGTTTGTGTAAGCGTATGTCCGGCGTAAAGTTACCCCTGCTGTATAGAAAATATAAAGAGTTGGTGATGGGGGAGGGGGGGGGAAGGGAGAAAGTGGGGGGACCAGGGTATAAAGATACACAGGGAATGCACTCACATAGGCCACATCCGTGTTTGTAGTAGAAAAAAGGGGGGAAACCAATAACTATGAAAAGGTATTGATGGTCGGACTTTGAGGCCAAGGAAGTAGTTTTGTTTAAAAATTCAAAATTTTAATATCATCAGGTAAAAAATAAAACATAAATTACAATACAGTTACAAAAAAAGAGGTACAAATATATGGATTAACCACTGTACACAAAAAAAGGTCCTTAAAGTCGCCGACGCACGTTTCGCCGTGGGGCTTCTTCAGAGCGCTTTGGTAAGGACTTTGTAGCGATAGTATATAACAAAGCACACGTAGTTTTATCGAGTGTGTCCAAAGTCAATTCGACAAGTAGGTTATAGGCATGTAGATAAGGACGTATTTAGAAGGTCCTCCAATGAATATAAAAAATACGGGAGATCTTTACTAAAGATCAGGGCTGCTTACAAAAATTTCCTTTAGAACCGGGCATCATATTGCAAACAGTCTCCACTCAATTAAGGAAAGATTTAGCCGCCATATGGGACAGGGGACCTTCTTTACATGGCCAGTTTCGGGACCTCTCGTTTGTCCAAAACAACCTTAGTGAGGGTTCCTATATTGGACTTGAACGCCACTTTGGCCACTGTGTTATCGTGTGGTTGTAGAGAGTCCTGTCACATTCCCAGGGTGTATAGCCGTGTAGTACCCTGCTGTATAGAGGCGTACGTAATGTTAAGTATGGACGTCGGGCCAGCGTAGTTTTTTCCGTCGTTCAAGTGGTTTGCGTAAACCGTTCGCGAATAGGGATTTGCGTAAGTTACGTTCACGTCGTTTTCATTGATGTTTTGCGACGTGATTTCGCGCATGCGCACTGGGATATGTCCACGGCGGGCGCATGCACAGTTAAAAAAAAAAGCGTTGTTTGCGTCGGGTCATCCATAATTATAATAAAACACGCCCCCCACTAGTAAATTTGAATTACACCTGCGTACACCGGCCCATTTACGCTACGCCGCCGTAAGTTACAGCGGCATTTCTTTGTGGATAAGGATACGCCGCTGAAACTTACAACGGCGTAGAGTAAATGGGACACGCCGTGCCGGCGGGGCAGGTATGTGGATCTGGCCCATTGTTTTTAAGGTGTGCGGCGGTCCAGGATTCCTTTCATCCTATGCATTTGTGCACAGCCAGCACCCTTTCGGTTCACTGGGACGGAAGCAAAAGGATTAGCAGTTTTCAGAGCGGTATACATCTCTTCCCTTTAGCTACATGGACTTTGCTTCACTTTTGGTCCCAAAAACACACCTCCCCATTGAAATGCATTGAAAACGCGGCAAGAACTAATCAGAAAGTAAAAATACGTTTATTAGGTAGGCAAGTGGTCAAAAAACTTTAACAAATGTGCTGCAAGCTCTGCAAGTGTTTTGTCAATGCTTGGTGTTCACACTGCTCTTATACAAGATGAAAACATTTTCCCAATTATGTATATTACTTACCTGCCCAGCTTTTAACACTCAGTCTTACTGTCCTCACCTTTCCTTTTTTTTTTTTTTATTTCAATTCACTTGTTGCCACAATTAGTATCCAACTGTCAACCTACCAGCAGGTCTATAGATGGTTTGGAGGAAAGTAAAAAAAAAACACTATGCGGGGTTCCTGGTGGTATACAAGCTTTCGGGATCCAAAGGATCAGAACAAAACCCCACCTAGATCCTCCTGCATTGACACATTTAACCCAACACCTGAGCTTACCAATGGAGGTAGAGTTCTACTGCTAAGGCTGGGTTCACACTATACTACACGACAGCAGTACGACTTTCATCCTATTTTGCTCTGTGGCATTGGTCCTACATCCATCCGACTTTCATGAACAGGATACTACTTTAATCAGACTTTGTGATAGTCTAAATTGTTCTTTGACCAATCCAAAAAATCCCAGAGTGAGATAGATTCCTTTTACTGCTGCCAGAATCACTAATGTCGGATGTCAAAAGTCAGATGGTAAGGACAAGGATCCTACTTTGGTCTGACTTCAATGATATTCAAACGGCTGAAGTAGGATCAATGTCGGACCAAAGTAGAACAGGGAGCATTTTCAAAGTCGGACCGACTTGTGTCAGACCAGTTAAGACGGATGCCATAGGGAAACATTTGATTTTCACACATCTTGTGACATGAGCTCCCAATGTCGGAGCGTTTGTCGGACAAGTGTAAACCCGGCCTCACTGCTGCTGTAATCGCCATGTCGGATGGTAAGGACAAGGATCCTACTTTGGTCTGACTTCAATGATATTCAATGGGCTGAAGTAGGATCAAAGTCGGACCAAAGTAGTACAGGGAGCATTTTCAAAGTCGGACCGACTTGTGTTGGACCACTTAAGACAGCTCTCATAGGGAAACATTTGATTTTCACACATCATGCGACATGAGCTCCCAATGTCGGAACGTTTGTCGGACAAGTGTAAACCCGGCCTTACTGCTGCTGTAATCGGCATGTCGGATGGTAAGGACAAGGATCCCACTTTGATCCTACTTCAGCCCATTGAATATCATTGAAGTCAGACCAAAGTAGTACAGGGAGCATTTTCAAAGTCGGACCGACTTGTGTTGGACCAGTTAAGACGGCTCCCATAGAGAAACATTTGATTTTCACACGTCATGCGACATGAGCTCCCAATATCGGAGCGTTTGTCGGACAAGTGTGAACCCGGCCTATGCCAAGGTGTTGGGTAAAGTGCACCACAATGGGAGGATCTAGACATGGCTTCGTCCTGACCATCTGGCTCAATGTTTGATGAAAATGCTGGGTATATGTTGTATATGGGTTTGCTCTGTAATACATATAGTGAGCTTGGATGATCTCCTGATGAATACCGGCACCCACGGAGTATTGTCCTTTTGTTTCATCAAGCCACCAGGATTTTGGATTTCAAGAAACTGAAGTCATACAATTCATGCAAGGCTTGGGTGTGAGGATACAAATATGCCTCTTGATACAAGTATCAGGTACATTAGAGAGGAGTGAAGGTAAGCAATGGTAAAACAGAGGCAGGTGCAGTCCAGTAGAGTCTGAATTCTTCGGTCCTCCACAAATGTTCACAGGCTCAGGATATTCTCTCCATAGTGATAAGACGGTGACACCGCACAGGCCAGGTCAATGCATTTTTGTGGTTCTAACACAAACCATAAAAAAATGTGTCAGTAAAACAAATCTGGTGTCTGTGTCCCGGATGCAGCTTGTGTTGAAGGAGATGTCCACGTTATACAACAGTTAAGCCATGATACTTGAATGAAGGAGAGAAAAGTGATGTTAGACATTATATGCAAAGTGTAATTTATAGCAGTTGTGTTCTTTAAATAGATTTGAGTGTTTTTTTTTTTTTTTTAAATAGGGGTGTGTATGTGTTAGTGTCACTTAACCCAAGAAAACAAGAAATCTATTGAAGCTCAGCATTCCTTTGATGTGGTGACTGCCACCATTTTCCTTTTTCAGCGCACAAGAACCGCCATTAACGGCACAGGCTGGGGAAGAAACGGCACTTTGTTTAGTTTCTTCCCCACGCATGTGCCACGAACATTTTCAGCGGACTACGAGTGCAATATCTCCTAAACAACACACGTTTAGAAGATATTTCCACTACCTATAGGCAAGCCTTATTCTAGGCTTACTTATAGGTAAAAGTAGTCATAAGGGGTTTACAACCACTTTAATTACCCATTTCCCAATCAGGCCAATTCTGCCATCTCGCTCCTACATGTACAAATCTGTATTTCTTTGCTTGAAAATTACTGAGAACCCCCAAACACAATTTTTTTTTTTAGTAGAGAATAAAATGGAGGTCAGTGCAATTTGTTATGTCACACAGTAGTTGCATAACACAATTTTTGGGGATTTTTTTTTTTTAATGGACTTTAATACAAAAGAAAAACCCCAGTTTTTTTGCAATATATAAAAGATGATGTTACTCCGAGTAACTAACACATGCACCAATACCTCACATGTGTAGTTCAAACACCACTTTCATATGCGGGCTGGTGCCGTCCGTGGTAGACCGACGGCAGGTCAACCACCACCTCCACAGGAGACACAGACAGCAGTGATCACCCACCTCCTCCCCCCGGGAGATGGGTCATCCTCCACCCAGGTGAGACACAGCTGGCGGTGATCACCAACCACCGCACGGGAGATGGGGGCAGCAGCGGTCACCTACAATAGACCATTCTCCTTCCGGCCAAATAGAAGCCGGAAGTGTGCAAATATTCATTTGCTAGTGTCAGAGAACTGGGTGGGATTAGAGCACAGTGCTCTGGGCCCAAGCCCACCCTGTTTTGAAGCCTCTGGCTCTAGTCACGTGCTTAAATAAAAACAAACTAAATAAAAAAAGCAAAAAAAACAACCACACCCCATTGGAATCCATGCGCTGGGTATGTAGATTTTGAGGCCAGTCACATGGATAGGGAGGCAGCAGCGGTGCCACCGTCACCCCTCATGAAGCAGATGCCATTATATGCGGGCATGACCTATGCATGCATTCACTTCTGCGTGTGACAAAGGTGCTTTAAAAAAAATACATATTTACACTGTTCCATACATTTTTTTTTAATCACATCACAAGAAATGTTAACATGCATTGTGACAGGTCCTCTTTATGGAGACATTTGGGGTCTCCTCTACCCTGGTAAGCATGAGATTAAAAATTAAAAAATACATCTCTGCTTTAAGAAAAAGGCAGTGTTTACATCTGCCAGAGCTGGAAGTAATATCATAGCGTGGCTTCCGGCCTCCCAGGGTCATAGAGGTGGCCAGGGACCATCAGGTCCTCAGCCAGCTCTGCGGTAGCCCGCTGCCAGATTGAATGGGAGAGCCGCCGATAGACGGATGTCCCCTCACGCTGCCTGTAAAAGCAATCCAGCAGATAATCAGCCACTAGGATGGCTTTTACAGTGTAGGGAGTCAAAGTCCACTCATGACACTGCACCCTTTCCCCCTCCCTGATGACACTATGCAATAAGCAGACCTCTTTCCTTTGTGGACGGGCTGTTTAAAAGAATAATGTCTTGCCCCACGGCCACTTTTGAGACGTTTCTCTCTCTCTCTCTCTCCCCCCCCCCCCCCTTTTTCACCTGGTGATCTGGCCAGTAACAGCTCCTGTATTGAATGTTTCCACTCTGGACAGTTGGACAGAAGCATTGTCAGTTTTGGCAGAAGGGAGTGTTGGGTGGATTCAACAAATTCTAGACAAACTCCAGCTCACACTGCGGTTGCAGCAGCTTTTTCTCTTTTGAGAGAAAGGGTTTGACATGTAAGTGCTAAATGGTTTGTCTCAACCCTTCCCATTTGTAGGACAGCTTGTTCTGTTGAAAAAGGACACTTATTGGAAGGATCATCAGGTGAAAAATAAAAGAAGAGTATTAGCCTTTCAAAGGGTTCAAAACACCACTTTTACACTAGATGGTTATTCTGGCAATCTACAAAATCACCACAAGGTGGCAGTAGATACCTGAATAAATATTAAACTGCTGGTCTGGGAAAGAGAGAAGTAAATAATGGGGACATGGAAGCAAATTCATTGCATGTGACAGATCATAATGGCACCGCAGAACAGACGGAATAATGCAGACACGGCTTTTACTCCATTCCGGCATTGTAAAGAAATCAGTAGATGAAATACAGAAGTTGTGAATTCTACACAGGATTTGAGTTTTCAGCACAGATCAGTACATGAATACCAATAATGTTTATAACGGAGCAGAATACATTTTGATCTAAGGCTGCATTCACACCTACGCGACAAGTAACGCCGCATACGCGGCTTACTTTGCCGCGATTCGATTAACTTTTTTTTTTTAAACAAATTCTTTCCATTGCCGACTATGGCCAAACGCCAATGCCGCCTGAAAAAAAGGGTCCGGGACTTTTTTCAGGCGACAGGCGTACGGCGTACAGCGTTTGGCGTGAGATGTGAACAATCTCATAGACAGCAATGGAAATTCGCCCCTCCAGCGTGTCGGGCGTTTTGTCGCCTAGGTGTGAATGCAGCCTAAAGGTATGAAGAATTTGTTATAAAACATCCCAAAAAGTTTAACATTTTTGGCAATAACAAAAAATAAAACACAGTGGTGATTGATCACTTGCCGAGCGCATAACAAGGCTGTACAGCGCAAAGCGGCTCTTCTGCGCTGGATCACATAGATTGTATGTGATCTTTCCCTTTCGGCGGGGGGGTACATACAGTTCACACAGCACGCCCAGCGGGCATACCTGTTGTATAGACAATAGCTTGTTTGGGTCAGCTTTTGAATGTAAGGGCCCTTTCACACGTGCAGACGAACGGTCCGCTTTTTCTAAGTCCATAAACTGACTTAGAATGGGGCCCTATGGGATCGCGTCCATTAGCGGATGATGCATCCGCTAACGATCCGCGTCCATCTGGATCCGTTTTTCGGACGGAAGAAAACCCTATTCTTCTTCCGTCTGAAGGATCGGATGCAAACGGACAGACGGTCCGTTTTCATCCGATTCCCCATAGGGGAGAGCGGAGGAGAGACAGGGCGGTCCCTGCAGTTTGGGCCAATCAGGCCCAGTTATTCTGCCTCTGTCAATGCTGTATCATACTGTAGTCACATCAGCTTCATACAGTGCCGAGTTCTGGCAGCAGCTTACCGGCTGCAACTAAACAATCAGGCCGAGTGCTTCTCAGCCATTCACAAGAAGCCTTGTATTCACTGATAAAAATAAATACAAGGCTTCTCCTGAATGGCTGACAATAATGCGTAGTCCCTGTACTGCTGATGGAGAACAGCGCTACATCCCACGTGTAGCCGATGTTACTACAATATGATACAGCGCCGCCTGTGGCAGAATACCTTTTTCTATAGCGTTTTGCGATTTAGTGCATTTTGAGATTCTGTCACAATCCCAAAACTCCCAGGTGTGAACGCGGCCTAACGGAGCAGAGTTCCCCCTATAACAGCTTTTCATTGTCATTTTTTCCAGTCAGCCTATAACCCTGACGTAACGGCATTATGTTGGGGTTGTTGCCTGGACACCCTGCTGTAAGTTAGGGGGCACAAATTACTTGCCTTGACCCAGGTGCGGATAAACCCACACTGCTAAAAAAAAAAAAAAAAATTATTAAAAACGGGTTGTAAATGGTATAATTTATTTTTTTCCTAAATAGCTTCCTTTACCTTAGTGCAGTCCTCCTTCACTTACCTCATCCTTCCATTTTGCTTTTAAATTAAGGTGACCAGATTTTTTTTAAATTAAATCCGGGGACATATTTTTTTCCTTTACTAGTAATGGCGGCAATCAGCAACTCTCTGCCCATCGCCGCCGCGCCTCAGAGCCTCTCAAGTCTCACTCTCCGGGCCCCGGCTACTACTGGATGGGGAGCCAGGGAAGGCAAGGAGATCGGCAGGTGGCTGGCTTGGATTTGAGCCAAGGCAGAAGAACATGCAAGCGAAGCTGAATGGGCATGCGCCCGAAACTGAAGAAATATTCCCTCCGCTCCGACCAGCACATGATCATCAGAAAGGGGCACAGATAAAATACAACCCCCCTATGCTAGTAGGCACGGCGGAGCGGGGGGGTGTAATTCAATTTTTTTATTTTAATTCTGTACTGACAGTCTTTGAAACTGCCCCTGCCCCCTATTAAATCCAATCTGGGGACAAAACCAGGGACAGACTTGGTCCGGGGACAGAGTCCTTAATCAGGGGACTGTCCCCTGAAACTGGGGATGTCTGGTCACTTTATTTTAAATGTCCTTATTTCTTCTGAGAACTCCTCACTTCCTGTTCTTCTGTCTGTAACTCCACACATTAATGCAAGTCTTCTTCCCTGGTGTGACATGTCGTGTTCGCCCCCTCCCTTGGACTACAGTAGAGTCAGGATGCTCTATGTTGCAGATAGAGAAAGGAGCTGTGCGTTAGTGGGCGTCCTGACACTCCTGTAGTCCAAGGGAGGGGGCAAGCACGACACTCCACACCAGGGAGAAAGCCTTGCATTACTGTGTGGAGTTACAGACAGAAGAACAGGAAGTGAGGATTTCTCAGAAGAAATAAGGACATTTAAAAGCAAAATGGAAGAATGAGGTAAGTGAAGGACTGCACTAATGTAAAGGAAGCCATTTGGGGGGGAGGGGGGGAATTGTACCTTTACAACCCCTTTAACTTTTTAAGCTGGCTCCTAGATGCAAAGCAAATTTGTCATGACCTGAGGTAGATAACAGACAAAATGGCCGCCGTGCTGTGTAAATGAAGGAGGCCAGGTCAGGTCTGCTATTACAGCTCATGAACTAAACAAGCAAGACCTGATAGAACTCTAATCTCATGTGATAACCGAACACACACCATTTTATTTATATTTAAATGGGAAAGTCAACAAGAACTTAGCAAATAACAAAAGGAAATCTCTCCTGAGCTGCCATTGATTACTTGTGTTTTATTTAAAGCAAACTGACTAAACAACCCCCTCCCCCCTGTAATTAAAGTGAGCGTTGTGTTCTCAGGAGATAAGAGTCACATTGTTTATGCAGCACTCTGTCGGTGACAATGACCATACACTGTAAATTGCAGAGCAGATGTTGTGGCCTACATTTCAGGAGGGAAGCCTCTGCCCTAAGAAGGTGGGAATAGCCATTTTACCACATAAAAGGCAGCCATTTTGTCAGGTGAACAGGCGATACAGTGTAGCAGGACCATGAGAAGTCACCATAGCTCAGTTTTACATGTCAAGATGGCTGCCCTCTAGTCCGTACAAATTTTTAAGTGTTCTTTTCAGGGAGAATTGAATATGTTGAATATTCATGAACAGCCCATGCCTGGGTTTTGTTTGTGGAGATGCCACCTACGATGGATTCCGATGTCACACTCCAACCTTGTAAATGCCTTATGAGATAAGCGACCTTGGATTAAAAAAAATATTCCAACTACATGGAAATCAGTTAAGCCATGCAGAAAACAGATATACACCATTCAGACATAACATTATGACCACCCACCTCATATTGAGTAGGTCCTTTTTGCCAGCAAAACAGCCCTGACCCGTCACGGCATGGACTTCAATGTAACATCCACATGGATGGCAGGACCCAAGGTTTCCTAGCAGAACATTGCCCAAAGCATCACCCTGCCTTCTTCCCATACTGCACCCTGGTGCCATCTTCTCCCCAGGTAAGTGACACGCACACACCCAGCCACATGATGGAAAAGAAAACTGCAATAAGACCAGGCCACCTTCTTTCATTGCTCTATGGCCTAGTGCCGATTCCTACATGCCCATTGTAGGCACTTTTGGCTATGGACAAGGGTCAGCATGGGCACCCTGATCGGTCTGCTCTTTTTTCAGCAATTTGAGCTACTGCAGCTCTTCTGGTGGATCAGACTACATGGGCCAGCCTTCCCTTCCCAACTGCATCAATGAGTCCACCTGTCACCAGTTTTCCATCCTTGGACCACTTTTGGTCAGTCCTGACCACCACATCCCACAAGATTTGCAGCTTAGCCATTAAAATTTGGACCTTGTCAAAGTTGCTCAAATCCATACGCTAAAAAACTTCAGCCCATTTCAGGTGCCATTGTAACGTGATAACCAACAATATTCAATTTTACAAGTCAGTGGTCATAATGTTGTGGCTGATCAGTGTATAATGTAATGGAAAATTGTCATGCTTTGTAACAATGTTAAAGTGACACCAAACCCTGGCTCACACCAGTACAAGTTGTCATGCGATTTGGCAGTTCAAAATCACATAACAAGTGGTAAAACAATTGCCGACAATGAAACCGTTCAAATTGTTGCAACTCAAAGTTCCTACACTACAATTTTTTTGTGATTTCATTGTGACTTGCATAGAATTCTGTTAAGAGACCTTATGCAATGAAATTAAGAGTTCCAAATCGCCCGTGATCTGTGGCTCTGAAAACACGTAATTTTAAAGAAACACTGGTGTGAACCAGGGCTAAGGCTTGGTTTACACGTGCGTGCCGATTAAGGGGGTGTCGCACATGTTCCAAACCTGCAACCACCTGCAGAAAAACATTCTGCCACTCAGGAGATGCATGAGGGGGTACCATTAAACGTAATGGCACCCCCCCCCCCACTAAACTACGTGGTTTCCTTGTGGCAGAGTTTTTAGAAAAGGGGCAGGGACTTTTTCGCTGCCTTTTCAGCAGATACAGCAGCCCATTCAAAGGCTCCATGCACACTGAAGCTGATAAAAGCTATAAAAAAAAATGCCAGTAGCTTTGCAGGGAGCCTTGCAACGTTTTTTAGCGTTTTTGCAAAAGCTTTAATCAGCATTTTTTCATTGTAGCTTTTATCAGCTTTTTTAATTTTTTACTTTTTTAATGGATTTTCAGCATTTTCCCGCCAAAAAACTGCACTTTGAACGCAAATTTTGTGCGTTCAGAAAAAAGCCAATAAACTCCAAAGCTCATCAACACTGAAAAACGCCCAACATAGGCCAACAGAGTTCAGTTTATGGGCTTTAAAAAAATAAATAAAAATCTGCATGGTTTTCTACAGTAGCACTAGTCCAGATCACACCTATGCATTGTGCAAATGCACAATATCGTGCCACTCTACGCAGTTATCGTGCCATTCATGTCTAATGGCACCCGACAGGTGTTGGCAGCCAAAATAAATGGGCATGAAGTTTACCATCATGTATTCTATGCCGAAGCACACTTAACCACTTGCGGACGGCCTGCTCTGTGCCAGATCACATACCCACATCCGGGTCTGTGGCGCTCGCCGACCTGCTCTGATCATACACAGCGGGAGCCCAGCAGCACCTGCTGATTACACAGGCAGAACGCCAATCTGCTTATGTAACCAAGACAGACTGCCTTCTAACCAAAGGGATGGCATTTATACTGTTGCTGCAAAGCAGGAAACACAGATCTTTGCCTTCCCCCAAAGCACCTCCCACACAGTAAGCACAACTTAGGCATACATTTAACACTTTGATTGCCCGATGTTAACCCCTTTCCTGCTAGTGTCATTAGTACAGCGACAATGCATTTTATTTAGCAATAATCACTGTATTAGTGTCATTGGTCCCCAAAAAGTTTGTTAGGTGTTCGATCTTTGCACTAAAATATGCTGATCGCTGACATTACTAGTAGTTAACAAAATATCCCATAGTTTGGTCTGCGCAAAAAGTTATAGCGTCTACAATCAATATGCGCTTATTTGGGATTTTTTTTTACCAAAAATATGAATACATATTGGTCTAATTTAAAGTGTCTGTACACCCTGTACAATTACTTTTCCCTACAGGTAAGCCTTATTATATTACTAGAAATATCTCCTAAACCTCTACGGTTTAGGAGATATTCGCCATAAAAGCCGCCACCATAATCAGCGCAGGATCTGTGCTGTTTCTATAGTGCCAATGCCATGACCGTCCCGTACATGCACAGGAATGATGTCACGCGACTGACCAATAGCAAGTCTGGAATCCACAGCCCCGGAAGGAAGAGGGGTTGAAGATGGATGCGATGAGAGAGCGGGGACATCGCAAGCTTCTTCTGCAGGCAAGTGGCACATAATAGGCTAGTATTCGATGCATAGTAGCGCATTATGCTTTTACTTTGCAGGGAACAAAAGAAGTAAAACCCACCAGGGTTTACTTCCTCTTTAATGAAGTTTGCCTTTTTTTAAATGTATTGGGCATGTTTTAGAGCCAGTTCTCACAGGGGCGACTCAGCCGTCTGACAAGTCGCGTGCCGCTCTATTCAATAGAACCTTTTTAATAGGAGCGACACGACTGCGCAATAGTCAGTTAAAATAACGCATTGCTGTATCGCCAAAAATGGCCTGGTCATGGGGGTAAACCTGAAGGTATTTAGCGTCCATGCGTGCAAATGGCCAGATTAAATGATCTGACCAGTGAAATGCCCAAAGGCTTGGGAAGCTTAACCTCATGTTAAGAAAGCTTTTAGGCTGCTTTTTCCAGCAAGGAGAAAAAGGCGTCCAAGGGAAAAAAAAAACGTCCTGTGTGCGCGAAGCCTAAATAAAGCTGTCTGCACTTCTTTCCATCCATGTACAGTAATTACTACCAAACAGATCCAAGCTATAATTAACAAAAGCATAACAACGCCACACACTATTACAGAGCATGCCTTTGTCTTGTCTTTTCTAGCACCCATCATAGAAAGGGTTAAATTGTGGAAACCATGAGTGTTATTGCCAATAATCCAATAATGAGACCAAAGTGGATCGGGAGGCTGCATTACATCACAGGGTGTTTAAATCTATCACAATAGGATATTATAAGGTGACTGCTGGTTTAAGATATCCTGAAAATCAAACATGACATTTATATGACAGACTTAATACTATATAATTCCCATAAAAGTCATGTATGAAGCGTCTTCTCTACCCACATGTGCACACAAATGAGTTTGGACCATTTCGATCAGCTAAGAGTTCAGTTTTGAAGTGGCACCTTTGCTCTTCGTTCATCGGGGATGATCGAACAAGAGTCCGAACCCACCTGAGCTACACAAGCAAGAAGCTGTCAAAGCAAACGGCCAATCATAGGCAGCATTGGCATTCCCCCGCAGCCACATGTATACACGCCCCTTGTACACATGCGCCTGCAGGGCACGCTTCTGCCACCTATGATTGGCCATCTGCTTTGACAGTTTGGACTCAAGACTGAGCTCATCATCCCTACTCCCCGTGTGCCCTGTTCACATCACACGTGTGGTGGGGTGCATGGTGTAAAAATTAGGCAGATCTGCATGTCGCAATTCGCTGCAGAGCATAAAGCTAAACAAACATCAAAACTTAAAGTGGAGTTCCACCCATATTTTTATGTTTGTCTGTGCTGCATGCCCTAATCTCAAGTGTTCAGAATGGACAATTTTTATTTATTTTGTTGCTTGTAAATACCTTTATTTTGTAGTCCTTCATAACCTTCTCCTCCTTATTAGCCTAGGCTATTAAGTCACAAGGGTTTCTGGGATAGGCATCATGTTTCCCAGTAGTCCTTGCAAACCTGACTGAAACCTATTACATTGCTTGTGCAGCACTGAGCATGTGCGAGATATGCAAAGCTGAAATCCAGGAAGTCAAAGTCTGGCTTCATGATGCCCACACTTAAGATGGCCACGGTCTATTTCTAGATTATAAACCCTAAATGCTGTAACAACCTAACAAAACGGACCTTAGTTTACAGACTAACTTTACTAGAATACATTAAGCTTGTGTATTACAGGGGTATTTATATTTAAAAAGTGAAATTGTGGGTGGAATTCCCCTTTAAGGCAATATTGGGTATGTTTTGCAGACTTTCAAATTGAAGCACCTCATCCTATATTTAAATAGTTATAAAGAATGGAGGGAAGGGTACCTAAGGACCCTGGGACTTTTAAAGCGGTGCTAATAAAGTGTACTGACACATCATTTATAGAAAAATTATTTTTTTTTTCTTTTAAAGTGTATTTTTGTGCGTGAACTCGAGAGAGAGGAGCCGGACTGCAGGAGTTGGGAGTAGGCAGACCCTCCCCCCGGAGGCAATCGCCATCCTTCTCCATGCCCCTGGTGGCAATGGCGGGTGTGAAGGGGGGCCTCCCACTCACCCCGCCCTACCTGCTCCTCTTGGGAGCCCAACTGGGGCCCAACGGGACCCCAATGGGGCAGAGGGACTCCCCCCATATTATTTTATTTTTAATTAATATAAAAACCATCCTCTTCTCACATTGTTGAAGCCTAATACATTTCATAATAAATAAATATAAAAACCATCCGATGTTATAAAATGTATTCGGCTTCAACAATGTGAGAAGGATGGTTTTTATATTCTCAATTAAAAATAAAAATTTTCTATAAATGATGTGTCAGTACACTTTATTAGCACCGCTTTAAAAGTCCCAGGGTCCTTAGGTACCCTTCCCTCCATTCTTTATATCAAAACTAAGGAAAAAAAAAAACACACGCACACACACCTCCCCTACAGTGTAACATACACCAGTGCACAAATGTTGTGCAGAGAATAATGCATGCCACTGGTGTGAACAGGCCCTTAAAGTGAAACTGTTGCTTATATACGCTTGCAAATACTGTAGGAGAGATGCTTGCAAAGGGGAGATTAAATACTCATCCTGTTTGTGCCACCAAACACCTCCATCAAATAAATCCATGGAGATCCCAACAATTCAGGGAATGACCATCTCATTGTTCCCCTCTCACCTCTCCAATGTGCAGTGCGGACCCTTCCACCAATAAGGGATCAGTCAGAACTGGCAGGGGGCAAGCAAGACCTAAAACAGACAATAAAATGACTCTAGCGCAGTGGTTCTCAAATGCTGTCCTCAGGGCCCACTAACAGGCCAGGTTTGCAAGATAACTGGAATACATCACAGGGGATATCATTTTCTGCTCAGTGATTTCAGTATCTCCCCAAGGTAATAGTTCAAATCTTGCCCGTTAGTGTGTCCCGAGGACAGGAGTTGCGAACCACTGCTCTAGTGCAAAAGAACGGTAACCCAGCTCTTGTATGGGCAATTCCTCGGGGGGGGGGGGGGGGGGATACTGCTCCTAGCCTTGCTGCCCTCTAGGACTGGGGGCTTCCTTGTAATGACTGGAGAAAGAAGGCGCACCAGCCTAGTGCATTATCCCAGATACATTTATTGTATATTAAAAAAAAAAAAAAAAAAAAAAAGGTATACAAACTACTCACAAGCATACAGAAAAAAAAACCATGCACAACACCTAAATACAACACTGCCATGTGGCTTCACAGTCTTGGAACCAGTACTCTACAGATCAGTGGCGGTGCATCTATAGAGAGCGCAGGAGCGCCGCCCCCTCTGGCACCTGCACCGCCACTGAAAAACGATAGATTCATGCATTGCATCGCCGCTGCCCATTATTTAGATGGCCGGCCCCTTTTTCTTATTTTATGTTTTGAGGATTTTCACATGGATGCCAATAAGGGACTACAGTGCCTCTCCCATCTTAGCTATGACTAAGCACTAGTTTGAGTGTGAAATGCATCAACAGTCGGGTTTTCATTTTATTTTGCTGTGACTTGTAGTGCTGTCCTTTTAATAAAGGCTAAAATTTGTTCAGAGTGCGGCTGTCCAGAGACAATTCTTGTTCCTGGTTTGCCTCCCACCTTAACCTATATTTGGGTGCGAGGCACAAGGAATAATACCCGACACCTGTTAATATTACCAAGTTAATTGGTTTACAGTTTACTGTAATGCTCTCACATTGTTCCAAAAATGTAAAAGCGATTCTAATAGTTTTACCTAATGCAGGATCATCCACACAAGGACACCCAACATTGGAGGTGATTTATTCTTCCAAAGCAACGGTGCTCAAACAGGGTGCAGCCTCCCTAATCCACATGGCCGACCCCCAATCTACATGCAGGGCATCAGACGCATGGATTTCTAAATATTTATTTCTAATTTGGAAGCATGTGATTAAAGCCTGGGGCGCCATTTGGCTTCAAAAACAGTGGGCATGGGGCACAGAGAACTGCGCCCCAAACCCACTTAGTTGTGTGTCATTAGCAAATTAATATTTGCTAATGTCTTCCTGCTTCTATTCACGGGCAATCAAAGCAGGTACTAAGACCCAACTGCCCAGGAGATGCAACGGCCAAGACTCAGGAGAAGACAGGGGGGCCCGCAACCTGGATGGGGCAAGTTTGGGGCTAGTGGGTCACCACCCCCACCTAGAAAATTAAGCACCAGCTGCCACTGAAAAGCAAATGTTTCTTTTCCCTCAGGTTTTTTCCCCATCCCTCAGCTAATGTGACCCCAAAGCTAATGGGGAAGGGGAGAGTCAAACACAGAAGCTATGTAGGAAATGGACATCCTCCTTCTGAACTGATAATACTATTGGTCATTGGGACACTGGCAGAAGGTTGTAATGGTGCACAATGAAAAGGCAGCCTTCATCCACACACCAGCTTGTACACAATTAATGGGCAATTTTTTTAGGCATTTTGCCAAGGCACCCCTGAATAAACCTTGATGCACCCTGGTTGAATAATGCCGGTTTACAGGGGTGAAAAAAAACCAAAACACTGTCTTTACACTTGAAACCATACACTGCAAAATAACTTATCACCTGATCAAAATATCTTAGGTATAGTAATCTAGCAAAAGTTGGAAATTCTCTGATTTGTAAAGATATGAAGCAGAAGTGAAGAATCAGTTAGTGTTTTAATTCAAAGATTTAAGTCAGAAAATCAAACTGCTGACAAAAAGCTGAAAGAGACCAGTCTGGATTTAACCGCAAGTTTTTATTTTAAAAAGTACAGAAATTTCACAAAACTACGAAAAATATTACAAGTCTGAAAGCCCTTAGTGTACATAAAAAAGAAAAACTGAACACAAAAGTAGTTCAAATTCAATAAAAAGATATAAAAATGGTAAGCGGTAATTGTGCCCTATCAGATCTTCTGACACAAAAACCCCTTTAAAAAAAAAAAAGGGGCAGCTCCGCGCTGTGCCACAACCACCAGAAGTTCCTTTCTGATAAGGTGTATTATGTTGGATATGTACGGATTTGATTTCATGATTGCATTAAAGTACAGAAGCAATTTGAGTTTCTTTGCTTTGGGATGTCAGCAATCAGATATGAGGGTAAAATGTCTTTGCCTATTCCAACACTGAATAACTAGCCAGTGAACAATGGAAATGAAAATCTGTAACAGGCATTTATGTATAAGTTAGCAATAAAACCGTGAAATCGTTAGACAAAAACAAACATTTCCACCAAATTAGAATTTTAGAACATTTGTAAGATTGAAACGGACCATCACAGAACTAAAGAAAACCAAATTCATTTGCAGTGTACTCATAGTTTAGACTCTTCATTTTAATTAGGAAATAGGGAACAAATTCTAGAGTAGAAGGGTTTGAAGAGTACAGCTCTTTGACATTACAGGTAACTGTGGTTCCTGAAAAGACCCTTTACTCTACTGCAGCGTATACACCATTGGCCTCCACCATCCTACTTCATAAAAGACCCATTTCAACCCATAGCTTCCAGGGGATGGAGCCGTGACTCCGGCAACAACTGAAAGCAGAGTCTGCTGTTGACTGGTCAGAACGGAATTTGCTCTGGCAGTGGAAAACCTTTTTAAGGCCACAAAGTTACATAAATGTGCACAGAGCATTCTTAAAGCGATACTGAAATTTTACCCAGTACCTGCAGACAGTCTTATTCCCCTAACCAGTTATATTTACCAAGCCAGCTCCCTCTCCATTGAAGAACTAGCCAACAGAGCAAGGCTTCCATGTTCAAGAGATCACATGACAATTCTCAACCCTACATGGCCAATCACCAAGCCTGAACACTCATGTGCAGAGGGGTGTATTGCGTCATCACCCATCTGAAGCTCAGACCTGCTGGCACGTGGCAGCAGGGAGGAGACAAAGGAACGTAGCTTGGCAAGTATAAACGGCAGGGGGAGGGCTATCCGCACATCGTCACTTTGCTCCTATTAGGCAATAATGACAATGTACCTTTAAACAATCCTCCACCCCTAAAAAGGTCAAATAAACCCAAGTGGCGAGTTTAGATAAAATAACGATGTTTCCAGGAACTCGTGTTACATTTTTTTTTTTTTTTTAATTCATAAAAGTATATATTGGACAAAAGCTAAAAAAAATTGTGGATAGGAAAAAAACACTAGAAACCACCTCCCCCCAGGTAAACTGTCATGAGATTCCCATTATTAAAAAAATAGCCGACACTTGCAGACATTCTTTTACAGGTACAGCGCCTTACAATATCCGTAGTCATAAGTGGTATTGATTGCTCTTGCACATAAAAAGGTCACAAACTTTACTTTTATTGGTCCTTTAACATGCTAGCCTGAATTGTAAGGAATCAGCATCATTCCTATAAATACAAGTACAATGCAGGGAGTGACTTTTATATAGCCGTGATGGAACGTGTCAATATGAAGCAGAAAATACAGCAAGCTCATCGTCATACTCGGGCTTATAACCCATTAATAGGTGAAAAGTTTAGTCATATTGCATTGTATGTCATTCACTCGAGTAGGAGGATGGCTAGGACATAGAAACGTTGAATCATTTAGTGTAGTTAGAAAGGACATGAAAAGGTCAGTGCCTATACATTTAAAAGCACCTTCAGAAAAGACAAAATGTAGGCACACACGTCTTCAGAGATACATTCCTGCATAAGGTTTTCGATTTATAAAAAGGCACCATCGGGGCAATCTGGAGCAGGTGATAAATGGGTATGTACTGCACATGTCTTTATGGCAGCACAACAGGACTATCCAAGAATGGAACTTCAACCAACACTTGCAATGGCACTTTGTAATCCTTACTGATACCACCAAATTAACCAGTCAAGACTTTCTCCGACAGACTAACAACAAAAGTTTACAAGACTCAAGAATCGCTCCTCCTGAAACTGATCTCTCCATTCTGCAATGAGTGGGGCAAGTGATGCAGCCATCCATCCATCGCCCGCCCCCCCCCCCCCCCCCCACAGACCCTGGCAGCTTGGCTTTTTACTGCATCTGCCATCACCAGGTTAATGCGCCATCTATTCTGATGCAAATTTAACTAGAGAGCAGGTGACAGCACTTAAATGTCATTCAGGCTCTGCTCTACTTGTTTAAAGGGAAACAAATGGTTTTGGGTGAATGTTATTTAAAAAGCTTAGTTTGTGTTCTATACATAGCAGGCTTTTTATAGCACAGCTGAAAAGTAATTGTGCCAATTGAATAAAAAAAGACCAGCACTCCACCTGCTGGCTTGATAGAGGACTACATAATATGCAACATTTTATATTTATCCAATTTTAAAGCAATGCTATCAGCAACTATAAAAAAAAAACTTGCCTGTCCCACAAACCTACTCTTCAGTCTTTTGAAGTTATACCATTGCCAAAGAATCTTGTGTTTTGTGTGCCTGGTCCCCCTTTGGGTGCTCCACTGGCAGCTATGTCTGTACTGTAGTGGGGAATGGATGAAAACAGCGCACAAAGTGGGATAAAGAACCTGAAATGTCTTTGGAACTTGCCATTGGCAACTCTGAGAGACCACAAAAACAGAGCCTTCATGACAGGGAGCACTTTGTCACTACCTGGAAAAATGTTCATTTTCTTAGTTCTGAATAGAATTACACAAAATATGTACAAAACCAATATGTATTCCCTTTAACATCTAATGAAAATCCAAGCCTGGAGGTGAAGATATCCTGGCCAGGGTCCCAGAGAGCAACAAAGACCTGAAAGCAGCCAATATAAAAAAAGGTAAGGGCACTGCCAAGTGGAGATACATGGGCCAATCAGTTATCCCAGCTCAACTCTTTAACCACCCAAAGCAATGATAGATTTGCCTACAAGAACGGCTGTTGATCAGGATGGATGCCCACACATATGGCCAGCTGGATTAGACTACATCCCAGTGCAAACCAGTTCAAGGATTAAAAAAAAATTTGTTCAGTTAAGTGGTTTCAAAAATCACACATGCTAGTCCACTCCTGACAACGGTTTCTGTCTCTAATCTCTTCTAGTTCATTTTGAAATGCACTTGAAAAAATCTTGAAAGAAAAAAAGTGGATGGCATTGGGCAAAAGTACCACATGCAGTTGTCAAGGGATCAACTGCCTTCAAAATATATAGAGCGGAGTAGCTGTAGTAAATCAACTGCCCTTGCATGTGCTGACTACATTGTGCAAGCTACTCAAACTTAAATATCATTTGATTTATGTCTGGATGTCTGCTACACTGTTTATTATGCACTACTAATTAGCAATGAAAGAAAATAATAAATAAAAAAAAAACAAAAAAAACACACATTACAAAGACTGAAGCATTGCCTGACATTTCTGCCATAATCAGTGGCTTTCCTATAAAACAAGACCAACTTATCCAACAGTTCATCAAAAACAGTTTACAGCTATACAAGAGTGCCTAATACTTGACTGGTACCTTCCAAAGAAATCTGAAATATGGGGACATGCCAACATCTTCTGCACTTCAGCTTGTGTTTATACCCTTACCCCCCAGTAACTTAAAAACTGATGGATTTTCTGCCCGGAACATATGTGCTTGGTCAGAAAATCGATAAGTGAAAATAGTAACCACTGTGCAGAACCAGTTATTAAGCTGAATGTACAAGTGACCTCAGCCAGTGGTGGATCCTTATGGAATGTGCAGGGAAGGAACAAAACCAAGAAAGTCTTATGATGTGGTGCCACCTGCGTATACAGGATACACAATGACCCTTTCACACTATGGAGCCATCCTTGTTCTGTGCTGGAATCATGACAGGAATGGCCCCCATTCTGCTAAGATTTGGACCTGCTACCTTGGGAGCCGAGAAGCTTGGATTTTGGCTTGCTGGACGCTCATGCTCTTCGATCGGTACATGGTTGTAACGGGCTTTTGAATAGCCATCCATATTTGATGGGGACAAGGATCCCAATGAGGAGTGATTGCTTCCTATGTAGCTCCGAGCAGTGGAAGTCCGGCTTTTAGGTGGAGCAACGTCCTCTCTGGAAGAGTACAATGAATTAAAGCCACATTAAGCATAAACAGAACAATGTAAAGTACCAACATCTACTACGTAGGTTATTGCTCCACGTCAGTTACTAGGTTTGTGTGTACTGAAATAAGAACCCACTACAGTGTCTTCATTTTAAAACTCTAGGCAAGCAATTAAGAGTTACTAAACCAACAGGAAAACCAGTCTGTATATGTAGTAAAGCATGATTTTTATACTCATTGTGAAACCTAAGGGGTTAATCATCTGCATTGTGTAAAAAGGCTCTTCCACTGTCCCTAATCCATCTCCTGATAGTACAGAGCCCTTGGATGCACTCAGCACATGCTTATTATGGTGTTTATTGCTAGAGAGCTTTTTTTTTTTGGGAGGTGCATGTGATTGGCACAGAGCCAATAAGCACTGTTTAGACAGAGGGTCAGGGGTCATGCAGCCTCATAGGACAGTCAAGGGAGAATGAAAACTCCTACAAGCTTTAACCAGTGCTCGGCCAGACACCAATAGAAGTCACAAGACTGCTTTATACTGCCGATAAGAAAAGTTATTCAGCAGTTTATATTTACTAAAATAATTGAATGTTCACGTTGTGTATTGTGAGAAACACGATACAGTGAATGCAAGGGGTCCTGGGTTTAGTAACACTTTAAATACAGAATTAGAATGTATATAAAAATGTTTAAGTCTGTCCATTGTGTGGGTGTATTGGGGTTTTATGCAAAAGGAATGGTACTACAACACCACACTGTGCTGCATGATTTCCTGAGTGTTAAAGTAACTTGGGTTAACTAGTGTGAAGGGGCCCTAATGTCCACTCATCCCTATGATACTGCTTAATAACTTGGGCCACATTAGATTCCCCATATATCTCCATGGACTAGTCAAAACTAGATATATACATGGTTTCTGACAGCCAATAAAACCGATTCATTTTCCTACCTTATTTCATGTTGTATTTCCTTCTCATATTTTTTTTCTTTTTGTTTTCTGCAGCAACAGAAGACTAAAATGCCCAGAATAATCAGGAAGAGTAAAGTCCCAATAATGGCTCCAGCAATAATCCCAGCTGTGTTTGCAGCTAAACAAGAAAAACAAGTCAAATTATACACAAGTACAATTGTTATTCTCTCAGCCCTATTCATTATATTACAGTAAAAAGGAATTATGGAACATATCCTACCAAGGTTAAAAAAACAAACAAAAAACAAAAAAACTATTTTATGGTGCCTTGCAAATAGATTTTGCTTTTTTATATTGCAATACGGAATTAAATCAAGTTTTGAAGGCATTAAATCATGTGATGTACATAGCATGCTTACAGCTTTGAAGTTGAAGGTGCACAAAAAAAAAAAAGAAAAGAAAAAGAAAAAGAAAAAGAAAAAGAAGAAAAAGAAAAAGAAAAAGAAAAAAAAGAAAAAGAAAAAGAAAAAGAAAAAGAAAAAGAAAAAGAAAAAGAAAAAGAAAAAGAAAAAGAAAAAGAAAAAAAGAAAAAGAAGAAAAAGAAGAAAAGAAAAAGAAGAAAAGAATAAGAAGAAAAGAAAAAGAAGAAAAAGAAGAAAAGAAAAAGAAGAAGAAAAAGAAGAAGAAGAGTGAGCATGAAAATTAAGAGTCTGGAGTGCTTCCTGTGGAACAAAGTCCTTGGATCGTATCCAGGACTAGGCCTTGTCAATTTCTGGTAATTTAGGGTCCACCCAGAGAAGACGTATGTATGGGTAACCCACAATGGGGATTCACAGAGAGTGAAGCATAGAAAGGACATGGTTAGTACCTTAATGACAACAAAAGGGTCACAGATTGGCCATGCGTTCACACTAAATCCCAGGGAGCGTTGATCCACTAGGAAGATGAGGATGTGGAAGTAAACATCCCTGATGTCCAGTGAGGTCAGAAAAATACCTGAGTGAACTAAAGTAATGACTGATTCCATTCAGAATTTTCTAACCCAAAAGAAATCCATTTAAAGACTTTAGATTCAGTATGGGGAAGATGCCATCCATCGCTTCGGGGATGGTGAAATGGAGGTTAGAATAAAAAGTCGGAAACCCTTCTCCCTCCAACGCCATAGCACCAAGGAAGTGTAGCTGCTCCACAACACCGTGGACGTCTACCAATGTTTGACATGAAGTGGGATGAGGAAGGGACCGCAATTCTGGTTTGCGGTCCCATGGGAAAAAATATTTAGGACTAGATAACCAAAAGATGTTCCCCCACTTATACATGTAAGGGGCGAAACGCACTGTGAAGAGGGTTTCCCACCAAACTGTGGATTTCATGATCCATGGCTTAAGACCAAACTGCTGGGACACCTAAAAAATGTAGAAAAAATAAATAAAAATAAAAGTTTCAGGACATGGGGATTTAAAAGCAAGCAGGTTGCATGACAACAGCGCTTTAGAAAGAGCTTTGAAACCTTTATCCATGGGTTCCTAAACACCTGAAGATCTTCAAAAAGGGACAGCCAAGGTCTAGCTGAAACAAGAATTGGCTGGGTCCACAATAGTGGGACAGCTCAATATTTTTTCCTTCAACAAGATATTGGCCAAGAAATAAGCTGATGTTACAGAGCATACATGAAAGGTTTTAGCAGGTCGAGGCATTTTTAGAGAGCCCATGCAGGTGACCTTTGGTAAGGTCAATGCAGGAAGCTCTAAATCAAGGCACATGTGCATTGCATCAACAAGAATATGGTGTTCCATAGCTTTGGAATATGTCGGCATTCTGACCCTCCTCGTGCTGATTTCTCAGACCCCGATAAAGCACAATCCTCATCTTCCACATCTGAATGGCCAAAATATGCTGCTAGAGAAAGACCAGAGACTCTGAAAAGGGAGACCACTTGTGGCCTCTACTGGCTGAATAATCGAACTGAGCCAAGAGCCTACCATAAATGCCGACATGGCAGCAGAAAACAAAGGGAGAACGAAGATTTGCAGTCCAAGGACCGCGGCTATAGAACGCTCTACCCACAAACATCCGCATGGAAGAAAACCATCGGGCCTTCAGAAAAAATAAAAATCTTCTCTCAAACCCAAAAAATGGGCCACCCCGGAAGGGGTTAAGGAAGACTCTGAAGGGGGCAGAGGTCTAGACGAACACCTTCTCTGCCTTGTTATTGAATTGAGAGTTGGCAGGACCCCCAGGGACACGCCCTTTGTACCTATTATCTGCCATGGCACAGATGTGAGAGCACTCCCCTGGGGTATTCATAACTTATTGCAGGGTCAGACGGATAACACCTGCGACTCTCACTGAAGACAGCAGGGAGCCCGGAAAACATTTCCCATGATATCGTTGCTGCAGGTACTGTAGAACGCAGGAGAGGCCTAGCCCAGCCCATGCCCATGTCCCAAAATAGAACGCATGTGCAGCGAGTCTAAACTAGAAGGCATCAGTGCAGGCTCAGTGGAGTGCCCAGGCTGAAGCCCAAAAAAAAAATACCCCAAGATTAAACAGCAAGCGATATTCTCCCGACATTTGTCTGCACAAGAAAATGTTGCAGTAGGCACTTCACTGACAAACCCAGAGGGGACTAGGGCGGCACCATTTGTGCTCCCATTTAACCATTTAAAAGGCAACAGTCCTTACTACAGCCATCTTTAATGTTGCAAAACCAGGCAAATAATCAGACAAACCCTAGTCAGCATTTTTTGCCCATTTGGCAAAGTAACCCCCCCCCCCCCCCAAGGAATCTTCAGGGACTGGGTTCTACCAGACAGGTGGACCTGTGCCCTGGACCTGTAAAGTACTGGGTGATTAACTTAATAAATTGTGCCACATGTCCATCTTCCCAGATGGGGGCCAGATACGGTCCTTTGGGGGAACAGCCAAAAAGCAACAGATCTGAAAACCGCACACAGGCATCTCAGGGGCTCTGCAGCAACTGAAAAAAAAAAAACTCTTAAAAAGGAAAAGTGAAAAAGATTTTATTCCTCTCAAAGCAAAAGAAAAAAAAAATACAAGCACGTTGGGCCATGGGAAGGTTTATAATGGGCTGTCCTTTGTTTTCCAGTGACCAGTTCTCCTGAAGGTGGAAGTATAACCCATTGGTTCCAGAATACTTCATGCCATGTCCTGTAATGTACGATCAACAATAGTACATTAACGTTATCCGTCTAGTTAACCAGTGTGAGTCCAAAATAAAAATCGATAAAATTGTTGGAAGTGGATGGGAACTTGCAAAGTAATTGTGAACAGTGAGGCATTTTTACAGTCAGAGGTAAGCATTGCCATAGTGTATGGTGGAGTATTTTTGTGATGGAGAAACCTACTGTCACAGAAAGCCATTATGTCCTCTAAGAGGAACCAAAGTCAGTGTTTCCTGCCTCTCTGGTTGGTTCTGGGCTCCAATATTAACTGCAACCTTCAAAATTTCCATTTGGCGAGTGGAAATTAGCTGGGGGGAGTGTGGAGCAGGGGCAGACTGGATCGACAGTTTCCTGGCTTATCGCTTCTGGCAGAAGCAGTGCAGCCTTATTTACAGGGCATCTGACAGAAATGATTAGCCAGGAAACTGTCAGAAGGAGAGCCAGACAGATTCCCCGATGTGACACAGCTTGTATAATAAAAATGCTAGCCGCTGTTAAACAAAGTACCACCTTCTGGACAGTCTATGATAGACAGCACACTGGTCCAATGCCAGCCCAAGAGGCCGCACTTTGACAGCAGCCAGCATTTCATATACAAGCCTAGTCACAGCACAAGATCCCCAATCTGTGTGATCTGAACGGCAACCCTCCCAATTCCTGGGCTGCACCGATAAGGCTGCACCGATAAGGCTGCACCGATAAGGCTGCACCGATAAGGCTGCACCGATGGGCTTTATGTTAATATTGTTAAAGTTGTTATATTTACCTTTGAAACCGTTTCACTACATAATTTACAAGAGCGTGATTAGGGACGGGTCAGGGGTTGCGTGCAGCAACTGGTGGCAACTAACTCTTAAGGCCTGGCTAGTAAGTAGCACAGGACTTGAAATTTTGAGCTCTGTTAACTGTATAGTTTGACTGCCATTATCACCATCACTGCTTACATTAATGAAAACCTTTACTTGTTGAACTATGATTCACCAGTGTGATACAAGTTATGAAATAAGCCAGTACACATTTCCGTGCCAAAATAATTCCTTACAAAGCTACTTCTTATCATAGGAGCTGCTGGTCCGATTCAGCATGACAACTGAGAAGGGTCCATTTTAGGACATTTCTTTTCAGTGCAGCAAATTAAGTGATGTCAGGCAGGGGAAGGACAGAACAGTTGGGGCAAATGATTACATTTCCTAGTCAGTGGAAAGCCTATGACATAACCAGTTCAGGTTGTTCCCACTGATGCCCACAGAGGAAAATATTTACTCAAAAACATTCCAATCTTGGATCTGTTAATATATGACATCAGCAGAAAAAACTTTTTTTTTTTTTAAACATGGGGAGAATAAAACCTTCATGAGCGTCTGTGCCTGATCAGATGTTCTCTCCCCTTCCTGGCACTGCTACAGATACAGGAACCGAGAGGAAATCTTGACCAAGGACACAGGCAAAAGGGGGGGGGGGGGGGTTCTGGACTTCTCTCCCTCTACTAAAAAAGATCACTTCCAAATGTTCACTTTAAAATATTTGGTTGCATTAAGACAAAAAGCCTTCTGTGTGTAGTAGGCCCCAAAGCACTCCCCAATACTTACCTGAGCCCCTTTTCTATCCAGCGACGTCCTTGTGTCCCTCAGCCATCCGGGACTTTTCACCCCTGATTGGCTAAGAGACAGCAGTGGTGCCACTGGCTCCTGCAGCTGTCAATCAAAGTCAGTTAATCAGGGGAGAGGGGGCAGGGCCGATCAGCATATATGTGTCACAATAAACACACGGAGCTGCAGCTTGGATGCCCCCATAGTAAGTTCCTTTCTTTGGGAGGGCACTTGACAGGAGGGAGGGGCCAGGAGCAGCAAAGAGGGCAGGTAAGTAGAACATGATTGTGTTTTTTATTTTATTTTTTTAAATCACAAAGACTTTACAAATCACTTGAAGATCTAGTAATGATAAAGAAAACACTCAGGCCACGATGGCATCATTTGCTTCTGCACGCCCGAAAAATTTGGCACATGAAGTGTGTACAGTGTGGTCAGATGCTCAGGAGCGCCAACCTGTGCACATGTCCTGGCAGCCCCAGATGAAGAGTTAACATTGGTCAAAAATTTTTGGAACCCACGACAGAACACATAGGACAACCCTGAAAAAGCCGAGAACTACTTTATTTGTTGCATTGTAGCTTATTATCCAGTAACTGGAAAGACAATATATGCCATTAAAAACACCACCCAATGAATACTTACGGGGAACAACATTGAGGATGAGCAAGCACTCATCGGTACCAACTCGGTTCCGGGATGTACATCTGTACGTTCCACTAAACTCCTGAGAAGCATTTTTTACGCTGAGAACCGCTCCTGATGTATCTAAGGAAAAAACAGATGAACAGCATTAAGAACATAGGAGGCTTAAAATTCTTGTTATAAAATATCAAATATTTATCAAAATGTCCAAATCAAGAGCCATCAGTATTTCCACAAAGCAGACAGACTCTTTCCTAAACCTATCACAAGTCTGCGCATTTTAAGTGAGGGAATGGCAAAATACTTAGGCACAGGTTATATAGTAATAACAGCATGTCAAGGCACTTCCAAGATACAAATTAAAATTGAAGTGCACCTGGGGAAGTAAAAAAAGTCCTCCCTTGCAGTGGGCTGCCCTTGCCCATTTAAGTCTAGGGGACTGGAAAAATCCATTATGCTTACCCTTGGCTCCTGCAGGCTCCCTTCACACAGCCTCTTCTATCCTCTGTCCTGCCAGTCACAGGTTCTCCAACATTAAGGCAGAACTATACCCACTTTGGGTCCAGCGATGCAGCATCCCAGAGCTCCCCCCCCCCCCCACCAGCTGCTCACATCTTTGGGCGACCAGCTGCCGGGTCTTGATCTTCAGCCAGGCAGAGGTGAGGTCACTCCTGATGGGCAGTCAGCTTCTTCATAGCAGAGTTTTTACAGTGAGCTGTGCATGCGCAGCCAATTCTACAGGGGTGGACAGGCAGGTAACTAACTTTAGAATAGGAAGACATATTGGCGCTCATCTGAGTGCAGTATGTTGGAACAGGTACATTAAAGTAGGTTAAAATTTCAACGCGAGTCAGGGGCGTCACAATAGTGGCCTCGCCATGTGGTCCTGATCCAAAAAGCTGGCGGTGTGGGGGCGCTGCTGATGTCTCGCTACCTCCAGGGATCCCCAAGGCTCCAAGTCAAGCAGTCATCTCCCCATCAGCTGTGACGTCACTGGATGTGGAACACAGGGCCGTCAGATATGTGTTCGGAGTATGTGTGCTCCTTCAGACTGCCATAGCACCATGGAGTAGGGCAGTATTTATAGTGGTGACTTTGGGGGGGGCGGAGTTTGGGGCGCGGGACTACATTTCCCAGTGCGAGGTGCTGCAGTGGGATAATTACATTTAATGCAGCGGAGGGGCACGTGTAATATGCATAGGTACTCAGAACAAAGGTAAAAAGGGATAACATTTTTATATCCTTTTATAAAGGATTAAGGAATACAGTAGTGAGAAAAATATATATAATATAAGGGGAAATGGAACTACTGGAGTAGCGAATATGAGGATAGCCCTCTATTGGTGGATCTCGGTAATGTATAATCCCGATAATGTATAATATTCATCCATAAGGGATGAATATAGTACTAAGATTAATGTAGTACAAATTCAGAGGATGACCATAAGGGTCCTATTGAAGAATTGTATGTTGTGGAGAGATCAATATGTTCAGGTAAACTGTGGATAGAAGTAATGTATATATAGATATACAAAAACCTCATGTAGATGACTTATGAATTAGTGAGGTACCCAAGGGTATATAAATTTGAAGTAGTGTGAATATGTGGGAAGATAATTAAGGTTTTATTTAGGTATGAAGAACGCCAATGGGTAGGCCAATGGACTAGACGCTAGACGATGTCACGCAGAGGGATAGATTATAAGACAGAGTGGACCTCCAGATCCTCATTAAGGCCTCCTGTGCCATACGTCCCAGGGTACATATTTAAAAAGATTCTCTGGCACAAAGGTGCGGGAATGTTCTGATTTTGGGAGGCTTTTAGAAATGGTCTCTAGAACCCAGACTCGAAGGCCCATGGATTGTTGATGGTGAAATACTAGAAAGCGTAACATTGCGTTCGTCAGTGCCATCTTCTACTGACCGTCTGTGTTCAAACCTGACGGTTCTAATAGTTCTGCCTACATATACGTAGTAGATTACAGGATAGACAGAAGGCAAATTCGGTGGAGCAATTAAAGAAATCAGACGTGTAGGTCTTACCCTTGGTGGTAAATTCTGACCATGCGTGACGTGTTTGGAGGCAAGACAGTTGAATTTGCAGCACTGATGCATGCCCTTGATGGACAGGAAAGCAAGGGCAGGTCATGAAGCTAGTTTTGGATTTTTTTACATTTGCTGGGAGCAATTTTACTCTAAATGTTGTGGGCTAATCTATAGGAGATCTTGGGCTTGTCTATAATGGATGATTGAAAATAAGGATCTTCTTGGGGAATGCTCCAATGTGACGTTTTCCATACTCTCCCTGTGAAGTGTGGTATTTTGTAAACCTGGGTGGCTGAGGTGCGGCCTCGGTTCTGGTCTTGGTTTCAGTGGAATTTGAATAGCATATCGAGGTACAGATAGGCTTCCTCTACCAACTGGGGGGGGGGGGATTGCCCAAGGAGGGTTTGGTGTAGTTCATGGCATATATTGATCCTCTGTGACAGAGCTCAAGATCCAGGAAGGCCAACATGTCTGGATCACACACACAAGTGAAAGAGGCTAGGCTGGTTAGAGTTACAATATGAGATTAAAGGAATCAATGGCCTAGTCATCCCGAATGATGACTAGGCCATTGATGTATCTCCCGTAATAGATGATATTCTTGGCATAGGGGTTGCCGTTCCAGATGGAGTGGTGTCCATTGCCACATTTGGCATAGCTGGGGCCAAAATTTGCCACCATAGCTGTGCCCTGGTTCTGTATGTAGAACTTGCTATCAAACTGGGAATAATTATGGGTGAGGCAGGAGGAGGGCAACATCTCTGATGAATAGGACTTGTCTGGTGTTGAGGGGGTCTTGGTAAAGAAAATGCCCCACTTTTCAGAGTCCGACTTCATGGGCAATAGAGGTATACAGAGATGCTACTTCGAGAGAAACCCACAGGTGGGTACACTCCCTGGGGTAAATCTTCAGAGTATCTAGAAGATGGATGTTGTCTGGGATATACACTGGTAGTTGGGCTAGGGGCTGTAGAAAGTGGTCCATGTAAATGGAAAAAATAGTTAGTTATTCTTATTATAGTTATTATTTCCATGGTAGCTACTATGGGGCACCCAGGTGGATCAACTAATCTTTTATTAATTTTGGGCAGATGGTAAAAATACGGTGTACTACAGTTTTCCCTTAGTAGAAAGGCAGCTTCAGTTTTCGTAATAATGCCTTCAGTTTGTGCTCTGTTGACTAGTTGTTGAGCTTCAAGCATAAAGCAAAACAGTGGATCCTGTGGGAGTAGTGTGTACATCTTGGGGTCTCAATCTATATGCTTCCTCGAGGTAGTCCATCTATCCTGCAGGACAATGCCTTCTCCCATCATTTGATGATGTTCATATCAGTGGATAGTTGTTGGAGTGCTTATTTCTCCGGGTTGGCAAGATTGGAGCGGAAACCATGTTTAGGTCCCGAGGATTTACACACATGTTGTAGGTCAGAGAGCACCACTTGATAAAAGCCCTGGATATATTACCTCTTGACGTGGATAGGGCTGAAAATGGATTTTGGACAGAGGGTTGCCGTGTTGAATGGAAGGTGAAATGTGCAGGAATTGGGTAAGAAATAATCTATTGTTGCATCTTTCTTCGTCGGGATCTGTATACAAGCCTTCAAGATGAGCCAAAACCTCAGCATCACAGGTTTCATTTTCCAGAGTATGATCTGCATTGGTGTCATTGGGGGGGGGGGGGCTGCGTGGCAAGGCTTTCCCTGAGTGCCTGTATTTGAGAATACCGCTTAACTGTTAAGTTACGGATACATTTGTGGAGGTCAACAAATCGCGTGACAGTATTGGGACCGGCCGTAGGGGTAAAGTTGAGTCCTTTGCCGAGTCAGGCAGTTTCCTCCGTGGACAGTATTAAATTGTGAATAAAGTGTCTACAAAATTATATTGTGAGCCTAAAGTCCATAAACCAATCTGTGAAAGTGCAAAAGTCTTCCTAAATTATATCTTAGGCCATCAGACGATTGGCACCAAATCTTCTAGTGTAGGACCATACAACTGGTCACTCACTTTGATCTTGAGTTTCTAAAGCATATAGCATGCTACATAGATTATGCAAAGCAGATCTCCTCTCTGCAGCCAGAATGCTGCAGGAGATAGCTTGGAAGGCAATGGTCAGACACTCGATTATTCGGTGGCGATCATCTTTAGTGGCGCAAGATCTAATTTAGGAAGACATTTTGCACACAGTGGTTTATGGACATCACAATATAAAACTCTATAGACTATTAACAATACATTTATGAATTTGTTATGCAATTAATGAGCACCTGCACCACTGTTGTCAGTTTTGCTTTGCAGAGATAATTTGGTCATTGAAGTCATTATCTAAGGTTTTGTCACATATGATTTAGGCCTCTTTCACACGGAGCGGTCCGTTTTTTCGGTCCGCTCCGTGTGTGTCCGTCGGCTCAGCGGGGGGTCCCGCTCAGCTGTCGGCAGACAGGGCGGACCCCGCACACTGTGCAGGGACCGCCCTGTCTCTCCTCCGCTATCTCCTATGGGGAATCGGATGGAAACGGACCGCCTGTCCGTTTGCATCCGATCCACCGGACGGAAGAAAAATAGGGTTTTCTTCCGTCCGCAAAACGGATCCAGACGGACGCGGATTGTAGGCGGACGTTAGCGGATGCATCATCCGCTAACGGATCCGCTCCCATAGGGAGACATTACAAGTCCGTAAACGGACTTGTAATTAGCGGACCGTTCGTCCGCTCATGTGAAAGGGGCCTTAATGGCACGCAGGATTTAGGTTTATTGATGGGCGCCGTAAATATTTTCTCGTTTATCCAACGATTTGTTTATCAATAGTTTTCTGCTTAGCCTGCATACTCGTCATCCGACTTTAAACTTTGAATTGTAAAATGCTTTAGTGTGCATCATTTGGGCACATGTTCACCAAGAACCCCCTTCCAATGTTGGTCTTCTAGCTACTTTCTGACCAGGCCTTTTACTTACATTTGTTGCTTGCAAGTTAAATAAGTTCACCTTTATTCACTCTTTTTTCTAAATTCCAGCTTCGCTATGTACCAATATAGCATTGGTGTACTTATTTGGCAAAAATAAAACCACTTCCATTTATTCTAAGCACGCTTACCTCACTGTCACTTTAAGCCGTTTCAAAACAGTGCTTGATTACTTCTGCCTTACTTCCTGGATAGACTTTAGGTCATGACACAGGAAACAGTTGACCAGCTTATCTCAATCGGCACACAGCCTCTGCATCATCTACCCTCAGCTGGTCAACTCCTTCCTGTGTCACGACCAAAAGTCTTTCAAGGAAGACAGTAGTTTTAAGCAGTGTTTTGAAACAGCCATAAATAAAGATAGTGAGGTAAGCATGCTTAGGATAAATGGAAACATTTTTTTGCAAAAGGAGGTACATAAAACAAAGGCGTAATGAGTATGCATTGCATACTAGCTCATTATGAAAAAGGCGACGTGGACATCACTCTGGTCCTCCAGAGCTTAGCAGTGGCCATCTAGCCATCACTCCTCTATGCCAAAACAAATGGTCCGTTTTCATCCGATTCCCCAAAGGGGATAGCGGAGGAGAGACAGGGCGGTCCCTGCACAGTGTGCGGGGACCGCCCTGTCCGCCGACAGCTGAGCGGGACCCCTGCTGAGCCGACGGACACACACGGAGCGGACCGAAAAACGGACAGCTCCGTGTGAAAGAGGCCTTTGAGAAAGTCTAGCACTAGAATTATTGCTCTCTGAAGTTCACATCCTCACATGTGCGGTGCAAACACTGTTCACCTATGTGGACGTTACCTAGGTATGCGCTCACTACTGCATGCGAGCATGGAAACACTAAACAAAAAGTTTTCATTTTAATATATTTTTGAAACTTGAAAAAAAAAAGTATCACTTATTGCCATCGCATGGAATGTGAACATACCTCGCAATAATACAAGATGACAGGTCCTCTTTATGGAGATATCTGGGATTTAATAGACCCCAAATCTCTCCTATACCCTTAAAAGAAAAAGATCCAAAAATATATTTTAAAAAATATCATTTTTTTTTGATCTTCTGGTTTAAGAGGAAAAAAAAAAAAAAACACCTTACATGGTTTGGGAACCAGAATTGACGTGGACATCACTCTGGTCCTCCAGAGCTTAGCAGTGGCCATCTAGCCATCGCTCCTCTATGCCAAAACACAGCCAATGCCAGATGGCTCAGCGAATGGTAACGCTAGACCCACCCAGGTTATGGCATCTGGCTGCAGCTTTAAGGCTGGTATTTAAATGTAAAGTAACAGATTTACAGTTAGGTGGTCGGCAAGTGGAAGTTCTAGCAAAGCCTAAGGCCAACCCTACTCACAATCCCACCCCCACTCTAAGCCTATTCTGTCCAACCCTGTAAAGAAAAGATCTATAATACTTACCCAATTCTAAAGCGGCGCTGGTCCAGTATCATGATCAGCTGTCAGCAGCAACTTCAATGTAGAGCAGGGGTGTCCAAACTTTTTTCAAAGAGGGCCAGATTTGATAAAGTGAACATGCATGAGGGCCGACCATTTTGCCTGACATTCTTTAAACCATAAAAATTTGGTCTAAGTGTGTTCGTACGATCACTAATACACTGCCCAACAAGAATTCTCTTGCCTTTGTGGCTGTGTGCGAGTAGAGATAAGCTTGGGCGTATTATCGGGATATACAGTATTTATTGGCGTATAACATGCACCTTCACTTTAAGAGCAAAGTTTCAGGATTTTTTTTAAATGTTAAAGAACTGTGAAGCAAAATAAGGGTCAATGCCTATCTGCAGCCTCACAGGTACCCATCTGCAGCCCCATCATAGCTATGAATGCAGCACCCACCATTGCCAGGAATGCACCCACGAGCACCAAAGTTTACCTACAGGAGAATCTCCTGTTTGCACAGCAGCATCTTTAATAGAAAGTTCCCACCTCCTTTGATGGACAGAACAGTCATCCAATTGCAGCGCCGGAGACGGGACCTCCTATTACAGAGGCCGCCCATAAACAGGAAATTCTCCTGTGTATGTATGGCGCTCGTCCCGCCTCCTCCCTGTCCTTCAAGGCATATTACATATTTGTGGCCACTGGCACAGAGAGATTGTTGGGAGCCACAAAAGATATGTCCAGATAATCAGGCGGGTCGTTCAAAACCGGAACGCAGGCCGCGATTGGCCCGCGGGCTGGACTTTGGACATGCCTAATTTAGAGGAAGGGCAGCTGACAACGGATGCCACATACTAAGCCTATGGGTGACATCTCCCTGGCGTTTGCTGCCGTTGTCAGCGATCTCTCCTCTACACAATAGCTGCAGCTGGAGAGATCAAGTAAGTGGACCAGATTCAGAATAGGTAAATATACAGATCTTTCCTTTACAGGGTTAGAAAGACTAGGCTTAGAGCTGGGGTGGGAGTAGGTTTAATCTTGATTGAACTTGTACACTAATGCAATGGACAGAATGGAGATCCAAGACAACCACATGTGGTTTACATGGGCAGGACCAGGCACCACTATTAAAAACGGATTGTTGTAGAATATAACAGGTCGTTATCCTAGTTTGATTTTTCCAGCATTAAGACAGGTCTGCATTAGTCCCAAGACACTGGTAGGAACAACACACAGCCAGTGTAACCGAGGTCCCCAGTGTTTCACCTTCAGCATCACAAGCTTACAGCATGGCTGACGTTCCAGAAGAACCAACCAAAAATATCGCACCTGGTGTTGAGGGCGGAAGCTTCTCCAGGCCACTGATCTTCTCCCAGGAGTAGGTAACTGGAGCAGATCCTTCTTTGGCGTCACATTTTAGGGCAAAGTCACTTCCAATCTCCTGTTTTCCGTCAACAAAGCACCTGGTTTTTGCTGGCTTAACTGTATGGACAGACAATAAAATTAGGTCTACTCCAATTACACCCAAATCCCTATATTCTCCCCCTCATCTGTCCACCCAAAGACAGACTTTGGGTGGACAGACTTTTCATACTGCAGTTGCCATCCTATTAATGCCTGAAAAGACTTACTATACACATTCAGACGCATCTTCATGTTCTTGGAGCCGGGAAGCTTCTTTACTTTGCACTGATAAGCCCCAGTGTCCGATTCCTGCAGATTAATAATATCTATGGAGCCGTCACCATTTAAGGGGTCACTAGATGTAAAGTGCACTCGATCTTTCAGTGGTCCGGAGTGCTGGTACACGACACCCGTATTGTAATTGATAATCTGTTCCAAAACAGGGAGAGAAGATAGATAATTTACTAATCATTTAAACTCCAGTTGGGAAACCCAGTCAGTCGTTTTACCAAGCTTATGATTTTTGATGCATAACTTTACCCATAATTTAAGGAAAAATAATATTCCCTAGCAAGGAACATACATTTCACATTATTACTACCACTACCAAAATGAGTGTGGGCTTTAATTTGCCTCCAGCATGGTTTGTTTCTTCTTGCTGGAGACTGCTTTTTTTCCTTAGAGTTGTAAATGAAAACATTTTTTCACCTTAATGCAATCTATGCATTAAGGTGAAAAACATTGCATACTGCCCAATTCCTATAGTGACGCTTTAAGCACCTGAACAGCAGCAAATCTTTAGGCTGCCAGCAGATCGGCCTCTACAAATTAGGCACAGTGCCAAAAAAAATAGAGAGCAACTGAGCATGTGCAGAGCAGGGTGCAACAGTGCGTTACTGTCATTTTTACCAGTATAGACATTTTTTAATACCAGTATAGACATTTTTTAATAAGTCATACCTGCAAAAAGGGGCCAGCCTGAAGTGTTCAAGCAAGCCTTCATTTTCTAACTAAAGTTCCACTTTAAGAGAGTTTAAATCAGCCACACATTACTAGAAGTGTTCTGGGCATAGGAGGGATCGGTGTGGGCGTTTCAGAAGCAGTGTGCCCACTAGGACCAAAAGTAGGATGTGCAACAATGTATACAAAAAGGGTCCAGACATAAACATTGCAATATTGTCTATGTCAGGGTCAATAAAAGCGATTAAAACAGATATTCTTCACCACATGACGGCAACCAGAACAGTAAAAGCCCATAATACAATTAGTTTGACTATAGCAGAGTGGATATGTGAAATGAATGAAATTCAATATATGAAAAAACAGATACGAGAAGGATATATAAATAATCAAATGGCAGAAATATGGCAACAATGGGAAGAATTCTCAATGAAATTAATAGAATGATTATAAAAAGGAGAACAAAATCATAACACTAAGAGGGAAGGGGAGATAGAGGGACAATGAAAATGTTTTGTAGTATGTGAGGATGGATGAGTAGAATATAGAACTCCTGAAGAAAGATAGGGCAATACAGGAAAGGGATGAGGAAGATAACTGGATAAATGGGCCCTATAATGTACGTTAAGGACATATAGGAGCATAAGCAAAAGTAAAGGAAATGGAATGTACGTTTTTAAAAATGTGAGGTTTTTGTATGTATTAAACAAATAAAAAAGTGATTGAAAACAAAAAAGGGTCTATGGCAGTGGTTGTCAACTTATAAGCTATAGGGGGGGCTTCAAAAATGGCTCCTGACATCGCCAAAGGGTCAGACATAATATTCAACCTATGGAATGCTTGAAAAGGACAGAAATGTCCAAATGGTGCAAATGAGGGGCGAGTGTGGAGAGGCTACATTTTTGGCTGGGGATACGCTGCAATACGCTGATAAAACTGGGAACAGGTTACATGAGACTAGTAGAGATCAATGATATTAACCAATCAATGTTCCCATTACATACTGCTGAGGCCCGAGGGCCACACATCATATACCAAAGGGCTGCAGGCTGGGCGCCGGGGGTCTATAGTGTACAGTGCACATTGTGGGGGATCACAGAGGCTCGGTGCAGCTCTGGAGCCAAGCTTTTCCTTTCCCCATTCTAAAGTGGGAAAGGAAGGGTTAAATTCCTTAAAAAACTAAAAAGGGTGGGACTTTAAATGAGGCGCAGGGCATAAAGCCAAGCACTTCCATCCCCAATATTTTAAACAAAGGTCGGACTTTAATTGAGGCATGCACCCCAGGAGATTAACGATGACAATTGAATATGGCAGGTAACTGATCCAGTAGAACTAAACTCATAACATGAAAGCATTGCATAACAATTGACAGTCAGTTATTTAAAGGAGTAGTCTGAAGCAAAATTTTACTAGGGGAAAAAGATCATCACACAAATTTATAACACATTTAAATATCACAGGTCAGTTACTGTACACTACAGAAAACGGCAGGATCATAATGTATTCTAACTTCATGCTCATTAATACTTTATATAAAAATGCATAGATCAACATTACCACTTAAAGACTGCCCACCGCATATATACTGCGCCTGTACCTGTACATAGTTTCATACAATAGTGAGGTGTGCGTACCCCGCTGCACGGAGGAGCAGCTTGATGTGCGTGCCTGGTAGACCCGATGTCCATCGGCCACCCGTGATCGCTTCACAGAGAAGCAGAACAGGAAATTGCCTATGTAAATAAGGCAGACCCCCATTCTGACAGGAATCAACATGGAGATCCGCTGTTCCTAGTGCCTGCAATCTCTGTGTTCCTGCCCACCCCCCCCCCCCCTCCACATAGTAAGCACCAACAGGAAACACATTTAACCCTTTGATCGTGGTGTTGACCCCTTCCCTGCCAGTGTCATTTATACAGTGATCAGTGCATTTATTTAGCCCTGATCACTTTATTGGTTTCATGGGTCCACAAGAGGCGTCACTTAGGGCATGGGTGCTCAACCTGTTGCAGAACTACAAGTTCCATCATGCCTCAGCCTTTGGGAGACACACTTGTAACTGTCAGTAGCTCGCATTGCCTCATGGGACTTGTAGTTCTGAAACAGCTAGAGGGCCACAGGTTGAGCACCAATGACTTGGGGTCAGATTTGTCCACCGCAATCCTGCTAAAAATTGCTGATTGTCACCATTACTAGTAAAAAATGGTCCATAAATCTATCCTGCAGTGTAGAAGGAGGGGGGGGGGGGACCCAAACGTGAACCCAATTTGGACTTTAACAGCACAGTAAACAATAGGGATACACATAAATAATTTTAATAGAAAAAAAAAAGACATTAATATACAAAAGGACACGATTGTTAATCATCATACATATAAATTACATATTGTATGATATGAACTCAAGTCATTTTGATGCACTTGGGCTCATATCATACAATATGTAAATTATATGTATGATATGCAACTATTATGTACGTGTCTTTTCTATTAAAATTATTTCTGTACATCCCTATTGTTTACTATGCCGTGAAAGTCCAAACTGGGTTAACTCTATTATTTAGAGATGTGGCAACGTGAGTGCCATTTCTTCATTATTGCTATCCCGCAGTAAATGCTATAGCTTTTCCGCAAACCAATCAATATACACTTATTTGGATTTTTTTACCAAAAATATGTAGAAGCATACATATTGGCCTAAATTGATGAACAAATTTGGTTAAAAAAAAATTCAATGTTTTATAGCCGAAAAAAAGGTTTTCTCAAAGTTGTCGGTCTTTCAGTTTACAGTGCAACAAATAAAAACCGCAGGGGTGATCAAATGCTACCAAAAGAAAGCCCCATTTGTGAGAATTACATCAATTTTATTTGTTAAACACAACGCCGTATCGCAAAAAAAGGAACTGGCCATTAAGGGGGTAAATCCTTCCAGAGATGAAATGGTTAAAAGGCACTCTACAAATTGTCAGCTCCATCTAGTGACCATCATTTTGTATTTTTCCTGATTGATGGAGCCGACAATGACTGGAAAACACTGTGTAAAGACATACATTCAGAATTTGTCAGGGCCTGGACATTTGTCACATTCTTCCAACAATTTGCCATTCATAAATCTCTTTATATGATCTTAAAAGTGGTCCTAACAGGCAAGACATTTTGTACCTCAATGCATTCCCTGCATTAAAAGGTAAAACATATTTCCCAGCAAGTGTATGCCTCCCCCAAACGGATTCTGTGCCCGTCTGCAGTTGGTGCTTCCCTCCCCCCTACTCACACAGGCACAAAGATATGAGCCTCTAAAGATATGCTGTGGTATCTGGCACCAAGCCATCAGTAGAAAATCTTTTAAGTCCCTGTGAGATGTGGCTTTCCTGGAATGGACTCGTTTTTCCAGCACATTCCACAGATGCACGATTGAATTGAGATCTGGAGAATTTGAAGGCCATGTCAACACCCCACACTTCTCGTGGGCCTCAAAACATTTTTGTAGTGTGGCAGGGCACATTATCCTGCTGAGAGGCCACTGCCATGGGGGAATACAGTTTCCATGAAGGGGTGTACTTGTTCAACAATGTTTAGGTAGGTGGTACATGTCAAAGTAACACCCACATGAATGGCAGAACCCGAGGTTTCCCAGCAGACCATTGCCCAAAGTATCACACTCCCTCCAGTGACCTGTCTTCTCCTGGTGCCATCTCTTCCCCAGGTAAGTGATACACACAGCACTCTGCCATCCACATGATCTAAAAGAAAATGCAATTCACCAGACCCGGCCACCTTCTTCTATTGCTCTGTGGCTCAATTCTGATGCTCACATGCCCATTGTAGGTGCTTTTAGGTGTGACACCGAACATGGGCACCGTGACCAGTCTACGACTATGCAGCCACATAAACAAAAAACTTTAATGCCCATTTTCTGTTCAACACATCAAGGATAACATGTTTACTTGCTGCCCAACTTTCAGATGCCATTGTAATAAGATAACCACTGATAAGTGAAGGATAAACGTTGTGGCATCAGTGGATATTTTTAGCACTCGCAATCTCAGTACATACTGCAGTGACTAGCTGTGTAAATATGTATACACTCCTGTAGTGTTGCCCCAACCCATGCCTATATGTGGAAAGAATTATTGCCATCATAGCAGGGTAAAGTTCACTCTCCATAACAGCCAGCTTCCGGGTAAAAGACGAGAAATGCCGGAATGCGTCCATCCTCCACACAGCGGCCTGCCAGGGAGACCACTCCTATTGGAGGATAGCTGAGGGAAGACTTCAATATCTGCGGGATGTACAATTCCTCACACTGTAGATCAGTTCAAACGCTAATGAACAGTAGAATTCAGCCATAGAAGTCCAAAACAATATTCATGAAAGCCTGAGCCAGCAAGTCAGGTTCAAACACCGTCACACGAGTCACAGAACTCCGAATGGACTTCTGGGGGTCAATTCACCAAGCTTTACCACACGCGGTAAGGGTATCAATGTTACTAATTTGCATATATTATCACATGTGGTCCAATTCATTAACCAGTGTTAATGCACCCGTGACCCGGTCCGAAGCTCCAGGACCGGGACCGCGGGATTTGCGGACCCGATCGCCGCTGCAGTGCGGCGATCCGTCCCTGGAGCGGAAGAACAGGGAGAGCCGTGTGTAAACACGGCTTCCCCGTGCTTCTCTGTGGCCGTAGCATCGATCGCGTCATCCCTGTAATAGGGGGACGCGATCGATGACGTCACACCTACAGCCACACCCCCCTACAGTTGTAAACACAACACATAGGTCACACATCCCCTACAGCGCCACCTGTGGTTAACTCCCAAACTGCAACTGTCATTTCCACAGTAAACAATGCAATTTAAATGCATTTTTTGCTGTGAAAATGACAATTGTCCCAAAAATGTGTCAAAATTGTCCGAAGTGTCCGCCATAATGTCGCAGTCACGAGAAAAAAAAAAAAAAAAAAAAAAAAAAAAAAAAATCGCTGATCGCCGCTATTAGTAGTAAAAAAAATAAAAAATTAATAAAAATGCAATAAAACTATCCCTTATTTTGGAAACGCTATAAATTTTGCGAAAACCAACCGATAAACGCTTATTGCGATTTATTTTACCAAAAATAGGTAGAAGAATACGTATCGGCCTAAACTGAGGAAAAAAAAATGTTTTTTTATATATTTTTGGGGGATATTTATTATAGCAAAAAGTAAAAAATATTGCATTTTTTTTAAATTGTCGCTCTATTTTTGTTTATAGCGCAAAAAATAAAAACCGCAGAGGTGATCAAATACCACCAAAAGAAAGCTCTATTTGTGGGGAAAAAAGGACACCAATTTTGTTTGGGAGCCACGTCGCACGACCGCGCAATTGTCAGTTAAAACGACGCAGCGGTGAATCGCAAAAAGGGGCAAGGTCCTTTACCTGCATTTTGGTCCGGGTCTTAAGTGGTTAAAGTAAAAAAATAAAGATTTTGCAGTAAACTATAAAAAAAAAATACAATTGTGCGATAATCTGTTAAATTCCAGTACGTAAAATTATTATTTTGCTAGAAAATTACTCAGAACGAACACACACACACACACACACACACACACACACACACACACACACACTATATTAGCAGAGACCCTAGGGAATAAAATGGTGGTCATTGCAACTTTTTATCTCACGGGGTATTTGCACAGCAATTAAAAAAAAATGCTTTTACAAAACATTAAAGTCAGTCCATATTTTTTGCATAATGCGACACGTTACACTGAATAGATACCCAACATGTCACACTTTAAAACTGCAGACACTCGTGGAATGGTGCCAAATTCCAGGACTTTTTTTTTATAGGTAATTTGCTTAGCGTTGCAGAGAACGACTTGGGCTAGAAATGATTGCTCTCACTGAAAAGTTTGCATTGATAATGCTCATGTGTGGTTTGAACGTCGTTTGCATATGCGGACTTGACCTACGTATGCGTGTGCTTCTGCGTGCAAGCACATGGGACAGAGCACGTTATTTTTTTACTTTTTTTGTTGATACTTTCCCTTAAAAAATAACATTTTAATCACCGTTATTCCTAGTACAAGGTATTCAAGAATAGGGCATGACAGGTCCTCTATTGAGAGAGACCCCACATCACTCCTCATCCTTCGATTTTGCTTTTAACTGTCCTTATTTCTTCTGAGAAATCCTCACAAGACCAACAATCTCAGGCTGTGCAGCCGAGTCCCGACACCATTTACTTCTGCCAGCCCTGATAAGTCATCACAATGTTGTGCCAGGACCTCCGAGAGTCAAATAGACTACCAGGGACCATTTGGCCCTCCGTTTTCTCTATGGCTAACTTCCGATGCACGTCCCCTCCAGCCACCTGTAAGAACGGTCAATCGGCTGAACAGCCTCTGACTGTTCTTATGGTGCAGGGAAGTCTCTGGCTGGAAAAAAAAAAAAAAAAAGATACCTGAATGATGCCCGAATGATGCAGGTAACTGCAGGAATTACCACTGAAAGCCCAGGAGGTCCCATGACATCTGTGGTATGGAAGTGGTAAACACAGCCCTTTTGGTAGCGGTAACCAATGCAGTACCACAAAGTAGACATGTGCACACTGAAATATTTTGTTTCAGAATTTCGTTTTCGTCCGAAAAATGAATTTTTAGTTACTCCCGAAATTTGTTTTTATTTATCTTGTTTCGTTAAAAAATGCATTCGTCCAAAAATCCGAATTAAGGTCAAATCTGTGATTGAAGGCTTATGGCGTCTGTCGAATGTTCTAAGAAGATTCGATAAGCAGCTAAACTGTACAATGCCGCAATCGTACATTTCCGGTCGAATGTTCCGCCTACAAGCTATAGTAGAATTTCAATGTTGTAGGACACTAGTAATAATTATAAATTAGTATTAGTCAACCAACATTTGAATTCTTCTATAGCCTATGAGACGAGCATTTGACCGGAAATGTATGATGGAGACATCTTACAGTTTTGCTGCTTGTTGAATCTTCTTCGCACTCTCGACAGACACCATAAGCCTTCAATGACAGATTCAACGTTTGTATGTTTTTCACTGCTTTGTCGTTCATGTCGAATGGTCTACCCCAATACGGTCTCTATAATGTCGAATCTTTCCTCTCTATGTAGAATAATCTTGGACTAAGAGTTAAGGTTAGGCACATTCGACCGCAGGTTTAATAGACAGATCCCCATTGTCAGCGTCCTGTCGAATCTCCTATCTATGGGAAAAAATTACTGCGCAGGTCAATGAAAATAAAATAAAAGTGATAATAAAAAATGAATTAGATAATGCTGCTGCTGCAAAAAAATGTGCGATACACATAAAATACTATAGCTATAAAAATATGCTGCGCTGCAAAAAAGAAAGTAAATAAGTGAATAAATATACTTGTGTGGACACCAAGTTCATTGGTGGATGGTATAAACTTAAAATAGAGTGAAACGCTAATGGAGTGAAACAGAAAAGTCCAAACAAAATCAAAATCACATATGTGAAGCCAAAGTCCATCTGTGTCCTATAAACACCCGAAAAGTGTTGGAAGAAAAATCTTCAAGTGAAGTTAATCAAAGGCACCTCCACCTCTATACAAAATGCCTGCTTACCAGCTCCAACTTCAAAAATTGCATTTGTTATTAAATTGTGCTGCTCCTATTTGTCCTCAGCCGTCCACCTCCTCATACAGATGAACCAGTAACGATCAATGCCACATCCGAGGGTATGGAGAGAAGAAAACTCATAGAGTAGTACTGTAGGCAATCGCGTTTATTAAAATAAAAAATAAAACTCACATGATTCGTTGTAAAATTAAGCGTATTATGTAAAGCCGGCCGGCTCACTATTATCGCTCGTCCTTCCGGATTGTCGGTAAGCGGTGACGTCAGCACGCCGCTCTTCCCTACGTCGTTTCGTCACAGATGACGTCTTCCAGGGGGGGCGAATCTCCTATCTATATCGAACTGTTGCAGAATCCGAATGATCCGACATAAAAAAATGCTTTATTTTCGTTGCTACATGTTCGTTTTAGATTTAAAAACGATAACGAAAATACTCAAGATTCAGACGAAAATGCATTTGGATGAAAACGAATGCACAAGTCTACCAGAAAGAGGAGCCTATCAGCCTACACAATGCAAGTGTACATATACACAGGATTTTATATTTTAAACATACAGAACATACTGTATAAAGTGAAATGCTTCACATCACGTTTAAAACAGAGTTCAAAGTATTCATCTCTGGGAATTTGTACATAGAAAGTCTAAAACAGCCCTTTTATTAGATCCATATAAACAGTATAGCAGTGACACAGATCAATCCATTCCTTGCAGATCCGAATCCAGTCCTGCATAAAGTTCTATTACAAATCCCTGGTGCTGACTGGAACCCCCAATAATCCAACGGTGTTGCAAGATAAGGTAACGTGTAAACAGCGCATATATTTTACCATCACATTTATGGCACAGGTGAAAGCTGTGACCCATACATCAAGAACTTGGCAGGGTCACTCATAGGCACCATGAAACTTTCCCCTGCAGTCCAAAACACTGACCGGGTGACGGCATTCTGTCAAAACAGCAAAGTCATCAAGATCTCCAATTACATCACTTCCACCCAAAAAATTAAAACCGCAGAGATGATCAAATACCACCAAAAGGAAGCTCTATTTGTGGGGAAAAAAGGACATCAATTTTGTTGGGTAAAGTGTCGCACGACTGTGCAAATTATTATTTTTTTACTTTTTGCTATAATAAATATCCCCCAAAAATGACACGTTGGATAATTCGACACATTTTTTGGGACCACTGTCATTTTTACAGCGAACAGTGCTATAAATATGCACCGATTACTGTGAAAATGACACTGGTAGTGAAGGGGTTATGTGTGCCCTAGGGAGTGATTCTTACTGTTAGGGGGCGTGGCTACACGTCACTGATCGCTGTTCCCGATCATAGGGAACAGACAATCAGTGACAGTGTCACTAGGCAGAACAGGGAGAGGCATGTTTATGCTTGCCTCTCCCTGTTCTGAAGCTCTGTGACCCGATTTCGGGACACCGGCGGACATAGAGTTCACGGGTTCCAAGGGCACAGTGACGGAGCTCGCGGCGGGGGGCATACGCACGCCCGTGAGGGAATTTCAAAGTGACGTAAATATACGTTACTTTGCCCAGCCGTGCCATTCTGCCAAAGTAAATCTACAGGAGTCGGTCGGGAACCGGTTAAAGCACCGCAGTGCCATATCGCAAAAAATGGCCTGGTCATTAGGGGGGTAAATACTAATGTGCATGTACTATTTTATGTGCGATGTCTACACAAGGGAAGCTTTTACAGGTAAAGATCTGAAAGTCCTGAGACTGCTGCTGGGTGCCGCCATCCTTGAAGCAATGTCAGCAAATCCTGCAAACCCAGAGCCGACACTCAACACCACAGTATTCCCCTTTTCTCCTCCACTGGCAATTACCTACTACAAACGTTTTTTGGAAGATGCTGGGAGCAGCAGAGGAGCTGGGTCAGCACAGAGGAATTAAACACTCCCTAGAGAGGGCTATGACATGCAAGGATGGAGGGGGCCGTGTCTGGAGCAGTAAAAGTATGTTTTCTAGGAAGTCTTCCAGGACGGCAGGTCTACTTAGGTGGGCCGTCCTGGAAGACGACTGGAGAAAAAAGTGGGTTTAAAGCTTTAAGGTTTTGAACTTAAGAGGAACTGCAGTCTGCTCACATAATTTGTAAAAAAAACATCTTTGCCATTCTGAAGCTTCCCTCCAACCACTTTGCCTATTATTGCATATAGACTGTGAACCTGCATTTGCCAAATATGCTGCAGAAATCTCCGTCCACCGAGTCTGGCTGCAGCCATTTTAAACTGTGGGCAGCTTAAGCTGCTGCCTTTTTACTTCTTGGATCTACAGACAGAGGCATACCTCCAGATCTGCAGCTCTTATTGGCCCTCTTATGACCCACTTCACCCCCTCCTAGCAGAGAGAGAGCTGTGCAGGAAGTCATAAGCCAAGGCTTTTTTAAAGACACGAAACAGGAAGTCGGCTGTTCAAGGCATTTACTGGCAGAAAAAAATGTTTTACTATCCAAAGTTAAAAACATGGGCAGAAAATGTAATAGATGGAAAGGTGAAAAAATTACTGAAGAGCCTCTTTAACCACTTAAGGACCGCCGCACGCCTATGTACGTCCACAACATGGCTCATACAGGCACAAGGGCGTATATTTACGTCCTCGCCTTTGTGCGGTTCGGGGGGTCCGAACGGGACCCCCTCCGCGGCGTGCGGTGGTCCCCCTGGCGCTGGGAGCGATCGCCGACGAGCGGGCGGATGTCCGTTTCCCCCCCCCCCCCGCGATCACTCCCAGCCAATGGGAGCGCTCCCCCTTCGTGTCACTTCCTCCTCCTGTGTTTACACAGGAGGAGGAAATTATGTCATCTCTCATCGCAGCGGTGTTTCCCACCGCTGCTGATGAGAGAAGACATCCACAGTAAGTGTGCACCAACACAACACTGACACACAGGCACATTAACCCCTTGTGATCTCCCCCCCCCCTGTCACAGTGTCACTGAATGCAGTGATCTAATCACTGCATTAAGTGTCAGTGTGAAAGTTAGTTAGTGTTAGGTTCAGGATAGCCCCTGTACCCCCCCCCCAATAAAGTTTTAACCCCCTGATCACTGCCCTAGTTAACCCTTTCACTCCCTATTGCCAGCGTCACTAAGCGATCATTTTTCTGATCGCTGTATTAGTGTCGCTGTTCCCACTAGGTAGCTATTTTTTTTTTTAATTGCGATTTTTTTTTTTTTTTAAAAGACATGTGGCTGAATTCATTTTGGCCTAAATGTTTTACTAAAATTTAGTTTATTTGATTTTTTTTATAACAAAAAGTAAAAAAAAATAGTGATTTTTTTCAAAATGGTCGCTCTATTTTAGTTTATAGCGCAAAAAATAAAAAATCAGAGGCGATCAAATACCACCAAAAGAAAGCTCTATTTGTGGGAAGAAAAGGACGCAAGCTCCAGACGCTCCCCCCCCCTAATTGGACAGACTAATAGCAGCAGCAACCATTGGCTCCTGTGGCTGTCAATCAAATCCTGTGAAAGGTGAGCGTCCCACTGTGTCAATGGATGCACCAGCGGGACTCAGGAGTGAGCCTGCATGGGGCACCCCAGGGAAAGTGGCTGTCCATGGGGGCACCCGATGAAGAGGGACCCCAGAAGAGGATGGGGGCTGCACTTCACAAAACCATTGCACAGGAGCAGGCAAGTATAGGCAGGTTTGTCATTTGTCAATATATAAAAAACAAAAAAATTACAATCCCTTTAATTTTTTTTTAGCAAGTTCAAAGGCACATTGCAAGTGAAGAAAAAAATTATAATGAATGTAATCAACAGAAAAAACAAAGTCTAGCAATAGCAGATAACATTACATAGCAGAACAAATGGCTGTACTACATGCACACGGATACTGGATGGTCAGATTGGATGTTGCTCTGTACCTACCATCGGGTCAGCTTGTTGGGAATCGGCTGCCACTAAAAACCATTCTATGTCCAGTGTTCCAATGTCCTCTGGTGCCAACGTGTACTTGCACTCCAGGGTAGTTTTGCCACCTTGAATACCCTCATAAGTCGTCTTGCTTGGCGTGACTAGTTCCAGAGCATTCAGAGAAGCTGAAAAGAGAAGACAAAAACCATGTAAATCCGTATCACTGGAACACAAATAGAATATACTGCAGCTCATCAATCTTTAGACGTGGGGATGGAATTTCCCCCCCCCCCCCCCTTTTACGTTCACCTGGTGATCCTGCCAGTAACACTTCCTGTACCAAGAGGAATATGCTGCACTGTATCTACAGAGCAGCAGCCGTCACCCCAAGAACAGGGACTACAGAACACCTCCTTATCTTCTCCATAAAACAAATAACAGACATTGTATAGGACTCACAGACACTTCACATGATTTCTGGCAACAACACTTTTTTTTGTTGGGCAGATGACAAAAATCTATGTTAAATTATACATTTTTAATTTTCATTCAGCAAATAGGATTTTCAGTGTCTAAATTTCCATAAAACATGGCCAGAGGTGTGATGTAGTCCCAGGTGGACTAGTAAAAAAGGTTTGATTCAAATCATAATTTTTTAAAGAGCAACTCTCATCTCACTGACAGTCCCATTCACTTTAATGAGACGGCTGGTGATGTGGCAGTGACAACAAGGTGAGGGGCATGGCAGCAGCAGGTGAGTGGATGCCCGCCAGCAGGCCAGCCATGATGGATCTGAAATGATAAAGTGCTTACATTTAAAGAGCACCTATTTGTACTGGTAGTTTGAATCTCCCTGAACTTTGTTTTATCTCATGGTTACTGTGAACTTGTGTGATTGCATCAATGCAGTGCATGTTATCTCAGCTTGGATTCATTGAATAAGTTTACCAAAAATATTGCAGAATATACAGCCTCATGCTACACAACTGAGCTCCCATTTCATGCTGAACCAAATTACTGTATGTATCTTTAGGTCCATTTTATTGTAACATGGTTTTTCGAGTAAAAATGTAACGATTTATTTGATTTAAAGCGGAGGTCCGGTTTAAAAAAATAAATAAAAATTAAAGTCAGCAGCTACTAACACTGTAGCTGCTGACTTAATAAGCAGACATACCTGTCCTGGGTGCCTGCAATGGTGGCAGCTGAAACCGAGCAAACGCCTGGGTCTCGGCTGCTCCGCCGCCATCCTCTGAGGGAATCAGGAAGTGAAGCCTTACGGCTTTACTGCCCGATTTCCTACTGCGCATGCTCGAGCCGTGAATGGGTGATGTCTCCTGGGACACACACAAAGTCCCAGAAGACACCGCTCCCCCATTCCCCAGGAGGCAGCCAAGGAGAAGAAGAAAGAAGACGGACCGCAGATCAGGAAGTGGCAGATTAGGACGGTCTGCCTAGCAACACGCACTTTGGAGATAGATATATATAGATATCTATATCTATTATATATTTTTTTCTTGGTGGAGCTTCTCTTTAAATCATTGATTTTTAGCCACCCTGTGATGTACATAGCTCCCCATACATTTCACACACAGGACTCGCACCCCAAGAAAAAAAAAAAAAAAAAAAGCAGAAAGAATGCGATATACAAGATGTATGTAAGAGGAGAAAGCAGAAGGCAGAACACAATATTGTCTGGAGAAGAGTGAGGGAAGTCAATTACATCACATACTGTTCATTCTGAGTTTGTCTCTATTTAAAAAGGATAAAGTTGCCTTTTCTAGATTTTTTTTTTTTTTTTTTTTTAATAAAATGTACATATTTGTCAGGCTTCTGCAGACAAGCCCTGCAGCTTTCTGCCCATACTGACAGACTTTTTTTTAAAGCTGCAGGGCTTGTGTATGAACTATGAGAACGCTCATCAGTTTATGCAAAACTACAAGGCGTTGGCTGCAGTGGCTGGTGGTACTTGTAGATCATTCATTTTCCAGGAAACTATGAATGAATCACAGGGCTGTGTGGGAGAAGTCCTGCACATCCCAGCTTATCTCAAAATGTGGCGGAGGAAAGATTCCCAAGTCAGTAGAACTAGTGGGAGGAGCTAAAACATGTTACACCCCAAATATAGTTGGAACATGTAACATGTAAATGGTGAACTTATCCTTTAAGACAGGGGTGTCAAACTGGTGGCCCTCCAGCTGTTGCAAAACTACAAGTCCCATGAGACATTGCAAGGCTAACAGTTACAAGCATGACTCCCGCAGGCAGAGGCATTATGGGACTTGTAGTTTCGGAACAGCTGGAGGGCCGCCAGTTTGACACCCCTGCTTTAAGTATAATTAAATGCAACACTTGAGGTTTAGCTTTGGGTGGAGTGGCAAGGTTGGTAGAACAGTTAGGTTTTTATTGTTGTCCGTCTCTCCATTAGGGAGATTCACTCTCCGATTGTATGGATCAACAATGTCACAAGGAATGATAGTAAAAAGGTACACCCAAAATTTTGAACTGCCAAGACAAGAGGAAATTTCCCTCACACAGAAAGAGATCCTCTCACTTCCTGTTGAGTCTACAGGACAGGAAGTGAATGGAATCTCCCCAATGAGGAAGCAGATGGAAAAAAAAAAAAACTGTTAAGGGAGGGTTATAAAAGCCAGATTTAGATTATGAGAAAGTTGGCTTTAAATCATGCAAATTTATCATGCAAATTTATCAAAATCATTTTTCCTCTGTTAAAGAATCTATAAGATTCCATAGACATTGTGGGAATTGTGCTCAGATATCAAAACCTTGTCTGCTCAGCAAGTCAGACCCCATTTAAAAGGATAAGCGCACTTCCACTGAGGAGCCATTCAGCTGTCAGACTAAATGGGATTCTGTATGTTACATGAAGAGATCATCGCGCTTCCTCCACACTGATCTGCTGGTTCTTGGCTTCTGTCTACATCAGCAATGGTCAACTTACTTCATACTGTGGGGCCCCAAATGTGGCCCCTGACATGACCAAATGGCATACAACATTCAGTGGATGTAATGTTACAGAAGTCTGTCAGACTGCTGACAGATTTTGCCATAGATGGTTTAAACCAACGGAGCAGGTCGTTATTGTTCTTGTTGATTGTGTGGAATACACGACTTCTATGTGTGTGTTGGTGCTGATTGTCCTATTTTTGTTCTGCTCTGAACCATGCATGTACAATTACCTTTTGTGCTCAATAAATAAGTTTTGCTTGATATAAAAAAATAAAAGAAGATGGTTTGAACCAGGCTGATTACACCCAAATCAAACCTTTGATCGACTAGGGTACAACCAGCAGGATTTTTAAATGCGATTATTGGCAGCAGCTATAGCCACTGGCAATAATCATGTTTCTGCTGGCAGGGACGGCTCCCCATGCCCCGCCAGAAGTACACAATAGCTCCGTGGGAGGAATTGTCCCATCCTGACCGTGTTGGTGGGGGAATCAAGCAATTTTCTCTCCTGAAACCTGTGGTTACATGAAAGCAATGGCATAATGTATGGCCTACCTAATTTCCCATTTCAGGACAATGGGTGGAGTTACGCACCCCTATAGAGCCGTGTATTCCAAACTGCATGCAACTGTTTCTGGCTTCTTGACCATCATCAGTGCAGTATATGGACATCATGGCTCATTTACAGGCAACATTCTAATTCCAAAATTGGAAAAGACGAGAGGGGCGGAGGCTTCCCCCAACCAGAAGTGACAGGGACTGGATTTTAATAAAATCTTTTTCTGCACAATGTCTTTCGTCTTGTTATAGAGCCAAAGGAATGTGCATTGTTTACATTTAGACCTCGAAGAAGCCATTCCCCACCACTACTGAAGGGTCTACTTATTTCAGAATTCCTTGCAGCTATAGAATCATGGGGCATGTGGTCAGTTTAGAATGGAGCCATTAACTGCACAGTTTTTGAAATTACCCAGAAACCATGTCTCTACAAAGGTCATCCACCGACTCCTTATAATTGTTTCTGCTGTACACAAGCCCTTACGAGTACATTTTCTTACATATACTATTGGGCTAGCAGCCAACATTCAAACCTTGAGAGGTGGGTACCAACTCATACTCACCTAGCCTCCACTCCCTCCACTGAAAAAAAGGCAAAAATATCCAGTTTGATCACCCTTTAGGAGGCAATATGTTGCCTCCCCACCGCTTGTTTTATCCCTGTAAATGGCCCATTACACATGGTTGCAGGGAAGTTTTTGGGGCAGGAGAATTGCTGCACTAACATCCCTTGTGTCATGTCTGGTATTCTGTCTTAGGCCCCATTCACGCCTGAGTGTAGCATTTTCAGGCAGAAAGTCGCACGATTTTATACAGGTCAAAGGGTCACCAATGTAAAAAAGTTGAAAAATGCCCAAATCTGCCTCGGAAAAAAAAAAAAAAAGTTCCAGAACTTGTTTGAGCTTCAAGCATTTTGGAGTGGGCATGTGAACCATCTCCATAGAGAATAATGGATTTCTCTCCCCCTCCAGCGTTTTGTAGCTTCAAGCTATAAAATGCTCAGGTGTGAATGGGGCCTTAGGGGCATGCCCAAAAAATCTGCCGGCTGGCATGCGATTAATACACTAAGCCAATGGTTGTGGAGCACCGTCTGGTGTGTTCTGGCTGGATAGCTGCTCCCTATCAGAACACAATAGCTCAGCAGGGGAGATTGCTTTACGAACACCACATATTTTGTACAGATCTCCTCCCACGCTCTTCAGTTTGTTTTTGTTCAGCCCGCTGGATTAAAGGAAAAATAACTTCTAGTGTGTACCAGGCCTTACAGTCAGAGCCCAAGAGTCAAGCTCATCTCCACCATAGTATCAGGACAGACCAAATCACATTCAGAATTGGTGAGAATACTGAGTAACTTTTTGAAGACAAACTCGGTCCCTCGGCTCCCGGCCTACACCACATTGTCTTTGGCTACCAAGATCATTCTGATTGATGAACAGCAGTTGGGCTGCAGAGTCTATTGTTCTGGGCAGGCAGACCCTGTCTGTCTGGTGGAGTCAATCAGAGATAAGAGGATCAAGATATCAGAGGCGGCTTATACAATGAGAAAACATGGCTGTTCAGGGGGAAGGTGTGAGCCGTCTAGGCTACTTGTGACCAGAAAAGAATAGACCTTCATTGGTTAGATTTTTATGCCCAGTCTGTTGTGTTTTTGGTTTTGTTATAAAACATCCCTTGGCTGGCTACCAGTATGTCACTGCTATCACCCATTCTAAAGCTGGCCATAGATGATCGAAACTGGGCTGGTTCAGCAGGAACCAGAAGAAATTTCCATCAATGGGGCAGGCTGGTTGTACTAAAGTTATTGTTCGACTCCAGAACAACCAGCTCGTCTCCCCCCATATGATAATGGTCAATGGCAATAGCCGGGATCTGTGATCATAGTATTTACAGCAGGGAAACCTCCCGCTGTCAGAACAGTGCAGCTGAGCTGTGTTAAAGGGAAAGGGAAATGGAGAGATTGTTTTTATATTTTTATATTTTTGTTCTTTCTTGGAATAATCAATAAAAATGTAACTGCTGTGGATACATCCAAGTGAGAAGATTCAGAGTATACAGAAGTAATATACGTGAACATAGAAAATAGTACATTTAAAAAAAATGAAAAAAAATTCCCATGAAGCGAGCGTAACCCATACACTACCTGATATATACAACATCATACCTGATGTTTTAAAGCACGTTATTACAAACAATTTAGGAATGTTAGGTGATTTATGCACTTTATGGCTTAACCACTTTAGCCCCGGACCATATTGCTGTCCAAAGACCAGAGCACTTTTTGCGATTCGGCACTGCGTCGCTTTAACTGACAATTGCGCGGTCATGCGACGTGGCTCCCAAACAAAATTGGCGTCCTTTTTTTCCCACAAATAGAGCTTTCTTTTGGTGGTATTTGATCATCTCTGCGGTTTTTATTTTTTGCACTATAAACAAAAACAGAGCGACTATTTTGAAAAAAATGCAATATTTTTTACTTTTATCTGTAATATCCCCCAAAAATATATAAAACAATTTTTTTTTCCTCAGTTCAGGCCGATACGTATTCTTCTACATATTTTTCGTAAAAAAAAAAATCGCAATTAGCGTTTATTGATTGGTTTGCGCAAAAGTTATAGCGTTTACAAAATAGGGGGTAGTTTGCGCAAAAGTTATAGCGTTTACAAAATAGGGGGTAGTTTTATGGCATTTTTATTATTATTTTTTTTACTAGTAATGGCGGCGATCAGCTTTTTTTTCAGTACTGGCGGGCACTTTGGACACTTTTGACACATTTTTGGGACCATTGGCATTTTTTTAGCGATCAATGCTATAAAAATGCATTGGATTACTATAAAAATGCCATTGGCAGTGAAGGGGTTAACACTAGGGGGCGGGGAAGGGGTTAAGTGTGTTCCTATTTGTGTTCTAACTGTATGGGGGGGTGGACTTACTAGGGGGAATCACTGATCTTCCGTTCATACATTGTATGAACAGAAAATCAGTGTTTCCCCCGCTGACAGGAACGAGCGCTGTGTGTTTACACACACAGCTCCCGTTCCCCGCTCTGTAACGAGCGATCGCGTGTGCCCGGCGGCGATCGTGCCCGCCGGGCGCACGCACGGGACTCGGGGGCGAGCGGGCCGCCGGCGACGCGGGCCCCCTAGTGGCCGTCGAAAGTGGCGACGTAGAGCTACGGGCTCTCGCGCAGCAGTGCCGACCTGCCGCCGTATTACTGCGGCGGCTGGTCGGCATGCGGTTAAAACCCGACTCTGCGACAACTACGTAATTTTCCATGGATCCCCCTCCGGCATGCCACAGTCCAGATGTTAGTCCCCTTGAAACAACTTTTCCATCACTATTGTGGCCAGAAAGAGTCCCTGTGGGTTTTAAAATTCGCCTGCCCATTGAAGTCTATGGCGGTTCGTGAACATTTGCTGAAGTTCGGAAACAGAAAAATGTTATGTTCGTGACATCACTACATAACATATGGTGCTGGATAAGACTCTCCCACATGTATCACACTACCACAGGCATGCATAGTAGATTAGAACAGCTCATGCCTATAATGTGAACACCAACATGCAACTGAAGAACTCAAACAGCACTGAAAGCTCTTTGAATTTTCCTGCAACGCACAAGTTCCAAAACACCAGAAGTAAAGTGTGATTACAGAGCCCGCTACAGAGCAAACCGGTTATGCTACTTCTAGAGGGTAACGTACCGGACTACTGCATTTATACATCTAGTCTACAGATGATCAGTCAGATATCTGGTGTCTACAGATTACAAGTACCAGAGAATACCATACCACCGTTTGATGCAGTACAGCATAAGGGGGTGACCACTTCACCCCAAAGCAGTGCTTTTATCTCTTTCACGGCAGCTTGCAGCAACAGAAGTGCTCTAATAAGAAGTGGGAGGATGTCAATTTTCCAATGAGACTGAAGGTGGAGAAGTGCCATACAGAGCTGAATAGCTGAACCAGGAAGATGGACTTAAAGAGGTTGTAAAGGTTCATTTTTTATTTTCCAAATATATGTTCTTTTAAGCGAGTGCATTGTTGGTTCACTTACCTTTTCCTTCGATTTTCCTTTTTAAATGTTTTTTTTTTGGTCTGAATTTCTCACTTCCTATTTCTCCTCCGTAAACTTGCCCCCATCACCCAAGCCGTTGTGGCTGGTGGTTAGTCAGCCAGAACAGCTTACCGAGGAGTAACAGGAAGTGTTTTTCAAGAAAGCAAAGAAAAAAAAAATTAGAAGGGAGAAAAAACAAACAAAAAAAAAAAAACAGGTAAGTGAACCAACAATGCACTAGCTTAAAAGCAACCTATTTAGAAAATAAACAAACCTTTACAACCCCTTTAATGCACGTTTACCTACAAACTACAAGGGTCACCTGTCTTGCCTGGATGGTTTGAAAAATGTGTGTAAGCCACAAGAGTGGCTGAACAGATTTAGAAATCATTTGTGAGAGAGTGGAAGGTGCTGCAAATAGTCAATGAAGCAAAAATCACATCGGATGGAAAGAATCCTGAAGTTGAAAGGCCCATTTTTGACCATATTGCAAGAAATTTAGCTGGAGAGATGCATAAATGAGCCAAGACATGTTAGGATCTTAGTCCAAAGGCTGGTTTTACACGAGCGATGCGATCCGCTTGTCAGTTTTTCAGGTGGACCCCATCACACCACCCATTGTGGTCTATGAAGCGGCGGATGTCAGCAGACATGTGCACCGACTCCTGATTTAAATCCTGTCTGCCAAAAACAGATGGGGATCCATTCACCATTTGTATGGCAGGTCGGATTGGATGACAGTCGGATGGAAAGGGACAGGCGATCCCTTTCCATCCAACCGACTCATAGAAAACAAAGAGCCGTGTCCATGTCCGCTTTGCATAACAGAGCAGACACAGACCTGCCCCTGCCTAGCAGGGACTCACAGAGAGACCCCCGTGCCGAGCAGGCGGATGCACTTTACGGAGTGCGCCCATATTAAAGGGGCCAAACTCACATGCTACCCAGGAAGCTGTCGCAGCTCACCAATCATCATAAGCAGCAAAGGCATGACCTGCAGCAGCACATATGAAAGGGGTGTGTATAATGTGCGGTTGCAGGGTAGTGAATGCCTTGGTCGCTTACGATTGTGCAGCAACAGCCTCCTGGTGGGATAATCAGATTTAGACGAGGATCTGAACATGCCTAAAACACATGCCTGGGGAGGACACTCCTGTACCAAGTTGGCACCACTTGGTACAGCGTTTAGCCCTGTCCAGCCCACCTTAGACTGACAGGCTGCAGGCAGTAGAGCTAAAGGCTGCACCTGTGGCTCCCGGGCACACAAAGGCCAGGACTGGACGCACACAGGCTAAACGCTTACAGTACAAGTATCTTTAAAGCAGTTAGGGCTCGTTTAACCCAGTCCTGTTGGGCTGCATTGAGTATTGTTGCCCGACAGGTCCAAGGCAATTTTCCCAACGTCTGATCGTTTCTGTTCACACCACTGCGTCACATTGGTCTGCCATAAAAAAAAAAAAGGACAAGTTGCATTTTTTATGCAGCTTGCTGCAATGCACTCCACTTGATTGTAATATTTCAATAACGCATCACAACACACCTACGCATACTAGTGTGAATGGGCACGCAAAATCTGTCTCCCAAAATACCGTACAGACTTATGTTACCTGCAGTTTGTGTACACAGGAGCCAAGATGACTGCAGGGAAAACTGAACTCACTGTAGTCATGTTTAGCCGGTCTCTGGGTTCCCTAGCAACATGTCGAGGGATGACCTCGCTCTACAGGGACGGCTAACAAAACAAGTCATCCTGCACACTACAAGACCGCGCCGCCGTGTGCTACAATCTGCTTCCAGACACTGGATACGCTGCCGCGAGGACAACACGCCAGTAATCGCACACTCAACTGCTCTCACCGACCACATTATAAACATGCATGCAGGAATAGAAAAAAAAGCAACTTATTAACTCGAAGCTCAATAGTCTACTCCAAGAAAAAAAGGTTTTGGAACAAAACTATTACATTCACACAGGCCTTTCCTCTGATAATGTTTACATGATCTGCTGCCAAACTAGAACAATTCACCTTCCCATTACCTCACTAGTGTACAGTCACTGAACAAACACTTCTCCGGTGTCCTCCGAGACCCGGTGACCCCTCCACCAGGTGTTGCCATCTTGCCTGCGCTACATGCTCAGCATTTAACTAAACATTCTACCGTGTTTCCCCGAAAATAAGACACCGTCTTATATTTTTTTTTCCTCAAGAAATCACACTATGGCTTATTTTCGGGGGGCGTCTTATTTTTATTACAGAAAATAAAGGTTGCCTACCTGAACCACACTTGCGCTTCTTAGCATTTCCTCTGTCCACCTGTAGACTGAGATTATCGTATTCTGCACGCCATTTTTGGACCATTCGGATATCCAACTTCTTCTCTTTGCAAAAAGCCGTAAGATTCTTGCCTCGGGAGTCCTCCACAATTCCTTTCTTGTACTCAACAGAATAACTCTTTCTTTTTGCACTCATCTTGTCTGGTTGTACCACTACAAGATATCACTACAAGATTCGACACTACATCTTATTTTCGGAGATTCGACACTACATCTTATTTTCGGAGATTCGACACTACATCTTATTTTCGGAGATTCGACACTACATCGCTACGTCTTATTTTCGGAGGGGTGTCTTATATTTCTATCTTGCGTCGAAATCCCGCTACGGCTTATTTTCGGAGTAAGTCTTATTTTCGGGGAAACACGGTAGGGGAGCAGCAAAAACACATTACCCAGACCTATAAAACTATGCGGTTTTCCTCCTCCAGGTGGCACAGAGGCACTTCCCTGAACTTCCGGAAGGGGAGCATGTATGCACCCCCCCCCCCCCCCTGGATGCACTGTTTCCATGGACATAAGGAGACTCATCCTGAACGTCACCCAAGAACATGAAAAGGTGGTTTCCATGGGACCTGGTAAGCAGACGGAGCCACCTGAAAACCAGCAAGTAGGGAAGGAGGCATTTTCAAAAGGAGGAATTGAGGCCAACCGCAAGCTTAAAAATAAATAAGCAAAGCTGCAAAACAAGATTAGTGCTGAAGTCTGCAGCACTATATGATTTTTTTTTTTACTTTTTTCAAAATCACACTATACACACACACACACACAAAACGCACAACGTCTCAGCTAATTCTAACATGCATCAGTTACCCGAGGGGTTAGGAATGAAAGAGGGCAAAGCTACCATTTTTGGACGAAAAGTCAACATTTGCAAAAATCGGTAACAACTGTTGATCCATTTTAGGGGGAAAGAACGTGCCTGAAAGAACTGATCAAGCAGATGCTGTAGGAAGCCCCAGCATGCCCATCAGGGTACATGCACGCAACTATGAAAATACAGCAGCTAGTAAGCAGGGACTTTCTAATTTCACAGCCCTGAACATAGTGCAAGTTACTAATCTTTACACAGTGGCGTGCATGGTATGGCACCGATGGGTGACACCGATTGGCATCTGCCTGGTGGTTCTAGGCAGGCATCTGCAGGGGGGGGGGCTGCGCCAACAATCAGCACAGACCCCCCCCCCCCCCCCCCCGTCAGGAGAGCCATTGATCATCAGGTCTTCCTGTTTATATTATGACCAGCCATGATTGGATACAGCTGATCCATCACAGGCTCTTTAACGAGATCGGTGAAGCGGTGTGTCAGACTGACACGCCACCAATCGTGGCTTATCCTGCTGGACGTCATGTGACACCCAGTATGGATAACTGAACCACAGCCCCAGATGTTATTTTGCTATAGGAAGTGGTTAAAAAAGAAAAAGAAAAGCAGGACTAAATCAGTGTGTATAAACATCACTGCTTCAGACCTATACAAAGTAATATTGCTACATTTGTATCTTTTTGTTCAAAAAGTTTAATAATCCTTTTACCCCTGAGTTTACTCTACATCTTTAATTAACTCCTTTGTCTCTTTACAACTATTTTACTGCAGATGTGTTTCCATTTTATCATTATTATTTTTTTTTTTTAATGAGACCTGTGTAAATATGTAATATTAAGAAACAAAAAAACATTTATAAAATAACTTTGCTATACTTTGTACCAGAAACATAGTGTCATTCATAGGCATGCGCACAGGGCGTGCCAGGTGTGCCCAGGCACTCTAATCAGGCACACCCCAATCACCCTTTACAGCACAGATTCCTCCTACTGCCCTGGCTCCCCCTTCCCCCTGCAGTGCTACCAGCTCCCCTCCTCTCCCGCCAGCGGTTGCTGCAAGGATGTTTTAGGAAAAGTGGAGGAAGGGGGGGGGGTCGGTAAATATGTAATTGACCTTCACCCTTCCCTTTCTGAATGAACATTGTGAGTGATCAGTAGTGTGTGCTTGAGCTTTGGGGTGCACATCCTAATGCAATACGCTGCATATGGTGTCATTTTAAACAGGGCAAATTACAGACTAAAAAAGGAAAATACTGCAGGATTGTACCTGTATGATCTCTACTCCCAATGCTCAGCCGATATCTCTCCCGCTTTCTCTCTCTGACTCACAGCTGCAGTGGGAGGGGCCGAGCCCTCCCGCAGATATCAGCTGAGGAGAGAGATCTGAGCCGCCGAGAATCAGCTGAGCGGTGGGAGAGGGGCTCATACAGGTACAAATGTCTTTTTTTAACAGAACACAAGCATGACTATTATAAAGCTGCAGAGGGTATGGGAGCATGCAATATGTGAAATAAGAGCAACAGGACCGCAGGGGGGGGCTGGGAGAAGGACACAAGAGACAGACAGCAGGCTGTAGCTGACAAAATCATGCAAACAGACCACAGTGTCAGGGCACAGCAGCCATGATTATTGTGGTCTGTTTGCAGAGGGGAGGGCATAGCTAGGCAGGATCAGCAAGGTATTTCAGATGATAGGTCCAAATGACACAGCACAAGCACTGTGCTGTATAACATGCTTTAAGGGAACAGGATCTTTATTTTTGGGGGAGGGGTTAAACGCTTTAAAACCATTTAGTAATGCCAAGGTTATCCATAGCAGAAATGTACAAACTGCACTGGTCCATATGGGGTGAACAGGTAGCAGAGGCGAGGTGGTTAAACCTACATTTATATTGTATTCGCGAATGTACTGTATTTAATTTCTATTCTCTGTTTTGTCATCTGTTCTTTACATTTCATAAAAGATCCGCACATTTTGTAATTCATTAAATTCTCCAATTTCCATTTATGCTCGCTTCACATCCAAGGCCTGGTCACTGCTGGCAAAATCTGCATACTTGTGAATACCAGGAAATGTACAGATTAAATCCAAACCGTTTTGCATATCTAAGGCACCTTCCTCCATGCAGCTTCCACATTTATAGATGTTAGCAATAAAAACGCATTTGTCACACAATGTGTCACCGCTGTCCTGACTGACGCATCACTGTTTACATTCCCATCACACAAAACGGATTCCTGTGGTCTGAAACAGAAGAGGTTTGTGTATGGTCACGGTGCTCTCAGCATTTATTGTTGCCAGCAATTTAGGCCATGCACGTCAACCTGGTGTTTTTTTTGGGCAATAAGCTCAGGACGTACAGGGGGGGGACGGGGGGACTTTAAATGAGATGCGTTTGCACAAATGAGAATACACAAGATTACAAAAGTTTATTCAGAAATTTCACATGAGACATATCTTATGTGCAATTTCTGAATACATTTTTGTAATATTGTGCATCAATTCTCATTTGTGCAAACACACATCTCATTCAACCAATTAAAAAATTTATATAAATATATATATATATATATATATATATATATTATATATACACATACACATACACATACACACAGTAACAGAATGGCCCGTTACACTCAGACTTTTGAGGGATTGCGGGGTGCTCCTGTGCCGGCGTCACCAATGTCTAGGGTCACCCTAGGGTCCAATAGGGGCATAGGGTGACTGAGAAATTATATCTCGGATTACATAAGATGGGACATTACTGATAAGTCATGTATTGCAGGATATATTGGAATATTACAGTTTGGTTAATGTTGACCCACAACCGGTCCATAGTGACTCATTGCTCTGTGTAACAGGCTGTTGAGGTGTTAATTGAGGCTGTCTCCTGAAAGACCCTTCACTGTGTGATGCTAACACTGTTTAAAGCCTATTGATGATCAGGTGTGAATACCTTTATGTCGGAGACAGAACGTCTGACATAGGAATGTGTATTCTGCAGGTGAATCACTTATTGGGAAAGTCGGAACCTCTGGGGGACAATTACCTCCTCTGAATGTCATTATCTAAAAAAATGTGATTGAAGTTCGTTGTGTGATGTTAGGGGGGGTGGAGAGTTTCATTGTCCCTGTGATTAACTGTGACATGTTTGTAACTGTATAAGAACCAGCTGAGTTTACCATTAAAACGTTCATACATTTTGAAACTAGAGAACAGAGCCGAGCCTCGTTATTCTGGGAAATGGAATGATCGGGTCGGCTGGATTGTCGGATAAGCTGTCGTGGTTGGGGCGATGGAATGGATATCGTAAACGGTGGTCACCGTCACACACAGACACATCCTGGAGAATAAAATGGTGGTCGTTGCAATACTTTGTCACACCGTATTTGCACAGTGGTCTTACAAGCACACTTTTTTTTGGAAGACAATAGTAATGTTAGCCCATTTTTTCTTATATATTGAAAGATAATGTTACGCTGAGTAAATGGATAGCCAACATGTCACACTTCAAAGTTGTGCCTGCTTGTGGGATGGCGACAAACTTACCCTTAAAAATCTTCCTTAGGCAACATTTAAAATTCTACAGGTTGTATGTTTTGAGTTAGAGGGGAGGTCTAAAGCTAGAATTATTGTCCTCACTCTAACGATTGCGGCGATACCTCACAGGTGTGGTTTGAACACAGTTTTCATATGCGGGCGCTGCTCATGTATGTGTTTGCTTCTGCATGCAAGCTTGTCGGGACAGGGTGCTTAAAAAAAAAAAAAAAAAAAAAAAAAGAAGATTTGCCTTATTTTACTTATATTCCTTAATAAAAATATATTCTGACACAGTTTTAATTTTTTTAAATGTGGGTCACTTATTCTTATTAAATGTAAACATCCCTTGTAAAAAAAAACAAAAAAAAACACACATGACAGGACCTCTTAAAAATATGAGATCCGAGGTGAAAAAGACTTCAGATCTCATTTACACTAAAATGCAATAAAAATTCTCTTTAAGAGCATAGGGCGAAAGGAATGTTTGGACATCGCGTCCGCCCTGCAGTGGTATGGAGACGGGTGGGGGGCCATCTTCCCCTCACTCGTCTCCATACCAAGAAGGATCTGATCGCCTCCGCGGCTAATCGAGAGCTCCGGTAAGTGGCGGAGGGCTTCGAAGAGCGGCAAATCCGCCACAGAGACCACTTATCTGAAACTGGACGGCGCGCTCTTGAAGAGGATAATGGGGTTATGGTAGCTAGCTGCCACTATGACCATGGTATTCCTCTTTAAAGTAGTGACGTAAAACAATGGTGGACAGTCCGGAAGAGGTTAAAGCCCAAACCTGCCCCCTTTTTTATCAATAGGGATGGAGGCATTTGCCCTTTTGTATGCCTCATTCAAATTCCCAAACCCACCAGAAGGTGGGAAATGGGGTTGGGGAGTTGTGTCAACACAACTTGAATGACTTCAGTGCTTCTGCAGCGAACTAAGAATTAATCGTTCTACAGTACCCAACAAACAAATTTCTGGCATGCCATGGAGCCCACCCACCCGACCGGCAGTATGCCGGTGTTTTTTTTTCTTCTATACATACCTTTTTACGGGCTCTCGTCCCCTCCAGCGATCCCGCATGACTGGGCATTTCCAATCTCAGACTGTGATTGACGTCCCTCAGCCCGGCACATACAGCGCGTCACGAGATGCCGAAGGAACCCGAACGTCAGTGCGGCCCTATACGGCGCCTGCGCACCGACGTTCGGGTTCCTTCGGCATCTTGTGACGTGCTGTATGCGCCGGGCTGAGGAACGTCAATCACAGCCTGTGATTGTAAATGCCCAGTACCACGGGATCGCCGGAAGGGACGAGAGCCCGTAAAAAGGTATGTCTAGAAAAAAATAAAAAAACACCGGCATACTGCCGGTCGGGTGGGTGGGCTCCATGGCATGCCTGAAATTTGTTTGGAGGGTAAACCTCCACTTTAAGGATTCAGGGCTCACATAGACCAGGTTAGAATGTCTCCAATGTGTTATCTCTGTACCCTGGCTTTGTCAGGTTTGAGGGGAAATGGGGAGAAAAGACTAAACATGAAGATCTCCATCTCCACACACATGCAGACTTTGGGGGTCGAGAGCCAGTCTAAGGAGACTAAAAGCCAGCTACACACTGCACAGATTATCCTTTAGATTTAGCAAAACCATATAATATGAGGTCAAACCTAAACACTTTCACTTTGTATGCAATCAGTCAGACCCTTGCACTACATAGTTTAAAGAAGTTGTAAAGGAAAAAAAGTCTGCAAGACAGACAGAATAGTATAATGATTCTGTTAAAAAACAACTACCTATTAAATTTCTTCATCTACATCACCTCTGGCGTTCTAGTTTCTGTTCTCTTATTCACTTCCTGGTCTGTGGCGCTCTACATTTCCCAGTATGCATTGCGGCACGCCCAGTAATTCACACCTCCTTGAAGTCTCCAACACGTAGAGAGCATCCTGCCGCACAGATGTAGTTCCCAGGAGGGGGCGAGCACGTCACTGACCACCGCAGTAAAGTCTCTCTTCGCGGTGGTGAGTAACAATCAGACAAGCAGGAAGTGAACAGAACAGAGAAGAAATAGAGCAAATTCTGAGCAAAAAACTAACAACGAGAAAGTGAAAAGAGGAATGTCTGCAGGTAAAGGATGCTTATGAAAAAAAAAAAAAAATCCTTTACAACCCCTTTAAAGCGGAACTTTTTTTTACTAAAACTGCAAAATTCTAAATCTGGTGCAGCTGTGCATGGTAGCCAATCAGCTTTAACTTCAGCTTGTTCAATAAAGCTTTGCCAATAAAACCTGGAAGCCGATTGGTTTCTATGCAGAGCTGAAACGTTTTTTGCAAATCACCCTACAGTATTGATACACGTGTGAATGAGACCCAAGACCCTTGAAGCTACAAACACTGGTGAGGAGAAGTCAAATGCATGAAGTTGAAAAAAGTTCTAAAGCATTTTTTGTAGCTCAAATCGGGCAGATGAGTGTTTTTGGCGCATTTTTATTACCGTGTACAGGGTATAGAGACATAATAGTTAACTAATTCCTTTTAAAAATTATTAAAAATAGATAAAAATCAATCATATAATGCACCTCAGTTTAGTTTCGTTTTTGCCGTTTCCTGTCTCTCTGATGTACAGAGCCAGAGAGCCAATAGAGGGAAGTGATGGTTTGTAAAACTAAAACTGGATTGGTTTAGACCAGACATGTTCAAAGTCCGGCCCGCGGGCCAGTTGCGTCCCGGTTTTCTATACGGCCCCCAATTGCCCTCAGCTTTTGTCACCTTTGTGGCCCCCCCTGGCTCCACACATTGCTTGGACAAAACCGCATTTAAAAATATAATATGTACTGTATTCCCAAGCCGCGGCTCTCACTAACAAGCTGGGGCGTGTTCTAAAATCCTCCAGGAAGATGACAGCAGGCGGCACCAATAGCGGGCACTAAGAGCTCCGCAGCTGCCGCAGGGAAATGGCCCAGTGCCTGCTATTGGCGCCGCCTGCTGTCATCTTCCTGGAGGATTTTGTCATTGGTATCGGCGATTGGCAGCAGTGATTGGCTGCCTGTTCTGTAAACAGTGGGGCGTGTTCCAAAACCCTCCATGAAGCCGACAGCACGCGGCACCAACAGCGGCAGCTGCAGAGCTCTCTGTGCCTGTCATTGGTGGCGGCGGTGATTGGCTGTAGTGCCGTGCGCCGTCAGCATCCCAGCGCTTTTGTGCATGTATGGATCCCAGTGCAGTGAGAGGCTCTTAGTGATAACGATAAGTGGCAGAATACATGGAAATATAAAAAACATCCTGGGCAGATTACAAGTGGGGGCAGATTATAATATGTAATGGACTTTACAATGTTCCTGACATATAGTTCAGCTTCCTGGATTATTTTTTTTTCATCCGGCCCTCATGCATGTTCACTTCATGAAATCTGGCCCTCTTTGAAAAGTTTGGACACCCCTGGTTTAGACACACAGTAATCACACCTCCTTGATTAGTGACCACAGTGAGAAAGCTCCCAGTACTGTGGTTATAAGGAAACAGACAACCAGGAAGTGTCCAGAACAGAGAGGAATTACAGCAACATCAAAGCAAAAACAATGATGACATGAAACCAGGACTGCAGTAAGGTAAAGGAAGCCGTTTAGCTAAAAAAAAAAAAAAAAAAAAAAATCCTTTAGTGACCCTTTAAAGGATCACTAAAGGAAAAAAAATGTTTTGCTGAAATTACGGATTCCTTTTAAAAATGATTAAATATAGATAAAAATCAATCATAATATGCCTCTAGTTTCACTTTCGTTTTTAAACTGGTTTTGTGTTTCTGTGAAGTAGAGAGAGAGACAGAACAAAAACAAACAAATCCAGGGCAGTGTTTTGTTTTTAAATTGAATCCGATTGGTCCTGAGGAGTTTTAGACACACAGCTTGGACCACAGTGAAAAGCTGCCATGAGATTTTTCATAAGGAGCCAGACAAGCAGGAAGTGTGGAGATCAGAGCAGAATTACAGCAACTTCAAAGCAAAAACGAACAATGAGAACATGAAAACAGCTCTGCATTAAGGTAAAGGAAGCTATTTAGCTAAAAAAAAAAATCCTTTAGTGATCCTTTAATTCTCAGAAATGAAAGGAAAAACAGCATTCACGCTTTTTTTTTGCTCAAAAATACACAAATAACTAAAAATCATAAATAGTTAAGTCCTAACTTTTACTTTATTTTTTGTATAAAACAAAAAATTATTTCAAGGCCACAGAAAAGCCACGAGTGCACCAGATCTGATGGTTATGCCCTCATTAGGAGACGTCATGATGATGCAGCAGATGAATGGAACAAACAGATTCTGCAGCTTTTGTAAATGTTGGTGCTTTTTCTGAACACATTATTCATCTGAGGATTTCACCTTCTGCAAAGATGCTGAGCTTGCTTAAAGACAAATATAGTGCTTGCAAAGGTGCACCTGGTCACCAGCGTACAAGGTCACCTAATGACATGGTGACAGGTCAGATCTTAGAGCTTCCGTACCGGGAAACATCACACAAGATCATTCACTGATCCAGTAAATGCAGCTCCATAGCACATCCATTTCTGAACAAAATACTTCTGTAACCATCAAATAAAGCACCAGGAATCAAACACAAAAGAGCTTCTCATCAATATGTTCACTCAAGATCTAGGTTTAGAGCAGAGGGTCTCAAACACGGATTGTTAGATTTGATTATTAATCAATACAGATTAAGGTAGAAAGACCAACAATCCGATCACTCAGACCACGTTCCACTATCCAATACTGCAAGCTGAAGAGGTGTTCCAGCCTGGGACTAAAGTCAGCAGCTACAAACACTGTAGCTGCTGACTTTTAATATATGGACACTTACCTGTCAGGAGTTGCTGCCACCATCTTCACTAAGGAAAACCGTCAGTGAAGCCTTTTGTCTGCAGACGGCTCCCTAGTGGTCAAACTTCAAGGGACAGATGCCATCCCCGGAAGTGGGATCTGTCAAAAACTGGTCCTGTGTTTCCCCCGAAAGGTCCCGCAATATGGCACCAGAGGGGGGGGGGGGGGGGGGGCAAATAAGTGGCAGTTCAACTTTTGGGTGGAACTGTGCTTTAAAGGAGACCCCCCCCCCCCCCCCCGAAACATTAAATCCACATATGCATCGGCACCTGTGCAGCACATTTGCCTTCCAAATTGTCATGGAATATGCACTTGCTATTGTTTTTTCACATCCGCCTCTCCTGAGGTGATGGTGACATAACTAGGGCACCCCACTGCCTTAGAGGAAAAAATAATTATTTGATCCCCTGCAGATTTTGTAAGTTTAACCACTTATAGACCCTTAATTTCTTTGTAATCATCATCATAGGTGCATTTTAAATTAATATCAACCAAACCCCCCCCTCCCCCTCCCCCCAAACAAAAAAAAAAAAAAACACAAAACAAAATGTTATAGAATAGGTTGCAGTTCTGTGAGTAAAATAAGTATTTGATCCCCAAGCAAAACATGACTTACTGGAAGTCGGAGGCACCCCCCACTGTGAGGGAATGGCGAAATCACATTGGAGACACAATTAGACTGGAGAAATATATATTTCAACATAGGGGGTGTGTGAAAAAATTTGAAAAGATCTGGGCAAGGTGGTTGGCAGTGCCGGGGTTGGCCCCGGTGGATCTGATAATGGATCGTTTGCTTGGGTAAGGGCCGGGCCCTTAGTGGGAGAGGGAATATGGCACCTGGGATGATGTGACCCCCCCCCCCCCACCCCTGCAAAGTGCTTTCGTCCTGAGTTGGGACCCCGTTTCTCAAGGTATTCATATCACTGTTGGGCATTGTACTGTGGGTTGGCCACAACTACGGGGTATCCCTGTGCTCGTCTGGACATGTCTGAAATACTCATATAGAGACTGTAGATTGAGGGTTAATGTACATGACAAAGTATAATTCCCTAGGCGGTGTTTTGTTACTGTGTACAAGTGATTGTGTGTGCTGTACTGTACGATGTGTTTGCAACATGTTTGTTGTTCGCAGGGCTTTTTTTCAGGGGGAACTTGGGGGAACTCAGTTCCACCACCTCTGGCTCAGACCCTTTGGTGCCTGCTCACCACAATCAATTTTAAACACAGAAGTCTGGTTTTTGTGTTTACAAGTGATAGCTCTGCACTCTGTGTGTAACCCCCTGAACTCTGCACCCTTTAAAACCCTTCTACTGTTTGTGAAATCTGAATGGGATCGTGGTTGGGTTCCTGCACCTATTTTCCGAGAAAAAAAGCTCTGGTTGTTCGTTTAATAAACGCTTTTCTGATTTAAAAAAAAAAAAAAAACACACACATGACTTGGTACTTGTGGAGAAACCCTTGTGGGCAAACAGAGGTACAACTTTTCTTGTAGTTGGTTACCAGGTTTTCACACATCTCAGGAGGGATATTTTTTTCCCTCTCTTCTCTAAATCCTTAAGGTTTCTTGGCAATTCAAAGTTTCAGCTCCCTCCATACATTTTCTATAGGATGAAGGTCTGGAGACTGGCTAGGCCACTCCATGACCGCTGTTTTTCAGCCATTCCTTTGTTCCCTTGGCAGTATGTTTTGGGTCATTGTCATGTTGGAAGACCCATCTGTGTTCTGCCTGAGGGAAGAAGGTTCTCATCCAAGATTTTACAATAAATGGCCCCATCCATTGACCCCCCCAATGTCGAAAAGTCAGCCTTGTACCTTTAGCAGAAAAACAGGCTGAAAGCATTAGGTTTCCACCTCGGTGCTTAACTGTAGGGGCCAATGTTCTTAGGGTCATAGCATTTTTGTTGAGGGAAAAAAAAAAAAAATAAGAATCATTACCCTCTGGCAAACCCAACCAGGACAGAGGCTAGCCTCCTCTACCCACCGATTATGGCCCATTGGAATTTTATCAGCTTCTACCAGTCAGAGCATGGTAATAAGTCAGTTCAGCCTCTGATCCCATCGAGAGAGATCAAATCTAGAATGATGGACAACATGATGAAGCCGAGAAGGAGGCTCCAAAAACAAGCTTCACTTCTGGAGTGGATGGAAAGGTGCCATATTAATCTTGTACAGATGACCCTCCTGCAGACTGGCTTGGAGTTGTCAGATGGCTGGGTGGTGTCATGTTGGTTTGAGAAAAGCCAGTCGTTACATCAGCGTCTGATAGACAGCAGTACACATGTACCTAAAGTTTAAGCTATTGCTGAACCGGACGATTTTTGGTACGCGAGTACTCTGCTTTTGCCTAAATACCGAGAGGTGAAGAATGCTGGCAGACTAAACTACAGTGTCCGATCATGATTCTGGTATCCAATACGGACCCCTTACTACTACACTGAACTTTTGGGGAAGAGAGGCAAATAGTTGTGCAAGTTTGTGTTTCGTTGCGCCTTCAATAGGAATATAAAAACACCTTTGCACAGTTTGCCCCAGCAGCACACTGATGGGATGAGCTTCACAGGAAACAGAAGAGGAATGTGGAAGAGGAACCCGCTGACCGTCCAGAACAGACAGTGTGATGATAACCATTTCCCCAGCACAATGCTGCTGATAAGATCCTCCTGGATTTCAATTAGGTCATTCCAACCAGTTTGGCCGGAACACATTTATGGGCTCATGCACACGGGTGTAATAAAATACCGATATCTACGCAGGACCTTGCCAAAAATAAAAAATGCAAGATCTGTAAAGTGCTTTTATTTTTAAATGCGTTTAGATGTGTAAACGTTCACAAATAGGAAACACAAGACACTGAATTTCAAAAGAGCCAACTTTCCTAAACTGCACTCCTTGCTAGAAGATGGGGTTCCAAGCATCATTTTTTTTGGCAAGCTAACATCACATTAAACAGTCCCTAACACATATACATACATATATATATATATATATATATATATATAAAGGGTTGTCCCGATACCACTTTTTTAGGACCGAGTACAAGTACCGATACTTTTTTCAAGTAGTCGCCGATACCGAATACCGATACTTTTTTAAATGTGTCCCCAAATGTAGCCATGTCCCCCACATATTGCAGCCATGTCCCCCCAGCCATTTCCCCCATACCTGGCAGCCGCAGCCGCCCGGTAAACATCACAGCTTTCATTTGAATAGCTGTTTTCCCAGCCGCATATAGACACTCCCCCTTGCTCGTAATTGGACAGATTACGATCACCCAAGGGGGAGTGTGTCTATACGCGGCGGGAACACTACAGCTATTCAAATGAAAGCTGTGATGTTCCCGCACGCTTTAAACATGCGGCGGCTTTCGTTGTAGCGGCGGTGGCAGCAGCGACGGCGGGTACGGCAGCAGCGGGTGCGACGGCGGCAAAGTATTCTATTTTGGTATCTGGGGTATTTGCGGGAGTACAATTACTCCCGCAAATACTCGGTATCGGTCCTGATACTGGTATCCTCCAGGTCATGCTGTGGCCGTATCCATATGTGTGGGCATGTGAAGCCCAGTTTCTTCCTGGTTTATAGGAAGAGGTGCATGCTGGGCAATTTTTAGGCACAGTAATGCCCAGAGACTCCTGGCAAATGAGTGTCATTTCCCAGGAGGCAATAGGGTCTTGGGACAGGAAGTTGAACCAGGCAGATTACGAATTCTGCCTAGTAACAGCCAAACAGCCAGACATTAAAAAGGTAAGCTGTTAATAGAAAGTTAATTTTTAGGGTGGAACTCCACTTTAAAATGGGATAAAAATCCTAGGAACAAAAGAATAGAGGAAAGAATGGGAGTGCTTTAAGAGCATATATCCATGTTCCACTGTCTGTTCGCGTGATGGGGACAAAGTGGGGGGGTACATTGACACAAGAGGGAAAAAAAAAAAAAAAAAAAGACAGAAGCTCTCATCCTCGTTCACTTCTATAAAGACAGTTATTTTGGCCTCTCTCACTTTATATCCTTATAGGAAGTGAGGGAAAGGCTCTTTAGCAGGTAAACAGAATGCAAGAAAAACCTGACTAACCCTTTCCTAGTCTAGAAGTAAAACCGATCTGACCAGTTTGTCAAATTAGTCCCGTCAAATTAGTCCCGTCAGCTCAGTGGTTTAAGATTTCAGGTTTGTAAGCCGTGTACCCACGGTCGGAATTTCCTATAACAAATGTTCGATATGAGCTTGTTCTCGGAAAATCCGACCGTGTGTAGGCTCCATCGAACATTTGCTGACAACAAAAATTTGAGAGCTGGTTCTCAAATTTTCTGACAACAAAAGGCGTGTACACAATGCAACGCACAATTCTACGCATGCGCTAAATCATTGAACGTAATTTTTCTTGGCTCGTCGCAGTGTTGTACGTCACCACGTTATTGACATTCCCAATTTCCGACAACATTTGTGTGTCTGCAAGACTAGCTTGAGCGAACATCCGTCAGAAAAAAAATAAAAATCCACAGTTTTGTTGTCGGAATGTCCGATCGTGTATACACGGCATTACAGTCCGCCTGTAAGCACCAAATTGGGAAGAGAAGAATAAGACACCAGCACTAGAAGCAGTGGAGAGCATCATACAAGGTATATAAAAGCAGCAGTAATGCCGTCCATTCAAAGCTCGGTGCCACGATGATGCCTCTCAAACGCACCCACAGAAGTGATGTCATCATGGCTCGGCCATTCAAACGGTCAGAACATGTGAACTCGGAAGGAAGAACAGAAGATGGAAGCTCTGTTAGTGGTGAAAGTTCGCCGATGGAGGGCTTCATTTTAAAAGTGGTAGTAAAACGATCTTTCAAAAAACGAATATAATAAAATATATTGCATGGCTCAGACCGCATTTACAGCCCACTGTGTGTGCCGCAGCAAAGTGATTCCTATGCGAGGAAGTGACTTCACCACAGCCCAGCCATTCAAGTGGCCATTGTAAGCGATGCATACTGCACATTATGCCGTTGACTTGCAAAGGGAAGTTTTTTTATTTATTTATTATTTGAGCCTTTACTACCGCTTTAAATAAAACCTGCAAGAATCTAGCATTAGCTCTCACATAAGTACTGCCTGTAGGTATATTACATTTAACAATGTGCTGCCTTTCTGTTAGTACATGGTTGACCAGCGTTGTAGGTCAAAGCTGTTATTTGTGTATGAACCTCATATGTTAGTAGCAGTCCTATCCCATGTGCATAGCTTTTTCTTTTTTATTGCTTTGGGCTATAGCAGTGCTTTAAGTCCCCTTTCACACCTGTGCGAATTTTCCTGCGACTTTGGACAGTCGCATGTCAAGTCGTACCCCATGATTCCCAATAATAACCATTCTTAAATGTGCGACCTCAAGTCGCACCGACTTCAAAGTAGTTCCTGTGGGGGGAGGTGGTGGAGGCTCTACCATACACCAAGTCTAATAAACTTTTTCCTACGTATGTGCTCATGCAGAAGATTTGGAACAAAGTCAGGATGCTCCAGGGAGTGACAGGGTTTACTAAATACAGTCTTATCTGGGATAACCAATACTACCAGGAACTCGCCAAATTACCTTATGGCCCGAAGTGGAAACAATATGATGTTTCTCTTATGACGCATGTGATTAGGGCGGGTAGGCTTAGACCTTTACAGGAGCTCAGGGCAGACTTCCAACTGCCGGTGTCTATGCATTTTTATTATCTGCAGCTTAGGCATGCGGTGGATGCACAGAGGGAGGCCGATGTGTGGTCCTTGGACTCGGTGTCAGTTTTCAACTACCTATTTGAAGTGAACACATATAAGGGGTTTATATCCTGCTGTTGTGGCATGCTCCTGAATCTCTTCCTACCGGACACCCCCTAGAGGGCAGTGTCCCGATGGGAACAAGATGTAGGGGCATTTGGAAAGGGGCAGTGGGAGGAAGCTATGCAGGCGGTCCCCACATGCTCCCTGAATGTCTCGCACAGACTTTGACAGTTACCGTATTTATTGGCGTATACCGCGCACCTTTTTCCCCCCGTTTATACAACTTGAGCCACCAGCTGCATGCAGGTGTCCTATGTCAGTATATGGGGTAGCAGTGACTGCACGGACACAGCTGCTCGTCTACATTTGACAGAAGTACAGGTGCGGGTGAGCAACCCAGGGCGCACACTATCTGCATTTGGGACTGCTCACCTGCACTCCTATATACTTACATGGAGTATCTACAGGCAGCACCTTCCAGCTCAAGCGGCATAAATATACAACCCATCCATGGGCCTCAGCAATCGGCATGAATGAGTCCCAAGAACCAAAATTGTACTGGAGCCCTGTGTGTCTTATGAACACAGTGCAGAACAGGGCTCGGCCCGGGTCCGGGTCCGTCCTCAATGTCTGACTGGCAGCAGAAGTAAATGGCAGAAGGCTGGGACTAAAATAATGTGATTGCATAAGTATGCGCACCCCCTTATAACTGGGGATTTAGGGGAGTACAAAATTAAGCAATCACATTCAAACTCATGTTATATAGGAGTCAGTACACATCTGCCATCATTTAAAATGCCTCCGATTGACCCCAAATAAAAGTTCAGCGGTTCTAGGAGGTCTGACATTTTCTTAGTCGCATTCTACAGGGAAAGCCATGGTCCGCAGAGAGCTTCCAAAGCATCAGAAAGATCGCATTGTTATGTCTGGGTTCACACTGGTACAACACAACTGTTGTAGGATTGATTGTCATCCTACTTTGTCCTGCAATAATCGGTACTACTGACTTGAATGAACAAGATAAGATTTTGCTCAGACTGAGATAGTCTGACTTGTCCTATGACCAATCAAAACAATCCCAGTGTGACAAATTAGTTTCCCTGCCGCTGTAATCATGTCGGATGTTATAAGTTGGATCCAACATCAATGATATTCAATGGGCTGAAGTAGGACCAAAGTAGTGCAGGAACCTTTATCCAAGTCGAGCCAACTTGTGTCGGACCAGTTAAGACGCTCTCATAGGGAACCACTGATTTATACATGTCATGTACTTCTAACGTCGGAGCGTTTGCCGTACCAGTGTGAGCCCAGCCTAAAAGGTATCAGTTAGGAGAAGGATACAAAAGAATTTCCAAGGCATTAGCTATACCATGAAACACAGTGCAGAAAATATGGCATAACAATGACATTACCAGGAACTGGATGTCTCTCCAAAATTGATAAAAGAAGAAAACTGGCCATTAAAAGGAGCTGCAGGAATATCTAGCTAGTACTGGCTGTGTTGTACATGTGACAACAATCTCTCGTATTCTTCATATGTCTGGGCTATGGGGTAGAGTGGCAAGAAAAACATCCAAGCCTGGCTAAACTTTGCAAAAACACATCTGAAGTCTCCCAAAAGCATGTGGGAAAACTTGTCATGATCTGATGAAGGTTGAACTTTTTGGCCATGAATTCCAAGAGACGTTTGGTGAAAAAACACTGCACATGTTAAAAACACCACCATACCCACCGTGAAGCATGGTGATGGCAGCATCATGTTTCAGGATTTTTTTTCCTCAGCTGAAACAGGAGCCTTAATCAAGGTAAAGGGAATTATGAACACTTCCAAATACCGGTCAATATTGGCACAAAACCTTCAGACTTCAGTGAGAAAGTTTAACTTCATCTTTCAGCATAACAAACCCAAAGCATACATCCAAATCAAAGGAATGAAGATTAACGCTTTGGAATGGCCAAGCCAGAGCCCAGACTTGAATCCGATTTCAGATCACCCCACAGATTTTCAGAGGGCTGTGCACAGGAGATGCCCTAGCAATCTAAAAGATTAGGAGTGTTTTTAGCAAAGCAGGTGCCCTTTATTCATCCACCCAAACTAAAGAATGTCCTGGCAATAAAGGGGCAATACAGGCTGGTAATCAAGTAGTTAAACCGTGCTAAAGTAAGTTTGAATAAGTTGCAAGACAGCAATCGGGGAAAAAAAAGTCTGGGGATAGCATGAAAATAAAGCTTGCCAAAATTAAAGCTTTTAAAAGCTTTCAACCGTTCAATGCACAAACAAAAAAAAAATCCTAAGCTACAAGATAATAATTTAAGATAAAAAAAAATACTGTGAAGTGAGATCAAGGTAATAAAATAAATCTATCTCAGCGACCCTATGATGTAAACTCAGCATCAATTTGTACGGCACGACATTTACTGAGCAGGTCACAGAGATCAGACAAAAATCGGTCGGTACCTAGAAGGGAAACGGTAATTATTTCTGGTAATCATGTGTTACAAGCCAGCAAATGGGAAGAGTCAGAGCATAAAATTGCAGCAAGAGGCTCACATGATAGGGATCTAATCGCCTCTGTTGTTCACTCTGCTATGGCAAATCAGCAAAGCTCCAGTTATTTCTTTAGCTGCATGCTAATTAAATCATCTACCAGGACAATGCATGGATTATCGGGGAACCAAAGAGGAAAATATACAGAATACAGGTTTATGCGGCCGGGGGCACCCGCGTGTGCACACAAAGATTACATTTACATTGTTTGTTCATGCAGTTGTCTATTGTTCTGCATCTAGCTGCACAGATCAATGCAATGTGCTGTACACACCATACACGTGCAGTGGTGGGCGTTGCATCAAATTGCATTTTTACATTGCGCAATGCACCGCGAGTCAATGTACTATGTAGAAGTTGAAGTCTCATTTAGGGAAAAGTAAACCGTATGATGCACTGTAAAGCCTGGTACACCATTTTATTTTTTTCGTTCAACCCAGCGGGCTGACAAAATAAACAAAAGCTCAGGAAGTGCTGCTGTACTAACAAACCAATGCTAGTACAGCAATCTCCCCTTCTGAGCTATTGGGTTCTGGTGGCGAGGTCACCGCTCAGCACTCTCAGCCATTGGCCAACTTCTGTACACAGGAGCTGAATGTCAGCTGGTTTCTATTGACTCGACCAATATTAACCCCGAGTGTAATGTATGACCCTTACACAGATGCATTTGAGCATACATTGCAAGTAGGGTTGTCCCGATGCCACTTTTTTAGGACCGAGTACAAGTACCGATACTTTTTTTCAAAGTAGTCGCCGATACCGAATACCGATTCTTTTTTTTAAATGTGTCCCCAAATGCAGCCATGTCCCTCACATATGCAGCCATGTCCCCCCAGCCATGTCTCCCACATATGCAGCCATGTCCCTCCAACCATGTCCCTCACATATGCAGCCATGTCCCTTCCTCACATATGCAGCCATGTCCCTCTAGCCATGTCCCTCACATATGCAGCCATGTCCCCCACATATGAAGCCATGTCCATCCAGCCATGTCCCCCACATATGCAGCCATGACCATCCAGCCATGTCCCCCACATATGCAGCCATGACCATCCAGCCATGTCCCCCACATATGCAGCCATGACCATCCAGCCATGTCCCCCACATATGCAGCCATGACCATCCAGCCATGTCCCCCACATATGCAGCCATGACCATCCAGCCATGTCCCCCACATATGCAGCCATGACCATCCAGCCATGTCCCCCACATATGCAGCCATGACCATCCAGCCATTTCCCCCATACCTTACCTTTGCCGCCGAAAGCCGCCGCATGGAGAACATCACAGCATTCATTTCAATAGCTGTTTTGCCCGCACGTATAGACACTCCCCCTTGCTCGGGATTGGACAGATCACCATCACCCATCCAATCCCGATCGGGGGGGGGGGGGGGGGGGGAGTGTCTATACGCGCGGGAACACTACAGCTAATCAAATGAAAGCTGTGATGTTCCCGCACGTCGTTTAACCCATGCGGCGGCGCAATGCGGCGGCGGGGGGGGGGGGGATGTATTCTATTTAGGCATCGGGGGTATCTGCGCGAGTACAAGTACTCCCGCAAATACTCGGTATCGGTCCCGATCGGGACAACCCTAATTGCAAGAATTCCATCTCTTTCTGTTCCTGGGTGTCACGGGTGACGGTATGCTGACATGGCAAACAGCCTGTACAAATAAATGACAGGCTGTCATAGGCTGCGGCTGTACACAAGTAACTGCACACATCTGTGTGGTTGCATGCATACAGGGACATGAACTGTTTAAATCCAGGGCACCTCATCTGTCTGTATGTAACCGCTCAGTTGTGCAGTTAGAAAGAAAGAGAAAGATATTAGGCCAAGACCTGTCAGATTCTTATTTCTGACTGTAGTGCAGATTTAGCATCACTCTCTTCCCCTCTGATGAAACTATTACGCCCCATACACACTATTAGTTTTCCTGCAGGTTTTTTTTCTTCAGGTTTACCAAAACCATGTAGTGCAAGGGCCTACCTGATTGCATATGTAGCGCCCCTTTTGTCAGCAACGGACGCTATTGTAAATTTAGTGGGGGGGTGGGAGTTATCCTGCTCTCGTCCATGTTAATTGTTTAAATTTACATTTCGGGCTGGGCTGCCTGTGGTCCCATTCTCTGCTCTGAGGATATGTTACCATCCTTGGGGAGCAGATGGCGCCAGAGGGGTCCCAGAACAGAGCCACCTTTCCTCAGCAGCCAATCAGAGGAGTGTTCCCCTCACTGGGCATGCTGGGAGAGGGTATATCTGATGCGAGCGCCTTTTTGTCCAGGTCTTCTACCCGGGTCTCCTACCCGCAGCGGGTCGCAGGTGCGGTACCCACCTTCAGGGTGTGCGCACACCACGAGGTCGCCACTATGGCCTACACTATGCGGAGCTACGAACCTTGGGCCACATGGCTCAGAGCCACTGATGCTGTCAGGGACCCCAGTGACTTAATGGGTTCCCACTTCTACTGAGAAGATCCCAAGCTGGGTGCCGTTCGGTGGGGGAATCAGTCTGAGGAGAACCCGGAGGCAGGTGATCCAACAGGGCTTGAACGAACCTTCGGGGATCTGGTTGCCAGAAACTGACAGATCATATTCGGACTGTCAGCTGGTGACCTTACTAATAGACATACTGGGAGGATTTGCTTTACAGTTCTACTCTACAAGTATTGGGAATGTGGCAGAGGTTTCCATCTTAAAACCTAATCCAATTAGAGCCAAGTCGGTGGCAGAGCCTTGTTCCTTCCCAGAAGCTCTAAGTGACGCTCTGACTGCCAGGCTAGTGAGAGGGGTCTGTCCAGGGGCACTTCACCCACTCTGGCTAGAGTGGCGACGTGATAGATACAATTGTTGAAGGCAGGACTGCTTTCCTTATCCAAAGCCTGATGCTGCAAAGTTCATCTTTCTTTCATCCACCTATCCCGTCTACTTGAAGTTGATGTTGGTCGTGTTTGACCAGGAATAAAGCATTGGAAAACTTCAACCATCAGCTTGGACATTCTGCCCCCCCCCCTTTGCCCCTAGACACCACACAGAGGTAACTTAAATATGCCGATCCCAAATCTAATCAGCGGCTCCTGAATGGGGTATTGAAACTCTAATGCCGCGTACACACGACGTTTTCTGTGAAGTAAAAAATGACGTTTTTGAAACGTCACCTTTCAAAGACAATTTTACATACACACAATCGTTTTTTCACAAAAAGCAAGGTTACGTTCACCACTCTTTTCCATTGAAGCTCGCTTCATAACTAGCTTCTGGGCATGCGCGGGTTGAAAAACGTCGTTTTGAACGACGTTTTTGCTACACACGGTGACTTTTTGTGAAACAAAAAACGACGTTTTGAAAAACGACACAAAAAATTCAAACATGTTGGAATTTTATTTGGTCGTATTTTTGAAGACAAAAAACAAAGTTTTGCCCACACACGATCAATTTAAATGACGTTTTAAAAAACGTCGTTTTTTTTCATCGCAAAAAACGGCCGTGTGTACGCGGCATTAAGGTTTGACCTCATATTAGATGGTTTTAGTAAACCTGAAGAGAAAAACCTGCAGGAAAACTAATAGTGTGTATGGGGCTTTATTCCTATGGACCTGGCCACATGTTGCTGGTGTCCAGCTACAGAACCAGGAAGAGTTAGTTGGCTCCCAATTACATCCAAGAAGATGGCAGCAGGGAAACCCAGCTTGTGGTAGCCAAACGCCACTACATTCCCTGGGCAAGCAAGTAGGTTTTCTGGTGAGAACCCAACATAACCGGTAAAATAGTATAAGTAAGTAGAAGGTTCCTGAGAGTTGGGTGGATGGGATCAGAAGGAAGTTCCTGAGTGTCGAAGGGATGGGAGCGCCCAATATTTTCTTTCTGGTAGACTCGGAAGCTAACAACTTATTCTATGCAATATTGTATGCAATGAATGCTACTACAATAGATTAGGGGTGCGCATCTTCACTGGTCTCCTGATTCGATCTGGTCAACGATTCGATTCCGCGATGCATCACGATTACCGCCGAGCTCCCACTTCGGCTTGGGCCGCCTAGGTAGCCCTTCCTGCCAGCAATCTTCTGGGCCACATCACAGGTCCCAGAAGATTGTCCGGATATGCAGGACAGCGCAGTGAGACACACAACCGGCTGTAAAGCTGCAAGCTGTCACAGCCGGATGCCCACAGAGTTCGGGTAGCAACGTTGCTGGATTGTGGGACAGAGGAGTGTCTTTTTGTGCACACTCGTGGAGTGGCGACAAACTAAGGTACCTAAAAATCTCCATAAGCGACCCTTTAAAAAAAAAAAAAAAAATACCAGTTACCAGTTTTGAGTTACAGAGGAGGTCTAGTGCCAATTATTTTTCTCGCTCTGATGATCGCGGCAAAACCTCACATGTGATTTGAACACCGTTTACATATGCGGGTGGGACTTGCATATGCGTTTCTTTGCTGTGCGAGCTCTTGGGGACAGGCAGGTAAACCTTATGGAGGGACCGGGGTCTAAAAGACCCCCCAATCCCTCCTTTGCACATCAAAGTATTCAGATTGCAAAAAACTGAATACTGTACTTTACTGTAGGTTCACCTGAAATTTATATATTTTTTTTTTAAAAGCCAGCAGCTACAAATACAGCAGCCGCTGACTTTTAAAAATTAACACTTACTTGTCCAAGTCGCCCGCCTGGCTTTCCTCGGTAAGGGAATCGGGAAGTGAAGCGCTGCGGCTTCACTGCCCGGTTCCCTACTGCGCGTGCAGTTCCCACTGGTCCCAGTTGTGTTGTGGGAGCCAAGTGTTTCCCAGAACCCCCATCAGCTATACGGTTGGGGCATATGGAGAAATCACATTATCCAATCTGGTCCAGAATAAGTTATTAAAGTGAAATGATTCCAGGAACTCATTTTACACATCCCTCAACTAGACTAGAGTCTGCCAATCTTTTAGGCTGCATTCACATCTAATGCATTTTTAGTGTTTGTGCATTTTGCAGATTTGCAAAAATGCATCGGTGTGACTCCAGCCTTAAAGGAGAATACATTTTTTGCAATTGATGGCCTTAAATATGAAAAGTAGCCCCAGAGTTGTCTATACAGATATGCAAGTAAAATCCATCCTAATGTGCAGGTCGGAAAAAATGTCTTATGCATAATGTCATGTATTTTAGGGTCGAAACAACTAATCGATTATGAAATCGATTACAATTTTCATAAATTGATTAATCGGTCAGTAACATAATGGGGTTAAAAAAAAATTAGCCCTTTAAAGTACCAAAAAGCAAAACGCTACTGAAAATATTACTTTCGCTGCCCCACAGTAAAAAAAATTAACCCCTTACAGTAGCGATTACTTGCTCTTTGTACTTTTTGTTTTTTTAACCCCCATTATGTTACTAAACATCTCAGGCCGGGGTCACACCTCTGTTTTTTGGTGCTATTTGCAGAAACACACTACAGTTCATTCACATGTTTTCCTATGGGACACGTTCACATCCATGATTTTTTTTCAGCTGCTGCGTATTTGGAAAGGGCAAGGACTTAATGCAAAACGGTGCCATTTTGTTTTTCTTTGGTTCAATATACTTCAATGGAGAAGCTGCAGAAAAGCATGTCATGTGTTTTTGCGGCAATTTGTGTTTTGTAATCTGCCTAACAAATTGGGCCAAAAAAAAAAAAAATTAAAATGCAAACTTTTTTTTTAGGGCTGTTATCCAATTAATCAAAACATAATCGGCCAACTAATCGATTATGAAAATAATCGTTTGTTGCAATAATATATATATATTAGGGTTGTCCGATACTTTTTTTTAAATGTCATGTGACAGTTTTCAAACCACAATACAGACTAATGATATTTTCTTTAGAATTATGAAGAACTCTAACTCAAGACATTATAAAAGAATAAAAAAAAAAAAAAAGGATTTGCTTGTCACGCAGTAGTAAATTAGAATTTTCACAGAACATGTTGATAAATACAAAAAAAAAAAAAAAAAGTATTTGCGCGAGTACTCCCGCAAATACTCGGTATCGGTCCCGATACTAGTATCGGTATAACCCTAAGCCTTCATTTCCACTGGCGTTTTTACAGCCACTTTTCTGAGCGTTTTTTACAGCTTAAAAACGCCTGTCCATGTTTATTTTAGAAAAAAAAAAAAAAATTTGGAGCTGGAGCTTTACAAACGCCGCGGCCGCGTTTGAGCGTTTTTTAATGTCTGGCGTTTTTACAGCTCTATTGCTGGAGCTTCAGAACGCATTGGTCCCGCGTTTTTTTTGCAGCTTAAAAACGTCTCGGCCATCTACAGCTCAAAAACGTCATGGTGGGCATGAGGCCATAGACTAACATGGACAGGCGTTTTTAAGCTGCAAAAAACGCCCAGAAAAGTGGCTGCAAAAACGCCAGTGGAAATTATATATATATATATATATATATATATATATATATATATATATATATATATATATATACACACACACACACACACACACTAAACTTTGGATTAATACATAATTTCCTGAAGTCATTAAGTCCCAGTATCTGCCAAACACCAGGAACAAAGCCTCAGAGACCAATTGTTGAAGAACGTCCACAATGTGTTGAAGTTCCATTGTGGGAAAAAAATAAAAAACACACACCACAACATAAAACCCCAAGCAACGGCCATTATATTCATCAGCAACAGCAGGAGTAAACTCAAGGATGGGCTCATTAGCATCTGAAGACAGTTCCTACCAGGAACATCCCCTTAGCTCTTTCCACATTCTTGGCAGACACCATCAAAGCATTGTATGTATATAAATAAGCAGACAGCACCTTGGTTTCATGGTGGACATCAGCCCAGTACAGATAAGGCGGCTCAGTGAGTATTGGTGTGCTGCTGATTGAAAGTCAACAGATCCCTTCTCCCGGAAGATAACTAGGAGTACAAAGGGCGCTCCCAGCCCACACCACACAAGTCATCAACTTCCCCGCAAACTCCATGTTCTACAGCCCAGCAACACCACAAAAGATGCCAACAGGTGGACGGCTTTACCTTTAGAATAAAAATTGTAAAAATGAAGCTTTCCGCAGCATGAAAAACCCCAGAGACGCAAGACAAGATTGCAGCTTCACAATGATTGTTCACAGGCAGCCTATGGAGAATTGTATATATAAAATGACAGGCAGCCTCCTATCTGTACCTTCAGTAAACAAACCTCGCCTCTGCAATGTCAGCAAGACTGATAGCCACCAATCAGAAAATAGGAATTCAAAACATTTCTGTCACTTCAAAGTGCCGGGGGTCCTGGGATCAATCTCTACACAGGACACCATCTGGGGGTAGTGTGTAATAAAAAAAAAATATATATATATATATATATAAAAATTATTATTGGGTCAGCTAGGAAACCAGTATTATGAAAGAATAGGTCAACATGACAGCGCTGCTGTCAACCAAATCCAATGACGTGGGCGCAGGGGGTGGGGCCGATCCTGCAATTGGCGGCTATGGCAGGACTTGGCCGAATGCAGGACTCTGGAGCGCACCTGCAAGGTAACTCCCCCGGGAGAGCGCTTCTCAGAGGGGGTTATCTGAAGCAGGGAGGAGCCGAGAGAGCCGCCAAGGGACCCCAGAACAGGAGGATCACGGCCACTTTGTGCAAAATGAACTGTACAGTGGAGGCAAGTATATGTTCGTTAAAAAAATAAAAAAAAATAAATCGAACCTTTACAAATCACATTAAAGAAAGAGCACCATTATTTTACTCCACTTCCGATGTGACGTGCAGACCTGGTTTTGGGAATGTATCGCATGAAGTGTCTGTAACCTGTATATTGTTGTCATGCTGAATGTAGCGACAGGACTCCTTCCCTTGGTGGTGTTCAATAATATTTATATATAAAAAAAAAAAAAAAAAAGAGCACCAAATGTTTTATGCGCAGTTTTTGAGCACCTTAGTGTAAAAGGAGCCTAAGGGTGACCATACACCAGGGCATGGCAAATTCGAGACGCCAGGTTGCCATGCCGACTAGAAATTGCACAATTCCAATACTCAAGATGCCCGGGACATGTAGTTCCGGCGCTTTTCGGATAGAAGCATTCAGACAATAGCGCTGCCGCCCACATACGCCACCACCTCCTGCTATGCATCTCAGGCTCCGCTTTTTCATCTGTAGGCCAGGGACCGACATGGCGGTTGCCACTGGATAGAAGGTCTTGTTCCTGAACCAGAAGTGATGTGTGTGATGTCACTTCCAGGTCCCCGTTTACTGAAGTTTGTTGCCATTTCCCGGGCACATTCAAATTTAAGGTTTGCAACCTTAGCTTTTATATTTTATCAAAAACTTGGATAATTACCTTTTTGTGCCCCCTAAAATTATCTGAACCTTTGTATTTCCTAGACCTCTGCTGTAATATATTTACCATAAAAAAAATTGCACTACCATTTTATTCTTTAGGGTGGCATAGGGAGAAGGTTTTATTGTTGAAAAAGAAAGCTTTGTTCAGGAAAGAGCGAAGGGCGGCTCCTAACTTTTTCAGCTGACCCGTAGATTCAAAGCAATTTGTCAAGCTCTGCCATACACTCAAATTATGCAATCTCCTTTAGATCTACCAACAACTATGTAGTGCAAGGGCCTGCCTGGTATAATAGAAAGGCAATGGACCGTTTTAGGTTTGGCCTCCTATTACAGGGGTCTCTAAACTTTTCAAACCAAGGGCCAGTTTATTGTCCTTCGGGCCGGATTGTGGCCAGCGGGGGCAGAAAAATTCCTGAGCTCAGCAATGAGAATAAATATGGGCTCAGGGTTGGTGGTCAGTAGAAGGAATAGTAGTGCCCCTATTAGTAAAAGGATTATCCTATCACTGGTAAGGTATCAGTGGAATAAATAGTGCCCCCTTGTTGGTGGCAGTGGGAGGAATAGTAGTGCCCCTATTAGTAAAAGGAATATTATCCTATCACTGGTAAGGCATCAGTGGAATAAATAGTGCCCCCTTGTTGGTGGCAGTGGGAGGAATAGTGCCCCAGAGCCCGGATAGAGGCTAGGAAAGGGCCATCTCGGGCCATGGTTTGGAGACTCCTGTCCTATTACGTTTTGGTAAGTGTAAGGGAGACTGTACAGAGATTGTATAGTGTATGGCTTTAGATCTATCAATAACTGTTATGCAAGGGTCTGTCTGATAGGATACACAGATAGTGGAGGGGGGGGGGATTTCTACTGGGTGAACAAAAAACAAAACAAACAAACACTCCTCTATGGTCAGCTTAAGACCCCATGGAATAATTACACAGATAAAGCTCTCGATAGATCGTTGTACATATTCACACCAATCATAAATCGTCACATTTAAAGTGAAACAATCAAAAAATACAAAATCTGCCATCAAACTAGACAAAGCAGCCCAGCCCATGGCACCATGTGATAGAAACAACGACTAATCCCGCACACAGCATGCGTTTGTTTATAAAGACGAGCCATGCTTCCCCACTAATGCCAGCTTCATCCCGCACATCCAGATTAGATCAGCAGCCACAAGAATAATCAAACATGTGTATCCAAATCTAAAATGACAACGATTGAGCTGAATAAACAATCCCGTGTTCTGGGCTGGTGGAGAGGATCGGATCCCATCCACAAGGGCTTCCCAGGTTATATCCGACCCAATACACTGCCTGCATCCAACTTGGGAATATGACAATAGCACGTTTCTTTTCCCCCTCCTAAAAAGAGAATTGGCTTTGATGCTCACCAAAGCTAATCAACAACTAATTGTTCTTGGAAATTGGAGAGACAAGAGAAAGGAGCGAAGGGCTGAACGTCTGTGCCCCCGCCAGCCTCCATGGGAAGACCCTCTTTATTGTTTAATGGGATCAGGTCTCAGTCCCCATCTCCCCCTCCCCCCAGCAACCCCCACATCTCTAACTGGTGGGAAAGAGATAAAGCACATAGATGGTGGGGAGGGTGCGGATCCATCGGACAGGAAAACAAACCTGCAATTCAGAAACACACTCTTCCCACACTCCAAATTTTACATCTCGCCCTAGAAAACTCCCCTGCAACTAATGAGAGAAATAGAGCGAGAGATATAGATATATTTACACACACAAGCAATATGTCATAACCAACTTATGAATATCCATAAACATACAGTAAAACCTTGGTTTGCAAGCATAATTCGTTCCAAAAACATACTTTGTAATCCAAAGCACTTGTATATTAAAGCATTTTTTTTTTTTTAGAGGGTATAAAAGAGGAGAGGCACCTCTAAGTGTAGCAATAAGTTGCTAAATGTTGTACCTTCATTAAATGTAACCATATTGCTACACTTAGAGGCTCCTCTTTTCTAGACTCAGTTGTGACAAAACGCTACTCTTATATCAAGACATCGCTTGTTTCTCAAGTCAGAATTTATTAAAACATTTTGCTTATCTTGCAAAACGCTCTCAAACCAAGGTTTTACTGTACTGTTTAAATACTTGTATTATTTTTTTTTATTTTCCCTACTCCGTGACCGGGAGGAAGGGGGGGGTCCCGGTTAGAAGCAGCCTAGAAGTGTGGGGGGTTACCCAGTGTACAATCCTATAGAAAACCAGGAATAATGTACAGCAAATATATCCACACAAAATAACCATCTTGAAAATGCCCTTCCTCAATTATTATACTAGAAAAAATAAAAAAGTTTTATAACTTCCTCCATAGTGTTGGACTATGGGATGAGAGGTGACTGCATACAGATATGGAAGTGTACATTTATATATAAATAATCTAGAAAAGCCATAAATGAAAGATATAGATCTCTCCATGCAGATACGGAAGTGTAATGCAAAGCATCAGCCTGAAGAGCCGATACAAATCACATCATTATACTATACAAGACGATAAAACTGATTACACCGATCAGACATTGCTGGTGATTCATAGAAGAGTTATACAGCCAATTCCCCCCCCCCCCCAGGAGGGATTCAAGGATGGGAGGGATGGCAGAACACACCGACCAGAAGACGTCACTTTATTGGTGGAAAGAGTGTGCAGAGAGTGACCGACCCACACACACACTGGGGGGAGATTTACTAAAACTGGAGAACTCAGAATCTGGCTGCCATGCACAGCTGCACCAATCAGCTTCTAACTTCAGCTTGTTAAGTTAACCTTCGACAATAAAACCTTGAGCCCAGGTTCACACTGGGTACGATTTAATTTGATTTGAGATGCGATTTCACATGTGAAATCGCATCTCAAATCTGCGGCAATTGTCGGCAATGCCACCGTTCTAATCGGTGCGATGCCGCAGCTGCGGCGCTGCACCGATTTGAAAAAGTAGTTCCTGTACTACTTTTTGCGATTTCAGGACGCGAGTGACATCTGTGCAGAAACCTGCACAGATGTCTCCTAAATCGCGCCGAAATCGGGACTCCCGCAGCCCAGTGTGAACCAGGGCGGAAGCCGATTGGTTTCAACGCAGAGCTGCACCAGATTTTGCAAATTAACCCCACTGGACCAAGACCCCTTTCACACTGGGGCACTTTAGCGTTAAAAAAAAGCACCTGTAAAGCACCTTAAAAAGAAGCCTCATCTGCAATCCCAATGTGAAAGACCGAGGGCTTTCACACTGAGGCGCTGCGCTGGCAGGGCATCAAAAAAAGTCCTGCAGCGCTTTAGGAGTGTTGAATACACCGCTCCTAAAAGCGACCCTTCCCATTGAGGTGCTTTTTTTAAACGACAACGCGCCTGAAAAATGCTCCAGCGTAAAAGATGTCTTAGCTGAGCTTTACCAGCGTTTTTCAGGCGCTGGCAGTGTGTAAGGGCTCTTAAAGCACTCGGGCTTTCACATTGGGATTGCAGATGAGGCTTCTTTCAGGTGCTTTACAGGCTTTTTTTTTTACCACCAAAGCGCCTGAGAAACACCCCAGTGTGAAAGGGGTTTTAGAGGAATCTCTGACTAAAGACCTTTATCACCCCACTCAGAGTGTGTGTGTGTGTGTGTGTGTGTGTGTGTGTGTGTGTGTATCCCACCCAACCTATACAATTGGGATAGACACACACAGTCCAATCTATACAGATATTATAAAGATCTACAGGAGACATAAAAGAGGAAAGATGACAATAATAGGAAAACATGTATAAAGTTGCTGTCTGTACATAGTAAGGCTATGGTCAGCTTTAGAGAAGATATAGGGGTGTGTAATATATATATATATATATATATATATATATATATATATATATATATATATATACACACATATATACACACACACACTCCCCCAACCTATACAATTGGGATGCATGTATCAATCCATAGAGACATTATAAAAACCTACAGGAGACATATAGAGGAAAGGTGATGACAATCATATGAAGAAGTGTATAGACTTGCTGTGGATGGTGTAGGCGAGGGTCCTATATAGTATATACAGTACAATCACCCCCATATATACAACTGGACACACCAATCAATTGGTCTTCACAGATCTTTTATATAAAGGTCAATAAGCTATAGGGGGGGGGGGGGGGTATCTTAGACACAGAGATCAGGATATACAAACAAATGTATAAGAGTTGCTCAGATCTTTAGGAGGGTCAATAAATTATACCCCCCCCCCTCCCTTTTATTTGGAAGGGGGAGAATTATAAAAATGTGTAATTACAATCGGAGTCACACACACTTGTAGCAATGTACAGACATGACACATATGTCTTTATGAGGAAGAGGATACAATGTATGGAGGAGAGATGTTGGGGGGGGGGGGGGTAGTGATCCATATACAGCCCCCCCCCCCCCCATACACATAGATCCCGGTGTAGACGATAGGGACCCCCATCCTCTGTACAGTGCGGTCCCCCCGGACGCTCCGTCAAGTGGTAGTGAGAAGTTGGGTGAGCCGGGTATAGGAGGCTTCCTATGGTGCTAAGGTAGGTGGGTGTACTTACCAGAGCAGCACAGAGCAATGAGAAGAACGGTGAGGTATCGCAGCGCCATCCCGGTCTCCGGTCGCAGTGTCTGGGTGTGCCGTCCTCCGATCTTCTCCTTCCCTCCTCGCCGCTGCCTCCAGCACTGCCCAGCCAGCAGCAGGTGAATGGCGACGTCACATCCGGGCGGGCACGCCCCCTCCGCCCCTGTCCAGAGTGAAGCTGAGGAGAGGACGGACACCTGTCACCTGATCACCTCCTCAGTGTCCCCACAACACTGTGTGTCCCCGGAGAGCCCCTCCCCCACCTGTATACACCTCACACACACACCACACACCGGGGCTGAGCTTCTATCTCTCCACATACAGTTATGTTCTCTCCTCTCCCTCCAGGAATAACAACACGTTTCCTACAAATCTTACACATCTATACAGAGGAGCTGTTCAAATTCAACAAGGTCCAATCAGTAACAGAGGTCCAAGTCTGTGTTCTAATCTATGTCACTATACAGAGCAGCCGCAAAGTATTCACAGCGCTTCACTTTTTCCACATTTTGTTATGTTATAGCTTTCATTATTTTCCTCAGAATTCTACAACTAATACCCCATAATGACAGCAGGACAGAAGTTTGTTGGGAACTTTGCAAATTTATATAAAAAAAAAATCCCATGTAGATAAATATTCACAGCCTTTGCCCAATAGTCTGTTGAAGCCCCTTCAGCGCCATTTTCAGATCTCTCCAGAGACGTTTAAGCCTGGGCTCTGTCTGGGCCACTCAAGGACAGTCGCAGAGTTTCCCCGTACCCACTCCTGTGTAGGCATGTGCATTTCGTTTCGTTCCGAATCAAAATTCAGACGAATTTTCTATTATTCGGACATTCGGATGCATACGAATTCCCGAATTGCAATATTAGCGAATTTACCGAAATCAGAACGAACGTTTTCGATTCCGAATCGAAAACCCGCGGACTAAATTTGACCGGAACTCGAAAAAAAAAATATTTTCGAATTTAATTCGAAAAAAATTCTATTCGAAAAGAGACTATTTGTTTTCTAATCTGGTTGAAATATTTTCGATTTTGACCGGATTTTTTCGAAATTCGGTCGAAAACGAACAAATTCCGAAAACGAATTCAACACATGTAACGAACCTAACTTAACGAAAATTATTAAATGATGAATTGAAACGAAACAAAACAAATTTTTCACTTTTGCACATGCCTACTCCTGTGTTATCTTGGCTGTGTGTTTAGGGTCATTGTTCTGTTGGAAGATGAACCTTCTCCCCAGTCTGAGGTTCAGAGCGCTCTGGAGCAGGTTTTCACCAAGGATGTCTCTATACATTGCTGTATTCATCTTTCCCTCGATCCTGACTAGTCTCCCAGTTTCTGCTGCTAAAAAACATCCCCACACCATGATGCTGCCACCACCATGCTTCACTGTAGGGATGGTATTGATCAGGTGATGAGTGGTGTCTGGTTTCCTCCAGACATGACACTTGCCATTCAGACCAAAGAGTTCAATCTTTGTTTCATCAGACCAGAGAATTTTGTTTCTAATATTCTGAGTCCTTCCGGTCCTTCCATAGTGGGCGCAGGAGCTCTGCCCCCCTCTCTCCTGCAACCGTCACTCAACAATAGATATAATAATGCATTTTGGGTGACTGCATTTGGAGACAAACTGGCTGCATTTGGGGAAACTGGCTGCATTTGGGGGGAAACTGGGTGCATTTGGGGGGGAAACTGGCTGCATTTGGGGGGAAACTGGCTGCATTTGGGGGGGAAACTGGCTGCATTTGGGGGGGAAACTGGCTGCATTTGGGGGGAAACTGGCTGCATTTGAGGGGGAAACTGGCTGCATTTGAGGGGAAAACTGGCTGTATTTGGGGGGCTCTGCCCCCCTCTCTCCTGCAACCGTCACTCAACAATAGATATATTCATGCATTTGGGGGGAAACTGGCTGCATTTGAGGGGAAAACTGGCTGTATTTGGGGGGCTCTGCCCCCCTCTCTCCTGCAACCGTCACTCAACAAAAGATATATTCATGAATTTGGGGGGAAACTGACTGCATTTGGAGACAAACTTGCTGCATTTGGGGAAACTGGCTGCATTTGGGGGGAAACTGGCTGCATTTGGGGTGGAAACTGGCTGCATTTGGGGAAACTGGCTGCATTTGGGGGGAAACTGGCTGCATTTGGGGGGGAAACTGGCTGCATTTGGGGGAAAACTGGCTGCATTTGAGGGGGAAACTGGCTGCATTTGAGGGGAAAACTGGCTGTATTTGGGGGGCTCTGCCCCCCTCTCACCTGCAACCATCACTCAACAATAGATATATTCATGCATTTGGGGGGAAACTGGCTGCATTTGAGGGGAAAAACGGCTGTATTTGGGGGGCTCTGCCCCCCTCTCTCCTGCAACCGTCACTCAACAAAAGATATATTCATGAATTTGGGGGGAAACTGACTGCATTTGGAGACAAACTGGCTGCATTTGGGGAAACTGGCTGCATTTGGGGGGAAACTGGGTGCATTTGGGGGGGAAACTGGCTGCATTTGGGGGGAAACTGGCTGCATTTGGGGGGGAAACTGGCTGCATTTGGGGGGGAAACTGGCTGCATTTGGGGGGAAACTGGCTGCATTTGAGGGGGAAACTGGCTGCATTTGAGGGGAAAACTGGCTGTATTTGGGGGCTCTGCCCCCCTCTCTCCTGCAACCGTCACTCAACAATAGATATATTCATGCATTTGGGGGGAAACTGGCTGCATTTGAGGGGAAAACTGGCTGTATTTGGGGGGCTCTGCCCCCCTCTCTCCTGCAACCGTCACTCAACAAAAGATATATTCATGAATTTGGGGGGAAACTGACTGCATTTGGAGACAAACTTGCTGCATTTGGGGAAACTGGCTGCATTTGGGGGGAAACTGGCTGCATTTGGGGTGGAAACAGGCTGCATTTGGGGGGAAACTGGCTGCATTTGGGGGGAAACTGGCTGCATTTGGGGAAACTGGCTGCATTTGGGGGGAAACTGGCTGCATTTGGGGGGGAAACTGGCTGCATTTGGGGGAAAACTGGCTGCATTTGAGGGGGAAACTGGCTGCATTTGAGGGGAAAACTGGCTGTATTTGGGGGGCTCTGCCCCCCTCTCACCTGCAACCATCACTCAACAATAGATATATTCATGCATTTGGGGGGAAACTGGCTGCATTTGAGGGGAAAAACGGCTGTATTTGGGGGGCTCTGCCCCCCTCTCTCCTGCAACCGTCACTCAACAAAAGATATATTCATGAATTTGGGGGGAAACTGACTGCATTTGGAGACAAACTTGCTGCATTTGGGGAAACTGGCTGCATTTGGGGGGAAACTGGCTGCATTTGGGGGGAAACTGGCTGCATTTGGGGAAACTGGCTGCATTTGGGGGGAAACTGGCTGCATTTGGGGGGGAAACTGGCTGCATTTGGGGGAAAACTGGCTGCATTTGAGGGGGAAACTGGCTGCATTTGAGGGGAAAACTGGCTGTATTTGGGGGGCTCTGCCCCCCTCTCACCTGCAACCATCACTCAACAATAGATATATTCATGCATTTGGGGGGAAACTGGCTGCATTTGAGGAGAAAACCGTCTGTATTTGGGGGGCTCTGCCCCCCTCTCTCCTGCAACCGTCACTCAACAAAAGATATATTCATGCATTTGGGGGGAAACTGACTGCATTTGGAGACAAACTTGCTGCATTTGGGGAAACTGGCTGCATTTGGGGGGAAACTGGCTGCATTTGGGGGGGAAACTGGCTGCATTTGGGGGGAAACTGGCTGCATTTGGGGGGGAAACTGGCTGCATTTGGGGGGGAAACTGGCTGCATTTGGGGAAACTGGCTGCATTTGGGGGGAAACTGGCTGCATTTGGGGGAAAACTGGCTGCATTTGAGGGGGAAACTGGCTGCATTTGAGGGGAAAACTGGCTGTATTTGGGGGGCTCTGCCCCCCTCTCACCTGCAACCATCACTCAACAATAGATATATTCATGCATTTGGGGGGAAACTGGCTGCATTTTAGGGGAAAACCGGCTGTATTTGGGGGGCTCTGCCCCCCTCTCTCCTGCAACCGTCACTCAACAAAAGATATGTTCATGCATTTGGGGGGAAACTGACTGCATTTGGAGACAAACTTGCTGCATTTGGGGAAACTGGCTGCATTTGGGGGGAAACTGGCTGCATTTGGGGGGGAAACAGGCTGCATTTGGGGGGAAACTGGCTGCATTTGAGGGGGAAACTGGCTGTATTTGAGGGGGAAACTGCCTGTATTTGAGGGGGAAACTGGCTGCATTTGGGGGGGAAACTGGCTGCATTTGAGGGGGAAACTGGCCGCATTTGGGGGGGGGGGACTGGCTGCATTTGAGGGGGAAACTGGCTGTATTTGAGGGGAAAACTGGCTGTATTTGGGGGGCTCTGCCCCCCTCTCTCCTGCAACCGTCACTCAACAAAAGATATATTCATGCATTTGGGGGAAACCGACTGCATTTGGAGACAAACTGGCTGCATTTGGGGAAACTGGCTGCATTTGGCGGAAACTGGCTGCATTTGGGGGAGAAACTGGCTGCATTTGGGGGGGGGGACTGGCTGCATTTGGGGGGGAACCTGGCTGCATTTGAGGGGGAAACTGGCTGTATTTGAGGGGGAAACTGGCTGTATTTGGGGGGAAACTGTCTGTATTTTGGGGGGGGGGGACTGGCTGCATTTGAGGGGGAAACTGGTTGTATTTGGGGGGAACTGTCTGTATTTGGGGGGAAACTGGCTGCATTTGAGGGGAAACTGGCTTCATTTGAGGGCAAACTGGCTTCAATTTGAGGGCAAACTGACTGAATTTGAGGGGGCAAACTGGTAGCGTTTGATGGGTACAGTGGCTGCATTTAATGGGCACAGTGGTAGCAATTGTTTTTTTGTTTGTTTTTTCATTTTGTTTGCGCCCCCCCAAAAATTTTGAGCACCAGCCGCCACTGCATTCAGGTGCCTTTTGGAAAACCCCAGGCGGGCTGTCATGTGGTATTTACTAAGGAGTGTTTTCCATACAGGCCTGATTGGTGGAGTGCTGCAGAGATGGTTGTTCTTCTAGAAGGTTCTCCTCTCTCCACAGAGACATCTATCAGGCTCTATCAGAGCGACCATCAAGTTCTTGGTCACCTCCCTCACTAAGGTCCTTCTCCACCAATCTTTCAGATTGGCCGGGCAGCCCACTCTAGGAAGAGTCCTGGTGGTTCCAAACCTCTTCCATGTACAGATAATGGAGACCACTGTGCTAATTGGGACCTTCAATGCTGCAGAAATGTTTCTGTACCCTTCCCCAGATCTGTGCTTCCATACAATCCTGTCTCTGAGGTCTACAGACAATTCCTTGGACTTCATGGCTTGGTTTGTGCTCTGACATGCACTGGTGGCAAGAGAGAGAGGGTGGGCCCTTTATAGATGCACTATCACTGGTTAACTGTGGGACCTTCTATAGATCAGGTACCCCCATCACAGCACCCCCTTATATCAGGTGTCCTCATCACATCACCCTCTTATATCAGGTGTCCTCATCACATCACCCACTTATATCAGTTTTCCTCATTACAGCTCCCCCTTATATCAGGTACCCCATCACAGCACCCCCTTATATCAGGTTTCCCAATCACAGCATCCCCTTATATCAGGTGTCCCCATCACAGCACCCCCTTATATCAGGTGTCCCCATCACAGCACCCCCTTATATCAGGTGTCCTCATCACATCATCCCCTCTATCAAGTGTCATATTACATCACCCGCTTATATTAATTTTTCTCATCACATTACCCTCTTTTTTTCAGGATGCACCTCTGGGCACAGGTTCCCTTTATACTGTTTTGCCGAGATGTGTCCCCCTGGTGGATAATGACCGCCATGGAAAACGCTCTAGCTCCGAACATTACCGGAGAGCTGTGCATGAGCCGTAGACTGCGCCTGCGCAATGAACAGTGCATTGTGACAGTCGATGCCGCACGCTCCTGATGGTCGCTCTACTCTGCAAGGGGGGCTGGTGTATTCCAATTTTATTATGTAAGGGGCGGATGCCACAAACTACCCCATCAACAGTGCAAAACTCGCCCCTTCTTTTCATACACCTGCCCCCCCTCGCAGACGATATAATAGTAATACACACGCCACGGGGGGGGGGGGGGGGGGGAACGTGGTGTGTGTATTACTATCATATCGTCTGCGGGGGGGGGGGGGGGGGGGGGGCGGGTGTATGAAAAGAAAAGCAAGTTTTGCACTGTTGCTGGGGGAGTTTGTGGCATCCGCCCCGTACATAATAAAATTGGAATACACCAGCCCCCCTTGCAGAGTAGAGCGACCATCGGGAGCGTGCGTCAGCGTGTGGCACACTATTGTGCTCATTGCCCATGCGCCGTGTCCAGGCGATGCACAGCGGTGTTGAGCGGCAAATTTTCGGAGGCCAGCTGCGCCTGCGCAGGACAGAGCAGGAGGTTCGCTGCGTCTGCGCAGGACAGAGCGGGCAAAATCCGCCGGGGGACAATTCTCGGCAGGACACTGGCATCAAAGTTTATTGGATTCTGTGACCTCCTCTCCAAGTGAGATGTCATCATTATGTGATTGCAGCCTGCTCTGGTCTTCCATGATAGTATTATGAGTAGTTCAGTTATTCTGAAATTCTGTAAAAAGACAAATACTGACACCATAGTGTAAAATAGGAAGTAAAACTATTTACGGGTTTGTATCACCATATTTCTCCATAAGTCTTTATTTAAACATCCAGATGGTTGGGTGCAGTCTCAGGACAAGGTCATCTAGTACCCAAGGCAGAGAAGGCAAAGACGTGACCCCCCCCCCCCCCCCCCCGTCCACCTTCTCTAAGATACCACCTATTAATTCAAGGCCCCCCCTGCCGGGACAGGGGAAGGTGACACAACGTTGGGTTAAAGTTACAACCACTTTTTTGCTACAAGTAAGCCTATAATAAGAATTACCTGTCGCTACCCCGGATATCTCCTAAACCTGCACAGTTTAGGAGATATCCCCCTTTATCTGCATGTGCCGATATCATTGGCACATGTGCACTGAAGCAACGGCAGTGCGCATGTTCAGCGCATGTTCAAATCAAAGCATCCTATAATTATACATACAAGCAACTGTGACTGATCAATTGTCAAGTTCCTCCACCCCAAACTCGCTCATCCATGTCTTCATGGACCTTGCTTTGTGCACTGGTCCAAATCATTTGGTGGGGGGGGATTATGGTGTGGGGTTGTTATTCAGGGGTTTGGCTTGGCCCTTTAATTCCAGTGAAGGTAACTCTTAAGGCGGCAGCATACCAAGACATTTTGGACAATTTCATGCTCCCAACTTTGTCGGAACAGTTTAGGGACGGCTCCTTCCTGTTCCAACATGACTGCACACCAGTGGACAGAGCAAGGTCCATAAAGACATGGATGAGTGAGTTAGGGGTGGAGGAACTTGTTTGACCTGACCTCAACCCAATAAAACAATTTTGGTATGAATTAGATCATAGACTGCAAGCCAGGCCTTCTCATCCAACATCAGTGCCTGACCTCACAAATGCACTTCTGGAAGAATTGTCAAACAATCCCATAGACACACTCCTAAACCTTGTGGACAGCCTTCCCAGAAGAGTTAAAGCTGTTATAACTGTTAAGGGTAGACCAACTCATTATTGAACCCTACAAACTTAAAGGGTCACTAAAGGAAAAAAAAAAATTGCTGAAATGACTGTTTACAGGGTATAGAGACATACAAGTTAACTGATTCCTTTTAAAAATGATTAAAAATAGATAAAAATCAATCATATAATGTGCCTGCAGTTTAGTTTCACTTTTAAATTGGTTTCATGTTTCTGTGAAGTAGAGAGACACACACAAAAACAAACAAATCCAGGGCAGTGTTTTGTTTTTAAAATGAATCTGATTGGTTCTGAGGAGTTTTAGACACACAGTAATGACAGCTTGGACCACAGTGAAAAGCTGCTAAGAGATTTTTCATTAAAAGAGCCAGACAAGCAGGAAGTGTGGAGATCAGAGCAGAATTACAGCAACTTCAAAGCAAAAACGAACAATGAGGACATAAAACCAGGACTGCAGTAAGGTAAAGGAAGCTATTTTGCTAAAAAAAAAAAAAAAATTCCTTTAGTGATCCTTTAAGCCTCGTACACACAATCAGACATCAAACAAACTTTCCCTAGGATTCTTGTCCGAAGGGAGTTGTCCGGTCACACCCATAGCATACACACGCTCTGACTTTTCTGCAAACTTTTCTAAAACTTTCCCAACATCACGTGTTTTTTCTGATCTTTTCTGCTCCTTACCGCCACCCTTTGGTTAACTTCTGCTATTGTTGGTTGATTTTAACATTGGTTCTGAGCATGCGTAGTTGCACTTTGTACAAAAGTCCGATTGCTTGCTGTACACACGGTCCGACAAGGCACCATCGGACTTTTGTTGCCGAAAAGTTTGTTCATTTGCAGACCGAACCTTTTGTCCGATGAAACCCAAAAAAGTTTGTCCGATGGAGCGTACACACGGTTGGACTAATTTGAAAACTTGCTGATTTTGAAGTTTGTTGGCAAAAAGTCAGGTGTGTACGGGCCTTAAGACTGGGATGACATTAAAGCGGAGTTCCACCCAAAAATGGAACTTCCGCTTAATCCACTCCTCACCCCCATACATGCCACATTTGGCATGTAATTTTTTGGGGGGGGGAGTGGGGGCTTCAGGAGGAGTGGGACTTTCTGTCCCACTTCCTGCTTCCGCCGAGGGGCTGGTTAGGCGATTAAGCTTAATCGTCTACAGCAGCCCCTCCCTGTAGGCGATCGCATGGGACACATGACAGGTCCCATGCGATCGCCTGTCCAATCAGCGGCGGGCCGCACAGCGCGCGCATGCGCAGTGCCGCTCGCGCATGCGCAGTGGGTGCCCGGCCGTGAAGCCGAAGGCTGTCACGGCTGGGTGCCCACAGTGAGAATGAAGACGCCGGCCGGGTAGGGGGGGAGAGGAGCGGAGCCCCCAGCCGGCGCGTCGCTGGAACGTGGAGAAGGTAAGTGAATGTTTATTAACAGCCAGCAGCTACACTTTTTGTAGCTGCTGACTTTTAATAAACATTATATTTGGCTGGAACTCCCCTTTAAAGTTCATGTGGGTGTAAAGGCAGGTGTCCCAATACTTTTGACAATATAGTGTATGTAAGATTTCCTGCAGTCTGTACACAAAATTTTCAATTTGAAATTTTCCTTGATATTGAATCCGGGGGATTCAGTTATAAAAATCTTGCCTGCAATTCTCCTGAATTTTTCCACTTTTTTCATACTGCTGAGGCTGGCACATTACATTTAAGTGGACTGTTCCTTTAAAAACAGTTTGGGGAGGGTTTTTTTTTTAAACGCTCAGTGAAAAGCATCTGAATGGCTATTGGCTGGAAGGATTTGTTGCCTTAAAGCACCTGGGAGCTCACCTTTGTCCTGAAAACACAGGCTCGTTCATTCACCACGCCCGACACGCTACTCAGCATTTTCTGGAGCCTCACTGATAAAGCTGGACATGGATAGATTGTTTTTGTTTTGTCAATCAGCGAGCGGCTGATCAGAAAAAAACAGATTCCACCATACACACAAGTAAGGGCGGATTCACACTGCCCTAATCTGGTCCCTCCAACACTTTGGGCAAAGAGCAGCTAACCTGCGGGTTCTGTGTGGGTTAGCTGTGGTTTCCCATAGACTATGATGTTCTGCGCTTTTGGTGTGATTGCAGAAAGCACAGCAAAGATGCAGCATGCACATAGTCCATGGGAAACCACAGCTAACACGAAACCCACAGGTTAGCATGCACTTTAGCAAAAGCACAGTGTGAAGCTGTCCTAAGGTGGATGGAAGAATCTTCTCCAGTGTCTTATTGTATTTTGACAGCAAAGACTCGTCCGCTGTTAGAATACACCAATCAGTCCTGCAGCTGCTGATCGAATGAAACATTTCCAACATCCCATTAAATCTGGAGCTCCACCCAAAAGGGGAAGCTCTCTTGTTTGCTCCCCCCTTCACTGCCACATTTAGCCCCTTTCGGGGGAGCGGGTACCTGTTTTTGACAGGTACCCATCCTCTAGAAATTCGCCTCCCCTCCTTCTTCCTCCTCTGCTGGGCCATTCACAAAATGCAGTGCAGTAGGGTGCAAGCTGTGGAGCCGCAATGCTGTACCGTCGGTTTCCCTTACAAGGAATGGCGGCAGCAGCACCCAAGAGCCAATTAAAAATCTGCTGGAGTGCCCACATCGTGGGATCACTGGACAGGCAAGTGTCCTAATATTAAAATTCAGCATCTACAGTATTTGTAGCGGCTGACTTAAAAAAATTTGGTGGGGGGCTGGGTGTGCCGCTTTAAAAAAAGTCGATCATTAAATTGCCATCTGTCAAACGTGAATGTCCACAGATGAATTGAAATTTGCTGGTCGCTGCTAAACTGAAGTAATACTATACTCACCTTGGATCCAGTAAGGCCTGATCACACCTATGGATTTTTTTGTGCATTTTGAGTTTTGTAGAGACACACTACAGTCCATTTAACATGGTTTTCTATGGATGTAGTTCACATCTGTGCATTTTATGGAAAGGGCCAGGGACTATTTTCTGTTTTTTTGGTTCCATAGACTTCAATGGATAAAAAAAAAGGCATTGCAAAATGCACCTGGAATATGCAAACTGCAACCTGCATAGGTGTGAACCAGGCCTATTGAGACGTCCCGGAGCTCCACACTGGTCTCGGTCCCCGGCTGATTCCAATTGCCGGGCGGAAGTGACGTTGCTTCCATGCAACGGGGTGCAATCAGCTGCGGCAGCACACTGTACGGGGGCAGAAAGGCAGGTAAGTAACTTTAATGCAGACGAAAGAAAGAAAGCAACAAATAGGGACTTTGTGTGAGGACATGACCAATAGGAACCATGTACCTCCATCCCTAACTAGTAAAAAAATGGGGACTAAAGGGAGGGAAAATGGGAGGGGATACAGGGTAAATTGGGACTTTATATGAATCACACAGTCTCGAGAAAACACCCATTAATAAAAATAAAAATATTTATTGGTACAAACAAACCATAATAACATAAAAAACACAATGATTGATGGTGTTTTGTATATATCCCATAGAGTTACATATATGTACACATGCACGTATAATGTAAACATCTCACAGAGACAACTACAGGAATAGCCTCCCAAATCCCTGATTTGCATAGGTATATCTGGAGAGAGACCCTGGCGTAATGGCATCTCAATCTTGGAGCCACAATAAATAAATAGGACATTGAGTAAAAATCAAGGACACATAAATACAACCATGGCTTATAACTAGCTTGACGCGTTTCGTTGTTTGGTATTACCACTCTTCAGGAGCAGGCACGTGATGCATTTCTAAAACAAAATACAAAAAAATTCATAAACAATTGACATGTGGCAGAGGAAAAATTGTACATATATACAGAGATGGAGCCAATCCTATAGTGGTACTTACAGACAGGCAGGTATGCTGTGTAAGGAAATTTAATGCAGACGAGACAAAGCACGTCTCTTCTGAATTTTAAATCCTGCCTGTTTTCCCCCTTTTTTTTCTTTTTGTTTTTTTAACTAAAGTTCCACTTTAGTCTCGGTTCACACTTGATGCTGATTACGCATCACAATGGTACTCTGTTCATGTAAACCTCTGCGCAAGTCAATGTTAAAGTAGAACTAAAGGCAAATATTTCTGTTTGGATAGGGTAAGGGAGGGTTATAATCCCTTGTCAGATTTTTTTCCCGCCATCTGTGTCCCATTGCAGAGATTTCCCCTCACTTCCTGTTCCATAGCCAAACAGGAAGTGACTGGAAAACCCTGCAAATTAAGGGAATCTCTTGGGGGGGGGGCAGGTCACCAGAACTAGTGTCCCCATTGGAGGACATCCCCTCGATTACTTTTCTGGGGACAACCAAAAATTTGGAATTTTCATTTACTTTCTCTTTTAATGATAATGATAAACAGGACAAAAAGTGAGGGTGAATCTCTTTAACCGGGGCGCACAGAAAGCAATAGAAATTGACAGATGTTCTAATCTCTCTCCAATCTATCCAAAACTTTAAAAAAAGTTCTGTCTTTAGTTATACTTTAAAGGGGTTGTAAAGGAAAAAAATGTTTTCCCTAAATAGCTTCCTTTACCTTAGTGCAATCCTTCTCACTTACCTCATCCTTCCATTTTGCTTTTAAATGTCCTTATTTCTTCTGAGAAATCCTCACTTCCTGTTCTTCTTTCTGTAACTACACACAGTAATGCGAGGCTTTCTTCCTGGTGTGGAGAAAGCCTTTTGAGGGGGGAGGGGGCGAGCAGGATTGTCAGGGCGCCCACTAACACACAGCTCCTTTCTCTATTTGCAAAGTAGAGAGTTGCCTGCTCGCCCCCTCCCCCCTCAAGAGGGCTTTCTCCACACCAGGGAGAAAGCCTTGCATTACAGTGTGTAGTTAGACAGAAGAACAGGAAGTGAGGATTTCTCAGAAGAAATAAGGACATTTAAAAGCAAAATGCAAGGATGAGGTAAGTGAAGGAGGACTGCACTAAGGTAAAGGAAGCTATGTAGGGAAACATTTTTTTCCTTTACAACTCCTTTAAGTTAACGACATCCCAAAAACAGGTTGCAAAACACAGTGTGATTGGCTGAATCCAGTGTGGCAAAAAAAAAAGGAGCATGCACCTATTTCGCATTGGTGCGGTTCGATTTGAGCCATACAAAACTAATGGACTAAAATCACGCTGCAAAGAATCGCGTATGATTTGAACAGGAATGCGGTGCGATTTCTGTCTGAACCTCATGCGTTTTCCCTCACCACATCAGTGTGAACCAGCAGTTAATTCTGCATTGAGAAAGCTGAATATCTGCAGCTAGTTTGATGCATTCAGAGTTAGTCAAACACCTTCTCTGGATGCAGCAACACGTTGTGCTATTCCTGCGTACAGACTGGCCAATTAGCTCCAGCCAGTTTGTCTGCAGCCAAAACGCCAGAGGAATGCTGACCCTGGACGCACGCTGTCTGCATTCAGTGGGAGTTGGAAGCTCTGTGTGTCTCTATGCGCTCAGATGAGCAGTTACATGTGAATGGCAGCAGCACCAGCCATTGATCTGTACCAAGTACAAATCTGACCCCTGCCACTGACAGCTCCAGCTATTTGTACACAGCGCGTTTACAACCGCTGGCAAGAATTTACTGATTGGGGACAGGATTTCACTCCAAGCCAAATGGGGCCCTCTCTGCACTCCTATACACTGTGCCAAGACGCGTATGGTGTGCCCACAGATCCTGGCCTGAACACAAAGGGATGCTTTAAAAAAATAAAAATGAGTGTAGCACTACCCCCGAAGGAGCTGCTGGTTTAGATTTGGGCCTGCACTCTTCCTGTTAACCCCAAAAATTTGGCTCAATCCCCCCCCTGGCACAACTGGACAATAATGAGATTGTGGACCCCAAATCTCCTTCACCTGCCTCACAGATGCAAAGACAGAGTCCCACACAAAATGTAGCTTAACCAGTGGTAAGATGGAAAAAAGGATAAAACAATGGTTATGCAATCAACATTTAAATACATACAGCTCCCTGCATAAGTCAATGAAGTACCACTGATTTGAATTATACCTGCAGTCAGACCCAAACAACTTGACCTGAGGGCCAGACATGAATGAAAGTATGGTGGAGGAATCTCTCAGTGCAATGAGATCAACACTGGGGCACCTCTCCACCAAGTCTCACATAAAACAGTAGAGATCACAAAATGATGTAAACAGATATAACAGTACTTAAAGGGTCACTAATGACTGTTTACAGGGTATAGAGACATAATAGTTAACCGATTCCTTTTAAAAATGATTAAAAATAGATAAAAATCATATAATGTACCTGCAGTTTAGTTTCATTTTTAAACTGGTTTTATGTTTCTGTGAAGTAGAGAGACACACAGAACAAAAAACAAATATACAGGGCAATGTTTTGTTTTTAAAATAAATCTGATTGGTTCTGAGGAGTTTTAGACACACAGTAATGACAGCTTGGACCACAGTGAAAAGCTGCCATGAAATTTTTCATAAGGAGCCAGACAAGCAGGAAGTGTGGAGATCAGAGCAGAATTACAGCAACTTCAAAGCAAAAATGAACAATGAGGACATGAAATCAGGACTGCAGTAAGGTAAAGGAAGCCATTTGGCTAAAAAAAAATAAAATAAAAATTCTTTAGTGATCCTTTAACCACTTAAGACCCGGACCAAAATGCAGGTAAATGACCAGGCCCCTTTTTGCGATTCGGCACTGCGTCGCTTTAACTGAAAATTGCGCGGTCGTGCGATGTGGCTCCCAAACAAAATTTGCGTCCTTTTCTTCCCACAAATAGAGCTTTCTTTTGGTGGTATTTGATCGCCTCTGCGATTTTTATTTTTTGCGCTATATACAAAAATAGAGCGACATTTTTGAAAAAAAATCAATATTTTTTAGTTTTTGTTATAAGAAAAATCAAATAAACAAAATTTTAGTCAAACATTTAGGCCAAAATGTATTTAGCCACATGTCTTTAGTAAAAAAAAATCACAATAAAAAAAAAAAATACCTACCTACCGGGAACAGCGACACTAATACAGCGATCAGAAAAATGATCGCTTAGTGGCACTGGCAATAGGGAGTGAAAGGGTTAACTAGGGCGGTGATCAAGGGGTTAAAACTTTATTAGGGTAGTTACGTGGGCTACCCTAGACCTAACACTAACTGACTGTAACACTGCCTGTCACACTGACACTAACTGCAGTGATCAGTACATATGATCACTGCATTCAGTGACACTGTGACAGGGGGTGGGGGGGGTGATCACAAGGGGTTAATGTGCCTGCGTGTCCTGGTGTCAGTGTTGTGTTGTGCAGACTTACTATGTGATGTGATCTCTCCACTGCAGGGGAGCGCGTGCATTGGCTGGGAGCGATCCAGAGGGGGCGGACAAAAACGAACCACCGCCCCCTCAGCATGGATCGCTCCTACAGCCACCGGGACCGTCGCATGTACAGGGGGGGTCCCGATCGGACCCCCGACCCACGTCAAGGCAGCCACGTACAGGTACGTTGATGTGCCTGTCCGTGCCATTCTGCCGACGTAAATGTACATGCGGCGGTTCTTAAAGAGGAGGTTCACCCTAAATAAACAATTTTCCATATGATCCAGCATACTGGCGTCAGCGCCAGTATGCTGTTTTTTTTTTTTTTAAATGCCACACTTACTGTCTAATCTTGAATTTTTATTTATCTCCCCCATCGGTGGATGGCGCCTGTATATCCCGTCACGGCTTACGAAAATACCCGATTTAGGACTCGGGTATTTCCGGCGCAATACGGCGCCTGCACACAGACCTAGGAGCTGACTGCGCAGGCGCCGTATTTCTCCGAGTCCTATTTTGGCTTTTTTCGGAGGGCGACTCGGAGAAATACGGCACCTGCGCAGTCAGCTCCTAGGTCTGTGCGCAGGCGCCATATTGCGCCGGAAATACCCGAGTCCTAAATCGGGTATTTACGGAAGCCATGACGGGATATACAGACGCCATCCACCGCGGGGGAGATAAATCAAAATTTAAGATTAGACAGTAAGTGGAGCATTTAAAAAAAAAAAAACAGCATACTGGCGCTGATGCCAGTATGCTGGATCACATGGGAAAGATTATATTTAGGGTGAACTCCCGCTTTAAGTGGTTAAGCTCCCCCTAGTGAACAGTTCAACGGTTGAGTGTCCTGTGATGACCAATTGCAAGAATGGAGGAACAGGATACTGTTCCTTTAAGGCTCCATTCACATCTAGACGTTTTGTCGCCTGAAGCCCGACGCTGCAGCAGCCTGTGATACGCTGGAGGGGCGAATTTACATTGTCGGCTATGGAGATGGTTCACATCTCTACGCCGAACACCGATATGCCTGAAGCCTGAAACAAGTCCCGGACCCTTTTTTTCAGGCGTATTCGGCGTTCGGCCCTCCAGCAAAAAAACAATAGGCGTTTTGTCGCCGCAAATTGCGGGGACAAAACACCTATTGCATGTCGCCCGAATACGCCGCTGCCGCCGACGCCTAGGTCTGAATGGAGCCTAAGAGTCAGTAGATCTTCATCTAGCCACGTTGGTGCACTTACTTATTTGTACTCCAATGGACAGGGTGAAAGAAAGAATAAAGCAACCAATTGAGGCACGCAGGTTAACAGTAAAGTGAATGCTGTTTTCCCCCAGGCACTGTATCGCTCCTAGGTGGTGCTGCAGACGCCAATAAGCACAAGCAAAGTCTATGATAATCACCCTCCTTCCAGTCAGTTAACTATGTTGATGGGCAAGTCCGCTCACACAGACGAGGCCTTGTTTCGGTGGATTCTCTCGGTCCGGAACTCTTCCTCAATGATCTCTGGTCTTCCGCACGGCTGCTCTCTGAATACCGGAGAATGGGCGACTCCCGATGATGCAAGCTATAGACTGATCTTCCTCTAGTCTGCTCAGCAACTGTCTGTAAGGATCCCTCTCTGGCTAGGCGATCCGCTCTCGGTAACTTTAGGCCCAGGCCTCTCAGGCCTAGCGCGCCCGCAAGCTAACTCCCTTGGGAGAGCGTTTCTCAGAGGGATTAGCTGATGTGGGGAGCAGCCGAGAAAGCCACAGAGGGACCCCAGAAGATGAGGATCTGGGCCACTCTGTGCAAAACAAACTGCACAGTGGACCGTGAAGTATGACATGTTGGTTATTTAAAAAAAAAAAAGGAAACCTTTACAACCCCTTTAATGTTCTCCGGCTATTTCCTCTACAGATTGAATGTTATTCATAAAAAAAATTAGAAATATATCACATTATGACCACTAGATGGCGCAAAGTAGCATGTTTCTTTTATACTGAGCACCATCTAGTGGCTATTATGATGTATTTTCCCCATTCACAATTTTTGCTTCCATTGAAACATTTGATCTACAGAGAATATACCCTTAGAACATTCGGTTTTGTCCCATCTCTACAGAACCAATTTACATGCAGTTTAGATGGATGAACAGCTATGTGAATGTTTTATAAATACACCCCATAGTATAAAGTTCTCCTATGCAAAATAACATTTTAGGGATTCATCTAGCCAGCTCCTGTCCTCGTTTGCCTTAGATACTATCAGAGGTGACTCTCCTGAATGTCACACTGTTGTCATTTTATTTTCAGTAACTTGGAAATGAAACGCTATCACATGAGACAAAACTGCTGTCTACCTCCGCTAACTAGATGTGGGCGTATTGTGAAATAACAAGCAGCTGCTGTTTTTTTGCTAAGGAAAGGTTAGTAATACTCTTACTGCGTAAATCGTTATTTTTATAGCCTAAGGCTTTAGTATAATTCAAACAGCACGAAACAAGCAACGCACATACCAACATCTAATTATATTCTCTGCACATTGAGTGTAATTTACTCATATGACAGGTTCATCGAGATCCGATAAAGCTGAAATAACCCTGATAAGAAATTGTATAATTAATTTTTTTTTGTACAGAGTAGTATGCTGAAAATACAAATAATTATTATATATGTTAATGGAGAACTGCCAGATACCATACATACGTTTTTATCTGTCGCTGATTTAGGCTGGCTTCACGTGTGCAATATAGTGTCACACAGCTATGCATTACCCCAACACACAGTGTGACACCCTAATGCACCTGCAATGTATAGATGTACACTGGGGTGCAATGTGTGTTGAAAAAAAATGTGTACTGTATGTACAGACCAAAAGTTTGGACACACCTTCTCATTCCAAGGGTTTTCTTTATTCTCATGACTATGAAAATTGTAGAGTCACACTGAAGGCATCAAAACTATGAATTAACACATGTGGAATTATATACATAACAAAAAAGTGTGAAACAACTGAAAATATGTCATATTCTAGGTTCTTCAATGTAGCTACCTTTTGCAGCAGACACATCTCTAGAACAACTCTTAGGCCACGTACACACGATCAGACTGGTCCGATGAAACTGGTCCAACGGACCGTTTTCATCGGACCAGGCTGAAGTGGTCTGATGGTCTGATGTGCGTACACACCATCGGACCAAAAATCCGATCAGACCAGAACGCGGTGACGTAGAACACAACGACGTGCTGAAAAAAGGAAGTTCAATGTTTCCATGCATGCGTCAACTTGATTCTGAGCATGCGCGGATTTTTGGTCCGATGCTTTGGCGTACTATATATATATATACACACACACAGTGGAACCTTGGTTTAGTTGTGTGTTTTAGTTGTGTCTAGGCAGCCCATTCAATATAAATAGTCGTAACACAACACACCTTAACACTCAAAATACTGCACATTGAGGGAGCTGTGGTGGCTCAACGTGATTGGCACTGCCCTGACAAGCCGTTCACCTCTGCAGCCAAGGGTTTGGATTCCGGGCTCGGCTACATGTGAATTGAGTTTGGTGGTCTCAGCCCGGCTCCCGGTGGGTGTGCTATGCAAGGTACGTCTGTGCTTAGTACCCCCCCCCCACAAAACCACCACACTTGCACGCACACAAAATTGGTTGAACACGCACGCACTTTGGTCATGCGGTCTCCTAAAAAAGAGAGGCGAAGGACCTGCGGGGCTGGCTGAGCGGGCTAGACTCCCTCACTTCCTCATAGGGGGAGTCCCTCTGCCCTGTTGGAGTCCTGTTGGGCTCCCAAGCGGAGCAGGTAGGGTGGGGAGGGTCTGCCTACTCCCAACTCCTGCAGTCCGGCTCCTCTCTCTCAAGTTCACGAACAAAATACACTTTAAAAAATAAAATAAAAAATACTGCACATACTGCATGCCACATTTTTTTGGGCAGTGCAGCGCAAGTTTTTTAGAAGGTGTGTACCTCAACGCACCTTCCAAAGGACTTGCATTGCAAAGTACTAACAGGCATTGACATTCATCAGGCTGTGAACGGGCCCCTAGTATTCTGAGTCTAAGCCCACGTTCACATTGGGCCGCTTTGAAATGCGATTTGACATGTCAAATCGCCAGCTATTGCTGGCAATGTCACCGTCAGAATCGGTGCGATGCCAATTCACAAAAAGTAGTTCCTTTACTATTTTTGGCGACTTCAGGGGCGATTTGAATAGACATCTGTGCATGAACCCTCACACATGTTTCTGTCAAATCGCTGACTTTGATTTGCCAGTTTAAGATCGTGCGAGTTCACATAGCTGTTCATCCATCTAAACTGCATGTAAGTTGGTTCTGTGCAGATGGGACAAAATCGAATGTTCTAAGGGTACATTCTTAGCAAATCAAATGTTTCACTGGAAGCAAAAATTGTGAAAGGGGGAAAATACATCATAATGGTAATTTGGGCGCTCATGTGATATCTGGATTTGCAAAGGAAAATAAAATAAAATATTTTATGGCCACTAAGGAGTATATTTAATTAATTAGTGAACATTTTACAATAATTCAGAATGTTTGCTCATTGATCATACTCTACAGGTTTCCTTTACTAATCTGGGGCTTGTAAGACAGTATAACTATAATATGTAGATAAATATATTCTTTTTTAATTTGTATGGTTTTTTAATACATAGCTCAGTGTGTCAGCAAACATACATTCCTTGAATGGTAAATATGTGGAAATGTTAAATTCAGAGTTCATTTATGTGACAGATTGCACAGCAATGTTATTCCAGATAACAAAATGATGAGCTGGAATGGATTAGGTGCTAAGAGCCAATCTTTGTTTCTGGAAAGCCCTGAGTCAGCAGGATCATTGTAATGGGGAATAATGTCGCCTTGTTACAGCACGGCTGAAGTCTTCAGTCCTGCCTGTCAGGATAATATCCTGTAATTGGATAAGACATATCTCATTGAAAAACAGATACGTTTCCCTGTTTGTTTCCGCAAATCATCACAGCTTCCCATGATAAATAACGCGTTAAACTGTAACAAATTGGAAAACATGGAAATATATTAAAGTAACAAAATTACATGAACTCCTTGCTATTGTTTAAAGCGGAGGTTCACCCTAAATATAAGCCCTCCCATGTGATCCAGCATACTGGCGTCAGCGCCAGTATGCTGTTTTTTTTTAAAATCCATGTACTTACTGTATTATGCAGAATTTTATTTTTTTTACCCCGCGGTGGACGGCGCCAGTATAGCCCGTCACATCTTACGAAAGTACCCGAAAAGGACTCGGGTAATCGCGGCGAAAATGCGGCGCCTGCGCACAGACCTAGGAGCTGACTGCGCAGGCGCCGTATTTCGGCGTTTTTCGGAGGGTGTGACGCGCCATAGCCGTAGGACTCGGAGAAGTACGGCGCCTGCGCAGTCAGCTCCTAGGTCTGTGCGCAGGCGCCGCATTTTCGCCGAGTCTTTTTCGGGTACTTTCGTAAGATGTGACACGCTATACTGGCGCCGTCCACCGCGGAGGAAAAAAAATAAAATTCTGCATAATACAGTAAGTACATGGATTAAAAAAAAAAAAAAAAACAGCATACTGGCGCTGACGCCAGTATGCTGGATCACATGGGAGGGCTTATATTTAGGGTGAACCTCCGCTTTAAATTGGTCTTTAAAGCGGTATTAACCTGAAAAACCAAAACTGTATATATTGCAGCGTACCAATCCTTAGCTTTTTTCCCTCTATTTTCAGAGTTGATCTTGCCGGTAAGTCGCTGTTCACATATATGCGATGCCGGAACCAGCACGATTCCAATGCGGGTTCCCCAAAATCTGCAAACCAGTTGTCAGTGCAAAGTAAATGGGGCCGATTTGTCAAATCGCATGTCAAATCGACGGCTATTGCCGACAATGGCCATCCAAATTGGACCGGCGCCAACTTTGCTGTGCCGCACCGATTCCCAAAAGTAGTTCCTGCACTACTTTTGGCGACCTTGGGGGGCGATTTGTATAGACATCTGTGCAGGAACCCACAACTGAACTCACACGTTTTATAACCAGCAGTCAGTGTGAACCTAGGGTAAAGCCTGGTACACACTACAAGTTTTTTTTTTGTTCAACCCAGCAGAGCTGAACGAAAAAATAAAACTGACTGCTCAAGACGAGCCACTGTACTAACTATCTGACATTAGTAGAGCGATCTCCCCTGATGTGCTATTGTGTCCTGACAGGGGGACCCTGCCCCCACCAGAACACCCCAGTCAACGCTCTCAGCCATTGGCTGAGAGCGTTGATCGGGAGTCGATCGGCAGACCTTTTTTGATCATGCCCCTTTGACAGAAGCTGGGCGAATGACCAGCTTATTTCAGACCAGCTGCAGTACACATGGGCTGAATGTCAGCTGGTTTCTATTGAACCAGACAATGCTGCCTGACATTCAGCTCGTTTGTACTAGGCTTTACTGGCCAGATTATTAGATGAAAATAGAAGAAAGCCTAAAAAAGGAAACAAATGCAGCCATCACATCGAATAATTGGTAAGGTGCAATATAGCCACTTGTGGACTGTCCCATATATGTGGTGACGAGGTGTCTGCTCTGCACTGGATTATGTATTCATATGCACACCCCGTCTGTGCTGGCATTCGGTACAGCACAAGCCAATCAGCAGGTCCTGGTCATTGACTTATGGCCGGGATCTGCTGATTGGCCTAGCGAATCACAGTACAGAGCCCTTTGTTTACTAACAACATAGAACAATGTGCACAGAGTAGAGATATGGCTGTTTTTTTTTTCCCTGCAAGGAAAAATCAGCCACACCCACTATTAAAAGCAGCAGATATTGCGTACATTACACTTGTTGGGCACACACTAAACCCTTTCATTGCCCCTAGATGTTAACCCCCTTCCCAGCCAGTGTCACTAGTACAGTGACAGTGTATAGTATTATAGTATAGCACGTGTGACAAAACGCTACACTCAGGTGTGAAGGCAGCCTTAAGATCCAATATGCAGAACATTTTTGATTAAACCACACAAGCGTTTTTTTGGTCTCTATTTTTCCTTTATATTGACTCTTCAAAATAACAAATGTAGTAATGTAAAGGTTGAAAAAAATGTTTAGTGTGACATATCACTTTTGGTAGTAAAATTGTAAATTTTGTAGAGAGATGATGCATGAAACCAAAAAGAGGGACAGAGGTTTGGTCGAAAAGAGGGGTCGTTGCGAACTATGCTGTCATTAATTTGCACAGGCTTCCTGTCTGCGACACTTGGCTGTAGCTCCTTGAAGGTATACACTAAACTAGGTGACGTACAGCCATGAATGACCACGTGAATGAGACCTCGTACACACGATCAGGCTTTTGCCCAGCCAAATCACATATATATATGTACGTATTAGCACCCACTTCCGGGAATAGACTCCCGCGAGAGTCATGCCCCTTCGTTGACCATCTCCCCCCATGCTGCCTTCTGGGAAACACACTGGTCCCGGGAGGCAGCTAGGACTCAGTAGGGAATCGAGCAGTGAAGCCGCAACGCTTCACTTCCCGATTCCCTCACCAAGGATGGCGACGGGGGCAGCCGAGAGACGATCGATTGCTCGGCTTCGGCTGCCGACATCGTGGGCACCATGGACAGGTAAGTGTCCATTTATTAAAAGTCAGCAGCTGCAGTATTTGTAGCTGCTGACTTTTAATATTTTTTTTTTTTCGTGGGACCTCCGCTTTAAGAGGTCTAGTGGAGTCCATGCCTCGACAGGTTAGGGCTGTTTTGCCAGCAAAAGGGGAACCTACTCCATGGTGGTCAGTGGTGTATATTGCCAGCAATATGCAGTTGTGGCAGACTTTGTGTGTTGATCCAGTCCAAGAGAAAATACATCTTATCAATTCCTCAAACACTTCATACCCCACTTTCTGTTTGTCTACACGTAATCTTATTTAAATAGTGATTTCACAGGAGGTTTATCAAAGAACCGTTTCTTAAGTGCTAGAGTTTCCTACATTTCTGGAACTGGTCTAATAATATAGCAGTACATGCTTGTTCAAACAAAAAAATAAAAACAAAAAAACCCATCCCATAAAAATACTGATACCTGACATTTTTTGACTGTAAGAAAAAAACAGTCCCTGGATTAAGGTGTCCAGATTATCTCCACTTTCTGGGGAAATACCCTTAAAAATCGAGCAAGCTATCCCTGGAAAACCTTGTTCATGGATTTGTCCCGATTTCTCAAATAAAGTCCCCTGACTGTGGACTGCAGGGTAATCTACCTGGCAACATTCTAGCTGATTTATTTTATTGGCTACCTGTGCCAGGAGAAAGAGGAGGAAGGTAAGGAGGTGGGTCTGCATACTCTTAAATAGATTTGCAGACTAATTTTTACTAGAATGGGGAACAGCTAAAACTTCTGAATTTTTTTTTTGTAACTGCCTATGTCTTCTTGTCCTGATAACAGTCCACTTCCTGTTTCTTGTACTAGTGTCACAGATACAGGAAGTTAGGTCAAATTTCCTCAGTGGGGTCACAGGCAGACATAAAAAGCCTATAGAAAGTTTATGTCTTCTAGACCAGTGTTTCTCAACTCCAGCCCTCAAGCGCCCCAACAGGTCAGGTTTTCAGGATTTCCCTCACAGAAAACGGTGGCGACAATTGATGGCACAGTGGTGACAATTGATGGTGCAGCGGCTGCATTTGATGGCATGGCACAGTGTGACAATTAATGGCACAGTGGCTGCGTTTGATGGCATGGCACAATGGCTGGGTTTGATGGCACAGTGGTTGTGTTTGGCATGGCACAGTAGTGACAATTGATGGGCACAGTGGTGACAATTGATGGGCACAGTGGTGACAATGGGCACAGTGGCGACAATTGATGGCACAGTGGCTGCGTTTGATGGCATGGCACAGTGGTGACAATTGATGGGCACAGTGGCGATAAATGATGGCACAGTGGCTACGTTTGATGGCATGGCACAGTGGCTGCATTTGATGGCATGGCACAGTGGCGACAATTGATGGCATGGCACAGTGGCTGCCTTTGATGGGCACAGTGACTGCGTTTGGCATGGCACAGTGGCGAGAATTGATGGCACAGTTGCGACAATTGATGGCACAGTGGCAACAATTGATGGCACAGTGGTGACAATGGGCACAGTGGTGACAATTGATGGCACAGTGGCTGCATTTGATGGCATGGCACAATGGCTGGGTTTGATGGCACAGTGATTGTGTTTGGCAGGGCACAGTAGTGACAATTGATGGGCACAGTGGTGACAATGGGCACAGTGGCGACAATTGATGGCACAGTGGCTGCGTTTGATGGCATGGCACAGTGGTGACAATTGATGGGCACAGTGGCGATAAATGATGGCACAGTGGCTACGTTTGATGGCATGGCACAGTGGCTGCATTTGATGGCATGGCACAGTGGTGACAATTGATGGCATGGCACAGTGGCTGCCTTTGATGGGCACAGTGGCTGCCTTTGATGGGCACAGTGACTGCGTTTGGCATGGCACAGTGGCGAGAATTGATGGCACAGTTGCGACAATTGATGGCACAGTGGCGACAATTGATGGCACAGTGGTGACAATGGGCACAGTGGCGACAATTGATGGCACAGTGGCTGCATTTGATGGCATGGCACAGTGGTGACAATTGATGGTCACAGTGGCGATAAATGATGGCACAGTGGCTGCGTATGATGGCATGGCACAGTGGCTGCATTTGATGGCATGGCACAGTGGCGACAATTGATGGCATGGCACAGTGGCGACAATTGATGGCATGGCACAGTGGCGACAATTGATGGCATGGCACAGTGGTGACAATTGATGGCACAGTGGTTGCTTTTGATGGCACAGTGGCTGCCTTTGATTGCACAGTGGTTGCCTTTGATGGGCACAGTGGCTGTGTTTCATGAGCACAGTAGCTGCGTTTGATGGGCAATTGTTTTTTTTTTTTTTATTTGTCTGCGCCCCTCCAAAAATTTTGAGCACCAGCAGCCACTGTTCTAGACTATTGATTTCAGGACATGGTTCTGGCTCTCCAGGTAATATTTTTATTAAAAAACTGGGCAAGTTTGATAGGAGATTATTACATTTTACATCCAGTTCTAGGGGTGTGTAGGAATAACTGTGGAACAAATATTATATTGTAAGCTCCTCTACAGCAGAGACTAATCCAAATGCATTACAGTGCTTACTCTAAATGGTTGAGAGATTCTATTTTTTTTTACTAAGTGCACAGTCTTTTGATTTTCCTGGTTTTGACAGAGAAATGATTAATGTTCTGTAGTTTACACATACAATGCCCCATCTCTCTAAACTGCATAACAGCTGCAAATAATTTGTAAGCAGGCATGTTTATCATGTTTGATATAAATTAACATTTGGCTTTTGATATGCAATGTTCTGTTTAATATTGAGCCTAACAAATTAATATAATAAAATAAATTGTCTGTATTTCTTGTATGTACCCTCCGGAGACAGCAATCTGTGGAAATTAGTGTTTCTGCCAAACGCAACTTTTTTTTCTTTTTCAGTTTTATTACTTTTCAAACACGCAGTACAAAAGATCAGGTAAAGAAATACGACTTTATTAACCAATTAATTTCAAGTCATGAATTGTTTGGGGTGGGCTATGCAAGGCATAAAATACAACTGTTCTAGTCCGCCCTCCAGTCCTCCAGTCCGTCCTCCAGCAGGTTCTTCTAGGACTCGGAATTGCCTTGTGCCACATATGATTAAGCCATGCTATTTATTTCATGATAGCGTAAAACCTAAGTGCAAGTATTCAGAGATGCCTGCACATACATTATGTGATCTTACAGAATGTCCAAGGAGCCCCAAATCCAGCATGCTCAGTATGCAAAAGTAGTTGTCAGTCTAGAAGTCAAAACTCGGCCACACGTTCATGCCTCTAACTAACTTGGAAGTTCATGTTTCTGTATGCCTTCATGCTTCTAACAAATTTAGAAGTCCAAGCTCTGCAGCACCTTAATGCTTCTAATCAACTCAACTCAGAGCGCTACCACACCTCCATTCACTAACCAACTTAGATGTCCAGGTTCTGCCACACCTTTATCTTCCAACCAACTTAGAGGCCCAAGTCCATGCCTTCATGCCTCTAACAAATTTGGAAGTCCAAGCTCTGCCACACCTCCATGCCTCTAACCAAGTCAGAAGCCCAAGCTCTACCATGCCTCCATCCTCTAACCAAATTAGAAGTCCAAGCTCTGCCACATCTCCATGCCTCTAACCAACTTAAGGCCAAGCTATGCTACACCTTCATGCCTCTAGGTAATTTTGATTTGCAAGCTCTTCCACCCTCCATGCTTTTAACCAACTCAGATGTCCATGCTCTGCCACACCTTCATGCCTCTAACCAACTTAGAATTCCAAGCTCTGCCACATCTTCATGGCCCTAACCAACTCAGAAGTCCAATCTCTACCACATTTCTATGCCTCTAATTGACTTAGAAGTCTAAGTTCTAACACACCTCCATTCTATAACCACATAGAAGTCCAGGTTCTGCCACACCTCCATCTTCCAGCTAATTAGGAGGTCCAAGTCCACATCTTCATGCCTCTAACCAACTTGGAAGTCCAAGCTCTGCCACATCTTCATGCCTCTAACCAACTCAGAAATCCAAGCTCTGCCACATCTTCATGCCTCTAACCAACTTAGAAGTCCAAGCTCTATAACATTTCCATGCCTCTAGATGACTCAGAAGTTCAAGCTCTGCCACACCTCCATGCATCTAGATGACTCAGAAGTCCAAGCTCTTCCACATTTCAATGCCCCTTACCAACTCAGAAGTCTGAACTCCATCACACCTTCATGTATCTAACCACTGTTAATTTGTACGTCAAATTTGGATTTTGTTCTATTCCTAGTCTTTTGACTAAAATGCCATTTACTTTTCGTCATTTGAATTGTTTTAGTTGTATTTTAGTCAACTAAAATCTTCAGTACATTTTAATTGACTGAAATCTCCAGTGCATTTTAGTTGCCTGTCTGTTAAAGCCCCAGCCCCCCGACTCTATTGGCAAGCTGTATTGCCTGAGAGATGCAGGCTCCCACTGTATGCCTGCTGACTGGGAGTTCTGAAACAATGCCCTGCAAACCACAGAAGAGGAACTCCTCCATCAGATTTGTGTCTGTCTGGATGTGATGTGGTGAGTGTTTACCCTCCCAGCAAGGTAGCAGTGTTGGCACTGTGTAAATTAACAGCCTCTTCAGACCATCCAGTTCTCTGCCCTGTGCACTCTTTCACTCCCATTTACTTCCTCGTCCCCACTTGCAGGTCACCTCCCTATCCCCAAAGTATAATACACCCTGCCCTGTGCACCCCCTCACTCCCATTTACTTCCCCTTCACTTGCAGCCTGGCAATACAGCCAATAGAGTTTACAGTTTATATATATATATATATATATATATATATATATATATATATATATATAATATATATATATATATATATATATATATATATATATATATATATATATATATTTTACTGCACTTCTGGTTTGTCAAAAAGTAATATTTAAAAAAAAAAAGTTTTATTTATAAATAGATTGTAAACTAAAATGGCTAAATATGTCTGTGGTGCATGTTGAAACCTTAATACTATAAATAACATGTTATTGGAGTTTTACTCCAGGAGAATATATTGAGTTTGAAAATTCTAGAGAAATGCCTAAATAATGCATTACAATGTAACTAAACCCATTCAATGTTAGTCGACTAAAATGTACTGGAAAATGGAGACTAAATGAATATTGTAATTGATTTTCGTCAATTGACTTAATTCTAATTTTATTTTTGCTTAGTTTTCGACACTGTCTCTAACCAACGTACACCCATCCAGGCCCAGGACAAGGGGTGGGCAGGAGGGAAGGCTTCTGTGGGCACCGTGGTATCATGTGAGGTGGGGGAGCAACACAAGGCGATTGAGGGGGAGGGTATTTGTGCTGGCATTGCCCAATGGAGAGACCTTCGCTCTTAAACACTATGCCAATTGTAAAACACGGGGGGTTGTATATCTGATGCAGTGTCAATGCAATGCATTCTATGTGGGAAAGACCAAACAGCCCCTTCAGAAGAAAAACACATGCATTCAATGGGGATAGGCAATTTATATCTGCCCCTTGGGAGACATGTGGCCAAGGAACATGGGTATCATATGCCCAAAGTTAACTTTACAGTCCTGGATAGATTACATATCCCTCTCCGTGGGGGGAATTGGAACAAGGTTCTCCTCCAGCGCGAAATGCGCTGGATTCGACGCCTTAAAGCTACAACTCCACCGGGACTTAATGAAATGGAGAGTTTTAGGCCCTTTCTTGAGGGCTTTAGTTCTGGCAAAACTGATTAGCATTAGTGTGATGTTTTGTTTGAGGCCCCTACATATCTTCTATTGTTATCCATATTCCTTTTGGACAATGAGGTAACCACTCTTCCTCCTCACTTCCCTCTCTTCTTTCCTTCCTCTCCCCACTCCCTTTCCCCTTGGGATGCTTCCCCTACCCTTCCCCAGATGGATCGGTACATCTGTGGGATGCCCCCTTTGATACCCGGACTCTAATGGGATATGTCACTTCCGGGACTTGAGAAAACTGGGATTTGCTATTTATAAGTGTGTAATTTTTTCTTGCAATGTTGCTAATTCAAATGTATTTTTCAATATATACTCCGAGTTCTCTTGGTGTAATGTAGGTTTAAAGTTTGGTTATACGTGGTGCTATGTGGATGCATCCCATTTGATACTGAGGCTTTCCCCATTTTCTAATATCTTTGGATATGTTATGCCCCCTTTCCGTCTATGGCTGAGTATTGGCGGGTTCCCTTTTGTGTCTTGGATATGTCTCCCTCTTGGGGGACCTCTCTCCATCCACTGCCGGGGGAGAATAGCACCTTTGTGCTCTATCAGCCCTCCGGGCGATCTTTGTCCCGGGGGCTTTCTCCCCGGCAGTGGTGACGTTTATTCTCCTTTCTTTGAATGATGGGGGCCCCAATCTCCCATCTTTCCCCTTTTTTTTTTTTTTTTTTTTTATCAAATAACTTTTTATTGAAGTTAAGAAAAGGAAGGAGTACAATTCTTACGGGATACACAGCCACATGATACAGCATGATGAGATATAAAGAGACAAGGCACAGGTCTGCTTTCCTTTTGGTGTCCTACCACATTAGTGCAGATAGTAACATGTATGGACTTTGTGTACAATTCTATACAACAATAGGCTCACAACTTAGGTTAAGGCTGTCGTAGCACAGCGACACACGTCATCATATTGCAAAACTTTAAACACAAAAGGGTCGAGAAGGTACCCCAATAGAGGGGAGAGAAAAAGAAAAAATGGGTAAAGAGAATAAGAGGAGGAAAAGAAAAGAAAAAAGAAAAAGAAAAAAAAACACAGAAAAAAGATAAGGGGGGGGGGGAAGGGAAAGGGAAAGGGGGAGAAGATCGTCGGAATGGCTCAGCTACCTGGTCAAGGGGAATCCTCCCGAAGACGCCAAGGTTCCCAGACAGTGTCATGGACCTCCAGTCTGTCCTGTATCCTGGCGGTCATTCTCTCCATCAGCTCCACATCCTTGATCCTGGCGTGCAGGGCCTCAGGGGTAGGGGGAGAGCGGCTTTTCCAGTTCAGGGCAACCAGGCATCGAGCAGCTGTGAGGATGTGGCGTAGCAACTTCTTGCAAGGTGTGGAGATCCTCAAGGGGGATAAGCCCAAAAGGAAGAATTTAGGAGATATGGGGACCTGAGTATCTAGGAGGCGGCTCAGCAGTTGCTGGACCTCGGACCAGTAGGGGGTAATCAGTGGGCAGCTCCAGTATATGTGAAAGAGGGAGCCCCTGTCTCCTTGGCATCGCCAGCAGCGATCAGAACTAGCGGGATATATGGCATGGAGCACATCGGGGGTCATATACCAAAAGAGAAGAATTTTATATGTGTTCTCTTTGTATAAAGTGCAAAGGGAGCTCTTGGCTGCTTGGGACCAAATAGTCCGCCATTGTGCCAGGGGTATTTCCTCATTAAGGGCTGTTTCCCACTTTAACATGTAGGAGTGTTTGCCTAGGGATTCCAGGGGATAGGCATTAAGTATTTTATATATATCTAAGATTAGACCTTTCTGGGTCGATCCGGCCAGGACCAGTCTTTCAAAGGGGGTTGGAGGGGAGAATTGCAGATTGGGTGTTATAGAAAGGGCGTAATGGCGAATTTGCAAGTAACTGTAGAATACTGTCTTAGGGAGGTCAAATTTAGCCTGGAGGGTAGAAAAGGGCAGGAGTTTACGTGAGATGGGATCCACTAGATTCCCAAAATGAAATAGGTTCCGTGATGTCCACGGTTGAGACATTTGGTGGGTGAGGCTATCTGGCACCTTGGGGTTGTACATAAACGAAGTCAGGAGTGAACGCTCCGCTGACAGTCCACACGGTCGTGACAGTCGACGCCATAGTCGTCGAAGCTGAGACACTGAGCCCAATAGGCGGTCAGGGGGAACGTCCGCGTCCGCGCTCCAAAGTAGGTTATTAGGGTGGGTCGGGGCCAACCACAATTTCTCGATCTCCGTCCACTTGTTGTAGGATCGTTGGGTGAACCAGGAGGCCACCGCGCGCAGTTGCGTGGCCTGGTAGTACTTGACCAGATTAGGAAACGCAAGGCCTCCGTCCGAGCGAGCCGCCAATAGCACCTTCTGGGGTACCCTGTGCCTTTTGTAATTCCATGTGAATTTAAGTAGGTCAGCCTGAAGTTTTCTGAGGTGTTTGAGGGGGACAGGAATGGGCAATGTTTGGAAAAGGTAAAGGAGCTTCGGGAGAATCGTCATCTTAATTGAAGCGATCCGGCCAAGTAGAGAAATATGGTGTTTTTTCCACTGCAACAGCAGGGATCGGATTGAGCGGAATAGGGGGGGAAAGTTTTCCTGGTACAGGGTATTGAAGCTTGGGGTAATATGTATCCCTAGGTACTTCAGGGAGGTTGTCTTTTCCCCTTTTTTTTATTAGGTGAACCTATCATCGTTCCCATGTCCTGGATACACAGGGATACGTATACCATCGTTGGTTCTCAAACTCTCCCCGTGTAAATGTTGAATGATATTGAGATCTTTCCCTCATTTAAAATATGGCACTATATATATGATTCATACAAGTGTCTAAGTTGATTCCCCCTTTTTTTCCTTTTTCCTTTTTTCTGTTTTTCCTCTTTTTATCCTATTTTCTGTCTGTTGTTCTTTGTTTTGCTTCAAGTTGCAAAATAAACAAACGTCTGGTGTAGTTTGACCTTCTGTGCAGACACCAATGCCTGCCGGATACACCGAGGATGACGCACTGACAGACAGGGTCTTCCGGTCTTGTGGGATTCCGGAAATGTCCGTTTTGAATGAGACATATATGGGCAGCGCCACGCTGACGTGATGTCAGCTGGACGCGATGATGCCTGTGTTGTGAACGTGATGTACGTGATTGGTGCAGGGACGCTAAGGCGTTCCCTGAATCAATTATCATTAAGTAATTCAACTTATACATAGGAATTTGACGTCTTTTTTGTGGACAATGAGGTAGGGGTGGAGCTTAGGAGCCTATCACCTGTGCCCAGGTAAGTATTTAAGGACGTCAGGGGGGTTTTGATTCAGCACACCTTTTCCTATCATTTGAAGGAATTGGAAGGACACATAGAGTCTTTCCCATCCAGCTTTCATTAGCTTTCTCTCTGGATTTTTCCTGCTGAGATTGCTTTTTGGCCAAACTCGGAGTGATTGGAGTCTCTTTTTCTCCCTACAATTGGTGAGTTTCCTTCCCTGTTTCTTATAGCCCCCTTCCTGTCTTTCTATACACGGGATGGTTTCTATATAGACTTTTTTGTCTTTATATATATATACTTTTGTTTACTTAGCGCCCTTTAAAAACAACAATCACTCATATGTTTTGTTTGACCATTACAGCTGGGAATACTTTGGTTCTAATGCTGATCAGTAAGTTGAATTTATTCATATTATTTTTCCACCCCCCATGGTGTGGGGGTCCCTGGAGATGGGAGACAGCCTTTTCTTGGACGCATAGGGCACCATCCGACTCTGCCGCCACGGTGGTTTTGGGATATTCATATCTGTACTGGGATAAATGCAGGAGTGTTGTGTAGAAAGGGTGAGTTCTTTTCTTTTTTAAGATCATTTTCTCCTTTTTCCCTTAGACCCCCTGCCTATTTTTGGCCTCTTGTCTCTCATGTATGCATCCACAGTGTACTGACCTGTATCCACATGTATAATTATGTTATTATTTTTTATTTTTGCTCTCGTTTAGCTTACTTAATTTGCTCTCGTTTAGCTTACTTGTTTCCACACTTAATTTTGTGTTTTGTTGTTATAGAGAAAATAACTGTACAACTTACCTGATGAAGATAATTTTGAAACGCGTTGGAATAACCGTCCCTGCCCTTAGCCTTGTCCTGGGGCGTGGGATGATGTACAGCATTTCTCTACAAGCATGGTTTTAAATATAATCTTTTTGACATTGTTTAAAGTGTATCATTTAGTTTATGTAATTATTTTTGTAATAAATTTGTATTTTTCTATGACCTAGTTGTCACCCCCTATTATTGTTGCCCTGAAAATCCCACTCTCATAGAGGTATTCACATTTTCGGGTATTTGTGCTGGGAGGAGGAATTTGGGGGCAGCAGGGGGTAAGATTTGTTCTAGGAGCAAAAATGTAGGTGTGTGCGCTAGAAGTTAGCGATTCAGGATTGATTTGTGTTGGGGCGGGGGTGGGAGAAGAGTACTTGTGCTAGGAGGGTCAATTTGGGGGTTTTATGCTTCAAGAGGTGCTATTGAAAAGGGAACTTGTGATAGGAGGAGATTTTCTTTTTTGGGGGGGGGGGGCAATTTGTGCTAGTAGGAATGAGTGAGAGGATATTTGTGCTAGGAGGGGGATTTAGTGTGGGGGGAAAATGTATACTCAAAGAGAAAATTTGAGGGGTGGAGGAGTTGTGCTAGTAGAGGTGATTTTTTTTTGGGGGGGGGCATTTGTGCTGGGGGATTTGGTAGATGAATGGGCAGAGATTATTGGTGGGGAGGGGGGTTTTCAGCAAGGGGCAATTTTGGGGGATTGTTATGACACATAATGCTCATACATCTTGGGGTGGGGTACAGTTTGGCATGTTCACCCTTGGCTCTAGGTGACCTTGTCCCGACAATGCCCCATCTTTTAATGAACTCAGACGTTTGCCCCTGTGTTCCCATCAAATAGAGAAACTAGCTTTAGGCCTCGTACACACAACAGTTTTCCTCGACAAAATCCATCAAGAAACTTAGTGGGAGAGCTTTTTTGCCGAGGAAAACGGTTGTGTGTATGTTTTTCATCGCGAAAACTGTTGTGGAACTCGACGAGAAAAAGAGAACAAGTTCACTTTTTCCTCGTCGGGAGTCTCAACTTCCTCATCGTGTTTCTCGTCAGGCTGGTTTTCGATGAGAAACACGTTCGTGTGTTAGCTAAGAAACCCGCGCATGCTCATAATAAAGTATGAGACGGGAGCGCACCTTCGGTAAAAGTAGGGTTTGTAATGGAGATAGCACATTTGTCACGCTGTAACAGACTGAAAAGTGCAAATCGTCTCTTACCAAACTTTTACTTAACACGCAGTAACATGAGATTAGCAAAAACAGCCCCAAGGATTGTGCCAGTGGAATCGAACTTCCCCTGCCATCGTACGTGTTGAACGTCCCCGCGTTTGAGAACGAGGAGATTTTGTCTTGATAGTGTGTACGCAAAGAAAGCTTGTCAAGATTCTCGACAAGCCTGACAAGGAACTCGTCGAGGAAAACGATGTTTCAGTTACGACGAGTTCCTCTGTCATGTGTAGGAGGCCTTACAGCAGGCATGCCCAAAGTCCGGCCCGTGGGCCAATTGCGGCCCCTCGTTCCGGTTTAATGTGGCCCCAATGGTAATTTGGATATAGATATCTTTTGTTCTCCCCAATGAATCCCTGAGCGCCGCTGGGATTCGTTGGGGGGCCACAAAAGATATGTATACTGTATTTATCGTTCTGGCAGCTTTGGAGGGGACAGGGAGGGGACCAGACGGCATCTGTAATAGGAAGTCCCGTCTCCTGGGCTGTCATTGGATGACTGTAATGTCTATCATAGGAAGCGGGACTTTGTATTAAAGAGGCCGCAAAGTAAACAGAAGATCCTCCTGTATGTAATCTGTTTGAGCTTGTCCCGCCCCCCTACCTGTCCCCTCCAAGGCTGCAGATGGGCATGGATCAGGCTGCATTCATGGCAATGTTGAGGCTGCATTCATGGCAATGGTGAGGCTGCATTCATGGGCACTGACCCTTATTTTGTTTCACAGTTCTTTATTTAAAATGTAAGTTCTTTCCTGAAACTTCCCTCTTAAAGTTAAGGTGTGTGTTATACACCGATAAATACTGTATATCCAAATAACACGCCCAAGCTCAGACTCTTTACCACACACAGCCACAAAGGCAAAATAATTCTTGTTGGGCAGCGTAATTGTTAATTTGCATTTCATTTTAATGGTTCAAAGAATGTCAGGCAAAATTATCAGCCCTCACGCGTGTTCACTTCATCAAATCTGGCCCTCTTTGAAAAAAGCTTGGACACCTCTGCCTTACAGGAAGGCATAGCACAGTTTGTACCTTGGAAAGGTGGTATTTACCATCCTGAGTGTAACAAGGACAAATGCAGACAGTAGTAAAAACAGATAGAGATTTTTGCTTTCTCTACCCTACCCACCCATTCAAAAGTCTTAATAAGGCAATTTCCAATGAACAAAGGAATTTGTGAAAGAAAAAAAAGCACAAGGCGAATGGGAATTTGCATTTAGCTTTTCCTTCAGGCTTTCACAGCTTTGATGAATAGACCTCTCATGGACAAGTGGCTGAGCTTTCCAGCATCATTCCAGAGCTAACAAAGTGAATAATGGAATCCTACGCCAATCCTGGTCATTATTAAACAATTAAACCAGAATCGATAAGAGAAAACAATTAAGAGAGGCTAGATTTATTGATGCCTCTCGTACTTAAAGAACGCATCTTTTAACCATACTCTCAATTTAATTTGATGCAACATCTCAAAGAAGCCAAATGTAGAAAAAGCAGTAATTAAAGAACTAGAAAAGAGAAGCAAAACATAGCATTATATAGAGGATAGTTAATTAAAGTGCCTAAAAATACATAGTACAGAAAAATACCTTCGTCCTATCGATTTAGAGAAATGTTTTATGTTGAGGCCATAGTGGACTTCAATAGTACCATACAGACACTTAAAAAGCAGGTAATATGTACAAAAATTGTTTTTATTCACTTTAACAATACAGTATATTAAAAAAACATACATAGTGTAGCACTACCCCCCAAGGAGCTGCTGATTTGATTTGGGTGGCATTATACCTCTAATTCCCTGCCGTCTAGGGTACCGGATGAGAGCTGTAAGACTGTAAGAAAGTCAATGTCCACACTGTAGGTATCTTTTTCTGTGCTTTATTACCCAACGGGGTAAAAATGGTAAAAGTAGTATTAAGTGAGAAGATAAAAGAGGTGGTAGGTAATGGATTCAGGCGGACTAGCAGCCAGTGTGTCACTCGGAACTTTAGCAAAGTCTCTGCCACAGACCTTCCCAAAGGTGGAGATATTCTCGGTCCAAAATCGTTCTCAAAACTGGATTAAGCAACTGGATCTCCCTTGAACAGCTTTAGTAATCTCGGGACTGATATGCGACCATCGTCCAGCCTCTCAGTGTGTCCTTTGATGAAGCAGTAGGCCTCTCCTGAGATACCAGCCTCGTGCTTGGTATTCCCTCAGAGGTTCTTCATCGGTTGGCTTCCACCCTTGGGACGGAGAGCACAGGACAAATCTGCAAGCGCAGACTCAGTCTACCCACTGAGCCTACAAGGTAGATTATTTGCTCCGGACCAACGTGGTCCCGGAGCCAGGAACAATGAAACACACACCCCTGGGCCAGGAGGGCCACACACGGGGGGTGGTGGGACGACTGCCCAGGCGGATGGCGGCGATGTTCAACATGCCCAATCAGCATGCATGAAGTAGAATCTTAACAAAGCTATGTTGCTTAACCGCTTAACGACCGCCGCATGTACATATACGTCGGCAGAATGGCACGTACAGGCACATGGACTTACCTGTATGTCCCTGCCTAGACGTGGTTGGGGGTCCGATCAGAACCCCCCCCCCCGGTACTTGCGGTGGTCGATAAGCCTCTGGGAGCGATCCGGGATGAGGGGGCGGCTGTTCGTTTCTGTCCGCCCCCTACGGATCGCTCCCAGCTAATCCGCTCCCTCCCTGCTCTGCACTTCCTCTGCCTGTATAATGTAAACACAGGCAGAGGAAGTGATGTCAGCTCTCCTCTTGGCGGTATTTTCAATCCGCCAAGAGGAGAGAAGACATCACAAGTAAGTCGCACCAACACTACACTGACACCACACACATAGCACACTTAACCCCTTCCGATCACCCCCCCCCCCAGCCCCCTGTCACACTGTCACTGATTGCAGTGATCATATATTTACTGATCACTGCATTTAGTGTCAGTGTGACAGTTACTGTGACAGACAGTTAGTGTTAGGTCCAGGGTAGCCCCCTACCCCACCTAATAAAGTTTTTAACCCCTTGACCAGCGCCCTAGTTAACCCTTTCACCCTCTATTGCCAGTGTCACTAAGCGATAATTTTTCTGATCGCTGTATTAGTGTCACTGTCGCCGCTAGGTAGCTAGTTTTTTTTTATTGCGATTTGTTTTTTACTAAAGACATGTGGCTGAATACATTTTGGCCTAAATGTTTGACTAAAATTTAGTTTATTAGATTTCTCCTATAACAAAAGTAGAAAATATCATTTGTTTTCTAAAATTTCGGTCTTTTTCCGTTTATATAGCAAAAAATAAAAATCGCAGAGACAATCAAATACCATCAAAAGAAAGCTCAATTTGTGGGAAGAAAAGGACGCAAATTTTGTTTGGGAGCCAAGTCGCACGACCACGCAATTGTCTGTTAAAGCGACGCAGTGCTGAATTGTAAAAACACCTTCGGTTATTTAGCAGCATATTGGTCCGGTCCTTAAGTGGTTAAAGAAATGAGGAACATTCGTATTTCCTATGATGGTCTGCACTGTGTAGTGGCCATGATGCAGTATTTTTTTCATCCTCGGAAAAATGATTTGCAGAGAACATTTTTATACCATAGTCACACACAATGAATTTACATACAGTTTTGATGGATGACCAGCTATGCCATTTTTTTTTTTTTTTAATAAACACACATCTTTTTCTATGTTAAAGCAGAGTTCCACCCAAAAGTGGAACTTGCGCTTTAAGTACTCCCCGCCCCCTTACATGCCACATTTGGCATGTCATTTTTTTTGGGGGGAGTGGGTTTTCGTTTTGAAGGGGACTACCTGTCCCACTTCCTCCTTCTACCTAGGGGATGCCTAGGTGACTCATCCTCTTCCCCTAGATGGCCCCTCCCTCTGGCCGATCTCCTGGGACACGTGACAGGTCCCAGAAGATTGCATATACACTATGAGAGCGCAGTGCGACTCGCGCATTTGCAGTGCGTGCCCGGCCGTGAAGCCACAGGCTGTCGTGGCTGGGTGTCCACAGTTCCAGTGGAGGTGCTGAGGAAAAGAGAAGGAGAGGAGCGGGCCTCCATGCGGCCTCATCGCTGGACTATGGGACAGGTCAGTGGCTGTTTATTAAAAGTCAGCAGCTATACTTTTTGTAGCTGTTGACTTTTAAAATAGCCTGGAACTCCACTTTAAGGAGTCTCGTTGGCACTCCTAGTTCTTATCATGCAACTACAGAACAATTAGCTCCTTTATTTTAGAGAGTAGGATAGTGGAAAAGTTTAAGTAGTTCAGCAAAAGACAACTGGGCAGGGCTGACACCCACAAAAAAAGGCTATGTGTTACCCCAGAGCAGCAATTAGGAGTTGTGTGCATCCCTGGCACATCAACAGGTATTTTTCTGTACCTGTGCTTTTCTATTTTTCCCCTACCAAAATGCTGTTAAAGCAGATTTACTTTGGCTGCTCTGTGTAAAGCCTAGTACACACGGGCCAAATGTTGGGTGACATCGGCTGGTTCAATAAAACCAACTGACATTTGGCCCGTGTAAATGGCAGCCTTTAATTACCTTGGGCCAGATTCAGAGAGCCATTACGCCTGTCTAACTGGTGTTAGACTGGAGTAATTTCAAATTACGCGCGCTTTCTAGCTAGTCGAAAACCTCAAACCATAAATAGACGGCTGCGGGCTTCAATTCGACTGGATTACGTGTTTGTACACCTTGGAATCTACGCTGCAATAAAATTGCGGCCACTGGGTGGACTTCCCGTCGTTTTCGGCGTCGGGGTATGCAAATGAGCTTTTGCCGGCGATCCCCGAAATTACGATCTTCAATCGCAATCTCTTACGGCACCTTTAGTCATCTTTTATTTGCGTAACACTATACCAGCTTTTTGCTGCTCTAATATTAGACAGCCCATGTTAAGTATGGCCGTCGTTCCCGCGCCGAATTTCTACGTTTTCCGACGTCTTTTATTATTTTTAACGTAAGTCGTCCGGGAATAGGAATGTTCGTAAATGACGCTACTCAAACAACGAATGACGTAACGACGTGCGTTCGCGCAATGCACCGCGGGAAATTTCTGAACGGAGCATGCGCAGTTCGATCGCCACGGGGACGCGCTTAATTTAAATACTTCACGCCCCCTAATCGCGTATTTTGATTACGTGGCGAGAAATAGACTACGCCGCCGTAGCGTACGGGCAAAAATCTACCAGGATTCGGTGTAGAGCCTGGTAAAATACGGCAGCGTAGAGTATTTCGATTACGCAGCGGAATATTAAGTGTATGTGAATCTACCCCCTTATCTCCACCTACACTCCAATGTCTATTGCTGTACTCAAATGTCACCAACAATTATAGACAAAATCCAGTATCTATGGTAATTGCACGCCCTCCTGGCCCCATGAGACTGCACTGGAGCTTGATAATCGGCCACTCGGGTCCCAAGTAATGCTTTGGGCAAAGACCGGGGGTATGTCACCCATCAGGTTTTTATTACCTAGCGGTGGGAAGGGGGTAGGTTAGAGAGCAGGGGAGCAGAAAAATAGGCAAATATAGGCCCTTCAGGATGCTTAGAACATTCAAGATTTCTTCCTTGATGACAGGCATGCTTTGTAAAGCTATGGAAAGACATGGGGTTTGATTTACTAAAGGCAAATAGACTGTGCACTTTGCACTCAGCAAGAGATTTGCTTCAGAGTTAGTAAATGACTGGAAGCTCTGCTGACTTCCACCATCCAATCTTTTTCAAGCAAAATTATACAACGTTTTGCCCACACACGATCATTTTAAATAAAGTTTTTTAAAACGTCGTTTTATTTCATCACAAAAAACGACGTGTGTACGCGGCATAAGGCTGGAGATGAATCAAGGGCAATTCCAGTGTGCTGCGGTAAATGTCCAGGAAAAAAGTATGGCAGATGGTACACTTTGCAAATGTAAGAAATTTGCAAAAGAGCTTAGTAAATGAAAGCTTTGATTTGCAAATAATACCCAATCAAATGCAATGGAAATTAAAAAAAAATATATTTTTTGTCTTCTGAAAAACGACCATAAAAAATGATCGTGTGTGGGCTAAAACGACGTTTAAAACAACGTTTTTAGACCCGTGCATGCTCAGAAGCAAGTTATGACGCGAGCTTGAATGGAACAGAGTGCCGTCGTACGTGTTGTACGTAACCGCGCTTTGCTAGAGCATTTTCAGAAAACGATGGTGTGTAGGCAATGTCGTTTTTTAAAATGAAACAACGTTTTTTTACAAGACAAAAAACGACCGTGGCATTAGTCTGTCTCCACTGTCACCGTTTCCTGGAATCCCAGTCTTTTCTGAGAAGGCAGCCTTGCAGCCAGAGAAAGTTTTTCAGCACCATCCACTTTCCTAACCTTCGGAATTTCTTTGTATATTGTAATTTGCATATACACGTTCTTAAAATACACATTTATTTTAATATACAGTAAAACCTTGGATTGCGAGCATAATTTGTTCCAGAAACATGCTTGTAATCCAAAGCACTTGTATATCAAAGCAAATTTCACTATAAGAAATAATGGAAACTCAAATTATTCGTTCCACAACCATTTACTCATAGGGCCTTCAGTTTATAGTCCATATAAAAAGATAATAGCAATGTGATAAGTTGTGTAACCATAAAATGTCCATCCACAAATGGAAGCATCCACAAGGGGATTAGAAGCAAAATTAAGCAGGAGCTACAGAGTATTAAAGAGAAGAGAGGCACCTCTAAGGCCCCGTACACACGATCAAATTTATCTGCTGGAAACGGTCCGACGGACCGTTTCAGCAGACAAATTTGATCGTGTGTACGGGCGGACAGACAGATTTTTCCAGCAGACAAATTTTAACCACTTCTCTACCGTGGGTGTTTTTCAGATTTGGTGTTTACAAGACTAAAACATTTTTTTTTGCTAGAAAATTACTTAAAACCCCCAAACATTATATATTTTTTTTCTAACACCCTAGAGAATAAAATGGCAATCATTGCAATACTTTTTGTCACACCATATTTGCGCAGCGGTCCTACAAGCGCACTTTTTTTGGAAAAAATTCACTTTTTTGAATTAAAAAATAAGACAGCAATAAATTTGGCCCAATTTTTTTATTTATTGTGAAAGATAATGTTACGCCAAGTAAAATGATACCCAACATGTCACGCTTACAAATTGCGCCCGCTCGTAGCATGGCGTCAAACTTTTACTCTTAAAAATCTCGATAGGCAACGTTTAAAAAATTCTACAGGTTGCATTTTTTGAGATACAGAGAAGGTCTAGGGTTAGAATGATTGCTCTCGCTCTAACGATTGTGGCGATACCTTACTTGTGTGGTTTGGACACCGTTTTCATATGCAGGCGCTACTCACGTATGCGTTCGCTCCTGCGCACAAGCTCGTCGGGACGGGGCACTTTAAAAAAAAAATTTTTTGTTTTCTTATTTATTTTTATTTAGTTTATAATTTTTTACACTAAAATAATAATAAAAAAAAAATATATCACTTTTATTCCTATTACAAGGAATGTAAACATCCCTTGTAATAGAAAAAAGCATGACAGGTCCTCTTAAATATGAGATCTGGGGTCAAAAATACCTCAGATCTCATATTTAGGCTTAAATGCAAAACAAAAAATGTAAAATGTGGAAGTTTTTTACTTCCTGGTGCGGTGACGTGGCGGCGTCAACGTCACCGCCACGTCATCGCGCTGTCTGCCAGCGGGGATTTTGGTTTGATCTTGTGTACACGATCAAACCAAAATAGCCCAGCAGACAAATCTGATCAAATCGGTCTGTCAGACCGATTTGATCGGATTTATTTAGTCGTGTGTACACGGCCTAAGTGTAGCAATATGTTGCTAAATGTTGTACCTTCATTAAATGTAACCATATTGCTACACTTAGAGGCCCCTCTCTTCTCTTTTATACCCAGTCGTGGCATGATGCTTACTTGTATATCAAGACATCGCTTATATATCAAGTCAAAATTTCTTTGAAACTTTTGCTTGTCTTGCAAAACGCTCTCAAACCAAGTCACTCCCAAACCAAGGTTTTACTGCATATCCACCGGGACGTTTTCCCATGCTTTTGCTTTGCACTATATTATTTTACACTGAGGCCCCGTACACACGGCTGAGGTTCTCGGCAGAAACCAGCGAGAAGCTCGCTGGGATCCTCATTCTGCCGAGAACCTCGGCCGTGTGTACACTCTCGGCGAGCATCTTGTCGGGAAAGCCGCCGAGAGAAAATAGAAAGAATGTTCCCTATTTTCTCGGCGGCCCGTCGGGATTAACAGCTGGTCGCCTTTCCCGACGGGATGGTCGCTGATTCTGACGGCCAGCCGAGAACCTCGACGGGCGGAACGATGTGTTCCGCCCGTCGAGGTTCTCGTACGTGTGTACGCCGCCTCAGGGTTTTTGCACCAGGGTAGCACTGTTTTGCGTGAGTGAGTGAGAAACTTATATAGTGCAACACATGCGAACTGAATCGCCTGGGCGCTTGGTATCCATTCCCTTGGCCCTCAGAAGAAATGGGTTTTGATCTTTCTCTTGAAGGCCAGGTGGTTTACCCCCAACCGGATGTTGGTTGGTAGAGCGTTCCATAGTCTGGGTCCTTGGACTGCAAATCTTCGTTCTCTTTTGGACTTGTATCTGGTTTTGGGTATCTGGAGAAGTTTTTGGTTGGTGGATCGCAGAATGCGATTGGTGTTGTGAGCTTTTAGTTTTTCGTATAGATATTGGGGGGGCATTTCCCAGAATACACTTATGCGTTAGACAGAGTGCCTTGAAAGTGATTCTGTCTTTTACTGGCAACCAATGAAGGGATCTCAGAGAAGATGAGATTGATTCCCACGTTTTTTTCCCAGTCACAAGTCGAGCGGCCGTATTTTAAACGACTTGCAGATGAGTGATTTTGTACTTTTGGAGTCTGAGGTAAAGGGCATTTGCATAGTCAAGTCTGGAGTTGATAATTGTACCCACCACGACTGCTATGTCTTTTTTTGGTATAAGGGGAGCGAGTCTGCGTAGTAGGTGCAGCACATGGTGAGATCCGCTGACTACTGACCCTATTTGTGCATCCATTGTCATGTTGGTGTCGAAGATGACTCAGAGACTTTTGACTTTGGTGCTAGGGGTGATGGTTTTGGCCCAGAATGGGGGGGGGGGGGTGTCCATGTTGTTGCCGGATGAATCTTTTGATTGGCCTGAAACAGGAGAAGTTCTGTTTTTGAGAGGTTGAGTTTGAGATAACTCTCTGTCATCCAGTTTTCTATCAAAGAGAGGCATTTCTCTAGTCTGAGATAATGATCCTTTTTGTTGCAGATGCGAAAATATAGTTGTGTGTCGTCTGCATAAGAGTGGTAAAGTAACTTCTGGTTACTGATGATTTCAAAAAGAGAGCGGAGATAGATATTGAACAGAACAGGCGACAATGGGGATCCCTGGGGGACTCCGCATGACACCGTGCGTTTTTCAGAAGTGAAAGGACCAAGTTTCACTATTTGTTAACTGTTTTCCAAAAAGGAGGAGAACCAGGATAAACGATAAATCAGATTCCGCAACTCCGGCTACTTCAACTAGCTGTGTCAGCAATAATTGGTGGTCTTCCGTATCAAATGCTGCGCTTAGGTTCAGCAGTACTAGAAGACAAGATTCTCCTTCATCTGCGGCCTCTAGAGCGTCATCCCATATTTTGTGCTGTTTCTGTCCCGTGACCAGGACGGAAACCGGACTGGAATGGGTCAAGTAGTTTATGGGTGTCCAAATGATGTTGTAGCTGTTGTACAACTACTTTCTCCATTACCTTGGAGAAGACATTAAGGGCTGTTATGGGACGACGGTGGTTGGGGTCTGTTTAGCGTGAATGGGGGAGACTTCTCTCATTTAGCCATCAGGCTTGAGAATTTATATGTTTATGGCCAGCTGTACAAAGATCTTTTGACCCTGCATACAGCAAACACACACAAGACAAGCTAGCTCCCAGGAAAATATAACATCTACATATACAACAAACAGGTTCCATTGGTAGTCTGCCTGAATTTTCTGGTTGAGGTAGGACTTTGTTTGTTTTCAATATCTTTTTTATTCGTTATATAAACAATATTACATAATACAAAAAAATGCCACAATTTCTCAATATCTATATATATATTCTCCTATACAATTGACTGGGGACTATATTTTAAAATTTAGGGACTATCCTCAGTCTCTTGTTTATTTTTCCCCATTATCAATTAATAGGATCCCTTTATAAATTCCTTTATTTCACATTCATTCTGCTATCATTCAAACACATACACACATAAAAAATAAAAATAAATTCAAATAAATATCCCCCCCCCCAACATCTTCCCCTTCCTATGCCCCCCCCCCCCCATAGGTATTTTGTAAAATTTGTTGAGGCCTGAAATGCATCCCATTGTTGCCACATTTTTGGTCCGTCACCATGGACCGCCTAGGCTCTGAAGAAAGGGGTGCGCCCCAGAAATGCGTAAGCTGTTTGAGGTACCGTCCGATCCTCTTGTCATCAAGTCCTGCCTGCAGGTGCCAGGAGATCCAGCTTGATTGTCAGAAAAGTGTTCACCTAAGCTCGTCTTGTGAGTAGGACCATTGCTTTTATTCTATTTTTAATAAAACTTTTATATGTGGTAATGCACTAGGTTGGTGCGCCCTTCTTTTCTTTCTCTTCCTATTATTGTTCTGGCCGCTGTTATCATGTGGTGAAAGATGTCTGATTTTATAATTTTTATTGATCTTGATGTTATAGATAATATTCTATCTTTTATATTTGGTTGTATCTCTATTCCTGACACTTTTCAATCGTTTTTAAATACTTTGCTCTAGAGATCCCTCACCCGTCCGCACTCATACCAAATGTGTACCATTAAAACATCTCCAGCATATTTCTGTATTATCTTTTTATTTATTTATTTTGTTCAATGCTACTGGATTCCAATACCACCTCATCAACATTTTATAATTATTTTTTTTTTTATATTTTACTGTCATTGATGTTTTATGTATTATTTCCATTGCCTTCTCCCATTCTACCAATGATATTGGAATCTTCGCCTTCCATTTTCTGATATGTGTCAGTTCATTGATAGGTCCTGAGGGAAGTAATAGTTAATAAACTTTAGAAAGTTTCTTTGATGCCACGTACACACGATCACTTTTTGTGATGAAAAAAAACAACGTTTTATGTGATGAAACAAAACGACGTTTTTCAAACTTAATTTTCCAAAACGACGTTTGCATACACACCATCGTTTTTCCAAAATGCTCTAGCAAAGCGCGGTGACGTACACCACGTTCGACGGCACTCTGTTCCATTGAAGCTCCGTTTCATAACTTGTCTCTGAGCATGCGCGGGTTTAAAAACTTCATTTTCAACATCGTTTTGCCCACACACCATCACTTTTTATGACACAAAAAACGACGTTTTGAAAAACGACACAAAAAATTCAAGCATGTTCGAATTTTTTTTTGGTTGTTTTTTTGAAGACATAAAACAACGTTTTGCCCACACACAGTGATTTTAAATGACGTTTTTGAAAAGGTCGTTTTTTTCATCACAAAAAGTGATCCTGTGTACGCGGCATCACTCTCTTGCAATGACCCTGCATAAAGCAAACACACACAAGACAAGCTAGCTCCCGGCACATATAACATCTACATATACAACAAACAGGTTTTATTGGTAGTCTCCTTGAATTTTCTGGTTGAGGTAGGACTTTGTACATAACTTCTGCTAAAAGTTTTTACTGTACAGATTTTGTCATGCATCATAAGGTATTCTGGAGGTTCACAGTGCCTCATCATTTGCAGCTCTGAGTAATCTTTGTAGGAGTAACACATACCACACATATCACAGTGCTAGGTACTGAATTCTGCATCTTCCTGACACACTCCGCCTGGAACCTACGTACTGCTGGGACACCTTTCATAGGTTGTGATAAACGACAAGAACGTGTTAGAGACACCACTCTTATTTTATTTGTATGTACAGGAACTCTGGAGGAACATATACAAGTATATAAACATAAGTCTTCCAAGAGAGGACCTTCAAGGGAAAATAACCCCCACGTATGTAATAAATATGTAAAAATGATTCATTAGTGTGGAAAGAGGAATTACAAAATGTTCCTTCTGATTAATCCCACAAGAGATAACTACAAGTCCAGCATCAGCTGAAAAATGACATCTGTGAGTGTCTTATGACTGTGAAACAGAGACGTAAAGCTTCATGTACACTTAAACGTCTTTAACCGCCGGCCACGAGGAAATGCAAAATACGACAAAATTGCACCACCATTTCACAGCGTTTTGCGTCCGGCAATCAAAACTTTCCAAGCCTAAACAAAATTTTTACGCGTTCAGGAGAGTTGAATCTCACCTAACCACAGCAGCTCCTAAAGCAGGGGTGGGGAACCTTTTTTCTGCCAAGGGCCATTTGGGTTTTTGTAACATCATTCGGGGGCCGTACAAAATGATCAACTTAAAAATTAGCCTGTTATATTTGGTCAAACATTTGGTCAAAAAATGCATGCCAGATGTATAAGTTTTTGTGTCATGGTAGATACAAAAACACGATCCCCACAATGCGATTCCCCCCAATCCCCAAAACACAATCTGCAGTCCCTCACCCCACAAAAAGCACAATGCAATTCCTCACCTCAATCCCTGGTTCCGATGGTGCTGGCTCTGTGGTGCTGGCTCTGTGGTGCTGAGCTCTGTGGTGCTGGGCTCTGTGGTGCTGGGCTCTGTGGTGCTGGGCTCTGTGATGCTGGGCTCTGTGCTGCTGGGCTCTGTGGTGCTGGGCTCTGTGGTGCTGGACTCTGTGGTGCTGGGCTCTGTGGTGCTGGACTCTGTGGCACTGGGCTCTGTGGTACTGGCTCTGTGGTGCCGGTGGTTCTGAGCTCTGTGGTGCTGGGCTCTGTGGTACTGGGCTCTGTGGTACTGGCTCTGTGGTTCCGGTGGTGCTGAGCTCTGTGGTGCTGGGCTCTGTGGTACTGGCTCTGTGGTTCCGGTGGTGCTGAGCTCTGTGGTGCTGGGCTCTGTGGTACTGACTCTGTGGTTCCGGTGGTGCTGAGCTCTGTGGTGCTGGGCTCTGTGGTACTGGGCTCTGTGGTACTGGCTCTGTGGTTCCTGCCTGTTTACTTACCTGAGCCCTCGAAAGGCCTGCATCGTGAATGTGCTTGATGTCACCCCATTCTCCTCGGCTGTTCTTGTTTTTTTCATTTGATAGATTAATAGCAGCGCAGCTATTGGCTTGCGCTGCTGTCAATCAACTCTAATGACGTAAGGACTGGGGGGCGGGGCCGAGCCTTGTAGTCGGCGGCTTATGGACGCCGGATACAGGACTTGGGAGCGTGCCTGCAAGCTAACCCCCTTTGGAGAGCGCTTTCCAGAGGGGGTTCGTTAATAAGGAGCCAAGACAGCCACCAAGGGACCCCAGAAGACGTGGATCGGGGCCAATCTGTGCAAAACGAGCTGCACGGTGGAGGTAAGTATCACATGTTTTTTTTTTTTTTTTTTTAAACTGAAGTTTTACAACCACTTTAACCACTTCAGCCCTGGACCATTTGGCTGGCCAAAGACCAGGCCACTTTTATGCGATTCGGTACTGCGTCGCTTTAACTGACAATTACGCGGTCGTGCGACGTGGCTCCAGAACAAAATTTACATCCTTTTTTCCCCCACAAATAGATCTTTCTTTTGGTGGTATTTGATCGGTTTGTGCAAAAGTTATACCGTCTAAAAAATAAGGGATCGTTTTATGGCATTTTTATTAATATTTTTTTTTACTAGTAATGGTGGGGATCAGCGATGAACCCCACAGAGTTCTTTTGAAATTTTAGTGCCAATCTTGAATATTTCCCCTTCTGTATATAAAATAAAAAGCTGCGTTTCCCCTTACAATCCCAGTTTTAGGTCATAAAACACATTCATAAACATATCAACCTTATCCAAACCCAATTAATGAATGGATATAACCAATTTTGAACTGCAAATGTCCATAAAGTGCAGTCCATGATATTAAATCAAAGTGCAATAGTGCAAATAAACGTGCAATACACTTGTGCTGCAGTTCTTCTAAAATAAAGTGACTTGTGCTCCACTCCAACTGACTCCACTTTGTATCACCACCAGTGTCTCCTCTAGGGACCAAACTCACCTATGATTGTTGACCTCCTGAACATATGCCTATGAAGGTCAATATAAGCTTTATGTCACAGAGCTGCTGTACAGATTATGCCATCAACCAAGAACCAATGCTTGATATGTTCATCCCATGAACCATCTCCTCTATAATCCCTTCCACACGGAGAGACCTGTCTGTACCTTACATCACTTCCTGGCTGCTGTATGAACATCTGAATGATGTGTATACGAGTTCTTTGCAGGCTGTGTCGATCCCCCCAATGGTGGGATCTGTGTAAATAGTATGCTGTGTGTGCAGCAGCTGCCTCCCACCCTGAGCTTCCCTCTAGTGCAGATTCAGAACGGTTCTGTGTGTGAGCCTACATTTGCTCCCCCTACCTCCTGGCAAGCAGCAGAGGGACCAACTAGCAAAGGCCGGAGGAGGATCATGGGACAGTCCCTTTGGTGGATGTGCTGCCAACTAATGAGGCCTGAACTACAGCCCCAATCTCTTACTGCGAAGAAGCCCAGAGAAGCCCAAAGAGTGCACTGCTATATATATACGCTTCTGGAGCAGGATCCAAAGTGCTGAGTTCGGGAGTGCTGACAGATTCACCTGAGTACAGAGTGGACTAATTGCTGTGTATGGCCGGTTGGTGTGCTGCAATATTGATGTGACTGGTGAGCTGCTGCTGTGGGGATTTACTGTCAGATACAAGAGTAAGACACTGACCATACGGCCATCTAGTAGCCTTATATGCTGTCTGCAGCTATGACTGGGACTGTACTCATGTGCACCAATGGTACAACTGGGCCCCAATGCTAGCCAGCTGAAGAGTAAGGATTGAAGACTGTGGGCCAGATTCTCATAGAATCACGCTGGCGTTGCGTAAGGCATTTACACTACACCACTGCAACGTAACAGAGCAAGTGCCGTATTCTCTAAGCACTTGCTCCGTAGTTTGCGGAGGTGTAGAGTAAATCGCCCAGCGTTAGCCCGCGTAATTCAAAGGGGGCAGCTTGTATTTAAATTAAGCGCGCCCCCGGCGTTGAACGAACTGCGCATGCGCCGGCCGGGGAAAAAGCCCAGTGCGCATGCTCCAGCTTACGTCAGAAAGCGTCGTGGAAACCGATGTCAAAACGATGTGAACGTCACTACGCAATGCCCTATTCGCGAACGAGTTAGTAAAATTACGTAAGCGACGGAAAAAGCCGACGCTGACCCGACGCCATACTTAACATGGCATCCGACAGCACCCAACGGCATCCGACGGTACTTCGTAAGGTTACTCCTCTTAGAAGCAGGGGTAACCTTACGAGTTTGTAAACGACGTACGCGACGACGGGGCGGAATGTTGAAGCGTATCTATGCCAAAGTGATGCTAAGCATCACTCGCATAGATACGAGCCAAAAAAAGGGCGATACGATGGGGTATCTGAGATACTCCGTCGTAGCGCCGCTGAGAATCTGGCCCTATCCCTTTACAGCTGCTACACAGAGACCTTTATGTATTGCTTATTCTAAGAGGTACCCCTCAAGGGACATTGCACCATATCCTAGCCATTCTCCTAGTATGTACTCTAAATTAGTTATAGTACTATTATTTACATTGCAGTCATGAGTCTAGTGGTACAAAACACTATTCTAAGTTACTTTGGCATAGTGATTATACTGTCTAGTGTACTGTGTCTGAACCTACCTTCTGTGTAGTCATTTATGCTCAAACCGCCATTTATTCGAACTCATACCAATACATTGAGTTCATTTACCTCTAAACGGTTTTGTGTCTATTTCTTGGTGCCAATTCACAGCCAAGTTAAGGGTTACTAAGCTTGTGTTCCTATAAGACACCTTTCATGCTGATAGTGCTGGCCGTTCGTGCTTAAGCAGCGCTCATATTAGCGGCGCTTTAGCACTGTTTAAGCAGCGCTTTTGCGCAGATTTTCGGTTGCTAGCAGGGCGCTTTTAACCCGAAAAAAGGGTTAAAACTAATTTTGCTGCGCTTTCAAAGTGCTTTTCAGGTGCTTTAAAGTGGTTGTAAACCCATACAGACTACTTTAACCTACAGGTAATATCTCCTATACCTACATGGTTTAGGAGATATTTGCAAAAGAAAGACACCAAAGTCTACGGCGCATGCGCCATAGACAACGGCGCGCAGGCGCACTGAGTGATTTCATCGCGCCTCCGGCCAGTCACAGCGCCGGAGCCGTGATATGTGGAAGAGAATCATGGAGAAATGGCGCCGACAGTAGAGGTGACCGAGCACCGCTGCAGGGGCTTCGATCTCAGGTAAATACTTCATAATGAGCTAGTATGCTATGCATACTAGCTCATTATGCCTTTGCCCTGCATGGTGTTTTTTTTTTAAAAGCGCTAACCATTCATTCCAATAGGCAGGGCATTTTGGGAGGCCTAAATACATCTCTTCCAACCTGCCCCAAAGATGCTGCTTGCAGGAGTCTTCGGAACATCCCGCAAACACAGCGCCTGAGTGTCAAAAGTCACACTGGAATGAATGAGAGGCGGTTTTCAGGCACTTAGCAGAGGCTATTTCCAGAGCTAAAGCACCTGAAAACAGCCCAGTGAGAAAGGGGTCTAAGTGATTGCTGAGATTACTTGGTGAAACAGAAATCCAATTGATAATTTACAAATGTACCTCAACTATATGTACCTCAGCCATCCACAACTCTGCCCGCAGCTACATCACTGACCTAGTCTCAAAATAGCAACCTAATCGTTCTCTTCGTTCTTGACAAGACCACCTGCTCTCTAGCTCTCTCATCATCTCCTCCCACGCTCGCCTACAGGACTTTTCCAGAGCCTCTCCAAGCCTATGGAACTCTTTACCCCAATCAGTCCGTTTATCTCGTAGACTCCTACTCTGTTGTCTTTTAGACGATCCCTGAAAACCCTTCTCTTCAGAGAAGCCTATCCCACCCACACCTAACATCTGTATTTTCATCTTGTCTATCTGATCATCACCCACAGCTACTACCCTTTGTTCCACTTGACCCTCCCTTCTAGAATCTAACGAGCAGGGCCCTTTGATTCCTTCTGTATTGATTTGTATTGTAATTGTACTGTCTTCCCCGATGTTGTAAAGCGATGCACAAACTATTGGTGCTATATAAATCTTGTATAATAATAATAATAATAATAACTATCTGAATCTACTTCCTGTGTGTGCGCATTATTGAATGGGTAAAGACTATAGATTGATTATTCCTATTAGAGGAGATTGATCAGAAAGGAAATGTATCATTTATTGAAGTTCATAAGGTGACCATATGAATATCTAATTCTAAAGATTGCCTAAAATATTTTGGTGCTAAAAGGTTCATGGAGAGAAGGTTAAGCGTCCTCTTTGGGTTGGTGGTCTCTAATCTGACCCTGTCTGCATTCCACAGATATGGGGCCCTTAGTCACTGGCACGAGTTGGGGGCTGGTACGTTTCGCAGGCTCGCACACTACTATCCAGTCTTCTGTTTTGATTTCTGCTGTGCATCCGGCCCTGCACACAGCATAGGGATCCTAGAATTAGGAAAGGTGCAGCTCTAGGTTTGCAGCTCTTGTTTACAATATACACAATTTCAGAGCAAAATTGCCAGCATGAAACTTCTGCTGAGAAAGCAAATTCTCCCAGAAAATAAACGGGTGTTGTACAGATTATTCTGAGCCTTCTCCATCCCCCAGACACTCCTCGCTCATCTTTCTGTGCTGGCAGACATACATACAGAATGTAATGACCCCATGAGTTCCCTTTCATGTAATCAGCTTCATTATGGACTCCATCCCAGGAACATAAAAGGTTTCTACATGGATTATAGCATGCTGGCTTTGTGCGTTTGCTCCTTTTATTTTTCAATGCTGGAGTCCTGGGTTCAGTTTGGACCTGGGGCACAGTCTGCACGGAGTTTGCATGTTCTTTAACCACTTAAAGACCGGACCAATATGCTGCTAAATGACCAATGGTGTTTTTACAATTGCGTGGTCGTGCGACGTGGCTCCCAAACAAAATTTGCGTCCTTTTCTTCCCACAAATATAGCTTTCATTTGATGGTATTTGATCACCTCTGCGATTTTAATTTGTTGCGCTATATACAAAAATAGAGCGACATTTTTGAAAGGAAAATCAATATTTTTTACTTTTTGTTATAAGAAAATCGAATAAACTAAATTTTAGTCAAACATTTAGGCCAAAATGTATTCAGCCGCATGTCTTTAGTAAAAAAAAAAAATCGCAATAAAAAAAAAATATCTACCTAGCGGCAACAGCGACACTAATAAAGCGATCAGAAAAACGATCGCTTAGTGACGCTGGCAATAGGGGGTGAAAGGGTTAACTAGGGCGGTGATCAAGGGGTTAAAACTTTATTAGGGGGGTACAGGGCTACCCTGGACCTAACACGAACTGCCTGTCACACTAACTGTCACACTGACACTAAATGCAGTGATCCGTAAATATATGATCACTGCAATCAGTGACAGTGTGACAGGGGGCTGAGGGGGGGGGGTGATCGGAAGGGGTTAATGTGCCTATGTGTGTGGTGTCAGTGTAGTGTTAGGTGCGACTTACTGTGTGATGTCTTCTCTCCTCTCGGCGGATTGAAAATACCGCCGAGAGGAGAGCTGACATCACTTCCTCTGCCAGTGTTTACATTACACAGGCAGAGGAAGTGACATGGCGGGGGGAAGCCGGATTGGCTGGGAGCGATAACGAAAGGGTGGACAGAAACGAACAGCCGCCCCCTCGTCACTGATCGCTCCCGGAGGAAAGACGACCGCCGCACGCAGCGGAGGGGTCCCGATCGGACCCGCAACAAGGCAGGGACGTACATGTACGCCCATGTGCCTGTACGTGCCATTCTGTGGCCGTACATAGTTGTGCGGCGGTCGTTAAGTGGTTAAGGAACATTTAAATCAACCATTACATATTCCTGATATTTTCCTGCTGTCCATGTACTAGTATGAACAAGTATGTTCCTCTCTTTGTATTGCTTCCTTTGTGTGAAATCCCTGGTTTTCCAGCCAGTCCCTCTGCTTTTTTAATAAAAACTGACCACGCTAGGCATTAGAGGACATCGTGGTCAGTTTTGAAGCTGTGATCAGACTAGTGCTGACATGACCCCCCCCCCCCCTACTTTGCACAGCCATTTACTGGGAAGACCAGTGTACTGCTGTTTCTCCACCCCAGCTCTATGAGTTCCTTTCACAGCTAAGGGTATCACTTATAAAAAAGGGGAAAAAAATTATATAGTTTTTTTTATGTGTTTCAATTATTTTTTAATTTAAAAAGTAATAAAAACAATACAACACAATTTAAAACCCAAGCAACATCCACAGAATAAGCAAAGGAAAAAAAACAACAGCAAACCAGATAGGTTTCGTAGACACCACAATGTAAATATAGTTAAACACATAATAAAAGGTGTATCCCCTAGAAGTTTATCCTTACAACTATCTATATCATATTTCTTCCCCAAGAAAGGAGGCAAGAGACATGTGATAGATGGGGGCAACCCTCTTCTAAGCATAAATGCTCTTTCCGATATTTCTCTCATATATAGTCTAGGGCAGGGGTCCTCAAACTATGGCCCTCGAGGTGTTCAGGAACTACAATTCCCATCATGCCTAGTTATGTCTGTGAATGTCAGAGTTTTACAATGCCTCATGGGAAGTGTAGTTCTGCAATAGCTGGAGGGCCGTAGTTTGAGGATCCCTGGTCTAGGGGCTACCAGTCTTCTCTGCCTAATCCCTGCTCTCCCCTCCTCCAGCTTCCAGGGTTATTGAGACAAACAAAAAAACAAATCAAAAGCAGGGGAAGCCTGTCCATTAAGGGCTCACAGGCACCGCCCCCCCTATCCATGCCGCCGCCCCCTATCCCTGCTTTCATCCCCTTGCAGGACGTCCAGAGCATGAATTACAGTGGCAAGGGCGTTTTTTTTTAAGCACCTGATTAGAGCCAGAGCATTGCGTCCAGTGCCCACCCAGGTGTGTTGAAATAGTGAATGAATATTCGCTGTTGTAACACTGATCCTCCTCCCGGCCAATCAGGAAGCAGGTGTGAAACCCATCATCCCATAGGCTGAAAGGACAGGCGATCCTATTGGACGCCTAGATGGAGGGGAGATGCACGGCAGAAGCGAGGAGGAGAAGCTGCCGAATGCTGGGGTGGGGGTGGGTCTTTGATGATGGTGGTTGTTGCTTGATGCCTAGGGCCGCGTACACACGACTAAACAAATCCGATCAAATCAGTCTGACAGACCGTTTTGATCGGATTTGTCTGCTGGGCTATTTTGGTTTGATCGTGTACACACGATCAAACCAAAATCCCCGCCGGCAGACATCGCGGTGACGTGGCGGCGACGTTGACGCCGCCTCTTCACCGAACCAGGAAATAAAATACTTCCACGCATGCGTCGAATCCATTCGACGCATGTGCGGACAGATATGTCCGCTGGTTAGTGTACCAACCAGCAGACATGTCGGACGGACGGGTTTCCAGCAGACAGATTTTAAAGCATGCTTTAAAATTTGTCTGCTGGTAAAACCTGTCTGTTCGCCCGTACACACGATCGAATGTGTCTGCTGAAACGGACCATTTCCAGCAGATAAATTCGATCGTGTGTACGCGGCCTAGGAGGGGAGGAGATGCACAGCGGAAGCAAGGAGGAGCAGGAGGAGAAGACACAGGAGCCCGATGCCCGCCACTGCCGGATGCCTGAAGCTGCCCACCCCTACCCGATGCCCGCCACCTACATGGGGTAAGTGCCAGAGGACTGGGGGGTGCAGAGTGAGCAGCTCTGTGTGCCTGTGAGTGTGTCTCTGCACTCTTCCTTCAGTGAGAGCCACTCTCAGCTTGACACGTCAGCACCAGGACCAGGGGTCTATTAAGGGCGCACGAGTGCCGTCCCCTCTATCCACACCGTATATAGTTAACCACTTAAGACCCGGACCAATACGCTGGTAAATGACCCAAGGTGTTTTTGCGATTCGGCACTGCGTCGCTTTAACAGACAATTGCACGGTCGTGCGACGTGGCTCCCAAACAAAATTTGCGTTCTTTTCTTCCCACAAATAGAGCTTTCTTTCGGTGGTATTTGATCGCCTCTGCGATTTTTATTTTTTGCGCTATAAACTAAAATATAGCCACAATTTTGTTATAAAAAAAATCAAATAAACTAAATTTTAGTAAAACATTTAGGCCAAAATTAATTCAGCCACATGTCTTTAGTAAAAAAAAAAATCGCAATAAAAAAAAATAGCTACCTAGCGGGAACAGCGACACTAATACAGCGATCAGAAAAATGATCGCTTAGTGATGCTGGCAATAGGGAGTGAAAGGGTTAACTAGGGCGGTGATCAGGGGGTTAAAACTTTATTAGGGGGGGTGGGGGGGCTATCCTGAACCTAACACTAACTGTTTTTTACACTGCCTGTCACACTGACACTAAATGCAGTGATTAGATCACTGCATTCAGTGACACTGTGACAGGGGGGTGGGGGGGGCGATCACAAGGGGTTAATTTGCCTATGTGAGTGTGTGTCAGTGTTGTGTTGGTGCACACTTACTTGTGATGTCTTCTCTCATCAGCAGCGCTGGGAAACAGCGCTGCGATGAGAGATTACATCATTTCCTCCTTCCTGTGTAAACACAGGAGGAGGAACTGACACGATGGGAGCGCGCTCCCATTGGCTGGGAGCGATCGCGGGGGGGGGCGGAAATCACGGACATCCGCCCGCTCGTCGGCGATCGCTCCCAGAGGCAGGGGGACCCCCGCACGCCGCGGAGGGGGTCCCGATGGGACCCCCGAACCGCACGAAGGCGGGGACGTAAATTTACGCCCTTGTGCCTGTACGAGCCATTCTGTGGCCGTATATGTGCGTGCGGGGGTCCTTAAGTGGTTAATGGATAGATTCATGCATAGCCAACCCCTATTCATGTGTCCGGCCCCTTTCAGGACGCATGAATTACAGCAGCGGGGGTGTTTTTTTGAGGCACCTGATTAGCGCTATAGGTTCTAATAGGATTCAAAATAGGGTGGACGCGAACCGCAGAGCATTGCGCTCAGAGCTCACCCAGGTGTGTTAGAAAATCAAATGAATATTCACTTTTCTAACACTGAATCGCCTCTCCGCCATTTACAATGCAAGGGTCTGATACCAGTTTCCCGATTGGCTGAAAGGTCAGGTGAGCCTGTTGGATGCCTAGGATGGGGGGGGGGGGGGTGCACAGCGGAAGGCGCCGTGATCCACACCACAGTAGGAGGAAGAAAGCTGCCACTTCCTAGATGAGGTAAGCGTGGGGGGGCGACGCCCGAGGGGGCCTGAGGGGGGTGTCTGTTTCCTGCCGCCTCAAAGGAAAAAACAGCAACCGCCACTGACCATGACATGTGTGAAATGGTGGTGGAGCCCTATAGCTTAGTACTGTATACTTTTTTGTGTACCAACCACACTCTTTAACCTGGTCCACCACCCATAGCGACATATGGTGCACAATGCTACTATGTTTTGAACTTGATTAGTTTTAATCCTTGTTTTTTTGCGTAATTAAAGTTTTGTATTTTATTTTATTTGGCGGGTTGTGCCTACAAAGTCTATGAACTGCGGTTCAACTTTCTTGACTTTAGAGCAGTGGTTCTCAACCCTCTAGTGCCGTGACCCCTTGATAAAATTTCCCAAGTTGTGGGGACCCCTAACAGTAAAATAATTTTCATAGCATGAGTTGAAAGCACCCAAGGCAAGACAAGTAATTTGCGCCCCTAATCTGCGGACATTTAGCGCTCCCTGAGTGCCTTCCACTCGTACAGTATTAAAACCCCTTATGGTACTTTTTAGGATGTACCCCCCTTCTTCTTTGTTCTACTTTCTTTCCCTTTCATCTCTCTATACTAATTTCTTGTTTTCTTTCCCTCTGTCTTTCTTGCTCTCTATTTTTTTCCTTTCTCTTTGTTCCTCCCCCTCTTATCGTCTCCCTTCCTGGGAGAACAGTGTGAGCTTCAGGAACAGGCCAGGATCTGGTGATCATCATTTGACCCCCGAGGGTCAGGACCTGCTATGATCGAGGGATTGGCCTCGGGGAGCCAACATCGCTGGCGCCTAGGACAGGTAAGTGTACTTATTAAAAGTCAGCAGCTACAGTGTTTGAAAAAAAAAAAATCGCACCTGGAACACCGCTTTAGAGAAAGCATTTTTCCCATTGACTCCTGATTTTAGCAGGAGGTTCCCTGAGACATGAAGATTATTTAATCGGTTCTTCGTGTGTAAAAACATTGGAAAAAGGCTTTGGGGTGTAGAAGCCACCGTCCTGGGGAACAGATTATTTACATCAACATAAATACTTTAAGATTGCAGTGGCAATAAGATAATCTTAGGCCGCGTACACACGATCAGACCGCCTTAAAGCCAGTTTCATCGGACCAAATTGATCGTGTGTACGGCCCATCGGACCGTTGTCCATCGGACCAAAGTTTTCAAACTTGCTTTAAAATCTGTCCGATGGACGCCTGTCCGTCGGACCAAAACGATGGTTAGTATACAAAAGCATCGGACCAAAAACCCGCGCATGCTCAGAATCAAGTCGACGCATGCTTGGAAAGCATTGAACTTCGTTTTTTCAGCACGTCGTGTTCTACGTCACCGCGTTCTGGTCTGATCGGATTTTGGACTGATAGTGTGTACGCACATCAGACCATCAGACCACTTCAGCGGTGGCCCGATGAAAACGGTCCGTCGGACCATTCTCATCGGACCGGTCTGATCGCGTGCAGGGCTGCTGTTAGAAATCACGGGGCCCTGTACAGCCTACCTGGCAGGGCCCCCCTCAAATATATCAAAACAAGATTTTCACTTAAAATATACTAAAATCATTCTTAGCGCACACAAAGATAACAGAGAAGCTGTGTGAATTAGCCCTTTTTTTAAATAGTTGTTTACATTGTTAAACAAAAACATTTATATATATTTTTAAAAAACATTTAAATGTTTTGAAAAAAAATATTTAAACATTTTTTAAAAATATTTTTTTTTACATTTTCTTTTCCCAATAATTGTATTAAAGCGGAATTTCACCCTAAATATAAGATCTCCCATGTGATTCAGCATACTGGCGTCAGCGCCAGTATGCTGTTTTTTTTTTTTTTTATCCCACACTTACTGTATTATCCAGTAATTTCATTTTTTTCCCCCGCGGTGGACGGCGCCAGTACAGCGCGTCACATCTTCCGAAAATACCCAATATGGACTCGGGTAATCTCGGAGAAAATGCGGCGCCTGCGCACAGACCTAGGAGCTGACTGCGCAGGCGCCGTATTTCTCCGAGTCCTATTTCGGAGGGCGTGACGCGCCATAGCCGTAGGACTCGGAGAAATACGGCGCCTGCGCAGTCAGCTCCTAGGTCTGTGCGCAGGCGCCGCATTTTCGCCGAGATTACCCGAGTCCATATTGGGTATTTTCGGAAGATGTGACGCGCTGTACTGGCTCCGTCCACCGCGGGGGAAAAAAATGAAATTACTGGATAATACAGTAAGTGTGGGATAAAAAAAAAAAAAAAACAGCATACTGGCGCTGACGCCAGTATGCTGAATCACATGGGAGATCTTATATTTAGGGTGAAATTCCGCTTTAAATTTTACAAGGGATTAAAACAATACAGGCTTACAATTTGTTATTTTTTTAATGGCACAGGGAAGCCGGCAGCTGTGTCTCTCCTTGCAGCAGCTAAAAGTTGGTGGGAGGGAGAGAAACTGGTTTTCAGCTGCTGCGAGTCACATAAGGCATCCTGTTATTGCCCCTCCATCCAACCTCACTGATTCCCTCTGCTGTTTGGGCCCCCCTGTGAGCCCGGGCCCCCTACAGGAGGACTGGTGGTCCCCCCCTATCAGCGGCCCTGATCGTGTGTACAGGGCCTTACAGGTCCATGGCTTTTTTTTCCATTTTCTTCCACTTTAGCTTGAGAGTCAGGCGGTCTAAGGTCACTTGAAGTCTGACTGTTGCTGACCTACTAACTTCGGAGAGCGCATAGCATTGTTATAAAGAGCATGAATAGCTAAAAAAAAAAAAACCCATCTATTTCTGGACAGACCTCTCTATAAAGGCTTTTTCTAAACAGTTTTTTCTTTAATTTCTTTAATCTTCCTTTTATAAACATTCATTTTCGCCAAACTGTCAGCTCCAGTGTGAGAGATCGGATTTCTTATTAAAGATACAATTAGCCTGGCATACCAAATGACACATTGATGAGCGCTGCCATTAATCAGAATACTTGGACTTTATCCTCTGACTAAAGTCATGTTTTCACTGCATGCCCCTCCCTGTTATGTGAGCGCTCTGTAATCCCCATGTTAGTAACACTTTATAGAGCATAACATAATATTTGTTTAGGGATATTTGCACTTATTCATTTTTTTCAGCTGCAACTATAACTACACGGGGTACTCCCAGAGCAGACAATTATAATGTATCAATCAAGGTATACATGCTTTTGTACATTGACATAACACTGGATGTTTGAGATTCTGTGCAGGAATATCAACTGTTCCAGGAAACCAGTTTTGTGCTGAGCTCTACATAACCCATTGCAGATTTTAAATAACACATACAGTATGTTGAAGAACAATTGCTTCAGCCCTGATTGGGCTGAAGCAATGAAAGCTTCGGCCAATCGGGGCACAGAGCAATGTCAGAGCCATGATTGGACGCTGTCATGGTGACTGTATCCAAAAATGGAAATATGGACAGCCGCACTCCAAAAAACCTTGATGGTTGTCTTTATTTAAAAAAAGGAAGGATGCACTACAAATCTTAATCATGATTAAGCACTAGTCAATAGTGCGAAACGCGTCTGCTGTTTTACCCCTGTGCCGTGTGCTGTGATTTGTAGTGCACCCTTCCTTTTTTTTAAATGAAGACAACCATCAAGGTTTTTTGGAGTGCGACTGTCCATATTTCCTCTTTCTACTTGTTGCATTGTGCATTGCCAGCACCCTCGATTTCCTGAGACCATACTGATCATCCTAACACAATCCACCTGGAGCGCTTCCTTTACCTTAGTGCAGTCCTCTTTCACTTACCTCATCCTTCTATTTTGCTTTTAAATGTCCTTATTTCTTCTGAGAAATCCTCACTTCCTGTTCTTCAGTCTGTAACTCCACACAGTAATGCGAGGATTTCTCCCTGGTGTGGAGTGTCCTGCTAGCTCCCTCCCTTGGACTACAGGAGAGTCAGGACGCCCACTAACACACAGCTCCTTACTTTATCTGCAACGTAGAGAGCGTCCTAACTCTCCGGTAGTCCAAGGAGAGGGCAAGCATGACACTCCACACCAGGGAGAAAGCCTTGCATTACTGTGTGTAGTTACAGACAGAAGAACAGGAAGTGAGGATTTCTCAGAAGAAATAAGGACATTTAAAAGCAAAATCAAAGGATGAGGTAAGTGAAGGAGGATTGCTCTAGGGTAAATGAAGCTATTTAGGAAAAAAATTGTACCTTTACAACCCCTTTAATCCCACCCCACACTATAAAAATATTCTTTCCATAGCGGCCATTTGTGGTGTGATAGCAGTGCGGAGAGAGATAGAACAGGGCTCTGTTCAGTGCTATTAGACAATGCTATACTATACTATTCACATTCCATTGTCAGTGTAGAATATCAGTTTAGTGTGAATCTAGGGATAGTTTAGTCAGTGTGAGTGTAGTGACCCTTTAACACAGTATAGTTATTGCTTTACTGCATGTTTAACGCCATATAATTCAGTGCGTTATGTGCCATTTAATGTAGTACATTTCTGAGCATCATGCACGCTTAACGCAGTATATTTCAGTGCGTTATGTGCCATTTAATGCAGTAAATTTCTGAGCATTGGTGCATGCTTAACACAGTATATTTTAGTTGTGTTACTGCATATTTAACGGCGTACAGTTCAGTGCATTTTTTAGTGTCCACCTTCCAATCCAAACTCATCATTCTCTCTTCTCTGCCTCCTCTTAGGTGCCAGGAAACTAGCAACTTCTTCACCCGAAGCCCCAGAAAAACATATTTGCAAGGGGAGCTCTTCCTCCCTGCTCTCTGTACCCACCCCCTCCTCTGAGCACACTTCACCGAAGAGTGCAGTTTTAACTCTACGGGGAGGATTTCTCCTTGGTCAGATTCTATACGTTCTCCACTCTCCACCTCTACCATATCATCCATATCCTATTCACTAGAAGACAGTTCCCCAAAATGTCCTATGGGGGAGAGTGGGCTCTGATTTTCCAGTGGCCTGACAGCCCGCTCCACCTCCCCACCAGTCAGCTCTGCCTCTACCACCCGCTCGGATCGCTGGTCTCCATCTCCTCCTCTTTATGGGGGGAACCTGCAAACCATGCCAACATCCTCCACGTGTCCTACCATCATGCCTTCCACAGTACCGGCCGCGGGGCTGGAACTGGCCGTACTAGCAACAACCATGGCCACGTCTCTTACCCCACTACTAACCCCCGCCATTTCCTCGGGCACAGCATAATTGGTCTGGGCATTAGGGAGGTTACCGGCCAGATTCCCATTTGCGGAAACCCCGTCGCCCCCCTCCCCTGACCCTTCACCAGCAAACCTCTGCTTTTTCCCCGGCTTTTCTTCCCCGAAGCCTCCGCAAAAGTCGTATTCACTGCACTGTTTGGCAAAGTGTCCCGCCTTGTGACATATGTCACATGTCCGGCTAGCCCCACACTCACTGGCTTTATGACCCACTTGCCTGCAAACCGGCATTATGTCACACTCAGCACTGACATGGTTGTAGATGGTTTTTTTCAACAGTATTTGGGCTGTCCCTGGTAGTAAATAAAACCTCTCTCTCTCTCCCTACAGTAAAGGCAGATGGTGGGTGTCTCTCCCCCACAATGCAATCCTTATCTAGCCCGAATCTTGCAAAAAAAAATAAAAAATCCTGTCCAGATCTTGAAGTGGTTTAATTCCTTGCAGTACCCAGCCAAAAAAGCCCTTACAATTGCTGTAGGGTTGTACATGTGCGCTATAACCATCCTCTCATCCTGCATGAACAAGGGCACCACTTCCAAGCACTTCATAATTTCCTTATACATCTTCTTCTTCGCCCTTTCAAACGCATTCCAGCATACCTTGGCAGATGAAAATGTCACTTCAAAAATACCTTGCATTGGTCTTACATTGAAAGGGACACTATATATGCCTTACCCTGATATTGCAGATATCCGTCAGCACCTTACCACCATCTTCAGAGCAATCTTGTCCTTAGAACCTGGCTTGACCAGAAATCATAGAGAGTCCCAAAGGCCTCAATTCGCCATCTTAGTGGGTACCCCCAAGGGGCCCTCCAATAGAGGAACCCCCCAAAAAACTCTCTCGTAAAAGACCAGTAACACAGGCACACCTGATCTTTGCCAAAATGACGAAAAGCACAGACAACCATATCCTACCGTGCCGGGACAAGTTTCAGATCCTCTTTCTCTATGTATAACACTCCATTCCCTATGTCAGCACCCAATTCCGGTATGCTGGACCTTCAGAGCGCATGCGCTGGTGACGTAACTGGCTGCATTCAGGGTGAATATCTCCTAAACAGTGCACGTTTAGGAGATATTCATTTTACATACAGGTAAGCCTTACTATAGTGTTACATGTAGGTAAAAATGACCAAGCAGGGTCTAGTACCACTTTAAATCCCCCCAGTGTTTGTGCTTTCAGTTCAACTTGCAGGAAGTTTAAACTGACCTGCCACCACATCTAAATACTGGAAGCTACAATATATTATTTGCTTTATTCTTGGGTTTATATTACCTTTCTATACCTTTTTTAGTTGAGATATGCTTATTGCCTGCCTACTCTGGATGGGTTAGGGCCTCTTGACTGCCTTTGGTTGACTTAAATTAGTTTTGATATTCCCATACCCATATCTCGCAGGTCAGCAGGAGGTCACTTTCAGGTCAAACACACCTACCAATGTTTTATTCATTTATTATAGGTATTAACTGTACATAGTGGCAACAAAAATATGAATTAATTTAATGAATGCAGCACCTTACATATCTGTCTTTTTGTTTGAAAATAGTGTGCTGGTAATATCTTGGATTGTGACCTATGTTGCTGGTGGCATCATCTACAATTTTACTATAGCACACTTATTTATTGCATAAAACAGATGTCTAACTGATGGCGTTGACATAAGCCCAAATGTCTAACTGATGGCGTTGACAGAAGCCCAAATGTCTAACTGATGGCGTTGACAAATGTCTAACTGATGGCGTTGACAAATGTCTAACTGATGGCGTTGACAAATGTCTAACTGATGGCGTTGACAGAAGCCAGGTTCTAATGGCCACTTTCCTCATCACAATTTTTTTTACGTAAATTTGTAGAGCTACGAAAGGGCTCTTTCACATGAGCAGGGTGACAGAGCTGTGGTTTACAGGGTCCTGACCACTGAAGTACACTGATCATATTTTTCCCGATTGCTGTTGGGCAAAATTCATTCTGTAGGTGACGAAACGCGTAGAGATGAGCGACGTGTTGACGTCACCGCGCTGTTCTCACATTCCGCTTGCACGGGCATGTGTTTTTTACTATTTGTTGGCCGGCTTACTTGTTTTTATGGAACTTTTGCATAGTCTGTTTGTTTGCACAGCCTTTTTACAATAAAGCACCACCTGGTTTTACCGATGGCAAACCTTTTTTGTCTCTTTCCATGGGCTTAATTTACTTACCGAGGATACGTTTGTGGCCGCTTGTCTAATTGCTAAGTATATATCAAGTCTACAGGAACACTTGGCTTGCTGGCCACTGGAGGTGTCGGGAGCATTCAAAGGCCCTGCCAGGGTTTTAGCCACAGCTCTGACAGCTTGTTTAGCTGGTAAGCCTTCAGTCTATGTGGTAATGAATGTGTCCCTTGAACATTAAAGATTCCTCATGGCTGTTTTCAACATTCTATCCCTGATTGGGAAGCACTGGGAAAAGACTGTTTATTTTTTATCCTTATGTTTTTTTTTTACACGTTTTAATTTTTGTTGCTGTATCAGTCGATTCACTCATTATTATTGCACAATTAATGATATTCACTTATCTGTTGAATTGGTTGCTTTTAGTTTATTTAACAGGTTGTTTCCTTTTTTTTACTTTATAGGATTAATTTTGTTTATTCATTTAAGTGCATTTGTATATTTGGTTACTCTTTATCAATGTTGCGATACCCCCTCAAGGGCCTCTGGTTGATTTGGGATCGGTGTACTAAGTTACCTTTCAGCGTTGTCTAGGGGTGAAGTTAGTGAGCAGAGCAGTAAGCGAATGTCCAATCAATAGTTGAGGTTTTCCAAATGCTTTATTTCTTGGGTCCAACAGGACCAACAACAACAGGAGGTAGATAGGACAGGTTGATGAAATAAAAAAAAAACCTTGCAGTATCTGGCTTGGATGAACAGGAAAGCAAGCCTGCTTTCAGTAACTGTATATTGCATCGCCACTCTAGCCAGAGTGGGTGAAGTGATCCCCGGACAGACTTCTGCCACAAGCCCGACAGCCGGAGTTCCACTTTAAGGTTGCTGGAAACAACAGGTCTTTGCTATGGACCTGGCTCTGATTTGGTTTAAGATGCCAGATGAGGCCTCTGCCACAGGCTCTATGTTGACAATGTGAACAGCAGAGCAAATCTCTCCAGTCAATTACATTTGAGTGATCGAAGTAGCAATATACCTGTCAATGTGTCAGTCACGGGATCCCCGATGGTTTGATCACGTCTCTCAGATAACCTGCCTCCGGGTTTTCATTGAGCCGATTCCCCACCGTACAGCCAGCAGCTTAGGATCTTCCTTGTAGGGGTGAGGGGACCAAGCAAGTCATTGGGGCACCTCGGCAGCATTCGCCAGGAACTCCGCGTAACTTGCGACCCCGGCCTGGTAGGCCATATAGCCAGGGTCTGTTGGATGCGCGCACCCTAAAGGTGGGTGCCGCACCTGGAACCAAGAACCCGCGAAGAACCCTGAAAAATGGCGCCTGCCACAGATATACCCCTCCCCAGCATGCCCCGCGAGAGAAAACTCCTCCAATTGGCTGCTGGGGAAAAGTGGCTCTGCTAGAACCCCTCTGACGTCACCTGTCGTCCGGAGGTAGGATCGACACATCCGGAGCGCAGACTGACCCACAGGACAGTTCTAAAATGACAGCAGCCCAAATTTAACAAAAGTAAGAGTGGAAGCAACATAACTCTCCCACTCTCCCACTAACTTTAGCATAGTGCCCATACTGAAAGTAAGGGGGCGCTACATAAATTTAACATTGCAGGGTTTATCCAAACTTTAACTTATTCACATATCACGTGTATTTGCTCATTCATTATTAGCGCAGCTTCCTTTTTGTTTCATATTTGTTTGGTGCATATTTCACTTTGAGTTGCAGCTACTGTTATTTTTTAGTTATCACACCAACACAGTTTTTTTCGTTTAAGCCTCGTACATGCGCTCGGTTTACTCGGCAAGAACCAGCAAGAAAACTGCTGGCAGAGCTTTCTTGCCGAATATACCGTACGTGTGTATGAGGCTTTTAGGTTTCTCGTCAAGAAAACTGCCTAAAATCTCGACGAGAAAAATAGAGAACCTGCTCTCTATTTTCTCGTCGTGATTCTTGGCAGTGTTTTCCTGCCGAGAAACCAAAGACTATGTATACTTACCTGTCGCCATGGAAACCTGCGCATGCTCGAAATGACTTTGACGCATGCGCGGTAGCTTCCTAGTCATAGGTAGGGTGCAGCAAGATGGCGGCGACGGCATAGAATGTGATGAGCGCATGCTCATCATACACAATGACGTTACCGCTTTCTTGCCTTTCAATAGAACCGCGGTTCTTTTGAAAGAAGTGTCTGCACACTTGGGCGGCAAGAGATTCTTGCCAAGAATCTCGTCAGGAAAAACAAGTTTTTTTTTTTCCTGACGAGATTCTGGCCCGTGTGTACAGGGCTTAACACTTATAGGTCCTTACGTTCATTCTTGACCATTTTATCACTACTGGTGTGTCGGTTAATTTTCGGTCCCAGTTATTATGACCAGGTCATCCATGGGAGGGGCAGGAGAACCCAACATTCCAGCAACTCTGTGGGGAGTCCGTGCTACACTATATATTTGGAATCACAAAAACTGGGGCTCTGTACAACCATTTCAGTTAATATTGGGCCATTCCTACACAAGGAGTTGCCTAGAATGGCTACTTCCACCTCAATCACTGCTTTGATTACCCATGAAAATAAACCCGTCAGCCATGCAGAGATAATTGATTCACTCCTATATTTTTGTAAATTGAGATGTTTATTTTAAGAACAAATTTCCATAAATTATGCTCATACTGGTAAAGTAATTTAAAACATCTGTTTGCAGAGATCTGCTCAGTGAACACCAGTGATAAGTTTATCCTAATTGTTCTCTTACATGGAAAAGAATGAGAACGGGAAAGAATTTGCCTGGAGCACAGTTGGAATACCAGAGCACAGCTACTGATCAATTTCATCATAAGTCATATACTGTAAGCTTTCTTTCTCCAACCTCCCACCTTCTAGCAGTATCTCCCGGTTTGTAGTCATGACCCGAGGCTAATCTTCCACATCTCGTGTTTTAGACCAGGTTTACATTTTTATTTATTCTCTCCAAAGCAAAGGCTTGCACATCCTCATGCACGTTATATATATGACCCCTTCCTTCCCAGAATACCCCAGACTGAGCAACTTGAACTGAACACCAGGGCTCATTGCAATTGTGCACATAAAACAGCCAAACCTTTAAAGAAAACATATAAGTATATGGCTAAGTCAGATATATGCTCCTGTGAGAGTTAAAATGATATTAAATGTTTTTTGTTTTTTTGAAATAACAAACATTTATACTTACCTGATCTGTGCAGTAGTTTTGCACAGAACAGCCCAGATCCTTGGGTCCCCTGCTTGCGCTCCAAGTCCCTCCCTCCCAACTAGTGCCCCTATAGAAAGCAGCTTGCTATGGGGGCACCTGGGCAGGCTTGCTTCAGAGTGGCTTGGCCCCACCACTGCTCTCTCTGCTTTGGCTCACCGGCTGTGATTTACAGTAGTGGGAGCTACTGTTGCTGTCTCAGCCAATGAGGAGGGAGAAACATGGAGAACTGAGGCTCTCATGCACATCACTGGATCAAGATTGGCTCATGTAAGTGTTGGGGATCGGCACTGCTGAACCTATAAAACCACTTTAACATGTGATGTGTTAAAGTGATACTAAACGCTAAAATAAAAGTTAGAAAAAATAAGTCATACTTACCTGCTCTGTGTAACAATATTGCACAGAAAGCTCCCTTACTACTACCCTGGAAGTCCCCCACTGGCGCTGTCAACCTCTCTCTACTCTGGATGCCTCCTTAGCAAGCCGGTTGATAAAGAGGCACCCATGCATGCATGCTTCTAAGCATGGCTGTGAGTACTCATAAGCCATGCCCCAACTCCTTCACAGGAGTTTGACTGACAGTGCCAGGAGCCTATGGTGAGAAGAGCAGTGCTGCAGGTGAAGACAGCGCTGCAGCGATTACAGGAGCCAGGTGTTTAGAGAATGGGGGCTAGGGCAGTGTTTTTTTTGCCCTAATGCAGAAATGCACGGAAAAAAATATTTTAGACTTTAAAACTTTAGGTGGGCCTTTTCATTAGGATGTACAATACAAACTAAAGCTTGCGCTAATGGAATAATAAACAAAATAGTGAAATAATAGGATAAAGATAGGAAGACCACAGCAGCTGTTGCAAAGGTCCTAGAACCTTGAATGATAAAATGTACAAAATGACCTTGATGACGCCCTGGAGGAAGGGCGAAACGTGTCGACGTATTTCCGGTTTCACGTACCAGTGATGCAACTTTTGGTATCCCTGGAACGCACGCTGCAGATGTGAACCCAGAACACACTGATGCCTGTTTTTTCAAGCCCTCTTGTGAGTGGCGTTTTTGTAAATGCGCAGGGATCCAGTGCAGGCAGTACTTCACTATGTACCTTCTATTTCTAATATGCACCATCTCCCTCGGTCCACATGAATAATCGTTTATGGAATCATCTCTGAACCTGGATCCATATATTAGACCTTCAAATTTTAACAAACAATTTTCAACCCCTGGATTGCAAAACTGAGGGTTCATCAGCTCTGGCGAGTTGGGTCATAAGAGGGGATTCCTTTCAACCTGGAAACTTGAATTGCCATTGGAAGCACTTTATTTCACTATATAACTATATCAGCACTGGATAATTGCACTTTATGCCCAAATTGCGTTCATATTTTATTATATATTGGCAATTATATTAAACTAGCGCTTTTAAAATGTGTACATTTTTTCATTAGAGTGGGCTGCCAATGCACCAAAACACACTAAATGGAACACACACAATTTATTTGGAAGCAGCAGATCATCTTTATCAGTGGCATGAAAGGATCAGCAGGAAGTAGAGCCTTCTTATCTAATAAGCAAAGATGTCTGCTTCCATATTTATATACATACTCTATACATAGAAACTGGGATTTAAAAAAAATATAAGATAAAATTATTTAGATTTAGCTACAAAGTAGCAGTGTCTTTGCAAAGTTGTTTTTGAAAGTGTTTTTGCAAAGATCCCCCCAAGCGACTAATACTCACCTTGTCAGTGCTAACCAATGAGTCCTGCCTCGGTCGCAGCTGTCGACCATATCCGGTCCTTCCCAGTATGGAGGCACATGTGACCTTCTCCTGTGTGACAGTGCTTGGGTTCATGAGGGAGTGATATCATTAATTCCCCCAGCATGTGAGACCAGCGGACACTGGGGATTTGATGCCTGCTGCATTAGAGGAAGGAGCGCAGGGGAGGGCTGGCAAGGTGAGTATAAGGTTCTTTTCACGGTAGCCAACTCCAAAATTGCACGATTTTCAGTGCAACAATGGAGTGCGACTTTGAAGTGACTTTGATATGACTTTTACACCCTCTGGCACTGAAGCCATGTCAAAGTCGAATCAAAGTAGCGCAGGAACCTTGCTGAAGTCACAATGACTTCAAAAGTGTCAATTGAAAAGGCTTTCATACAGGGGCGGACTGACAACTCATGGGGCCCCCGGGCAATAGAAGATTATGGGGCCCCCAGGCTTACAGATGGCCACCAAGCCAGGTGGCAGTACAGAGGCGGGGCAGCTAAAATCTTGGGATTTTCACATCAAAAGCATGTAGGTTTTGGACATATCAGGGACAGATGTAAAAAAAACACAGATTTTTACATACTGTCCCTGGTTTTAATGAGCCTAGCAACCCTGATGGGGCCCCCTAGTGGCATGGGGCCCTCGGGCAGTGCCTGAGTTCCTCAATGGTCAGTCCGCCCCTGCTCTCATAGAGATACAAGGCATTTCACATGTCTTGCGACTTTGGATCTCACAATTCGCACTGGTGTGAAAGGAGCCTTAGTGGGTCGAGGGAACCTTTGCAAAAACACTTTCACTTTGTCCTAAGGAGGAAGGTGACAGTGGTTTTGATTTACTAAAGGCATATAGACTTTGTACTTTGCAAATGTAGTTGCTCCAGAGATTAGTGAATGAAAAGTAAAAGGGGGGGGGGGCTTTACTTAAACTGGAGCATGGAAAGCCTGGTGCAACTCTGCATAGAAACCAAGCTCACAGGTATTATTAAACAAGCTGAAGTTAGAAGCTGATTGGCTACCATGCACAGCTGCGTCAGATTCAGAGTATTCCAGTTTTAGTAAACCTCCCTCAAAACATCAGCAGAGAATACTCAATCACATGCAGAGGAAATTAGAAAACAGCTTTTTAGCTTGCACATGATTGGATGAGGGAAAACAGCAGAGCACAGTCTAATGGCCCATACACACGATCCGAATATCGTACGACAGATCGCACGACTTTTTTCACTTAATAGTCGCAAGTAGAAATTGAATAGGTTATTAAAGTCACAAAAAATCTCATACGACAGGAAAAAAAAAACGGAAGTGGTGTCATGTGTTGTTCTGTATTTTTATTGTATTTTCGGATGACAACTATACTGACTAAACGAAAATTGTACGATCTTGAATCGTACAAGGAAAATTTTCATGCTTGCCCAATCGAATAATATCAGATGAACCGTCGTGATCATCTCTCGAAAGTAGTGTACACACGATCCGAAAAATCGTACGATTCTTCCTTGGACGATCGTTTTACGTCTGATATTCGGATCGTGTGTACGGGCCATTATGCACAGTCTACTGTGAACTTCAACCACAGTGTCTTTTTAAAGTGACTATAAATTGTAGCCACTAGCCAACGGTCTGGCATGCGATCACCATCTGATGACCCTTAAGCACCCCTAGCACTATCAAAAGAAGCAACTTTGAAAACGTTTTCCTAACTGGTCTAGCTCTTTTAAACTTAAATCAGTGTAAAAACGTTGTAGTCATCCTCTGTACAGTTATTATATGTTATTTCTTCAAATTATTCATGTCTTCTTTTTCAGACCATGATTACAAAAATGACATGGTGTCAACTACAGGATATTTGGCAGTAATTTTGTATTATTACGCAAACATTTTTCTCTAGAATTTAAATTCCTGAAGTTCTTTAGCTTATGTATAACAGCAAAAACTGACCTGTCTGTATGAATGTATTTTCTAAAAATAAACATGAATGTGCTTCAACTTAGGGCCCTTTCACACGGGGTGGATCGTAATGATCCGCCTCCATGTGTCCGCTTTTGCTCAGCGGGGATCCTCCGTAAAATCCCCGGCTGACAGGGCGGTCCCCGCACACTGTGCAGGGACCGCCCTGTCTTTCCTCTGCTCTCCCCTATGGGGGGATCAGATGAACATGGACCGTATGTCCGTGTTCATCCGATCCGATCCGCCAGACGGAAGAAAAATAGGATTTTCTTCCGTCCGAAAAACTGGATCCTTGCGGAGGTGGACAATTACGGGTGTCAGCGGATGTTCATCCGCTGACACCCGCAATCACATAGGGACCCATGTATGTCCCGTTTTCATCCGCAAACGGATGGATGAAAATGCGGACATACGGTCCGCACATGTGAAATGGGCCTTAAAGCGGAGGTTCACCCAAAAAACAAGTATATAACATTACAACCTGTATACCTCAAACAAGTACAGTATGCTGTGTTTTTTTTTGGGGGGGGGGGGGGGGGTGTCCATACGGCAGGGCTCAAAATTTCAAGTCCTGAGCTACTAGCCAGGCCTCAAGAGTTACTCGCCACCAGTTGCCCCACCTAATTCATATACTGCCCTGCGCCTAATTGCACCTGTAGACATGCCCTCGTAGATTATCTCATGGAATGACAATGTTTTATGCAGAATCAAGTTACAAAATTAAATATTACCAACAACAACTTTAACAAAGTGGGAAAGGGCACTGGGGGCTGACCAGAGGGACAGGGCACTGGGGGCAGACCAGAGGGACAGGGCACTGGGGGCAGACCAGAGGGACAGGGCACTAGAACTGGGTCTCTTCCCCATTCTCTTGCTGTTTCCTCTGCAACTCCTGACCATTCTCTCCCTCTCCCTCCATCATCATCAGGAGCCTGTGTGTGCGGCTCCACGCTTGCATGTCCCCACTTCCCCCTTTTATTCAGCCTGGCAGAGAGGAGCTGCAGCACAGCGGGAGGGTGTACAATCCAGCGTTGAGATCCACACAACTGCACAGCTATAGACACCATAGCACAGCGCACATTGAGACCAGTCTGTTCACAGTGCTCAGGCTGAACTGTTGGACACTTACATAGAGCACAAGGAGAAGAAAACTGCACAAACTGGAAGGCTGCCGCTCTCATGTCAGGGCAACCTTTAGTGAGCACTGCACCGGAGTGGTAATTTTCGCAATCCTCCACCTCACTCATTACTTTCTGCTCTCCAGCTACATTGGTTGGGGCCCGGGGGGAGGGGGGCAAGCTCTGAGAGGTCATACTGTTAGGTCCCATGGCTTAATGAGAATTGTAAGGAGAGCACCTGTGTACTGCTCTGCCTGTGCGCGGCTCACCAGACTACTTTTCCCAAGCATGCACCTTTCCTCTTCGGCCGCCAATCTCCTTGGGACTCTAAGTGTAGGCACAGATTGCAGGGACTAAATGTGTGATGTGAACCTGCGCTGGGACTACAGGTATGGGCTGCTGCCCCCCCTAAACCTATCCCCTGAATAGGAGGTAAGTAGAAATAAGTAATGGAAATGGTGGGGGTAGTGGCGCTGCCTAAAATCGCATTGGAAACCCATATGTACTCAACCAATAATACTGATCAGTAGGTGTAGGTCAAGTACAATATGGGGCGTACAACCCAATAAGATGGCTAATAGCGGGTGTGCGCCCAACAAAAGGTGGGTGCCAGTGTGCCCGTAAGTAGTGTGCACAGTGAGACCAGTAAAAACACAAGGGTGGGGAGAGGCTCAATACAAGCCCTCTGACGGCTCGTGAGCTCACAATTGTGAATGGAATGGATGTTGGCCAAGTGCATACATGTGTATATTAATAAGTGTGTGGGGCTCTGAGATGTGCCCAAGATGGAGTATCAGGCCACAAATAGATGTGTGGTAGTAACCATCCACAGAATTAGTACAAAGCCAGTAACACAGTATATCAACATATATTGCAATATTTCAACATGTACCAACTAATTAATGCTAATGAGAGACCGGTGGTAATGTACTGCACCAATAAAGATGCTAAAAATAAAATACTAGCAAAAAATGCACATAAGTCTCTCAATCACAGGTCATCATATGATAAGGATAAGGTCCGGCTAAAAGAGAGATGGGGGAGGTATCTTGCTGTGAAGGGGGTGCTTCTGTGTACAATAGAACGAGGTGGTCCCGGTGCTCCCCTCAAGGTTCCCCTCTCACCAGACGGCCAACCCCACCAGGGGTAGCAGGCGTGTATCACAGACTCCTCAGATCACAGCTGGTGTTCACTCCTCCCCAGGGCTGCGGCTCTCCAATAGGTAATCCGGCCGATATTCGTCTTTTTAGTAGGTGGTGAGAGTTCCTCCGTTCCTCAGAGGGAAAAAATGAAGGCTCCCATAGTGTGGTATGTTAAAAATATCACTTATTTATTGAGCCTGTATACCAAACGCCACTCAACAGTGAGGCCAGAATAAAGGCCAGAATAAAGGCCAGAATAAAAGGCCAGAATAAAGCAATTGCAAAAAACTGCACAAAAAATGGAAAATGATTGACGTGCCTGACAAACTGCATGTCATACTTACCTCCACTGTGCAGTTCGTTTTGCACAGTAGCCCTGATCCTCCTGTTCTGGGGTCCCGCGGCGGCCCTCGCGGCTCCTCCCCGCAATAGCTAAGGCCCTTCTGGGAAGCTCTCTCCCGAGGGGGTTACCTTGCGGGCACGCTCCCATGTCATACAGTCTATGTCCATAGATGCCGAGTGTATGACTCGGTCCCACCCCCCTGCGGCCACGTCATTGGATCCGATTGCCAGCAGCGGGAGCCAATGGGTGTGCTGCTATCAATCTATCCAATCAACGCGGAGACTCTGTGGAGAAGAGGACACCAGGGTAAGGGCAGAGCAGGTGAACGGGCATTAAGGTGAAAAAACATGAACTATACAACCCTTTTAACTCTTGGCCTGGGCTTATAAAGAATTCAGTAAAGAATGGCACTCTCTGAAGAGAGGCAACCAATGGAGTCAAAAGAGACCTTGGGGCATCACCACAGACACCAGATCTCTTCTTAGTGCTCATTAGCACTCATCAACACTCATCAGTGGCTTCGGTACTTGTTTTGGGTTATACTTGTCTAGGGGTGAATACTTGTGGAAAGTGAATAAAGCGAGTGTCCGGACATCAGAGTGCGTTTTCAATGTTTTATTCCAAGGCCCAACATGGCCAACATCAACATGGCACACTATAGAGAAAGGTTGATGAGCGGAAGAAAACTGCAGTATCAGGCCTTGGATATTGTAAAGAGCAGCTTGCTCTCAGTACAGTCACACTTAATCGTCGCCACTCCTGCCGGAGTGGGTAAAGTGCCCCGGACAGGCGTTTAACTTGGGCATGGCAGCCGAAAGGTCATTCGCAATAGTCACTGGGAGGAATTAGGGCCTCTGCCACAGGCCTGAGGAATTTCCATACTTTTCAAAGGGGTAGAACTAATGGATCCTCCCAGTAAGTCACTCTCTAAAGTCATCAGAGGACAGTTGAAGTGTACCTGTCATGTAGTGATGACCGGATCCCCGGTGGTTCTCCTCGCGGACAACCTCTGCCTTTGGGTCTCCCGAGCCAATCCCCCACCGTACAGCTCCCAGCTTAGGATCTGGGACCCAGCAAGCTGCTGGGGCCCCTTTCGATGCCAGGGTGAAGCTCCGCTTGGTGCGTAGCTTCGGCCAGGCAGGCCTCGATGGCGGGGCCCATGGATGCGTGCACCCTGAAGGTGGATGCCGCAGCTGGAACGTGGGCCGCGCATAGAACGTTGCATGCTTCTCTCAGGCGTCTGCCACAGATATACCCTCCTGCCAGCATGTCCAGAGGGAAAATCCTCCTCTGATTGGCTGCTGGTAGAAAGTGGCTCAGAACCCCTTTCAGCGCCAACTGTCACCCAGGGGTAAAAACACCTCCCCTAGCATGCAGACTGGCCTAGAAAGCAGTTCTAAACTGACAGCAGCCTAAACTTAACCAATTTGTGAGTGGGAGCAACTTAACTCTCCCATTCCCCACTAACTCTAGCCTAACACCCTGCCAAATGGGGGGGTGGGGGGGGGAGCTACACCTATGTAGAAGTTTTCTTTAACTAAAGAAAGGAAAATACTGCATATTCCCGAACAGCGAATATACATATAAAACAGCACTAATGAATTCTACATTTCCTACTGTTCAACTCTTCATTAATTCCAATTATTGCTCACACATCTTGCTAGAATCTTCTATAATCTTTGCGTGAGACTGAAATAAAACCTGACAGCTTCCTGTATGCGTGTAATTTGCTTTTGGAGGAGCAAATCAATTATTAAAATTGAAGAAAAAAAACATACACAATATTGTTTGCCAGGCATTAAATTCTCATGGGGAAGTGGGGACGCATGAATTTTATTGACATCTCTGTACTGCTCGCAAGCTGGCTGACATAAAACATTGCTGTTTGGGAAGTATCTGCAGAATATCAGAGAGACATTAATAACATTTTCACCTTGAACAGTGAAAAAGACGCATAAAGTCGCTTTATAGGCCAAGTTCTACTTCTTTCTCATGTTCTACCTGTGAGATATTTGATGTTTATTTTCCACTTTCTCAATTTGTATCATTACTCTTCTGCATTTATTTTCATTAATTTCCACCCGTATTAATTTGTATGATGCTGGGATCACACTAAGGTAAATGCCATCCCATGACCAGTACCGCTAACAGCAGCCTCAGTTCTGATTTCAGGGAAATTGGAAAAAAGTAAAACATGTTGATAAAGAAACATTTAGGAATTTTATGTCCACCTAATGCCACATACACACGATCGGAAATTCAGACAAGAAAAGTCTGATGTGAGCTTTTGGTACGAAATTCCAACCATGTGTATGCTCCATCTGACTTTTGCTGTCGGAATTTCCGCCAACAAAAGATTGAGAGCTGGTTCTCAAATTTTCCGCCAGAAAAAATTCCTATCCGATTGTCCGGCGCGCAAAATTCCGATGCATGCTCGGAAACAATTCGACGCATGCTCGGAAGCATTGAAATTAATTTTCTCGGCTCGTCGTAGGGTTGTACATCACCTGGCTCTTGATGGTCGAAAGTTCCAAGAACTTTTGTGAGACCGTGTGTATGCAAGCCAAGCTTGAGCAGAATTCTGTTGGAAAAACCATCCAAGGTTTTTCCGACGGAAAATCCGATCGTGTGTACGCGGCATTACAGTCACTCATTAACACAGACCAGTCCATAGCTTGTTTTGTTTTATTGAGGGGGTTAAACTTGGCCTCGAGGCCAGGCTCTGCGCAATGCACCCCCTCCCCTCCTCGCCAACCGAACCACCCCCCCAAATCAACGGAGAATGGCAACCGGATGGCAGTGGTGCCACGGTTAGTTTAAACATTATTTTTCTTTTTTTTACTTTTTTTATCACTTTTTTTATTTTGTAGCTTGTTGTTTACTTTTACTTTTTTTGTATAATTTTCTTATTATTTTTAATATTATTTTTCTTATTCTTTACTTTTTAATTACGTTTTTATTTTAATAATTTAATTATTATTTCTTATTTATTTATTTTTATATATTTTTTCATGCCGCCCCTCTGCACCCTGCCGCCCCGAAGCCCGGCCTTGGTGGCCTTGTGGGAAATCCGGGCCTGGGTATTGGGGAATTATGGGATGCCCAGGATTTCAGAACAAACAATTGTGAATTGTAGATCAATCAATTGCGGATTGCAGAACAATCAATTGGGACTACTATGTACACTCCCTGTACATACACTTCAATCCTCTCTCCAGCGCTTCACTTGCTGCAGACTATCACTCCTCCGGACCAGCTAGCACCACATGGGTAGGCCTGACACTGTTTCTGCCAGGCCTCACTGAACTTCCTTTTGCGGGCAGGGACCTTGGGCCGTTGTGGTGTAGAATAGTTCAGGTGCTAGCTATCCTCTGCTCAGCTACCTCTCCAGAGGCTCTAATAAGCTATACAATTGGGAGGGATCAGGACACAGGGGATACACTCAGATCCCACCCAGGTGTGTTACAACAGCAAATTAATATTTGCCGTTTAATTAAACACTGATCCTCAATACGGCCCATTTAGAAGTGGGTTGAGACCCGTTTTCCGATTGGCCCAAAAGAGGAGACTCCCAATTGGCCCGCCGAGGGGGAGGGAAGAAATGGAAGCTATGATGACCCAGAGAATGGGAGGCTGCAGGAGAACAGCAGGAGAACGGGAGGCCGCAGGAGAATGGGAGGCTACAGGAGAACAGCAGGAGAATTGGAGGCTGCAGGAGAACAGCAGGAGAATGGGAGGCTGCAGGAGAACAGCAAGAGAATGGGAGGCAGCAGGAAAACAGCAGGAGAACAAGAGGCGGATGAGCAGGGGAAGCCACCGCCAAGCATGAGAAGCCGGTGCTGAGCAGGGTAAGCCGCCGGTGATGGGGTAAGTATGACTGACCGAGCGACCCCGCCTCCCCAAAAAATGTTTTACATGGTTTAAGGTAGGTGAGCCCCTGTGTTCCAACGCGTTTCACTGGTCTGCTTCTTCAAGACACACAATGGGGAGTCAAGCAAATAAAAGAACAGATCTGGGCCCATTTAGAATAATATCCGTATGTTCTTTCTGTTTAAGAGTTGTTCTTTAACATTGCAATATACTGTATAGTATCAATTATTTATGATTTTGCCTCAAAATTCTTTATATACTGTATCTAAAAAAAAAGCAAGAGTAAATTTCAATTAGTATGTTATACTTTACCCCAAGTTATTATGTGTAGGTGGGCTTGTGTTCTCCAGATTGTGCAGGGAAGTTTTTGATCTCCTTAAACACAACATTATCCAGTCATCTGATCCCATGTGGGAGGAGAGGAAGAACTCACAGAGCATGAACATCAGTTGTGGATCCGCCAAAGATTGTTTTTTTTATGTGATTATATTGTGAGAGATTTGTATCATTGAGCACTGCCTCTTTCCTGTACAATATTACATTTTTGTAACACTCATGCAACATTCTCTTCCTCCAGAGGTCAGATTAGTAGAGTGTATGTTTTCTTGCCCTGATAATGATGTTTTGTTTCTTTGAAAGCTCATAAAATAACTATTAAAGAGTGATAAACAGACAAGTGAGCACTTTATGCTGCATAGCAAACACAGAATATTATTTAATTGCAAGGACCCTTCTAACCATCTTGTATTATATTGTAACTGTGCCTGTACTGTTTCCCTCTATATTGTAAAGTGCTGCGCAAACTGTTGGCACTATGTAAATCCTGAATAATAATACTATTAATAATGATATTCCGTTTACTTTAACCACATGCCGACCGACGCGCGCAGATATACGTCGGCAGAATGGCACGGGCAGGCAAAAGGACGTATATATACGTCCCCTTTAAGAAAAGGCCATGTGGATGCGCACGTGCTGCCGCCGGCCTACCGCAAGCTCCGTGACTCTGACCACGGGTCCCACGGACTCGATGTCCGCAAGCATACCCGCGATCGTGTCACAGTGAGGAAGAACGGCTTATGTAAACAAGCATTTCTCCAGTCTTCTTAGTGACAGGACAGTGAACACAGCTTCCTGTAATTGGAAGCGGTGATCACTGTCCTGTCACACACAGCCCATTCCCCCTACAGTTAGAAGCACTCACTAGGGCACACTTAACCCCTACAGTGCCACCTAGTGGTTAACCCCTTCACTGCCAGTGTCATTTTCACAGTAATCAGTGCATTTTTTTATAGCACTGATCGTTGTAAAAATGACAATGGTCCCAAAAATGTGTCAAACATTTCCAATGATAATGTCGCAGTCGCGATAAAAAATCACTGATCGCTGCCATTACTAGTAAAATAAATTATTAACAAAAATGCCATAAAACTATCCCCTATTTTGTAGGCTCTATAATTTTTGCGCAAACCGATCGATAAACGCTTATTGTGATTTTCTTTTTACCAAAAATATGTAGAATGCCGCGTACACACGGTCGTTTTTTGCGATGAAAAAAAACGACGTTGTCTGTGAAGTAAAAAACAACGTTTTTGAAACGTCACTTTTCAAAGACAATTTTGCATACACACCATCGTTTTTTCACAAAAAGCGAGGTTACGTTCACCACTCTTTTCCTTGTCAAATATTTTATTGATACTTGGTAAGTAGAATATACAGACAGTGTATAGTGGTTACTTTGTTATAAAGAATGTTTTGTTATGAATACAGGTTATTTCATAGCAATTGCAACATGCATAAGGCGACATAACGTATGGGAGAGAAGAGGTGAGGAAAAAAAAAAAAAAAAAAGATATATACATAAGATGATGTTGCATTTAAGGTATTGATTGACAGTATAATGCAGTTACTTATATATCGATTTTGTAAGTTCCGTCTTGAGTTCACATGTCAATCTTATTAATAAAAATTTGTACAGTATAAATCATATAAGGTAACCATCAGGGAAGGGGGGGGGGAGATATGTGGAGGGGAGGGGGAGTGGGTTAGGGGGGTCTGCAGGAGCAAGTCGGATTCCACGGTCATTGGTTAGATGTTTCTGTAGATATGCACACCGATTGAGCTACCATGGCAACAACACTCTATCATTAAAGGAATTTGGAGTAATGTACAAGGTCCACGGCCCCCATAGGTTTTCAAATTTAGTAATCGTGTCTGTGTCTAATGCTTCCATTTTGGCATGCGTCATTGCTACGTTCATCCTATTTTTCACTTCTGTCATCGAAAGATTGGGGGTTCTCCAGGCTTTAGCCAGGGTTTGTTTCGCTGCCGTAAAGAGTTGCATTAGTAATTTGAATTGTATGTTTGTTAGACACTCGGGCTTCAGATTCAGTAAGGCTGTTGTAGGATTCGGAGGGTTAGTTTTCCCAGTCAACGCATTAGTTATGTTGAAGATCTTTGCCCAGAACGTTTGCGCTTTAGGACATGACCACCAGATATGGTAAAACGTACCTATAGCTGAGCATCCCCTAAAGCATTGCCCTGTATAATTTGGAGCGTATTTTGCTATCCTGGCCGGTACCAGGTACCATCTGGTAAGTACTTTATAATTGGTTTCCAATGCTATTATGTTTGGGGAGGCAGCTTTCGTGTTACGCCATATCTGGTTCCAGTCCGAGGTCTCTAATTCGAGTCCCAGGTCCTCCTCCCATTTCCGAACATATGGTGGTCCTGTTGTGTTGTGGATTAGCAAATGTTGATATAGAGTAGATATCGTGCCCTTAGCATGTGGGTCTTTTCTGCATATTCTTTCGAAGGGGGACTGCTGGGCGAGTGGCGGGGTATGGTTTAAGTATGGTTCGAAGAAGTTTTTTATTTGGAGGTATCTAAAGAGTTCTGAGTGAGGGATACCGTATTTTTTGCAAATTGACGGGAAGGGCAGGAAGTTCGATAGTTCCAAAAATTTGTACAGGTGTATGCAATCCCTGTCTATCCATTCTTTAAATGTTTTGGGAGCAATCCAAGCTGGATAGAATGCCGGGTTTTTATAAAAAGATAGCATTGGGATGTGAGGGGATTGTAAGTGGTATTTTGACTTGAATCTATCCCAAAGGGAGAGTGAGTGCTTAATTATGGGGTTATCTATGTTTTTGCGTGATTTGGGGGGTATCCATAATAGGTTGGTTGGTGGAATGGGGTCACATTCCGTTGTTTCTATCGAGACCCAGAGAGGTATTTCTTGGTTCGCATGGTATTTAGTGAGAGTAGCTATTTGTGCCGTTCTATAGTAATGTGCAAAGTTTGGGAGTCCTAGCCCACCATGTGTTTTGGGGAGATGCAAAGTCTGTTGCTTTATCCTTGGCTTGGAAGAACCCCAAATGAAAGATGAGATTCTTCTCTGGATGATTCTCAAAAAGTATGCAGGTACTGGGATAGGAAGTACCCTAAAGAGATATAGTAATTTCGGGAGAATCGTCATTTTCACTGCGCTTATTTTTCCAAGCCAGGACAATGGGAGATGGGTCCATGCAGTTAAAATGTTTGTGATTTGTTTTAAGAGAGTTGGATAGTTATGTGAAAAAAGATCAGAAGTGGCTGCGGTTAGGTGTGTTCCTAGATATGGGATACTTTTTTCTGGCCATTCGAACGGAAGGCCTGTTTTTTAGGGTTGATCTTGAGTCCTGAAAAAGTTGCGAAGTGGTTCAGTATTGGGATAAGGTTTGGGCCTGACACTTGAGGGGATGCTAAAAATAGGAGAATGTCATCTGCGAATAGACATACTTTGTGCTTAAGGCCGCCTAGTTCTATGCCTAGTATAGTGGGATCTGATCTAATCTTTATTGCTAATGGTTCGATGAGTAGGGCGAACAATAATGGGGACAATGGGCATCCCTGTCGTGTGCCTCTTTTGATATTAAAGGTGTCCGATTTATATCCCGCGTACTTAACATAAGCTCTTGGGTTATTATATAGTTCCATTATCCATTTGATATAGTTTGGGCCGAATCCCCAGTTTTGGAGCGTATAATTTAAGTACGACCAGGAGACTGAATCAAAGGCCTGCTTAATATCCAGAGACAGAAAACAAGCAGGGATGCCCCTTTTTCTTGCAATATGTGCTAGCAAGCAGGCCCTTCGTATGTTATCGCCCGCTTGTCTGGAGGGTATAAAACCTACTTGGTCTCGATGTATCATTTTGCCTATGTGTTTGTTGAGACGGGTAGCCAAAATTTTACCTAGTAATTTTATATCTGTGTTTATCATAGAAATTGGACGGTAGTTGGTACAGAGGGTGTTGTCCGTATGCGGTTTAGGAATCATGCATATCGTAGCTAGTAGTGATTCGGGTCTGAAGGTCTTTTGCTTCAACAGGTCATTAAATGCGTCTGCCAGTCTTGGTGAGATTAGTTCTGTAAAAGTTTTATAATATCGTGTAGAGAACCCGTCTGGTCCTGGTCTTTTGTTTAATTTAAGATCTTTAATGGCCATGGACACGTCTTCTTGTGTGATAAGTTCTTCCAGTTGCGATTTTTGTAAATGATTCATCTTTGGCAACTGGATTTGAGAAAAGAAAGAGTTTGCTTCCGCTTCATTAAATGTGCCTGTTTCAGAGTATAGTGCTTTTAGGTGTGAACTAAATTTTCTTACAATTTTGAGAGGGTTGCTAGAAACAACGTTATTCGCTATCTTTAGTTTTATGGGTTTAAACGTTCTATTTAGTGAGTTTAATGATCTAGCTAGATATGTCCCTGGCTTATTCGCATTTTTGTAAAAAGTGTGTTTTGACCTGTTAAGTGTTTTGTCAGCTGATTCTGTGAGGAATAAGTCATATTCTAAGCGTGCCTTATCTAAGCGTTTTTTGTTAGTGGGGGTGTAGTTGTCTTGCAAGGCCAGAAAGGCTGAGTTGTATTCAGTTTCAAGTTGCTTCGCTAAATGTCTTCGTTTTTTTTTGAGGATTCCCAATTCTCGCTGAAATGTTCCCCTTAAAACTGGCTTGTGTGCTTCCCATAATGTGAGTGGAGATATTTCTGGATTCGTGTTAAGTTCTAGGTATTCTTTCAAAGCTTGCTCGATGGGTAGGCAAAGGGCGGGGTGTTTGAGTAGAGTTTCTGGGAGGTACCAAGTAGGATCATGATTTTTTGGGATCGCAGATGCTATGGTGGTGAGCACTGCGTTATGATCAGACCAGGGAATGGGAATGATACTTGAATTTAGAATTTCTGGGGTCATTCCAATTGTCACTAATATGTGGTCGATGCGACTGAATGATTGGCGGGGGTTTGAGAAGTGAGTGTAGTTTCACTTTGTGGGGTTATATTCTCTCCAAGAGTCCACAAGGTTATATTTGGATAGGAGGCCTGGGAGAGTCCATTTAGATTGGTATTTTGGTGGCGTATATGGGGATTTATCTAAGAATGGGAGGAGGACCTGGTTCGAATCTCCACATAACAGGAGAGAGCCCATTTTATGCGTATTGACTGATTGGAATAGGTGGGATAGAAAAGGTAAGGAGTTGGTATTGGGAGCGTAGTATGAGACTACTGTAATCGCAGAGTCCATAATATAGCCTGTTAGAATAAGGTATCTACCCTCTGGGTCTTTGATTTCAGATTTTAATGTAAAAGGAGTAGTTCGGTGAAAGGCTATCAAAGTCCCTCTTTTCTTGGTGGAAGCCGATGCAGTATAAACTTGTGGGTAAGAGGCATTATAGAATTTAGGGGTTGTGTCGGGAGTGAAGTGAGTTTCCTGTAAACAAACAATATGGGCCTTTTTGGCCTGGAAGGATCTAAATGCCTTTGTACGTTTTTGGGGGACGTTGAGACCCTGCACATTAAGGGTCAATAAGTTTAACGGGGCCATGGCAGCTCAATCAATCTAGCAATCTTACCGTCATTCTTGGTAGAGTAGTTGTCCGACTTGCTCCGTGCAGATATAAGGAGGGATGAGGGAAGGGAGGGTCCAAAACAATTAACCTTAAAAAAGAAAAATGAAAGATGAAATACAAAGCAAGTTAACAAGAATTTAATCAACATTATGTACATAGTGTTTGCCCGTGGTGGGAGAATTTGTCTCCCAACAAGGGGAAAGGGGGTCTCGTCAAGTCTCCACATAATACTATGGGGACCTGAGGAGATTTTAGAGAGGCACGTGTATTTTCCATGAACTGGAGTACCGCTTGTTGAGTGCACAGTAGAAACACCTATTCAGGTGTCAGTTTTACTATAAATGGCTATAATAATAAATGAACAGGGTATAATTTGGTTCTTGCTGGGTGGGGAGTAAGCTTTAGAGGTGAGGGAGGAAACAGGTGGGGATAGAGTGGTGATCTCTTCTTGTGCTAGACATCTGGCAGAAACAGCTGTCTTGTCAGAACTTGGTTACTTGTGTTATTTATGGATTTAAGGTGTAGTGTTGTGACATAGTGAGTCTCTGAACAAGTTATAGTGATATTGTTAACGATGTGTTTTGTTTTAAGTTGATGTTCAAGCCGTGAGTAAGGTAATGTTGGTAATTGTGATTGCAAGGAGAGAATTTGCGTTAGGTTTGTACAGTACAAGGGAAGTGTTGGTTGTGGGCCATGGGAGGAAGTGTAGATTAGTATGATGAAGAGATGTGAGGTAAAATGAGGGAGAGGGGGGTGCAAGAATAAGGAGGGAGTGAGGTAAGGATGAAAGTCTATTTAGGAAATGTGTGTGTGTCTAATTCTCTATTTTGCTTTTTTAAAGGTGTGGGGGGAAGGGGGTCAAAAAAGAAGAGAAAAGAAAAAAGAAAAAAAAAAGGCATGTAGTCCTTTTGTATTTAGAATATATAGGGGTCCTTCCATTATTTAACTTTCGCGTTGAAGAGGAGGTAATGTTTGAGGGAGTTCCGTCAGATGCTCAGTCCATCGTGTCTTCTTGGTCCATGGTCTGGGGAGCGAATCTCCCTCGCTTGTTTGAATGCTGTGTGCCATTGTCCTTCTCAGGGCGAGGTGAGTTGTTGTGAGAGGAATTCGATGCAGTTCTTCTGCGGGAAGTGGTTGTTGTAGTTGGGTTTTCAATAATTTTGAGATCAAGTAAAGCTTGGTGCAATTGGTCAGAGGTTCTACATACAATTTTGGATCCTTGGTATGTGAACTTTAAGGAAAAGGGGAATCCCCATTGATATTTGATTTGTCGTTGTTGGAGTTCTGCTAGGAGAGGCTTCATTGCCCGCCTTTTGGATATAGTTAGCTGCGAGATATCAGCGAATATTTGATAGCTGTGACCTTGGAATGACAGGTCATTTTTCATTCTGGCTGCTTCTAGTATTTGTTCCTTAGTCTTGTAGTAATGGAACTTGGCAATGATGTCTCTGGGGGGACCTTCTGCTTTCTTAGGGGCCAGTGCTCTGTGGACTCTGTCCATTTCCAGACGTTCTATTGCAATTCCTGGTAACAATTCCTGGCATATCGCCAATGTTGTGCCTTGGAGGTCTATAATTGATTCCGGGATACCTCTAAACCTCAAATTGGACCTCCTTGCACGGTTCTCGTAATCCTCTAATCTATTTTGTAGCACCAAGTTTTCCTCTTTGAGTGTGTCCAGTTCAAATTGGTATTCTTGTGTATAAGTTTCCAGTTCCTCCATTTTTGTTTCTAATACCTCTGTTCGGCTTCCCAGGTCTCTTATTTCCTTGGTTAGGTGTGAGGTGATTTGGTCCGAAGTGCGTTTCAGTGCTTTATTCAGCATTCTTTCAAATTGTGTCAGCAGTTCTGAGGGGATTTCTGCATTGTGACTAGTAGCCTGAGAGGATTTAAATTGGCTTTCATCCTCGCTGTCTGACTCTGTGGTATCCAAAGAAATATTGGGCTTCATTGGTCTGGCTGCGCTTTTCCTATCTTTCCCTGAGGTGGGAGTCTCTGAGGTGGCTGAGGAGAATGGCGCCTTTTTTGTGGTACCTTTAGTGTGCTGAGTGCCGCTGCTGACATTCGGCTTTATCTTGTTTCTTGTACCTCCGAGCACCATTTTTGTAGAGGAATGTTCCCCGTGTCTCCCACGATCAGATATATTGTTTTCTGTTCAATTGCGGTTCCTATTTGCTGCGTTTATCCGCGGTTTTTTCCTCCATGGAGCGGAGCTCTAGTGCGGCATGACCGTCCTGCTAGACTCCGCGCGCGCGCCTCCTCACCACTCTTTTCCATTGAAGCTCGCTTCATAACTAGCTTCTGGGCATGCGCGGGTTGAAAAACGTCGTTTTGAACGACGTTTTTGCTACACACGGTGACTTTTTGTGAAACAAAAAACGACGTTTTGAAAAACGACACAAAAAATTCAAGCATGTTGGAATTTTTTTTTGGTCGTTTTTTTTAAGACAAAAACGACGTTTTGCCCACACACGATCAATTTAAATGACGTTTTAAAAAACGTCGTTTTTTTTTCATCGCAAAAAACGACCGTGTGTACGCGGCAGAAGAATACATATCGGCCTAAACTGAGGACATTTTTTTATATATATTTTTGGGGGATATTTATTATAGCAAAAAGTAAAAAATATTGCATTTTTTTTCAAAATTGACCCTCTATTTTTGTTTATAGCGCAAAAAATAAAAACCGCAGAGGTGATCAAATACCACCAAAAGAAAGCTCTATTTGTGGGAAAAAAAAGGATGATTTCATTATTTTTTATATTTCATTATATGGACTATTTTGAGCACTTCTGGTGTCTCTCTTCTGTTCACATATTTTTCTGATAAGACTTTACATTTTATCTTTCTCAATTCACTTATACAATTTTTTAGCGCAACACATTTTTTTGTTTGTTTAATCTGTCTGCAAAATTGATCTTATTTTGTTGTGTTGGCGGCCATTGATTTGTGTTATTTTGGCAGCGCGGTGTATATATTTTTGTATATACGTCATATTGTTACAACAAATGTTTTATAGCATGCTTTAAAACTGTCCGACAACAAATGTGTCTTGTCGGATTATCCGATCGTGTGTACACAAATCTGTCGTAATAAACTCCAAAGTACAAACACGAATGGTCTGAACCAATGCTAACCATAGCACAACATTTAGCAGAAGTTGCCCAAAGGGTGGCACTAAAGGGCTGAAAAAACATGTCGTTTTGTGTATGTTGGCTGAAAAAATTCTGCCATTTGTATGCATACACACTGTCACACCAAATTCCGACTGTCAAGAACGCGTTGACGTACATCACTACGATGAGCCGAGAAAAGTGAAGTTCAATGCTTCCGACCATGCGTCGACTTGATTCTGAGCATATGTGTTTTTTTTCTCCGTCCATACAGACGGACGGAATTTCCGATAGACATGTTCTCTGTCTAAGTCCGTCGGAATTTCTGAAGGAAAAACTCAGATGGGGCACACACGGTCGGAATATCCGATGAAAAAATTCCATCTGACTTTTTCAGCGTAAATTCCGATTGTGAGTACGAGGCATTAGGCTTTGTTTTACACCTACAAGTGTGACCAAGCGGGGGCGCATTTCCACTAGTATTTTGTGCGTTCCCAAGTGTCACCTGTATGGCAGTCCATTCATTTTGACTTCCCAACCCACAAGAAGCGCAAAAACGTGCCACACTGCCACACTGAATTGCATGGTACTGCGGCACCATTCTGTTTGTTGTGCAAGAATGCGTGCACCACATCTGCTAAATGACAATGTGTATCTATGCATGTCAGGAAAGTGTGTGATTTTGCATAGGTTTGAACTTAGCCTTAGTAATATTAGTGTGTAACTAATAATTACCACTACTTTTTGTTTTCCAATCCTAAATACCCTACTTTCTTCTGACAGTCCACACACATTCTGTCGGGTTAACAGGAATATATCTAAATTGCTCCCTGTATAGCTGTAGAGCATGAGACTGCGGTAGAGCATGAGACTGATAGCTGCTTTGGGGCAAAGACTAATGTAAATAGTTCTGTGAACTGTAAAAAATACTGCAGAATTTGCTGAACTCTACAAATGAGGTAAAGGCCAGTAAACAATTCTTCACATTTAAAGCGGAGTTCCACCCAAAATTGGAACTTCCGCTCAACCCACTCCCCTCCCCCTTACATGCCATATTTGGCATGTAATTTTTTTTGGGGGGGGGGGGAGTGGGGGCTTCAGGAGGAGTGGGACTTCCTGTCCCACTTCCTGCTTCCGCCGAGGGGCTGGTTAGGCGATTAAGCTTAATCGCCTACAGCAGCCCCTCCCTGTAGGCGATCGCATGGGACACTGACAGGTCCCATGCGATCGCCTGTCCAATCAGTGGCGGGCCGCGCCGCTGGCGCATGCGCAGTGCCGCTCGCGCATGCGCAGAGGGGGCCCGGCCGTGAAGACGAAGGCTGTCACGGTCGGGTGCCCACACTTAGGATGAAGACGCCGGCCGGGGAGGGGGGGAGAGGAGCGGACGCTGGATCGTGGAGCAGGTGAGTGTGTGTTTATTAAAAGCCAGCAGCTACACTTTGTAGCTGCTGACTTTTAATAAACACTAAATTTGGCTGGAACACCCCTTTAACTTTAGTTAGATCTTGGCTGCTTGCTTGAAACACCAGGATTTATGTGTCTATCCATTGCTAACTGTGTGGTGCGAGCCAAAAGCAGATCCACCCATATTTAATTAAAGTGGATGTAAACCCCCCCAAAATTTTTTTTTTTATGTCACAACGTAGAGTATAAGATTTCCTATCATCTGTGCCCAGTCTTGCCACACAGAGTTATTCCAGATCTGAGTAATCCTCTTTCAATGTTCAGTAAAATGAACAACCTTGCAGATAAAAACCTGCCTAAATAAAAAGTCAGTTTTCTCTCTGCTTTGAGTGACAGGTTATTTACATATGTAGCTTGGACATGTTTATCATAACATGAGGTATAAAAAGTGAGAAATCCACCCCTCCCCCACATAACACATCCTGGTAATATACAATGAACTTTGGATCACCTCATGTTATGATAAAAAAAACATAACATATGATAAACATTTCCAAGCTAGATATGTAAATAACCTGTCACTGAAAGCAAAAACAGATAAACAGACTTTATATTTTGGCAAGTTTTTATCTGGAATTCTGTTAATTTGCACTGAACATTACAAGAGGATTACTCAGCGCTGGATTAACTCTGTGTGGCAAGACTGGGCACAGATGATAGGAAATCTTATACTCTACATTGTGACATCAAAAAAAAATTTTCTTGGGGGGTTTACATCCACTTTAAGCCTTCTCTTTAGGACCCCTTTCACACTGGGGCGATTTTCAGGCACTTTAGCACTGGAAATAGCTTCTGCTAAATGCCTGAAAACTGCCTCCCATTCATTGAAGTGTGACTTTTCACACTGGGGCGGTGGACTTGCGCGACGTTCCAAAAAGTCGTGCCAGCAGCATTTTTGGGGTGGTTTGGGAGTGCTGTATTTAGCACTCTTAAAACGCCATGGCCATTGGAATGAATGGGCAGTGCTTCCGAAGTGCCTGCATTGGAATTGCCGCAACACAGGAGTTTTTAACCTTTTTTGGGGGGTTAAAAGTGCCCCGTTAGCAGCCTAAAGACTCCACTTAACCGCTTGTCGAACAGCCACCGTCGGTATACAGTGAGTGGTCGGCTCTTCTGTGTAAATCGCCGTAGCCGTACGGCGGCTCGCACGGGTGCAACAGCAGGTCAGGCGGGCTCGATGTCTGCCAGCGACCCATGATCACGGTATACAGAAGCTGAGTAGGGGTCTGCCTTTGTAAACAAGGTGGGACCACATTCTGACAGGAGACATGACAGAGATCTACTGTTCCCAGTGATCGGCAACAGTGATCTCTGTCATGTCCCTACCAGCTCATCCCTACTACAGTTAGAACACGCGGAGGGAACACATTTAACTACTGATTACAGCACTGATCACTGTATAAATGTCAATGGTCCCAAAAAAGTGTCAAAAGTGTCCAATTTGTCAGCCGCAATGTCGCATTCCTGCTAAAATTGCAGATCTATCCCCTATTTTGTAGATGCGATAACTTTTGCGCAAACCAATCAATTTACACCTATTGCATTTTTTTTTTTTTTTACCAAAAATATGTAGAAGAATATATGGAATGGGATTATTGAGGAAATCTTGGAAATGACCGGGGAAAGGAAAAATAATATAAATTATGGACCCCAGCCAGATATATAAGATAATAAATATTGGTATATTGCATATGAATGTATTGGTAATGTATGATTTGTGTAAATTTTTATAAAAATAATAAAAAGAAAATTGAAAACAAGAAAATATATCGGCCTAAACTGATAAATAAATAAATTTGTTTTTTTACTTTTTATTGGGGGTTATGTATTATAAAAAAATTGCTCTTTGTTTGTTTATAGCGCAAAAAATAAAAACCGCAATTGTCCGTTAAAGCGATCTCCTCTGCTGTGCTATTGTGTTCTGACAGGGGCCAAAAATTCAGGCAAAAATTTGGACCTGAAACGGTGAACAGGGACACACCGTACCTCAGTGGTGGTGTGTCCATAATGGGCACAGGAGCGCCACCCCCTCTCTCCTGCACCGCTCTAATCCCCATAAATAGATTCATGCATTGCATGAATCTATCTATGGTCGCTGCTCACACTCCTTATTTAGGTGTCTGGCCCCTTTTTGGGCACCTGCACATGAATTACAGTGGCAGGGGTACTTTTTTGGAAGTGCCTGATTAGAACCATAGGCTCTAATAGGTGCCCAAAAATGTGAACAGCGTGCGCCATGCTGGGGGTTCGCTGTTCAAACAGCAGTGTGTTAGCAAAGCGAAGGAATTCGCTTTGCTAACACTGAATCTGCCTCTCAGCCGATCAGTTTGCCAGGTCTGTTAGTGGTCACCTTATGGGCTGAAATGTCAGGTGCTGTGATTGGATGCCTGAGAGAGGATGGAAGAAGACATGGAGGATGTGCAGGAGACCGCCGCTGACCCGCTCCGAGACAGGTAAGTCAAGCAGCATCTGATGGGGTGCAGTAGCGACAATTGATGGGCACACTGGCAGCATCTGATGGGGCACAGTAGCAGCAATTGATGAGCACACTGGCAGCATCTGATGGGGCACAGTAGTGGCAATTGATGGGGACACTGGCAGCATCTGATGGGGCACAGTAGCAGCAATTCATGGGCACACTGGCATCATCTGATGCGGCACAGTAGCGGCAAATGATGGGCACACTGGCAGCATTTGATGGGTCACACTGGCAGCATTTGATGGGACACACTGGCGGCAATTAATGGGCAGTGTCACCAACTGATGGGTACAGTGGCTGCGTTTGATGGCACAGTGGTGGCAATTTAAGGGTACAATGGCTACGTTTGATGGCACAGTAGCTGCGTTTGATGGGCACAGTGGCTGCAATTGATGTTTTTTTTTTTTTTCAGTTTGTTTGCGCCCCCCCAAAAATTTTGAGCACCAGTCGTCACTACAGGACCGCCTGCTGCGAGGCGCGCCACACACTGTGTAAACCCAGCCTTAGAGGTAAAGAAAAGATTTGGCCTTTTTGACCCCAGATCTCTTCATAAAGAGAACCTGTCATCCTTATAACAATTACAAGGGACGTTTACATTCCTTGTAATAAGAATAAAAGGAAAAAAAATAGGAATAAAAGCTTAAAACGCTTTCAAGAGAAAACCAGCTGCCGGCAGAAAAAAACAATACCAGGGTTATGCATAGTTGCCAACATTTGAAAAAAAATTCCAGGGACACTTTGCAGCACAGCTATTAATTAATTACCACAATACAATCACTTCCCCGAAAGCTCCACCCACTCCGCATAATCTTCGCCTAGTAATCTTTTTACTGCTAAACAGTGCAAGTATCAGTTTGTAAACTATAAACACATAGCTAGTGCTATTAGCAATGTGTTTAAGTTAAACGAAAGTCAAAAAACATTTCTCCGTTGACATGAAGGTCAGATCACTACACTGGGTTCCCCCCTTACATCAGAGTCTGCAGGGATCCCCCTTACAGTGAAATGGAACTCTTACGTAAAGGGGAACGCTGCAGATCATGATATAAGGGGGAACTCTGATATAAGGTGGTCCCTGGTCACCAGAACCTTCCCTTACATCAGAGTCCCCCTTTACATCAGGGCCTGCAGAATTACCCTTTCACTCTAAGGGGCAATCCTGCAGACTCTGATGTAAAGGGGAATGCCAGGAACTCTGATGTGGTAGCCACTCTGGTGACCAGGGACCACCTTCCGAAGAGTGAATACACTAAGGTAAGGGGAGTTACTAATATAGGGGAAACCTTTTTATCAGTGCCCCTTACATTATTTTATTCACTCCCCTGCGGGCAGGAGATGGGATGGTCAGAGAGGCTCGGGGCAGGAGGTGGGATGGTCAGAGAGGCTCGGGGCAGGAGGTGGGATGGTCAGAGAGGCTCGGGGCAGGAGGTGGGATGGTCAGAGGCTCGGGGCAGGAGGTGGGATGGTCAGAGAGGCTCGGGGCAGGAGGTGGGATGGTCAGAGAGGCTCGGGGCAGGAGGTGGGATGGTCAGAGAGGCTCGGGGCAGGAGGTGGGATGGTCAGAGAGGCTCGGGGCAGGAGGTGGGATGGTCAGAGAGGCTCGGGGCAGGAGGTGGGATGGTCAGAGAGGCTCGGGGCAGGAGGTGGGATGGTCAGAGAGGCTCGGGGCAGGAGGTGGGATGGTCAGAGAGGCTCGGGGCAGGAGGTGGGATGGTCAGAGAGGCTCGGGGCAGGAGGTGGGATGTCAGAGAGGCTCGGGGCAGGAGGTGGGATGGTCAGAGGCTCGGGGCAGGAGGTGGGATGGTCAGAGAGGCTCGGGGCAGGAGGTGGGATGGTCAGAGAGGCTCGGGGCAGGAGGTGGGATGGTCAGAGAGGCTCGGGGCAGGAGGTGGGATGGTCAGAGAGGCTCGGGGCAGGAGGTGGGATGGTCAGAGGCTCGGGGCAGGAGGTGGGATGGTCAGAGAGGCTCGGGGCAGGAGGTGGGATGGTCAGAGAGGCTCGGGGCAGGAGGTGGGATGGTCAGAGAGGCTCGGGGCAGGAGGTGGGATGGTCAGAGAGGCTCGGGGCAGGAGGTGGGATGGTCAGAGAGGCTCGGGGCAGGAGGTGGGATGGTCAGAGAGGCTCGGGGCAGGAGGTGGGATGGTCAGAGAGGCTCGGGGCAGGAGGTGGGATGGTCAGAGAGGCTCGGGGCAGGAGGTGGGATGGTCAGAGAGGCTCGGGGCAGGAGGTGGGATGGTCAGAGGCTCGGGGCAGGAGGTGGGATGGTCAGAGAGGCTCGGGGCAGGAGGTGGGAGTCAGAGGCTCAGGCAGTCCAGAGTGCATCAATCCAAGTTTGCAGCTGTGCTTTACAGTGTGCTGGTATGCAGTGTCAGTGCGATAGGTACCTGTACTGATCCATCATCCCCGGATCTCAGGTGATTCTCATTCCCCTGGGCTCTCACAACTCCCCAATCAGCTCCCAGGAAACAGCATGATCTGACCACTGAAGTGACAACAAGGAAGACACGACCTGTCCCAGCCAACCTAAACACACGCCCTCTCAAAACATTTTACCCAATCACAGAACAAAGGACGTGTAGCCACGCCTTTAGAAGTGAGAATAGGCTTCCTCTGGATCCCTGCAGACGTGCCTGGCTGCTCTATACAGAGTGCTGTGATGGGAAGGGCTTCCTCGTACACGCGGCCATTATTTTTATGGGCACTGCTGCCCATATAACGGACTTTACCGGACAGCCCGAAAACGGGCTCAAATGCCTTCCCCACTAGCCGGGACAAGTCCCGGCAGGCTAAATTAGCCGGGACTAGGTCCTATTTGACGGGACTGTCCCGTTAAAAACGGGACAGTTGGCAGGTATGGGTTATGGCTGATAGCTTCAGTCCTAATCCCGGTAAACCACTTGCAAACCCAGTGTTGCCCTCTGTTGGCAAGATATGAAATTAAAGGCCTTACTTTTTATCCAACCTTCCTAAGGAAAAAATCAAGTTTTGACTGTAAATATAGAACTGCATGTCATCAGAATCCTTCACACAGGAATTATTACCTACTACCAGGTCAACCAGCTGGACAGGTTTTTTCTGTATGACATCCCCCTGAGTGTTACGAAATAAGGAGCACATTGTCCACATACATTGTGCAGTATTCTTCTGCCAGCTGGCACCGTCCAATGGTGAGGAGGGAGCTGCAATAATGTCTTCTTTATCTCACATGAAACTGAAACTGTGGTTACGTTAAGGAGCAGAGACAGAACATTTGAAGCCTTGCCCAGTCTTTATGGTGTCAAAGTGCATGGCATGAAATATGAGTGAGAGAAGATCAGGTTACAGTAACAATACAAATAAGAGCTTTCCCTCCTGATATCAATGTTAGCATTATTTATAGAAAATGAAAATGCTCAAACCTGCTCCGTGTTTTTTTACAAAAGCAAAAAAAAAAAAAGATTTCAGTGAAAAAAAAAGTTACATTTCAACACTTCAACTGTCACATTGAAGTTTTAAAAAAAGGAGAGGAAACCAAATATACGACAAGAGCTTCGGGCCTTCTCTGAGGCCGCATTAACACCTGAGCGTTTTGTTGCCTGAAGCATGAAGCTACAAAACGCTAGAGGGGAAAAAATCCATTATTCTCAATGGAGATGGTTCACATCTCCACTCCAAAACGCCTGACGCCAAACGCCTGAAGCTCTGGAATTGGGCGGATTTGGGCGTTTTAGAACGTTTGTATTCCCATAGAAACGAATGGAAACGCTCGATTCAAGGGTCTAGCGCGACAACGGGCATTTCTACGGGCGTTTTGTCGCTTTAATCTGTTCTGTGAAATAGACCATTTCACCCAGGAAGAAGATAAAAAAATCTACAAACATAGCAACATGTGATGAAAGAGATGATCATTTTCCTATTGGCTAAAATAAAAAACGACGAAGTTCAAAAACGTTGGACAATGCTGTATGCAAACGCGCAAATACGTGTGAATACGCGTGTCAAAATGTGCGACAAAACTCCGCAAAAAATGAGCGGAAAACGCTACGCTCAGGTGTGAATGCGGCCTAACAAAGATAAAAAACTTTAAATTATACAAAAATTGTCAAGCCACTATTTAACAACATCATAGAAAATGTTTATTAAAGTAGAACTAAACTCTCTTGGCCAGATTCAGGTAGATGGGCGCATCTCTTTGTGCTGGCGTAGCGCAGCGCAGCGCATATGCGATACGCCGACGCAACCTAGAGAGGCAAGTACTGTATTCACAAAGCACTTGCTCCCAACGGTGCGCAGGCGTAACGTAAATGTGAAGGCGAAAGCCGGCGTAAGTGGAAGTGGGTGTGACCTTATGCAAATGATGGCCTGAACCTGGAGCAGATACTTACGCCCGGCGTATAATTCACGGAACATGCGCAGTGACGTCGACGTTGAGTTGAGTTGAGTTGAGGTGCACTTTCTATAGCGTTGTCAATTACCCCGGAGGATCCCGACACGCTGGCGACGTCCCTGGGTGAACCCAGGGACAAGTGGACAACAAGATGGTACGACTTGGACTGATGTTCCCGCTCGGATGTTACACTCAGGCCAACTGACGCCTGATCGCTTCCCTGTCCACATGCTCCCAACTACACCGGCACAACTTCCTGGGATACGTAGGCGCACCGTCTTACGCCGAGTGCATAAATACGCCCAAACATGCACCAGCCCGACGCAAAAGTACATCCTGCTTCCCCCCCTAAGCAACGTACTTTTGTTCTGCTGTGTCTGCTAGCGTTTCACAGAGGGACAAGAGGAAGAAGAATTTTGCGTCACAGGAGACGGCAGCCCTCATCCCTGTCATGGAGAGGTATGACGCCTTCCTCCATGGTGCCCAAAGTAGAGATACCAGATGGGCCAGGAAACAGGCCATCCTGGAGACCATCACTACAGAAGTGAATAGCTTTGGCTATGAGACCCGGACAGCCAAGGAGATCAATAAAAAGATCAATGATGTGAGGCGCAAGGTTCGGGAGGCCGCCATCAAGAGGCACCAGAGGGGCACGGGGGTTGGACCACCATGTGCACTGAGCTTGACCCCGGAGGAGGAGGTGGTCGCCTGGTGTCTGGGGAGTGAGCAGTGGGAGGGCGTGGAGGGCTTTGATTCCCTTGATAATGCTTCGAGGACAGGTAAGTGTTGTTTATCCCCCATCCGGTGTGTAGCATGTGAGAGGGTGGAAGGGGACATGTGACAAGTGTGAGGGTCCACCAACATGTGAATACTTTGTGTCATCCACAAATGTGCAGGAGGGAGCGAGGCCATCTGCTGCCGGTGGCCATCCCACGCCATCATCCCCGGAACATCATCCTGATCCCCTAGGAAGCCAAGATCCAGCGGTGGAGGGGAGTGGCCACACCTCTCCTCTGGAGGTGGTTGAGGAGGAGACGGTGACCTTTGATCAGGGTTGCCTGTATTTTGAGGATTCCTCCTCTTTGGCCGGGCCCTCTCACACCTCCTCCCCCATCAGGGGAAGCCCCTCTGGCTCAGTCACCAGCAGGGTAAGCCCCTCAAGGGCGACACCATACAGCCTGGTACAACCATCTTCTGCCCCCAGGAAGGCGACACGAAGGACTTCATTTATTTTCATTTTTCAAGAACATGGTGAGATACTATGCCAATAACCTACCCATGAACCCTCAGGGCTGAAGTGCATGCTGGGTAGGAGATAAAAGGCCCTGTGGTGGCCATCTTGGGTCTCTTCTGGATGTGTGGCCTGCCTACAGGGAGCTGTGAGGAGGTGATCCAGAGAGCAGGGGCCTACAGAACTGTGGGGAGGAACATCCAGTGATCCCGTGTCACATCCCTGAGCTCAAGAGACAGAGGGACGGGATCAAGCGGCGTGCTTGTGCTGACTGAAAGCAGGATCCAGGGCCAGCCGGAGCGGAGGTTTCCAGTTCTTCCAGGCCCAGTGTGGTGAGCAGGGCAGCCGCCCACAGTTACTTGATACACTCTTAGGCCTCGTACACACGATCGGACATATCCGATGAAAACGGTCCGCGGACCATTTCCATCGGATATGTCCGATCGGGAGTTTGATCCGATGGCGTGTACACACCATCGGATCAAATTCCCCGCCGCCGGACGGCGCGGTGACGCGGCGGTGACGTTGACGCCGCCACGTCACCGCCACGTCACCGCACCAGGAAGTTAAACACTTCCGCGCATGCGCCCAATCCATTCGGGGGCGGCGCGGCGGCGGTGGGGGACGACATGTCTGCTGGTAAGTGTACTAACCAGCAGACATGTCGGGCGGACAGATTCCCACCGGATAGATTTCAAAGCATGCTTTGAAATCTGTCGGGTGGAGAAATCTGTCCGCTAGCCCATACACACGAGCGGAGATGTCTGCTGAAACGGTCCATCGGACCGTTTTCAGCGGACATATCCCCTCGTGTGTACGAGGCCTTACACTTAGACTTACTACCACAGTGTTGTTGGAACTTGTAGTTCCTCTGAGAAAACTTCATTAAGCTGAAGTGAGTTACAAATAGGCCTAAGTTCCACACTGCTTTGGGGACTGATATTGTGAGATTAATAGACAATTATACCTGGAGAAACAATAAATGTGTCACAGCACTAGTCCAGTTCATCACAGTTATGTGTGTATAGGCCTCAAGCCTAATTTAATTATCAAGTGACTGCTGCTGGAAGTATATTCCCAGGAGGGAGTGCACGGATACTTTGCACAATTGAAGTTACTGTTCTATATTGTTCTACATTATTTCATTGATTAGAGAACCCTTTGGATTACAAATAAATTAAAGTGCACCAACGTATTTACAATAGACTTCACCACTGAGGAACATTCTGCAGTTATCTGGCCCAGGCCTAATCAAGATTACCAGCAACTGTACTTAAAGGAATTGCCCACTAGGGGGAGCTTGCGAGCATAGACTATCTATAGCTACTTGCAGACTTGATAACATTAACATTTTAGTTTTGTTCTTATTGACTCTTGCAAGGGTCCTTGTAGAGTGAGCTATATATATATATATATATATATATATATATATATATATATATATATATTTGTAATCTGCTGTTGGCTCTTTTATCTTTTTATATGCCAAGTAAAGTTACCCTTGGTTTACTATATTGATTGTGTGAGGTGTGTTTGCTCCTAAGGACTGCATTCAGAAGAAGGTAACAACGTTATTGCATGTCATTGTGTATTTTATATGTGGTATTGTGGTCCTAGCAACACGTGGGACTCAAAATACATTTACATTTGCCTGTTGTGTCAAGGGAGGGTTTGAGCCACTTAAAGGGGCTGATAGGTCAGAGAATAGACCCAAAACTAACCCAAAACTAATCAGCAGCTCCTACGGGAGTACCACTACACGTGGGGGCTCGTCCGGGATTCCCTGAAATCAAAAATTCCCTTTGTATTGAACCTCACCTTTGCCAAGACCAGCCATGGATGCTGCTGCCGCAGCCAAGTGGTGCAGAGTAGAAAATGTCACTTTAAGGAGTGGTCGAGATAAAGGGAGAAGCCTGGACAGAGGAAAAGTTGCTCCCAGTCCTGGGGACTTTATCCACAGATAGGAAGCCATGGGTGGTGAAGATGCAAATAGATAGTGCCAATCCTCACACATATGCCCTATGTGAGTGGAAGAAAGGACTCTCAGACTATATTAAAGGTGCTAGCATAGAGACAGCATACCAAGTAGAACTTTTCCTAAAACACCCTGCGTAAGAACAAGGGGGTCACACCCCTTCTAGCCCACTTAGACCAAGAAGGGATAGAGAACAACGGACAGGGGGTCCCGTGTCCTCATCACTAAATACTCTTGGGCCAGAGTTATGTGCTGTGTTAGGAGAAATTGTGTCTCAGTGCAAGAAGGATTCCCCAGATTACCTGATGACTGGATACAGGAAGCTCAGAACCTTCTCAGGGAGACAACCAGTGCCCTCATCAGAGGATGGATTTGAGGAGTGGCTGGAACATGCCACCCAGGCTCTGGAAGAGTGGGAAATACCCAAGAAGCACAAGAAGCAAAGGGTTGTAGAGAGTCTAAGGGGACCAGCATTAGAGGTCATACGTAATCTTAAACTTAGCAGAAAGGACTGTGCCGCATAGGATTATCTAAATGTTCTACAGAATCTGTTTGGGAGGACTAAAAACACCATTGAACTCTGCTACCAATTAGAACACTGTTATCAAAAACCATTTAGATGCTACAGGACATAGATGGCTGGCCACCCTCTCAGGATTCAATTTCGTCCATGAGTGGGGAACAGAGATGCAGATGCCCTATCAAGGAGGCCTCATGGGTCAAGTGACTCTGAGAAGGAATGGACTCAAATAACCCCAGAGGGGGTGCAGGCTCTGTATCAATGAGTGGAGTTACAGATGAGAGGAAAACCCAGAGCTGAATAGATAGGAGTTTCGGCTGTGGGAGTGCCCAAGTATTACTGTAACGTAACTCAAATGGGAAGCGAGGGCCTGCCTAAATTGTCCAAGAAGGACCTGAGGAAGGACCAAGAAGAAGATCCCCTTGGAAAAGGCCCTTGAAGACCAAGACCTGTATGCTCCTCACTAACTTCCCAAGAGATGCACGGCTAATGCACAAAGAGTGGGACAGGTTGCAGCTACATCAAGGGGTGGTCTACCTAGGGGACCCTCTGATGGTCCAGAAGAGAAATGGCATATGTTCCTGCCCAGAAAGCACAGAGAGACTGTTTTAGCTGCACTCCATGACCAGCATGGTCATCTGGGCCCTAAAGGACTTTCCAACTAGTCCGAGACAGGTTCTACTGGCCCTGTATGAGAGTTGAAGTTGAGGGATACTGTCATTCTTGTATCCGGTGTATCCAGAGAAAGACTTTACCCTGTCAAGCTGCGCCAATGGGTCATCTCCAAAGTCAGGGACCTCTGGAACTGGTGTGTATAGACTTCCTCTGTCCGGAGCCTGATTTGAGTGGAACAGGAAATGTCCTAGTTGTGACCGACCATTTCACCAGGTATGCTCAGGCACATCCAACTAAGGACCAGAAGTCCTCAACAGTAGCAAAAGTGCTAGTAGAGAAATTCTTTGTGCACTATGGACTACCACAACACATCCACTCCGACCAGGGGAGGGACTTTGAAAGTAAGCTAATAAAGAAGCTGTTGGATCTATTGAGCATAGAGAAAACAAGAACCATCCCTTATCATCCATAGGGGGATGCCCAGCCTGAAAGCTTTAACAGAACTCTTTTTAATATGTTGGGGCCATTAAGCTCAGAAAAGAAACAACATTGGAGCAAGCACGTGGCTGCCATTGTGCATGTATATAACAGCACTACGAAGGATGCAACTGGATACTGACCTTACCGTTTGATGTTTGGGCGAGAAGCCCGATTACCAATTGACTTCGCTTTCGGCCTATCTCTGGATCATACATCTGCAACTTCTCACAAGGGTTATGTAGACCGATTAAGAAGCAGTTTGAAAACAGCCTATGAGAAGGCCCAAGCTAATTCGGATAAATGGGAACAGAGAAACAAATAAAACTTTGACTTGAAAGTCAGGATACAAGACTTGTTGCAAACAGTTACCTGGTTTCCCAGTATACCAGATCTGACCAGAAGGAAGTGTGGGCCCTCTAAAGACTTGGCACAGGAATCACCTGTTACCTCTCACTGAAGCTGTCCGAATACCTTCTGCATCTGCCTCTTTGGAGTTGCCAAATCACCTGGACCGGTCACCAGATCTCAGCTGATACATCCAGATACAGAGAATGAAGAGACTGACTTATGATCATTTGGGGGAATGCTCTGAAGAGGCTATTATCAGTTCCAAAAGATCCAGTACCCTACCTAGTTCTCCCACTGTGAATTTGGTGGGGGAAAGCCCTAGCTCACCCCCTGGCACATCTGAGCAAGACACCTCAGTGTTAGTAGGTAGTGGACAGAGTAGCCTGCCCTCAGCTGGCAATTATTGGGAGGTTCTTCTGTCCAGGATACTGTTTTCCGCTTTGGGGACCAAAGACTTTAAGTGGGGGGAGTATGTAGCGTGGGCATGTTTGCTTCTTAAATGATAAACTAGTGTTAATCCATGACTAATGTTATAAATTGGTATTTGGCACCATCTAGTGGCAAAAACTTGAAATGGACTTCATTTATTTTCATTTTTCAAGAACATGGTGAGATACTATGCAAATAACCTACCCATGAACCCTCAGGGCTGAAGTGCATGCTGGGTAGGAGATAAAAGGCCCTGTGGTGGCCATCTTGGGTCTCTCCTGGACGTGTGGCCTGTGAGGAGGCGATCCAGAGAGCAGGGGCCTACAGAACTGTGGGGAGGAACATCCAGCAATCCCGTGTCACATCCCTGAGCTGAAGAAACAGAGGGATGGGATCAAGAAGGATCCAGAGACATCTGTGGGTTCCAGCCATCCTGTGAAGCTAAGCGGCGTGCTTGTGCTGACTGAAAGCAGGATTCAGGGACAGCCGGAGCGGAGGTTTCCAGTTCTTCCAGGCCCAGTGTGGTGAGCAGGGCAGCCGCCCACATTTGCTTGATACACTCTTACACTTAGACTTACTACTACAGTGTTGTTGGAACTTGAAGTTCCTCGGAGAAAACGTCATTAAGCGGAACTGAGTTACAAATAGGCCCAAGTTCCACACTGCTTTGGGGACTGATATTGTGAGATTAATAGACAATTATACCGGGAAAACAATAAGTGTGTCACAGCACTAGTCCAGTTCAACACAGTTACGTGCGTATAGGCCTCAAGCCTAATTTAATTATCAAGTGACTTCTGCTGGAAGTATATTCCCAGGAAGGAGTGCACAGATACTTTGCACAATTGAAGTTACTGTTCTATATTGTTCTACATTATTTCATTGATTAGAGAACCCTTTGGATTACAAATAAGTTAAAGTGCACCAACGTATTTACAATAGACTTCACCACTGAGGAACATTCTGGAGTTATCTGGGCCAGGCCTAATCAAGATTAACATTGCCTACTAGGGGGAGCTCGCGAGCATAGACTATCTATAGCTACTTGCAGACTTGATAACATTAACATTTTAGTTTTGTTCTTATTGACTCTTGCAAGGGCCCTTGCAGAGTCAGCTATATATATATGTAATCTGCTGTTTGCTCTTTTATCTTTTTATATGCCAAGTAAAGTTACCCTTGGTTTACTATATTGATTGTGTGAGGTGTGTTTGCTCCTGAGGACTGCATTCAGAAGAAGGTAACAACATTATTGCATGTCATTGTGTATTTTATATGTGGCATTGTGGTCCTAATAACACGTGGGACTCACAATACATTTACATTTGCCTGTTGTGTCAAGGGAGGGTTCGAGTCACTTAAAGGGGCTGATAGGTCAGAGAGTAGACTCAAAACTAATCAGCAGCTCCTACAGGAGTACCGCTACACCTATATTCTACACCTATATTTAAAAATGTCCTATGTTTCTCTTTTGTTTCATTCTTAGGGAATATTTATATGTATCAAATATACATAAACTTTTGAGTTGGTGTGAATGAGAATACAGATGAGGCTCTCCATCACCTCTCTAAAAAGGCCAAATGTTCTTTTTTTGTAATACTTGGCTCCCGTGCAGTTACAATTGTATAGTATAATAAGAAAATACAATGAAGCCTCCTGTTGAGAATGAGGAAATGGCTAGAAGTTACTGTATGTGGATTCTTTTTGCTGTTTACATCTTCTCCCGCTTCCCAGCTTGAGACTTCTAGTAACAATAGACACACCAAAGCCAGGGCAAACCTTTCATCTCTTGTTGGGGTTTTGGAACTACTTGGAGGAACGTAATGTGTAAAGTATACAGTGTTTCCACCTCAATACTATAGGTATTTACATGTCAGTTTTTTCGTCTCACATCCAAAAAATAAATGGCCAACTGTGCTTCCAGACGTGATTTATACCACAGATACAGCCCACAATGATGTGTGAGATTGCTCTAAAGAGTCGTTCCTCACTATAGACAGGTGTTGTAAAGACATGGACACATTATTGACTCTCTCTACCAGTGACGGCTGATGTTTTTATGGAGGGGGGGGGGGGACAATGCACCCATAGCAACACACCCCCGGGACGGTAAGATCAAAACCTGCCTCCTGATTGGATGGTAGGAGAATCAGTGTGACAAAAGCAAATATTCATTCGCTATTGTCACCCAACTGGGTGGAATCTGGGTGCAGCCCATCCTTTTTTGAAGCTTATTAACAAAAAAAACCAATGGAATCTATGTGTCCCGCTCCCCACATTAGGGGGCCGGACACATGCATAGGGGGGATGGCACCTGTGTGGCCTGCTTTACGGGCCACCGCTACTCTCTACACCTCTATTTTGGCAGACTGGTTGGTGGCGGAGCTGGCTATTAACATCTGTGATTAACACAGTGATGGCGCTGCCAGAGGAGGAGCGGGCTACTCTAGAACAGATTGTGTCACACTTGGAGCGCCTGTTTGGGGAGAAGATACCGCATCCGGAGCTGAGGCGAAAGTTCTTTGTAAGGAAATGTTACATATCCTGTTTAAAACTAGACCTTTTGCCTTTAGTGTGTTTTTAATGGGTAATGGAAATAGCTAAACCGCCAGTTCACACATCATGAGAAAGGGTTTAACTGTCATTCCTTCCCACATGACCAGGGGTCTCCATACTTTTCAAGCAAAGGGCCAGTTTACTGTCTTTCAGATTTCAGGGGGGCCAGATTCTGACCAATGGGAGTAGAAAATGTCCCAGGGCCGAGCATCATTGAGAATAAACATGGCCCCAGTGTTGGTGAGCAGTAGGAGGAATAATAGTGCTCCATCATTGCTATTGGTGCAAGAAATAGTGCCCAATTGGTGTCATTGGGAGGAATAGTGCCTCATATCATTGGCAGCAATATAATGAATAAAGGCTAGCAAAGGGCAACATCCGTCCCTCGGGCCACAGTTTGGAGACCCCCTGATATAGAATAAAAAGCACAGCATTTTAAGACATCGTCTTTTTACTTAACCTACCATGGTGTGGCTTGTTATTGGGTCCTGAAGGTAGCTAGTACATGCAATGTCTTTATTTACCAGAAGGTACTTACATGCCATTGCTTCCTTCACAAACCAGAAAAAATGAATGCCTAATTAACCACTTCATTTCCGCCCCACGTCCACGTTTTTTGAAGATGGATATCTCGGTAAGGGCAGCAGCTGCTGCCACAACCGAGATATCCATCTCTTCGTGGGGCGGTCCTGTTAACGATAACGGCGGTCATCGCGGCGGATTCGCCGCGAGATCGCCGTTACCGGCGGCGGGAGAGGGTGCCCCCCCCCTCCCGCCGCTCTCCCGCGCCCTCCGCCGCTTACCGTAGCCGTCGGTAGCGGCGGAGGCGATCGGGTCCGTTCGTCGTCTGTCCGGGGATGTGACTGAGGGAAAAAATGTCCCTCAGCCGTCCCCCTCCCTCTGCTGGGCAGAAGTGACGTCAAAACGTCATTTCCGCCCAGCGTCTTAAAGAGACATTTAATTTGTTTACATTTTGACTTTTTTTTTTCTTTTTTTTTTTTTGCATTTAAGCCTGAATATGAGATCTGAGGTCTTTTTGACCCCAGATCTCATATATAAGAGGACCTGTCATGCTTTTTTCTATTACAGGGGATGTTTACATTCCTTGTAATAGGAATAAAAGTGATCATTTTTTTTTTTTTTTTTTCAGTGTTTAAAATTATAAAATAAATACAAATAAAAACGAAAACCCCAAAAATTTTTTTTTAAAGTGCCCCGTCCCGACGAGCTCGCGCGCAGAAGCAAACGCATACGCGAGTAGCGCCCGCATATGAAAACGGTGTTCAAACCACACAAGTGAGGTATCGCCGCGATCGTTAGAGCGAGAGCAATAATTCTAGCCCTAGACCTCCTCTGCATCTCAAAAAATGCAACCTGTAGAATTTTTTAAACGTCGCCTATCGAGATTTTTAAGGGTAAAAGTTTAACGCCATGCCACGAGCGGGCGCAATTTTTAAGAGTGACATGTTGGGTATCATTTTACTCGGCGTAACATCATCTTTCACAATATATAAAAAAATTGGGACAAATTTATTGTTGTCTTATTTTTTAATTCAAGAAAGTGAATTTTTTCCAAAAAAAGTGCGCTTGTAAGACCGCTGCGCAAATACGGTGTGAGAAAAAGTATTGCAATGACCGCCATTTTATTCTCTAGGGTGTTAGAAAAAAAAAATATATAATGTTTGGGGGTTTTAAATAATTTTCTAGCAAAAAAAAATGTTTTAGTCTCGTAAGCACCGAATATGAAAAACAGGCTCGGGGCTGAAGTGGTTAAAGGATGATAGTTCTTCAACAAGACCACCCTATATGCCCTTGTGCCCCCTAGCTTCATGGCAATCACTCCCTTAAAGCGTATCAAAACCACAAGACAAAAATATATTTATTGCAGCCTTCAAATTGCATTGCATTAGTTTAATATTTTAGTATGTTTCCCTTTAATTTGCTCCTGGTTATCCAGCCAGTAACACATTTCCTGTCATAGAATTGCTACACCCAATCCTCCTCCCATCTATGGAAAAGCAGCATAGCTACCCTTGGACAGCAGCATTGTCACCCTGTGTAGAAGGTAGTGTTAGATGGACTAGTGGCAGTTACAGCAACAAGTTTTCTCTTTAGGGATAAAGATTTTGCATAAATATTCAAAAGCTGACCAAAGATAAGCACCCGTCAGTGGTAAATAGTTTATCCAAACTGTCTAACTTTCGCTTTTTCTGGAAAGCTTGGCCTTTTAAAGTAAGTTGAAAATAACAGCCTGGCAAGATCACCAGATAAGAAAAAGAGGGAAATACCTAAAACAAATACAACCATCATGCTTAATAATTGGTAAGTTGCAATATATTACATTTTAGTAATTTGGTTTCAATATGTGTTACCATCCTGCTTGTAAAACCCACATTTTTTGCTAGGCTTGAGCTCCATTGCAGCCAAATTGCTGTTCCTTTCAACCCAACTTTCTGAAATGAGAAGGACGGAAATTTTTTAGTGCAAAGTATGTAGGCAAATTACATATCCCTGCCCTGCCTTAAGTTAGATGAATCAGGAAGAATAAATATGAAAACAATATTGATATACCCAACGCTGTATCCTGGCCTAGGCCAACAAGGCCCAGGCCTAGGGCAGCACTTTGCAGGGGGCAGCACGGAAAGAGTCCCCGCCGGCTTGCACTACGCTGTTGGTGTAATGCAAGCTGCTTGGAATTCAGACTGTCCTATCATCCTGGACCACAAACCTTCCTTTTCCAGGGAGGGTTAAAGCCCCTGTCAGTTTAATTTTTACCATCCTATTGCAGAGATTTCACTTCACTTCCTGCCCCATAGCTAAACAGGAAGTGAGAGGAAATCTATGCAAATGAAGGGATTCCAATACCCCCCCCCCCCCCCGAGGCCCTAAGAACTAGTGTACCCAATCAAAAATGTCAGGGTGGGGTTTTTCTGAAAGGGGCGTGGCCTTGGCAGGAAGGGTAGGTCCTATTTAAATTAGGGGGGTGCACGAGTTTAGTCAGGCCTAGGGCAGCACAAAACCTAAATACACCCCTGGATATACCCCTGTAGTGGTAGCCCCGTAGGGGCTGCTGGTAGATGTGGTCCACCTCTCACCCTGCACAGACAGCCACACAAATCTTCAGACACTCAGTAGTCAAGAGGCAGTCCTTGTACTTTGCTTTTTTTTTGTTTTATCTAGGGGATTGAGACTTGGATAGGGATAGGGTAAATATGGGATGCTCAATTGATTGCAAAAGAAATAGGGACTGCAAACTATATACACCTCTGGCATATACAACTTCCTATCTTCTACCTCCAGCTCAGCCAGGCCCAAAGAAAAGATGCCCTTTGCAAAGAAAAGATTGCCCCTATGGTGTAGCACATTTTGGTAGTCCTAGTGCTAGCTGTCACATGTGGCTATTGATCCTAGTACCACCTCATGGCTGCAGCTGCCTCTTTCCACTGTCCATGCCACCACAGTCATCTCCACTGGCTCTGCACCCATTTCAGACTGCTTGCTCCCAGACCTCTCAGGCGTGCCTCCCAGTCCTCCCGACTGTGTGTCACTCACCAGCCTTCTTGGCTGCGACTTGTTGTTCCTCCTGGAGACTTGCCTGGCAGTGCCCTCCTGCAGTCCTCTTCTTTCTCCCATGCCTCCTGTCTAGGACACCTCTGTTGGATGTAGGAAGGTCCCTTCCTCACCCGAGCCTATGCCCCCCCCCCCCAAGACTGGGGAGCTCCCTCCAAGGCTACCAACAGCCCACCACTCCATCTCCAGCATCCACCCAAGCAACTCCTCCTCAACTGGGCTTACTCAGAGTATTTGAGGGGGCCTGCCCCCTGCCAACCCAGGTAGGGGATCGGTCAGGATGCTCAGCATACTCCAGGCAGCTCCACCTCACCTCTTGTCCTTTCTTTCCAGAAGGTTCTAGCAGTTTCTGGAAATAGGTGGGAGGTCTAAGTGATGCTGCCTGTGAGTCATCCAGCTCTCCCTGGATTTCTGACAACCCAGGAAACAAAAAAAAAGCAGGCCTGGCTGCCAGCTAAGACTGCATATATGTGCCTACACCAACAAAAAAACTCTCACACCTAGCACAATAGAGGGTGCGACACCCCGATGTCCCCCCCCATTTATTTTCCTTTATATACATTTATAAAAAATAACAAATGTTATAATGTTGGGTTGGATGAAAGGTTCACTGTAGTATAGCAGGTAAATAGGTAGGTAAATATTACTATATCATTTTCAGCATATAGGGGAGTACCATGCTACACATGCATTCTGGTTTGTTTGCTTTTAAATAGACTAGACAGTAAGATAAACTGATTCTAAAAGCTCAACGTTTTTTTTACCTTCATGTATTCTATGCATAAAGGTAAAAAAATAATTTGTGTGCAGCAACCCCCCCCCCCCCAGTCCCCCTAATATTTACCTGAGCCCAATATTCCTCCAATGCTGTGCACAAGAGCCTCGGCTCACTGGGAACTCTCCCTCTCCATTGGCTAAAACAGCAGCGGGAGCCATTGGCCAGTAAGCCAATCAGGAAAGAGAGAGGGCAGGGCCGAGCCACTGCTCTATGTGTGAATGGAACAAGCTGTTTGGTCTTGGGGCATTAGGCAGCGGTGAGGGGCCAGGAACGCCGGTGAGGGACCTGAGTAGAGGAGGATCGGGGGTGCTCAGTGCAAAACCACTGCACAGAGCAGGTAAGTATAACATGTTTGTTATTGTAATGTTAAAAAGTCTGAAATTTGAATGCCACTTTAAGCTCTCCTTAACTGGATCAGTTATAAAGATTACACTTTCAGTGTTTAGACTAGATAGGAGTATGCATCTGCAAGCCTTTGGAGGTGGTAGGGGTGTGAAAGAAGTGAACAGGTGTGCTTACCATAGGATGACCAGACGTCTTTGGTTTCCGAGGACAGTCCCCTGATTGTCTGTGGAGCTGTAATCTCAGCAGGGTGGCCTGGAAGTAGAGCGGGCTGGGGACTCCCAAATCCTGTCCACCAATAAGCTAATCCCCCGCGGTGTAGCTTTTTACAAAACAAAGGTCTCCAAACCCCCTGTGCTCAGAGGGGGTCAGGGGATAGTAAGCAGACTATTTCTTATTTTTTGGGTTTAGTCGGATTAATCCGCCGCAGCGTGCTACACAGTTAAAGCCCGGCCTCGGCCACCTAAACCAGAAAATTAAGAGATAGTCCACTTACTGTCACCTGGCTCCCACTGAACACAGGGGCCCAGAGACGTTGCCTACAATAATTCCGTAAACAAATACCACATACACTGCATATATCATTTGAAGAAAATGGGGCAGATTCACGTAGATCGGCGCATTATCATTCCGGCGTAGCGCACCACTTTTCCGTTAGACTTGCGCAATCTAGCCGCGTAATCCGGCGATTCACGTAGCTTTTACGCAAGAGCTTGCGCAAACGTAAGGTTTTTTCCGTAGGCGTAAGGAGGAGTAATACAAATTGGGAGGGACGTGGGCGTGTTACATTGAAATGAGCCGTGACCCCATGCAAATGAAGGGCCGGCCGACTCGCGCATGCGCGCGTGAAGGAAACCATGTCAGCTCCGTTGTGCGCATGCTCACAACTCGGGAGCGGCGCAATCATTGAAATTGGAAATGGACTAGGGCAATGTTGTGAACTACGCAGACAGCATAAATAGACACACACAAACGCCCTTCCATTGCAAAAGTACATCCCTTTGTGTCCCTTCCCATTGAATCAAGTGCTTTTGCTCTGTTGTTCGTTAGAGTGTGTTTTGTAGTTGTCAGATTAGTGTTCTGTGTGATCTTGTGCTTGTTGGTAGTTTTGTGAAAGTGTATTTTGATAAGTGTTTGAGACTGTTTGTTTGATTGATAGATTTCTGAGCGTTTGTTTTCTTGCTTTTTTTTTTCATCTGATTTTTTTGTGTGTGTTTCTTGCTGAGTGCTAGTGTGATTTTTGGCTGTTCTTTTTCTCTTTGTGTGTGTTCTTGTCTGATTGGTTGTGCTTGTATTTGTGACAGATTTTTGGTGACTGCTAGTGAGTTTGTTTGGAAGTATGACTGAGAGAAAAAGAAAGCTCAATTTTACTGTGGGGGAAAAAAGAATTCTTGCCCGAGCCATTACCGACTATGGGCGTTTTCTCCACGGCCCGCAGAGTGCCACCACCACCCCGGCCAGGAGGAGGGAGATATTGGATATGATCACGGAGCAGGTCAATTCATCGGGGGAGGGGGAGACACGGACCCGGTCTGGGATAGAAAAGAAAATAAATGACCTCCGGCGTGAGGTGAAAAAAAAACTGGCCGCAATAAATGCCCATGCCAGGGGCACAGGAGGGGGCCCACCATGCCGGGTTAGATTTTCAGAGACGGAGCGTGTGGTGGCCCTGACCTTTCACCGGCATGAAGTGGAGGGCCTGCCAGGCTTTGACACAAGTCCGGTCCCCGCGGTGCCAGGTAAGGTTTTTATTTCTCTCAGGTGTGTAGCATGTGTGGGGGAGGGGGTGAAAGGGAATATGTGGCAAGTGTGTGGATCCTCCAACCTGTGAATGTTTTGTGTCATCCACAGCTGTGCAGGAGGGTGCAGGGCCATCTGGACTGACCGCTCCAACCCCAGGACAGCAGCCTAATGAGGCCCCCCCAACAAGGCCAGAGTCCGCAGAGGAGGAACAAGAGGAGGGGGAGGATCATGCGGAGGACGATCATGAGGAGGAGCAGAATCATGAGGAGGAGGAGTCCATGGAAGGCACTGGCCCTTTGGTTTCTGCGGACTCTTCCCCTCTGGCTGCAAGAAGCCTGCCCTCCCTAAGGGTCAGCCCCCCCCCCTCCTCCCCCAACATGGCTCCCCTCACAAGGGCCTCCCCTTCTCCCCGGCCACAACCATCAGCTGGAGCCAGGAGGTCATCCCCAAGCACCAGGGGGGCGCCCAATCTCATGCCCGCCTGTCTGAGAAGGAACCTGGCCACCCAGACCCGCCTTCTGAGACAGCTCTGCCAGACTATGGGGCGGGTGGATCAGAGCCTGTCCTCCATTAATGATAGCCTGGGTAACCTGGACTCCCACTCCCGGGCCTCCACAACCTGCCTAAATGACCTGCAAACTACAGCAGCAGGCGTTGGGCAGGATGTGAGGGCCCTTACCCAGGCTATCCAGGGCAACACGGCAACACTTGGTGCTGCCCTGGACAGAATAGCCGTGGCCTTGGAGGGCAGGCCGCCAGGTGGGCAGATCTCAGGGGCTGCTCCTCCTTCCCCGGCTTTTCCCCTCCCCCATGCGTCTCCCCTGAGGGTCCGGGGCCGTGGCCGGGGGCGCCCCAGGCGTGGCTCAGGCAGAGGGCAATAATTTTTTTTTCCCCCTTTTGTTTGTTTTGAAAGCTTTTTTATTTTTGTTCTCTGCTTTTTTTTGTTTTTTCGAAGCATTTTTTTTTTCCTATGCATTTTTTGTTTCTATGCATTTTTGTTTGTTTGACTTTTTTGGCATATTTTGGGTTGTGAATGATGTTTGAATGTGGGGGTGACATTCCTGCTGGAAAAGGGGTGTCACCCTCAATTTTGGTGGAGAAGGGTTCCCCAGGACCAGGGAGAAGTGATTCCCAGGTCCGTGTGAATGGTGTATGAATGTACAGTGACATAATTGGAGCCTTGACGTGGCGTTACTGCTCACCAGTCTTGCATGGTGGACTGGTGCCAATCCAATTTGATGAGGATGTGGGGTGTGTGTGCTAGGGACCATAGTGGTGTGCATGCATGCATTCTCATTGTGCCATGATTAATGTGTGTGTTTAACGTGCAAAGATGCCCAATATGAGCTGCCTCCTGACTGCTCTTCCCTCAGAAGACGGGGTATCCTCGGTTAGGGGTTGATTTTCTGGTTGGGGGGTCAGATCATCACGTAGCTCAACCTGCAGGCCCTTCCTCACTGCGAGATTGTGTAGCATGCAACATGCAGCGATGATATGGCACACGAAGTTTGGGGAATACAACAGTGTACCCCCAGACTTATCCAGGCATCGGAAACGTGACTTCAGGAGGCCAAAGGTGCGCTCCACCACTGCACGGGTTTTGATGTGTGCTTCATTGTATCGTTCCTCTCCTGGGGTTTGGGGGTTCCGGATAGGAGTCATGAGATGGGGTCCCAGTGCATATGCAGAGTCACCTGTAAAGGAAAAGACAGGAGAATGTTAGTCATGCATGTGCCACTTCTGTTGTGCATCACGGGAGGGGATAGTCATGCCTGACTCCCATGTCACTCACCAACCAGCCAGGTGTTCCCATACACGTTCTGTTCGAATTCTGTTCGGATGTGGCTTTGATTGTAGATGTAGCTGTCATGGCTGGACCCTGGGTGTTTGGCACGGACGTGCCATATGAGGCCTTGGGCATCAACTATCACCTGTACGTTGATGGAGTGCCAATTCTTCCGATTGCGGTACATGTGCTCGGTCTCATGGGGGGGCTGGAGTGCCACATGTGTGCAATCTATGGCCCCGATGGTGCGTGGGAATCTGGCAATTCGGTAGAAATCTGCCATTGCCTTGATTCGAAGCTCCTCAGTGGTGGGTTTGATGATTTGGTTGGCCAAGCGTGTGAGGATTGCAGGGACAACCTGGTGCACACATCTGCTCATGGAGGATTGTGACATCCCAGCCACCACTCCACTTGTACGCTGAAAAGAGCCACTGGCAAGGACATGGAGTGTTGCCAGGACCTTCACCAGTGGCTGCACTGCATGTGAGCGTTGTGTTGGGCTGGTGATGTCCTCCTGCAAGGTTGTGGTTAATTCCAGGATGGCATGAGGGGGGAATCTGAAGATGCGAAAGACCTCTGAATCATTCATGCCAAACAGGTGTATGCGGGTGCGGTATACCCTCTCCCGTGCCATCCTCCGTGCCCTCCTCCTTCTTTGGTCATCTATATTCACTAGTGCAGCTATGAGCGACGATGCCCCTAGCATGTTGGCAGTCAAATTGTAGTGCAACACGTGTGTGTGGTCTGCTCCTCAATAACGGTGTTGCTTTATCTGACAATTAGACTTTTTTTCAAAAGTTAGATCAGCTTTTATGTGCTCTAACTTTAGACAGGACATTTTGCAGTTGCGCACATCGCGTAGCCTGCGCAGCAACTGCGTTTTTTTGTGGATCCCCGTAACTCCCTCATTAGCATATTTGACTAGCAAATCAATGGTGTGTCTAGCGCAGTTTTGCGCGAAGGGAAGCGAATGTCTAACTCAATTACGCCGGACCAAAAAACGTAGATTTCTGGCGTATATTGTTTTGTGAATCGCGTCCAACTATACGCACGCGCACATTTAGACTTACGCACGCGCAACAGCAGTTGCGCACGCGTAATCGCTCTGTGAATCTGGGCCAATATGCTTATAAAATTGTTTTCCATTTGCCAATAAAAAAAAAAAAAAAATGTGCCCAGATTTAATTTTAAAAATCTGGTCACCTTAGCTTACCAAGGCCTGGGGGAAGCAATATTGGTCTTACTTGTTCAATAATTTGTATCGTAGGTATATTAAAAATGTATAACAATACAAACGCACCTTGTCCTACCACGCAGGAGCTGCGAATGGCAACATAGAGAACATGACTGTACATACCAAGCATAGGCAAAGGAGAAAGGGCCTCCCTTTTAAAGGGGTATATACAACCTAACCAGTTCCCTACCAAGCCATTGTAATATAACATGTGTGGAAAAGTGTAGCGCTAATAATGACACAAATAATGATAATACAATAAAGATTAAATCATGCAACACCACATGTGAATTAATGGTATTCAAAAGTCCATAAATGTTTTGAATGAATCGGTGAGTCGGTTTCTTTGAGTAAAACAGATACACAAAATCCAGTGCATAAAGAAGTGAAAAATCCACCACCGCTTATGACAAGGGGCTTACCGGACCGATTGGACCTAGACAGGCATATACCCCCTAGGCCAATCAAGCTTTGTTAAAGTTGATATACTGAAGCGGGTACACCATACACGTCATGCGATTCGGTATCAATGAAGGCAAACCTCAGACAGATGATTCAAAAATACTTCCCAGCAAGCAGCAACTCTCAACAGATCACTCAGAGGGCAAATCAGTACTCCAACCGATAAGCATGAAAAAGAGAAGGCAAGGCGTACATAGCGTAATTCCGTAATAAAAATCGATATTTATTATAAAGAGAAAAACTCACATTTTGCAATGGTCAATAGAGCTTATAGAAAAAGGGTAGCAGGAACAACAGTAGTCCATCCCGACATGTTTCGTTACAAAAAGAACATCATCTGGGGTGCTGTCATCATGCTACACTCAAGGGTAAGTGTAGCATGATGACAGCACCCCAGATGATGTTCTTTTTGTAACGAAACATGTCGGGATGGACTACTGTTGTTCCTGCTACCCTTTTTCTATAAGCTCTATTGACCATTGCAAAATGTGAGTTTTTCTCTTTATAATAAATATCGATTTTTATTACGGAATTACGCTATGTACGCCTTGCCTTCTCTTTTTCATGCTTATCGGTTGGAGTACTGATTTGCCCTCTGAGTGATCTGTTGAGAGTTGCTGCTTGCTGGGAAGTATTTTTGAATCATCTGTCTGAGGTTTGCCTTCATTGATACCGAATCGCATGACGTGTATGGTGTACCCGCTTCAGTATATCAACTTTAACAAAGCTTGATTGGCCTAGGGGGTATATGCCTGTCTAGGTCCAATCGGTCCGGTAAGCCCCTTGTCATAAGCGGTGGTGGATTTTTCACTTCTTTATGCACTGGATTTTGTGTATCTGTTTTACTCAAAGAAACCGACTCACCGATTCATTCAAAACATTTATGGACTTTTGAATACCATTAATTCACATGTGGTGTTGCATGATTTAATCTTTATTGTATTATCATTATTTGTGTCATTATTAGCGCTACACTTTTCCACACATTTTCTATTAGCAATTTTTTGATCTCTCTTGCTGTGTTAGCGGCTTTTTGTATTTTAAGATAGCGCAGTATTTTTTCTTTTTCGACATTGTAATATAACGTCGGCAGGAACTGTCTCTCCCTCAGAGTGGATGTCATATGACTTCCTTTGCATCGCGGGCGCTAGGGTGTGTGCGCACGCTATGTGCCATCGCTCGCGACCCCGTGCGCGTGCCCGGCGGCCGCGATGTCCGCCGGGCACCCGCGATTGTCGGCAATCACGGCAGGAGTGTGAATCTGTGTGTGTAAACACACAGATCCACCTCCTGTCAGAGGTCAGGAGACCGATGTGTGTTCCCAGTACAGAGGAACACAGATCGGTCTCCTCCCCTTGTGAGTCCCCCTACAGTTAGAACACACTTTAGGGAATAATAACCCTTTCAGCGCCCCCTAGTGTTAACCCCTTCAATGCCAGTCACATTTACACAGTAATCAGTGTAGTTTTATAGCACTAATCTCTGTATAAATGTGAATGGTCCCAAAAACGTGTCAAAAGTGTCCGATATGGCAACCGCAATATCACGGTCACAATAAAAATCGCAGGTCGCCGCCATTACTAGTAAAAAATAAAAAAAATGCCATAAATCTATCCCCTATTTTGTAGACGCTATGGGGCAGATTCACATAGATGTAATCTTCCGCTGCGTAATCGAAATACGCTACGCTGCCGTCTATCACCAGACTCTACGCCGAATTCAGGTAGTTTTTTTGCGCGTACGCTATTGTATCGTATTTTTTTTCCGCCGCGCAATCGAAATACGTGAGTAGGGGGCGTGAAGCATTTAAATTAGCGCGTCCCCGCGACGATCGAACTGCGCATGCTCTGTTCAGGAATTTCCCGCCGTGCATTGCGCGAAATCACGTCGTGATTCGTTGTTTGAGTAGCGGCGTTTACGAACATTCCAATTCCCGGACGACTTACGTTAAAAATAATAAAAGAAATCGAAAAACGTTGAAATTCGACGCGGGAACGACGGCCATACTTAACATGGGCTGTCTAATATTAGACCAGCAAAAAGCTGGTATAGTGAAACGGAAAAAAAAGATGACTAAAGGTGCCGTAAGAGATTGCGTTTGAAGAGCGAAATTTTGTGGATTCCAGGCAAAAGCTCATTAGCATACCATGAAGGTGAAAAACAACAGGAAGTCCGCCCAGTGGCCGCAATTTTCAGGCAGCGTAGATCTGAAGGCGTACTAACACGTAATAAAGTCGAAATTTAGCACGCAGGTGTCTTTTCATGGTTTGAGGATTTCGACTAGCGTAAAAACGCTCGTAAATCGAAATTACTCCTGTCTAACAACATTTACACAGGCGTAATCGCTTTGTGAATCTAGGCCTATAACTTTTGCTCAAACCAATCAATATATGCTTATTTCGATTTTTTTTTTACCAAAAATATGTAGAAGAATACGTATCGGTCTAAACTGAGGAGAAAATCATTAAAAAAAAAAAATTATATTTATTAAATCAAAAAGTAAAAAAAAATTGTGTTTTTTCAAAATTGTTGCTTTTCTTTTGTTTATAGCGCAAAAAATAAAAACCGCAGAGATGATCAAATACCACCAAACGAAAGCTCTATTTGTTGGGGTAAAAACATAAATATTTAATTTGGGTACAGTGTTGCATGACTGCGCAATTGTCATTCAAAGTGCAACAGCGTTGAAAACTAAAAATTGGTCTGGGCAGGAAGGGGGTAAAAAATGCCCTGTATGGAAGTGGTTAAACACAACATATATGCATTTTGGGGGAAACCCCCATTAGGCCACTTTCACACTGAGGCGCTTTACAGGCGTTTTAGTGCTAAAAATATCACCTACAAAGCACCTGTAAAGCATCTCACCTGTCACTTCAGTGTGAAAGCCCCAGTGCTTTCATACTGGAGCGGTGCACTTGCAGGACACTAGAAAAAGTCCTGCAAGCAGCATCTTTTGAATGAATGAAAGTGGCGCTACACGGGCGGTATTAACCCCTTCAGTCGCTAGCGGGGGTTAAAAGTGCCCCGTTAATGGCCAAAAAGCGGGAAGAGAGGGAAAAGTAAAGTAGAAAAAAAAGAAGAGGTGTAGGAACCCAGGGCGCCCGAGACATCACCTAGAGCCGACCCACCCTTGTCCAGGGGGAGAGCAGGGAAGGCATATGCCAACCATGGTTCCCAGACCTTTAGAAACTTGGCGTGTGTGTCGTGGAGAATACTAGACATTTGTTAATTTAGTATCATGATCGTAAGACGTCCTTCACTCCCTGGAAGGGGACTGTGGGTTTTTTCCAGGCCTGGGCAATCGTCTTCTTGGCTGCTAAAAACAAGTAAGATGACAATTTTTGCTGACGATCGAACAAGCCCCGAATGGGGCAGTGAAAAGCAAATTTATCCTCCTTCCGAGTATTTAAATAGAACAAGGAATACAACAGATCAAACACTGAGGACCAGAAGCTCACCAGTCGAGGGCAAGTCCACCAGATATGTAGAGCATCCCCACGATGGCCACACCCTCGGAAGCAGCAATCACTATAAGTCTAATTAGCATGGGTAATATGGGCTGAAAACCAATACCACCGCAATAAACACTGTGGGCTGCTGCGAATTGAGAAGCGGTGGGGCGCCGCCGCTAATTGAGAAGCGGGGGGTGCCGGGGGGTTGCCCTGAGGACCTCTGGGCCTATTACAAAAAAAAGGGGGGGTTGCCATCCGGGGCCCTGGGGATCTCTGGGCCCTTTAATTAAAAAAAAAAAAAATTATAAAAAAAAAGAAAAATGATATGTATATATATAGAAAACAAAAGGTGGGTTGCCATTCGGGCAAATAAATAAAAAATATATATAAAAAAAAGGGGGGTTGCAATTCGGGGCCCTGGAGACCTCCGGGCCCCTTACAATCTGCGATCTGCAATATTGGTCTTTCACCAAAGTTTGCTGCATTCTTCTGGTTTTCCTAGACATGAGGATTGGTAAAAATGATCAGTTCAGCTAACAATCGCATCATATCAATGTGTACGATTAGCCTGCCTAGATACACAAGTCTATGCTCACCAGACTTGAAGTTCATGGATGAGCCATCATTTGTATGACAGATTGTTCCATAAACAGAAACTATTTTCACACCACAAATAAAAAACGAAATCATATGTCGAAAAAAATATGCATGTGATAATGGCAGGTAAAATTGACAAAGTGACGCCTTCATGTACGATGTGCATATCTATTGTGCACAGTCGCTTAGGTAAAAACACTGGCCTAGATTCACAAAGCGATTACGCCTGTGTAAATGTTGTTAGACAGGAGTAATTTCGATTTACGAGCGTTTTTACGCTAGTCGAAATCCTCAAACCATGAAAAGACACCTGCGTGCTAAATTTCGACTTTATTACGTGTTAGTACGCCTTCAGATCTACGCTGCCTGAAAATTGCGGCCACTGGGCGGACTTCCTGTTGTTTTTCACCTTCATGGTATGCTAATGAGCTTTTGCCTGGAATCCACAAAATTTCGCTCTTCAAACGCAATCTCTTACGGCACCTTTAGTCATCTTTTTTTTCCGTTTCACTATACCAGCTTTTTGCTGGTCTAATATTAGACAGCCCATGTTAAGTATGGCCGTCGTTCCCGCGTCGAATTTCAACGTTTTTCGATTTCTTTTATTATTTTTAACGTAGTCGTCCGGGAATAGGAATGTTCGTAAACGCCGCTACTCAAACAACGAATGACGTCACGACGTGATTTCGCGCAATGCACGGCGGGAAATTCCTGAACAGAGCATGCGCAGTTCGATCGTCGCGGGGACGCGCTTAATTTAAATGCTTCACGCCCCCTACTCACGTATTTCGATTGCGCGGCGGAAAAAAAATACGATACAATAGCGTACGCGCAAAAAAACTACCTGAATTCGGCGTAGAGTCTGGTGATAGACGGCAGCGTAGCGTATTTCGATTACGCAGCGGAAGATTACATCTATGTGAATCTGCCCACAATTTTCACATCAGCACATGATGTATGTAGAGCTATATTTACAAAAAACAGACCTTAGCTTTCAGACGGACTTGGCTGCAGGAACAATTAGGTGATGAAAAGCAGTGAGGTCTTTCATTTCTGTCATGTTTTTATTAGTATAATTGTGACAAGTGTGCTCTGAACAGGAAATATCCAGACATGTCTATGATTGAAAGGTCCTGCAACACATGTTGATGGGTCAGCAGACAGGTTTTCTGCAACTCTAGGAATCATTTTGATTCTGATGACAGGAAAACTAAACAATTGCATTGTTTATAAGTCCATATACAATATATTAACCTCTTCCTGCCCAGTCCCAGTGTAGACGCCACATTCTCCCTTACACCTCCTGTTCTGTCCCCCCCCCCATGCTAACAGGGTATGACATTAATGCCTCTTACACACAACCGGTTTTCCTGTCGGGAAAACTGCCATGCAAGCTTTTGGCCGGGAAAACCGACCGTGTGTATGCTCTATCGCAGGTTTCCCGACAGGACAACTGCAGGAAAAAAAAGAGGACCAGCTCTCTTTTTTCCCTCCGGGATTCCCGGCGGTCTTTTTCCCGGGCAGTTTTCCTATGTGAAAAACTGCGATGGAGCATACACACGGCCGGGATTCCCGTCCAAAGCTCTTTTCCTGTTGGGAAAACCTCTCGTGTGTAGGGGAAAAATGTACCGAACAGGTTCTCGGTTTTCCCCTCGGGATTCCCGGCAGAATTTTTCCCACCGGGAATCCTGTACGTGTGTACTAGGCATAAGTGGCTGGGCTCTGATAAAGAAGCATTGTGCTTTGAAACGCGTCAGCTGGCAGTTAGCCTCATCACATCCTCCATGACCATTCAGAGTGCGGTTTGGGTTCTACAGGCTGCAGCCATTTATGGAATTACTTTTTTTACTGCAAATCTTTCTACTACAATTGTGAGTAGGTTTTATATTGTATTTTTAATAAAATGTATCCAAACGGTAACACAGTAGGCTGGTGCGCCCTTATTTTCTTTTTGTTAAGTGGCACAGGCACCTGAGGTAAGTTCTGACCAGAAAAAGGCCTGGTCGGGCAGGAGCTCATGTCGGATGTCATCACAGGAACTTGCCGATATAGATTACAGAACCTTGGTCAGGCTATCAGAAGTTTTTAGTGGTTAGGCAGTGGGGTGCAGATTCAAGAGGCAAGGGCAGAAACCAAAACAAGAAGCAGGAGGTGAAGTCAGATAACAAGCGAGAGGTCAGGTAACAGAGGGATCAAACCGGGTCTGACACAGCAATCAGGGTTTGGTCACAAGTCACAGGAGCTGATGATCACAGCAATTATCGTGAACTTTGCAGTGCTTTAAAAAGAGGCTTTAGGCTCCCCCCAAAGAATTAAAAGTCAACAGCTACATATACTGTAGCTTCTGACTTTTAATATGAAGAAACTAACTGTCCAGGAATCCAGCGATGAACTCATCCAAGCGGATTCTTTAATCGGCTTTGCGTGCAGGCACCAGCATCGTAAAAAAAGAGAGTCAGGAAGTGAAGCCTTGCAGCTTCACTGCTGATTCATACTGCCCATGTGCAAGATGCGCTGTGCTTTGTGAATGGTCCTGTAGTTCTCTGGGACCTATCAAAACCAGGTACCTGCTTCCCTTTTCCAGACAAAAAGTACCAAAGGTGGCAGTGGAGGGGACGGGGGATGCAAACAAGCGGAACTTCCCCTTTTGGGTGAAGTTCCGCTTTAAATAGGCCACTGTTTGCCAAAGTATATGCCAGTATGCAGGTCCACTGCTAAGGAGGTATAGCTGGTCCTCCTGCACAGGCCCCATCTGTTTATCAGGGTAGAACGAGCAACAGAGGGAATCTAATCATGGACAAGAAGTATGATCAGTGTTGACTAGATTTCCAGTTCTTCAGCCATTTCCCTGACTGTGCCCTACCAAGGTGCAGCCTCCGGATTACCAAATGAGACCATCTTTTAGGATACCTATTGCGAAAGTCTAGGAGCGTGTACATTGCTTGTAGGTTCCCTTGAATTCTCTTCTGCTGAACACCCCTTCCATTTAATAAGGAATTGGTTTTGCCTACCTCTCCTCCAGCAGTCCACGATGGTTTCAACTTCAAATTCCGCTTCATTCCCGACCGACACTGGAGGTGGGGGTGATTCTTTTCTACCAGGAAATGGGCTGGGTACAGTTGGCTTGAGCAGAGCGACGTGGAACATTAGGTGAATCTTGTATGAGTCGGGTAGTGCACGTTCAAACCCCACTGGGTTAATCTCCCTCTTGACTTCAAATGAACCAATAAATCTTGGCCCAAATTTGCAGGATGAACAAGAAAGTTTGAGGTTAGTAGAAGAAAGTCAAACCTTGTCCCCGGCTTTAAAAATAGGATCCTTCCTTCTCCTCTTATCATATTGCGTCTTGTAGTCTTGCTGGGCTTTTAGCACGGCTTTGCGGAGCACTTGGTAGTTTGTGTGGATGAAGGTTATTCTATCCTGGACAGCCAGGACTGAGGTTTTGGGAATGGTGTTGTGTAGGAATGAGGGATAGAACCCATAGTTGACCCAGAACGTTGATTGATTGGTTGCAGCATGTATTGAGTTATTGTACCTCTCTATCCAAGACGATATTGTTTGGTAGACCATGCAGTCTGACTATTTCCATTATGAACATATTTGCAGTTTCCATGGCAGAGGGTGTGCTTATCATAAGCAAAAAGTGTGCCATCTTCTATAATCGATCCACAACTACCAAGGTGGTCGTGAATTCTGAGGGGAAGGAAAGTCCATTATAAAATTCATTGATATCTTCTGCCAAGCTAGCTCCAGAACAGGTAGTGGTCTTAACAAGCCCCAAGATCTAGTGTTGGACCCCTTGTTTCGCTGGCAGGTAGTGCAGGAGGTAATATAATGTTTTCAGTCAAGTTTTAAGGTGGGCTACCATAAGAATCTTTGAATGAGTATGGACGTTTTTCCATACTCCAAAGTGCCCAGCAAGTTTATGATCATGGAAAGTTTTCAGGACCTGACGTCTAACCTGCTGTGTAACAAAGACCTTGTCTTGGTGCCATATAAATCCCTCTTGACTTTTTAGTGAATATGGCTCTGGCTCTGTACACTGAATTGACGCCTGTTCAATTGAAGCTTTTTGATCAGGTTATATTAATATGAAGTTCTGTGCTGACAGAATTGTACCGGGCATGGTTTCCTCAGGAGTATTGGGAAACATTCAAGATAATGCATCGGCCTTCCCGTTCTTGGACCCCGGCTGATAGGTGATGTGGAAAATAAACCTGGAAAAGAACAAGGCCCGTTGGGCATGGTGGGGTCTTAAATGTTTGGCAGTTCTGAGATATTTCAAATTCTTGTGGTCTTTAAAGATCAATATAGGATGGGTGGCCCCTTCTAAAAGATATCTAAATTCTTCTAGGGTTGAAAAATAAATAAATAACAGTGTGTACTAGGCTTAAAAGTAGCTGGGCCAACACAGACAATAATTAGACACTCTCAGATGTGGACTATGACTTGCAAGGAGGTAAGGATTTGCTAAGGATTTGTCTCTCCTGGATTAGGCACAATTTTTAAAGCCACATTGCAAGTGAGTAAAACATGAAGGCCCAGATTCACAAAGCACTTACACTGACGTATAGCACATTACGGCGACGTAAGTGCAAATGTGCGCCGGCGTATGTGTGCGCCAGACCCACAAACCAACATACGCCTAAAAACTGGCCACCCTACGCCGGCGTAGCATGGGCACACATATGGGCTGGACCCATGTTGCTGCTCCCATTGATTAGGTCTTCAAACATGCAAATGAGGGAAATACAGCGATTCACGAACGTGAGTGCGCCCGACACATGCTACGCAAGGTGCGCGTAAGTTGTACGTCCGACGTAAAGTTATTCCCCATAGATGAGGTGCAACCCGGCAACAGACATGCAAGGGTCTGCACCAGGGAACACAAGCCGACGTATTGTGTGTTGGACGTGTCTGGCTGGGCGTACATTAAGTTCACGGTGTACGTGGTTATCCGGCGTAGCTTAGGCAGTTGTGCCGGCGTGGTTGTGAGCAGGCGCATAAGGGTGCTGTGCATGAGTCCACGTCACGGCGATGTCACACCGGGCTAAAAACACTGCCCCATGCTCGAACCATCATTTGCATGGGGTCAGGCCCACTTCCACCTACGCCGGCCTGCGCCTTCAAAACCCACGCCACGCTGGCGCAGCGATGGGAGCACTGGCTTGCTGAATGCTATGCTTGCCTCTCCGTGCTACGTTGGCGTGGCGTACGGGGTTTGCACTACGGCGGCGTAATGTGCGCCCATCTCTCTGTGAATCTGAGCCAATATGTAGAAAGGAAATACATTGCAAGTAGGCATTTTAAACACTTAAATGGCTTGTAAAGGTTTGTGTTTTTTCACCTTAATGCATCCTGCAAATGACGCCCCCCCTCCCCCGTTTTACTTACCTGAGCCCGTTGACCTGCGGTGCGCGTGTCCGATGTCCTCTTCTCAACAGAGTCTGGCCGTTGATTTGCTAGATTGGATAGATTGATAGCAGCGCAGCCCTTGGCTCACGCTGCTGTCAATCACATCCAATGACGCGCCTTGCCGGGGGCGGGGCAGATTCATACAGTCGGCGGCTGTATCACATGAGCGCGCCCGCAAGCTAACCCCCTTGGGAGATCGCTTCCCATTAAGGGGGTTAGCTCTTGCGGGGAGGAGCTGAGACAGCGGCCAAGGGACCACAGAAGATGGGGATTTGGACCACTCTGTGCAAAACTAACTGCACAGTGGAGGTAAGTATAACATGTTTGTTATTTAAAACTAAATAATAATATTAAATAATGTTTATAACTAAAAACTGAACCTTACGACCCCTTTAACTGTACTGTGCGTTTTTCTGCAGTTTTCTACGTTTTTAACCCGGGTTCCTTTAAACTGAAGTACTTTATTTATTTATTTATTTTATTTATTTTTTAGAAATACAAGAATTCTAAAACTGTCAGTTTTCCCTGCAAAAGACTTTGCTTTAGCTTTCTTTTTTTCTTCATAGATTTCTACAAGGAAAGGTCATGTTAGTGCGTGCATTACAGGATGGTTTATATGCTGAACACTGCTACAGCCGAACTGACCTTTTCTCTGATTGCAGGAAAGATTTAAAGAACAACACTAAATACAGAAGTGATTTTGACAGCCCATGCACAAAGCCAACCTCGTTCAATCATGAGCTCAGATCCGCATGGACAGCCTTGACAAACGTCTCTTCATTAGGATGTGGATGAGGCTCTCGTGGGTAGTTTGGTTGTCATTTTATAACCACTGATTCAGCAGACCCAGTGTGAATATACTTAGACTGCCAAGACAAATACCTAAAGAGGACGGTTTTCAAGGAGAGCACAATATTTACTTGGATGAGAATTCTACATGGTGTGAATCTGGGATATTGAGATAAAATGAAGAGCTGCTGAAATCACTGAGGGCCCATTCACACTGCAGTAATGCAAAATGGTGCCCTGTGTATTAGGCTGGCCACACACAAAGGGATTTAATTAATTCAGCCTGCGAGCTTGTAGGCAGGTGCTGTCTACTTTCTCCACTGTAGGTGGAGCTGTTCTGTAGTGGCACTGATGATGTTGGAGAGGAAGTCAAGAGGAACATGGTTCCTCTATTGTTTTCGGGGTCACTGGGGAAGGTATCCTATCATTATGCATTTGTAGAAGCCATCCTCTCTTTAACTTCAGCTTTTTCACAGATGGCATCAAGTTACCATCCAACATTTGCTGAAATTTTATTGAATCCATTTTTCCTTCTACTCGTGAAATGTTCCCTGTGCTACTGGCTGCAATACAACCCCAAAGCATGATTGATCCACCCCCATGCTTAACAGTCGGACAGAGGTTCTTTTCATTAAATTCTGTGCCCTTTCTTCTCCAAATGTTGCTTCGCTTATTTCGGCCAAAAAGTTCTATTTTAACCTCATCGGTCCACAGAACTTGTTTCCAAAATGCATCAGGCTTGTCTATATGTTCATTTGCAAAGTTCAAACACTGATGTTTGTGAGGACGTAGAAAAGGTTTTCTTCTAATGACTCTTCCATGAAGACCATATTTGTACAAGTATCTCTTTATAGTGGAATAGTGTACCACAACTCCAGTGTCGGCCAGATCTTTCTGGAGGGATCGTGGAGTCAAACGTGGGTTTTGAATTGCTTTTCTCACAATCCTGCGAGATGTTCTGTCTGATATTTTTCTTGGTCTTCCAGATCTTGCTTTAACTTCCACTGTTCCTGATGACTGCCATTTCTTAATTACATTCCGAACAGAGGATATTGACATCTTAAAATGCTTTGCTATCTTCTTATAGTCTTCTCCAGCTTTGTGAGCGTCAACTATTTTCAGTTTTAGTTTTCAAGACAACTGCCTAGAAGAACCCATGGTGCTGATTGTTGGGGCAAGGTCAGATGACTCTGGGCATTTAAAACCTTTGAGATTGACATCACCTGGTCTTCCCAGACGATGACTGAGAACAATCTATGACACTGGCAGGTCACAGCTTTGCAAAAGGGGGCAGTGCATGCTATAGATTTTGCAGGGTGCCCAAACTTTTGCAGACGCTATTTTTTTGTTTTCTGTCATTTTGAACATGTAAATGATAGAAATAAAATCTAACTTTTTTTTGACATATTATAAGAATGTCTAATCTGTAATTTGATGCCTTTTGGAAATTTTTCCATCTTTCCTTGGCTTCGTTATACACATTAATACAAAATTTTACCTGGGGTGCCCAAACTTTCTATCCCCACTGTACATTGAAATAAAGCCCTGGCTCCAAGGTATGGCACGCATTTTGTGAGTTGGTGTGGTATGGACAGGTACCCCTCATGTTAGGGACATTACTAGCATTAAGGAAAGGTTCCTGACAAGAAGGGAAAGTAGGGTCACAATTTTTCTGGACAACTACCCGATTGGGCACCTGATGGCAAGGCCACATTCTGCTCCTCTCAACAGATGCTGTCAGTACAGCTGGAATCTACTTTTTTTCACGCTCCACCCCTCATCCTTATTTTCTACTAAAGTTCTCCCAAATAAACCCAAAGAGAAAAGAGGTACATTGTGTGTGGACACTGAAATGCTTCGGACTCTCGTTTCACCCTGCACAGCGAGAATATAGAGGTAACGTGCCACCCAAAATATAATCAGCAGTTCCTGCGGGGGTAGTGCTACATTATTATTATACATGATTTATATAGAGCTAACAGTTTGCTCAGAGTTTTACAACGTTAGGGCAAACAGTACAATTACATACCTCCCAACATTTTGAGATGGGAAAGAGGGACACTTTCTAACAAACGTACGTAGGCATAGGACACGCCCCCTCTCACACCCCCTTAACGGAGAATTAACCAAAAAGAAGGTTAAAGGAACACTAAAGTCAGGATTTTTTTTTATTTATTTTTTTAAAACATGTTATACTTACCTCCACTGTACAGCTCTTTTTGCACACAGTGTCCCTGAACGCTGTCTTCTGGGGTCCCACAGCGGCTGTCTCGGCTCCTCCTCGCAAAAGCTTTCTACCTTCATGCGAGCGAGCTCGCATGGTGAAAAGCTTTTGCGAGCGCGCTCCCATGATACAGTGGCGGCCATGGCCGCTGACTGTATCACTAGTCCCACCCCCCGAAGCGCCGCGTCATCCGCTGTGATTGACAGCTGCGCCAGCCAATGGCTGCGCTGCTATCAATCCGCCCAGCCTAGCCAATCAACGGCCAGGCTAGGAACCGAACAGGATGACATGGACGCACCCGGGAATTTCGAACGGTCAGGTAAGTAAAACGTGGGCTCGGGGGGGGGCTAAGCTGTCAGATGTTTTTTTACCCTAAGGCATAGGATGCATTAAGGTAAAAAAACTTTTACCTTTACAACCCCTTTAATTAAATGCAGAAGGGCTTTTTTTTTTAACCACTAATATTCCTTTATATTGGCTTTTAAAATGTATAAATGTGTCACGTACCTGGATTGTGAGCCTGATGTGTAGAGGACAGCCTCTCTTGCCGCACCGGCTTGTAGGCCCCTGAGGTTGAGACAGTAGCCACAGAAGCACAGTGACACAGGTGTGCCGAGTATCAGTGCAGTAGCGGTATGGATGGATGCTCGTTGCTGGAGATGCAGCAGGCGGACTGGTAAGGCCGGGTGGACCAGAACTGTTGATAGACTGGATCACAGGTGAAGCAGGAACTGGTGCGATTCGTAGAGCAGAACTGCAGCAAGCTGGAGGAGCAGATGTGGAGTCAGGCAGGCCATGTCGGAGATGTTCTGGCGGATCGGGTAGAGCAGCAGGCAGAAGAGAAGTCCAAAATCAAGCCAAAGTCAGGGTATCAAGCAAAGAGGGTGAGAGCAAGCCGGGTCAGAGATCAGAGGTCAGCACATGTAAGGCCGCGTACACACGGCAGAGAACCTCGACGGGCAGAACACATCGTTCCGCCCATCGAGGTTCTCTGCCGGCCGTCAGATTCGGCGACCCGTCCGTCGGGAATGGCAAACAGCCATTCATCCCGACGGGCCGTCGAGCAAATAGAGAACCTGCTCTCTATTTCGGCTCGACGGGTTTCCCGACGGGATGCTCGCCGAATCCGTACACACGGCCGAGGTTCTCGGCAGAATGCGGCTCCCAGCGAGGTTCTCGCTGGTTTCTGCCGAGAACCTCGGCCGTGTGTACGCGGCCTAACAGGTTTCAGGACACACAGAAGCTGCAGACAAAACAGCAAAGAGTCTTTGGTGCACTCAGTTTAAATAGCCCTTTTGGCACCAACGTTAGTGACAGGCGCACGTGTTGTGAATGTGTGAGTCTGCCGTGCAATTCCTGCTGCAAGGCCATGCCTTCCCTGACAAAATGCAATTTAGAAATTAAATATAGCACTGGGAAACACATTTTGAAAGATAAAAAGTGCATTTTATATAAAACTATATGGATCAGACCAAAATTAGGAACAAATGAAGAAGAAAGTGGGAAAGAGGGACATTACTCCAAATCAGGGACAGTCCCTCAAAATCAGGAACAGTTGGGAGCTATGCAGTTACAATAAAATTGAAGACATGAGGAATCAGAGGGGCCTGCTCATTAGAGCTTACAATCTAAAAATATGCATATTCACCTCTATGTTACAGCATTGCTGTGCTGCTGCATCTGTTCCCCGCTGGCTCTGAACCTGAGAACTGAGTGATCAACTGACTGCTGATTGCTCAGTACTCGGTCTTCTTGGAGTGGGGAGCGGTGACTTTTAGTCACCGCTCTCCGCTCAGCCCCTCCAATGTTCACTTAAGCACTAGGCTGGAAAGGGGAAGATTGCAGCTGGCTTCAGGATCTCAGCTGTGCTCTGGGAGGCGGAACTAGCTGTCAGTCAGGCAGCTTGGTGGATCCTGAAAATGTGATTGGGATCCTTCCAGAACCTGGAGTGGCTCTGTGATGTCAGCCAACTGCAGACATTTGCCCACTGCTGGCTCATTCTGGGTTACAGGTAAGCAAAAGGAGGGTATTTCTCTTCTGGGTCCTGTGACCAAGAAAATAAATAATGCCATACAGTACTTCTGTTTTAAAACAGACTTGGAGTGTATTAACCAATAAAAAAAAACATGTGATAATCTCTCACCATTCACTTCTCCACTTGTGGAAAGGGGGACTTAAGAGGATGCTATACATTACTAAACTTTAGACAATGTAGCGGGGCATCACCTTTTGTGTGACCTAAAGACTACCATCTGCGGGATTGCGAGTGGTGCCGCCCTAGAACGCCGGGAGCAAAGAATGTCATATGACGTCCACTCTGATCGGCGAGGGGTTGCTGCCGCCATCAATCCCCTATGGCCTGGTATGGAAGGGGTTAAGAACTGCTTGATTAGTTACTGCAGACTGTTGATATTTTTCTTCATACTCTCTAACTGAGTAATTGGTTCCATTAAACTGTGTAATACTGTTGAGAGAGAGAGAGAGCTGAGCCTTGATGGGGAGGTGCTTCAGTGCGAATGCCTTACTGAGGAAAGCCCCTTGCTGGTGCTTACACAGGTCTGCATACTAATGATCATTTTATCTGTCTGAAGGAGGGGAGTTATAGAAGTTATTAGTAAGGGTCTCTTCGTGTTAAAACGGCTAATACAGGTGATACAAGTTAGACCTCATACATGCTATTAGATTTTTTGCAGATTTTTGTCTTTAGTGTAGCGCCCCCTACTGTCAGTTATGGGCGCTATTGTTAATTTAGTGGGGGATGAGAGAGTTATCTTGCTCTCATTCATGTTAATTCCCTAAATTTGTGTTTCGAGACTGGGCTGCCTGTGGTCCCATTCTCTGCGCTGAGGATATGTTACCATCCTTGGACAGCAGATGGCACCAGAGAGGTTCCAGAACAGAGTCGCCTTTTCTCAGCAGCCAATCAGAAGTGTGTTTCCTTAGCTGGGCATGCTGGAAGAGGGTATATCTGATGTGGGCGCCTTTTTGTCTGGGTCTTCTACCCGGGTCTCCTACCCGCAGCGGGTCGCAGGTGCGGCACCCACCTTCAGGCTCAAGGCAATTGATGCTGGCCGGGACCCCAGTGACTTACTGGGTTCCCGCTTCTACTGAGAAGATGCCAAGCTGGATGCTGTTGGATGGGGGATCGGTCTGAGGAGAACCAGGAGGCAGGTGATCCAACAGGGCTTGAACAAACCATCAGGGATCTGGTTACCAGACGCTGACAGAACATAGTCAGACTGTCAGCTGGTGACCTCTACTAAAAGACCTACTGGGAGTATTTGCTCTACAACTCTACGTTGCTAACATTGGGCCTGTGAGAGAGGTTTCCATCTTAAAATCCTAATTTAATTAGAGCCAAGTCGGTGGCAGAGACTTGTTCCTTCCCAGAAGCTTTAAGTGACACTTTGGCTGCCAGGCCTGTGAGAGGGGTCTGTCCGGAGGCACTTCACCCACTCTGGCTAGAGTGGCGACGTGATAGATATTATTGTTGAAGGCAGGACTTTCTTACTTATCCAAAGCCTGATGCTGCAAGGTTCATCTTCTTTCTTTCATCAACCTGTCCTGTCTACCTCAAGTTGATGTTGGTCGTGTTTGACCGAAAATAAAGCACTTAGAAAACGTCAACCCTTGGCTTGGACATTCCGTTACTGCTCTCACAGGTTTCTACCATCAATTTCCCTAGACACATCAAAGGTAACTTAACTTATGCCGATCCCACATTTAACCAGTGGCCCCTGAAGGGGGTAGCGCTACATTAGATTTACCAAAACCATATAATACGAGGTCAACCCTTAAGAGTTTCAATTTGTAAGCAATCAGGCAGGCCCTTGCACAGTTGCACTACAGGGTTTTAGTAAATATGACTAAGGGGTATGTGTATGGGGTCTAAGAATGAGTCATATGAGTGCCAGAAGTGGGGGTTTTCTGCAGCATAATAAATACCTGTGAAGCGCTACCCCCGCAGGAGCTGCTGGATAGATTTTGGGTCGGCCTGTTACCTGTATAAATGTCTAGGGGTATGATGATGATGAGAACAATGACGGAATGTCTAAACAGCCGGTGTCTTTCTGTGCTTTTATTCTTTTTTTTTTTTCAAATAACAATTTTTATTATCATAAAAGGTCGGTACAAAACATAGCAGCAGTTCAAGTGCATTAGATAAGAGGGTATACGAAATTCCAGCTAGTTAGGCTTACACAGTGGTTTCGTATCTATTCATGCTACCAGTAACTTGTAACACAGTTGGGGTTTCAAGAGATACAGAAGGTAGAGAGGAAAAAAAGAGGAGGAGAGATAGGAAAAAAGGGGGGGGGGGGGGTGAAGAGAGGGGGGTAGGGAGGGGGGGCGTGCGGGGGAGGAAGGGAGAGGTCAGGAGAGAGGGGGGGAGGGGGGGGGGCAGGCAGGATTATCGGGGAGAGTAGTGTACCTTGGTGATCTGTTGTCGACTCACGGCGGGTCTTCCTCCACGTGCCACCTCTCCCAGACCAGGTCGTGGTCCTCCAACCTATCCCGGATCCTAGCTGTCATTTTTTCCATGAGTTCTACATCTTTGACCCTGGCATAAAGGGCTTCTTGGAATGGGGGGATTGGTTTCTTCCAATGAAGCGCTATCAGGCACCTCGCAGCCGTGGTTATGTGTCTCAGCAGTTTCTTGTAAGGTTTAGCTATGCGAGGTTGGGATAGGCCCAGCAAGAACAGCTTCGGGGAGAGGGGTATGGGTGCCTCCAGGAGGCGGGATAGGAGCTCTCGTGTCTGAGTCCAGAATGGGACAATCAGGGGGCATGTCCAGTAGAGGTGGAACAATGTGCCCTTGGCTTGGTTGCAACGCCAGCATCGGTCAGAGGTGGAGGGGTAAATCTTGTGGAGGACGTCTGGGGTCAGGTACCAAAAGAACAGTATTTTATACGTGTTTTCCTTATAAAGGGTGCAGATCGAACTCTTGGCCGCCTGCCTCCAAACCGCCCTCCACTCATCCTCCGAGAGCACCTCCCCCAGCTCCCTCTCCCATCGGAGCATATATGCATGTTTGCCTTTGGTTTGTAAGGGGTATTCATTGAGAATTTGGTAAATATCAGATATGAGGCCCCTTCGGGCTGTGCCCTCGAGTATGATTCGCTCAAATGGGGTCGGTTTTGAGAAAAGGAGACGGGGGGCGATTGTGTGGGCATAGTGCCTGATCTGTAGGTAGCTGAAAAAGGCTTGTCGTGGGATGTCATGTTTGGCTTGGAGATCAGTGAAGGAGTGTAGGGTGCGGGATCTGGGGTCTATTAGATGGCCAAAGTGGAATAGGTTTCGCGAGGCCCAGGGCCAGGACATCTGGTGGGTGAGACTGGTCGGCACTTTAGGGTTGTAGAGGAAGGAGGTCAGCGGGGAGCTATCGGACTGAAGTTGACCGTCTCGGACTAGCCTCCTCCAGGTACTTTGAAGTTGCCGCATGGAGCCCAGTAAACGTCCGGGCTCCACTGCCGCATTCGCGTTCCACAGGAGGTTGTTGGGGTGTATTGGTGCCAACCAGATCTTTTCCACCTCCGTCCATCTATTGTAAGACTTCTGGGGGAACCATGATGCCACTGCCCGGAGTTGCGAGGCCTGGTAGTATTTGACCAGGTCTGGGAAGGCCAGGCCTCCCTCGGTTCGTGACGCCGTCATGACCGAACGTGGGATCCTGTGGCGCTTGTAGTTCCACACGTACCGGAGGAGGTCGGCTTGTAGGGCCCGTAGATGAGCATAGGGGACCGGGATAGGGAGGGTCTGGAATAGGTATAATAGTTTTGGGAGGACAACCATCTTTATGGCCGCTATCCGGCCCAATAGGGATATCTGGTGGGACTTCCATTTATGGATCAGCGCCCTTATTGAGCTGTATAGGGGGGGGAAGTTGGCTTGATATAGGGATGCATAGCTTGGGGTCAGGTGGACCCCCAGGTATTTCAGGGAGGTCCGCTCCCAGTGGTATGGGAAAACGGACTGCAAGTGTAAGGCTTCTGGTTCGGGCATATTAATCGGCATGGCCATGGACTTGGACGTATTAGTCTTGTATCCCGAGAGGGCCCCGTAGCGTTCTAATTCCCTGTGTAGGTTGGGCAGGGAAATGCGGGGGCGCGTCAGAATAATATCATCGGCAAAGAGGGAGATCTTAAATTCCCTCCCCCTTACCGGGATACCTCGAATGTCCGGATTGTCTCGGATCGTCGCTGCTAAGGGCTCGACGCAGAGGGCAAAGAGGAGGGGGGAGAGGGGGCACCCCTGACGGGTTCCATTAGTAACGGGGAAGGTGGATGAAGTGGCGAAGGGTGTTTTCACCTGTGAGATCGGGTCGGTATAGAGGTGTCGGACCGCCTGTAGGAAGGGTCCCCTAAAACCCATATGCTTTAACGTGGCGAACATGAAGGGCCAGCCAAGGCGGTCAAACGCCTTTTCTGCGTCCAGGCTCAGGAGCAGAGACTCCGGGCCCTCCCTGCTCGCCACGTCAATTAGGTCAATCACCTTTCTCGTGTTGTCCCCCGCTTGGCGGAGGGGGACAAAGCCCACTTGGTCTTTATGGACCAAAGAGGGTAAAACTTCATTTAGGCGGAGGGAGAGGACCTTCGTGAAGATCTTGAGATCAGAGTTCAGTAGGGCTATCGGCCTGTAGCTCGCGCATAGTGAAGGGTCCTTGTCTGGTTTGGGGATGAGGGTGATGAATGAGCGCTGCATGTCTTGCGGGATGGGGGTCTGCTGTAGGAAGGCGTTGAAGAGCTTCGTCATGTGGGGGAGGAGTGTGGGGAGGAAGGTCTTGTAATATTCATATGGGAATCCGTCAGAGCCCGGAGATTTACGGGCGGGTAGGGACTTAATGGCCACGGTCAACTCCTCGCCTGTAATGGGGACGTTGATGGAGGCTAGGTCGGCCGGTTGTAGTCGGGGAATGCCCGCCCGTGTTAGGTATTGTGTCATCCTATCTAGCAGGTCGGGGGGGGGGGGTGGGTCATGGGGGATTTCCGGCCTGTTATACAAGTCAGCGTAAAATGCTGCGAAGGCGTCTGCAATACTCTGAGGGTGTGAAAGAATATTGCCCGAGCTATCCTGGACCTGGTGTGGGGTGGACGCGAGCGAGCGGTCCGCTAGTTTCCTCGCCAATAGAGCTTGCGCCTTGTTGCCCTTGTCATAATATACCTGGCGGAGGCGTACTAGAGCTTTCTCGACTCGACCCAGCGCAAGGTCCCGGAGCGTTGACCGTACCAGGGCGATACGTTTAAGGAGCGTCAGGGAGGGGGAAGTCTGTAGGCGAGTTTCTAGGGCTCGGAGCTGCGCTTCCGCCTGTTTCCTAGCCGAGTCGGCATTTCTCTTGAGGGCCGAGGAGATGGCCATACACCGTCCCCTGATTACCGCCTTGTTAGCGGCCCACAGTGTGGTGGTGGAGATGTCCTGCGTGTCGTTTTCGCTAAAGTAGAGTTGCAGGGCAGAGTCTATTTCCATTTTGGAGGGGGTGTGTTTCAGGAGAAAGTAATTCAGGCGCCAGTTATAGGGCCTGCGGGTGGGAGTGTTGAGGTCAAGGGTCAGGGTAATGGGGGCATGGTCGGACCAGGAGATGGGCAGGATCTGTGCGGAATCAGTGACGCGTAGTGTAGTATTGTTGACTAAAAAGTAATCTATACGTGAGTGCGTGTGGTGGGGGGATGAGTAGAAGGTGAACTGGCGATCCCCTGGGTGAAGCGCCCTCCATGCGTCGAATAGAGCATGTTTCCTTGTAAGCTGACGGAAGAGTTTAGAGTCCCGCAGGGCTTTTGTCTGAGAGGCCCGGGAATTCACCACCATGCGGTCCCAGGTCACCGAATGGGGGAGGTTAAAGTCCCCCCCCACCACCAGTAGGTCGCGGGGAGATCTGGCCAGGCGGGTTAGAACCCGGCTTAGAAATCTGTGCTGATGTGCATTGGGAGCATACAGGGTGCATAGAGTGACATCTCGTGAAGTCCATGTTCCCCTCAAGATGATGAAGTGGCCCAGAGGGTCGATGTAGGAGTCTGTGCATGTGAAGGGGGTGCCGTGTTTAACCAGGATTGCGACCCCTGCCCGTTTACGTGAACTAAAGGCCTGGTATACTAAGGGAAAATACCTGGATGCAAACGTAAAGGAATCGCCCTTGGAGAAGTGCGATTCCTGTACCATTATAATCTCCGCCCCTGATTGCCTGAATTCCCTAAGTGCTAGATGACGTTTCCTATTGGAGTTAAGTCCGTGTACGTTTAAAGATAGCAACTTAGCCATACTGTAGGTGGAGAGATCGTGGGTTGTACTTAGCTGGAGTCAGGCGCGCTGCATCAGGTTCTGGGAGGGTGAGTGGGGAGACCTGCCGAGGCGACAGTCACCAGGGTGCGTTGTCGGGTGCTACCTGCACAGGAGAGGAGAGAGGGATATCTGAAAAGAAAGAAAAGGGTGAGAGCAAAAACAAAACATAAGGAGAACACATTAAGATTCAACAGTGAGGGCCCAAGCGGCCCGGGGGCCCTCAGGTCCCAACAGTTCCTTAAGGACCACCCGACCAGAAAGTCCAAAAACATAGGTCGGGGGGGCAGGGTGGTGGTGTGGAGAGATTCCACTGTGGGGGTTAGGGGAGAAGGAACTCTCAGGCTATGAGCCATGGGGGGGTCCGTGATCAGAAGGGCAGCCTCTTCGGTGTCTCATCCGAGACAGGCCCGATATGTGGCGTAGGGGTAAGGCTGGGGCAACCGGGGGTAAGGTGATGGAGTGGAATCAAAAACAAAAACAAAAGCAGAACAGGAGGGCTTCATGGAGTGCTCAGGGCGACTCTCGTGGCCAGGGCCACCATCCTAGGTGTGCCCGTGCCTGGGGGAGTTGCGGGCAGGGTTTCGGCCCCTGGGGCGTTTGGTCGGTGGGACTCTCTGCCAGACTACTGGCGGGGGGGGGTGGTGTGGCCACGAGGTCCCAATCCGGCAGCCGGGGAACAGGGATGTCCAGGGTTCTGCAGAAGTCGTCCAAGTCCTCTGGGTAGCGTAGAGTGGCCGAGGTCCCCTGGTGGTTGGCGGACAGGCTGAAGGGGAAGCCCCATCGATACACAATGTCCTTGTCCTGTAAGGCGCGGAGCAGGGGTTGTAGTAGGCGTCGTTTCTGCAACGTAATCCAAGAAAGATCTGGGTAGAGCTGCAGAGGGTTGTTGTCGAAGGTCAGGTTGCGCATAGGGCGGGCTTTGCGCATTATGTTTTCCTTCAACTTGTAGGAGTTTATGCGACATATGACGTCACGTGGGTTGGAGGCTGGGCTCTTTGGTTTAAGGGCTCGGTGGGCTCTGTCCATCTCGATGGTCTTGTCTGGTGGTTCACCCAGTATTTCATTGAATAAATTCTGAAGGGTGAGCTGCAGGTCTTCAGCCCCGTCTGCTTCAGGGAGACCGCGTATGCGGATGTTGTTGCGGCGCCCCCTGTTGTCCAGGTCCTCGATATGCCGCTGCATGTCTCTTAGCATGAGACGGTGGTCCGAAGCCTGAGTCTGGGTGCGGTGCACCGCCAGTTTGGTCTCTTGGATCTCCTCCTCTGCCATTTCCATTCTGTCAGTTAAGTGTTTGAGGCCCGTTTGGAGAACTTGAATTTCAGCGCGGCAGGTTGCCTTAACGTCCTCAACAAGCTGTTTAAAATCATCTTTCGTGGGCATGGCCTGCAAGTAAGACTGCCATGGTGGGGGGGGTGGTGGTGGGGGGGTCCCCTGACATCATAGGTGGGCTGTAGTGGATCCGTGGGGGATGGATGGCGGAAGGGAGCTGATTCCCTATGCTGTCTGGCCTCGAGGGGGGGTTGCTGGGGTAAGTCCCATGGGTTGGAACAGGCCTCAGCCTGATCCACAGGTGGAGTGGGGGCCCTCCCGTGCCAGGGCGCACTGGTGCTGGCCATAGAGGCATATAAGGGGGGAGAGCTCCCCAGCTGATCCCCAGTGCTCGGATGGATGGTTGGGTGGGTCTGTCCCTGAGCTGCGGGGGAGGTAGAGCCAGGCCTGGCCTCAGCAGAGGAGCTGCTGCACTCTGGGAGTCCCATGAAGGTCTGGGAGCGTGAGGAGGCCTGCAGGAACGGGAAATCCTCCTCAAACGTGGGTGAGGGAGAGATCTGCGGACCGCTGTGCTGTTCAGGGTCCGGGGCCGTGTGTAGCAGGAGGGGGAAGGCCCCCGTGCATGGGGTGTCCCGTTCCGGAGGGGTGAGGAGGGCCGCGGCCTGTGCCTCGTGGTCCGCTGCGGGGGGTGGGGGTGCTGAGGTTCACTCACCCACGGCTGTGAGCCATCCAGGCTCAAGGATGGAGCAGTGGTCCGCGCTCGGGTCGGGGATGACTCCGGATGGTCAGGTAAGGGGGAGCGAGGAGGAAAAGTCTCTGTCCTAAGGGTGGCTGCGTCCGGCGCCATCTTGTCCCCTCCGCCCGGCGGCATGTCGGGCGGTTTAAAGTAATCTTTAAGCGTCGTAGCGGAGCCTGGCGGGGGTTGGGATGAGCCCCTTGCTTTGCTGGATCTGGTGGTCCGCGAACCGCCCATGGATGGCGGCGTATACCCCCGGTTTTTTGCCTGTAAGCTGCGGGCTGGAGAGGAGCTCTCAAGGGATGCTTCCTTCCAGGCTGGCTTCCGGTCACGCCCCCTCTGTGCTTTTATTCTTACCCAACACGGCAAACAGTGAACAATGGAAACAATCCTGCTTCTAATGGGACTTTAATCTTCGTCGCCACTCCGGCCAGAGTGGGTTTAGTGTACCTGGACAGTCTCTCTCACAGATCTGGCAGCCAGAGTATCACTCGGAACCTTGAGAAGGAAACAAGTCTCTGCCACAGACTTGACCGAAATAGAAGTAGGAGTGGAGCCTCTGCCACAGGTCTTTAACTCTAGAACACAGTTAGTGAGGTGAAACCTTCTCAAGGATATTGTTGCCTGAATTTACCTCAGGTAGTCTCTTCAATGGTCACCGTCTGGCAGGTTGCCAATAGACAAACTCCCAGTGTCCGGTCACCTTGATCCCCGATGGATTGTCTAAGCCCTGTTGGGACGCCTGCCTTCGGGCTTTCCTCAGACTGACTCCCCACCGAACAGCACAACTCGCCTGGGATCTTCTTCTCAGAGGTAGGGGACCCAATAAGTCACTGGGCCCCATCACAGCTTCAGTTGCTCCGGGCCAACATCGCGTGGCACGTGTGCCCCGGCCTGATAGGTCATATCGCCGGGGACCGTGATGTGCGCACACCCAGATGGTGGGTGCCGCACCCGGAACAGCCACAAACTCCCCGCCAAAAATGGCGACAGCTCAAGAAGTACCCTCCCCCAGCATGCCCGGGAGGGAAAAACCCCTCTGATTGGCTGCTGGCAAGAAGGCTCTCTGACCTGAACCCCACTGCCACCATCTGCCATCCTGGGGTGGAAAAGCACCCCAGGAACACAGAATGAACCAACAGCACAGCCCAGCTTGAACAGGAGCTGAATTTGTACAAATTACCTGGATGAGAGCTATATAACTCTCTCATCCCCCTTTAAATTTGAAATAGCACCTGGACTGAAAGTACACAGGCGCTACACCTGTATACACCCAGTATTTTTATTCCCGTTGAATGCAGTATCCTCATTACAGTTCATGAAGCTCTGAAAGACACTTATGAATGATGATAAACTCCCATTGTTTATCTGTAATTGATTAGCGCACACCTGATGATCATACAAGCATTGCTTTGTGACACATGTGTAACGTGTTTTCTGTGGTTAAGTAGGAAGCAGAGAAAACTCTCATTCATCTTGGCAAACAGAACCTTTTTATCAGTGATTTGCTGGTCAAGGTTGAGTCACATAGACAACAATGACAGTAGTTCTGCCAGGCATGACTCACCGACGTTCAAAGAGACCTTCACATCGCTTTTCACGATTTACTTTGTTTACTCCACAGTGACTTGTGCGATATGAATAAATGATAGTAACATCTCACAAATCAATGACAGCACATATATACGCGCAGGTTTAGTTTAGTGTATCTAAGTGCAATATGAAATTAAAGTATACATAATCATCCTACGCAAAACAGTGTGCAAGGATGAACAAAGCCTACAGAAAAATGTACTTCTGGAACATTAATTTATATGTAACCTGTTCATGTTATTATATTACAAACTGATCAGTGGCTGCTGCCCTCTCTGCCAATTCCTTCACTGGCTTCCACTAGCCCAGTGGTTCTCAACCTTTCTAGTGGCGTGACCCCTTGATAAAATTTCACAAGCTGTAGGGACCCCAACAGTAAAATTAATTACGTAGCGTGGGTTGTCAGCACCCAAGCCAAGAGAAATAATTTGCACCCCTAACCAATGGACATTAAAAGCTCCCCAAGTCCCTTCTACTTGTACAGTATTAAAACCCTGTATGGTACATTTTAGGGCGTAACACACTTTCTCTTTGTTCTCCTCTCTTTCTCTTTTATCTCTCCTAATTTTATTTTTTTCCTCCATCCCTTTCTCTAGCAATTCTTTCTCTAATGCCGCGTACACACGATCGTTTTTCGGCATGAAAAAAACGACGTTTTTAAAAACGTCATTTAAAATGATCGTGTGTGGTCTTTACATCGTTTTTCATCTTCTGAAAAACGATAAAAAAAAAATTTGAACATGCTGCATTTTTTCCACGTTGTTTTAAAAAAATATATTTTTCAGGTTGACACGATAAAAGCTCTCCCTGGGGATGCACACTGGCCATCACAACAAGCTGATTGCTTACCAGCGTTACCGGCTTCTTCCCTACTATAATAGGCTTCTACCTGCCCCTATTACTTTGTGATGCTGCCGTTTTTCATGCCCCCAGTTCATTTAATTAACTAATTTTTACTACCGTGAGCTTTTGTCAGCTTCCCCGGCTTGAGCCATTTTTTCTGGGGGGGCGCGACCGTTTGTGGGTCACTCCAGGCCATCTGCCGCTATAGATCCTCCTGAAGAAGCGGTACAACACCGAGAAACCGGTAGAGGTTGCAGATCGGCTCCACTCATCTGACCCATATGGTTTTGGTTTTCCCTAAATACCTGATATTGTGTCCGAATTGTGGGGCCTGTCCCATTGTTTTATGTATTTTTGTATTGTTTTATACGTAATAAATATATTTTTTTATCCGATACATGCCCTTTTATGAGTACCTTGAAAATCCCAATCAATCAAATTTTGATCAATATAATTTAGACGCATAGGGCCAGATTCAGGTAGAGTTGCGCTGGAGTAATTCGATATGCGCCGCGTAACTGTGAATATGCGCCGTCGTTTCTATGTGGCCGTACCCACCAAACTAGATGCGACAGAAAACGGGCCATTTCTGATCGGCTTAACTTTCCGACGCCAGAGTCTCGTCAGCACATAATTTCGCTTGGCGCATCAGTCACGCCTATTGATTTCCCCTGCAAATATGCAAATGAGGGAGATTTCCCGATTCGCAAACAGATTAGCACCATACGCCGACTACATGCGCCGCGCGTATCTCGTCCGTCCGGCGCAAAGTTATTTCTACAAATAGCTGCTTTATCTTTACTCCAGACGGCCACAGGTCAGCAGGAGAGCAGCTACAGCAGCGTTACCGACGATAAGAGCTAGCTGAGCACCCCCACTTGCAGGACAACACCTCTGTCCATGCTTGTCTGTCAACTTTTACAGCCATGGAGGAAGACATCATAGGTCTCCATAGCCGAGATGACGGCTGACAGCTCCTGGCCTTTAGAGTTCAGCTTTCTCCTGTGTGTTTGCGGGGAACGGGAGCAGCCATCTCAGAACAAAAGTAACTTCACTGCGGGGAGGGGGAACAGGATATACTTTAGTGCCGAAATGGCGCATCTACGGGCGCATTTAAACGCCCAACGGAACGCATTGCGCTGACGTTTCCCGTGAAGTGGTGCCGACGGAAGTTGTGAGCATGCACACAAGGGGGCCCAGTGAAGCCTCACTTACTGCGCATGCTCCGTGGATGATGCGCTGAACGTAAGCCTCTGCGCTGGGCTCCGCCCATCATTTACATATGATCACACCCACTTCCACTTGCGTCGGGTTACGCCAGCGCATTATCGTTACTCTGGTGCAAGTTTACGCTAAGTAAAGAAGCGCCCATGTACCTGAATCTGGCCCATAGTGTCAAGCAGCTTGCTGTCTCTAATTATATGGTCCCCCCCTTTTCCATTTTTCAGGTTGTAAAAAATTATTGTGTGTGGGCTAAAACAACGTTTTAAACCCGCAAATGCTCAGAAGCAAGTTATGAGACAGGAGCGCTCATTCTGGTAAAACTACCAGAATGGAGAATGGAGTAAGCACATTCATCACACTGTAACAGACAACAAAACGCGAAGCGTCTTTTACTAACAAGGAATCAGCTAAAAGCAGCCCAAAGGCGAATAGAGTGCCATCGTACGTGTTGTACGTCACCGTGCTTTGTTCATCATTTTTCAAAAACGATGGTGTGTGGGCAATGTCGTTTTTAATGATGAAGTTGGAAAAACTTTGTTTTTAGGACATGCTGAAAAACAACGTTTTTTTCATGCAGAACGATTGTGTGTACGCGGCATTATTCTTTCTCTCTCTTTTTCTTTGTTCCACCCCTGTTTTCCTCTCCCTTCCATCCATTCTTTTTTTTTATTTTCCTGGGAGGAGATCTGATCAGCCAAATTGGCTGCTCTTAATCAAGGTCATCTGCTAATGTGAGAACTGTAGTGGGGACTTTTAAGGCAACTATAATCACAGGTAGTGTTACTCACTGTCTCTCCGGCTTTGTGGTGTCTCACTCTTCAGTCTTTGTGCTTTTCAGTCTGTTACAGCGTGACAAATGTGCTATCTCCATTACAAACGCAAGTTTTACCAGAACGAGCGCTCCCGTCTCATAACTTGTTTCTGAGCATGCACGTTTTTTCACACCGTTAAAGCCTACACACGTCCGTTTTTCACGACGTGAAAAACAACAACGTAAAAAACAACGAGAAAAATTAGAGCATGTTCAAAATTTTTAATAGCCATTTTTCACGTTATGAAAAATGCTCTGGAGCCTACACACAATCGTTTTTTAATTACATTAAAAAAATTATTTTTTCACATCATGAAAAACGGTTGTGTGTATGTGGCATAAGGCTCTTCAGCATCCCCAATATTCATGTAAGTTCGTATGTAACCTGCCTCCCCCTCTCCTTCAATTGTGAGAAAATTGATTTTCAGACTGCCATTACTCTCTATAGCATGTCCTGTCCTTAGCCTGGCACATAAGCTGAAGTACCTTTATTTTCTATGCCATGTCATACCCTCAGCGGAGGCCATGAATAAAGAGACTACTATTAATCTTTAAGGCGTGCCATGTCTTCATCTTGGCTCATGTGTAGGTGAACTGCCAATAATCCCTATTTAACCACTTAAGGACCGCCTAACGCCGATATACGTTGGCAGAATGGCACGGCTGGGCACAATCACGTACCTGTACGTCCTCTTTAAGTGCCCAGCCGTGGGTCACGCATGGCGCGACCCGTTCCGAAGCTACGTGGCCGCGGGACCTACGGACCCGATCGCCGCCGGTGTCCCGCGATTGATCACAGGAGCTGAAGAACGGGGAGAGGTGTGTGTAAACACACCTTCCTGTTCTTTACAGTGGCAGTGTCACTGATCGTCTGTTCCTTGATATAGGGAAAGACAATTAATGACATCACAAGTCCAGCCCCGCCCTCCTACAGTTAGAAACACATATGAGGTCACACTTAACCCCTACAGCGCCCCTAGTGGTTAACTCCTAAACTGCAATTGTAATTTTCACAGTAATCAGGGCATTTTTAAAGCACTTTTTGCTGTGAAAATTACAATGGTCCCAAAAATGTGTCAAAATTGTCCGAAGTGTCCGCCATAATGTCGTAGTCACAAAAAAAAAAAAACGCTGATCGCCGCCATTAGTAGTAAGTAAAAAAAAAAAATTAATAAAAATGCCACAAAACTATCCCCTATTTTGTAAACGCCATAAATTTTGCGCAAACTAAATCGTTAAACGCTTTTTGCGATTTTTTTTTACCAAAAATAGATAGAAGAATACGTATCGGCCTAAACTGAGGAAAAAAAACGTTTTTTTAATATATTTTGTGGGGATATTTATTATAGCAAAACGTAAAAAATATTGTTTTTTTTCCAAAAATGTCGCTCTATTTTTGTTTATAGCGCAAAAAAACAAAACCGCAGAGGTGATCAAATACCACCAAAAGAAAGCTCTATTTGTGGGAAAAAAGGACGCCAATTTTGTTTGGGAGCCATGCCGCATGACCGCGCAATTGTCAGTTAAAGCGACGCAGTGCCGAATCGCAAAAAGGGGCAAGGTCCTTTAGCTGCATAATGGTCTGGGTCTTAAGTGCTTAAGATCCTGTTGATTCCCTGGTGCATGAGCTGGTGGACTGCCTTTATTTTTATTGCAAAGGTCCTGTTCTCCTCCCGTGCATTTGCTGGCAGTCTGATCTGATCTATGTCAAATTTTGTCTTTACATTGGTGTGTTTGCTGGTGAACGGCCATTATGTTCTCTGATAGATCCTGTCCTTAGGTTATCCTGTGTGAATGTGATCTCTGAAATGACAACTTCTGATGAGTTTCTCCTACAGTTTAGCACTATATGCACAGAGATCCTCTACCTTACCCTTTCCTGTGTCCTTATTCCTGACCCCCTGCCTTTCCCTGGGTAGTTTGGAATGTGGAAATATACCTACTGTGAAGCTCTCGGTGAGGTTCTCACAATTGTGCCCTTTTCTTTGTTTTAAACATCTCAGTCAGGGTCTTTATGAAAGACATATGTGTTTATCAAATCACTCCCTTTTAACGTTTTTACAAACATTGTTGTCTACCTTGGCGGCCTTCCAGACCCATCCCTTGACTCTCTGGGTCTCAATTAATGAATATAACATATTATTCTCTTGATGATACGTTGCACCAGACATAGAACATGCTGAACGGTGTCTTTTACTTCTGTTTTATGAGTCAGAGATCAAAACATAAGCTGGGTAGTAGGAGAGGAGGATAAAAAGAGCTCTACTTCCTTAATGGTATGGTTACAACCTTTCAAGGAAACATAATAATGACCTTACTATCTTAAAGGGAGAGTACAACCATTAAGGTTATTGTGAGTTCAGTTGAAGATACAGGGCCCGATTCAGAAAGTATTTACGTCAGCGTATCAAGCGATACGCTGCGTAAATACTAAGAATAGCTGGCGTATCTTTTTTCTGCATTCAGAAAACAAGATACGCCGGATTTCTACTAAGATACGAGCGACTTAAGTCACTTACACCATCGTATCTTAGTTGCATATTTACGCTGGCCGCTAGGTGTCGCTTATGCGTAGATTATGCAAATGAGCTATTTACGCCGATTCCTGAACGTAGTTGCGGCCGGCCGTCGTAGCTTACGTCGTTTGCGTAAGCGTTATTCCGGCGTAAGGTTACCCCTGCTATAGGAGGTGTAGCCAATGTTAAGTATGGACGTAGGGACAGCGTCGAATTGTACGTCGGTTACGTCGTTTGCGTAAATCGTTCGGGAATGGGGCTCGATGTAAGTTACTGGGCGCACTGGGAACGCCAAAAAAAAAACTTCAATTACGTGGGGTCATGATTCATTTACATGAATCACACCCACACCATCCCCATTTGAATTTTGCGGCCTTACGCCGCAACACATACGTTATGCCGCCGTAAATAAGGGCGCAAGTTCTTCCTGAATACAGAACTTGTGCCCAAAGTTACAGGGGATACGTTACGCCAGCAGAAAGATCCGCTGATCTTTCTAAATCTGGCCCACAGTGTCCACTATTGTACTATAATGTGCAGCTTTGCCCTTTTGATTGATACAGTCCACCCAAAGGCGATATGTAAGATATGAATGGAGTCTGGTGGGCTGAGTCAGCCCCTGGTTTCTTATGGTTTTGGTGCTCCAACATCCAAGATCTCCCTTCTGTAATTCCCGGCTCCCATCTACCTGGAAGTTGTGGGTTGACCTTAGCTCATTTGCTTATTCCAGAAACTTTTGTTGAATTCTCCATGATAAAAGAAGAATATATAAAATACAGCTGATATGTGGCCCCAGAAACTCTAACAGAATTATTTCACAAACAGGGGATATAATATAAGAAATTGTCAGGTGGTTTACCTGGCTGGGTCTACTAAAAGCCTGAAATATTATGTAGCGATACCCCCTCAAGGCCCGCTGGTTGATTTGGGATTGGCGTATTAAGTTACCCTTGTGTGTTACCTCGGCTCAAAGAGATAGTCCGTAAGGTCATCTTCTCCTGATTGTGAATCAAAGTCCAAATAATTCAGTTCCTCAGCAGGCAGGTAACCGTAGACCTTGGATGGGTCTCTAGGCCAGTCCGGCAAACAGCTCTTCACAGGCAGGCCTCGACCGCGGCTGCGGGAGGCTGGAGCAAGCTCTGCTCCCAAGGAGGCACACCACACAGAGACTGCTGTAGAAGTGGGGATCTCAGGTGTGGCCTTGGCCTGTGTGTTAGTCACATCAATCAGGTCATCGATTCGGCTTGTATCGTCCTTAGGGCTTACCTCCGATAGTCGGGATAGCGAGAAAGCCGATGGTAGGGTGAGCGTGGACGACTCCGAAATGACTTCAGTATTCTGAGCCGCCGGCTCCACGATCTCCACCGACGGGGAAGGTTCCGGCCTTGTAGCTTCCTCCTCCGCGGTGATGATTCCAGTGAGATAGTCCACCCGAGGTGACTGTATGGCAAACAGGTAGGCCCGGCATCTCCGGCACAGAGTGAATGGCTGAATCTTAACAGACAGCAATGAGGGCAGGACAGTCCCAAAGTCTCTGATCCTCCACTCGACAGTAGAACAAACTGCCCCTCTGTGGACATACGGATCCCCGTATACGTGAGGGGTATTCCCGGCGAAGTCATCATGGTAGAGGTCCCCGGCATTGGACATGGGTGGCTCAGCGGTTCGGGGTTAACTCCCTCGTTACCGGACAGTTCAAAACGATACTCTTTGCTCTTAATAAACATTTTACTCACAGTTTCTGTTGCTGAGGGTAACAACCAATATCCCGGACTTGCCCCCATGTGTAGGGATACCCCCTCAAGAGCCGGTGGATTGTTTGGGATCGGTGTATTAAGTTACCCTTGTGTGTTGTCTAGGGGTGATTTCAGTGAGCAGAGCAATACAAGAATGTCCAAACCTGCCGCTGATGTTTTCTGAATGTTTTATTTGCTGGTCCAACACGACCTACATCAACATGAGGTAGAGAGAAAAGGTTGATGAAAGGAGATAACGTTGCGGTATCAGGCTTGGATGAAAAGAAAGCAGTCCTGCCTTCTGCAATAGAACAGTTCGTCGCCACTCCAGCCAAAGTGGGTGAAGTGCCTCCGGACAAACTTCTGACACAAATCTGGCAGCCGGAATGTCACTTAGGATTGCTGGGCGGAACAAGTCTCTCTCACTGACTTGGCTCTAGTAGGATTTAGTGTTTCAAGATGAAGACCTCTGCCACAGGCCCAATGTTGGAATGTAGAGCGAATCCTTGCAGAAAGTTCTCTTTTCAATAGGGGTCACCAGTTGACAGTCTATGGTTATCTGTCAGTTCCTGGCTACCAGATCCCCGATGGTTCGTTCAAGCCCTTTTGGATCACCTGCCTCCTGGTTCTCCTCAAGCCGATCCCCCACCGAACAGCACACAGCTTAGGATCTCTTCAATAGGAATGGGCCCCCAGCAAGTCGCTAGGGCCCCTCTCAGCATCAGCAGGGAACTCCGCGTAACATACGACCCCGGCTTGGTAGGCCATGTTGCGGGGGTCCATTGAAAGCGCTTACCCTGAAGGTGGGTGCCGCACCTGGAACCCACGAAGAACCCCGAAAAATGGCGTCTGCCACAGATATACCCCTCCCCAGCATGCTCCGCGAGGGAAAACTCCTCCAATTGGCTGCTGGGGAAAAGTGGCTCTGCCTGAATCCCTCTGGCACCACCTGCCACCCAGAGATGGAACTACATCTCTGGAGCACAGAATAACCCACAGGATAATTCAGGGCTGACAGCAGCCCAATTTAGCAAAATTAGGAGTGGGTGCAACATAACTCTCCCACTCACTTTAGCGTAGCGCCTTTTCTGAAAGAAAGGGGGCGCTACAATTAGTTTTGATAAGGCTTACTCTTTACAAAAAAGAAACCACGTACCTATTATCACTTGTCAAAATTTAAACAATAATTCTGGAAATGCTTACAGGGATCACATTTGCTCTCACGAGAACTTTCTTATCTTTAAAGCGGAACTTCAGGATTTTCAAAGGTCCCCCCATTAGTACTCCCCCCCCCCCCCCCACACACACATACAAAACGCTATACAGTTTTTACATTTGTGAAATTTCTTGCTGTTTAAGAGATATGATTGATTGCATTTTTAGGAAGTCAGTTTTGTGATTCAAAAAACTGCAGCCTGTATTGTGGCAAGTAGGAGGTGTTAGAACAGTGATTGCATCATATCCTCTTCTCTCTCTCACTGTAATCAGCCTACATTTCCCATGGGATGGGAGTGAATGTGGGAGGCACACCAGGCTTGTACATGTAAATGTGAACTCGCCCACTTCAACATAAATCTTCACACCCCTCATTCTGCAGCCACCAAGCCATACAAGCCATACATAACACATGGTATGATATGTCACAGCCTTATAAATACAAACCAGTGCAACGTGTCAGTGTCCAATGTCAAATGTCAGGGACCACAAGTGCTGTTGGCTCCTGCTGCTGTCAATAAAATCCAATGACGTGGGTGCTGGGGGGCCGGGCCGAGTCCTGCATTCAGCGGCTTTAGATGCCAAATGCTGGACACAGGAACATGTCCGCAAGGTAACCCCCTGGGATAGCGCTTCTCCTAGGGGGTTATCTGATGTGGGGAGGAGCCACGAGAGCTGCCGGGGGACCACAGTGGGGACCTCAGTTGTGGTAAGTATGACATATTTGTTATTTTAAAAAAAAAACTGAACCTTTAGTATTACTTTAAAGTGGTTGTAAATCCGTACATATAACGAGTGAAGTGACTGGTCTCAGGTGATATATAGAGATAAACGAAATCCCCCTACATAAGTTGTACCCATTTATCTGCAGTCTTCTCTTGTCTACATCCATTCAAAGTCCAGAACTTATAAAGCCTCTCTGAGCTTTCAGAAATTAGGGGGCGGGGACACACACACAAAACTTTTAGGCAGGTGCAGTTTACTTTTCCACTGTAGGTCTGCAGTGGCATTGCAGTGGGAGAGGAAGTCAAGAGGAACATGGATCCTTCTGGGTCACTGGGAAAGCTATCCAATTGGATGCTGTCACCCCATGTGACTCTAGCAGCCATCTTGGGTTAGGCAGAGCATATTTAAAAGGGAAGTAGGGAATTGTGTTTTTTAAACATACTTACCTAGCTGGATGGTGCATCAGTTTCCCACCAGCTCTAACACTGAGGTTGCTTGGTTCTTAGAGCTCCCTGAGCAGAGACCTGGTAACTGACAGTCACAGGCTCTCTGATTTGCCCTCACACAGTCTCTGGAGCGCTGGGCTGTGGAGGGGGAGGGAATGGCCAGCTCAGGCCCTCAGCGGCTCACTGAGAGGCTGAGCCAGGTGTCGGTCCATGCATGTGAGCAGATCTTGATCACAATGTTTTGCGAGCATGGACCAGCTCTTTTTTTCTATAAAAAAAAACCATGTTATACTTACCTGCTCTATTAAAGTGGATTTGCTCCTCTGTCCATCTTCTGTGCTCCTGGTCTCTCCTTCCTGTTCAGTGCCCCGACAGCAAGCAGCTTGCTATGGGGCACCTGAGCTGAATCACAGCTCACTGTGTTCATTTAGACACAGAGGCCTTGTCCTGCCCCCTCTCTCCCCTGATTGGTTAGCTGACTTTGATTAACAGCAGTGGAAGCCAACGGAGCCCATCAGGAAGGAGAATCTTGGATGGCTGAGAAACTCGTGGACATCACTGGACAGAGAGGGACCTCAGGTAAGCGTTAAGGGTGCTGAGGAGGGCTGCCGCATACAGAAGGCTTGTTATCTTAATGCATTACAACCCCTTTAAGGCCCGGGCTCCCAGGTTTGGCATGCATTTTGTGAGTGGGTAGAGTAAGGGCAAGTACTCCGCCTGATAGGAACCAAACTAATAGAAGGAAAAGGTTCCTGATAAGGAAGGAAGGCGTAGGGTTCACAACTTCTCTGGACATCTTCCCACTTGGGTACCAGATGACCAGGCCACATTCTGCCCCACCTAACAGGTGCTGTCAGTTAGGCCGAAACCTGTTCTCTTCAGGCTGTTGGAGTTTATTGTGAACTGTCTTTGCATTATTTCAATACAAGTTCTTTCAGCGCACTTGGACTCGCACCACGCTGCACCCCACCAACAAAACTGAACATCCCTCACTTATCACCTTTTTTCTTAGAAAAACTTGTCAGAAGTGATTCATGCTGATGGCAGAGGAAGGAAGCAGCAGACAGAAATTACACTTAGTGCTCTGAATTGAGACATGTACACACTGTAGAAAAATATACTTTGTTCATGTTTCAAATCTGAAGTATACAACCACTTTAAATTCAACACACATTACACAGGCATTGTTCACTGTTTTTATTGTTAGGAAACCTACTCGCAAAATGTAATAAGTCCATTGTTGCCGACAGAGTGGCTTCAAAGGGGTTCAAGGAATCAGCAGCACTGAGATACAACAAAAGATAATAAAGATAAATTAAGGTGAAAAATGTCATTCAGGTGGGGATTACATTTACTTTATTTTGGGCACTGTGTATTTCATGTCTAGGGTGCGCCACATACATTCGAACTGAAAGAATGGAACTTAATGTCATGAATTTTAGCAATGTGTTAATGCACATAAAGGGACATCTGTATGAATCCAACTTCCCTGAATAAGAGTATAAATATTTTTCAGTAATATGTGAAGTTGCAGTCATCTCTTGTCCCCAGTTTTTTGAAACAGTAAACATCATTTATCCACCTTTTCTATTGTGCATTTCTATGATTTTTTTTCCTTTTTTACAGTGTTTCCATTGGCAGGCAACTTCAAGCAAAATCATTTATTTAAATATATTCCCCAGTAACCACAAAGAATATAAATCGAATGTGTGTACACCAAATTTCTTTGCAAACCGATATATTGCCTTGTAAAGTAGCAGTGACACCATCATCACTGTTCAGCACATACCCTATGCAGAGAGCAAAGTTGTGGGAGGGACCTAGCAGGCTCCACCCACTACAAGCTGCCTGTAGAAAACGACAGGAGGGGGCGGAGACAAGACCAGTCACCCTGCACAAGGAGAGAAGGCAGCAGCAATTGGTCTTTATCACAGGAAGCTCCTGCACAGATCTGGAAGGAATACACAAACCCCACCAAGATTCATGAAGAAAAACACACGGCTCTTGTATTTAGACAGTATCTGTTTATCACTGGGTTCAACTTTAACCAACTGCTGGCACCGGATGTTTACCATAGATTTTTTCAGCGGATCAGATGGTTGTCGGAGTCTCTATGATCGTCGAAAGCCAGGCACGATGTTATGACGTCACGCCCGGCCTCGGCTGGTAAGCCAAGATCCTTTTTTTTTCTTTTGATTTCAGGCTTCCCAGCCTAGAGGTGAGATGTGGGGTCTTATTGACCCCATATCTCACTGTAAAGAGGACCTGTCATTCATGCCATATTCCTATTACAAGCATGGGCGTCCGCTGAAATTTTTTCAGGGGGGGGGGGGCGCTTCGGCAGCAGCGATACACAACCATTGTTTTCAAACGCTAGCAGGGGTTAAAAGCCCCCTCCCTGCTAGCGGCTGAATAGCGCAGCTTAGACAATGGTAAAGGGCCGCTTTTTAGCGGCGCTTTACCGATAACCCGGCCAGCTGGCAGTGTGAAATAGCTCTTGAGATAATTCAGCTTCACTCCATGCCCATATAAATATAGCCTAGAAAATGTACAGACCCCCCTTCAGCACAAATGGACCCCCCTTTCAGCACAGACCCCTCTTTTCAGCAAAGACGCCTCCATTCAACACAGATGGACCCCCCATTCTGCACAGACCCCTCCATTCAGCACAGATGTAATCCCCCTTCAGCACATACCCCTCCATTCAGCACAGACCCCCCTTCAGCACAGATGGACCCCATTTAAGCACAGACCCCCTCTTCAGCACAGATGGACCCCCCCTTCAGCACATACCCCCTTCAGTACAGACCCCCCTTCAATACAGATGGACCCCTTCTTCAGCACATACCTCCCCTTCAGTACAGACCCACCTACAGCACATATGGACCCCCCATTCAGCAAAAACCCCTCCTTCAGCACAGACCGTCCCCCCATGCCATTCAGTACCTCAGGTCAGCCATCAGAATGGCACAGGCAGCAGGTTTCCTCCCCCTGTGTACACATAAACACTGGAGGGAGAGGCGGCTTCACTCTGCTCGTTGTGCCTGTGTGACATCGGGCCCAGGACTGCTCAGACAGCCCGCGCGGCCGTGAGACTCTTCAACACCTTCTCGATTTTCCAGGGGGGGGGGGTCAATTGCCCCTCCTTGCCCTATGGAGCGGACGCCCATAATTACAAGGGATATTTACATAAAAAATGTTTTTAAGTGCCCGGTAGCTTGCACGCAGAAGCAAATGCATATGTAAGTCCCGTCCCACATATTGAACGGTGTTCAAACCACACATGTGAGGTGTCGCCGCGAACGTTAGTGCGGTAGCACTAACTCTAGCCCTAGACCTTCTCTGTAACTCTAAACATGTAACCAGTAAAAAAAAATGTAAGTGTCGCCTATGGGGAATTTTAAGTACCGAAGTTTGGCGCCATTCCTCGAGCGTGTGCAATTTTGAAGCGTGACATGTTAGGTATCTATTTTCTCTGCGTAACTTCATCTTTCACATTATGCAAAAAAATTGGGCTAACTTTACTGTTTTTTTTAAAGCATGAAACTGTGTTTTTTTAAAAAAAAAACAAATGCATTTGATAAAAATTGGCTGTGACCGCCATTGTATTCTCTAGGGTCTCTGCTAAAAAAAACATATATAATGTTTGGGGGTTCTATGTAGTTTTCTAGCAAAACAATGATGATTTTTACATGTAGTAGAGAAATGTCAGAATTGGCCTGGTTGGCAAGAAGAAGCAAAGTTCTATAAGCTGCAATTTTTCAGTTTTTCCATTATCCACGGGCAACTCACCCCTGTTCCATGAGAGAATTTAGCTGGAAACTAGAAGAAGAAGAATCTATATATACCTGTTAATCTTTCTTGTGCATTAAATGTGTATGCTGACCTTTAGCAGATACTTCTGTATGATTTTTAATATATCACATTGACATCTCCCAGCAGACATACGTATGCAGAGAGCAAAGTTGTGGGAGGGACCTAGCAGGCTCCACCCACTACAAGCTGCCTGTAGAAAACGACAGGAGGGGGCGGAGACAAGACCAGTCACCCTGCACAAGGAGAGAAGGCAGCAGCAATTGGTCTTTATCACAGGAAGCTCCTGCACAGATCTGGAAGGAATACACAAACCCCACCAAGATTCATGAAGAAAAACACACGGCTCTTGTATTTAGACAGTATCTGTTTATCACTGGGTTCAACTTTAACCAACTGCTGGCACCGGATGTTTACCATAGATTTTTTCAGCGGATCAGATGGTTGTCGGAGTCTCTATGATCGTCGAAAGCCAGGCACGATGTTATGACGTCACGCCCGGCCTCGGCTGGTAAGCCAAGATCCTTTTTTTTTCTTTTGATTTCAGGCTTCCCAGCCTAGAGGTGAGATGTGGGGTCTTATTGACCCCATATCTCACTGTAAAGAGGACCTGTCATTCATGCCATATTCCTATTACAAGCATGGGCGTCCGCTGAAATTTTTTCAGGGGGGGGGGGGGCGCTTCGGCAGCAGCGATACACAACCATTGTTTTCAAACGCTAGCAGGGGTTAAAAGCCCCCTCCCTGCTAGCGGCTGAATAGCGCAGCTTAGACAATGGTAAAGGGCCGCTTTTTAGCGGCGCTTTACCGATAACCCGGCCAGCTGGCAGTGTGAAATAGCTCTTGAGATAATTCAGCTTCACTCCATGCCCATATAAATATAGCCTAGAAAATGTACAGACCCCCCTTCAGCACAAATGGACCCCCCTTTCAGCACAGACCCCTCTTTTCAGCAAAGACGCCTCCATTCAACACAGATGGACCCCCCATTCTGCACAGACCCCTCCATTCAGCACAGATGTAATCCCCCTTCAGCACATACCCCTCCATTCAGCACAGACCCCCCTTCAGCACAGATGGACCCCATTTAAGCACAGACCCCCTCTTCAGCACAGATGGACCCCCCCTTCAGCACATACCCCCTTCAGTACAGACCCCCCTTCAATACAGATGGACCCCTTCTTCAGCACATACCTCCCCTTCAGTACAGACCCACCTACAGCACATATGGACCCCCCATTCAGCAAAAACCCCTCCTTCAGCACAGACCGTCCCCCCATGCCATTCAGTACCTCAGGTCAGCCATCAGAATGGCACAGGCAGCAGGTTTCCTCCCCCTGTGTACACATAAACACTGGAGGGAGAGGCGGCTTCACTCTGCTCGTTGTGCCTGTGTGACATCGGGCCCAGGACTGCTCAGACAGCCCGCGCGGCCGTGAGACTCTTCAACACCTTCTCGATTTTCCAGGGGGGGGGGGGTCAATTGCCCCTCCTTGCCCTATGGAGCGGACGCCCATAATTACAAGGGATATTTACATAAAAAATGTTTTTAAGTGCCCGGTAGCTTGCACGCAGAAGCAAATGCATATGTAAGTCCCGTCCCACATATTGAACGGTGTTCAAACCACACATGTGAGGTGTCGCCCCGAACGTTAGTGCGGTAGCACTAACTCTAGCCCTAGACCTTCTCTGTAACTCTAAACATGTAACCAGTAAAAAAAAATGTAAGTGTCGCCTATGGGGAATTTTAAGTACCGAAGTTTGGCGCCATTCCTCGAGCGTGTGCAATTTTGAAGCGTGACATGTTAGGTATCTATTTTCTCTGCGTAACTTCATCTTTCACATTATGCAAAAAAATTGGGCTAACTTTACTGTTTTTTTTAAAGCATGAAACTGTGTTTTTTAAAAAAAAAAAAAAATGCATTTGATAAAAATTGGCTGTGACCGCCATTGTATTCTCTAGGGTCTCTGCTAAAAAAAACATATATAATGTTTGGGGGTTCTATGTAGTTTTCTAGCAAAACAATGATGATTTTTACATGTAGTAGAGAAATGTCAGAATTGGCCTGGTTGGCAAGAAGAAGCAAAGTTCTATAAGCTGCAATTTTTCAGTTTTTCCATTATCCACAGGCAACTCACCACTGTTCCATGAGAGAATTTAGCTGGAAACTAGAAGAAGAAGAATCTATATATACCTGTTAATCTTTCTTGTGCATTAAATGTGTATGCTGACCTTTAGCAGATACTTCTGTATGATTTTTAATATATCACATTGACATCTCCCAGCAGACATACGTTGCACTTCATTTATTAGCGGTGAGCCGGAGAACAATTAAAGCATACTGCTGTGTTATCTAGAGCAGAAGTGGAAACGTTTATCACATTTCAGCTCAGTTACAGAAGCCGTTTGGGGATTCATGCCTCAATTAATATGATGTTTCCACTTCAACTGATGCTCAACGTGAGCTAATCGATTCTGATTCCTGAGCCATCTCCAGGGCCTTTCTCCAGACGAGGAATCGCAGGAATATCTTTGTAGAGCATCAGGGTACACTGGGCCACAGTCACACCTGCCATCATCTTTTCATCTGTGCTCAGCAGAAAGGTCATTTTATTATTATAGCCAGCCTCCTGTATGGACAAACTGATTTGGGCATTTTATTATCATTCATATTTACCAAATGAGCAGTGGAAATTGAAGAGGAACCCAAGCCAATATGTGAAGAATCCGTTTTCTCTTCAACTAGTCCTGTTACCAAATGGCCACCGATGACCATTAGCCTCCGAAAACTGTGACTAGGGATGAGCTTCGCGTTCTAAACGAACGTATGTTCGACTCGAACATCGTCCGTTCGATCGTTCGTCGAATTTTGAACAAAACCGATCGTTTGCGGGAAATTCGAGTGAAACGAAACAACCGTTTTTAAGACTTTTTTCCATTGATACATGTTCCCTGGGGCAAGACCCGGGTTCTGAAAGACGTTTTCCAACAATAACTTGAAAATTGGTCTTCAAAACGACCGTTTTTAAAACTTTTTTTCCATTGATACTACTATCAATGGAAAAAAAAGTTTTAAAAACTATTTTTTTCAGGAGTCCTGCTCCTGAAAAAACGACCGTTTTTAAGACTTTTTTTTATTGATACATGTTCCCTGGGGCAAGACCCGGGTTCTGAAAGACGTTTTCCAACAATAACTTGAAAATTGGTCTTCAAAACGACCGTTTTTAAAACTTTTTTTCCATTGATACTACTATCAATGGAAAAAAAAGTTTTAAAAACTGTATTTTTTTCAGGAGTCCTGCTCCTGAAAAAACGACCGTTTTTAAGACTTTATTTTATTGATACATGTTCCCTGGGGCAAGACCCGGGTTCTGAAAGACGTTTTCCAACAATAACTTGAAAATTGGTCTTTAAAACGACGGTTTTGAATTCGAACTTTCGAGTCCCATAGACTTCAATGGGGTTCTAAATGTTCGTGCGAACGATCGGACCGTTCGACGGTTCTGGTGCGAACCGAACGCGGGGGTGTTCGGCTCATCCCTAACTGTGACCACAGATTCTGAACTTGGAGGGCCCGATTCAGAAAGTATTTACGTCAGCGTATCAAGAGATACGCCACGTTAATACTAAGAATATCCAGCGTATCTTTTTTTGCTATTCAGAAAAGAAGATACGCCGGAATTCTGCTAATATATGAGCGGCGTAATTCTGTTACACCGTCGTATATTAGTTGCAGTTTTACGCTGGTCGCTAGATGGCACTTCCGTCGTTTTACGCATCGAATATGTAAATGAGGGATTTACGGCGATGCCCGAACGTACTTGCGTCCAGCCGTCGTAGTTTACGTCGTTTGCGTAAGCGTTATAGTGGCGTAAGGTTAACCCTGCTATAGAAGGCGTAGCCAACGTTAAGTATGGACGTCGGGACAGCGTCGAATCGTACATCGGTTACGTCATTTGCGTAAATCATTCAGGAATGGGGCTCGACGTTAGTTACGTTCACGTTGTTTACATTGACAAATAGCGAATATCTGAATCTGGCCCGTAGTGTCTTCTCGGTATGTTCCCTGCCCTGCCTACTGCTTAAAGTGTATGCATACTGTGAGGAATTAGCTCGGTAGCGGGTGTGTGTGACCCCCTGCATGGGTTCACTACACGCTGAACTGTACAGAAAGGCAGTTGAGGATGGTTGAAAACAAAGGATAGGGTTTATTTTTCCATATTGCTGGATACAAGTGCAAGCATCAAAACAGCATAAACAAAACAAAACATAAAATAAACCCTTGCCACTTGGGGCGTCTACCTTCCCAACACAGGAACCTACCTATGGAGTCTGGCACAACCTACTGCTGGGCAGACACTGCTGGTCATACAGCAGAAAACAAGAAAGTCTCTTTGATATTTATCACACAGAAATATCAACAACCACCTCACCTCTTCAGAAGTCACTGCTCTCCTTCACTCAAAAAGCCTCAGGATGCAGCAATCAGTAGCCATCCTTTGGATGTCTTTATAGAGGCCTTAATTACCTTATTCTGAACAGCTGAAGTTTTCCAACGCCCTAAACCTTTCTGGCTATTTCTGCAGCCGACGCCAAATAGTAATTGGTGTATTGTCTAAACAGGGCAGAAATGTATCTCCCGTGTGTGACAACACACACAGATTTACCTGACTTCCTGTCACAATACCCTTAGAATGAACTTCTCTTATCTGTTCCCCTTTGGTGTCATGTATCTGGTCCTGAAGCCTAAATGCTGAGAGGGCTCTCTTTGCGGCTGAGTGCTCGGTGTCCCTGAAGGTGCAAACAGGGAACACGAAGCCCAAAGAGGCAGGGATTGCCAACTGTGCCACAGAAGAGAGATGTAGGCAGTAGTTTATTTAGGTTTTGTGCTGCCCTAGGTCTGACTAAATTTGTGCACCCCCTAATTTAAACATGACCCACCCCTTCCTGTCAAGGCCACATCCCTTGCTGTTTAAGACCCGCCCTGAAATTTTCAAGTGGGGACACTAGTTCTGAGGGCCTGGGGGGACGGGGGGGACAATGGATTCCCTTAATTTGCAAAGATTTCCTCTCACTTCCTGTTTGGCTATGGGGCAGAAAGTGAAGGAAAATCTCTGCAATGGGACAGGGATGGTACAAAATAAATAGACAGGGGCTATAATCCCCCCTTCTCTATCCAAAATGAAAAAAAAATAATTGTTGCCTGTAGTTCTAATTTAGGCACAAATTTCTGATAATTTTATAGAGAGGACTAAGAAGATATAACCATGCCAATACTGCAGCAGAAAACATATAGCACAGTGAGGAAGGTTTGTCGTCCAGGATGATAGGACAGTCAAAATTAGAAGCGGTGACGCCCCGCTCCCCCCCCACAGTTGCAGAATGCCAGCCGCAACTACCAGAAGCAGTGCGGCCACTTTATTGGGGTTTCTAGACTAATTTGCCTCTCATCCCAGTCCACACCATAAGACTGGCAGCAGGAAGCGGGTTGCAGTGGTAATTGCAGCAGTCAGGATACAGCAGGCAAGTACTGCAAGCTGGAGCACCAGTTGAGTACTGCAGGTAGGTACAACTGGCTGTGTACAGCTGGTAGGCACCAAGGTAGATCACAGCAGACAGGGCAAAGCAGAATGGGTAGTCAGGGACAGTTGCAGAGGTCAGTAAGCCAGTGGTCAGCAAAGAAGAGATCAGAGATGTAGTCAGGCAAGCCAAGGTCATACACAGGACAGGAGACAAGAGCAGATCCTTGGGCAATCCGAGGTCAGACCTGGGAGAGAAACAATAGGAATCCAAGAGCAAGCCAGGTTGGCAACAGGTAATCAAAAGCATAAACAAAGTAAGGGATCATGAAGCATGAAGCAATGTCCACGTGCAACAGTCACTCTTTTAAAGGCCAGAGGGTGCCAGGATCTGTCTTACATTGCGTGCACCATGGTGAACGTGCGTTCACAATACCTGTGCGCACATTCCTGCGCAAACAGCCACAACCATATTGGAAATTAGCCACTGTGCCAGGCCTACTGGGAACTCTCCTCCGGCAAGTATCCTGACATTTGGTCCCTAAACACACACTCTACGATTGGGACACCAATTCGCACCTACATGGCTGTCAAATTGGGACTAGCGGCTGCGTCCCAATAGACATGACTGAGATTGCCTGCAAGCATATGGACTGAACACCTGTTTATCCCATGCTAGCAAAGACTGCCTTGCACATGGGTGTATGGATAGGTACACCCACATGAATGAGGCCTTAAAAGAAAAGTTACATCTCTTTTGGGTTATATGAGTGCCCTTGCTTCCGCTCTCTTGTGACCCAGAATCAGCGAATTAAAGTCTGCTGACAGCCAGGGATGGACTGGCCCTTGGGACTACAGGGAGTTTCCCGGTGGGCCGATGGCTCAGTGGGCTGGCTTCAGTGACAGCGCAGCGCCGCCCCCCCTCCACTCATCTGTCTATCCCTTCCTGCAGCGCTCACCTCCTCTCCCTCCCCGCAGCGCTCATCTGGGGGGAACAAAGAAGCAGGGGGAGGACCAGAGGAGCAGGGGGGACGATAGAGGAGCATGGGGGAGGGGACAGACAGCTGAATCAACAGCTATGGCCTGGGAGTTTCTCACTTCTGTCTAATCTTGTCCCATAAGGGGGGCACCGAACTGATTATTTTCCCCTGGGTGAAATAATAGCTTCCCCACTGGTCACTGCTCTCTGTGCAGAGCAGACCAATCGTGTGATCGTTTACTTCTTGGACTTAGAGCCAGTGGTGGACAGTTGCACCACCACACTGATGCTACAGCATTGAGGTGAGTATGTATGTATGTTTTTTTTTGTTATGATCCCAAACTTCTTTAACCACTTCCCTACGGCCGTACGAGTATATACGGCCGTAGGGTGGTTCTAAATCTCCGGGCTGCCGTGTTTTCACGGCAGCCCCTTTCCTCGTTCCCAGCGCGCGCTCCAGAGCGCGCAGCGGGGAACTTGTGTACTGGCCGTGTCCCTTGGACACAGCCAATCACAGATCGCCGCGAACGGCCAATCAGAGTGGCCGTTTGCGATGCGATCTGATGGGCCAATGAGAGATGATCTCATATGTAAACATATGAGATCATCTCTCATTGCCGGCTCTCACAATGACAGCGTCCTGTCATAGAGAGAGCATACCGATCTGTGTTCCTAGTACATAGGGACACAGATCGGTCACCCCCCCTCCCCCCACAGTTAGAACACAATGCAGGAAACACATTAACCCCTTCCTCACCCCCTAGTGTTAACCCCTTCCCTGCCAGTCACATTTATACAGTAATTAGTGCATATTTATAGCACTGATTGCAGTATAAATGTGAATGGTGTCAAAAGTGTCCGATGTGTCCGCCATAACGTCGCAGTCGCAATAAAAATCGCAGATCGCCGCCATTACTAGTAAAAAAAAAAAATAATAAAAAATAACAATTCTGTCCCTTATTTTGTAGGCGCTATAACTTTTGCGCAAACCAGTCGCTTATTGCGATTTTTTTTTTTTTTTTTAACCAAAAATATGTAGAAGAAAACATATCGCCCTAAACTGAATTTTTTTTTTAAATTGGGCTATTTTTTATAGCAACAAGTAAAAAATATTGTATTTTTTTTCAAAATTGTCGTCCTTTTTTGTTTATAGCGCAAAAAATAAAAATCGCAGAGGTGACCAAATACCACCAAAAGAAAGCTCTACTTGTGGGGAAAAAAGGACGCCAATTTTGTTTGGGAGCCATATCGCACGACCGCAAAATTGTCAGTTAAAGCGACGCAGTGCCGCAAGCTGAAATTTCACCTGGTCAGGAAGGGGGTTTACATGCCCAGTAAGGAAGTGGTTAAACATACCTCGGCTGCCTTTGTACTTTTCATGCAGATTGCATGCTACAAATGAGCTACAAATATTTTTGTGATTTCCACAGAGCAATACATCTAAGGGAAGTTCTAAACATACTGAGCACTGTTGGTAACTTTTTTTATTTTTTATTATAGACAATACATTAGACAAATGACTCAGGAAAGGTGAATCCCAAATGAACAAAGAAAATCCATTGTGACTGACAGCAGGAGCACTGAGGTTATTAAAGAACAATACACATACAGTATACTAGATGAATCAAGATCACCTGACTTTTATTGGAAAATATAATATAAATATTTTTTTTAAAGATATAAATCATCTATTTCTAAACTTAATAACAATAAATAAGTCTATAAATAAAATTGTCCAAAAATCAGGGTTCTGTGCTGTTTAGGGTTGCCACCTGTCCAGGATTCATCCGGACAGTTCGGGTTTGGAATCATGTGTCCGAGTTTCAGACTGCCTGAAACCCGGTGACATTATTTAGACTGGACTATGCTCTCCCAGCAGGGTTGCTGGCTGCAGTTGTCTAAGTTGAAAGTGTCTGTTACCAGGGCAGGACTAAGGGTGGTGGGGGCCCCTGGGCTTGAGTGTTGAAGGGGCCCCCTGGAGCGAGGGGGGATCATAGTTGTTGAGCGGGGCGGGGCGCATTAAAGTTGTTGAGCGGGGGGTGGGGGTGCGAATTGAAGTTGTTGAGCGGGGGTGTGCATTAAAGTTGTTGAGCGGGGGGGGGGGGGGTGAATTGAAGTTGTTGAGCGGGGCGGGGCGCATTAAAGTTGTTGAGCAGGGGGGTGCACATTAAAGTTGCTGAGCGGGGGGTGGCTGGCTCTCATCTCTCTCATATATATATATATATATATATAAGGGGGGTAGCCATCCGGGGGCCTGGGGATCTCTGGGCCCTTTAATAAAAAAAGAAACCTCTGGGCCCTTTAATAAATAAAATTAAAAAAAATAAACATTTATAAAAAAATATAAAGAAAATGTAAATATTTTTATAAAAAAAAAGGGGGGGTTGCCATCCGGGGGCCTGGAGACCTCTGGGCCCTTTAATAATAATAATAATAATAATAATAAATATATATGTATATATATATATATATATTAGAGCTGCACGATTAATCGTCAAGAATCGTTATCGCAATCTTTTTCCCGTTGCGATTCTTGATACAGCGTTTCACGATCTTTCACATGAAAAGAATTTTCTCTCTGCACTTTGGTATGCAAAGAATTTCCTGTCTGCTCTCAGCCAAAAGTCAGTCTGGGCAATCTGCCAAGTTTTGGAAACATTCTTTATCAGTGGAAAGTTAAGTCTAAACATTGTATCTCTTCAAAGGAATTAACTTCTTCTGTATGTAAATTAGGAATTTTTAACCACTTAAACACCAAACCTTTTTCTGACAGCTCTTTTCAAGTTAAAATCATTATTTTTTTTTTGCTAGAAAATTACTTAGAACCCCCAAAGATTATATAATTTTTTAGTAAAGACCTTGGCCTAGAGAATAAAATGGTGGTTGTTGCAATATTTTATGTTGCACTGTATTTGCGCAGCAGTCTTTTTAAATGCATTTTTTTGGAAAAAAATTACTTTAATTAATTAAAAAAAACTAGGCAGTAAAGTTGGCCCATTTTTTTTTTTTTGTATAAATGTAAAAGATTTTACGCCGTGAGAATCGTGATCTTCATTCTAGGCAAAAAAAATTGTGATTCTCATTTTGGCTAGAATTGTGCAGCTCTAATATATATATATATATATATATATATATATATATATATATATATATATAATTTTTTTTTATAAAAAAATAAAATAAAAAAAGTGGGGGTTGCTGTCCGGGGCCCTGGGGGCCTCCGGGCCCCTGGGGACCTCCAGACCCCTAAAAAAAATAAACATTTATAAAAAAAACATAAAAAAGGGAGGTTGCCATCTGGGGGGTCTGGGGACCTCTGGGCCTTTTAGTAACAAATAAAAAAATAAACATTTATAAAAAAAAAAAAAAAAAAAGGGGGGGTTGCAACATGGGGCCCTGGGGACCTCTGAGCCCTTTAATATATATATATATATATATATATATATATATATATATATATATATATATATATATATATATATTAAAGGGCTCAGAGGTCTTTTTTACATTATATATATATATATATATATATATATATATATATATATATATATATATATATATATATATATATATATATATATATATAACATGTTTTTTTATAAAAATAAATAAAAAAAGGAAGGGTTGCTGTCCGGGCCCTGGGGACCTCCGGACCCCTAAAAAAAGAGGGGCCCCCTATTGGGCGGGGCCCATGGGCTTTAGCCCAGTCAAGCCCAATGGTAAGTCCGGCCCTGTCTGTTACACTCTTTCACACTGCCCAAAGCCAACACTAACAACCCCCCCAACACACAGACAGACGGACGGCAGAGGAGAGAGGCCTCGATCTGCACCTCTTCCGCCCACCCTTACCCCTCTGTGTCTGCCCACACTCCAATCCCCGGCGCTGTGCCTCAGAAAAGGAAAGTTGGGCCAAGAAATTTGAAGTCCAGCAGACTCAGATACATCTGAATCAGAGGTGCTGACTGCCAACGGGTGAGGGAGCTCACCATCCATCCCTGTATGTGACTGAAGTCTCCCCCTCCCCCTTCTCTCTCCTGACTCTGAGTGAGTACACTAAGGCAAATCAGGGTTCTCAGAGCACCCCTTACATCAGAGTTCCCCTTAGCACCAGAGGCCTCAGTGTTTCCCCTTACATCAGAACTCTCTCCGTACACCAGAGTTCTCAGTGTTTCCCCCTTACATCAATTCCTCTCCGTACATCAGAGTTCTCAGTGTTCCCCCTTACATCAAATTCCTCTCCGTACATCAGAGTTCTCAGTGTTCCCCCTTACATCAGATTCCTCTCCGTACATCAGAGTTCTCAGTGTTCCCCCTTACATCAGATTCCTCTCCGTACATCAGAGTTCTCAGTGTTCCCCCTTAAATCATGTTTCCTATGTCATCCCTTATGTTAGAGGCCCCCTTATAGTGAATGGGATCTCATCAAGTTTAGATGTAAAATGGGAACTCTGTGGACTCTGATGTAAAGGGGAACTCTTGTTATTAACTTCATATGATTAGAAATGGTATTTAATAGCAAAATGTATTTATAGTTTGTACTATAAAAATAAATTGCCGTGCGCCGCTAAAGTGTTCGGGTTTAACTTGAAGAAAAGGTGGCAACTAGGGACGAGCTTCGAGTTTGAGTCGAACCCATGTTCGCCGAATTTCGAACATTATGGGCCGTTCGCGCCAAATTTTACTTCCGTGTTTCCCCGAAAATAAGCCCGGGTCTTATGTTAATTTTGGCAACAAAAGACCCAGAAGGGCTTATTTTCGTGATAGGTCTCATAATGTGCTGTTTCTCACCCTCCCTGCCTGTCAGGAAGCCTCAGTTTGAACAAAGTTAAAATGCTTGCAAAATGGCCAGATCCTGTTACAGCTGTTACAGTAGCACACAATACATTACACAATGTGTGTGTCCCTGCAATCCAATGGTGCCAAACGCCTCAGCTCTGCTGTCCTCCACCTCTCCCAGCCACCAGCCCCCCCCCCCCCTCCGCAGCTCTCTGAGCGGGGAAGAGAGCACACTGGCATGTAACGAAAGAAAGATCTGTAGCATTTTAGTGCTTAAGTCTGTATGGATCGCGTGAGTTAAATACAGTACCTTGTGGAGACAGGAGTATTGGTATGCACACAGCGTGACATGTTGATTTAGTGCAGAGCCTCTGCACTGAGACGACTGTACCTTCCGTGACTGCAGAGGAAGGAGGGGCCCCGAGATCCCCCGCCGACAGCTGGGAGAAGGAGGAGGAGACCAGAAGGGAGATGAGCTGAGCGCCGCTCTGTACCAAAGGCACCTGACACTGCTAGATCAAAGAGACACATACACAGCCACAGCACACTGCACATCGCCGTATCAGAGAGAATTATGGGAGTACACAAGCACCTCAAACTAGGGCTTATTTTTGGGGTAGGGCTTTTATTGCAGCCCTCCTGAAAAATAGCACTAGGTCTTACTTTCGGGGTAGGTCTTATTTTCGGGGAAACACGCTAGAGCTGTTCCATGGAAGGGGTTGGTATGCAACAGAATGCAGGTGGGAGAGACTGGAGAGTGGAGCTTAAAGTAAGTACAGGCACTGGAGAGTACCTAGTGCCAAGTAAAGTGTGTGTGTGGTTGCTAGTTTTTATGACATGGTTACTCTAAACCTATTTGACTTTAGCGTGGTTACAGTGTTTGCTTTATAGTATTGACACTTCATTGATTTTACTTGCATTACAAAAATGTTCTATAACCATCTCCATACTACTGTATTGCATAAAAAATGCCAGGGAGGTGGACATGTATTTGTGGAGTGCTGTTTATAAACTGTTTATAAACAGCATTTCAGAAAGCACTGTACCTTGTGATTATAGTGATCCAATCGCAGTCACCCCAAGCACTAGCAGTGGGTACAAGCATTCAGCCCATTTACCTCTCAATTCACCTTTCTTTCCTCTGTTAGCAATGGGCTGAATATTTACAAACACAACAGGAAAGGAATAATAGAAATTTGAAGGTGAAGGTGGGGGTCTCAACGTGCCAATTTGGGCTGGTGAGGGGGTACAGTACTAATGACCACCAATAACTGTGCGATCATTTATGGGGAATATCTAAAGGACAACTGATCACCAAAGATTATGAAATTTATTGAGGGGAGTTTTAAAGGGCCACCGACCACTAATGATTGTGGGATTTTTTAGGGAGTTTTAGAGGGCCACCGACCACCAATGTTTGTGAGATAAAAAAAAAATATATAAAATTATACCCTGAGAATGGCCGGGAATCTCCAAAACCTTGGCATTATATTAGGTAATTATCACACATGCAGCTTCCTGTGTGATTACTGGCTAGCCTTCTCCTATACTGTGCCTTCCTACAAGCTAGAGAGTATGCCCTTTTCATTTGATAGCCGATAGCCAAAAGAAGGCAGGCCTAACCTGGAAGCTGTGTAACCTAATAGAATACCTGTGTAGCGCCTGTGTACTTCCAAGTACCGGTGCTATTAAAATTTAAGGGATAATCAGAGTGTAAGTGACTCGGATTCTAATTGCAATTATTTAAGTAGGGTCTCTGTTTCAGCTTGGCAGTGCTGTGGGCTCATTCTGTTGTTGCTGGGGTGTTCCACCTCAGGACGATAGGTGGCAGCAGTGGAAGCTGAGGTTTGGGTGTTCTCTCCCAGCGACCAATCAGGAGGCTTGGGCCTCGCTGCTCATGCTGGGAGAGGGTACTTATGAAACAGACGCCATTGGTCTTGGTTCATTCTTCTTCCAGTGTGGCACCCACCTTTAGGCTGGCCACATCACCACGCCCCTAGCGTTATGGCCTACCTGGCTGGGGCGTGCGTGCCACGCGGTGTTCCTGGTTTCTGGGCCATGTTGGTCCGGAACATTGAAGCAGGACGGGGACTCAGTAATCGACTGGGTTCTCACTTTTGAAGATCCCAAGCGAGTGTAGCTGTTCGGTGGGGAGTCCACCTGGGGAGCGCCAATGAGAGGCTGGCGGTCCAATAGGGTTCAGACGAACCACCGGGGATCAAGGTACTGGACACTGAAGGATTGACTGCTCTTTCAGTCGGTACCTGGGCAACGTTAAGAAGAAGATCCAGGCGTAACTTTACCTAGGAGGGGCTCCTCCATATCTTCAATCAGAGAAGGCCTTTTTTTTTTTTTGAAAAGCCTATGGCGTGTGAACACACCCAAAAAACTCCACCCGGTGCAGAAAAAATGTGCACACACATAAAGAGTGTTCACAAAAACGTGCAGACGGGTGCAATGTCAAATGGTCCTCCTGTGCAGAAGGGACCCAAACCCTGATCCCCCGGGGCGTTAGGCTCCAGACGCGGACTGAGGTACTGTGGTCCGAGCAACCGAAGCCGACACGGACCCAATTTCCTTGGAGGGACTGCCGAAACAGAACCCTCCAAGTACTAGGTGGGACTCCCCCGAAGGGAGACCCCATGAGAGCAGGCAAACTAAGCCAGAAGGCCATGTCCACCCACTCCCAAGACGTTCAGGGCTGGCCCGAGGACCGGCACCCTACTAATCACACAGTGAACAAAACGTGCACAAACAAAAAAAGACAAAAACGTGACAAACATAGGCAATAAATTAAAAAAAGTGGGGGAAGGGATAGTGGAGAGGAGAGTGAAAGAAGTGGTCATTGTTTTTAACAATGACCAGGCCCTCTGGCCAGGAATAAAAAATTCCTCCGGTCCTGGCCAAAAGGCCCGGCCCAGGAGGCAGGTGCTAAAAAAGCGTGCAGCTGGTGCAGTGACCGTGGTGTCTTTAAATCAAAGTGACCCTCACTCACAGTGATTCTCAGACACCCCTGGACTGCCACTCCAGGGGCACCTGCACCATAGGCTTTTCCGTTACAAATCCAACCCCCCGACCGGCCAGTGCAGCCCTCCACCTCTGCCAGAAAGAGAGCCTTTCAAGGTTTTCTTAGGGAGAGCTGCCACTCCAGTTTGCAGCCTCCGCCAATACTAGCCTTTCCAGACTCCCCCATCAACCCGGTGGATTTGCACGGTTCTACCCCCACACATCAAAGGGTATCACCGGCTCCTCCTACCAGATCGCTGACAGAGATAGCACTTACACCAGCCAGCCAGAAGGACAGACTAGAACCTGGCAAAAAGACCAGACCAGGCGCAGCCACCCATTCTCACCAGAAGCACCCTTCCAGATGGCTCAGACGCAACCATTGGCCGGCCCCCAGTATCTGTCGGGCAGCACGGCGTAGTCCCTGCTGAAACCACCCTTCCGGGTGCAATGACGTTATTGGATTGCATCCACCCTCCACATATAGGAGGTGCTTCAGCGCTCCTCTAACAACTGATAAGAACAGATACCACACCTGATCTTAGCCAAAAGGCCGAGCAATGGCAGGGAAGACACCACGACCAGCACAGCCGGAGTGCAATGGCCGAGCCTCGCCCTGGGAGAACCACCTTCATGATCATGGTGTCTCCCCTGCCAGGTAAGTATCAGAGAAGATAACAACAAGAACCTGGGGAATGCCCAGGGAATAACCAAGCCTACTTACCGACCAGCTAGCAGAACAACCAATTAACCTGTCTAACAATGTGCGTTAAAAACAGGGGTTTTGTCCGCACGCATTTGCAAACGCATGCGTGAGCCACAGAGCCGCGCCAAGGCACCCCATAATTCTGTGGTCCTAACACTAACAGTGAGTGTCCTCACAATGGAGGCACATGCATTTTAATGGATAGATAGGGGCAGGTGGACTGAAGGGGAGCCACCCCTCCTTAAAGGTACAGAAGCACACCAAGCACCCAGCATATAGCACAATGGCTGCAAAGGTGTTGGTGCACTGCTGGACCAAAATAAACACCACAGGTGAAACAAAACGTATCCACCGCCCCCATCTATGGCTGGCAATCACAGTAAGTAGCAATGGAAGGCTAAAGCAGATAACAACAAGAACCTGGGGAATGCCCAGGGAATAACCAAGCCTACTTACCGACCAGCTAGCAGAACAACCAATTAACCTGTCTAACAATGTGCGTTAAAAACAGGGGTTTTGTCCGCACGCATTTGCAAACGCATGCGTGAGCCACAGAGCCGCGCCAAGGCACCCCATAATTCTGTGGTCCTAACACTAACAGTGAGTGTCCTCACAATGGAGGCACATGCATTTTAATGGATAGATAGGGGCAGGTGGACTGAAGGGGAGCCACCCCTCCTTAAAGGTACAGAAGCACACCAAGCACCCAGCATATAGCACAATGGCTGCAAAGGTGTTGGTGCACTGCTGGACCAAAATAAACACCACAGGTGAAACAAAACGTATCCACCGCCCCCATCTATGGCTGGCAATCACAGTAAGTAGCAATGGAAGGCTAAAGCAGATAACAACAAGAACCTGGGGAATGCCCAGGGAATAACCAAGCCTGGATGGGGGCGGTGGATACGTTTTGTTTCACCTGTGGTGTTTATTTTGGTCCAGCAGTGCACCAACACCTTTGCAGCCATTGTGCTATATGCTGGGTGCTTGGTGTGCTTCTGTACCTTTAAGGAGGGGTGGCTCCCCTTCAGTCCACCTGCCCCTATCTATCCATTAAAATGCATGTGCCTCCATTGTGAGGACACTCACTGTTAGTGTTAGGACCACAGAATTATGGGGTGCCTTGGCGCGGCTCTGTGGCTCACGCATGCGTTTGCAAATGCGTGCGGACAAAACCCCTGTTTTTAACGCACATTGTTAGACAGGTTAATTGGTTGTTCTGCTAGCTGGTCGGGAAGTATCAGAGAAGGCCTGTGGCAGAGGCGTTTTCCTGAAGTTTCATTCGGGAGGGTCTGTGGCAGAGACCTCTTCCCAAGTTCCGAGTGATACTCTGGCTGCCAGGTCGGTGAGAGAGACCTGTCCAGGTACGCTATACCCACTCTGGCTGGAGTGGTGAAGAAAACTAAGTGTTGTCGGAAGCAAGGACTGTTTCCCTATTGTACGCCTGAATCTGCTGTTCTCCTTCCAACCTTCATCTGTCCATTTCATCATCTGTTTACTGTTTTTTACCCGGCTAGGTAATAAAGAGCATATAAAATGACATTTCTTTGCGGACATTTCTATACTGCTGGTGTGTGCATCATTCATCCCTAGACATTCTACGAAAGCCATGAGGTAATGTGCCATCCCATTCTATTATCAGCAGCCCCTCCGGGGGTATTGCTAGGGTTTGGTGATCCCTGGTCACTCTGAAGATAAGCTGAGACAGCAAGCGGAAAACTGAAGGTGGCTTGATGATGGTTTGTGTTTTTCTGGGGGTATGTTAAATTGGCCCTAACCTCTGGTTAAAAAAAAACATTATATTAAAGTATGTATTCTTATAGTGGAACTTTAGAAAGAAAATAAAGTCCTGCTAGATCTCGTCAGGCTGACCCCTTTTGTAAATATGTAAAGAATATGTAAAAAATAAGTGTCTATACTGTTAAAAATCCAGTAATACACTGTTTCACCCTACATTGTTCCCTTTTTAGGCACTGCTGAGTTTGTAGAGTTCGATCTGCTGACAGTCTTAAAGCAGAATTCCTTATAGGAACCCTCTTATCCTTTACAGCCAAGGAAGCTGCTTCTGTTTGATCTGCAACTGCCATGCACATGTGATCAGTTAGAACACCAACCATTTCATGGTTTGACAGTTTGGTTGAGAATACAAGCAGATGCGACAGTTAGCAATCTGGCATTCCAGGAATGTTACAGTTTTTTTAACCGTTAAAACCGCTTTATGATTTACTGCTGTTCAGGGGCTCTGGGCTTCAGCAAAATGGCAGCCTCTCACAAGAAGAAACAGAAACAATGCTGGAGGCAGGCAGTTTACAGCACACACTCATTGTGGTAGCATAACTATTTATGTGGAATGTATGTTCCTTGCTAAAGAACATAATTTTTTTTATCACGTTGTTATAGGTAAAGTTCCACTTTAACAAATAATTTCCTTCTATTGCTATCCGCCTCCTCCAAATCTCCAAATTCCTTATTTTGCTACTGTGATCTGACTTCCTGTGAGAGGATCTCCATGATCATGTAGGAATGTAGCCACCCCTTATTCCTCATTCCCGATATGGACTAGGGACTATGGACTATGAGATTTGTAGTGTGCATTGAGCAGTACACATGACCACAACTAATGTGCTCCACTCGTTCCAAACAAATGGAAGTGAAGGAGGAAAAATTAGGTTAACATTAGAAGGAAGCAGAAATACAAAAAATTTCATGGGAAAAAGATTGCATGGCCACCAAGTAGTAGATTTGTATGGATTATTTTTGGAGAATTAAAGCAGAGTTCCGCCTATTTTTTTTTTTTTAAGTCAGAAGCTACAAAATCAGCTGGTGACTTTTAAAATATGGAAACTTTCCTGTCCAGAAAGCCCACAATGTCGGCACCTGAAGCCGATCTATCCCTCGGCTCTCGGGTGCTGCCACGCCATCTTTGGTAAGGGAATCAGAAAGTGAAGCCTTGCGACTTCACTTCCTGGTTCCCTACTGTGCATGCGTGAGTCACGCTGCACGACCTGAATGATCCCTGCTGAAGACAGTGGGGGGACGGAGGAGGGGCCAAACGTGGTGTAGATATCCGCGGATATCTATGCCTGAAAGTGGGAGCAAATACCTGTATTAGACAGGTATCTGCTCCCCCCTGAAAGGTGCCTAATGTGACACCAGAGGGGGGGGGGATTATGAAAAGCGGAAGTTACATTTTTGAGTGGAACTCCGCTTTAATATTGTTTGCTGTCTCTTTAACCACTTAAGGACCGAGCCTGTTTTTCAGACTCAGTGTTTACACGTTTAAAACAGGTTTTTCTTTGCTAAAAAATTACTTAGAACCCCCAAACATTATATATATATATATATATATATATATATATATATATATATATATATATTTTTAACACCCTAGAGCAGTGATGGTGAACCTTGGCACCCCAGATGTTTTGGAACTACATTTCCCATGATGCTCCACTACACTGGAGAGTGCATGAGCATCTTGGGAAATGTAGTTCCAAAACATCTGGAGTGCCAAGGTTCGCCATCACTGCCCTAGAGAATAAAATGCCGGTCATTGCAATATTTTTTGTCACACCGTATTTTATTAATTAAAAAATAAGACAACAGTAACATTAGCCCATTTTTTATATTGTGAAAGATAATGTTACGCCGAGTAAAATGATACCCAACTTGTCACGCTTTAAAATTGTGACCGCTCGTGGAATGGCGTCAAACTTTTACCCTTAAGAATCTCCATAGGCGACGTTTAAAACATTGAATAAATGAATGAATGACTTGTATAGCGCAACGCATGCGAACTGAATCGCCTCTGGGCGCTTTTTCCAGCCAGTGACTGCTTGGCTGGTGCGGTCAGGATCCGTAGGATCTTGACACGCTAGGGACACACAGTCATACACACATATATACATATATACTGGGCCAATTTGGACGAGATCCAATTTACCTAGCCGCATGTCTTTGGAGTGTGGGAGGAAACCGGAGTACCCGGAGGAAACCCACGCAGACACAGGGAGAACATGCAAACTCCAGGCAGATGGTGTCGTGGTCGGGATTCGAACCAGCGACCCTTTTGCTGCCAGGCGAAAGTGCTACTCACCGCACCACTGTTCTAAAACATTCTATAGGTTGCATGTTTTGAGTTAGGCCCCTTTCACACTGAGGAGTTTTTCAGGCGGTACAGCGCTAAAAATAGCACTGCTATACCGCCTGAAAAACTCCTGCCCAGCCTTCTCAATGTGAAAGCCAGAGGGCTTTCACACTGAGGCGATGCGCTGGCAGGAGAGAAAAAAATCTCCTGCAAGCAGCATCTTTGGAGCAGTGAGAGGAGCGGCGTGTATACTGCTCCTTCCCATTTAAAACAATGGGAAACCGCAGTAATACCGCCCGCAATGCGCTTCTGCAGAGGCGCATTGTGGACGGTGTTAAACCTTTATTGGCCGACGCGATTTTTAGTGGCGCTATATCGCAACCGCGCCTCCCGCCCCAGTGTGAAAGGGGCCTTACAGAGGAGGTCTAGGGCTAGAATTATTGCTCTCACTCTAACGATTGCGGCAACACCTCACTTGTGCGGTTTGAACACTGTTTTCATATGTAGTCGCTACTCACGTATGAGTTCGCTTCTGCACGCGAACTCGGCGGGACGGGGCGCTTTAAACATTTTTTTGGGGGTTTTCTTATTTATTTAAATGTATTTTATTGAATTTATTTTTACACTGTTTAAAAAAATAATAATAATGGGTCACTTTTATTCCTTTTATAAGGAATGTAAACATCCCTTTAATAGAAAAAAGCATGACAGGACCTCTTAAATATGAGATTCGGGGTCAAAAAGACCTCAGATTTCATATTTAGACGAAAATGCAATAAAAAATTAATGAATCGCCATTTGAAAATATGACAACAAAAAAATGTGCCTTTAAGAAGCGGGGGCGGAAGTGACGTTTTGACTTCGCTTCCGCCCCTCTATGCTATGGAGATAGGTGGGGGCCATCTTGCCCTCACTCGTATCCATGGCAAGCTGTGTGAAGGACGATCGTCTCCGCCACTCCTGACGGCTCCGAGAGCGGTGGGAGACCACCGTTATCGTTAATAGGACCGGCCATGGTAAAGATGAATATCTCGGTTGTGGCAGCAGCCGCTGCCGTTACCAAGATATTCATCTTTAAAGTGATGACATACGGTATATGTGCATGAGCCGGTCCTTATTGTTTGCTGTCTATTTAAGGGATGAGCCCAGACGTGTTTGGATCCTAGTCTAAGCCCTCCTGAGCTTTCCCGCCAGAAAGCTGGCACTGCACATCTCCAGCTCTGCACCTGCATGTATACATGCCCCTTGCATACATATAGTTGTGGGCCGGAGATCGTCTCAGCCACTTATGATTGGTGGCATGCTGTGCCAGCTTCCTGGCAAGATACCTTAGGTAGGTTTGGACTAGGATCCGAGCGTGCCTAAACTCATCCCTACTGATGAGGTCCCAGCAAATACCAATTACTAGGGAATACCGGGATTAGGTTTACTATGGTTACCTCACACACTCCATTTTTATTTATTAACCAATACAAAGTATCACCTGTATTTCATTCTCCTGTTTCTATTCCCCCCGGTATAAAACAATGAACAATGCAGGATATAAGGAGATAATCTCATAGATGCTTTGATTTGCAGATTCAGACGTGACACACACTTTGTAATTACAGGCTTTTCATAGGTAAAACCACCTGTATTTAGGGGAGATCAGTACATGACTTGTTCCTGGAGAAGGTTCACAGTGTACATTACAGCATACAATACACTTAAGTGAAGCAACCTGGAAAGAGACCATTCCAACATGTATACACAAGTACACCTCTGCTGAACTCAGCTTACAGAGGAAAGGAACTCTGAAAAGGGAAAGCAAAGGCACTGTCCAAAATATGGTAACCATAGCAACATAGTTTCCTTGAAGGAATGATCTGAACATAACAAAGTTGATTGGTTGCTATTGGATACTGTACTTTGTACACGTCTCTACACATAGACAGTTAGTTAAAGAGTAATTCCACTTTTGTTGAGAAAAAAACATTCCCTTCTGAGTGATCAATGTACATTGCAAGGATTTTTACAAACTTCAGATTCCTACTTTTTGTTATTCTGAGGAAATCACTTATTTGTCTGTGTCCTGGTGAAGAGTGAGCTAATGGGAGTGGTTTCATAATAATCAATTAGCTGCTGCGCTTGCAAGGCTCTAATGAGGAAAATTGCAAGCCCCCCCTTTATAATGTGATTTCCTATTGGGAAAAGAGGCGTAACCCTTTAACCCCTTCCTTACTGGTGACGCGTCATATTCGGCTCCCCCATCACAGACTGCTCCGGAAGTGCTGTGGTGGCCAACTGCGCATGCGCGATGCGTTCCAAACACATAGACATCATAGACATAGACATAGACATAGACATCATTGAGAGCGACGTGGACTTATGGGAATGTGGCCAGTCGGCCTCGCTCCGCTCACTCGGCCTCCTGGCTCTTTTTTTAACATCCTCCAATCCACGGGGATGTTAAGGAAAGAGCCTGGATGCCGAACGAGGTTTCGCTAGTGTGCACTGCCGTAAATGCATTGGAACGCATCACAGATGCGTTTGGAACGTGAGAGGTGAGGAGACCAATACTGTGTTCCCAGTACAGAGGAACAAACATTGGTCTCCTCCCCTTGTGAGTCCCCTCCCCCCTACAGTTAGAACACACTTTGGGTAACATTTTAACCCCTTCAGTGCCCCCTAGTGTTAACCTCTTTCCTGCCGGTCACATTTACACAGTAAGCAGTGCATATTTATAGCACTAATCGCTGTATAAATGTGAATGGTCCCAAAAACGTGCCAAAAGTGTCTGATGTGTTCGCCGCAATGTCACGGTCACAATAAAAATATTGCAAATCTTGACCATTACTAGTAAAAAAAATTAATAAAATAAAAATGCCATAAATCTATCACCTATTTTGTAGACGCTATAACTTTTGCGCAAACCAATCAATATATGATTATTGCGATTTTTTTACCAAAAATATGTAGAAGAATACGTATCGGTCTAAACTGAGGAAAAAAAAGTTTTTTTTTTTTTTAAAAAGTGATATTTATTAAATAAAAAAGTAAAAAATATTGTGTTTTTTTTTGTTAATTGTCGCTCTTCTTTTGTTTATAGCGCATAAAATAAAAACTGCAGAGATGATCAAATGCCACCAAACGGAATCTCTATGTGTGGGGGAAAAAAAAATAAAGATTTCATTTGGGTACAGTGTTGCACGGCCGCGCAATTGTCATTCAAAGTGCAACAGCGCTGAAAACTAAAAATTGGTCTGGGTAGGAAGGGGGTGAAAATGCCCTGTATGGAAGGGGTTAAACTATATTATAATGCTGCTATATTTGTTTGAAGATGCCTTTTTCTGCCTGAATTTGCTTGCTGTCTTTTTCGGGAGGTTTTTGCATCCTGAGGTCCACTATGTCTGCACCCATTGCTGATGTACAACATATTTCATTTGTTTAACCACTTGAGGACTATCCCATGTACATGTTACTGCGGCAGGGCGGCCCTTAAGTGGACCTACCTGTACATCATCGCTGTCGTCAGCATCGGAGCCGCGCTCCAGTTGTGATTGGACACAGTGGGAGCCAATCAGCATGTCCGGCGATGGCGATGGCTGCCGGCCACCTGCGATAATTTAGAGGAGAGGCAGAACGGTAATCTGCCTGTAAACAAGGCAGACTGCCGTTCTGTGAGGGAAGAAAATGGAGATCTTGTAATTCTGCTAAACAGAAACACGTATCTTTGTTTTCCTCCAGTGTCAGCATTCCGCCCACAGTTAGAAAGCACTCCCTAGGAGCACACTTAACCCTTCGATCGCCCCTGATGTTAACCCCTTCCCTGGCAGTGTCATTTATACATCGATTTTTTTTTTTTAGCACTGATCACTGTATTGGTGTCACTGGTCCCCAAACAGTATCACTTAGTATCAAATTTATCGCAATGTTGCAGTCTCGCTAAAAAATGCTGATCGCAGCGATTACTAGTAAAAACAATAAAAAAATGTAACGTTTATAAAAAGTTCCCATAGATTGTAAACGCTATAACTTTCGCCCAAACCAATCAATATACGCTTATTGGGATTTTTATTTACCAAAACTATGTAGCAGAATACATATTGGCCTAAATTGATGAAGATATTAGATTTTTTACCTTTTTTAATTGGGAATGTTTTATAGCAGAAAGTAAAAAATAATGTTTTTTTATTTTTTTTTATTTGTCTGTGTTTTTTTTGTTTATAGCACAACAAATAAAAAACACAGAAATGATCAAATACCACCAAATTAAACTCTATTTGTGGTAATTAAAGGACTTCAATTTTTTTTTTTTTTGATGCATTGTCGCACGACCGCGCAATTGTCAGTTAAAGAAATGCAGTGCCGTATCGCAAAAAATGGCCTGGTCAGCAAAGGGGTAAAACCTTCCGGAGCTGAAGTGGTTAATATCATATTAGGTAACTACTTTTAATAATTAACTGCTGCATTTTTAAGCGCAATGATTGTTAAAAGATTTTGTCTGCAAGTCTACAACATCATAGTGTTAGATTTACGCTGAATGCTGTTTATTTGCTGTCTGCTTAAACACAAGGAAATATAGCACCCTCTTGTGGTTATTTTTAAAAATTGAATGTCTTAATTTCCCATTTTATCTATACTATATTTAGCTGTATGCAGCTACTGTATAGTTCACCATTAAAGTCAGAGGATGGTTGGCATTTGTGGGCAGCATCTTTCTCTCTATAGAAGCTGGGCCAGTTGCTTCATACTGGAAAGCTTGGCATACCCTATAGAGAGGGGCAAAGGAGGTATGCACTTACATACCTCCCAACACTTTGAGATGGGAATGAGGGACACCTATTAGCAAATGTATGTTGCATAGAACACACACCCTGCCACACCCCATCAAACGAGAATTAACCCCCCAAAAAAGGTTAATTAAATCCACAAGGGCTTTTTTTACCAATACTATTCCTTTATATTGGCATTTAAAATTTACAAATGCAGCAATTTTGAAATTGGATGAAAGGTTTAGCACTGGGAAACACTTTTTGAAAGATAAAAAGTGCATTTTATATAAAACTATATAGATCAGACCAAAATGAGGGACAAATGAGGAGGAAAGAGGGACAGAGGGACATTGTTCCAAATCAGGGACGGCCCCCCGAAATCAGGGACAGTTGGGAGCTATGCACTTAGACAGTCTAGATCAGCTTTTCTTAGCCTTTTTACTCCGAAGGAACCCTTGAAATAATGTTCAGGTCTCAAGGAAACCCTTGCTAAAATGAATTAATTGGTGATCAGTGGCAAGAATGCTCCTCTGCCACGTTGCATTGGATCAGAAACTATGAAATCAATGGTTGAGAAAAACCAGCGGCAGCCTCTGGGTGGGCCCCCTCCAATAAAATTGAGCACCACCCCACTGGGAATGACTGGTCTTGTCTATTAATAATTCCCCCAAGGCTGGCATACCTTGGGGGAATTAATAATAGATAAGATTTTACAATCTGTTTTTCGTTGCTTCCCCTTTTAGCTGCCTGCCATTTGTGTCTGCAGGGTTCCTATACAAACCAGGTTGTAACCTAATCTGCCCAGGTCCATGTCAACACAAGACGATAGATAGTTTTTGTTTTTTTAATGTAACAAACTTGATTTAAAATTAAAACAGTTGCCTGCCGCCAAAAAATGCAGGTGAATGCCATCTCCCTCCTCTCCCTCCTCCAGGCACGGATTAAGAAGCAGGGGGTGCTGTCGAACATGCAAGTGAAATGCCATCTCACCTCTACCTCCTCCAGCCGGATCTCTCCCTCTTCCTTCGGCGCCGGGCCCCTGGGAACATTCAGACCCTTACAGTAATGCCTGTATCCCCCTGATGGTGGCCCTGGTGGGTGGTTGGAGGTGCCAGTGGCCAGTGTAAATGCCTCCATTATGTTAAAGGCTAGGTTCAACTTTAGGAACATGTATTTAGAGTGTAATGCAATATACTCCCAATCAACTGTCTCCTACCGCCAGAGCCTCCTGCCTGTGATAGCAGTTGGCGTTCATGTGTTTTTGAGCTTTGGGGTGCACATCCTAATGCAATAGTTTGCACACACCTATGCACACGCACATGCTAAAGATACATTGCTTTATATAATTAGTGACCTACATCTCTAATGCCACATACACGCGATCGGTTCGTCTGATGAAAACGATCTGATGGACCGTTTTCATCAGACGAACCGATTGCGTGTGGGCTCCATCAGTTTTTTTCTGATCGGTGAAAAAACGTAGAACCTGCTTTAAAATGAACGATAGAAAAAACGATCGTCTGTGGGGAAATTCATCGGTTAAAAATCAACGCATGCTCAGAATCAAGTTGACGCATGCTCGGAAGCATTGAACTTTTTCACAGCATGTCATTGTGTTTTACGTCACCGTGTTCTGACACGATCGTTTTTTTAACTGATGGTGTGTAGGCAAGACTCATGAAAGTCAGCTTCATCGAATATCTGATGAAAAAATCAGACCGTTTTCATCGGATGAACCGATCATGTGTAAGTTGCATAACTCTTTTTTCATTGTATTTCCTACAATATTCTGCTTACAAAAACAAAACATAAATATTTTAGGTACATTGAGAGCTGGGGCCGTGGCACAGTAGTATTTAAACTAACCCAATTTGAAAGCTATCCCCGATAGGCGACCTGACCCTGATATATAATCACCTCCTGGCCTACGGTATTTAATTTTTTAGGGAACAAAACCCCAACTTACATCTCTTCTTTTAATGCACCACAATGCACAAAGAAAGCCCCCCCCCCCAATTCACACTGTGAGATATAGCCCACCATCCCCCTTTTCAGTTAAATACCTACAATTCTGACAAAGTCTCGTAGGACGTAACGCGTACGGGGGGGGGGGGGGTGGGGTAGCTGTGTTGCGGATGTAACCTGCTGCCGTCCACCTGTATGCAGAGCTGGGTTATGCAGTTATCATCTCTGAATGTACCTTAATGTTTTCATTAATGGATACCATTGTCTGCATTGCTGGGGACTTTTTCATTTTCCCCAATTAGGAAAACACATTTGACTTTCTGGTAGATCAGGGGTCCATCTGTTGCGGTAAGTGAGCATTTTGCCTGCTGGTGGAGGGATTGTGGCAGGCGCAGCACTATGAAGTGCCTTATGTGCTGTGGCATTAGAAGAATTGTGATATCTCTGTATTTTCAGTCCAACAAGACTGTCTATTACTCTGAAATGTTTAAAATAACTTCTTTATTAACTTCGCTTTTCTTCATATAAAACGCTGCTGCTTTGCAGCAGACAGTCCATGTACAAAAACACGTGTTGAATAAAGTATAACAAAAATGGCGGTTCAAATATTCAATCTTGTCATTTAACACAAAATGGTGGATATATTTCTTTCTTCAGTATTTATATTCTCTCTCTCTCTGTAAGTTATTAAAGCATTCTCTAATTTCTCTGAAAGGTATAACTCTGTGGTTTGCAACTTGGTTTGGTTTGATGAAAGTTTGTTCGTGAATTAGGTGAACACACAACCAGTTCAGTATACAGTTCTAATCACATTATTTACAATAGGAACATATATATAACTGTATGACATACCTATTTGGCCCCTTTCTTCCATAAAAAAACTGAACTCTGGTTCTGTGTGTCTGTTCTGTTCTCTGTGGTAGAATGATTTTCCAGCCCATGTGCTGGGGAACTTCCCAGACAGAATGGATGCAAAGCTGGCTGTGATAGATCAAGACTCTTGCTGAGTGTGAGACTAACTGTGATTAGCCAAGACTTCTGATGAGTCACGAAGGCTTAACTCTATACTTTCTGGTATGAATTATACTGTGTTATTAAGCTTACCTTTACTGTCATATAAATAAATGATTCTTAAAGGCATATTTCTTCTTTTGCTTCTGTGAACACAACATACAACTGTTATATGACATTCAAGCATAAAATCACAGTGAATAACTCTGCTTTTGTCTCTCACATATAACCATGTGCACTACATTTAGGTTATTAGCAGGTTTAGCTGTATATACATGTAGGTTATATTAGCGACCTAGGACAGGTTCTAGCTGGCCAGCTACAGGGATTGTCACACACAGTCAGATATCGAGCCATCTTGCTCACATGGATACTCCTGCTGTGCTCTGGGTCTTGTGGTTCTACTTTGGACTTTTTACTTTGGACTATACATCTTTTTATTCCTAATGATCTCTTAATCAATTTTACGCTGCACTTTATTTTTTACTAGAATACTTACAGAGTTCTGGAATTGTGCATTGGCTGTGGCCAGCCTGTCCTCTTCTTTTTGCTACCCGCATGTGCACAGTAGAACCCTATAAACCTCTCTGGTAGGGATGAGCCGAACACCCCCCCGTTCGGTTCGCACCAGAACCTTCGAACGGACCGACCGTTCGCGCTAACATTAAGAACCCCATTGATGTCTATGGGACTCGAAACGTTCAAATTCAAAAGTGCTCATTTTAAAGCCTAATATGCAAGTTATTGTCGTAAAACGTCTTTGAGAACCCGGGTCTTGCCCCAGGGAACATGTATCAGTAGAAAAAAAAGTTTTAAAAGCGGTCGTTTTTTCTGGAGCAGTGACTTTAATGATGCTTAAAGTGAAAAAAATATATAAAAAATTCCTTTAAATATCGTACCTGCTGGGTGTCTATAGTATGCCTGTGAAGTGGCACATGTTTAGAACTGTCCCTGCACAAAATGAGATTACTATAGGAAAAAAGTAATTTAAAACTGCTTGTGGCTTTAATGTAATGTCTGGTCCCTGCAATATGGATGAAAATCATTGAGAAAAATAGCACAGACACAGACAGTACACACACCACATAACTTTAGGTGCACACTGCAGAGGACACAGGCAGTACACACACCACGTAGCTTTAGGTGCACACTGCAGAGGACACGGGCAGTACAAACACCACGTAGCTTTAGGTGCACACTGCAGAGGACACAAGCAGTACACACACCGTGTAGCTTTAGGTGCACACTGTAGAGGACACGGGCATTACACACCACGTAGCTTTAGGTGCACACTGCAGAGGACACAGGCAGTACACCGCATGAGAATACTGCAGCTAGCACAATCACCTGCCTGCCAGTAAATTAGGAAGTGCGGATCTAGCTAAACTATACAGTGTATAAATATATGTACAACACCTGGGATGCATATATATCCTCTACACACCGTAACTTTAACTGACTAGCCTGCCTGCTCTATCTACCAACTAAAAATGACACACTCTCTCTCTCTGTCTTCTCTCTCTTAACCACCGCAACACACTACACAAGGCCGACCTGCAGGCAGCCTTTTGTAGTGTGGGGCGTGTACTAAACCCCCTGAGCCATAATTGGCCAAAGCCACCCTGTGTGAATGGACAATAGAGGCTTGATATTGGGGGCACTCGGCAGGGGGGAGGAGCCAGGACTGCTAAGGGGGCACCCAAAAAGAATAGGATTGGGGCTACTCTGTGCAAAAGCATTGCACGCAACAGGCAAGTATAACATGTTTGTTATTATTATTATTATTTTTAATTACAACCAGTTTAATGTTCATTCCTGGTCCAGCGCTGCTAGTTTGTTCTCCAACTATACTAACAACTTGTTCAGTGTTTTTCTTACATTAGCTTATTGGGTGAATGTTGCATCTACTTTTTGTTAACTACCTTCTGGCATCAAAATAAAAAATAAAAAAATGTACCTAAATCTCAAAACTAATTTATTTAAGCCTTTGAGTCCTTATATGAGGTACCTTTTATAGTTTTTGGTAGATGTCACCTAGTATTCCTATAAAAAAACATACCTCCACCGTCCCCGGGGGGCTATGCTCACGCTTTATGGCGTTTGCCATGGTTACCACCCATGCTGGACTTTGAGCATGTTCATCTCTGTTATATGGGGTGGACAATGGGATAAGTAGTTTATACAGAATTGTTCTTTGGCTCTAGTTCATCTGCCAGAAGGTAACTGTATTTCTGGCAAAAACAACAGGTATTTTTTGTAAAAAGCGATCCGAGTGGCTGATTAGCCGCTGGATCACTTTTAAAAGCGGTGGGGAAAGTTGTCCCTACCTCATGTCACTTTTCGGTGCAGCTTTCCTGTTGCCTGGGCTTACTTGTCTCACCGTGTTTTGCCCGGGATCTGATCTGGCAACCAGAATGTCATCGATCATCTCTGTGGTCTAGGAGACCGGTATCAGGGAGCATTTTGTCACTTCCGGTTAGGAAGAATGTAAACGGAGCCATTTTTTTTGGTAAGCAAGAGCTCAATATTTTTTTTTTTTTTTAATCTCACGCTTTCAATGGTAGAGGAGAGAACTGGGTTCCCAGATGTCTCCATAAATAGGACATGTCACTATTGCTCTCACAAGGGATGTTTACATTTCTTGTGATAGCAATCAAAGTGATACAAAAAATTTAAGGGACACCTCACACACAAAGGAGAATGCATACATAGGTCATGCACACATATGTAAATGGTCCTCACACCACATATAAGGTATTCCCGCAAATGTTATAATGAGAGCTTAATTCTAGCTCCCGACTTCCTTTGTAACTCTAAACTGGTAACCTGTAAAAAAAACTCAAGCATTGCCCATGGAGATTTTTAAGTATCGTACTTTGTTGCCATTCCACGAGCCTGCAAATTTTTAAAGCTCTATTTACTCGGCGTAACACCATCTTTTACGGTATATGTTACCAAACAATTGGGTTATATATTGTGTTTTTTTTTGTATTAAAATTCCCTAAAGTGTATTTTTTTCAAAAGAAATTGCGTTTAAAAAACCGCTGTGAAAATACTGTGTGACAATATATATCTATATATATCTATATATATAGAGATATATAGATATATATTGTATATCTATATATATCTATATATATTAGATATAGATGTATATCTATATATATATATATATATATATATATATATATATATATATATATATATATATATATATATATATATATATATAATGTTTGGGGCTTATAAGCAATTTTCTAGCAAAAAATACTGATTTTTGAATGTGAACAAATAGTGTCAGAATAGATCTGGTCTTCAAGTGGGTAAGTACACTATGCAAATATGCCCAAAAAAAAACAATAAAGACGTGTGCCCTGCATCTCATTGATTCTAATATCTTCAGCCATCATTTTATATTTGAGATCCACATTTGAAAGAGATAATAAATTGGTGGCATTGTGAGTTCTCCTATAAAGCTGCAGTGTGCCACTGAGGCACAAGAGGGCAATATAATACCAAAATTATGTTCATCGCTACCAAATCCTTTATCTTTGAATTTCAGGGTCACTGTCTGGTTTTGAGGATGTGTCCCTTGAAACATGGCCTACTTTTTAGCCTAACTGTAACTTAAAATCTCAAAATCTCAAAGAGTCTGTATCAAACACTCCATGCTAATTATCGACTTAGATTTAGCTCTTATCTATTAACATAACAAAAGAGTTTAAGACCACCCCCCCCCCGTATGTTAGTAATGTGTTCCTATTCAAACAGCACACCGAAAAATTATTAAAACAAAACATTTCTCACCTTTTAGTTGTTTCCTGTTGAGCAGGTCTCAACTAGGGTTGTCCGATACCGATACCAGTATCGGTATCGGGACCGATACCGAGTATTTGCGGGAGTACTTGTACTCCCGCAAATACCCCGATACCTGAATAGAATACTTGTCCCCCCCGCTGCCGTCGCAATGAAAGCCGCCGCCACATGGGTTAAATGGCGTGCGGGAATGTCGCAGCTTTTATTTGAATAGCTGTAGTGTTCCCGCTGCGTATAGACACACCCCCTTGCTCGGGATTGGATGGGTGATCGTGATCTGTCCAATCCCAAGCAAGGGGGAGTGTCTATACGCGCAGGGAAAACAGCTATTCAAATGAAAGCTGTGATGTTCCCCGTGCGGCGGCGGCAGCTTTCGGCGTCTAGGTATGGGGGACATGGCTGGAGGGACATGGCTGCGGGGGACATGGCTGCGGGGGACATGGCTGCATATGTGGGGGACATGGCTGGAGGGACATGGCTGCATATGTGGGGGACAAGGCTGGGGGGAAATGGCTGCATATGTAGGGGACATGGCTGGGGGGAAATGGCTGCATATGTGGGGGACATGGCTGCGGGGGACATGGCTGTGGGGGACATGTCTGCGGGGGACATGGCTGCATATGTGGGGGACATGGCTGGAGGGACATGGCTGCATATGTGGGGGACATGGCTGGGGGGAAATGGCTGCATATGTGGGGGACATGGCTGCATATGTGGGGGACATGGCTGGAGGGACATGGCTGCATATGTGGGGGAAATGGCTGGAGGGACATGGCTGGAGGGACATAGCTGCATATGTGGGGGACATGGCTGGAGGGACATGGCTGCATATGTGGGGGACATGGCTGGGGGGAAATGGCTGCATATGTGGGGGACATGGCTGCATATGTGGGGGACATGGCTGGAGGGACATGGCTGCATATGTGGGGGACATGGCTGGAGGGACATGGCTGCATATGTGGGGAACATGGCTGGGGGGACATGGCTGCATATGTGGGGGACATGGCTGGGGGAACATGGCTGCATATGTGGGGGACATGGCTGGGGGGACATGGCTGCATATGTGGGGGACATGGCTGGAGGGACATGGCTGCATATGTGGGGGACATGGCTAGAGGGACATGGCTGCATATGTGGGGGACATGGCTGCATTTGGGGACACATTTAAAAAAAAGTATCGGTATTCGGTATCGACGAGTACTTGAAAAAAAGTATCGGTACTTGTACTCGGTCCTAAAAAAGTGGTATCGGGACAACCCTAGTCTCAACTCTATAGGCAGCTGGTTATGTTTAGAATTTCTTTCAATGTGCAATAGTTTTTTTTTAAATGTTTTAAGTCCATTACTATGCTATGTATCATCCTTAATTGGGTCACCTATTGTTTCTGTCTGTCTGATAATATTGGGCCATATTCAGAGAGAGTGGGCGCACATTAACCCGCTGTAGCGCAAACACCGCACACTACGCCGACGCAGCGCGGAGAGGCAAACACTGAATTCAGCAAGCTATTGCTCCCAACGCTGTGTCGGCGTGGCGTGGGTTTTGAATATGCAGGCCGGCGTGGGTAGAAGTGGGAGTGACCCCATGCAAATGATGGTCCGAGCATGGTGCAGTGTTTTATACCCGGCGTATCACTAACTGCGCATGTGCCGTGACGTAGCCGCGACGTGGGCGCAAGAAACAGCACCCTTATGCGCATTCTCACAACCACGCCATCACAAATGCCTAAGCTAAGCCGGATCACTACGTACGCCGTGAACGTAATGTATGCCCAATACGCCGCCCTGTGTTCTAGTTGTTAGCTGTTAATTGGATTGGTGTTTTGAAGTTTGCATTGTTCTGCTAATATCCCCAAGAGGGGAATGTCCTCCTGTGGGGTATAACGTATGTATCTGAGTTTTAATAAAGAGTCATTCCTTTGGTTTTACTTCAAAATCTGTGTCAGTGTATGATGCTTGTGGTAAAAGGCAGTGGCGGTGCGTCCATAGTGGGCGCAGGAGCGTCGCCCCCTCTCGCCTGCACCCGTCCCTCAACAATACATAGATTCATGCATTGCACGAATCTATGTATTGTGGCCACTGCCGCCCACTATTCAGGTGGCCGGCCCCCTGTTGAGGGCCGGCCATCTGAATAACAACGGTGGGTGTGTTTTGGAAGAGTCTATCAGAGCCAGCGCTCCCTGGTTAACACTGACACGCGTCTCAGCCAATAAGGTTCACCGGGTCTGGTTACTGGTCACCTCATTGGCTGAAGCGCCATCGAGGACGGAAGAAGAGGGGGAAAACTGGTGGCAATTGATGGGCACAGTGGCAACAATTGACGGCACAGTGGCAACAATTCATGGCACAGTGGCTGCATTTTAAGGCACAGTGGCTGTGTTTAATGGTACAATGCCGACAATTGATGGCACAGTGGCGACAATTAATGGCACAGTGGCTGAGTTTGATGGCACAGTGGCTGAGTTTGATGGCACAGTGGCAACAATTAATGGCACAGTGGTGACAATTGATGGCACAGTAGCTGCGTTTAATGGCACAGTAGCTGCATTTGATGGCACAGTGGTGACAGTTGATTGTCACAGTGGTGACAATTGATGGCACAGTGGCGACAATTGATGGCACAGTGGCTGCGTTTAATGGCACAGTGGCTGTGTTTGATGGCACAGTGGCAACAATTAATGGCACAGCGGCTGCGTTTGATGGCACAGTGGATGCGTTTGATGGCACAGTGGCGACAATTGATGGCACAGTGACGACAATTGATGGGCACAGTGGCTGTGTTTGATGGCACAGTGGCAACGATTGATGGCACACTGGCGACAATTAATGGCACAGTGGCGACAATTAATGGCACAGTGGCTGCGTTTGTTGGCACAGTGGTGACAATTGATGGCACAGTGGCGACAATTGATGGCACAGTGGCGACAGTTGATGGCACAGTGGCAAAAATTAATGGCACAGCGGCTTTGTTTGGTTGCGCCCCCTAAACATTTTTGACCACCAGCCGCCACTGGTAAAAGGGCTTGTATTGGCTCTCGGTATGCTGGAAGGGTTTGGAGAGCAGGAGGCACTGTTTGGTGGAAGCACCCAAGCGGGGTGGCAAGCGGTTTTTTTACAGGCTCCTAATTTCTCAAATAAACAGTGCACATTACAGTTATCACCAGGCAGAAGCTAGCAGCATTGTAAAGATTGATAACCTGTTCTGGATTAAATAAAATAATCTGCCCTATATACACCTATTGAAAAAAAGAGGGGGAACAGTTGTAGAGTACAGACTGAAAAGAAGACAAAAGTCATCTTAACCAGAAATGTTACCAGGATATCCCCACACACCACGCTGATACACAGCTTATCACATGTCACTTGGTTTGTTTTTTATCGAATGTTTTAAATAAACAAGATTACACTATTGATTTGCCTATATTTTTTTTCACATACCCCATCCACGGTCTTGTGGAGGAGGGATTTTTGTCTCAACAATCTCCTATATTGAGCAAGTTTATCTTGCTAAAAGCGCTACTTGACTTGCTTTTTAATTAAAGAGATCACTTCTATCTGGTAAGCTGAACCCACATATGGAGCACATTGGGTGTATTAATTCCAGATGGTGATGGACTGTTCACTATTGATGCCACATAATTAGCACAGAAGAATCATATGCACTAGGACTTTTATTATACATTTTTCACTTTTTGTTCACATTTATTATGTATATTTAGTTTAATATAGCACATTGCACTTTAATATAAACATAGAGGTATTGCTTTACAGAAATACTTAAAGAGGAGTTCCACCCTAAAAAATGACGGCTGGGGAGGGGGGAAGAGGAGCGGATCGTGGAGCAGGTGAGTGTGTGTTTATTAAAAGCCAGCAGCTACACTTTTTGTAGCTGCTGACTTTTAATAAACACAATTTTGGCTGGAACACCCCTTTATTTCACATTATATTGGACCTAACGGTCCTCATATGAGCCCTATTCATTTTCCTTCACATACCTCCTCTACGGAAATCCATCCACACTTACACAGAGCGGGTGAAAGAAAAAGCTCACCAAGGACTATAATGTAGTATTTTATTAAAAGGATCAATCTTGCATTACATAGAAGCAAAAAGGGAAATAAATAGCATATATAGTTTTAAAAAAACGCAATATCCAGACCAGCAACAAAGCAGCAAAAACGATAGGGATCAAAACAATAGGACTGCACTAACTAAGATGGCTGCTGTTCCAGACACGGAAGCAGCTGCAAGACATAAGCACTTAGCTCCACCCCAACACGTTTCGTGCAATAGGTAAAAAAAAAAGAAGGTAGTTGGCATCCAGTAATCCAAATTAAAAGTATTTATTCCTACATACAGGAACCATGTAAGAACAGTGCAAAGGCTAATGCTTTTCGGCAGAAAAGGCCCTGATCACAGCCGTTTTGTGTAATAACATGTAACACAAAAAAACACAAAAAAATTCTCCTGCGCTCTGGTGTATCGCCAAACTGGGTATGTCAGTATAGTCTTATAGCAAAGTCTGAAGTCTTGCAGCCCTCCACAGAACCAAGGGTGTTCATAGAACTACAAAAAAAAGAAAAGAAAGGAGGGCACACCGACCTTGTGCATTACCACTTAAAAGTTTATTTATACAAGATAAAAAAGCAATGGTCCTACTCACAAACCAATCAGAAGTATGCGCTTTTTCGAAACAGCTGAGACTGGACCTCACGGCACCTGCCAGTCAAACCTTTGACATCAACATGGCTGACGCGTTTCTGGGGCGTACCCCTTTCCTCAAAGCCTAGGTGGTCCGTGGTAGCTCTCTCTTCCTGCATGTCATCCTTTATATGTGCATGTGTACACAGTGGTGCAACAAAACCAAACACTATTGGCCACTGGTTGACGGGTCCCGCCTTTCCTGCGGGGCTCCGCCTACTCTACTCATCACCTGAAGGAGATTGCACTAGTGCAGAGGGTCAGACCATATCGAGGGGATCTATGTATACAGTATAATGAGATCCCTGGGATCACTGGCTCTATATACCAATTGGCAATGCAGCCAGATACAGCCCAGTATACCAGAACCTAGAGCCAATCTGGCTACATAAGGGCACAGAGATAAAAAAGGTACAGACATTGCAATGTTCCCCACCTAACACCGTTCTGTACCCAAGGGATGGCCCGCATCCAGTCTATTCACCGCCGCTCTATTGCTGTCCTGGGTGGCTTACACCACCGCTCATCCATGCTGGAGCGCACGCCACCTTCAATCAGGAAGTGCGGGGCTCTTTTGCGTTCCACCCCGCACTTCCGGTTTCGCCGTGCTCGCACATGCGCGCGACTATGTACATCCACTGTATTGGATTCTCCAAGCGCAGGAAGTGCGGGTGTTTGCGTTCCACCTCGCACTTCCACTTTTGCAGTGCTCGCGCATGCGCGCGGATGTGCGCCCGAATATGCGCGAGCGTTTCACTAGGTTATCCAGATCCAGGAAGTGCTGGTGTTTGCGTTCCACCTGCCACTTCCGGTTGGAACCAACTAGAGAGTCGTGTCTGGAGCTCTGATAGTAAAGATACATTTGGACATCACTACAAGGGGCCAAACCCAGCTACCCAAATAAAGGACTAAACAGAAATGACCATATACCCTGCACCACGTATTCACACCTGCACATACAAATACTAAAATGACAGCAGCCGTGTTGGAGTGTGTATATCCAGTGGGAGACAGTTAACATATCTATCTCCCAATATTGATATATAACCCATATAAACGATAAAACAGTATGTAAAGAAACAGTGTAAAAACTATATAAAATGTATAAAATACATAAAAAACATACATAAAAAAAGATTATATATTAAAAGCAATGTAAAAGCAATTAATAGAAACCATATATAGAGGAAACACACATCGTAAGGCATATATAGAAAGAAGGACCTAAATAGTCCAATCTATATAATTAATGAATTAAAAGCGTCCTAAATAAGTATCCTAAAATACAATACACTGGCAGTAGTAATAGTAGTATTATGCCAGGTAATTACATAGGAGTGTGTTTTTATATACACGTATATGTACATATACACACATGTATACATATACATTCATATGACACATAGCGCAACAAGACCTATATAAAGGGCTATTGCACATGATATGATATACATCTAAGGAGGTTGGTATCTGTGCACCAACATCCGCACAATACCACCCCTCCTTACACGGGACCCATGGGACAAATCTCATGGGACTGAAGAGAGAGAAGAGATTAATACCACTTTCAAACCACACAATTTAGAAGTATCATAGCGTTACAACACTATCTGCTTGCCCAGTTTACCCATATTATCATATGGGGGCCCTACGCTACGGATTGGAACCCATCCATCTACTCACCTACTTGTTCCACACTCTATTTTATACTACTTAGTGTACCTATCTATTAAAAAAGGAATGAATGATTAAAATTAATTAATAAAGAAAATATATATTTTACTGTCCTACTAGGGCATCGACTCAAACCCTACTATTATAGGAGTGGGCCACCACTGATTTCTACCGGACATATCTAAACTATATTATATAGCTCAATCTCTTCGTTGAGGCCTAGCGGAGCCAAGGTTTTTAGAGTAAAAATCCAATACGCTTCCCTCTTACATAAGATCTGGTATTTTTTACCATTATCAAGGTCGCTTGGCATAGCTTCTATGCCAAACACTTTGAGCCCATCTATATTGCTGTCATGGAACTCTTTAAAGTGTCTCGGTACCGAACACTTATCTTTCTCTGTTGTAATGTTACTTCTATGTTCGGTCATCCTGGTTCTCATCTGTCGAGAGGTGCGACCAATGTACAATAGCCCGCATGGGCAAATCAGGCCATACACAACATAAGAGGTACCACAGTTAATAAATTGTTTAATCTTGTGCCTTGTTCCATCCACTCCTACCACCTCTTTCATCCTATGGCACATGTGCGCACAGTTGCCACAGTTTCCCACTCCGCACTTGTAGCTGCCCTTTTGATCGAATATAGTTGTCCAAATCTTGTTTAACCCTTTATTTTTACTTTTCTTTACCCTACTTGGAGCAATGATGCTCCTCAGGTCTTTCGGCCTCCTGAAAATCAGATTGGGATGGGGCGGTAAGCATTTGTTCAGCACAGGATCCGACTCTAGAATTTTCCAATTCCTTTTAAAGATTTTTTGGATTGTTGGTACTTTGTTATTGTACCTAGTGCAAAATCGTATTTGTGGAAGTTCATCTTTTGCACACCTAGTTTTTTCTTCTTCCTTTTCTCCTGTATCAGGCTCTCCGTATAGTTTTAAATACTTCTGGTAAGCTTCCTCTATATGTTCATTGCCATATCCTTTTTCCTTAAACTTATTCATTAGGATAAGGCTTTGGTCTTTGTAGTCTTTTTCCAAGGTGCAAGTCCGTCTGAGCCTGCAGAATTGACCGAAGGGCACATTTTTGATCCACCTCGGATGGTGGTGGCTGCGGGCATGTAGGTAGGAATTGCCCGCACTTGCTTTAAAATGTGTTTTTGAATAGATTCCTCCATTCTCATCTGCCCCTAGTTCAAGATCCAGGAAGACCAAGTTATTCTCATCCACTACATGGGTGAATGAAATGCCATAGGGGTTTCTGGCACAATGTGACAGAAATCCATCTAAGTCTTCATCGGTACCATCCCAAATTATAAGTATATCGTCAATGTAACGAGAATATAACACCAGGTTTTTCCCAAAAGGGTTATTGGCCCAAATGTACTTTAATTCCCAATAGCCCATAAACAGGTTTGTATAGCTCGGGGCAAACCTTGCCCCCATGGCTGTGCCTCTTACCTGTCTATAGAAGCAGTCCATAAAGGAAAAATAGTTGTGAGTCAAGGTGAATTCGATACACTCATAAATGAAATGAGCCTGTTGGGGACTAAAGAGGTGTGCCTCCGCCAGGTAGTGTTCGATCGCTCTTAGCCCATATTCGTGCTGAATCGACGTGTATAAAGATGCTACGTCAAGCGAGAGCCATCTATATCGACTTTCCCATTTATAGGGTTTTAGAATTTCTAGAGCATGACCTGAATCTTTAATGTAGGATGGTAAACTAGTGACCAATCCTTGGAGGAAGTGGTCAATGTAACTTCCAAGGTTACTAGTTAGACTATCTATACCGGCGATGATAGGTCTACCTGGCGGGTTTTCTAAGTCTTTATGAATCTTAGGGATGTGGTAGAAATGAGGCACCATTGGATGTTTAGAAAACAAGAAAAAAAATTCACTCTTGGTGATAACCTTATTAGATAAGGCACCAATCAAAAGTTTTTTGAGATCTTTGTTATAACTTGTGGTTGGATCCCATAGGAGCCTTTCGTATGTATTGGTATCTCCTATTAGCCTAGAGGCCTCTTCGAGGTACTGATCTCTATCTTGTATGACCAGACCACCCCCTTTGTCTGCCTTCCTTATTATAATCTCTGAATTCTTCTTCAGGCTAGTCAGGGGTGCTTCTAAGCCGGCCTCATGGCCTTTATTGTACTTCTTGCTTTTGTTTCCGCACAGCGTCTTGAATTCACCCATCACCACCTCATAGAAGGTTGGGATGAAATTGCCCTTATTCCAGTGTGGGTAAAAACTGGACTTAGGTCTAAAGTTTGTATTAATTGTTTTAACATCTACATGGGCCAGAGCAAAGGACTCATCCAAATCCTCTAGCCCCCCTTCCTTGTATAGTTCCTCTAGAACCCCCAACATGTCTACATCTAGGGTCTCCTCTCCTAATGTGGAGGTAGTGGTCTCAAGGCTCTCAGGTATTGTGCCATTGATTTCTTTAAGCCTGAAGTGGCGCTTTAAAGTAAGACTTCGGACAAACTTATTGAGGTCTATAAATAGTTAAAATAGATTAGGAGGACTTTCTGGGGCATAGTTAAGACCCCTCCTAAGTAACTCTAGTTCTTTATCTAGGAAGACATGTTTTGAGAGATTGTATATTTTAATAGTAGAGTGACTTTCTACCGCCTCTGATCCCTTTTTGGATACCGTCCCTCCCCTCTTCCCACGTCTTGTAGATTTCTTAGTCCCCTGGTTTTTGGGGGGGATCAGGGTCTGAGTGCAGGAGTTTTCTGCGCTGCGGGTTTCGTCTTTCCCGCAGCACCTTTCCCCAAAAAAGATTCCTTTTGCTTGGGGTTCTCCATCACCACATTCGTGTGACTCATTTGTCTATCCTGTGGTGGGGCCTCTCTCTGCAGTTCCATTGTCTCGTTAGTCCCATTGACATTTAAGAGGTCATCCACTCTCTCTTCGTCTACACCAACCCAAAACCCATTAGTTCAGGGGACACTACCATACTAATGTGAAGGCTCCTGTCCCATAAATAACCTGCTAATTGCCCTGGATTATTTGTAGATGTATTAGCATTGGGCAATATTTTGTTGAGTGCCACTTTCGCTCATAGACATGCCACATATAAATACCATATATAGCTTAAAAAAAAAAAAAAACACCCTATCCAGACCAGCAACAAAGCAGCAAAAACAATAGGGATCAAAAAAATAGGACTGCGCTCACTAAGATGGCTGCTGATCCTGAAACAGAAGCAGCTGCAAGACATGAGAACTTAGCTCCACCCCAACATGTTTTGTGCAATAGGTCAAAAAAAGAAGGTAGCCGGCTTCTCCAGTTATGCAAATTAAAAGTATTGATTCCTACATACAGGAACGGTGTAAGAACAGTGCAAAGGCTCACGCTTTTCTGCACAAAAGGCCCTGATCACAGCCGTTTTGTGCAATAGCATGCAACTACCATGCTAATGTAAAGGGTTCTGTCCCATAAATAACCTGCTAATTGCCCTGGATTAATCGTAGATGTATTAGGAAAAATAGCATTGGGTAATATTTTGTTGAGTGCCACTTTCGCTCATAGACATAAAGCAGTCATCAGCAGGGAAAAAAACTGATGGCCAGCAGCCATCTTCCCTTAGTTCATTAGACAAAACAGGTGCCATTTTTTTTATATATTTTGGCACTGCACCCTATAAAGGTGTCCAATGCTGCTGTTGTAAAGTGTCTTTATTGCTCTTTCACCCATAGTAGGGGCATTCTAATACAGGTGCCTTACTATCCAGATCACCACATATAATGATTGGTAAGCATCAATATATCACATTTTTGGTTTTGTGTTTAATACTGCTTTATTTGTAGCTTTGTATTTGTTGCTTTTATGATTTTAAAGATATCAAGGCATATCCAATACAGCAGATGTAATAACAGGTGATAAGAGGTTTAAATTTCAGAAAATCATTAATTTCACCATGAAATCAATTTTGACACAATAACTATTGAATCCATATTAATTATTATCATGAATATTAATAGGATATTTTTCTTGTAATCACATAAAGCTGGACCTCGTTTATCAATGCGTCAGAAGGAAGAATCGTCCAGATTGTATTATCCAATTTGATTTTTTTCTTTGCAGAAGAAGCAACAATAGAATCTGATTGGATGGTATGGACCCCACGGGTTGAGACAATTCTGCCCTCATGCATATTAATACACAAGGCATGTTTTGTTGCAATGTTCTGGATTAATTGAAACATACATATACCGCCAGCAGAACACCCAGCGAGGACAGTCGGGCGCGTTTCTTCGTGCCACATGTAAATATTAATAGCGGTGACAATTTCTTTTCACAGATCTGATGCAATATTAATGCGTTCACAGCCAGAGGTCCCTGATTTCAGCAGATAAAACTGTAATTTGTAAACCAAAGATAATCTCTTTCCTCCACATTTTACAGTGATTTGGACATATTATTTATTCATCCCATGTGCTATATAGACTAAAAACAGCTACCTTATTATTTATTAATAGATTTATCCCTATCAGCCCAGACTTAATAGTCGCCTTACAAAGTAAAAAAAAATAAAAAAAAAATGAATTGAGCAACAGACACAATGTTTCCAGCAGTGTTTTACAGTATTACATTATAGTTTTATATACCCTTTCAGTTTTCCCTTTTGTCTCTCTCATGCAGCCGTATCCAATTAGAGCTTCAAAACCTGAAAAGTGTTTTCTAGATACGGACATTGCTTAGCGAATGAATCTCTGACAAAAGGGCAAATCCAATGAGCATTGGTAATTCGTTAATTCGCCTGAATACCGCCAATTCACAAAGTGGTAGGGATCATTTAACCACTTGCCGACCGCCTAACTGTAATTGTATGTCATTAGTTCCATGGTAAATACCAAGGTTTTGGCACTGGCCGCCATAACCCAGTCTCTTTTTTTCAGTCAGGCAGCCAACTTTCCAATAAAAGTGGCCGCAATAGCGGATTCGCCACAAAATCACTTTTATAGGCAGCAGGAAAGGTGCCCTCCACTTCCCCCTGCTTTGCGGTCATCTCCAAGCTTACCGGAACCAATAACGGAATCAATAAGCCCAGAGCCAATCCAATCTCTCTGATGCCTGGGCAGGAAGCCAAGTGAGTTCAAGATGGCCCCCACTCGGCTCTATGCCTTTGGAAAACCGGAGCGACATCTGACGTCAGTTCCGCCTCTTGGGCTTAAAGGGATTTTTTGTTTTTTTCTTAGGCCCCTTTTACACTGGGGTGGGAGTGGTGGTATCACCACAATCTTTAGACCGAGAGCAATAATTCTAGCACAAGACCTCCTCTGTAATTCTAAACAGGTAACCTGTGAACATTTTTAAAGCATCGCCTATGGAGATTTTTAAGTACCGTAGTTTGTCGCCATCGCATAAGCATGCGCAATTTTAAAGCGTGATATGTTAGTTATGTATTTATTTGGCAGAACATAATCTTTCACATTATACAATAACAAATGGGCTAACTTTACTGTTTTATTTTATTATTCATTTAAGTGTATCTTTTTTAAAATTGCATTTGAAAGAACGCTGTGCAAATACAGTGTGACATAAAATATTGCAACGACCACCATTTTATTCTCCTTGGTCTTTGCTAAACATAAATAAATATAATTTATATATATATATATATATATATATATATATATAAAACTTTTGGGGGTTATGAGCAGTTTTCTAGCAAACAATACATCCTCCCATGTAACTCAGTAAACTATTAATAAGATCTGTGACTACCTTGTACTTGGCAAACTAAAGGCAAGCAGGGAATTTACATCAGGAATACAGTCCTACACGGCGTAACATTATCTTTCACAATGTATAAAAAAAATGGGCCAAATTTATTGCTGTCTTATTTTTTAATTCAAAAAAGTGATTTTTTTCCAAAAAAAGTGCGCTTGTAGGACCGCTGCGCAAATATGGTATGACAAAAAGAATTGCAATGATCGCCATTTTATTCTCTATGGTGTTATAAAAATATATATATAATGTTTGGGGGTTTTAAGTAATTTTCTAGCAAAAAAAACTGTTTTAGTCTGTTTTAGTTAACACCAAATCTGAAAAACACCCACGGTACTGAAGTGGTTAAATTATAACAGATGCATAAAAATTGTGAAGTCCATGTCTAAATCCCACACGTGACTGTCCTCAGTGAGTATAGGAAAGGTTCCTCTCCACCACCATGCAGACACACTATGCACTCACCAGACCTAATTGACCCCTAGGAAAAATTTAATCCAAAACGCTGCTGTCATCCATTCAATATGTATGTAGATAACGTATTCAAAGCTTCAGTGTTGCCATATAGTGAGGGAAAGGAAAGACCACTCTCATAGTGCAGTATTTAAATTCATTTATTTAAAAAAGGTTTGTGCTTAACCTGCGTTCTGGCTGACCTGAAATAACCTATTTTAAACACCACCCAACGCCTTTTGTCAGCCTATGTCTGACATCTTTAAGGGTTAACTTCATGTATGGACAAAAAAAGTTGCGCTTAGAGGCACAATGTGATATTGTGAAAGAAATTAATTATATCTGTATATATAAGTGAGAAACAAACATATTCAATATAATCATAAATATGGATATATATTATATCAAGGTGAATATATAAAGTCCATGAGGGCTAAAACATAAATATTCTCTAGTAGTCCTTCTAACAGGGTAACGAGAACAAAAAAATGGCAGCTTTCCGAGTTGAATAACAATGGTAATAGCTGTAGGTTGTAGAGGTCCTGTGTAAATACACCACCAGTTACACAATATTACTTCCAATATGGTAAGGTAAATAAGGGTGTACTCTTACCAGATATAAGGGGGATTCAGGCATATCACTCCCAATACGTCTGGAGTAGGACACTTCGGGATCTTCCACACCGGATTAATGAGATCTCCACTGGACCAGCAAAATATTCAGCAACTGCAGCAAGCTCAGCATCCCATTCGGATCAAAGAAAGAAGAAAAAACCGAGGACTCGCCATAGTGAAATATTTCCAGGGAGTTTAATTCAAATTGTGCAGCATATACACAAATAAATTTAAAATTGCCGGCTAAAACATGCAGGATAAAAAAAGAAATACAACGTGCACCCGTGCTTCCGGGGTCACGTGACAAACGCGGTGACGTAGTGCGTGGCTCCGCCCTGACCGGTTTCGTCAGAGAATGACAACGTCATTCTCTGACGAAACCGGTCAGGGCGGAGCCACGCACTACGTCACCGCGTTTGTCACGTGACCCCGGAAGCACGGGTGCACGTTGTATTTCTTTTTTTATCCTGCATGTTTTAGCCGGCAATTTTAAATTTATTTGTGTATATGCTGCACAATTTGAATTAAACTCCCTGGAAATATTTCACTATGGCGAGTCCTCGGTTTTTTCTTCTTTCTTTGATCCGAATGGGATGCTGAGCTTGCTGCAGTTGCTGAATATTTTGCTGGTCCAGTGGAGATCTCATTAATCCGGTGTGGAAGATCCCGAAGTGTCCTACTCCAGACGTATTGGGAGTGATATGCCTGAATCCCCCTTATATCTGGTAAGAGTACACCCTTATTTAGTGCGTGGCTCCGCCCTGACCGGTTTCGTCAGAGAATGACAACGTCATTCTCTGACGAAACCGGTCAGGGCGGAGCCACGCACTACGTCACCGCGTTTGTCACGTGACCCCGGAAGCACGGGTGCACGTTGTATTTCTTTTTTTATCCTGCATGTTTTAGCCGGCAATTTTAAATTTATTTGTGTATATGCTGCACAATTTGAATTAAACTCCCTGGAAATATTTCACTATGGCGAGTCCTCGGTTTTTTCTTCTTTCTTTGATCCGAATGGGATGCTGAGCTTGCTGCAGTTGCTGAATATTTTGCTGGTCCAGTGGAGATCTCATTAATCCGGTGTGGAAGATCCCGAAGTGTCCTACTCCAGACGTATTGGGAGTGATATGCCTGAATCCCCCTTATATCTGGTAAGAGTACACCCTTATTTACCTTACCATATTGGAAGTAATATTGTGTAACTGGTGGTGTATTTACACAGGACCTCTACAACCTACAGCTATTACCATTGTTATTCAACTCGGAAAGCTGCCATTTTTTTGTTCTCGTTACCCTGTTAGAAGGACTACTAGAGAATATTTATGTTTTAGCCCTCATGGACTTTATATATTCACCTTGATATAATATATATCCATATTTATGATTATATTGAATATGTTTGTTTCTCACTTATATATACAGATATAATTAATTTCTTTCACAATATCACATTGTGCCTCTAAGCGCAACTTTTTTTGTCCTTAAATTCCGTTTTTCATGTATATCACATGTTTTGTGTTGCTGCTGGATATCATCTAATTTATTTCATTATATCACTTTATTTATTTAGTTATTTAATTCAATTTATTTGTGTTAGCGCGAGGAGTTTTTCCCTTTTGGATTGAATAACTTCATGTATGACATCTTGGATTTTGCCGTATGAGTAATTCTACTCCCTGTAATAGGGACAATTAGGTCTGGTGAGTGCATAGTGTGTCTGCATGGTGGTGGAGAGGAATCTTTCCTATACTCACTTAAGATGTTATTCACGTGTGGAATTTATACATGGATTTCACAATTTTTATATGTCTGTTATAATTTAAATGAAGATTCATTTATTTATTTGTTTATTCACTATAGTGTTATGCAATTTACGATACAACAGCACGGTTCCTTTGTTTCTTTTTATGCATGAATGAGTTATGCCCTGTACACACGATCGGTTCATCCAGTGCCGATCTTGACCTCCCTGGGGCCCTAAGCAAAATCACATGGCACATTAAAAATGGAAAGCGGGGGGCGCTGAGGACAGTGACATTTTACATTAAAAAAAGTTAAGAAGCGGGGGGAGGGGGTGTTCTGCTGTCGTAAATGACTCAGCCAGCGAGTTTAGAAGCGGGGTTAAGGGGGCGAAAATGACTTCTCACCAGGCAGGGCCTCTAGTAATTTGGGGGGCCCTTTGCAGCTTTGCGGGGCCCTAAGCGGCTTGCATAGTGAGCCTATAGCAAGGATCGGCCCTGGGTTCATCCCATGAAAACGGTCTGATGGATTTTTTCATCAGATATCCGATGAAGCTGACTTTCATTAGTCTTGCCTACACACCATCAGTTAAAAAACTGATTGCGTCAGAACGCAATGACGTAAAACACAATGACGTGCTGATTCCGAGCATGTATGGATTTTTAATCGATGGACTTGCCCACAGACAGATCGTTTTTTTTCTATCGTTTTTTTAACCATCAGATAATTTTAAAACAAGTTCCTAGTTTTTTCACCGAGGGATAAAAAACCGATGGGGAGTACACTTGGGGCATGGGAGGAGCCGAGGACCCTACACCACCACAATGTAACCAGCACATGGAGGCCCTGGACAGGGCAGGAGGCCAGGCAGGTGTGGACCTGCACCCAGGAAGAGCTGGCTGTAGACTGACCCTTATGAAGTGGAGAAGAAGATCCTGTATAACTGTACGGTGTGCCGGCTGAGGAGGACGAAGTGTCTGAGCGATGAGATCTGCTACCCAGACAATCCGGCTCGGTACACGGTCATGTGGTCCATCATCTTCTGCGCCATCATCTCCATCGCTCTGGGGATCATCGTATTCACCGTGGAGTATTGGAGGAATGTGATGAAATTGGAGGGAGATACTAAGAGAGAATAAAATTGCCCCCTGGGGGGTAATCTCGCCCCCCCTGATTGCCCCTATTGGGGAGGGGTCAGTCAGAGTCTCCATTGTAAATAAAGTGATTATCCATGTTAAAAAAAAAACAAAAAAAAAAACGATGGGGCCCACACGCGATCGGTTCGTCTGATGAAAACGGTCCATCAGACCATTTTCATCAGACGAACCGATCGTGTGTACGCGGCATTAGTTGGTGCTGTGCTAGACCATGAAATGCAGAGAACAGGTTATGGAGGTAAAGTTTTTTTTCAACCACTTCAGCTTCAGAAGATTTACCTCCCTTCCTGACCAGGCCATTTTTTTGCTATACGACACTGCGTTACTTTAACTGATAATTGCGTGGTCATGCAAGGCTTTTCCCTAAGCATTTTCTTCCCCTTTTTTCCCCACAAATAGAGCTTTATTTTGGTGGTATTTGATCAACCCTGCATTTTTATTTTTTGTGCTATAAACAAAAAACTACTGACAATTTCGAAAAAAACAAAACAATATTTTTTACTCTCTGCTATAAAACAAATCCAATAAAAAATAAAAAAAGGAGGACCGTTTTCATCGGTTAACCGACGAAGCCGACTGATGATCTGATGTGCCTACACACCATCAGTTAAAAAAACGATTGTGTCAGAATGCGGTGACGTAAAAAAACGACGTGCTGAAAAAAACGCAGTTCAATGCTTCCAAGCATGCGTCGACTTGATTCTGAGCATGCCTTTTGACCGATGCCTTTGCATACTAACGATCGGTTTTGACCCATCGGTCAGGCGTCCATCGATTCAATTTTAAAGCAAGTTCTCTTTTATTGGACCGAAGGACAACTGACCGATGGGACCTACACACGATCGGTTTGGACCGATGAAACTGAACTTCAGTCTGTTTTTATTAGTTTGGACTGATCGTGTGTACGCGGCCTAATAGTGATCAGATCTAAAAATATCCACTGTCACTGTACTAATGACACTGACTGGGAAGGGGTTAAACATCCGGGGTGATCAAAGGGTTAATGGTGTGCCTAGCTGGTGTTTTACTGTAGAATGGGAGGTGCTTTTACTAGAAGAAGGCATAGATATATTGCCCTGCTTTGCAGGGACACAGGATCCATGCCTTCCTTACTGACAGTTCGGCGATCTGCCTAGTTTATATAGGGAGATCGCCGTTCTGCCTGTGTACCTAATGATCAGCAGGTGCAGACAGACATCAAGGGCCAGATTCAGGTAGGAGAGCGAATCTTTAATTTGGAGTAACGTTTCTCATTTACGTTACTCCGCCGAAACTTTCGGAGCAAGTACTGTTATTCACATAGCACTTGCTCCTAAAGTTGCGGCGGTGGCGTAGCGAAAATGAGCCGGCGGAATTCAAATTGGGCGGGTAGGGGGCGTGTATTATTTAAACTAGGCGCGATCCCACGGCGAACGTACTGCGCATGTGTCGACTGTCAGTGCGCATGCTCCAAATTCTGTCAATGAACGTCAATGATGTCAATCCCCATTCACGAACGTTTTACGCAAACGACGCTAAAATTTTTAAATTTGACGCGATGACGACGGCCATACTTAACATAGGATACTCCACCTAGGGGGCATGTTTTTCTTTACGCCGCGTATCGCTTACGGAAACGTCGGAAAGTCACTGCGTCGGGCCCGTGTACGATCGTGAATTTCCGTCTCTCGCTGATTAACATATTCTTGGCGTTAATCAGCGGGAACGCCCCGAGCGCCATTTTTAAAATTGCAGTTCCGATACGACGGCGAAATACAATTATGACGCTCGTATAGGAACTCCAACCTGGCGGTTCTTGTTTTCTGCTTACAGAAAACAGAAACGCCAGCTCAAAGTGAGAGTTATGCTGGCGTATCACTGATACTCCAGCCTAACTCTACCTGAATCTGGCCCCAGGTCTATGGGACCCACTGATCAGCTCCCGCTGTGTAGAATACGAGATACGAGATACCTGGAAATGCAGAATCACCTCTTGTAGTGCGGATATAAAAGAAACAATTTTATGCAGCTCTGTATTCATTATTATATCACTATGTATTTTTTTTAACTGTACACAGTGTAAATATGTAAATTTGAAAAATGTAAAGCAGAGCTGGTGTGTGGGAGGAAGAAGCAGTACAAGGGGCCAATTAGTTTATGTGCTGACAAGAAAAATACTAATAGGAAGTAAGAGCAGAGTGATACAGAGATGTGCTCATCACTGTGCTGCTTCTTCTTTCACTGTTCAGTTACAGGCGGGAGCATTAGAAGTGGGTTGAATGATGACTGAGGACATCTATTGGCACAAAAAAGTACTGCAAGCAAATCTCTGGACTGAAGATGAACATTGCAGCAAAATCTGGTTTTGATTTATTCTTATTACCATATTTTTCGTTCCATAAGATGCACCCCCCCCCCCCCAAAAAAAAAGTATCTTGTGGAGCGTCTCGTTTTCCTCCCCTAAAACCTAGGTGTGTCTTATGGAGCGAAAAATACGGTATTTATTTTTAGTTTATTTCTGACTGAAATTTTGCTTTAAAAAAATATTTTTGCATTAAACTACTTTTACATACTCAGAAACTGGAAAACTTTTACAGTGAAATCTTTTCCCCTCTTTAAATAAAATATTTGAAATCAGTTTTTTGGCTGCCTCTTCATAACTGATGAATAGATTTATGCTAAAAAATCCATCATGACTATTCAAATTGTACTTTTCTACCTTAAAATTATTTGTACTTCAAATTTTCCTTCTCGCTGCTGGACCTCTCATTGCAAATAATCTTCAGTGATTGCTCAGTCTTCGAAGAGTAGATTATCATTTTTTTTTTACAATTTAGGAAATTTATTGCAGTCCTCAATCAGCCATCCTTTGTGTTGTGATTGTAATCAATGTCCTTCGTTTTCTAAATTCATTTTTGAGACGGAACAATTATCCAGAAGCCTCGGGCCTGTTTGTGAGGCTTTTTATTATCACACACATGGCAATGTTAACCATCTCTTATTCCAGGATAATCTCAATGTCTGTGTTGTTCATAGTGATAATGAGTTTGTTGGAAACATACAAATTGAGTTTACATTACCTTTTTGTAACTTGCCCAGAATTTAATTGTGTGTTTCAATGGATTTAATTGAGTTTATTAAAGACACTTAACAAAACATATGTCTATAATATTTATGATACTTCATATATAAAGTAGAAAAAAAATGCAAATGTATTTTGCAAACACAAGTCAAGAAGCCATAAACCATGCCTAGTTCCAGGAGGTAGGATCTGAGTTCAGGTACATTCACTCCTAGCCTAGGGAACAAAGGTAAGTGGGAACATTTGGTGATATCGCCATTGACTCTATGCTCCAACCCAAGAAAACGATATTATAATCCCCCCCAGCGGTTCAAATTGTTAGTTAACTATGAAGAACATTACGGAGTTAAAGCTCAAAATTGAAAAAAAAACAAAAAACATATAGAGCCCTTTGCTCCTCACATGTTCCCCTGAGAAGGCGAGAAGAGAGAAACAAAATAAGAAAACTGCTTCCACAATTTTGAGGTTTAGACATGCTCCCTCTAACCTATTGCCCTAGAAACTGTCCACAAGTGCCAGTATGATCAATACAGATTTACTGACTGTTTTTCTACAGAAAGACTGTCAAATCCACATGGTTAAAAAGCATTAAAAAGTTTTGATCCAAATAGAATACCTAAGTGTGGACTGTATAGTTCTGGCCTACTGCTCCTCATCAGCATGAAGCTAGTGTTCCACTTCATATGGGCAGGAGCAACATTGAACACCCTTTGTTCACATTTTGTGCAGCTTTCTGCACCAATTACAACACAGTAAGGGAAAGGGGGATAGGCTTAGTGAGCAAGGGCCATTATGTTAGTGGCAGTCAACCACATTACATAGTTGTGATCTAGCTCAGGGCCGATCATGGGCAGGTGCACGGGGTGCAGCGCACCCAGTCGCCACAGAGGTGGGAGTGCTGAAGCGCCAGACTGCTCCCCTTCTGCCTCCTCCTCCTCTTTTTGTCTGTGTACAGAGGCAGCTCTCTCCGCCGGCAACTGACAGGAGCGGATCAGAGAAGGAGAGACTGTGCAGCGACCACTGTGTTTCCTGCCCAAGTTCATCCTCCCTCCCTCCTCCTGTCAGAGAAGGAGCGCGAAGAAGCCGGATAACATAGCGCCAATCATCTCCTGTACTATGTCTGCAGTCTCTGAGCATCTCCTGTAGTATGTCTGCAGTCTCTGACCATCTTCTGTACTATGTCTGCAGTCTCTGATCATCTCCTGTATTATGTCTGCAGTCTCTGATCATCTCCTATATTATATCTACAGTCTCTAACCATCTCCTGTACTATGTCTGCAGTCTCTGACCATGTGGGGGCGCCAGAAATTTTTCTGGACCCAGATGTCTGTGACCCTAGGATTGGCCCTGATCTAGCTCCCTCTATCTGTGATAGAGGAAGAAGTGTAATGGTGTTGATATGAAAGAAGAGTCATAGACCTTTCATACATGTGTTTGTTAGGGATGAGCTGAACACCCCCCGAACGTTCGCGCGAACATTTAGAACCCCATTGAAGTCTATGGGACTCGAACGTTCCAATTCAAAAGTTCTCATTTTAAAGCCTAATATGCAAGTCATTGTCGTAAAACATCTTTGAGAAACTGGGTCTTGGATTCCTGAAAAAACAACAGTTTTTAAAACTTTTTTTCCATTGATACATGTCCCCTGGGCAAGACCCGGGTTCTCAAAGACGTTTTCACAGGCAAACTACAGACACCCAGCAGGTAAAATATTTAAAGGAATTTTTCTTTTTCTTTTTTATTTAAGCATCATTAAAATCACTGCTCCAGGAGCAGTGATTTTAATGATGCTTAAATTTAAAAAAAAATGAAACATTCCTTAAATATTGTACCTGCAGGGTGTCTATACCTGTGATAACGTCTTTAAATAGCACAATCACCTGCCTGCCAGAAAAATAAGGAAGAACTGATCTAGCTAAGCTATACAGTGTATAAATATATGTACAACTCCTAGAGATGTATATATATATCTTCTACACACTGTAAATTTAACTAAACTGACTAGCCTGCCTGCTCTATCTATCTATCTATCTAGTAATAAAGACACTGCCTCTCTCTCTCTACAGGACTGATCTCTTTAACAACGCCAAAACACACTACACGAGGCCGCCTTGCAGGCAGCCTTTTATAGTGTGGGGTGTGTACTAAACCCCCTGAGCCATAATTGGCCAAAGCCACCCTGGCTTTGGCCAATTATGGCTCTCCGTTTTTTGCGCACTGTGATTAGCCAAGCATGCGGGTCATAGTGCATGCTTGGCCAATCATCAGCGCGCAATGCCGCAGTGAATTATGGGCCGTGACGCGTCACTTGAATTTGGCGCAAACGACCCGTTTTGTTTGAATTTCGACGAACGTACGAACAGACGATGTTCGAGTCGAACATACGTTCGAAACGAACGTGGAGCTCATCCCTAGTGTTTGTTCCTGCAGCAACCTGGACTATTAAAGTGGTAGTAAACTCTGTACTGCCACTTTTACCTAAGCCTATACTAAGGCTTACCTGTAGGTATAAAGAATATCTCCTAAACCTGTACGGTTTAGAAGATATTCCCCTCGCAATGCGCCGCTGACTGCAGCCTATCTGTAACTCCACACAGTAATACAAGGCTTTCTCCCTGGTGTGGAGTGTTGTGCTCGCCCCCTCCCTTGGACTACAGAAAAGTCAGGGCGCTCTCTATGTTACAGACAGAAGAACAGGAAGTGAGGATTTCTCAGAAGAAATAAGGACATTTAAAAGCAAAATCAAAGGATGAGGTAAGTGAAGAAGGTCTGCACTTAGTAAAGTAAGCTATTTAGGAAAAAAAAAATTGTACCTTTACATCCCCTTTGAGTTGCCAATTTATTTGCAGTGTCATTAGGTACAGGATCAAAGGTTATGATGGCATATCATTTTCCAGGAAAACTTCATCTGATAAGCATAATCGTGGTCGACATGGTCAACTGACCAAAAGAGACAAAAGCACATTGCGCAGGATTGTGACCTGGATTTTTGTATGAAGAATGGTATCAGATTCTATTATCCATCATCCAAGGCTTATATTTGTCAATTCCCAGGAACATTCAGTCCATCTTGGATGCCAAAGGTGGTTCAACACCATATTAGGTAATGATTTTGTTTTTTCCCCTTATGTTTCCATAATTTTGTCCAACCCCTGTATAAGTACATAAGCACACAAATACACTGTCAATGATCAGAAGCCAGTAAACTCCAAGCATATTTTGAGATTGTGAAAGGAAGCCTACATAAACATGGGGAGAACACAAACTCGTTTGAGATGTAATGGTGGAAATTTAACCCAGTATCCCCATTCTAACCACTAAGCCACCATGCTGCCAGAGTCCTATGGCCCGCTAAATGCTGCAAACTGATACCCAGGTGTTGTCGGCCTTGCAAAATTGTTTTAGAAACTGTATCTCGGTAATGGCAAATGGAGAGGAAAATATATTTCCAGGAAGACTTTTAGCAAAAATATTGTAAGCGGCGGACACCTCCTTAGATTTCTATGAACAGCTGTGCTATAAACATTGTTGAACAGTCAACACATACTTGATCTTATCCATACCATTTAAACAAATGCGTTTTGACTGAACAAATATTGTGCTGTAATTTATTGGTATTACACATCGTTTCGCAGCAATCTCACTCTTCGAGCCCAGTTATATGTCTCATATTGTAATTTAGAATCAGGTAAATTGGATCTGAGAACTGAATTCTGGAAAATAACACAATGATACGAAAGAGCAGCGACTAATCTTGTTTGTGTGAATCTCATTATCAAGGCAGTTTGTAGCTGACAAGTATTTTCTTTAAGGAAAACCTGAGATGAGGGGAATGAAATTAAAAGTGGCTTAGCCTGTCTGTTATAATTTGGGATTCTTGGGTCAGATTCGTTTACCTTAAATACACTGAGCTCACGTCTTTCCTGAGTTCTGAAAAGTAGGGGGAATTCTGGGCAAGAAGGAAAGCAAACAAAAGAAGCAGGAATCAATCAAGTAAACGAGAACTGGATACTCACACATTTCTGCCTATTGGTGCCACCCGGTGATACCCCCCCCCCCCCAAGAACAGAGCTCTGAAGCCCACAACATCTGCAGTGGTAAGATATGTGGTGTGGCTCAGCCAATAGGAATGTACATTGGTTTAAATGATCATTTTTGTAAACACATAGCTATAACTTTTTTATTTTCAATAAACTTTAAAAAAGTAAATACATACTGTATGTCAAATTTGTACTGCTGTTCCTGAGCCTGCTGCAGAGATTTCACATCTTATAGTAGATAAAATAAGGGGAGCTGTTGTCACCTGAGCTGGAAGCCACAGCCTGTTAAAAATTAAATACGTTATTAAAGCATTTATTAACAAATTAAAAAAATATATATAAAAAGATAATAAAAAAACTAAAAAAAATGTTAAGATGGAGTTGGAGTATAACTAATAGACATGTGCACTCGTTTTCGTCTGAATTTCAGATATTTTCGCTATCGTTTTAACAAACGAAAACAAATGCACAGAATTCAAAATCCAAAAGATCCCATATAAAAAATGCTTTGTTTTTTTTTATTTTTTTTCATTCAAGTTTAAGTTTATTTTCTGAATAAAGTCAGTACAATTTAAAGAACATATCAGGAAATCAATACATTTTGTTACATATCCTTAAATATTGAGACATCGTTTGCTGAAGTCATCACTACGTCATTTCTCAACCATACCTAAATAACATTCTATCTGCGATGAAAGGAAAACAGGTTCAACAAGGGAGTAAATTCTGACCATTAGCCATATAGTCTAACCGGGGTAGCTCCCTACCCTCCCCCAAATCCTGCAGTTCCTATCAATCCATCTAGGGTCCCTAGTCTACAGCAGTTGGGATAAATCAAAACCGTATTGGTCCAACATATATAGAAATGAGATGGGAAGGGCACCCTCCACCCCCACTGACACCCCCAATGGGATCACTCTGTGCCCGGGGAGGTAGAGTAATTCCCCCAAACCATCCCGCCCCCTTAGCAAGTTATTATAAATATTACAGTTTTGTGAAGTCCACTTCGTGATGTACCTCCATTTCATAAACTTAAAACTTCTCAAGTACCTCTGGTACGAAGTGTATGATATCTGGACCGATTAAATGAACCTAATACTAAAAGAATAAATAACAAGTTCGATGAAGGGAGAGGGAGAGGGAGGGAGAAAAAGAGAGGAGAATCCCTCTTGAACTTCCTCCACCCCTATGATAGAGGCGTAACGTGTATATATATGGAGAACGTTTCCCAAAAACAGATTATACAAAAAACCTGAACAAAAGCACAGCATAAAACCAGAACATAGAGAAGAAAAGTAGAAGAGAAGGAAAAGAGGAATGTGAGAAAGATAGAAAGAGAGGGAACGAAAAAGAGGGTAGGGGTGAGAGGGTAGAGAGACAGAGATCCTACCTGCCAGGTGTGTACATCAGCCTACAGTAAGTTATGTTATCACCCCTTTATGGGGTGTGAGATCCCTAAGTACTTTATCCATGGTTCCCAGATTGCGTTAAACTGAGTAAGTCTATCCAACATTGAGCCAATTCTCCTTTCCTGTTCCATTATCCAGGTGATCTTTCTTTTCATACTTAAGATTGAGACCGCCTGTTTCTTCCAGGCTGCAGCTATAGTGATTCTAGCTCCTGTTAGGATAAACCATATCAGCCTTCTGGTAACCTTTGATACTTGTGGTATGAATCCATTCAGTAAGGCAATCGCCGGGGACTGATGTATATTACAACCCGTAATCCGTCTAATTATATGGAACACTTTACTCCAAAAACCTCGTATTCTTGGGCATTCCCACCAGGTGTGAATCATGGAGCCCACACCTTGGCATCCTCTGAAGCATAGAGGTGAGGATGAAGGATACTGTATATGGATGCCAGTCTTAGAGGAACTAGATACCGACTAGTAAATATTTTGACATTCACCTCTATGAGTGACATGTTGATGATACCCTTTATAGATCTATGGAAGTTTTCTCCCCAATCTTGCAAATCCCACTCATCCTAAATTTCCTTCTCCCAAGCTAGCATATAGGGTAATTTATTGACATTGTTCGCAAGGGATTTGTAAATTACAGAAATACCACCCTTCCTTACTGGGGCCTGTTCACATTTTCGTTCATAGGGCGTAAAATTACCAGTTACAGCCTTGTCAGTCCAGAGTTTCTGTACAAAACTGTAGATTTGAGAAAATCTTGATTTCTCTGAAGGAGGCCGAGAGTCCTCCTTAAGATTAAACAAGCCAATGGCTTATTCACCTTGAACCCTCAGAAGGTGATGGATTCCTTTCAAAGCTTCTATTCAAAACTTTACGACTTTGAAACACTCTCCAATTCTAATAGCGTGGGAGAATTCCTAGATAGTTTGGACCTTCCCTCGCTGGCGGAAGTGCATAGAGAGAAAATGGAAGCTCTCATCTTGATTGAGGAAGTTTTGGAAGTGATCAAAATGTTAAAAACAGATAAAGCTCCAGGACCAGATGGTTTCTCTGCTCCTTACTACAAGACTTTCTCGGCTCTTCTATCTCCATACCTTACTCGTTTTTTTAACCATTTAACGAAGGGGAATCCTATAGATATTCAGCTGAATTCGGCATATATCTCTGTGATCCCTAAACCTGACAAGGATACCAGTCAAGTGGAAAACTATAGACCAATATCGTTGATTAACAATGACCTTAAAATCCTAACCAAAATAATAGCCAATAGACTAGCATCCTTCATTGGTCAGTATATACATAAGGATCAGGTGGGTTTCATTCCTGGTAGACAAGGCCCTGACCAAGTAAGGAGAGCGGTAGACATAATCTCCATATTGCAATCCGGTTGGATAGGAGATCAAAAACAAGAAGGGATGCTCTTATCATTGGACCTTCAAAAGGCCTTCGATTCGGTCTCCTGGCCATATATGTTTGAAGTTATGAGACGTTGGGGGTTTGGCTCAAGAGTCTTGGGCATATTATCTGCACTCTACTCTTCTCCTGAGGCTAAAATAAGACTGCAGGGACTATTTTCAGAATCTATTAAAATTAAAAGGGGAACCCGCCAGGGATGCCCATTGTCTCCTTTGATATTCGCAATTGTTATAGAATCTTTGGCAATAGCGATTCGGAATAACGCGAATATCAGAGGAGTTCAATGTACCCGTAAGGACCACAAATGTGCATTATTTGCGGATGACCTGCTACTATTTGTTACTTCCCCGATTTCCTCTATGTCCGAAATCTACTCTGTACTTGACAAATTCTCCAGGGCCTCTGGCCTTAAAGTCAATATGTCCAAATCTAGGGCCCTCAATGTCTCGCTTCCTGTAGATGTAGTTTCCTTACTACAAAAGAAATATGAATTAGGTTGGAATGGCTCATCTATCAAATACTTGGGTATCAATTTATCTTCGAAATTTGAGGATCTATATACAGCCAACTACCCTCCTATGTATAAAAAACTTGAATCTTGATGGTGTAATTTCAGCCTTTTGTCATAATTTATCTGTATTCTTTATTTGAAAAAATAAAAATCTATTGAAAGTGAAAAAACTTGAATCTGATTTAGGTAATTGGGATACACAGAATATAGGCTGGATTGGCAGGATAAACTCTGTCAAGATGACTCTTCTTCCTAGACTTCTATACCTCTTTCGTTCTCTCCCCATACCGATAAAAAGGAATCACTTGAAGGCTTTTCAGGGTAAGATCACCAAATTTGTATGGAACAAAAAGAGCCCCCGTGTATCATCGCGTAGCCTCTTTAATCTCCCTAATCAGGGAGGTTTGGGACTCCCAAATTTGCTGTGGTACTACCAGGCAGCTAGACTGGCACAACTGTCAAATATATACCTCAAACAGGACCAACCTGATTGGGTTAGTCTGGAAGAACAGGCGTCCCCCATATGCTCATTGGAAAATCTTGTGTGGTCTATCCCCAAACGCAGACATTCTATTATGTCTCCGGCACTGTCACAGGCATTGGTTCTGTGGGACTCGCTCAGGAGCAATCCCTCTTTAGTCTCTAAGAGTCTACCATTAACTGATATATTTCAGGTCCCGTCCTTTGCATCCAATGTGAACGTTGAATCCTTCCAGTGGTGGCGAGATAAGGGAGTATACCGCATTGGACGATTCTTCTCCCACTCAGGTCCTCTATCAGAACAATATTTTAGGGACAGTCTTGATCTTCCTCCTTCAAAAATGCTTTATTTTAGTTTTCGTTGCTACAACAGTTCGATATAGATAGGAGATTCAACATGACGCTGACAATAGCGATCTGTGTCTATTGAACCTATGGTCGAATGTGCCTAACCTTAACTCTATTAGTCTGGGATTATTCGACATAGAGAGAAAAAAATTGACATTATAGAGACAGTGGGCCAGATTCACAGAGCCCTTACGCCTGTCTAACTGGTGTTAGACTGGAGTAATTTCAAATTACGCGCGTTTTCTAGCTAGTCAGAAACCTCAAGCCATGAATAGACGGCTGCGGGCTTCAATTCGACTGGATTATGTGTTCGTACGCCTTCGGATCTACGCTGCAATAAAATTGCGGCCACTGGGTGGACTTCCCGTCGTTTTCCCGCGTCGGGGTATGCTAATGAGCTTTTGCCGGCGATCCCAGAAATTACGATCTTCAATCACAATCTCTTACGGCACCTTTAGTCATCTTTTCACTACGTAAAACTATACCAGCTTTTTGCTGGTTTAATATTAGACAGCCCATGTTAAGTATGGCCGTCGTTCCCGCGTCGAATTTCTACGTTTTCCGACGTCTTTTATTATTTTTTACGTAAGTCGTCCGGGAATAGGAATGTTCGTAAACGACACTACTCAAACAACGAATGACGTAACAACGTGATTTCGCGCAATGCACGGCGGGAAATTTCTGAACGGAGCATGCGCAGTTCGATCGCCGCGGGGACGCGCTTAATTTAAATGCTTCACGCCCCCCCAATCGCGTATTTCGATTACGCGGCGAGAAATAGACTACGCCGCCGTAGCGTACGGGCAAAAATCTACCAGGATTCGGTGTAGAGCCTGGTAAAATACGACAGCGTAGAGTATTTAGATTACGCAGCGCAATATTAAGTGTATCTGAATCTGGCCCAGTGTTGGGGTAGACGAATTAGACGAAGACGAAGATTAGACGAAGCAGCAAAAAACATACAAATGTCAAATCTCTCATTGAAGGCTTATGGTGTCTGTCGAAAGTCCTAAGAAGATTTGTCAAGCAGCTAAACTGTACGATGTCGCAATCATACATTTCCGGTCAAATTCTCGGCCCATAGGCTGTAGAAGAATTTAAATGTTGGTTGATTAGTAATAATAAATAATAAATATAATTATTACTAGTGTCATACAACATTAGAATTCTTCTATAACTTGTAGGCGGAACATTTGACCGGAAATGTACAATTGCGGCATCGTACAGTTTAGCTGCTCCGTCGAATCTTCTTAGAACATTCGACAGACATCATAAGCCTTCAATGACAGATTGGACCTTAATTGGGATTTTCGGACGAATGCATTTAACGAAAAAAAAATAAAAATTCCAGGAGTAACTAAATACATTTATTTTTTGGACGAAAACGAAATTTCGAAACTAAATATTTCAGTGTGCACATGTCTAATAACTAATGGGACAGCTACAAAAATGGCAAAGGCTTGTAAAGTCTTAACAGGCTCTTTTTACTGGTGTACATGGCTAGTGGGTCTGAGAGGACTTACCTTTGTGCAACAGAATTTTGTCTTATGGCAGGAACTTGGGGAGCATGGAGGCAGGGCCGATCCTACCCGGGGTGCAGTGGGTGCCCCGCACCCAGCGCTGTCATGCGCGAGGCACCGAGCGAGCCGCCGAGGAGGTTCTTTTTTTTTTTTTTAATCCGAGCCGCCGAGGAGGTTGTTTTTTTTTTTTTGTTATTTCCGAGCGGCCGAGCGGCCGAGCCGCCGAAGCAATCCGAGACCCGAGCGGGATGTGACGACGTGACGTCACACGGCCGCTCGGCTCCACCCACCGTGACCTCTGCCACAGCCATCTTCAGACAGCGTGCGGGAGCGAGCGCCGAGCGGAGCTGCCGCCTGATTCAGCTGAGATTGAGCGCCTCTGCCTCAGCCTGCCATGTCCTGGGTGGGTCTGTACTAATGGGGGGTTGTCCTGGGGGAGTCTGTACTAATGGGGGGTTATCCTAGGGGAGTATGTACTAATGGGGGGTTTGTCCTGGGTGTGTCTGTACTAATGGGGGGTTGTCCTGGGGGAGTCTGTACTAATGGGGAATTGTCCTAGGGGAGTATGTATTAATGGGGGGTTTGTCCTGGGGGGGTCTGTACTAATGGGGGGTTGTCCTGGGTGGGTCTGTACTAATGGGGGTTGTCCTGGGGGAGTCTGTACTAATGGGGGGTTGTCCTAGGGGAGTATGTACTAATGGGGGGTTTGTCCTGGGGGGGTCTGTACTAATGGGGGGTTTGTCCTGGGGAGGTCTGTACTAATGGGGGGTTGTCCTGGGTGGGTCTGTACTAATGGGGGGTTGTCCTGGGGGAGTCTGTACTAATGGGGGGTTGTCCTAGGGGAGTATGTACTAATGGGGGGTTTGTCCTGGGGGGGTCTGTACTAATGGGGGGTTGTCCTGGGTGGGTCTGTACTAATGGGGGGTTTGTCCTGGGGGAGTCTGTACTAATGGGGGGTTGTCCTAGGGGAGTATGTACTAATGGGGGGTTTGTCCTGGGGGGGGGTCTGTACTAATGGGGGGTTGTCTTGGGTGGGTCTGTACTGATGGGGGCTTGTCCTGGGTGGGTCTGTACTAATGGGGGGTTGTCCTGGGGGAGTCTGTACTAATGGGGGGTTGTCCTAGGGGAGTATGTACTAATGGGGGGTTTGTCCTGGGTGGGTCTGTACTAATGGGGGGTTGTCCTGGGGGAGTCTGTACTAATGGGGGGTTGTCCTGGGGGGGTCTGTACTAATGGGGGGTTATCCTAGGGGAGTATGTACTAATGGGGGGTTTGTCCTGGGGGGGGTCTGTACTAATGGGGGGTTGTCCTGGGTGGGTCTGTACTAATGGGGGGTTGTCCTGGGGGAGTCTGTACTAATGGGGGGTTGTCCTAGGGGAGTATGTACTAATTGGGGGTTTGTCCTGGGGGGGTCTGTACTAATGGGGGGTTGTCCTGGGTGGGTCTGTACTAATGGGGGGTTTGTCCTGGGGGAGTCTGTACTAATGGGGGGTTGTCCTAGGGGAGTATGTACTAATGATGGGTTTGTCCTGGGGGGGTCTGTACTAATGGGGGGTTGTCTTGGGTGGGTCTGTACTAATGGGGGGTTGTCCTGGGTGGGTCTGTACTAATGGGGGGTTGTCCTGGGGGAGTCTGTACTAATGGGGGGTTGTCCTAGGGGAGTATGTACTAATGGGGGGGTTTGTCCTGGGTGGGTCTGTACTAATGGGGGGTTGTCCTGGGGGAGTCTGTACTAATGGGGGGTTGTCCTGGGGGGGTCTGTACTAATGGGGGGTTATCCTAGGGGAGTATGTACTAATGGGGGGTTTGTCCTGGGTGGGTCTGTACTAATGGGGGGTTGTCCTGGGGGAGTCTGTACTAATGGGGGATTGTCCTAGGGGAGTATGTATTAATGGGGGGTTTGTCCTGGGGGGGGTCTGTACTAATGGGGGGTTGTCCTGGGTGGGTCTGTACTAATGGGGGGTTGTCCTGGGGGAGTCTGTACTAATGGGGGGTTGTCCTAGGGGAGTATGTACTAATGGGGGGTTTGTCCTGGGGGGGGGGTCTGTACTAATGGGGGGTTTGTCCTGGGGGGGGTCTGTACTAATGGGGGGTTGTCCTGGGTGGGTCTGTACTAATGGGGGGTTGTCCTGGGGGAGTCTGTACTAATGGGGGGTTGTCCTAGGGGAGTATGTACTAATGGGGGGTTTGTCCTGGGGGGGTCTGTACTAATGGGGGGTTGTCCTGGGTGGGTCTGTACTAATGGGGGGTTTGTCCTGGGGGAGTCTGTACTAATGGGGGGTTGTCCTAGGGGAGTATGTACTAATGGGGGGTTTGTCCTGGGGGGGGTCTGTACTAATGGGGGGTTGTCTTGGGTGGGTCTGTACTAATGGGGGGTTGTCCTGGGTGGGTCTGTACTAATGGGGGGTTGTCCTGGGGGAGTCTGTACTAATGGGGGGTTGTCCTAGGGGAGTATGTACTAATGGGGGGTTTGTCCTGGCTGGGTCTGTACTAATGGGGGGTTGTCCTGGGGGAGTCTGTACTAATGGGGGGTTGTCCTGGGGCGGTCTGTACTAATGGGGGGTTTGTCCTGGGGGGGGTCTGTACTAATGGGGGGTTGTCCTGGGTGGGTCTGTACTAAAGGGGGGTTGTCCTGGGGGGTCTGTACTAATGGGGGGTTGTCCTGGGGGGTCTGTACTAATGGGGGGTTTGTCCTGGGGGTATCTGTACTAATGGGGGGTTTGTCCTGGGGGTGTCTGTACTCATGGGGGGTGGTTTGTCCTGGGGGGTCTGTACTTAGGGAGGGGGTTTATACTTAGTGGAGGGGGTCTGTAGGGGCGACTATAGGTGGAGGAAGGGGGGCAACACCATGTTTTACCTCAACTGGTGACAACAACCCTAGTGACGCCACTGCAGCTGCGGGCTCTTCATTCCTCCTCCCACTCTCTCTCCTCCTTCTCTTCACGCGCAATGCTGTACTAGCGATGCTTGCCAGGGAAGAAATAGAATAGAAAAAGGAGCAGAGAAGAGGATTGTGGGACTTGTAGTTCGAGGACTGGCAGCCCCACTGTAAAAAAGAAACTGCAGCCCACACGGCTTCAGCTGAATGGGGGAGAGAGAGAGAGCCAGGACCCCAGGAAAGCTTTTAGGGAAGTGCACCCAGGACTCCAGAGGACAGTGCTGAGAGAACACCATCAGAGAAAGAACCCCGCTGCCGTGCGCCACCAGAGGGAAAGCCACACAGCCTAGTGCCATCCCTGGCGGAGAAAGGATTGGAGTCATTGCCAGAATACAGATCTGGGCTCTACCCAGTGGAGTATCCATGAGCAATTCAGATTGAGCTGACTCCTGATCAGAGGAACTGGTGTTGTTGGTCAGGTGAGAGTCGATCGGCCATTATCTACTTATGTCAATAGGAACTGCAGTCTCTGACCATCTCCTGTATTATATCTGCAGTCTCTGACTGTCTCCTGTATTATTTCTCCAGTCCCTGACCGTCTCCTGTAGTATGTCTGCAGTCTCTGACCATCTATTGTAGTATGTCTGCAGTCCCTGACCGTCTCCTGTAGTATGTCTGCAGTCTCTGACCATCTCCTGTATTATATCTCCAGTCACCGACTGTCTCCTGTAATAGGTCTACACTCTCTGACCAGCTCCTGTACTATGATTGCAGTCTCTGACCATCTCTTGTATCATGTCTGCAGTCTCTGACCATCTCCTGTACTATGATTGCAGTCTCTGACCATCTCTTGTATTATATCTCCAGTCACTGACTGTCTCCTTTAATATGTCTACACTCTCTGACCATCTCCTGTACTATGATTTCAGTCTCTGACCATCTCTTGTATCATGTCTACAGTCTCTGACCATCTCCTGTACTATGTTTTGGGGCACTTTCTAACAGTATCAGAGAGGTTCCCCTCCAGGTCTCATTAGTGTACGCTCTTCCAGTATTTTCTTTATTGTTAAAAGATCATGGGAGGATCCCTAGGCAACAAAGACTTCTTAGAGGAGCATCTCTGTGTTTGAGTCATTGCCACAGAAACATTTGTAAAGAGGAGGAGTTGGTAAGATGACCACACCCCTTTGTGGGGGGCGCCAGAAATATTTCTGCACCCAGGCGCCTGTGACCCTAGGATCGGCCCTGCATGGAGGCACAAGCAAAGAGAAGCCCCTTCTACACTGAGAGATGTGTGGGGTTGGCTATGGAAGCAAGAACCACAATTCACTTAGACTTGTTAGATGAAAGATTCACTCACTCTATCAACACTGATGATTTTTAATCCTTATACTGCTAGAATTAGTAAATAGATAGGAAAGTATATTATATTTACTTGTTTTAAACTTTTATTTTTGCCTAGACAAGTGATGTCATACATCTCACGATTCTTCAGCAGGGGAGGAGAGGAGAAGAGGATTTCTCAGATAACCACACTCTTCTGCATGCATGCTTGAGCTAAGGGCATGAAGTAAATGCTACATGAATCATTTGCCCTTACTTAAGATGGCCATGGACAGAAATGCTAGGGGGTGTTTTTCAAAGAGATTTCTCACCAAAATAAAGCATGTAGACATGGATGGATGGTGGTGTTTGCTTTGAATATAAAAAAAATATGAAATAGTGTATTTGGTGCGTGGTGCTCAGATGCAGTGAAGATCCGCTTTACTTTCCAAGGCAAATCGACTGTTCACTTTGGAAGAGAAGTTTGGATGATGGAAATCAGTGGAGTTCCACCTCATTTACTGAGCTCTAAAACAAATTTCCATAGAAAGTGCAACTTCTCTTGAAATGTGAAAATCCCATTTGTCTGTAGTAAATCAACTCCTCTGTGTCACTGTTTCAGCTTAGGGATCATATATTGTAATTCCGGTAAAGTGGAGCAAATGGTGAGTTCCCATTTAATTGTACAGTTATCCTGTTAAAAACTGCTAACCCGCTTGAAACTTTTACTCTATTCCCAGTCAAGGGGTTGCTATCCTGTTCAGAACTCTACACCTCATTGACTTATCCCTTGTAAGGTCTTGTTGTACCAAAAGGGTAATACTCAGTAGACAGAGTGATTATGTCTGCAAAACCAGAAAACAGCTGCCAGGATGTTAAATTCTCTATTAAAGTCTGCAGTCTGTACCAACCAGAGTTGCCTAAGGCCGCGTACACACGACTAAACAAATCCGATCAAATCAGTCTGACAGACCGTTTTGATCGGATTTGTCTCCTGGGATATGTTGGTTAGATCGTGTACACACGATCAAGCCGAAATCCCTGCCGGCAGACAGCGCGGTGAAGTGGCAGTGACGTTGACGCCGCCACGTCACCGAACCAGGAAGTAAAATACTTCCACGCATGCGTCGAATCCATTCGACGCATGTGCAGACAGATATGTCTGCTGGTTAGTGTACTAACCAGCGGACATGTCGGACAGACGGGTTTCAGCAGACAGATTTTAAAGCATGCTTTAAAATTTGTCTGCTGGAAAAACCTTTCTGTTCGCCCGTACACACGATCGGATTTGTCTGCTGAAACGGTCCGTCGGACCGGTTTCAGCAGATAAATTCGATTGTGTGTACGCGGCCTTAGCCTCTATCTGCTCTTTACACAGCTCTCCTTTGTACGGAAACCCTGAAGGCCAAGTGAATGAGGGATTTTTGGTGGGCAGATATCTCTTGATAGGGAGGACTAGAAGGACTGCCTGGAGGCCTGCCCCAAATTGGCTATCTCCTCTAGGGATAAATTAATTCAAATTATATTTCTACATAGAGTATATTGTACACTTATTCGTTCGCATAGGATTTACCCTAGTCGGGAGCCCACTTGCCCACATTGCTCAATCCATCCGGGCACCTATTCTTGGGCTTTCTACAAGGTTTCCCCCTTCTGGTGGGAGATCTCTGATCTCATTAATATAAAAATTCAGCTAAACCTTCTAGTGATTTTAAAGCTGGCCTTATTGGGTATACATGAGAATGATCAGAGACCACATCATACAAAACTATTGGTCTCCTTTCTGTTATATTATGTTAAGAAAGAAATTCTGTGTAAATGGTCATTTACTTCTCATCCTGCTATGTCGTCCTGGGAATCTATGATTGATGCTGCCTTATGCCGCGTACACACGATCACTTTTTGTGATGTAAAATACGTTGTTTTATTTCACGAAACAAAACAACGTTTTTCAAACATCATTTTAAAAAACGATGTTGCCTACACACCATCGTTTTCTGAAAATGCTCTTGCAAAGCGCGGTTACGTAAGACACTTTCAACGGCACTCTGTTTCATTGAAGCTCCCGTCTCATAACTTGCTTCTGAGCATGCGCGGGTTTAAAAACGTTGTTTTAAACGTCGTTTTGCCCACACACGATCATTTTTTATGACACAAAAAACGACATTCAGAAAAACAACATAAAAAATTCAAGCATTATCAAATTTTTTTTTGGTCGTTTTTTTGAAGACATAAAACGACGTTTTGCTCACACACGATAATTTTAAATGACGTTTTTTAAAACGTCGTATTTTTTCATCACAAAAAACGACCGTGTGTACGCGGCATTACTGATGTATAAGTTAACATACCTCAGTAGAGGTTTGGCTTCCCTGGACATCTCAATAGCTGGTTTTATCTTAATATGATGGGCCTTTTCTCTGAGCAGAGACTCAAGCAGGTCATATATATGTTCCCTTTCCCACATCCCACCTGGACTACTATTGTTGATGTTGTGCTTTGTCATGCTAATTTGCTGAAATGTATGGCTTTTATATTTTTTCTAATAAATCAATCCTGCTTGGGAGAAAAAAAAATTCTGCAGTACGCGGGAGGCTTTCGTAACCCGCCATCTCCACCTGGCGGGACATTATAGCTTTAGGACTCATTTGAAGAGCGGCCACAATCTACCACTTTTGATTTTTTTGATTTTGATTTACTAAATTTGGAGAGTGTAAAATCTGGTGCAGCTGTGCATAGTAGTAAATCAGCCTCTAACATCAATTTGTTCAATTAAGGTTTGACAAAAAAAAAAAATGGAAGCTGATTAGTTTCTATGCAGAGCTGCACCAGATTTTACGCTCTCCAGTTTTATTAAATCAACCCCATTGTGTTGTAAATAAAGCATCGTGCTTCTTACGTTTTCTTTTATTTATTTTTTCAAATTGATTGAAATGTCACAAAATGACATTTTAATCTTTTTTTTTTCACCATGGCAGACTGCAATGCAGTGTACAGATTCACAACACACTGCCTGAACTTACGGATGGCAAATCATATGAGAATAGAAAGATGGGGCCAGATTCAGAGAGCCATTACGCCTGTCTAACTGGTGTTAGACAGGAGTACTTTCAAATTACGCGCGCCGTATCACTAGTTTGAATCCTCAAACCATGATACGGCGGCGTTGGGCTTCGATCTGACAGGCTTACGTCTTCGTACGCCTTCGGATCTACGCTGCGATCTTTTTGCGGCCGCTGGGTGGAGTTTGCGTCGTTTTCAGCATCGGGGTATGCAAATGAGCTTTTTCCGGCGATCCACGATGTTACGAGCGTCGTTCGCAATCGCGTACGTAATTTTTTCGCTACGTATAGTTAAACCAGCTATTAGCTGGTCTAACGTTACGCGGCCCATGTTAAGTATGGCCGTCGTTCCCGCGTCGACTTTCAAATTATTTTTTATTTTTTGCGTAAGTTGTCCGGGAATAGGAATGTCCGTAAACGACGCTACTCAAAAAAAAAAGACGTAACGACGTGATTTCGCGCAATGCACGGCGGGAAATTTCTGAACGGAGCATGCGCAGTTCGATCGCCGTGGGGACGCGCTCAATTTAAATGCCTCACGCCCCCTAATCGCGTAGTTTGATTCCGCCGCCGTACCTTAAAATCTCTCTGAATTCCTCCTAGAGCCAGGTAAAGTACGGCGGCGTAGAGTATCTCTGATACTCTGCGGGAATCTAATTCTTTCTGAATCTGGCCCATGGAGTTTTGCAAATAAGCAAGCTCTTAGAAATGATCACAATCATACAATACAGCGGAAAGTGTAAAAAGGATTGATGAAAAAAAACAAGAGCTGAGTTTTCCTTACATGAACCTACATTTCTGTGTTGAATAATGGTAGCGTATACTTTATAACATAATAATACCAAAACCAATTCTATCACATGACATCACTTGTAAGTGTTCCACAATAAAATGTACAATTGTCATTAATTGTCATACTCATCCGCATGCAGAGATCACTACACAGAGAGAGCTCTACTAAAACTTGTAGAATAAATTAAATAAAGATTGATGAAAAAAGATTGATATTTTCAAGCTATAAGGCAGCAGTCTCCAAACTGTGGCCCAGATGTGTCCCTTTGCTTGCCTTTATCCAGGCCCACTGATAAAAAACACTATTCCTTTCACTCACACCAAAGATAGGGCATAATTCTTGCTACTGACAACAGGGAACAATTTCTCCCATTGACAGCAATGATGGGGCATTATTCTTTAAACCTACACCAATGATGGGGATCTATGCCACCCACTGACACCAATGAAGGGGCACTATTTCTCCCACTGACACCAATGATTGCACCCTATTCCTCTCATTGACACAAATGAAGGGGGGCTATTCCTCCCACTGACACCAATGATGGGATGCTATTCCTTCCACTGACACCAATGATGGGGCGCTATTCCTTCCACTGACACCAACGATGGGGCGATATTCCTCCCACTGACACCAACGACTGGGTGCTATTCCTGCCCCTAATACCAAAGATAGGACATGGTTTACTCCCACTGACACCAGAAAAATGTCTACCCTGAATGGCCACTGTCCTGCCCCCCTAAAGTCTGAAAGATCATAAATTGGCCCTTTGTTTGGAAAGTTTGGAGACCCCTGCTATAAGGAATACAATGTCCCTGAATATAAAATAAAAAGCATACATAAAAAAATGCAAATTAATCTCAGATCCTTTTGTGTGTATCAGATGACATTTTACTATATTTTTGTAATTCACGACCTAAGTTTGTGTTGTAAGTTTCGATGATCATTTTACAGATTTATTTACTTAGGTTAGTACTACTTATAGAGAGGAAGGCTGCCAATAGAAATCCCATGTTGCTTGAAGATAGAGGGGGGCATTTGTGAAGCCAAACCAAATAAAATAATTTTTACTCTCTCTGTTTTCCCATGAATATTCTACTTTGTGTCAGGATCTCTGAAACAAAATATATATTAACATTCAGATAATAATATTGTACACCTGTTGCCTTAGCTGACCCATGACTGTCATTTTCCATCATCCGTTTCCTGACTATGACCCCTTCTCATTCACCTTGTGCCCCCAAACTGTCATGTGTCATTGTTGGAACATTAATTTCTCCACTCTGCAGGATTATCACCTTTATAATACTATTTCCTGTATTCTCACAGGCCACAGATACTGGATCTGTATAGAATTCTTAGAACACAGCTGTTTGCACGCTATGGGGGAATACAACAGATTGCACAACAAAGTGAAATCTGATTGGCTCAGTGTTCAGACCTCCCACTACTAGTTTAATTTCTGTTGTACATGGAATTGTTAGAAGATTATATAACAACAGATCTATACGATTTTTTTACCTCTTTTATATATTTTCAGTCTGTTAAAATAGACTCCCCTGTTAGCCCGCGGGGTATCCTCCGCTTAGGGTGTCTCAATTGATGCCGTTTGCTGCCCAATTGGGCCTTCATTGGTAAGTCACGCAGCCAATGCTCCAAAATAGAATGCAATATTGGTAGCTTGTTACATTATTGATTTCCAAATATCTGTCACCCTAATTATGAGACTGTATTTTTCCTTAGATGTTCTGGGTTGACTCCTCCTGAAGAAGCGACATTGGCCACAAAACTTGAGGACCATGTCTGTACCTCTACATATCTGTGGGGCTTCTATGTTTTTAAGTGTTAACATTTTTTCAACGATTACAACTCTGTTATTGCTGTAATTTTTGTATACTTTGTAGTAAATGTAATTTTTATAACTACCTTGCTTAATGTCCGGGCACTGAGATAGTCCTTAAAGGGGTTGTAAAGTTACAAGTTTTTTTACCTTAATGCATCCTATGCATTAAGGTAAAAAAACATCTAGCAGCACCGCCCCCCCGAGCCCCCGTTGTACTTACCTGACCGTTCGAATCTCCCGGGCGCGTCCACGTCGTCCTCTTCGGTTCCCAGCCTGGCCGTTGATTGGCTAGGCTGGGCGGATTGATAGCAGCGCAGCCATTGGCTAGCGCTGCTGTCAATCAGAGCGGATGGCGCGGCGCGCTGGGGGGCGGAGCCGAGTGATACAGTCGGCGGCTATGGCCGCCGCTGTATCACGGGAGCGCGCTCACAAAAGCTTTCCTCCGTGCGAGCGCCCTCGCATGAAGAGGGAAAGCTTTTGCGAGGAGGAGCCCAGACAGCCGCCGAGGGACCCCAGAAGACAGCTTTCCGGGCCACTCTGTGCAAAACGAACTGCACAGTGGAGGTAAGTATAACATGTTTGTTATTTTTTTAGTGTCCTTTTAATATCATTGGCGTCTTAAGGCAACATTTGGAGTAGCCCTTGACAATCCCCTTTCCCTTCAAGATCTATACGTGTAATATTTTAAAGCTGAAACACAATCATAAAATACATAGAAAGCAGATGCCAAAGAGTTTATTTCTGTTGAGTTATGAGATTTACACAGCTCTTCCACACTGCACCACCCTGTCTAGGCAGGAAAAATACCAGTATGATAAGCTCAATTACCTTTTTCCTTTCCTATCACTATGCCCCTTGTTAGTACATCATCACTGCAGCACAGCTATTTGTCTCCTTGTGCTGCTTCCAGGGCCGGGACAAGGAGTGGGCAGGAGGATAAGCTGCCATGAGTGCAATAATTTGCTGTAGGGATAAGGATGCCCTCCTTCTTTAACAAGGCTGATAGGAGTAGTGACCGTGGTAAGACTACTCCTGTTAGCCCAGCACTAGGAGTGGCAAGGAAAGGAGAGAGCTGGGAGCCAATGCTGGCTCTCTCTCCTCCCCCCTTCCTGCAAGTGCAGTGCTCCTGTGTTTAGAAGCCATTTGACATCTTGAACACATGCTGTGAACAAAGGCCTGCATGCCGAAACGTGTCTGTGTGTTTCTTTTTATCATGGTCATACAACAACAATAAAATTGAAGACTGAATTTCCCGTGGTGCCAGCTCTTCTATGTACATCTTTTCCCTGGGTGACCTTCTCCCTGCTTCTTCCTTCTCCAAGTCCAGACTTGTAAAAGGACAAGAGGCTGATATCAACCCAAATTCAGGTACACATACTGCTGATTATAAACAAATGAATTTGGAGCTGCATTAATTTGTGATTTTTATATATGCCTGGAGTTTAGCTTTCAACTAAATTCAATGATTTTCCTAAATTAATCCATAAATAAACGAAAGGGTGAACTTTGTATTTTCTTAGAATTTTGCTTTATTGTTTTTTTTGCGTTTTAAACTTGTGAGGTCTAGGGTGCCTTTTAGACATACATGATCTGCCTCTGACCATTGTCTTGTACTTTTGCCAGCACGCAGTAAACACAAATATTCGTTTCTGCTAAATGTCCATGTTTATGACAATAGAAATGGGCCACTTATTACAATGATCTGTAGTTATTAAGGCATGCATTCTGAACGATTTGCACCTCTGAGAGCCAATGGTTGTGCATGGTATGGTAAAATCATGGGACCCTTATCTGACGAAGTCCAAAAAAAACTCTGGATTTATCATCTGTCTTTTTGGGCTTGTAGGCAACTCTACTAAAAAAGAACCTAGGACTCCTCGTCTTCTGGGGTCACTCAGTGGCTGTCTTGGCTCCTCCCCGCAATAATTAACCCCCGTTTTGGGAAGCGCTCTCCCAAGGGGGTTAGCTTGGGAGAGCGCTCGGCCCCGGCGCTCCACGTCATTGATTTGATTGACAGCAGTGGGAGCCAATGGCTGCGCTGCTATCAATCTCCAATGAAGAGCCGCCTCAAGCTGTGGGAAACCATCGCGAGATCGCGCCCAAAGAGTTTCGTGGCTCAGGTAAGTAAATCAGGGGGGGGGGAGGGTGCTGGGGGGCCAGAGTGCAAGGTGTTTTTTCACCTTAATGCAAAAGATGCATTAAGGTGAAAAAACACAAAGCTTTACAACCCCTTTAAGTATATTTTCTTTTTTGCACTCTTATATGTTTAAAGCTTTCAGCCGTACACATATAGGTGGTCTCCCTGCTGGTGGGTTTTGATGCCAAGAGGCCACATTTATGTGTCATAAATGTAAGAGCAGTAATTTAGGAGAGAAAGGGCTAAGTGAAACTGAATGTCCTCCAGCTAGGAAATAAGGCAAGCTCTATATGAACATTGCTGTATTGAAAATGAATACAAATTATTAAGAAAGAAACCCAACCTTCTTTTTTTTTTATTAACTGCTTCCCATCCATGTCATTATAAATTGATGGACGGACGGGATCCCTATTGTTCTGGGAGGATATGACGTCTTCCCGAAAACACAACTTGGCCACTCTGGTTAGCCCTCCGACGTGATCTGTCACCCTCTGCGTCCACTGGATGTAGCGGGTGCCTAATCACAACAATAGACAGTGTCTACCCTCTGTCATTCAGTAATAATTGTTTATTATAGCAGTGAAATTCACTACTAGAAGCAAGTATAGAATGTAAAAAATAAAAATAAAATCCTAATCAACTCCCTAGAGTGGTACAGGATTGCTATGGTAACATTGTATTGCTCTGGTCACAGCATGTAAAAATTTTAATAAAACAAATATATATATATATATTGTAACAGAATGGCCCGTGACACCCAGAGACGTTGGAAGGATGAGAGATACTCTTGTGCCAGCAGCAACAATAACTCTTGGGTCGAAATCCACCCTGTGCCCTTTTGGGTGTAGGGTGGCTAATAGTGAATTATAATTCCTTTACTAACAGATGGGACATTATTAATACTTCATATTTCAGGACTGAGATATCACAAGGAGTTCATGATGACATGACCAGGTCAACCAGACAGTGACTCATACCTTTGTATAATAGGCTATTGAAATATCTTAAGGTGTTGGCTATTCACTGTGAAGACATTCCGTTGAAAAGGTGTTGATTTCACCCACTCTCACAAGACTCTGCCATTGTGTGATAAAGCTGTCTAGATAACGTATTCAGCTAGATGTCTGTGTATTATTCAAGGTTAATTGAACTCTATTAATGATGCGGTTCCGTCATGTCTAGCTACCAATTAAAGAATTATCCTCAGTGAGTGAATAGGGGGGTGGGGACTGCATTGTCCTGTGATGAACTGTATTATGCTGTACTGGATATATAAGCAAGAAAACCAATAAAGTCATTCATACATTTTGGAAACTAGAGAACGGAGCGCAGTCTCGTTTATTCTGGGAAATGGAATGGATCGTGTCTGCCTGGTTGTTGGTGTGTCGGATAAGCTTGTCGTGGTTGGATGGAAGGTCGTAAGCGGTGGTGACCGTTACATATATATATATATATATATATATATATATATTTTTTTTTTAAAGTATACATTTTTTTATTTAATTTTTACATACTGTCACCAGTCAATGTCCTTGTTCACAACCACACCAGTTATATCAGTTATATGATGACACTGTACTGCACTGGTGACAAAGTATGTTTGTTTCTTAATTTCCCCCCCAAAAATTACATTTTCAGGCCACAATAAATTAGATAGGCCATCAGTACATTAGGATTGATCAATTTTCATATATATTTATACCATAGTTTATAGACTCTAGAACTTTTTTTCAGATTAAATAATATACACTGATTTGGGTTATTTTCACCAAAGAAATGTAGCAGAATACAATCTGACCTAAATTTATGAAGAAAGATTATTTATTTGCAAAATGTAATAAAAGGAACACAAGAAAATGCTTTTTTTTTTTTTAAATGTTTATTTAGCAAAAAAAACCCTGTAAAAAAACATGCAAAGGTATGGACCTCATTCAAAATGTGACCTGAAAGTTGGCCTGTGCAGAAAGGGGGTAAAAGTGCCCAATATTGAAGTAGTTACAGATTAAGGGGTAGTTAGTTCAGATTTTGCTACAGGGCCCTGTCATTTTTGTTTTCCTTTTCTTCTTTAGGATTCAACAGTTCACGCTTTATAAAAAGAAGCCTGTTTGAAGCATCCTTCATATTATATTATATCATACACATTTTCATGAAGCCAAGTGTAACCCTTGCTTATGTGGACTCTGGTCCTTGGTATTTGAGGCACTCAAGTCAATATTGACTTTTCTAAAGTCAAAGTTAGGTGATGTTTCCATAATGACTAGCCAAGGATGACCTAGTATTAAGATATTGCCAAAGCAATAATTTGCTTCTCATGGTTAAGCCAAAAAGAATACACACTGCAGAAAGTAGCCATAGTTATGACATACCTTCTAAGCGAATGCCAAGGTGATATAAGATGACTCAAAAAAGCCACAAAAAAAATGAACCAAGAAATAAAATTAAACCAGAAAAGGAAATCCAAATGTTAAGTAATTGTGTTTTCACAAAAATGACTTACTTCATCAAACAATCGTTCGATGAGTAATTCCAACCAACCAACCAATCAAAAAAAAAAAAACACAACTGACTTGATTGGAATGGATTAGAACAGAATCATTATAAATAAGAAAGGTCAAGACTTTATAGCTGCACTGTTTTTTTTTTTGTTGGATGCAGCGAGGTCTTAAGCTGTCCATAGAGATGAGCTAATGGTTGCCTGTTCCAACTGTTGTTCTCATGTCTTGGGGAAGCCTTAGACAGTCCCACCCAACAGTTCTTAGAAAACCTCATTCATTTGAGTTATATGTCCTAGGTAAGCCCGTGCTGTAACTGCCTACACCAGCAGGGGGTAATGAAATACAATCCTAATTATGACTGAAGTTGTTCCAAATTATATTGCGAGATGTCAGATCTTGTTGTACGTCCAATCATTCTTTGACATCAATGTCCAGCTCAAGCTGTTTACTCGCTTATCCAATTTCAAACAGTAACTGTTGTTTCTCCTTGCTGTAATTTCATGGTTATATACTCTTGTGGAATATTTTGCTTGTTATTGCTTAAAACATATCTGTGCGTAGCGGTACCCCCGTAGGAGCTGATGGTGATTGTGGTCCATCTCCCACCGGTCGGTAAGTGTCTGGGAGCGATCCGGGATGAGGGGGCGGCTGTTCGTTTCTGTCCGCCCCCTCTCGATCGCTCCCAGCGAATCCGCTTCCTCCCCCGATGCCCGCCCTATGCCTGTGTAATGTAAACACAGGCAGAGGAAGTGATGTCAGCTCTCCTCTCGGCGGTATTATTTGATCCGGCTTGAGGAGAAGACATCACATAGTAAGTCGCACCAACACTACACTGACACCATACACATAGGCACATTTAACCCCTTCAGATCACCCCCCCCCCCAGCCCCCTATCACAGTGTCACTAATAGCAGTGATCATATATTTACTGATTACTGCATTTAGTGTCAGTGTGACAGTTAGTGTGACAGGCAGTTAGTGTTAGGTCCCTACCGCCCCTAATAAAGGTTTAACCCCTTGATCACCTCCCTAGTTAACCCTTTCACCCCCTATTGCCAGTGTCACTAAGCGATCGGTTTTCTGATCGCTGTATTAGTGTCACTGTTGCCGCTAGGTAGCTATTTTTTTTTTATATTGCGATTTTTTTTGTGGCTAAATACATTTTGGCCTAAATGTTTGACTAAAATTTAGTTTATTCGATTTTTTTTATAACAAAAAGTATAAAATATATATATTTTTTCCAAAATTTTCTGTCTTTTTCCGTTTATATTGCAAAAAATAAAAATCGCAGGGGCAATCAAATACCATAAAAAAAAGCTCTATTTGTGGGAAGCAAAGGATGCAAATTTTGTTTGGGAGCCACGTCGCAATTGTCTGTTAAAGCGACGCAGTGCCGAATTGTAAAAACACCTTTGGACATTTAGCAGCATATTGGTCCGGGGCTTAAAGCGGATCTCCCATGCAAATACGTTTTTTTTTGGGGGGGGGAGTTAAATAGCCAATAGCAAGGCTTCAAAAAACTCACGTTTCTCGTGTCCAATGTCCACGCCACTCTGTTTCTGTCTGGAATATACACTTATATTCCCTTCGGTCCGCCGTTGCCATTTTAAGTGTGGGCATTATAATTCCACGAGCAGGGACTTCCTGGTTGCGCGCTCGCGTCGGCGAGCAGCGGCGTCAGCGTCTCTGTTGCTGTGACAACGGCAGACGTTACCGCCCCTGATGTTAACCCAGCCTCATAGACCAATACAGCTTAATAGAAACAACGGACTACAAGTGAATCGCGCGATCACAAGGGAGCTATAACTCAAGCTCCCAGAACACACTGTGCTGTGCAGGAAATGAGGAAATGCCCGAGAAAAACCCGAAGGCTGCAGACCGGAAGGAGCTATATTATATCTGGTACTGTACATTTATTATTAAAAAAATATCCGTTTGGGCAATATTTAGGAGCAACTGTAATATTGAGATTATGTTGCAATTCGGGTGGAGCTCCGCTTTAAAGGGTTAGTCACCAAGCGTAGACCCAAAAACAACCAACAGCTCCTCCAGGGATTGTGCTACAGAAATTTAGGATGCAGCGCCAATAACCTAAATGCTATTTACAACAAGTGCAGCTCCAAAAATTAGTAAGTGTGTCTTGAGAGAGTCCTGTCCACACCCGAGCCCAGGCCCAAGGTCACTTCCCTAGACTGGGGAGCTCCCTAAAAGGCAACAACAGCCTAATACTCCATCTCCAGCTTCCACCTGAACAACTCCTCCCTTAGCTGGGCTGACTCTGAGGCCTCATACACACGAGCAGACAGATTTGTTCAAATCTGTCTGTCCGACAGATTTGAACAAATCTGTCTGCTGGGATTTTGGTTTGCTCGCGTGTACACACGAGCAAACCAAAATCCCCGCCAGCAGACAGCGCGCGATTTTTATAGCAATGATCACTGTATAAATGTCAATGGTCCCAAAAAGTGTCAAAAGTGTCCGATCTGTCTGCCTCAATTTCGCAGTCCCACTAAAAATCGCAGATCACCGCCATTACTAGTAAAAAACATAATAATAAAACTGCCATAAATCTATTCCCTATTTTGTAGACACTATGGGGTATATTCACGTACCTCGGCGCATCTTTATGCGGGCGTAAATCTTCTTTACGCTACGCCGACACAACATTGAGAGGCAAGCATGGAATTCACAAAGCAAATGCTCCCAACGTTGCGCCGGCGTAGCGTATATTAGTCGGCGTAAGTCGACATAAGTCAAAGTAGATGGAAGTGGGCTGGAAGTGGGCATGTAACATTTAAATGAAGTCTGACCCCATGCAAATGATGGGCTGAGTTTCAAACAAGTACTAAAAACGAACAGTGCATGCGTCGTATCTTGGACGCATCACAGTGCGCATGCTCAGAGTCACGTCGAAATAACTGCCTAAGATACTTCAAAACACTGCCTACGACGTGAACGTAACCTACGCACAGCCCTATTTACGTGCTACGTAAACGGCATAAAAATAGACGGCGTTCGTTCCCTGGTCCATACCTTTGCATGGGTTGCACCTCCTATATGAGGAATAACTTTATGCCAGACGTAACCCTTACGCAAATCGCTTAAAACATGCGCCGGGCACAAGTACGTTCGTGAATTATCGTATCTTACTCATTTGCATATTTAAAATGTGAACGCCAGATGCGTCCAGCGTAACTATGCGCCCCCACGATACGCCGGCGTAGGCAAGTTACGTCGGGAGGTTGAAGCCTTATTTTTCGACGTATCTAGCTTTGGGAGTCGACGCAAAGATAAAACGGCGCACATTTGTACTTACAACGGCATATCTCGAGATACGTCGGTGTAAGTGCTACATGCTACGTGAATCCGGGCCTATGACTTTTGTGAAAACCAATCAATATACTGTATGCTTGTTGCTATTTTACATATACAGAATACATATTGGCCTAAACTGATGAAGAATTTATTTTAGATTTTTAATTTTTTTGGGGTATATTTATTATAGCAGTAAACAATATACTGTATATATTTTTTTTAAATTGTTGCTATTTTTGTTTATAGCGCAAAAAATAAAAACTGCAGAGGTGATCAAATACCACCAAAAGAAAGCTCTATTTGTGGGAAAAAAAGGACGTATTTATCGGGGTATTGCGCGCTCCGGCGTATAGCGCGCACCCCTAATGTGGACCTGTAAAAAAAAACATTTTAGTACTTTTAGTACTTACAGTTTTGGTGTCTTGATCGGCGTCCATCGGCGGCCTTGTCCGGTCCGGCGTCAGTCTTCGGCATCAGTGGTGTCCTCCCGGCTTCTCCAGCGCACGCCTCGAGTCGAATCCCCGCTTCCCGCGCTCAGTTTGAACGCCTCCGCTGACATATACCGAGTGCAGTACACTCGGGTACATTCATTCACTCGGCTTCGCTCGTGCTCACGCTCTGTGAAGTTTATGCGTGAGCACGAGCGAAGCCGAGCCTGGCCGAATGTACCTGAGTGTACTGCACTCGGTATATGCCGGTGGCTCACTTCAAACTGAGCGTGGAAAGCTGGTATCGGCGCATATCGCACACCCATGATTTCCCCCTTATTTTAAAGGGAAAAAAGTGTACGGTATACGCCGATAAATACAGTACTTTTTTGGGTACAGTGTCGCACAACCACGCAATTGCCAGTTAAAGCGACTCAGTACCGTATTGCAAAAATGGCCTGATCATTAAGGGGCAAATCCTTCTGGTCCTTAAGCAGTTAAAATGTTCATATTAACAATATATAGAATCATATATACAGAGACCATTTCTCTCTCTTAACCTCCAGAAATCTTCTTAAGGAAACGAGCTGGTAGATAACATTTGCAGTTCACAAAACGCTCACTGGGCTGTACTCAATCATTATATATTGCCATTCCCCGCCGTGGTAAAATGATTTTTTACTGGCGGATTTGCAACTCAAAACAAAATGAAACATCTAACTGGAGCAAGAAGGTGTATTTACTCAAAAATATTCTAATTCTGCGGTGTTATGTAAGGACACTCGGAGAAGCTGGATTAATGCTGATGATTAATTCAGCACATCTGAAGAAAATAACCTAAAGCATTTCATTGCTATGAAAGAGATATTAACCATGGAGAGACACATGTGTCATTCATTGCTTGCCATTTCTCAAAGTCCATTACCGCTAAAACGCTATGAAAAATGTGCATTTAAATGTGATTTTTAAATGGCATGGATTATTGGAATCTTTTTTGTCTTTCATTGACATGTGGGACTGGTAGGTAAAATATTATTTAGGTTATCTTTACACTGAACTCTTCACCAGCTATAGAGGATAAAGTCACAGCCCGGGGTCTTATAAAAATGCTATACAGTATGTTAGATTTAATTTTTAGAAAATGTTGGATATGTGGTTAGCTCTGATATTTCTGTCACTTTAAATGCCCATTTGTACTGTTTTATATATTCCCGATTCACTATAAAATGCATGTATCATGGTTCACCATAATAAGATATGGAATTTGATAAAATGGGGAAAGCAGTACCATTCCAAATGGTAGACTCTTGACCTCCATGGCAGTATTGGGCGGCAACAAGGAAACCCGTCTCCATTCCTATTGCCATGACTGTGATAAATGGAAGGTCGCACACCAAAAATGTCACTTTGTAAAATGTTATTCAGCCACAATCAGCCGGCAGTGAGTCTCTGCCCAGGAACATCCCACTATCCCACTCTACAGTTCGCTGCCCACCAGGTGGGTGCTTCCTAAGGGGGGCCTCACTGCTGGCTGGCTGTGACTGAATAAAGTTTTACCAAGTGACGTTTTTTGTGATGACCTTCCATTCATGCAGTGCATTTTGAACAAAGGTGACAGGTCCTTTTTTTTGTGCTTTCTTCTCTTTTCTACTCAGTTGTGACATTACACTGCTTGTATATCAAGACATCACGTGTATATCAAGTCAAAATTCACTTAAAAATTTAGCTTGTCTTGTAAAATCCTCTCAAACCAAGTTACTCTCAAACCAAGGTTTTACTGTGTATGTCAGTGGCAGCTGGTGCTTCAAATTTTTTTTGGGGGGGTGCAAACAAAACTGAAAAATCAATTGCAGCCACTGTGCTCATAAAACGCAGCTACTGTGCCCAAACGCAGCCACTGTGCCATCAAACACAGCCACCGTACCCATCAATTGCTGCCAGTGTACCCATCAATTGCTGTCACTGTGCCCATCAATTACCACTACTGTGCCCCATAAATTGCTGCCAGTGTGCCCATCAATTGCTGCCACTGTGCCCATCATTTGGCGCTACTGTGCCCCATCAATTGCTGCCACTGTGCCCCATCAATTGCTGCCAGTGTGCCCATCAATTGCCGCTACTGTGCCCCATCAATTGCCGCTACTGTGCCCCATCAAATGCTGCCCCAGTGTTCATCCCCCACCCGGCACTTACCTGTCTCTGGTCACGCTGCTGTCCTCTACGCTCCAAGTCCTCGATGTCTTCTCTCATTCTATTCCCATCCTCTGCTATGATTGGACGCCCTAATAGGCATCCAATCACAGCGCCTGCTTCAGCCATTTTGGAAGCCTATTAGAGCCTATGGCTCTAATCAGGACACCTATTAGAGCCCATGGCTTTAATCAGGCACTTCCAAAAACACCTAGGGGCTGGACACCTAAATAGGGGGTGGTAGTGGCGGCCATAGATAGAATGCAATGCAATAATCTATCGATGGTGAGAGAGGGGTGACAGGAGAGAGGGGGCGGCGCTCCTGCACCCTTTGTGGACGCACTGCCACTGGTATGTCGTGTTTTTTTATTTTGCCCAGTTATCTACTTTACCCTTTTCCCACTGGCACAATGCATATATGTACCAACAGGGTGGGTGGACGGGCCTTAACAATAAGCCACAACACATATACTGTACATCCATGGGACTTCAAGTTTCTGCTCAAGGTGTCAAATGATTGCAAAGCCGCCTCTGCCTCCTAGCCTTAACACCCACTTAAAGTGTAACCGGAAGGTAGTGGCAAACGATTAAAGTTCCTCTGAATGATCATGGGAGAAGCCAGAGTTGCTTTCCTTCTGCTTAGTCACAAATGCAATGCAGCTTGGTCTGTGACTGTCCTCAGTCTGCAACTCAGACAAATTATAACTAGCAAAGAAGGTGCATGTAGGAGGGGGCAAAGCACTGCAAATTCAAATAAAAAATTTACAGAAATTATTGTCACTAGCCAGAATGAGAATATAATTGATGAAATGTCTAACATTTTAATAAAGTAGAGGTCTTAGTTGAATATATTTTCATAAATGTGTATATTGAAGTGCCTATAATCTTTTGCGCAGGAAGGATTTTGATGACCATCACTGCAAGGTATAGGTAGCTGGAAGTAGCAAGATAATAATGGAAAAATTACCAATACCATTGACACCCAGCCTTTGTTAGTGCCTGGGTCACATTCCAAAATTCCAATATCTTTAGTGAATAGGTAATAAGGATATTTGTTGTGAAGGTGATATCTTCAAATAGCAAGCTAAGTGGGAATTGCCCCTGGTTCACTAATGTACTAAAAAAAAAAAAGGCACCCAGAATTCATTCATATGTTGGTGGCTTTGGCCAATTATGGCTCAAGGGGTTTAGTACACGCCCCACACTATAAAAGGCCGCCTGCAGTGCGGCCTTGTGTAGTGTGTTGCGGCAGTTAACAGAGAACAGAGAGAGACAGAGAGAGTGTCATTTTTTGCAGGTAGAGCAGGCAAGCAGGCAGGCTAGTCAGTTAATGTTACAGTGTGTAGAGGACATATATACATCCCAGGTGTTGTACATATATTTATACACTGTATAGCTTAGCTAGATCAGTTCTTCCTAATTTACTGGCAGGCGATTGTGCTATTTAAAGATGTTATCACAGGCATACTATAGACACCCAGCAGGTACAATATATAAAATAATTTTTCATTTATTTTTATTTTTTTAAGCATCATTAAAATCACTGCTCCTGGAGCAGTGATTTTAATGATGCTTAAATTAAAAAAAAAAATAATGAAAAATTCCTTTAAATATTGTACCTGCTGGGTGTCTATAGTTTGCCTGTGAAAACGTCTTTGAGAACCCGGGTCTTGCCCGAGGGAACATGTATCAATGAAAAAAATGTTTTAAAAACGGTCTTTTTTTTAGGAGTTCTTCTCCTGAAAAAACAACCGTTTTTAAAACTTTTTACCATTGATACATGTTCCCTGGGGCAAGACCCAGGTTCTCAAAGACATTTTATGACAATAACTTGCATATTAGGCTTTAAAATGAGCACTTTTGAATTTAAACGTTCGAGTCCCATAGACGTCAATGGGGTTCTAAATGTTTGCGCGAACGTTCGGTCCGTTCGAAGGTTCTGGTGCGAACTGAATGGGGGGGTGTTCGGCTCATCCCTACTCCTGATTTGCTCACGGGCTGTGATTGACAGCAGTGGGAGCCAATGGCTCCTGCTTTTTCCAAAAGCCAACCAAGAGTGCGGGTGCCTGGAGAGACAAGGCTCTCGTTAACATTGCTGGATCGATAGGGGATTCAGGTAAGTATTAGGGGGCTGGGGATATCTGCACACAGAAAAAAATTCGTTAAAAATTTGCTTTATATGTCAAATCTACTTTTTTCCCCACTTCTATAGATTTAAAATGTATTTTATAAAGCCATTCAAAGTGTAAAGATAATGAACACTTTTAGGTAACCAGTAAATGACATATCAATGAAAGATGAATCCTGACTAGTTGCTCTGGGACTATGGTACTTTTTTCTTTTGACTGTTGAACACATCTTTCTTCTTTTACATTTTTTTTTTTCAATTTAGGAGTAGTTTTATTTTTTCTTTATATTTTAAGCTAGACTTTATTTCACCCGATCTCATGTACAATAAAGTAGATGTTCATCCTGGCTTAATGACATTCAGTGAGCTAAAGCAGGGGGTTTGATTTACCAAGGCAACAAGTCTGTTTACTATGCATTAAAATTTAGCAGAGAAGCTCTGCTGACTTCCATCATCCAATTGGGTGGAAGAAAAAAGACAGTTTTGATTTATTTTCCTTGTTTGACACAGACCCTTACAGGTTCAGTTGATTTGTCCCAGGTAGGTTCCCTTCTGGGCTCCCAGGCAGCCAGGCACACGTCACTTGAATGGTCCTTCTGAATGTGCTTTTAGGCTTTACTGCTGGTTAAAATTGATTGGGGTGTAGAGAAAAACATTGCGATACCACAGAGTATAGTAAATAATTCAAGGACTCTTTCTCTTCTGTCTACTTTCTTTAGGGGCACACCTCTCTTGTCAAAGACCAGAGGACTTATACACATTGCTATAGCGCCTGGCCACCAGACCAGGGCAGACGCTAACAGTAAACAACAGACTACTTGCAGTTCAGCAGACAGATAGCTTGGTTCAATGACAGTCCAGGTAAAGGCAGGCTGAGTTCAGGGAATGGTCCAATATCCGATCCAATGACAGTCTAGGTAAAAAGGCAGGCCGAGTTCAGGGAATAGTCCAATATCCGATCCAATGACAGTCTAGGTAAAAAGGCAGGCCGAGATCAGGGAATAGTCCAATATCCGATCCGGGTCATACACAGGGGAATCCAACAGCAAAGCAATTGAGACAAATGGGAGGCTTGAACAGGAACAATCCACCTATACAGTATCTGTTCACATCTGAGCGGCCCATTCTGCTTCATCAGACTCAACAGAAAAAAAGTTTGTGTTTATGTGCACTTGAAGGTGGGATGGAAGGGGCGGCAAGAAGATGGTGCCTGAGCCTACAGAGGTACTGTATGGTAGATTGCCTTGTCCTCTATGTTCCCCATCAACTTGCTAGGCACCAAGTACTGGTGCACATGTGAGACCTACCCCGTGTGGATTCTTCTGGGCTATGTTAGGCACTGTGTTACAGGGCCACTTTACTGCATACATGGGGTATCTTTGTCTTTGTGCCATCTTCATCCATGCCTAAAGACAAGGCAGAGGTTTCCGTGGGGGAATACTCAACCTTAAGATGAACCTCTACACTTAGAATACAGTGACCAGACATCCCCGGTTTCCGGGGAAAGTCCTCGAATTGAGGACACTTGAATTGAGGACACTGTCTCCGGACCAAGTCTGTCCCCGATTTTGTCCCCGGATTGGATTTGCACAGGGGCTGGGGCAATTTCAAACAAAGTCGGTGCAGAATTAAAATAAAAAAAATAAAAGTCAGAGATTCAGCCCCCTCACTCCTACTAGCTTAGGGGGGTCTATCTTTTCCTTTATCTGTGCCCCTTTCTGATAATCATGTGCTAGTCGGAACGGAGCTAATATTTCTTCAGTCTCGGGTACATGCCCATTCAGCTCCGCACGCATGTTCTTCTGCCTTGGCTCAAGTCCCGGCCAGCCGCCTGCCTGCCTGCTTATCTCCTTGCCTTCCCTGGCAGAGTGATCTTCCTCCGCTCCCCACCCAGTAGTAGCCGAGCCCGGAGAGTAAGACTTGACAGACTGTGAGGCGGGCACAATGATGGGCAGAGAGTTGCTAATTGTCTCCATTACTAGTAAAAAAAAAATATGTCCACGGATTTCATTTGAAAAATCTGGTCACCTTAACTCAGAGGTGAACATACACCATGTACATTGGCACTGCAACTGTTCTCCTTAACTCCGTTCCCTGTGACGATGCACATCTGCAGAGAAACTTGCTGGGCCAATGTCTACACCTGCCTGTCCAGCGTTTTCACTACAATCACCAGTAGTGGAGTGGATCCTGCCGTGCACCCAACTTAAAGTTTTACTAAAACCAGGACCCTGTATTCACTATATCTGGTCTCCCACATTACATAGAACATGGAAATGCAATAGTTTTAGTAAATATAAACTGCTAAATATCTCTTTTCATCAGCAGTATATAATGGTCTTGTGACTTCTATCAGTGTCCCGTTAAAGCTTGTCGGATGGGTTTTCATTCTGCTCAGACTGTTCTATAAGGCTGCAGGACCCCTCACCCTCGGTCTGGACAGTGCTGGTTGGCCCTTTGCTGATCACAGGCACACTCCCAAGAAAAAAAAAAAAAAAAACTAGCAATACACATCAAGCTAAGCATTTGCAGCTTGTCCTCTAGCCACAGTTCTTTTAAGAGATAGTTTGGGGACTGACAAAGGAGGAGATGAACCAAGAAGACAGGATCAAAGAGTATTTCTTCACAATGTGGAGGATTAATCCCTTAGGTTTCAAAGTGAGTATAACAAGCATAGTGGGGTTCACCGCTCCAGGGAAATCCCAAGTGCACTTGTGGATCAGTCCAGGTATATTCGGGTGCTGGCAATGCACTAGGCAATAGAAATTACAAAGAACGGATCGACAGCCGCACACCGGAAAACTCTTGAGTTGTCTTTATTGAAAAAGCATAAGCAGGCACCACAGATACACAGCAAGAATCAAAAAACAGTTGACGCGTTTCACACTTGGTTAGTGCTTATTCATGGCCATAACAAGTATGAGTATAACAAGCATGCTTTACTGCAGATACAGACTGATTATACTGTTGTGGGTTTAGTAACACCTTAACTCTGGACCTTCTGTACTAATTACATGGGTGCATTGTCACAATATTGATTAAAATATTGGAATGGATACATTTGGGACATTTGTTCGCATTATGATATGACTCATTCTATAATCCCCTGCTGGGATGGAATGGAGATCACGCCTGTGAAAGAGGCTTAATGCCTCGTACACACGATCAGAATTTCCGATGGAAAAACTGACTTTTTCCATCGGAAATTCCGTGTGTATGCCCATCGCAAATTCCGTGTGTATGCCCATTGGAATTTCTGAGGAATTCCAATGTGAATTTGGACAGAAAAAGGTCCGATCGTGTGTACGAGGCATTAGATTGAGTTTTCTCATGGTGACAACAGTAGACAATGCCTGCATAAAGTGTTGAAACATCCACTTGAAGTCTCCATCAGAAGATTGTGTGACAAGGTGACAATGCAGAAGTACAACCAAGAGACAGGGGCATGGAGTGTAGACGTCCTATAGCAGGAAGTGTCTAAACACAGACCTTCATGGCAGGATCACCAGAGATTACATTGAACAAAAGCTGTGGATTAAAAATATTGAAATTCTTTTTGAAATTACAATCATATATTGAAGATTATACTGTATGAGACTTTTTAATATGTGCTATAACTTCAATGCACACGTATACTGTAGGGAAATGTAATTCCTTAGTGGAGGTGAAAGCTCAACACATATTTTTAATATCAATATGAATAAAGTATTTCCTAGACTCTAATATTTTCATTGAATAATCATACAACTAATTGCTATTGACAGTAGAGAGAAGCGTACAGGGAAGATGTTTAATGTCAGTGATTCATGTAATTGTGTAAAAAGTACTGGAAACAAAAAAGAGAAGATCGAAGGGGAATGGTATGTGTCACTGCAATTTACAGCGCACACACCATATTGATTCATTGTTCTACTGCACCTGTACCATTGTTACATTAACTTGATAGTCTGATTAAAACAGAGCTTAGGGTATGAATGAGAAGAAACAAGCCATTATCCAGAAAATAATATGCCGACTTCAAATTGAATGTTCTTACTTTAAGGCACAGTAATCACACAGCTTTTTTTCTGATCTCATTCTACCCAGGTTATCTCCAAATCCCGAACTTAAAGGTGCATGTTGCTCTCCTCCTTGGTTTTCACATTTGTACTATTAATAAAAACATTTTAGTGGTTTAGTCTTTCTTTCTCTTTCTTTCTTTCTTTCTTGTTTCTCTATTTATTTATCTCTTTCTTTCTTGTTTCTCTATTTATTTATCTCTTTCTTGTTTCTTTCTTTCTTTCTTGTTTCTCTATTTATTTATCTCTTTCTTTCTTGTTTCTCTATTTATTTATCTCTTTCTTGTTTCTTTCTTTCTTTCTTGTTTGTTTGTTTCTTTGTTTGTTAATTTCTTTCTTTCTTTCTTTCTTTCTTTCTTTCTTTCTTTCTTTCTTTCTTTCTTTCGTGTTTCTCTATTTATTTATCTCTTTCTTTCTTTCTTTCTTGTTTCTCTATTTATTTCTCTCTTTCTTTCTTTCTTTCTTTCTTTCTTTCTTTCTTTCTTTCTTTCTTTCTTTCTTTCTTTCTTTCTTTCTTTCTCTCTCTCTCTTTCTTTCTTTCTTTCTTTCTTGTTTCTCTATTTATTTATCTATTTCTTTCTTTCTTTCTTGTTTCTCTATTTATTTACCTCTTTCTTGTTTCTTTCTTTCTTTCTTGTTTCTCTTTCTTTCTTTCTTTCTTTCTTTCTTTCTTTCTTTCTTTCTTTCTTTCTTTCTTTCTTTCTTTCTTTCATTCTTGTTTCTCTATTTATTTATCTTTCTTGTTTCTCTTTCTTTCTTTTTTGTTTCTCTCTTTCTTTCTTGTTTCTCTCTTTCTTTCTTGTTTCTTTTTTTCTTTCTTCTTGTTTCTTTCTTTCTTTCTTTCTTTCTTGTTTATTTCTTTCTTTCTTTATTTCTTTCTTTCATTCTTGTTTCTCTATTTATTTATCTCTTTCTTGTTTCTCTTTCTTTCTTTTTTGTTTCTCTCTTTCTTTCTTGTTTCTCTCTTTCTTTCTTGTTTCTTTTTTTCTTTCTTCTTGTTTCTTTCTTTCTTTCTTGTTTATTTTTTTCTTTCTTTATTTCTTGTTTCTTTCTTGTTTCTTTCTTTCTTTCTTTCTTTCTTTCTTTCTTTCTTTCTTTCTTTCTTTCTTTCTTTCTTTCTTTCTTTCAGTCCCCCTAATACATACCCAAGCTCCCCTTTCTATTGTAGGATTGTCTTGGCTGCTCAGGACTCCCCTCCTCATTAGCTGAAACAGCAGCACGGCGCTATTCGCTCCTGCTGCTGTCAAGCAAAGTCAGTCAGCCAATGAGAGAAAGGGGGCAGTGCTGGGCTGCAGCTCTGTGTCTCAATGGATACAGTGAGCTGTATCTCAGCTCAGGTGCCCCCGTAGCGGCCTTGCTTAGTTTGGGGGCACTCATCAGGAGGGAGGGGCCAGGAGAGCCAAAGAGGGACCCAAGAAGAGGAGTATACAGGCTGTTCTGTTAAAAAATCCACTGCACAGGACAGGTAAGTATAACGGGCCGGATCCACAAAGCATTACGGCGGCGTATCTCCAGATACGCTGCCTTAATTTCAAATTTGAGCCGGCGTATCTTTGTTTTGTATCCACAAAACAAGATACGCCGAAATTACGCTAAAATACGACTGGCGTAAGTCTATTACGCCGTCGTATCTTAGTTGCATATTTACGCTGGACGCTAGGGGCGCTTCCGTAGATGTTCAGCGTAAAATATGCAAATGAGATAGATATGCCAATCCACGAACGTACGTACGCCCGGCGCATTTTTTTAACGTTGTTTGCGTAAGCGTATGTCCGGCGTAAAGTTACCCCTGCTCTATAGGGGCGTACGCAATGTTAAGTATGGACGTCGGGACAGCGTCAAATTTTCCGTCGTTTACATTAAACGTTCGCGAATAGAGAATAAAGCATTGACTATTTGCGACGTGATTTTGCACATGCACAGTGGGATACCTCCACGGACGACGCACGCGCAGTAAAAAAAAATAGCATTTACATCGGGTCACGAATAATTTACTGTAAATAAAACACGCCCACCTCTTCCCCATTTAAATTAGACGCGCGTACGCTGGCCCATTTTACGCTAGGCCGCGGTAACTTAGGACGCAAGTGCTTTGTGAATACGGCACTTGCCATTCTAACTTACGGCGGCGTAGCGTAAATGATATATGCTACGCCCGGCAGAGAGTTACGCCGGGCTTCGTGGATCTGGCCCAACAAGACTTTGAAATCACTTTAAGTGTTATGCTGGTCTGTTTTCTGTTTCTCCACCATATTCAAAATGTTGTACCTCTTGGAGTGTTGGGTGAGCATCACAAGGGGTGCTGGTTCTCAAATGATTTGTTTTGAGCATAGGTTTATGTCTCCCCTATTATCAAGTAGATATCTTGATAGTTTTCCCTTGCTAAAGTCAATTTGACATAACGAGTATGGTAGAGCATCAGGAGGCACACACATCAGGCAGAAGCTTCTCTTCTCTTGTGGATTAGCATTGATGTTATTTAGTCACTGAATACTAATCATTTATGAGTGAGATTTATTGCAGTAATAAAAGGCAATTGTTGTTTATATACAGATAGCACTATTTGTTTCTTTTTTGTATCTTTTATGACCATTGTTTATCACTGAAGAACCTCTAGCTTGCCAGTGTAGTGATCAGGTTCCTGGAGCCTAAAGTGGATGTAAACCTGATTCATGAAATTTGAGTTGGGTACATATATGTGCAGTATTTTATTATCTATTTTTAATGAGCTAAGTCTTATAGCTCTCTTCTGAACGGTTCCTCTGTTATTAGCCTGAGAACTCCTGACATATTTTTTTACTTTTTAGACAAAAGCAGCCTGAATCTTTTGTCAAATGAGGTTACTAAAATAGAGTAGCAGAGAGCAGCTCCTATTACAAAACAGCTCTGAGAGTCTCTGCCTATAAGGTTGAAGGCGTTTCACATTTTTTATCACATTGAATTTTGCACTGGTTGGAAAACTGCACACATAAGTCCAAATCTCTGTGGCTTAAGGGACTTTTCACATTGGATTTTATGGACATAATTGTTGTTTAAATTTTAGTTAATTTTCACAATTTTGTGTTTTATTGTACCACTGGAGATTGGAATTGCACAACGAATAGTAATTATTAAGTCTCGTACACACGAGGACCGTTCTCATCGGTTAACTGATGAAGTTGACTGATGGTCTGATGTGCCTACACACCATCGGTTAAAAAAACGATCGTGTTAGAACGTGGTGACGTAAAACACAACGACGTGCTGAAAAAAATGAAGTTCAATGCTTCCAAGCATGCGTCGACTTGATTCTGAGCATGCGTGCATTTTTAACCGATGGTCGTGCCTACTGACGATCAGTTTTGACCTATCGGTTAGGCGTCCATCGGTTAAATTTTAAAGCAAGTTAGCTTTTTTTTAACCGAAGGTTAATTAACCGATGGGGCCCACACACGATCGGTTTTGACCAATGAAAATGGTCCATCAGACCGCTGTCCTTTGGTTAACCGATCTTGTGTACGCGGCCTAAGGTTTAGCGTGGCATATTTGAGCCTGTATTCTTTATGCCCACAGACACTATCACCATTTTATAAACCAGGAAACATAATTGGAAGGGAAAATATTTTATCCTTAAATACTAAAGAATAGAAAATATATCCTGGGTCAGATTATTAAATTCAAATCTACAATAAAGCATTTTAATGACTTACTGTATGTCATATAACACTATTGAATATAGAAGACAGCATTTTGACAATTATTCTAGTGGACCTGTAGGTCTTATGTTTTTGTTATTATGTTTTTATGTTTATCTTCTGTGCTTACATTTTTGCTGCTATTAGTTGTTTTTCAGAACATGTTTTTTCAGTTCAAATTATATTATGTGTCACCACTATATAACAACCTTGGCCCAGATTCACAGAGCGATTACGCGTGCGCAACTGCTGTTGCGCGTGCGTAAGTCTAAATGTGCGCGTGCGTATAGTTGCACGCGATTCACAAAACAATATACGCCAGAAATCTACGTTTTTTGGTCCGGCGTAATTGAGTTAGACATTCGCTTCCCTTCGCGCAAAACTGCGCTAGACACACCATCGATTTGCTAGCCAAATATGCTAATGAGGGAGTTACGGGGATTCACAAAAAAACGCAGTTGCTGCGCAGGCTACGCGATGTGCGCAACAGCAAAATGTCCTGTCTTAAGTTAGAGGACCTAAAAGCTGGTCTAAATTTTGAAAAAAAGTCTACTTGTCAGATAAAGCAACACTGTTAGTGAGGAGTTCAGCAGTCACACGTGTTGCCCAACAATCTGTATGCCAACATGCCAGGGGCATCGTCGCGCATAGCTATACTACTGACTTTAGATGAACAAAGAGGGAGGAGGGCACGGAGGATGGCACTAAGGAGGGCACGGGAGATGTTTTTTTTATTTTTTTATTTGCTTATATAAAATTTACAATTTAATCTAATACAATATTCTTATCTGATACAAGCCCCTCACTCTTCACTTGATATATCACACACGCATAGACATCTTTGGCATGAGTGATTCTGAGGTGTCTCGCATCTTCAGATTCACCCCTCATGCCATCATGGAATTACCACAACCTTGCAGGAGGACATCAGCAGCCCAACACATGGCACCACCCATGACACCCATGACAGCTACATATACAATCAGAGCCCCATCCCCACAGATTTCGAACAGAACATGTATGGGGACAGCTGGCTGGTTGGTGAGTGACATGGGAGTCAGGCATGACTATCCCCTCCCGTGATGCACACCTCACAAGTGGCACATGCATGACTAACATCCTCCTGTCTTTTCCCTTCAAGGTGACTCTGCATATGCACTGGAACCCCATCTCATGACCCCATCTCATGCCAGCTCACATTATGCATCTTTGCACGTTAAACACACACATTAATCATGGCACAATGAGAATGCATGCATGCACACCACTATGGTCCCTAGCACACACACCCCACATCCTCATCAAATTGGATTGGCACCAGTCCACCATGCAAGACTGGTGAGCAGTAACGCCACGTCAAGGCTCCAATTATGTCACTGTACATTCATACACCATTCACACGGACCTGGGAATCACTTCTCCCTGGTCCTGGGGAACCCTTCTCCACCAAAATTGAGGATGACACCCCTTTTCCAGCAGGAATGTCACCCCCACATTCAAACAGCATTCACAACCCAAAATATGCAAAAAATGTCAGCAAAACAAAAAAAAAATGCAGAGAAGAAAAAAAAATGCAGAGAACAAAAAAAAAATGCTTTCAAACCAAAAAAAGGGGGGAAAAAATTAATGCCCTCTACGTGAGCCACGCCTGGGGCGCCCCCGGCCACGGCCCAGGCCCCTCAGGGGAGACTCATGGGGGAGGGGAAAAGCCGGGGAAGGAGGAGCAGCCCCTGAGGTCTGCCCACCTGGCGGCCTGCCCTCCAAGGCCACGGCTATTCTGTCCAGGGCAGCACCAAGTGTTGCCGTGTTGCCCTGGATAGCCTGGGTAAGGGCCCTCACATCCTGCCCAACGCCTGCTGCTGTAGTTTGCAGGTCATTTAGGCAGGTTGTGGAGGCCCGGGAGTGGGAGTCCAGGTTACCCAGCCTATCGTTGATGGAGGACAGGCTCTGATCCACCCGCCCCATAGTCTGGCAGAGCTGTCTCAGAAGGCGGGTCTGGATGGCGTGGTTCCTTCTCAGACAGGCGGGCAGGAGATTGGGCGCCCCCCTGGTGCTCTGGGATGACCTCCTGGCTCCAGCTGATGGTTGTGGCCGGGGAGAAGGGGAGGCCCTTGTGAGGGGAGCCATGTTGGGGGAGGAGGGGGGGGCTCCCCCTTAGGGAGGGCAGGCTTCTTGCAGCCAGAGGGGAAGAGTCCGCAGAAACCAAACGTCCAGTGCCTGCCATGGACTCCTCCTCCTCATGATTCTCCTCCTCCTCATGATCGTCCTCCTCATGATCATCCTCCTCCTCTTGTTCCTCCTCCGCGGACTCTGGCCTTGTTGGGGGGGCCTCATTAGGCTGCTGTCCTGGCGTTGGAGCGGTCAGGCCAGATGGCCCTGCACCCTCCTGCACAGCTGTGGATGACACAAACCATTCACAGGTTGGAGGATCCACACACTTGCCACATATTCCCTTTCACCCCCTCCCCCACACATGCTACACACCTGAGAGAAATAAAAACCTTACCTGGCACCGCGGGGACCAGACTTGTGTCAAAGCCTGGCAGGCCCTCCACTTCATGACGGTGAAAGGTCAGGGCCACCACACGCTCCGTCGCTGTAAATCTAATCCGGCATGGTGGGCCCCCTCCTGTGCCCCTGGCATGGGCATTTATTGCGGCCAGTTTTTTTTTCACCTGACGCCGGAGGTCATTTATTTTCTTGTCAATCCCAGACCGGGTCCGTGTCTCCCCCTCCCCCGATGAATTGACCTGCTCCGTGATCATATCCAATATCTCCCTCCTCCTGGCCGGGGTGGTGGTGGCACTCTGCGGGCCGTGGAGGTAACGCCCATAGTCGGTAATGGCCCGGGCAAGAATTCTTTTTTCCCCCACTGTAAAATTAAGCTTTCTTTTTCTCTCAGTCATACTTCCAAACAAACTCACTAGCAGTCACCAAAAATCTGTCACAAATACAAGCACAACCAATCAGGCAAGAACACACACAAAGAGAAAAAGAACACCCAAAAATCACACTAGCACTCAGCAAGAAACAGATACAAAAAAATCAGATGAAAAAATAAAGCAAGAAAACAAACGCTCAGAAATATATCAATCAAACAAACAGTCTCAAACACTTATCAAAATTCACTTTCACAAAACTACCAACAAGCACTAGATCACACAGAACACTAATCTGACAACTACAAAACACACTCTAACGAACAACAGAGCAAAAGCACTTGATTCAATGGGAAGGGACACAAAGGGATGTACTTTTGCAATGGAAGTGCGTTTGTGTGTGTCTATTTATGCTGTCTGCGTAGTTCACAACGTTGCCCTAGTCCATTTCCAATTTCACTGATTGCGCCGCTCCCGAGTTGTGAGCATGCGCACAACGGAGCTGACATGGTTTCCTTCACGCGCGCATTCGCGAGTCGGCCGGCCTTTCATTTGCATGGGGTCACGGCTCATTTCAATGTAACACGCCCATGTCCCTCCCAATTTGTATTACTCCTCCTTACGCCTCAGGAAAAAACCTTACGCTTGCGCAATTTCTTGCGCAAAAGCTACGTGAATAGCGGGATTACGCGGCTAGATTGCGCAAGTCTAACGGAAAAGTGGTGCGCTACGCCGGACCGATAATGCGCCGATCTACGTGAATCTGGGCCCTTGACTCTAGCTCTAAACAATGTGATCACCAGAAAATATGGTATCTGTTAAAGAATATACACATATTATTATTGCAATAGGTATTTAAAGGAAAAGTCATTTTCTGTTATAAGAATACGATATAACTTGAGGATATACAACCACCTGTCATATTTCTTGTTACCTGGGTTGAGCCTTTGAAATATGGTCATACCCATCGCTGCTTTACAACGGTTCTTCCTCTCTTGTTTTAAGAAATACTTTTCTATTCAACCTGATTTAGGCATGCTTGGCTGCATAGTACTATATAATCTTTGTCTGGGAATTTATACACTTATATCGGGTCAAAAATAACAGAATTGTACTCTTGTACTTACTGTGCCGTTGTTATCGTAGGACTTTTACATATGTGCACACTTAGACACCTTAAAAAAACTTGGAGGCATATATACATGCTGCATATAAAGATAGAGATTATACTGTATATACATGTTTTAATTTAACCACTTCAGCCCCGGAGGATTTGGCTTCCCAATGACCGGGCCATTTTTTGCGATTCGGCACAGCGTGGCTTTATCTGACAATTGCGCGGTCGTGCGACGTTGCATCCAAACAAAATGTAAATTTTTTCCCCACAAATAGAGCTTTCTTTTGGTGGTATTTGATCACCTCTGCGGTTTTTTTTTTGCGCTATAAACAAAAAAAAGAGCGACAATTTTGAAAAAAAAAATGCAATATTGTTTACTTGTTGCTTTAATAAATATCCCCCAAAAATATATATAAAAATGATTTTTCTCAGTTTAGGCCGATATATATTCATTCAAAATATTTTTGGTAAAAAAATCGCAATAAGCGTATATATATATATTGGTTTGCGCAAAAGTTATAGGCCCAGATTCACGCCGCCGTAACATAGAGAGGCAAGTATAGTATTCACAAAGCACTTGCTCCGTAAGTTGCGGCGGCGTAGCGTAAATTGGCCGGCGTACTAAGTAAGTAGAAAGGAGGTGGGCGTGATCTATTTAAATTAAGCGTGACCCCATGCAAATGAATGGCCGATCGAACGGCGTATGCGCGCGCATGCTCAAAATCACGTCGCATATACTCCCTAAGATACGACAGGTCAATGCCTACGACGTGAGCGTAACCTACGCACAGCCCTATTCACGTAGTACTACGTAAACGGCGTACGCGACGTAAAATTCAAGGGCGTTGTTCCCTGGCCCATACCTTTACATTACCTACGCCAGCTATATGAGGTAACTTTACGCCGGACGTAAGCCTTACGCAAATCGCGTATATGAAGCAGCCGGGCGCATCTACGTTCGTGGATCGGCGTATCTTACTCATTTGCATATTTAAAATGGTAATGCCAAATTCGTCCAGCGTAAGTATGCGCCCACAAAACGCCGGCGTAGGCAAGTTACGTCGGACAGCCGAAGCCATGTTTTTTGACGTATCTCGCTTTGTGAATTGGCGCAAGTATATGACGGCGCACATTTGTACTTACTACGGCGTATATCGAGATACGCCAATGTAAATGCATCGTGAATCCAGGCCATAGCGTCTACAAAATAGGGGGTAGTTTTATGGCATTTTTTTATAATTTTTTTTTATTAGTTATGGCAACGATCTGCAATTTTTATCATGACTGCGACATTATGGCGGACATATCAGACACTTTTGATGCTATTTTGGGACCATTGTCATTTATACAGCGATCAGTGCTATAAAAATGCACTGATTACTGTGTAAATGACACTGGCAGGGAAGGGGTTAACCACTAGGGGGCAAGGAAGGGGTTAAACGTGTCCTAGGGAGTGAATCTAACTGTGTGGAGGCTGGGCTACTAGTGACAAGTCACTAGGAAGAACAGGGAGATGCCTTGTTTACACAGGCATCTCCCCTTCTGCCTCTCTGTGATACGATCGCGTTTGCGAGGCCCGCGGGCATGGTCAAGGAGAGTGTGGCAGGTGAGCGCGCGCCCACCGCACGGCTTCTTAAAGGGGACGTATGGGTACGCCCATTTGCCTACCGCTGGCATTCTGCCTACTTATATCGGCGTGCAGTGGTCGGCAAGTGGTTAATACAATTATAAATTGCCTGACCTTTTCCATCTGGACATGTCCATGGCTTACATACGGCCTCATTCACATAGGACATTTAAAAAAAATACAAGCACTGCTGCCGGGAAAAAGCCAGCATTAAAAACGTGTCGCTTTTTGGAATAACATATATGGGCATTTATGGAAAAAATTTTCTCGTTTTTTGGCGTTAGCGTTTTATGGCTTTTTTCAGTAAAAAATAAGCCTAAAAACGGCAAACGCGGCTAAACGCGGCTAACAGCTTCTTATAGTGTTTGGCAGTGTTTTTAGGCGTTTTTAATTTTTACAGCTCGTTTTTACTGCTCCTGGAATCACAGGCTGTCGTTTTTCTTCTACTGCCCCTAAACACTTAAGCCTCCAAATGCCTCTGACATTTTATATGTGCATAGACACATGATCTAGCATGGGGAGGGGGGGGGGGCATTTAAAGGCAGTAAAAAAAAAAAACATCAAACGCCCCTAGCAATAGCTGTAAAAATGTCTGTGTGCATGAGCACTTATTGACAAGATAAAATTTAGCTTTGATGCAAAATAATTGCAACAATAATTATGTATTAGACTTTCCAGACATTGGCATCTTGTCCCCCATGCTCCAGCAGTCTAAGGTCCTCACATTACGTGAAGCAACACAGCAACGGCATGTGTACACCCCCAGCTGCTGCCTTTGTAGCTTGAGGAGGAGTGGTAGGGGAGCTGTACAATCATGTGTTTTACCCCCCCCCCCCCCCAACCACAAGTGTAAAATGTGCTCATGTGACTATAGTAAGGGTAATCCTTCCCATCTTAGCAGTTAGCTTGAGAAAGGGGACTGCCAGCACCTAGGGCAGTAAATCTCAGGGGCAGTAGGTGACATCTTTTTTCATGGTCTTTATGGTCATCTGTAAAGTCTGCCATGTGCTCAGTGATATTAATGATATTTTAGCTAAACAATTTCTTTCACTCAAAGATCTAGAGCTGCTTCCTCCTCCATTTCCTGAAAAGGCGCCGCCTGTCAATATACAGCCGTCTCCTTCCCACAATGCTTGTTTCAATGCTGACTTTCATTAGGTCAGCCTTTCTCAACCTTGTCAACATGGAAAAACCCTTGACATAAGTCTTGGGGACTAAAAATTAAATTAACATCTCAAGGTACATTAGCGTGAACAGTAAGTTGTAGATGTAGATGTCAGAATGAATAAAAGAATAAGGGACATGTAATATTTTACATACAGTATTTGACAAAATGCCCGCTTACAATGATGGGCAGTGAAATAGTTCCCCTTACACTGTTTGTTAGTGAAAAGAATACACTGGGGGTCTGTGGGAAAAATGTTCTTTACATTAATGATCATTGGCTAGAATGCCACTTACATTGGTCGTCAGTGGGGAGAATATCACTCACATTGGAAGCCAGTGGGAATAATGCCCTTTACATTGGTGGTCTGCGGGAGAAATGCCCCTTATATTGGTGGCCAATGGGAAGAATGCTCCTTACAATGGTAGTCAGTGGGAAAAATTCCCCTTACATTGGTGGTCAGTGGGAAGAAATCCCCTTATATTGGAGGTCAGTGGGAAAATGCCCCCTACATTGGTGTTTAGTGGTAAGAATTCCCCTTACATTAGAGGTCAGTTGGAAGAATTCCCCTTATATCGGAGGGCAGTGCAAAAAATTCCCCTTACATTACAGGTCAGTAAGAAAAATGCCCCTAACATTGTGGGTCAATGGGAATCATTTAATTTACATTGATGGTCTATGGGAAGTATGCCCCTTACATTGGAGGCCAGTAGAAAGAATGCTCCTTACATTGGTGGTTGGTGGGAAGAATTCCCCTTACATTGGTGGTCAGTGGGAAAAATTCCCCTCTACATTACTGGTCAGTGGGAAAAATGCTCCCTACATTGGAGGTCGTGGGAAGAATTCCCCTTACATTGGAGGCCAGTGGGAAGAATGCTCTTTACATTGGTGGTTAGTGGGAAGAATTCCCCTTACATTGGGGATCAGTGGGAAGAATTCCCCTTACATTGGATGTCAGTGTCAGTGGGAAGAATTCCCCTTACATTGGTGGTTAGTGGGAAAAAATACCCTGACATTGGTGGTCTGTGAGAAGAAAGTCCCCTCCCTTTGGTGGTCTGTGGGAATAATGTACCTTACATTGGTGGTCTGTGAGAAGAATGCCCTCCTAAAGACATGTAGTAAAATCACTGGTGTCAGTGGTCACTTATCTCACAGGAAGATGTTACTCTCTGCCCAGGGAACCCCTAACAGCCTTTGGAGAAACCCCAGTGTTCCACAGAGCTCTGGTTAAAAAAAGTCAATATTGTAAGCTTGTACAGATAGGGTATGCTCTCCAGTTGTTTATAGCGTTTTACTTCATTAATACCTTATTTATACTTTGGTTTTACCTTCATTAACCACGTCTGTTTGTATCCTTTAACCAAGACCCTAATATTATTTTTATCATTTTATTATGAATACTCGTTTTTTGAGGCTACGGTTTAAAAATATTAATCCTGTGTAAGTGTAAAATAAGGTTAAAATAAATGGTGACAAACATATTTTTTTCTACATTTGTTTTGTATCTCAATTTGTGAGGTCTTTATTACTTGACACGTTTTTAATTTGCATCTGGAGAGCTTTAACTTTAAACGTACAAATTGGCGCAGGACAAACAAGTAGATTGATTTAAACCAGTTGTGTGTCAGCGGTTTAATAATCAAGCTTCATTGAGCATTAAGCCTGCCATTTAATAGGGAGCGTGTGGGAGAGGGTGAAGGGTTAAATGTGAAATGTACACACTCAGGATGAGGTATATAAGAGCATTCAGACATCTTTACTGTTAATATCCTGGGAACGTTTGCAGCCAACTTTATCCAAACTGATGAGGTGATTTCAATGTTCTTGAATCCTGGCTGCGGAATGCAGTGGAGTCAGCAGTTTAAAAAAAGTCTGCAGGCTCCAGAGGTGAAACTATCTCTTGTAGCTCAATCATTTATAACTCTTGTACAATATAGCAACACAGGTACTTGAATTTGTAAAATGAGTAAATTAAAGTGACCTTGTCGGCCATTTTAAAATTTCATAAATTATATCTAAGCCGGCACCACAAGGAGTCCGATTTTTTTCTGTTAAAGGGGTTGTAAAGGTTTATTTTCTAAATAGGTTCCTTTAAGCTAGTGCATTGTTGGTTCACTTACCTTTTCCTTCAATTTCCCTTCTAAATGTTTTTTTTCATTGTTTTCTTTGTCTGAATGTATCACTTCCTGTCCTCCTCAGTAAGGTGTTCAGTAAGCTGCCACTAAATGACTTTCCACGGTTTGGATGATGGTGGAAAGCTTACTGAGGAGAAACAGGAAGTGAAAAATTCAAACAAAGAAAAAAACATGTAGAAGGGAAATCGAAGGAAAAAGTAAGTGAACCAACAATGCACTAGCTTAAAGGAACCTATTTAGAAAATAAAAGATGAACCTTTACAACCCCTTTAAGGCCTTTAAAGCCTTTTTTGTGTACGGATCTGGTTTTCATTTTATCACTGAGGGCCATTCCCTTGTCCAATTAAATACCATTTTTACAATTACAGTGCTCATTGGTCATTGAGCCTGATCACTGGACAGGAAGACAGCAGGTGAACATAAATGAATTATGGGGAAGGACTTTGCCCCACAATACGGGAAGTGGAAACAGAATCAGAGGGGAGTATGGAGGAGTTTTTTCTAAAAATGAAAAGAATTGAAGATTATAACTTTCTCTGAAAATTCTGTGAAATTGAAGATTATATATTTTTCTCAAACTTGGTAAAAAATGAAGTCAATATGGGGTCACTGAAGTCAATGAGGTAGATGAAATTAAATTAATATTAAAGTCTTTATTTTTTCTTAAAAATAACAAACATGTTACACTTACCTGCTCTGTGCAATGGTTTTGCACAGAGAAGCCCGGATCCTCCTCTTTTAGGGTCCCACGCCGACGCTCTTGGTCCCTCCCTAATGCTGGGTAAACAGCTTGCTTTGGGGGCACCTAAGCAGGCATGCTCCTGACCTGCTGCTCTGTGTGTCCATTTACACACAGAGCTGTGAATCATCCCTGCCCTCCTGATTGACTCAATGGCCAATGGCTCCCGCTGCTGCCACAAGCCAATCAGAAGTACGAGTCCCCAGAGAGACAAAGCTCTAGTGGACATCACTGGATCAAGAGGAGGCTCAGGTAAGGATTAGGGGGCTGCTGCACACAGAAGGTTTTTTACCCTTTATGCAAAGCATGCATAAAGGTAAAAATATCTTTTTGTATGAAAAACAGGGCCTAAGTTTAACGTACATCCAAAACAGGGTGATGCTGCGGATGCACACATTCTCGGTGTGCAACCCCCCCGATATTGATGGAATAGACTAGGAACTATTGAATTGGACTTTAAGGGCACACGATAATGTAGTAAGAAAACTAAATAATTTATTATAGGAATGTCGTAAAAGCAATTACAAACATAAATTCAAAAGAAATCAGGTAAGTAACTGGTCCACATAAGCTAATACAGTGATATTACAGTTCTACCATAAAAAGCTCAGATACAAAGCATAATTATAAAATTGGCTTATATACTGTATAACCAAGTGGTATTCCAGAGGAGTAGGAGGACTTGCTCTACATGTTGCGCACTAGGAAAAGCGCGTTCTCAGGAGCACAGACATTTCAATCTATTAAAAAATATATATAAAAATGTAATTGAAAAACATCAAAGAACATATAGAAAAAATATATACACAATGCATACAGAATGAATTAAATATACATTTAGTACAGTGTTGGATATGTGGCAAAGCATCAGGGCGGGTCACCATAGAGACATCCCCCCAGGAAGATAGACGGGTAAAGAAAGAAAGAGGAAGGAAGAGAGAAGAAAAGAATGTAAGAGAAAAAAAGTGGAGGGAAGCGGAGGGAAGGGCAAGGAAAAAGAAGGGGAAAGGAGGGAAGGAAATAAGAGGGGAAAAAAGGAAGAAAGAGGGGGAAAGGAAGAAATGCAGGATGTAATGTAAATAAGTAGAGATCAATTGGACATCAGATAGAGCCCCAAAAAAAAAAAGTTTAACAGTGTTGGGGATAGACAACAGTCCGTCTTATTTCACCTAACCTTGGCTGTAGTTCACCGAGGTGCTCATCAAGCCAGTTAGGGGGGGTGTTTATCTGTAAGTAGTATTATATCAATATCAGTACATATCTAAATGCCTAATCACATTCTGGACGTTATGAGTTTGTATCCTCAAAACGTAACTCCAGACCCAAACATAATGAGCAGTTAAAAAGAGTCTCACCGTTGGAACAAAAAGATTGCGTTAAATGGTAGGGCAGTCATTTGCTGGTAAGCAAGAGAAAAATCATATTCCAGGGGTGTGCACGGATGGTCAGGTTATAGGCTGGGTGGAATAGACTAGATCTCAGTAGACAGGGGGGTAAAGCCTGACTTGACCAGTTGATAGCTTGTAGGTCTCCAATCCAGATGAATGGAGGTAATATGCAAGCAATAGCAAACAAAGGATCCTGATGATAAAATAGATATACAGGGATAATTTTTTAGATAATAGTGATCTCAGTTTAAAGGTAACATGTCTATCAATGACAATGTACCTTACCTTAGAGCCCCCAGCCTTTTGGCACATCCGTGTAAATTTCCCCCGGTGATAGGAGGATGCCTGTACAACAATTGGCGTTCCTCCAGATTTAAATATACCCCCCCTAATTGCCTTACCTCACCTGGGGACAATAGTGGTGATTAGTTCACAAGATACATCATTACTGCGACTGTGTCGCAGCAGCAGTGACGCAATTACAAAGGGCCCGGTGTGCGGCGACGCAAGTTGCGCACGCGCAGGGCCCTGGATGACGCATGGTCCGGAAGAGCCAATATTGTGGCATCGTCAACCAGGACAGTGCGCATGCGTCCAGATCCCCAATGGTATAGTGGTGGAGGCAACCAATGATGGTAGAGGTGGAGACCAGGAGGACTCGGTCACACCCCGCAAGTAAGATGTATGTCTACATCACCGCCCATATGGGCGGGGAGGGCCAATTGAAGCACAACACCGCAGCCCAATTGAAAACAAGCAAAGGGGAGGAGCGACGAAAGTATACACATACCGCAACTCCCCATAGACGCATCATCTTAACAGAATAAGGAAGGCATGGGAATCAAAATCAAACAAGCTCAATAAGTGTCAACAGAATTGAAACTAACTACATCGATGAATGAACCTACCCCCCAAGAAAGATAAAGGCACAGAGGGTGAGGAGTCCCACAGGGCAACCCATGACGCTCCGCCACATATCAGCAGATGAAAACATTAGGATTCAAACCACCCATCATTAGAAAAATGATGGGTTGGTTGAAGAATTAAAAAAGCGTCTCAGTTGAGAGACGGTAATAACATAACATTTCTCAATACAGAAAAAGAGAACATTATTTTTCAGGTACATGGACCTAGTGAAGTCACATACAGTCATTAGGTATAGTCATTGAAAAGCATATATGTTTTTTATATTATTGCTATTATTGCTAAACACAGGGCTAGAGGGATTATCTCTCATGCTAGATGTTATTTGCAGGTAGCCTAGGATGCCAAGGTATGAGGAGGAGAGGAAGAAGGGAGGAGGGACATTGATCGATCCCTACAAGGGAGAGAGAGAGAGAGAGAGAACGTTGAATTACCTCAGACTAGTTTGAGTCTGTACCGAGAGATATGTCCCCATGCATGTATATCATGATATCTGAAGTCCACTATAGTAGAAAATTACATTAATGGTGGGTGTATGAGAGCTGAAGGCTCAATTAGAGAAATTATGTACTAATTAAAATATATAATATATAATAAAGTAAGTGATAACATAATCAAAGCAAAACAAATGTGCACGATATGAATGAATAAAAATAAAAATAATAATAATAATTAGATGAAGTGACATTGAAATCATTATATAGTGATATGTTGCTAATGATCATAGAATTAGCAACAATAATTACTGATTAACAGGTGGTTAACCCTATGTAGTGTGTCCTTTATTAAAGTGACCAATGAAATCTAAATAAGGGTGAAAAAAAGGGGGGGGGGGCAGAGAATCAGATCCATATTCATGCATGAGGCCATATATATATATATCTCTCTACTATAAAAATTGATTGATTTGGGGAGGTAATGGTCAACTATAGAAAAGGTTTGTAGGATTGAGTTTCATTCAATCCAGGAGATTGAGTAGCATTTAATCTCTCAATCCAAATCGTTTCCCTCTGTAGGACGATCTTGTCCCACTCTCCTCCTCTCGGGTTTTGAGGGACTATGGCCAGGGCGACAAAGGTGACACAGGATGTGTCAAAATGATGGTATAAATCGAGGTGTCTACTGACCGGGGTTAGCATTTTACCATTCCCGAGCAGTAGATATGGTCATTAATTCTTTGTCGGAATTGCCTGATCGTTTTGCCCACATAAAAGGCCCCGCATCTGCACAACATGAGATAGACTAAGCCCTGTGTGCAGAAAATTTAGGTGAAAATAATTCCCCGTTGGGGAGTTTGACCGTTTTACAGGGTAGTAGCCATCTACAAAAGGAACAGTTGCCACAGCGAGAAGTCCCTATAGGAAGGGATACCAGGGCAGGATCTGGCTTAGTGTAATGACTTTTAACTAATTTGTCACGAATGGATGTTGCACGTCTGAATGTTATTTGTGGGGATACCCCCACATATTTGCTGAGCTTTACGTCTTCCCTCAGCAATTGCCAATGAGTTTCTAATATTGACCTAATGTCCTCGTGGTGAGACGAGAACTTGGTTATCAGTTTAACCGTAGTGTTAGATGTTTTGGCTTTGGTTTTGAATAACAGAGTATTTCTAGTTTGGTTTGATGCTTTGTTATAGGCCTGACGTAGTAATGTCTTACTATAACCACGTAAGAGTAAATGGGCCTGCAGTAGTTTATCTTGTTTTTGAAAAGGTAGGGTGCAATTGCGCCTAAGTCTGATGTATTGTGCATATGGTATACTCCGAATGAGAGCCGGAGAGTGTGAACTAGCTGCGTGCAGCAAGGTGTTGCCAGCAGTTATTTTGCGATATAGATCCTTTTAACTAACTGTAGTGCTATCCCCATTAGAGCTGCTGGATAGGATGCATCTTGTTTTCTCTGTCCTGACCTTTTCAAGAACCTCAGCCCCTCTGACACACCAGGTTGAGTGTACAAACATACAATACCACAGGAAATCACGGAAATGAATACTTAGTATCCAGTGGTAGTGCTCTCCCACAATTGATGGTGGCTGCAGGGAGTATGGATATCTTTAAAAGACTTTTGGATGTACATCTTAAGCCACATACACACGATCAGACCGGTCCAATGAGACTGGTCCGACGGACCGTTTTTATCGGACCGCGCTGAAGTGGTCTGATGTGCGTACACACCATCAGTCCAAAATCCCATCGGGCCAGAACGCGGTGACGTAAAACACAACGACGTGCTGAAAAAACGAAGTTCAATGCTTCCAAGCATGCGTCGACTTGATTCTGAGCATGCGCGGGTTTTTGGTCCGATGCTTTTGTGTACTAACCATCGTTTTGGTCCGACGGACAGGTGTCCATCGGACAGATTTTAAAGCAAGTTTTAAAACTTTGGTCCGATGGACAACGGTCCGATAGGCCATACACACGATCAATTTGGTCCGATGAAACTGGTCTTCAGACCAGTTTCATCGGACCAGTCTGATCGTGTGTACGTGGCCTTAAAGGACACAACATACAGGGAAAGGTGAAAGCACAGTAAACACTGATACACACACCTACACAGGTTGAACTATTTTCTTTTTTGGCCTTACCTACTATGTAACTATGTAACTATATCAAAGAAAACAAACACCAAACCAGGTAGTAAAGGCAAACTTAATATATTGTCACCCTATGTGATTGATAACAAGGCAAGCATATAATTGGCATACAAAGTAATTAGCAGTAATGACTAGTCATGAGAGGATATTTGGCGTTCAGATCAGCATACACGGTAGCAAGGCCACTTATTGATCAATAGTAAAGTTTAATCTACCGAGTAGCGGAACTATACTGCTAGAGCGCATTAATGGAGGCAATGCTAGTCCTAGACCGCCTGGGTATGAACTGTCCAAAAGAAAAAGAAGGATGTTAGAGGAGGGGGCAGAGGAATAATTGCTGAATAATTATTATGGGAGAGGCAGTCCTTTCAATCATTCTGCTGGCTATCATTGGAGCAAGTTAAGAGTGTTGGATCACTTAGTGAGACTACGGTATAGTCTCAGCACATGTGCAAGTTAGATGTGGTTCAGATGCAGTAAATGTTCGGTACAATGCGGTATAGGGTTGGTGTAATAGGTGCAGCCTAGATTTGGAATAAGAGCAGGATAGAGTGCAATATGGGTATGGCATGGGTTGGGTATATTTTGTGTCCTGCTTTCAGTTCCTCAATCCCTGCAAGCAGTGTCAGTCATGAGCGATTAGCCCAACAACAATCTCCGGGATTCTGTAAAGGGGGGGGCTCACACTAGAAGTGGGGGCTCCTTTGGTCTCTCCCCGAAAGCCTCCGATGATCTGCAGTGAAAAGCAGAGGATGTTTGAATGCTCCAATCTCCCTGCGGTAGTGGTTCAGGTGTTGTGATGTGGGCAGTGCTGTGCTCACTCCCAGTCTCAAGCTTGGATTTTTGCTGGTACGGTCTCCTATTGACAGGCAAATATTCAGACAGAGGCGTTGCTTCTCTAACTCCCTCAGCGCCAAAAAGAATAACTTTCTCAGGCAGTTTAGTAAAAATCATCTCTTCACTCCTCCTACTACACAGTGCATATTGGGACCTGTAGTGTAAGGAGTCTATTGGCCCCAATATATGGCTGCTGTCTCAAACTACAACTCCCAGGATTCTCAATGTTCAAGATAGAAGTCTACTAACTCATAAACAGTAAAGCAAAATCACTGTGTTACACTTCAAAGCAGGAAACAGTTTCTACAAATGTAACATGCAAATATGTCTGCTGTGTAAATATATAATGACACATTTTACAAAGAAAAAAAGTATATATATAAAACTACCTGCAGAGTGTATAGAAATCCAGGATTATAAAGGTTTTGCACAGAGGCATGCCCACTGTTCTTAGTTATTTATAAACGTTATTTTGATGTAAGAGGAATAGGGCAAAGGCATTGTGTGTTAGGATATAATATACATCTCTACCCTATGTATGCAGTGCAAGACATATAGAAATATATCCACAATAATATTACTTTAGGTGGGTTGTATTAATGAATTATATATATGTTTTCATAATAATTATCAAATCTTTATTTGCTGCTTTATTATAAAATGCATCAATTATGCTCATAATGAAATATATAAAACCTAATAAATAACAGGATTTCAAAACAGTTTTCTATTATTGGCATGAACTGTGCTTTAGCTGATATTATTTAATAACAGATGAGGTCATTTAGGAATATTTGGCAAAATTATCCAATTAACAGTAAATTACTCTCCATTTAAAATGATCTCATATCTTGAAATGCCACAATAGAAACAAAATGGAGCAGTATTTGCTACAGATACAAAATGCCTGCGTTGTGATATTGTTTGCGTCTCTTAAACAGTTTTGTGTATTTTTATGTATTTAATTTTGGAGAAATGGAAGTGGTACTTTTTCCGCTCCACTTTTTCCACTCCACTCCAAGGAAATTAAAAACTCATCCAGTGTTCAGTGGGGGGATTATTGCATTTGACCCCACTGATCAGTCATATTGTGAAAAAGCAGCTTCATGTTCCACGGCCTCATGCCGCGTACACACGGTCGTTTTGTGCGATGAAAAAAAACGACGTTTTCTGTGAAGTAAAAAACGACGTTTTTGAAACGTCACTTTTCAAAGACAATTTTGCATACACACCATCGTTTTTTCACAAAAAACGAGGTTACGTTCACCACTCTTTTCCATTGAAGCTCGCTTCATAACTAGCTTCTGGGCATGCGCGGGTTGAAAAACGTCGTTTTGAACGACGTTTTTGCTACACACGGTGACTTTTTGTGAAACAAAAAACGACGTTTTGAAAAACGACACAAAAAATTCAAGCATGTTGGAATTTTTTTTTGGTCGTTTTTTTGAGGACAAAAAACGACGTTTTGCCCACACACCATCAATTTAAATGAAGTTTTAAAAAACGTTGTTTTGTTTCATCGCAAAAAACGACCGTGTGTACGCGGCATAAGGGTTCAAAATGAGTTGTAAAAATTTGAAAAAAATGAAAATTTGGTTGTCTTTCACGTGACTTTTTCACACCAAAGGGTTGTAATGCAGTGCATTGGAAAAAAAAATTCTGTAGCATGCATTTCCGGGTTCAAGTCATCTCCAAGTTCCGCAGTGTCCCACAGCGACAATTTTGAAAAAAAATATATATATTTTTACTTTCTGCTATAAAACATGTCCAAATATGTAATTTCTTCATTAGGCCAATATGTATTCTGCTACATATTTTTGGTAAAAAAAATCCCAAAAAGCGTATATTGGTTTGCGCAATAGTTATATCGTCTACAAACTATGGGATATTTTTATGGCATTTTTATTTTTAATTTTTTTTTTTACTAGTAACGGTGGCGATAGTCGATTTTTTTTTTCCGGGACATTGCGGCAGACAAATAGGACACCTAACTGACACTTTTGACACTCTTTTGGGGACCAGTGACATTATTACAGTGATCAGTGCTACAAATATGCACTGTTTATGTACTAATTACACTGGCAGGCAAGGGATTGACATCAGGAAAAATTAAAGGGTTAAGTGTGCTCTAACTGGTGCTTGATAACTGTGTGGGGGATGGACTGGATGAAGACAGATTAATTTTCCAGCTTAGCAGGAAGATCTCCATCTTCATCCCTGCATCTGCCTTATTTACATAGGCTGATTGCAGTTCTGCCTCCAACTTAACCCTTTGTTGCCTCTCCTTTACACCTAGTCATCCACTACGTGTTTCCTTCGTATTTTCTGTTCCGGGCCTCCCTGAATGGGTGGTGGGGTAGCTTACAATCATAGGAAGAGCTGGTGAGTCTTTAATCTAAAATGGAATTTAAACCTATTCCAGATTTTAAAGAAGAATTCCATGTATAGATATTTTTACATACTTAATTTGATCCACCTGTGGAATCGTGATACTAAAGTGATCTCTGCTAGCTTTTGGGTTTTATGCCGAAATGGCTGCCCTGCAGAATTCCGAACACAAGAGGTTGGCCACTCAGCACAAGAGATTTTTACAAAACGCTTAGAATTTTCGCAATAGGTACAAATCATTCTCTGATTGGATGAGATGGGGTGGTGATGTCACACTCTCCACCTCATCCAAGCAGACAATTATGCAGAAGCTCAGCACAGGACCTTGAAGCAAGTGGAGATCACTGTTGTAAGGGCGCCTACTACAGTGCTTTCTAGCTTCTAGTTATTCTGCAGGTATGGTATATACATAGTTTAGCTTGGATCATTGTAATTACAGTTTGTAAAAATAATCACATCTGGAATTATTCTTTAACCATGCCTGCCATTTGCTCTGCTGGTCTTACTGTGGAGCAATGTTTCAGATATGACAAGTTTTTTAAGCAGTAGCCCCGAGCTCTTTTAAAGGATAAGCTCATCTTTGGGAGCATGTTACACAGTAAGTCCATTGCCAAGGGAACTGTGCCCCCTCTACCACTCTTAATATATGCTGTAGAATGGGTGCCCCACCCTTCATGCATACTTTGACCCCTTGCTCTGCCACACCCAGGGTAGCTGCTCCCTTCTGTCCACCCCTTGTCCCATGCCCTGATGTTACACATTACACTCATATTTTGGGTGTAATGTGTAACATGCTCCAGTAGTCCCCCCTCCGGATCCTCCCCCTGTGGTAATGGGCAGGAGCTCTTTTCCCTGCACCCGCCCACACATTCATTCACAGTTTTGTGAATGAATGAACTACAACTACCACATGCTATTGCAGCGGACTTGCCATTGCAATGAACTGTAAGGCCTTGTACACACGAGTGAATAAATCCGCTGAACATGGTCCGACGGACCATTTCAGCCGAAAAATCCGCTCGTGTGTAGGGGCAAACGGACCGTTCTGGCCGGATTGCTCCGGCGGAAAATTTCCAAAGCATGCTTTGGAATTTTTCCTCCGGAGAGCTGTCCGTCAGATATGTCCGCTGGTTAGTACGGCAAACCAGCGGACATATCTGCCCGCACATGCGTCGTATCCTGTGAATGGATCCGAAGCATGCGCGCGGAAGTGTTTACTTCCTGGTGCGGTGACGTGGCGGTGACGTGGCGGCGTCAACGTCACCGCCGCGTCACCGCGCTGTCCGCCGGCGGGGAATTTGATCCGATGGTGTGTACAGCCATCGGATCAAAGCAATCCGGCGGACAGATCCGATGGGAACGGTCCGTCGGACCGTTCCCATCGGATCTATTCCCTCGTGTGTACAAGGCCTGAGGGTGCAGGTGAGTGAAGTCGAAGTTCAGCGATCTTCCTAGACTTTAAGGGCCAGATTCACAAAAGAATAACGCCGGTGTATCTGCAGATACACTGGCGTAATTCGAAAATCCCGCCGACGTATCATGTTTTTGTATTCACAAAACAAGATACGGCGGTTTTACACTAAGATCCGACTGGCGTAAGTCACTTACACCGTCGGATCTTAAGTGTAATGTTACGCCTGCCGCTAGGTGTCTTTTACGTAGTTTTGTCATTTGCCTATGCAAATGAGCCTGATACGCCGATTCCCGAACGTTTTTGCGCCGCCTCGTCGTTGTTTACGTCGCTTCCGTAAGCGTAAACTTACCCCTGCTATATGAGGGGTAAGTTTACGAAGTTCCGTCGTATGCCATGTTACGGGACAGCGTCGTCTTTTTCCGTCGTTTACGTCGTTTAACTAAGTCGTTCGCGAAATAGGGCATTGCGTAAGTGACGATCATGTCATTTTCACGTCGGTTTCAACAACGTTTTCCAACGTGAGCTGGAGCATGCGCACTGGGCTTTTTTTTTCCCCAGCCGGCGCAAGCGCAGTTCGATCGACGCGGGGGCGCGCTTAATTTAAATACAATCCGCCCCCTTTCATTTACGCGGGGATACGCCGGGCCATTTACACTACGCCGCCGCAACTTACGGAGCAAGTGCTTTAAAAATACGGCACTTGCTCATTTAAGTTGCGGCGGCGTTGTGTAAATGGCGTATGGGAGATACAGACAATCAGCTGTACTAAGAGTCTGCAGGAGCCTGGCATTGCACCCATGATCACAGGCTGCAGCAGAATAAAATAATAAATGCTAAAAAAAATTGGCAGAAATAAGGTGAACCTATCCTTTACATAAGCATACCTCTTTGATTTTGTTATTTCAGTTTTCAGTGTACATTTCTATTAGACAAATTACCAAATAAATCCTTTCTGCTGGATTGTATTGTGCATTGTTGTTTTTGTGAACAAAGAAACCCTAGTACAGAACAATAAGGAAAAATAAACACACGTGCACACGTTCAGATCTTGTTCATAGACTATTGCATTTTGGTTTCAAGTGGCAAAGATGTTCATCTTCATTGTTATTTAGATGGCCATGTTTTTCTGATTTAAATTTCAGTTCGGCGTGATCTTACTTTCATGAGCTGCCAACCTTCACTGCCCCTCATCTGCTGTGGAGCCCACACCTCTTTCAACAAAACTGAGATAACATTTCAATCTTAGAAGAGAATGGAGGTTGGCAGCAAGTTGACAAAATACCCATGACACACCAGACAAGTTTAATAACATGCGCAGCATGTCCTGCCTGCAGTATTCAAACAATGAACCAAAATAACTCAGCGCTTTACAGATCGTTCACCAGCTCAAAACCTCCATTGTTTTATTTTCTCGTGACCGCTTTGCAGTTGGATACTATACAACAATTCTAGCAGCATTATATTCACATCCACTAAACATTTATAACGCTAAAGGTATCTAAAGAAATTTTTTTCAATGTTGGACAGAGTAGGGAAGAGTAATACTGTGTACACACGACCGTTTTTGGGGTTCTAGAAAATTACTTTTGTGTGTGGGCTTCAGAGCATTGTTCACAATCTAAAAAATTCCCAATTTTTTTCCCGAACATTCTCTATTTTTTCCCGACGTTTTTAACGTTGTCGTTTTTAAGGTTGGAAAAAATGGTCGTGTGTGGGCTTTAACGACGTGAAAAAAAATGCGCATGCTCAGAAGCAAGTTATGAGATGGGAGCGCTCATTCTGGTAAAACTACCGTTCATAATGGAAATAGCACATTCATCACGCTGTAACAGACAGAAAAGCACGAATCGTCTTTTACTAACACAAAATCAGCTAAAGCAGCCCAAAGGGTGGCACCATCCGAATGGAACTTTATAGTGCCGTCATACGTGTTGTACGTCACCGCGCTTTGCTAGAGCCTTTTTTTTCACGATTGTGTGTAGGCAATGCCGTTTTAATGATAGGGTTGAAAAAAACATTGTTTTTTCTAGACCCTTAAAAACATACATTTTTAGAACCCGAAAAACGGTCGTGTGCATTAGAAATGGCGGCTGGGACCAATTGAATTTTGATCCATGTATTATTTTGATCCATATTTTATCTACCGATCATTCTCTGTACAACCATCCCACCAGGTTTTTCCTGATAGATCAGTGCTGCCAGCTATAGCCGGCAGCCCTGATCAGTGTATTCTGATGTCGGGAGTTTTCCCTATGGTCAGAATACAATAACTCAGTGAGAGGATTCCCCCATCCACCTTAAACGCATAGTTGGATGTGTTGCAAAATACGATTGATAGGTGCAGGGGAGTCAGTTGATATCAGACATTGTGTAGTAACAGGAACTGGCTTCTTTATTGGAACATCATCATACAGATAAAGATGTCTCTCTGCACATGGTAAGGAGAACACACACAAAGCTCAGGCAGGAAAAAGAAACCAACAAGTGCATCACTGTGGGCAGGAAAATACAACACATATCATAGAGAATACATAGCATAGCATATCATTGAGCACTAGCGACATCTTGTGTCCTTTTTGTAAACTGCATTCAATACGATAGGCTAAGCTGAAGTTTTGTTGTATCTCCAACAGGATGAATCAAAAATTATTTTTTTTGGTTTAAGCCACTGGTTAAATGAAAAAAAATATTATGGATGGACAGCCTTAGACCCTTTGTTAAGTCTTTATTGTTGTCTGTGTCACTGTGATGGAGATTTACCATTGTCACCAAGAGAAAGTGAGGAGAAATTCCGAAATTTTGAGTTTCCATCAGAGCAAGCTGTACGGGAAAATGCTCCAATGGGGGTACCTGTAATTTCTACTTTGTAGCTGGTCTCTTCTTTTTATCTTCCTAATAACCTGGTTTATTTTTTCCTCTATTAACCACTTAAGACCCGGACCAATACGCTGGTAAATGACCCAAGGTGTTTTTGCGATTCGGCACTGCGTCGCTTTAACAGACAATTGCGCGGTCGTGCGACGTGGCTCCCAAGCAAAATTTGCGTCCTTTTCTTCCCACAAATAGAGCTTTCTTTTGGTGGTATTTGATCACCTCTGCGGTTTTTATTTTTTGCGCTATATACAAAAATAGAGCGACATTTTTGAAAAAAAACACTATTTTTTACTTTTTGTTAAAAAAAAAATCAAATAAACTAAATTTTAGTCAAACATTTAGGCCAAAAATTATTTAGCCACATGTCTTTAGTAAAAAAAAAAATCGCAATAAAAAAAAATAGCTACCTAGCGGGAACAGCGACACTAATACAGCGATCAAAAAAATGATCGCTTAGTGACGCTGGCAATAGGGAGTGAAAGGGTTAACTAGGGCGGTGATCAGGGGGTTAAAACTTTATTAGGGGGGAGGGGGGGCTACCCTGGACCTAACACTAGCTGACTTTCACACTGCCTGTCATACTGACACTAAATGCAGTGATTAGATCACTGCATTCAGTGACACTGTGACAGGGGGGGTGGGGGGGGCAGATCGCAAGGGGTTAAGTGTGCCTATGTGTGTGTGTGTCAGTGTAATGTTGGTGCACACTTACTGTTAGGTGTTCCTCTCATCGCAGCGGTTGGAAATACCGCTGCGATGAGAGATTACATCACTTCCCCCTTCCTGTGTTTACACAGGAGGAGGAAGTGACAGGAGACTGGGAGCGCAGCGATTGGCTGGGAGCGATCGCGGGGGGGCGGGCAAAAACGGACATCCGTCCGCCCGTCCCGGATGGCTCCCCGAGACACGGGGACCGCCGCACGCCGCGGAGGGGGTCCCGATCGGACCCCCGACCCGCTACTGGGCGAGGACGTAAATTTATGCCCTTGTGCCCAGCCGTGCCATTCTGTGGCCGTAAATGTGCGTGCGGAGGTCCTTAAGTGGTTAAACTGCCTGATGCTTAATGTTAGCAATGGGCATTACTAAAAAAAACTGTGCATGCTGGTATTAGGAGGTGTCCCACTACCATGCAGTTTTGCACTAAAGGCTAACTGTAATACGTTTGGGTATATATATAGATATAGACACTATGGCCCGGATTCACAGACAGCAGACGCACATTACGCCGCCGTAGCGTATCCCCTGTACGCTACGCCAACAGCGCACAGAGGCAAGCGTGGAATTCATAAAGCCAGTGCTACCAACGTTGCACCAGCGAGGCGTGGGTTTCAAAGGCGCAGGACGGCGTAGGTGGAAGTGGGCCTGATCCATGCAAATGAGGCGTGACCCCATGCAAATGATGGGCCGAGCCCAGACAATTATGTATAATGAACTGCGCATGCGCCGTGACATGACTGCATCTCCCTGCGCATGCTCACAAACACGTCGGAACAACTGCCTAAGATACGCCGGGTCACTGTGTACGCTGTTAACGTAACCTACGCCCAGCCAGACACATGTCCAACGTAAAATACGCCGGCTTGTGTTCCCTGGTGCAGACCTGAGCACCAGGTTACACCTCCTGTATGGGGAGTAACTTTACGCCGGACGTACAACTTACACGCACTGCTTGTAGCCTGCGTCGGGCGCACGTACGTTCGTGAATCGCCATATTTACCTCATTTGCATGTTTGAATGGCTAATCAATGGGAGCGGCACCATGCACCCAGCCTAAATGTACGCCCACCCTACGCCGGCGTAAGCAAGTTACGTCGGCGGGGTGTAGCCTGGTTTTAGGCGCATCTCTGTTTGTGGGTCTGGCACACAGATACGACGGCGCACATTTGCACTTACGTTGGCGTAACTTGTTATACGTCAGCGTAAGTGCTCTGTGAATCCGGGCCCATCTTGCCAAAAGTACTGGGACGCCTGCCATTACACACACATGAACTTTAATGGCATTTCAGTCTTAGTCCGTAGGGTTCAATATTGAGTTGGCCCACCCTTTGTAGCTATAACAGCTTCAACTCCTCTGGGATGACTGTCCACAAGGTTTAGGGGTGTGTCTGTGGACATGTTTGACCGTTCTTCCAGAAGCACATTTGTGAGGTCAGGCATTAATGTAGACAAGAAGGCCTGGCTTGCAGTCTCCGCTCTAATTCATCCCAAAGCTGCTCTATCAGGTTGTGATCAGGCCAGTGCAAGCCAGTCAAGTTCCTCCACCACAAAGTCATTCATCCATGTCTTTATGGACCATTCATTCAGAAGTGTTTGTTACCCTAAAAAAATGGATCCTGTTCCCTTTAAAGCATTTTATACAGCACAGTGCTTGTGTTGTGTATTTGGCCCTTTCTATCACCTGAAATACCTGGCTGATCCTGCCTGGTTCTTCCCTTCCCTCTGTAAACTGACCATTGTTTATCATGGCTGTTGAGACCTGACACATGTCCTCCTCTGTCTTCCCCCCCGCCTGTCAGCTCATACCAGTGCTGCTCTGTTCCCCTCCTGGCTGCTATAAAACTATGTTACAGCGGGAGTTCTTGGCCCTGCCTGCTGGAGCTATCAGTTGGGAGAGGAGAATGATGAGGAGTCATCTGAGCGCTGGGAGGCACTGAGAAATCAGGTAATAATCTGCATTTTTTTTATAAGCACAGCCACTAGGACACATGTTGTTATCTAACAGAGGGGATGGTATAAACATAACATAGTGGCTTAACAACCACTTTAACATGTCCAACTCTATTATTAACATCTGATTGAGGGAGAAACGTGTCAGTGGGGGAGCCCTGTTTAATCAGAGTGATGATGCAAGAATGGCCATGTAGTGGTCCAGACTTGTGTTTACTCATGGCTGCAAGAAGAAGGTGGATCTTACATTGGTCCTTGCACCTACAGTATATGGATGCATGAAGCGCCTTTAGCAGTACATATTGGAAAAGATTGGATTGCTTGTTCTGACCTCATGAAATGATCTCTGACTATTTCTTTGAGAAGTTTTGAAAGGACAGGAGCGTCACACAAGCTTCTAGAGTCCTTTTAAAGATTTTGTTTTGCAACATATAATGCGTTTCGGGTGCTCAACACTCCCCTCTTCATCAGGGCTAAAACCAGGAAAGCTCAATCCGTTGCTGCATTGTTCTATTCTATTTCTTTAAAGAGGTAATTCCCCCAAAAAACTTTTTTTAACTTTGATTGAGGCTCGTTATGTCAAGGGGAATCGGGTGTTTTTCTTTTAGAATCTAAGCAGTACTTACCGTTTTAGAGATGCATCATCTCCGTCGCTTCCGGGTATGATCGTCTGGTCTGGGCGTGCCTATTTGATTGACAGGCTTCCGACGGTCGCATACATCGCGTCACGAGTACCCGAAAGAAGCCGAGCGCCGGTGCGGCTCTATACTGCGCCTGCGCACCGTCGTTCGGCTACTTTCGGAAAATCGTGACGCGATGTATCCGACCGTCGGAAGCCTGTCAATCAATTAGGAACGCCCTTCCCCGAAGACCATACCCGGAAGCGTCGGAGACGATGCATCTCTAAAACGGTAAGTACTGCTTAGTTTCTAAAAAAAAAACACCCGATTCCCCTTGACAAAACAAGCCTCAATCAATGTTAAAAAAAAGGTTTTTGGGGGAACTACCCCTTTAAGGAGTTCAGTTTTTCCATTTCTTCCTACCTCCAAGACTTGATGTCACCACTGGTTCCCCATATCGGACACACACCACACTTTGAAGAAAATATTACAACTTAAAATAAATGTATTAGAAATGAATAGGGCTAATGCATGCTTTAAATAATGAGACTTTTATAAGTGTATGTGTAGAACTGTAGGGGCCGCTGGTAATAACTGGTTCTTATCAAATAGAACATAGCATAGGCATGCGCACAGGGTGTGCCAGGTGTGTCCAGGCACACCCTAATCACCCTGTGCGGTGCCAATTCCCCTTACTCCTATTCCCCCCCCTTCAGTGCTGCCAGTTTCCCTCAGCTTCTCTCCCGCCTGCTGCTGTGGGTGATGATTCAGGTTGGATGAATGAATGAATACAGTGAGTGATCTGTACCAATCCCTCCTGTTCTCTAGGCTCCCACTTCAAGATTCTGCTGAGGACAGTGGAATGACCAATATTGTGGGACCCTGTGAGAGCTGTCTCAGTCCACAGCTACCTCTGGCACTTACATCCCCAAAAGCACATAGTCACCAGTGATCATACTTTAGGGTCAAAACTCACAAGTCCCCAGGACAGCTGCACACCTTTAAAGTTTCTCTGGACACTGTCCAGCGAGGGAAACAATCCTTCTTCAGACCTAATCCCTTATGTTGAAGTCCTACAGCCAGCTCCTCAGAAAGATCACTTCAGGTCCTCAGCTTTGCCACAGCTAAGACCTCAGAGAACAACTACACAGTGCACAGGGCTGCCCCAGGGGAGCAACTCCAGAGACTTCAGAACCTACCCTGCCAAGGATAGAGCACTCTCTCTGGGACTTCAGATTTTTCATCACCTGCCCAACCAATTTTTGGACACTCCTCTCCAGGGATTGGCTAGACCAACATAAATATTTAGGCTGGTCACTTAAATCCCCCTATGCTTTGGAAGATTCTGCCAGGGGCAGGGGGAAGCAATCAAACTCCCAGCCTGTGAAAATCTGAACAGACCAGAACAAACAATCACTGCTCCCTTGACTACAAAAGGAGCCACAAACATAATTTGCCTAGCATCCTACACTAGCAGGGTGCTACATACATTATGTGTTTGTGGGCATCATTAATGTGCTGCTGAATGCAGTTAACACTCAAAATATCCCAAGTAACTTACCTCCCTTTGTTTCCACAGAAGTGTTTCCATCTGCTATGTAGTATAACAGAAAGGCTCAATCTCTTACGCTATGTGATTTCTATGCTTGGCAGGAACAAAAGGAGTGAATTCTGGGCTTGGCTGCGCAGCTCTTAACATTTTGGCGTTCCTTCAAAATAAAGATTGTATTCTTAGAATTAAAAACACTCATTTGCAGAGTTTCAGGGGTTTCATTAACATGTTAACCTTTAAGTGACCAGTGGCTGTTTATGGCCGTTCAAAGAAATGCATTTCTTCTACCAGACTGCAAACATGGATTCAGAGAAAATAAAAAACTCTCTGTTTTATCTCAGGAAAAAAAGCAGTGTTTAGGAGATGCTATTTAGTGGTTCGTGTTACTGGGCTTCATTCACAAAGTGGTATTTTTGGTAAAATATCTCATAGCGTTTTAAAAAAAAAATGCATAAAAAAAAAGGCATGCGGTATTTCATCGAAACATGCAGTGTTTTATTTCATGTGATATCCAGTGGAATGAATTCAGTGGAGAAGAATTAGAACCAGTAGCGGTGTGTCCATTAAGGGCGCACGGGCGCTGTCCCCTCTCTGCAGCCACCCCCTCTGTGTAATATGGATAGTTTCATGCATAGCGTGAATCTATCCATGGATGCTGTAGCTGCCCCCTATTCAAGCATCCGGCCCCTTTTTGGACACTGGGCACCTGAATTACAGCAGTGGGCGGTGTTTTTTAAGCACCTGATTAGAGCCAAAGGCTCTAATAGGTTTCAATAAAGGTGAAATGTGAGTGCAAACCATTACGCTTGCAGTCCACCCAGGTGTGTTAGCCTCTCAGCCATTTTAGGAGGCGCAGATGTAATACCGGTCACCTGATTGGCGGAAGGCAGAGGTGATCCCATTGTGCAATACCCTGGTGGCAAAAGAGATTTGAACAACAGTAATGACACAGCAAATAGTTAAAAGGAATATATGGCCAAAACCTTTTGTTGGCCATACTTCTCTACTGGATCATAGGAGTGCATTTACATACTCTTGTAACCCAGAATCAGACTAAACAGAGCTGATCCAGGGTCTAGAAGGGTCCTGACAATAATGTTGGAATCCACCCAGATGCTTCTCTGACAGCTGACTCAGCCTCTCAGTGTGCCGCTGAGAGCTGTAGCCAGTGGCTCATGCCCCACCCCAACCTGGTGCTCCAGTAAGCGCTGGAGGGGCAGAGCAGAGAGTAGTGACTGACAGTCACTGCTCTCTGCTCGAAGTAGACCGACAACTGAAAGATAAAAGGTTATGTGATTGCTCAGTTCTCAGGCTCATAGGTAGCTGGTACAGCTGCAGCATTGCTGCAGCCATAGAGGTGAGTATGTATGGTGACTTTTTCCCCACACTTCTCCTTTAAACAATAGCAAGAAATATCTGAAATTGGGTGAATAGTAAGAAATATACTGCAAATAGGTGAACAGTAGTAAGAAAAATACTGTGAAAACAAACTGCTGACATATAGAACCACCCCTCCTAAACCCATAGTACTCACAACAAGTACAATGCCTAAATTCTGGTGTATCGGCCATACACAACCAGAAACAACCTGCCCCAGGACAACGTAATTTGTGACAAAACACGTAGGGCAGAGAGACATGCTGATGTCACCACCACCCCAGTGTCCGAACAGATGGGTTATTTCTGGTTTTGTATGCCCCATACACCAGAGTCTGCCCATTTTATTTTTTTATTATTATTATTTTTTTTGCTAACTTTTTTTTCTAACTATAGATCTATGTTTATCCCAAGCATGTTTGAAGCCATTTACTGTTGATTGTCTCACTACCTCTGCTGGAAGTTTATTCCCAGCATCAACTACCCTTTCAGTAAAATAATACTTTCTAAGATTAGCTTTAAAATTCACTAAAGTCGATCTCCATATGTTTTATCCCACAAACCTTTTACCATTTTTGTTACCCATCTCTGGACTCGTTCTATCTTATCAATATATTTTTGTAAGTGAGGTCTCAAGAACTGGACACAGTGGGATTTATTTACTAATGCTAGAGAGGGCGGCCCAGATTCACAGAGCAATTACGCCTGTCTAACTGGTGTTAGACAGGAGTAATTTCAAATTTTGCGCGCCATATCACTAGTTTGAATCCTCAAACCATGATACGGCGGCTTCGGGCTTCGATCCGAGAGGCTTACATCCTCGTAAGCCTTCGGATCTACACTGCGATATTTTTGCGGCCGCTGGGAGGAGTTTGCGTCGTTTTCATGCGTCGGGATATGCAAATGAGTTTTTACGGCGATCCACGAAGGTATGAGTGTCCCTCGCAATCGCCTACGTCATTTTTTGGCTACGTAATGTTAGAGGAGCTTTTTGCTGGTCTAACAGTGCGTAACCCATGTAAAGTATGGCCGTCGTTCCCGCGTCGATTTGAAAATATATATTTTTTTTTAACGTAACTCGTTCGGGAATAGGAATGTACGTAAACGACGCTACTACGACGTGACGACGTGTTTTCGCGCAATGCACAGCGGGAAATTTGCGAACGGAGCATGCGCAGTTCGATCGCCGCGGGAACGCGCCTATTTTAAATGCTTCACGCCCCCTACTCGCGCAGATGGATTGCGACGGGAGAAATACACTACGCCGCCGTCGTTTACTGGACAAAATCTACCTGGATTCCACGTAGAGCCAGGTAAAAAACGGCGGCGTAGTGTATAATCTAATTCTCTGTGAATCTGCCCCGGCAAGATTAGTCACATTTCTGCATATAAACCAATCAGCTTCTAACCTCAGCTTGTTCAATTAAGCTTTGGCAATAAAACCTGGAAGCTGGTTGGTTTCTATGCAGAATTTTGACTAATTTTTCTCTCTATAGTTTTAGTAAATAAACCTCAGTATTCTAAATGAGGTCTCACTAAAGATCTACTATATATAGGGGAATCAGAACCTCCTTACTCCTGCTGGTAAACCGTATAGTGATGCATCCTAGAATTCTATTTGCTTTTCCCACTGCCTGGTCACACTGTTTGTTAATTTTGCATTTATCGGAAAAAAGTACCCCCACATCTTTTTCCTCTGTAGTGCTGGCTAACACTGTACCCCTAATGTTGTACTCTCTCATGGGGTTTCTTTTTCCCTAGGTGCATTATTTTACATTTAGAACTGCAGTCTCCACTGCTTTGACCAATATTCCAGCAATGCCAAATCATGCTTCATGTTACAGACACCTTCAGGAATATCAACCCTATTACAGCAAAAAACATACCTTGACCAACAAACCTTTAGTTATATCGCCTACATAAAGATTAAATAGAACAGGACCCAGTACAGAGCCTTGTGGTACACCACTAGTGACTGCTCTCTTTTCTGAGTGAACCCCATTTACAACCACACTCTAGTGTATTTCTTATAGCCAACTACATATCCACTGAACCACCCAAGGGTTAAGTCCTAGCTTTTACAACTTTTATATTAGATCATTATGTGGAACTGTATCAAATGCCTTGCCGAAATCAAAATATGCTATGTCCACAGCATCACCCTGGTCCAAAACATTGGTAATATACTCAAAGAATTCAATAAGATTAATCTGACATGATCTGACCTCAGTAAAGGCATGCTGCTTTGGGTCCAGCAAGTTGTGATTCCATTAAAGTGGTAGTAAACCCTCCTATCGTTTTCAGCCAAGGAAGGGGCCATCTTGACCTCCGTTTAATCTGCAACTGCCATGATGCTGCATATGTGACCTGTTATGAAACCAGCCATTGGATGGTTTGACAGTTTGGTTGAGAGCACAAGCAAATGTGACAGCTAGCATTTCCGGCATGTTTTTTGTAACTATCAAATTGAAGGGTTTACTTTCACTTTAACTGAACTACAATTAGTGTTAAACTCACTGGCCTGTAAGTAACATCTATATCTCAAAGTTCTCTTTGCACCATCAGGACCCATTGCTTTATTAAATGTTAAAGGAACACTAAAGTCAGGATTTTTTTTTTTTTAAATAACAAACATGTTATACTTACCTCCACTGTGCAGCTCGTTTTGCACACAGTGTCCCCGAATCCTGTCTTCTGGGGTCCCACGGCGGCTATCTCGGCTCCTCCTTGCAAAAACTTTCTACCTTCATGCGAGCGAGCTTGCACGGTGGAAAGCTTTTGCGAGCGCACTCCCGTGATACAGCGGCGACCATAGCCGCCAACTGTATCACTCGTCCCGCCCCCCGGCGCGCCGCGTCATCCGCTGTGATTGACAGCAGCGCCAGCCAATGGCTGCGCTGCTATCAATCTGCCCAGCCTAGCCAATCAACAGCCAGGCTGGGAACCGAACAGGATGACATGGACACGGCCAGGAATTTCGAACGGTCATGTAAGTAAAACGGGGGCACGGGGGACCGGTGCTGTCAGATGTTTTTTTACCTTAATGCATAGGATGCATTAAGGTAAAAAAACTTTTACCTTTACAACCCCTTTAACTGACCCAGTTCCTCTGCTACCTCTGTCTCCTAAAATCCTTAAAATGAACAGTCATTACCAGAACCAATATGATTCCTCAACTTGTTATCATAAACAGAAGTACTTTATTTATTGGCGTATAACACTCACTTTTTCACCCTGCAAATCGGTTGCAAATAGTGTGTGCGTGTTATATGCCAATACTGCAATTTGGGCTGCCTCTGAGAGAACGGGGAGGGGGGTGGGACGAGCAGCGTCAGATTACATACAGCGAGAATCTCCTGTTTACTCAGCAGCCTCTGTAATAGGAAGTCCCATATCCTGGGCCTGCATTGGACCAGTGTTCTGTCTATCATAGAAGCCGGTCCAGGAGGTGGGTTGTATTAAAGAGGCTGCTGAGTAAACAGGACATTCTCGCTGTATGTAATCTGATTGCTCCTCCCACCCCCTCCCTGAGATGGGCATTGATCAGGCTGCATTCATGGCAATAGGGAGGCTGCAGATGGGCATTAATCAAGCTGCATTGATGGGCAATTGTGAGGCTACAGATAGGCATTGATCAAGCTGCACTGATGGGCAATTTTGAGGCTGTAGATGGGCATTGATCAGGCTGCATTGATGGGCACTGACCCTTATTTAAGTTCTTTATTTAAAATGTAAGTTTTTTTTCTGAAACTTCCCTCTTAACCACTTAGTCAGCTAAAGGACCCGGCCACACAAAATTTGCGTCCTTTTTTTTCCCACAAATAGAGCTTTCTTTTGGTGGTATTTGATCACCTCTGCGGTTTTTTTTTTTTGCGCTATAAACAAAAATAGAGCGACAATTTTGAAAAAAATTCAATATTTTTTACTTTTTGCTATAATAAATATCCCCCAAAAATATATAAAAAAATATTTTTTTTCCTCAGTTTAGGCCGAAACGTATTCTTCTACATATTCTTGGTAAAAAAAAATTGCAATAAGCGTTTATCGGTTGGTTTGTGCAAAAGTTATAGCGTTTACAAAATAGGGGATAGTTTTATTATTATTATTTTTATTTTTTTACTACTATTGGCGGCGATCAGCATTTTTTTCATGACTGCGACATTATGGCGGACACATCGGACAATTTTGACACATTTTTGGGACAACTGTCATTTTCACAGCAAAAAATGCATTTAAAATGCATTGTTTATTGTGGAAATTACATTTTCAGTTTGGGAGTTAACCACAAGGGGGCGCTGAATGGGGTTATGTGTTCCCTAATGTGTGTTTACAACTGTAGGGGGTGTGGCTGTAGGTGTGACGTCATCGATTGTGTCTCCCTATAAAAGGGATTACGCGATCGATGACGCCGCCACAGTGAAGAACGGGGAAACCGTGTTTACACATGGCTCTCCCCGTTCTTCAGCTCCGGGGACCGATCGCCGCACTCCAGCAGCGATCGGGTCCGCGAATCCTGCGGTCCCAGGGCTTCGGACGGGGTTGCGGGAACGCGCCGTGGGCACCCTACAGCTGGGGTACTAGCACCTGTACGTGCATGTGCCCAGCCGTGCAATTCTGCGACGTATATGTGCAGGAGGCGGTCCTTAAGTGCTTAAAATGAAGGTGTGTGTTATACGCCTGTGCGTGTTATATGCCAATAAATACAGTAATTGTTTAAATGGTTTGCTAAATCCTGATCTCTTTCAACATATGTGTTGTCCCCAGTTTTCATTTCAGTGATCCCATTGTTTTTTGTCCTTCTGTCATTAATGTACTTAAAAAAGGTTTTATCCTCTTTTCTTAATAGATTTAGTGAACTTTAATGACATCCCAGTCTTAGTTCGTAGGATTCAATATTGAGTTGGCCCACCCTTTGCTGTAGCATCTTCAACTCTTCTGGGAAGGCTGTCCACAAGGTTTAGGAGTGTGTCTATGGGAATGTTTGACCATTCTTCCAGAAGTGCATTTGTGAGATCAGGCACTGGTGTTAACGAGAAGGCCTGGCTCACAGTCTGCACTCTATTTCACCCCAAGGAGTTCTATCGGGTTGAGGTGCAGGGCAATCAAGTTAATCCACCTGTCACGTACCTTACCAGAGGCCGAAGTGCTGAGAGGGCTTCCCGTACGACCAAGTGCAGAGCGCCCCCTGGAGGTAACACAGGGGGTGCTCGGCCCAAAGATGCAAGGGTTGCCAGCTGCGACTTGCTGAGTGTTGTTGGAGATCAGCTGTACGCCAGGATACGTAGTCAGGCAGAGGGTACCACGGAAGTCAGGAGCCAAGCCGGTAGTCATGCACAGGAAGCAGGAGGTGACTGGAACAGGTCAGGAGGCAAGCTGAGGTCATCTACTGGAACAAGCAGACCGGGACAAGACAAAAGGATAAGCCGAGAGACAAGCCAGGGGTCATGCACGGAGAAGTCTGGTCAGGCAAGCCGAGTCGTCAACAGGAACACCAAGAAACAGGAACAAGGAACTTAGGATCACACCTAGGGCTGAAGATCATGCAGCAGTTGATCCCTGCTGCAGCAAGCCTTTAATAGGGCACTGACGCCAGGAGTCCCCCCCTGCATTGCGTGCATACTGGCGCGCGCGCATGCGCAGTAAAGAATACAGCGTTGTTGCTCGTGTGCGCGTGCAGGACAGGTCTGTTAGTTCTTCCACGTTTGGTTCTCTGACACCACCTCAAACTTGCTCATCCATGTCTTTATGGACCTTGCTTTGTGCATTGGTCCAAATCATTTGGTGGAGGGGGAATTATGGTGTGAGGTAGTTTTTCAGGGTTGGGATTGGTCCCAGGGAAGCAAAGGGAACTCTTAAGGTATCAGCATACCAAGACATTTTGGACAATTTCATGCTCTCAACTTTGTAGGAACAGTTTGGAGATGGTCCCTTCCTGTTCCAACATGACTGCACACCAGTGCACAAAGCAAGGTCCATAAAGACATGGATAAAATGAGTTTGGGGTGGAGGAACTTGACTGGCCTGCACAACTGGAGTCCTGACCCCAACCAGATAGAACAGCTTTGGGATGAATTAGAGCAGAGACTGTGAGCCAGGCTTTCTTGTACACATCAATGCTTGACCTCACAAATGCGCTTCTGGAAGAATGGTCAAACAAATTTCCATAGACACACTTCTAAACCTTGTGGACAGCCTTCCCAGAAGTAAAGGGTGGGCCAACTCAATATTGAACCCTACGGACTAAGACTGGGATGCTATTATAGTTCATGTGTTTGAGCGAAGGCAGGTGTCCCAATACTTTTGGTAATACAGTGTATATGATACATTGCTTTTAATGGTATACTTAACAGACCAAGGGGGAGCAAATAAGAAAAGTTCAAAATGACATATGCAGTGCAGAGCTCTGCTAAAAGACAGCTTCAGTAAATACTGTATATTTATAACAATGCAATTGACCATTACTATGTCATTCCAGGTCAAGATGAAACAAGTAAAGTCAAAGTGTGTCTGCATTGTTGAATATTCTCTTGTGTTTATCTTCTATAACACTAAGTTGTTAGGTACAATAGAAAATAAAAATCAAGCCCAAAACCAAAGATTTTAATTTCCTGTGTTCTATGTCTAAATCCACAAAGCTACAAAAGAAGAGGAGAAAAGCTTAGATGTGCTGTTCATAGAATTAATGCCATAATACTATTATACTCTTAAATCACAGAATTATTACAAAATAACCCCTTATTTCATTTTGTTCTAGTTTTTCTCTTTGTCTCTGAAATGTAATGTAATAAAGATGTATTTATTGAAACACAAATCTTAAATTATAATTAGAGACTGACTCCACACATGCAGTGATGGCACAGACAGGGGGGGGGGGGGGCGTTTCGCAAACCACAATATTCAAATCTATGGCTGAGGTGTCCCAGTTTAAGGAAAGGCGATACCAATGGTGGATTATATTCTGCACACCCCTGAATGTATGTTGAAGAAAAGGAAAAGTACCCCTAGGGGCTTTGAGTTGCAGAAACAAATGTCAAATTGCGGTCAAAAAATGAGAAAAATACATTATAGTATGATTTATTAAGAAGGAAATAGGTTACAGAGTAAAAAAGATCCTCCAATAAAAAGTCAAAACATAAACTCCAAACAGTCATGTAAAAACATTTGTATGCAGTCACAATTAGATTAATATGAAAGATCAACTTATGCGCAAGATCCCGACGCGTTTCGACCCTTTAGTTGATGTGGGTCATCTTCAGGGGGAAATTAGTTTGCAGGCATAGGTTCTATAAGGAAATATAAGTACAATAATGAAGCTTGTTAGGCCTTGTACACACGATGGGATGTATCCGATGGAAACAGTCCGACGGACCGTTTCCATCGGATATGTCCGCCGGACTGTTTGATCCGATGGCTGTACACACCATCGGATCAAATTCCCCGCCGGCGGACAGCGCGGTGACGCCGCCACGTCACCGCTACGTCACCGCCACGTCACCGCACCAGTAAGTAAACACTTCCGCGCGCATGCGTTGGATCCATTCACAGGATACGACGCATGTGCGGGCAGATATGTCCGCTGGTTTACCATACTAACCAGCGAACATATCTGATGGGCAGCTATCCGGCGGAAAAATTTCAAAGCATGCTTTGAAATTTTTCCGCCGCAGGAATCCGGCCAGAACGGTCCGTTTGCCCCTACACACGAGCGGATTTTTTGGCTGAAATGGTCCGTCGGACCATGTTCAGCGGATTTATTCCCTCGTGTGTACAAGGCCTTAGAGTACACAAACAAAACAACATAACTGTATAGTATTAATATAAATAAAGTCAATTTTGCAGACAATGAAATGTAACACATATGTATATTCTATATATAATTACCAAGGTGGGTGTCACAACTTGGAAAGGGTGGACAACGAGAAACATACGCAGCCGAGAGCAGGCAGCCATCAGAGGGACAACCAAACCTTTATTTTGTTGTTTTAAGGCCCGTAGACTAATCCTTTGGCATTGGAAGGCGGTTGACCCTCCAACGGTGAAGGAATGGATTACCCTAATGGGTGATACCATAAGAATGGAGAAGTATGTCTATCAACATAGGGGTTGCTCGAAAAAAAATTAGCGACTGTGGGCCCCTTGGTTGGATACCCCTGGCATGTCTCCGGTCGAGTTGTTAATGGATAGGTTGTTTAGATAGTTGAGGAGTGTTCAGCCATGACATAGCATAGGAGGGGGAATGTGACTCATTGCTTGTATGCGTTCCAAGTGTTGGGGTGATCTGTTACGAGACTAGTGCCTTTAAATAGTGCTGTCAGACATGTGTAATGTGTTATGGTAGAGGCTGTTGTGTAATCTGTTTGTTTTTTAAACTGTCATTTGTACTGTTGGACTGATTTGATGTTTAAAATGTGAGCTGTGTAATTGCTGTGTGTTTCCTTTCTGTTTATTTCAATAAACTTCTTTGATAAAAAAAAAAAAAAAAAGACTGACTCCACCTAAAGTAGGGCATTAAAATACACAACTTTGCAAATGGTGTTAATTACCAGTAAGGCCGCGTACACACAATCAAATCTATCTGCTGGAAACGGTCGGCCCGACCGTCCCAGCAGACAGATTCAATCGTGTGTACGGGCGAGCCGACGGAACCCGTCCGTCCGACATGTCTGCTGGTTAGTACGCTAACCAGCAGACATGTCTTCTCGCACACGCGTCGAATGGTTTCGACGCATGCGCGGAAGTGTTTTACTTCCTGGTGCAGTGACGTGGCGGCGTCAACGTCACCGCCACGTCACCGACACGTCAGCGCGCTGTCTGCTGGCGGGGATTTTGGTTTGATCGTGTGTACCGATTTGAACAAATCTATTTGGTCATGTGTACGCGGCCTAAGTCTACACAGACCTGAAATGTCCGTTGTCACCAACAATATATTATTTGCACACAGTTATGGGAGAATAACAAACAATGTCAATTCTCATTTGTATTCAGGAAGTCTTGTGTCAGAGGAAATAAATGGTGAAAATTGAGAGGGTGGTCATGCATAGCAGGTGTAACTATAGATTGCCTTTCTCAACCAGTTTTCCGTGGTGAGATCATGGGGTTCCTCCTGGGATTGCTAGGGGTTCCTTGAGTGGAAAGCAAGGAAGAATTAATCCCCTACCTACAAAACCACCACTGCAAAGGCTGCAATTATCCAGTAACCACCAATGTAAGGGGTCACGACTAAGCCGACAACTAATGTAAGAAGACACCACAATTATACGGTTTGTGTTTATTTTCTGTTATCTTTAATTTCATTGCATTCAAATCATTTGATTTTCAGATTAACAAAATCTTTATGCAACATATTGAACAAGTTAATATATTATTCTATAATATTTAATTTAAAATGTAACTAAATCCACAACAGTCAAATCAATCTGTATATGCAGTAAAGCATGCTTGTTATACTCACTGTGGAACCTAAGGGGTTATTCCTCTGCATTGTTAAAAAACACAGTTTGATCCTGTCTTTTCTGACCCCCCCCCCCTCCTTCTTCCACAATACCCAATGCATCTCCTGATAGTACAGAGCCTTGGGGATACTCTGCACATGCTCAGCTTGGGGCTAGATTCAGGTACGGAGGCTTAAATTTCCGCAGGCGTAGCGTATTTTGTTTACGCTACGCCGCCGTAAATTAGCGAGGCAAATGCTGTATTCACCAAGCTAAGTTACGGCGGCGTAGCACAAATGGGCCGGAGTAAGCCCGGGTAATTCAAATGTGAATGAGTTGGGCGTGTTTTATGGTAATGTGTTGTGACCCCACATTTTTTTAAGTTTTTTTTAACTGCGCATGCGCCGACCGTGGACGTATCCCAGTGTGCATACTCCAAATTATGACGCTATGACGCATTGTTTTTGACGTGAACTTAATTGACGTAAATCCCCATTCACGGACGAGTTACGCAAACGACGTAAAATCTGAAAAATTCGACCCGGTCCCGACATCCATACTTAACATAGGATGCGCCATCTTTTTGGTGGTTTATCTTTATGCCGGAAAACGCCTTACGTAAACGGCGTAAATTCACTGCGTTGGCCAGGCGTATGTTCGTGAATAGGCGTATCTTGCTGATTTACATATTCTAGGCGTAAATCAGCGGGAACGCCCCTATCGGCCATCTTAAAAATGCAGTAAAGATACAATGGCGTAATACAATTACGTCGCTCGTATCTTAGCTCAATCCCGGCGTATCTTGTTTTCTGAATACACAAAAAAGATACGCTGGCGCATCTAAGAAGTTACGCGGCTTATCTAAAGATAAGCCACGTAACTTCTTACTGAATCTGGCCCTTGGTGTGTATTGCTAGAGAGTTTTTTGTTTTTCTTGGGAGGGTGCATGTTATCAGCAAAGGGCCAATCAGCACTGTCCAGACAGAGGATCAGGGGCCATACAGTCTCATAGGATAGTAAGAGTCGCATAAAAACTACAAGCTTTAACCAGGCACAAGACTGCTATATACTGCTGCTGAGAAAGGTATTTAGCAGTTTATATTTACAGTAAAACCTTGGTTTGAGAATAACTTGGTTTGAGAGCGTTTTGCAAGACAAGCAAACATTTTTAATAACTTTTGACTTGATATACAAGTGATGTCTTGATATAAGAGTAGCGTAATGTCACAACTGGGTATAAATGAGAAGAGAGGCACCTCCTCTAAGTGTAGCAATATGGTTACATTTAATGAAGGTACAACATTTAGCAACATATTGCTACACTTAGAGGTGCCTCTCTCCTCTTTTATACTATGTAGCTCCTGCTGGATTTTGCTTCTAATTCCCTTGTGGAGGCTTCCATTTGTGGATGGACATTTTATGGTTACACAATCTATCACTTTGCTATAATTTTATATGGACTATAAACTGAAGGACTTATGAATAAATGGTTGTGGAATGAATCATTTGAGTTCCCATTATTTCTTACGGGGAAATTCGCTTGATATACAAGTTCTTTGGATTACAAGTAAGCTTCTGGAACGAATTATGCTCGCAATCCAAGGTTTTACTGTACTAAGATAATTACATTTCCATGTTCTGTGTACCATGATATAGGGAATGCAGGGTCCTGGGTTTAGTAACACTTTAAGTAATTTTTGTAATATAAATATATATATATATATATATATATATATATATATATATATATATAATATATATATATATATATATATATATATATATATAGGCTCAGCCTACTACCAATTAAGCATATTTTTTTCTGTAATGAGAAGGGGTGTGGTCAGAAAATAGGTGCATAATTATTAGGACTTCATTTCCTTTGGCAAAATGGGTCAAAAGAAACTTGACAGGCTCGAAAAGTCAAAAATAGTGAAATATCTTGCAGAGGGTGCAGCACTCTTAAAAGAGCTTCTGAAGCGTTCACAAACAGCTTCATTCAAAATAGAAGGGTCGCAAGAAGCTTGGAAAAAAAGGGCAAAATAACTGCATGAATGAGAAAAGTAAGCGTGCATGCCAAGACCAGAATTGCCATATTTCATGCAACATACATGCCCAAAAGCACAGTGTGCAGAGTTCAGAGACATGGCCAAGGTAAGAAAGGCTGAAAGACGAACACCACAAAGACACACACTGATCAAGACTGGCAAGAAATATCAAGACTGATTTTTCTAAAGTTTTTGGATTGAAATGAGAGTGAGTCTTGATGGGCAGATGGATGGGCCGTGGCTGGATTGGTAAAGGGCAGAGAGCTCCTGTCCACCTCAGACGCCAGCAAGGTGGAGGTGGAGTAGGGTGGTATCATCAAAGATGAGCTTGTACCTGTAGTGGTCAAGCTCAACTCCCATCCCTGGTGGACACCTTCTAGTGGTATTCCTGGTGGTCCAGAGCAGTCACTTGTAAACACAGAAACCAGACTTCTGTGTTCACAAGTGATTGTGGTGAGCGGGCACCAAAGGGTCTGAGCCAAAGGTGGTGTTTTTTGAACTGAGTTCCACCAAGTTCCCCCAGCTAAAAAAAAAAGCCCTGTATATATATATATAGTTTTTTGGGTTATATGGTTGTTGTTATATATATATATCCTCAAAAATACTTGCCTATATATATATATATATTTAAAAACAATCAGCCATAACATTTTGACCTCCTATCTAATATTGAGTAGGTCATCAATTTGCCCTCTGCCCCTCCTCTTGTTTCCTCCTTTTGCTAACAAAAAATAAAACCCTAACCCAAAGAGACATTGACTCCACTAGACTTCTGAAGATAAACTGAGGTATCAGATCCTTTAAGTATTGTAAGTTTGTGAGGTGGGGTCTCCATGGATCAGACTTGTTTTTCCAGCACATCCCACAGATGCTTGTTTGCATTGAAATTTGGAGAATTTTTTGTTGTGTTCCTCAAACCATTCCTGAATTCATCAGACCATGCCAACTTCTTCCATTGTTACGTTGTCCAGTTTTGATGGGGGTACACAGCCCCATACACAACAAACCGTGATGCACTATGTAATCTGACACTTTTCTATTGGAACCAGCACTAACTTTTTTAGCAATTTGAGCTAGAGTAGCTCTTCTATTGGACGGGACAACACAGACCAGCCTTTGCTCTACACATACATCAATGAGGCTTAGCCACCCATGGCCCTGTCTCCAGTCTTCCTTCCTTGGACCAATTTTAGTAGGTCCTGACCACTGCAGACCAAGAACATCCCACAAGAGCTTCAGTTTTGGAGATGCTCTGACCCAGTCATTACAATTTGGTTCTTGTCGTTTAAATCTTTATACCTGCCCATTTTTCTGCTTTCGACGCGTCAACTCCAGGGACAACATGTTCACTTGCTGCCTAATATACCAATATATCCTAGCCAATTCCAGGTGCCATTGTAATGAGATAATCAATGCTATCGTTCACAAATAGCTGTTTGGTGTGTGTATACATGTTTTATATATATATATATATATATATATATATATATATATATATATAAAAACATTAAGGATTAATAATTTAAGGTAAGAAGGTTGAAAAACCTGATCTAAACCCAGGCAATACTCTTATGCCGCGTACACACGGTCGTTTTTTTGCGATGAAAAAAAACGACGTTTTTTAAAACGTCATTTAAATTGATCGTGTGTGGGCAAAACGTCGTTTTTTGTCTTAAAAAAAACGACCAAAAAAAAATTCCAACATGCTTGAATTTTTTGTGTCGTTTTTCAAAACGTCGTTTTTTGTTTCACAAAAAGTCACCGTGTGTGGCAAAAACGTCTTTTAAAACGACGTTTTTCAACCCGCGCATGCCCAGAAGCTAGTTATGAAGCGAGCTTCAATGGAAAAGAGTGGTGAACGTAACCTCGCTTTTTGTGAAAAAACTATGGTGTGTATGCAAAATTGTCTTTGAAAAGTGACGTTTTAAAAACGTTGTTTTTTACTTCACAGAAAACGTCGTTTTTTTTTCATCGCAAAAAACGACCGTGTGTACGCGGCATTAAAGTGAACACAGACATACAACCCATGATATTATTGCTGGGAAACCTCTAAAAATGTACGCATGGCTCATCCCTAACATGCATGTTTTGCTGAAAGTGGGAAAGGCAGGCAGCTTGCAATGTTGCTTGTACTCAGGGGAAATCATAATCAAAGAGGATTCTATACCTGTCCAACTGATATTTCCTCTTTGGAAAGGGGAGTGCCTTCCGCCTCCATAGACATGTGGCACAGTGATTGTGTCTTACTGATTCTTATATTTCACTAAAGATAGGTTCAGTCTGGCTAAAAACAATTAACACAATTCTCCTGATAGCCAAAGACCACATCTTTGACTAAGCTTTAGACCTTATTAGGAAGCTCTTAAAGTGGAGGTTCACCTAAAAAAATGTTTTTTAACATTGCATTTAGGCTAGTTATTACAATGAGAATCGGCAGTTTTTTTTTTAAAAATACTTGCGGTACATACCGTTTTCTATATGTATGTTCACCGCGGCTTCTGGGTATGATGTTCGGGGCTGGGCGTTCCTAATTGATTGACAGGCATGTTGACCGACACATACAATGCGCCACGAGTAGCCGAAAGAAGCCGAACGTCGGTGAGCAGGCGCCGTATAGAGCCGCACCGGCGTTCGGCTTCTTTCGGCTACTCGAGGCGCACTGTATGCGTCGGTCAACATGCCTGTCAATCAATTAGGAACGCACAGCCCCGAACATCATACCCAGAAGCCGCGGTGAACATACATATAGAAAACGGTATGTACCGCAAGTATTTTTTTTTTAAAAAACTGCCGATTCTCATTGTAATAACTAGCCTAAATGCAATGTTAAAAAAATTAAATTTAGGTGAACCTCCACTTTAAACACCTTTGTTTACATAGTAAGTAACATTGTTTTGTAATTCTGATTTGAACTCTTTTGCTCCAGGTGAAATATACATTTTAATATTAGGGTCAGTCCACCCAAGAAAAAATAAAAGTCGGCTGCTGACTTTTAATAGGACACTTACCTGTCTTGGGATTCAGCGATGTCCTCACCCAAGCCAATTCCTCAATTGGCTTTGGGTCCAGGCACCGGCATCTTGACTAATGGGAAACTGGCAATTTAGCCTTGTGGCTTCACAGCTAACTTTCAACTGTGCATGTGTGAGCTGTGCCGTGCTTTGTGAATAGTCCTGCAATCTTCTGGGACCTGTAATGTGTCCCTCAAGGCTGTGGCGGAAATAGGAGCCAAACTTCTGCTCGGATCGATGCAGTAATCCGGCTGGCAGTAGGGGGGCAGATATCTGCTCTCCCAACCAAAAAAAAAAACAACACAAAAAAGTGCCAAATGTAAATAAGGAGGGTGGGCGGGGAAGAGCAGAACATCCCCTTTTGGGTGAAGTTCCGCTTTAATACTCTTGGGGGCAATTTATAACAGAAGGCATACATTGCTATCCACTCTTAGTTATACTCAGCTTGGATGTGCACACTGTGGCCCACATTTTACAACCCATTAAATTTAATGCATGAGAGAGGACTTTATGGTTTGGGGAGAGACAGTTATGATACTTTGATAGGTTATGTTTAGGGTCTGCTTTCATTAATTTCCTTTGTGCTCCGCCAGCATTGGACCCCCAAAACCTTACATTTGTAGAGCATGCCATGTGCTTTATCATTGTGTGGTAGCAAGTCCATACTGCTACTTTCTCAATGGACCTCTAAGGCCCTGTACACACGATCAGTCCAAACTGATGAAAACGAACTGAAGTTCAGTTTCATCGGTTCACAGACTGATGGTCTGATGGTCTGATGTGCGTACACATAGTCTGATGTGCGTACACACCATCAGTTCAAAAAACGATCGTGTCAGAACGCGGTGACGTAAAACACATCGACGTGCAGAAAAAAATGAAGTTCAATGCTTCCAAGCATGCGTCGACTTGATTCTGAGCATGCGCGGGTTTTTGAACCAATGCTTTTGCGTATTAACCATCGGTTTTGACCGATCGGTAGGCGTCCATCGGTCCGATTTTGAAGCAAGTTCAACATTTTTGGACTAAAGGACAACAGACTGATGGGGCGTACACACGGTCGGTTTGGACCGATGAAACTGAACTTCAGTCTGTTTTCATTGGTTTGAACTGATCGTGTGTACAAGGCCTTAGACACAGTGGTTCTTTGGGTAAATGTAATTGCCACTGGCAGTCAGGTGTAGACATTGTGGATGTGAATAGTAGAGAGGATGTTGCCTAAATACTGACGAGTGGGGTCTTGTCAACAGAATCAGTGGGTGAAACCTGAAATCCAGTCTTGGAGCACAATTGGAGTGTGATGTCTAGTGGTGCTATCAACAAACCTGGATGTTCTCAGTGGCTGTTGTTGACCTTTTTGTACTGCTCATGTCTCATGCTTTTCCTTTTTTATATGCAGTAGCTGACATTTGCTGGTGCACAATGTAAATTTAAAAAATTGATGTTGTAATGCTATCATTAGTAGACCATCTCTACCTTTCTTAGTCCCATTTTCATGGTGATAGTGATGTACAGGTTTACACTCCAATACCTTCAATTTAAAGTAATCTTGAGGAAACTGAAAAGATACTCAGCAATTATTCTTATCCCATTTGCACTTTGCAAAATGAATACATCCCCCACCACCCCCTTTTTTTAAACATGAAGACGTTCCATTGATGATCACGATGTGTCATAAATGATGTTTGGCTTTTACACTAAAACGTATCAGCATCCACAAGGAGCCCCTCTATGAATGAAGTAATCACAGAGTCCCATATTATCCCAATCATCGGGTGTTGTTAAGTGAAACGTTAATGTTACCTGTGACAAAAAGACATCTTCAAGTCTGTTACTAAAATCACATCCCACAGCCACTTTAAAAAGAGCTGTTTGTAGTTTGACCAACTGGTTCAGAAATAGGTCAGCAAATGCAAGTAATGTGAGGAGCAGCAGATATAATTTACAACAAGGTAGGGAAAAGAGCAGCATCTACCTGAAATTACAGACTTGTACTAAACAAAGACCCTTTTCATTAACACTGTAAAGCATTGAAGCACCACCATTGCACAGAGCCCTAAAACACTCCTTAGATGTTCTTAAATACTTCCGAGCTATTTTATCAATTATACCAACATAAATTATAGCAGCAAGGATGACATGCAAAACATTATTCCAAGACACAAAGAGGTTTATGTTGTTAAAACTAGGATTGTAATTGTATTGTTTTGCTTGCATCTATTAAGGTTACTTTGCGTTATAAGCAAGGAAGCTTAGACCTCCACAATGTGCTTTTACTAAATAAAAAATGCTGTACATACAAAACTATTCCCATTATAGCAATAAAATACAAGACTAAAAGATATACAGTAACTATAACAATCAAAATGCAAAATGCCTAGCAAATAAGCAGAAACTATGGCTTGTAAACAGTAGAAATTCCCCGAAAAGTTGCTTAACTCAGATTAGAGTGGGTTCATGATCTCTGTAGGCAACAAGGAACCCAGGCTTAATCTATAAGCAGTTGCTGGAGATCAGGTGAAATCATCTCTAGGTATAACTTTTCCTGGCTGGTACAGATGTTCCTTGGTGTTAAGTCATAATGGAGTCTTCTTGTTAGCTTATGCCTGACAACCTTTTATTTGGAAAATTTACCATCTCACATGGGTGTGGCCATTTCACAATATTGAATTTCAATAGGAGAAACATTCTCCATTTCAACCTCAAGGTATCACACATGAAAAGTTTGGTCCTTTGCGATATCAAGTGAATCAAACTAATCTAAATAATAATGTGGAAATTGCTGCTAGACCTAAAGTGTACACGATGCACACAAATTGGTCATGAATAAAAAAGTGATCAGCGCAACTTTCTAATAGTAAAAAAGCACATGTATGTGCTAAACTGACTAAAAAATCATATGCAAATATCTACTGTGAAAAATTAGAAAAATAAGCAATATATCAAACTGTGCAAAATAAAAAAAATGTCAAAATGACTGTGCAAATAAGCAAAACAAAGTCCAAAATAACTCTGATGAGAAAAGTGCTGAAATACCTTCCGCAATATTTTATGTAAACAAATAAATAAAGTGCTGAAGTGACTGTGATGAACGTAGTGTCAAAAACAGAGTAAAAAACAGCGGGCCAGATTCTCAAAGACTTACGCCGGCGTAAATCCACGTACGCCGTCGTAAGTCAGAATCTGCGCCGTCGTATATGCACGCCTGATTCTCAAAATCAGTTACGCATAAATTCGGGCAAGATACGAGCGGCGTAAGTCTCCTACGCCGTTGTATCTTGGGTGCATATTTACGCTGGCCGCTTGGTGGCGCTTCCATTGATTTCCGCGTTGAATATGCAAATGAGCTAGATACGCCGATTCTCGAACGTACGTGCGCCTGTCGCAATTAGTTACGCTGTTTACGCAAGACATACGCCGGCGTAAAGATAAGGCTGCTCTCTAGGTGGCGCAGCCCATGCAAGGTATGGACGTCGGAACAAGCGTATCTTTTTACGTTGTATGCGTAAGTCATATACAAATAGGGCTGTGCGTAAGTTACGTTCACGTCATAGGCAGTGTGCGACGTATCTTAGGCATTCTATCCGATGCATGCGCACTGGGATACGTCCATGGACGGTGCATGCGCCGTTCGTTAAAAGCGTCAATTACGTGGGGTCATGATTATTTTGCATAAAACATGCCCACCTCTTCCCCATTTGAATTAGGCGCGCTTACGCTGGCATATTTACGCTACGCCGCCATAACTTAAGATGCAAGTGCTTTGAGAATACTGCACTTGCGTCCTAAGTTGCGGTGGCGTAGCATAAATACGATACGCTACGCCCGCTCATAGTTACGCCGCCCTACGTAAATCTAGGCCAGTGTCTTCTATAGCAAATCTTCATGACTATCACTCAATGCTCTCTGGACGCTTACCTTAGTAAGGAGTATATATAGTCTTGATGATTTCCTTAACTGGGGAAATTGGGGTAGATTTCCTGGTCTTTGAATCCAGTAATGGCCAGTGGTGTCTCTCCAGGTTATGTGTTCCAAATAAGAATGATGGCTTCCAAACTCCCCATTGTGAGTTAATTACCGGAGTCAGGCATATAAAGGGGATGAAGAAAAATCTCCTATAGTGCAAAACGTATAATAAAATAGGTTTATTTAAACGGCCAAATGGGCACTTACAAGGAAAAAGTAAAAAAAAAACAGCAGAGAAGTACAAAATACGGTGTTGCAGACACCTCTTACATCACTTCCAGTTCTTCGGTATCCGGCCACTAGGGATGAGCTTCGCGTTCGATGCGAACGTATGTTCGACACGAACATTGTCTGTTCGTACGTTAGATGAAATTCGAACAAAAGCGGTCATTCGCGCCATATTAGAGTAACGCAAAACGGCTCATAATTCACTGCGGAATTGCGCGCTGATGATTGGCCAAGCATGCTGTATGTCCCGCATGCTTGGCCAATCACAGTGCGCAAAAAACGAAGAGCCATAATTGGCCAAAGCCTGGGTGGCTATGGCCAATTATGGCTCAGGGCTTTAGCACACGCCCCACACTATAAAAGGCCGCCTGCTGAGCGGCCTCGTGTAGTGTGTTCCGGCTTGTTAATGAGAGCAGTCAGAGAGACAGAGAGATTGTCTTTTTAGATAGCTAGATAGAGCAGACAGGCAGGCTAGTCAGTTTAGCTTAATTTACAGTGTGTAGAGAATATATATACATCCCTAGGAGTTGTACATATATTTATACACTGTATAAGCTTAGATAGATCAGTTCTTCCTAATTTACTGGCAGGCAGGTGATTGTGCTATTTAAAGACGTTATCACACGTATAGACACACAGCAGGTACAATATTTAAAGGAATTTTATTTTAAGTTTTTTAATTTAAGCATCATTAAAATCACTGCTCCTGGGGCAGTGATTTTAATAATGTTTAAAAAAAAAATAATGAAAGATTCCTTTAAATATTGTACCTGCTGGGTGTCTATAGTTTGCCTGTGAAAACGTCTTTGACAACCTGGGTCTTGCCCAAGGGAACATGTATCAATGGAAAAAACTACCGTTTTTAAAACTTTTTTCCCATTGATACATGTTCCCGGGTTCTTAAAGACGTTTTCACAGGCAAACTATAGACATCTCAGCACTGCAGGTACAATATTTAAAGGAATTTTTTTTTTTTTTTTTAATTTAAACTCTGCTCCTGGAGCAGTGATTTTAATGATGCTTAAATTAAAAAAAAAAAAAAAAAATTCCTTTAAATATTGTACCTGCTGGGTGTCTATAGCTTGCCTGTAAAAACGTCTTTGAGAACCCGGGTCTTGCCCGAGGGAACATGTATCAATGGAAAAAAGTTTTAAAAACGGTCACTTTTTCAGGAGTCCTGCTCCTGAAAAAACGACTGTTTTTTTAAACTTTTTTCCATTGATACATGTTCCCTGGGGCAAGACCCGGGTTCTCAAATACGTTTTCCCAACAATAACTTGAATATTGGTCTTTAAAATGAGCTTTTTTGAATTCGAACGTTCGACTCCCATAGACTTCAATGGGGTTCTAAATGTTCACGCGAATGGACGGTCTTTTCGATGGTTCTGGTGCGAACCAAACGCGGGGGTGTTCGGCTCATCCCTACCGGCCACTTGGGATACCGGGCCACTCTGGATTTATCCCCTTTATATACCTAACTCCTGTGAATAAATCACGCTGGGGAGTTTGGAAGCCATCATCCTTATAGTCTAGAGGGGTCACCCATCCAAGTCACCGGGTAACCCCCGGCTTTCTCCTTGCGGAGACTGGATTACATAGCTGGAATGTTTTTTTTTTTTTTAATAAAGGACTTATCCCAACTGTGTCTGTGTGGTTTTTAATATTTTTGACACTTTCTTTTGTGAAATGGTACCCCGTTACCAATTCACATAGAGGGGGGGGGTGCTGGGATCTGGGGGTCCCCTTTGTTAAAGGGGGCTTCCAGATTCCGATAAGCCCCCCCTGCCCACAGACCCCCACAACTACTGGGCAAGGGTTGTGTGGATGAGGCCCTTGTCCCCATCAACATGGGGACATCCTCCCCATGTTGAGGGGATGTGGCCTGGTACAGTTCAGGAGGGGGGGCACTCTCTTGTCCCCCCTCTTTTCCTGCGGCCTGCCAGGTTGCGTGCTCAGATAAGGGTCTGGTATGAGTTTTTGGGGGGACCCGACACCATTTTTTTTTTTTGGTGCAGGGTTCCCCTTAAAATCCATACCAGACCTGAAGTGTCTGGTATGGATTTTTGGGGGGAACCACACGCCATTTTTTTTAAATGATGCAGAGTTCCCCTTAATATCCATACCAGACCTGAAGGGCATGATATGGAATTTGGGGGGACCCCCAAGCTTTTTCTTTTTTAGACTGGGGGGGAACCCCTGCTGTTTTTTTTCAATGGCTTTTCTCTGTATTGCCGGGACCTGACAATTCATGAATAGCCGCAAGTAGTTTTAGATGATTTTTTTTCCTTTAGAAATTACATTTTGTGCAGGGACAGTTCTAAACACGGGAAACATGCACTACTTTACAGGCATACTATACACATCCCCCAGGTATGAAATTTAAAGGAACATTTCACTTTATTGTTTCACTTTCGGCATTATTAAAATCACTGCTCCCAAAAAAACTTTTTTTTGCATTGATACATGTCCCCTGGGGCAGGACCCATGTGCCCAAACACTTTTTATGACAATAACTTGCATATTAACCTTTAGAATTCAAACTTTTGATTTCCCCCATAGACTTTTAAAGAATGTTCCGCGGCTATTCGAATTTGACGCACACACCCCAAATTGTTGAACGCCGAACGGGAGAACAGGCAATGCTCGAGTCAAACTCATATTTGACACGAACATAAAGCTCATCCCTAGTAGTTAGAAGCAATCAGCCCCAGGTTTAGGGATAAACCTGACCAGACTTAAAAAGAAAATTGAAGATTAGCTAGCTACAGCAAAGCTATACCCTCTCCTCAAATCACAGTATTCATTGTGCCGATTTCATTTTAAAATTCAGGCTGTTGTGTGGACTAGCAGTATATGTTGAAAAAAGAATATCAGTAGCCCATTATAAACGTCCCCCTAATATAAGCAAACAGCAGTTTGGTGTTTTACAACAGCCAAACAGGAGGGATCTTTTGGAGAAAGATTAGCACAACTAAAATGTGTAAAGAATGCCAAGAAGCAACATTGGGATTGATAAAATTAATGTATCACTGGATACAGAAATGTTTTTAAACTGATATGCGGAAATAAAAAAGCAAGGCAGTATTCAAGAGAATGCAGCATATACTTAAGCAAACCAAATGCTTTGTTAAGCTCCTGTGTGTATTGAGACAATCTGCTTCTTGTGTGGTGCATCCAGTCTGTTTATGGGAATAGGCACTAAGCGCCCCTTGTTATACCCATGTGTACTGATCCGAACACAGCTTGATTGCTACAAGTGATGTGACCAATTCAAACATGATTTAAAAACCAAGAAACTATTCGGCATGCAGGTTTATTAGAGATACTGGTTATGTACTATGTTTACTATTTAGGAAAAGACAACACACCTGCCATGGGACATTATTCTTATGGGGCATGAGAAGAAGACAACAGCAGGTCCTTGTCCTTAGAAAGATTATTTTTCATACCCTGTAGTGTCTCTATAAATTGGTTCTACTCCCTGACTGTCTTACAACTCCTGTAAAAATAAGCCATATGATTTGATGGCAGCAACTGACAGGCGTAGAAAGCTGTATAAACAATACAAAAATGGAAATAAATGACTGAAAAACATCTCTCGATAAAATGTTCAAACTTTTATCTTGGTATTAAAGTATATGTAAACTCAAACACTAAAATCTTATATATCCTTCCAACCTCTTCCTTCCCCCCTCCAACCCCCCCCCCCCCCTCTATTTCCCTTTTTTTATTTGTTATTGTTTTTTGTGTGTTTCTTTTTTTTTTCTCTTTTTCCTTTTTTTGTGTGTGTTTTTTTTTTTGCACAACTCTCATAACACTGTTCATTGGCAAGACTATAGGGTAACACTCGCTCTAGTTTCCGTGGCATATTTTTTGACGCTTTGAAAACAGACACAAAAAACTATCCACACACAATCTGTAGCAATGAATCTGAGTAACCAACAGACCATCCCACTATCTGTTAAACTTCTATCTGTAAATGCTAAAGGCCTCAACATACCTGAAAAACGAACCAAATTCCTTAATGAGTTTCACAAACAAAAAGCTAACATCGTTTGCATACAAGAGACCCACTTCAAAACTGATAGAATCCCGAAATTTCAAGACAGGAGATATCCTATAGCTTTTCATGCCTCAAACCCAGAAGGGAAAACAAAGGGGGTCTCTATACTAATTTCTAGTCAGACTCCTTTCCAAGTGCATGACACCCTTCTAGACCCCAGTGGCAGATATTTATTTATTAAGGGTAAATTAGAAAACCATCCAATGACAATTGCTAATGTCTATGCCCCAAACTCGGGTCAAGTTACTTTTTTCCGCAAGATTAAGGATTTGCTGACAACCTTTGCCGCAGGAATTTTAATTCTAGGGGGGGACTTCAACATTCCCTTGAATCCCCTCATAGACACATCGAATGGAGCACCGAGCCTTCCTTACAGAGCATTAAGACAAATCAAGCTACAATTGATTGAACAAAGGCATTCATCAGTGATGTTCTCACAAGATTCAGTGTCAGCGAGGCAGTGAGGCAGGTGGATTAGCTACAGGAGCTCCACACGGCGCACGTCTCCTAGAGTAGGAGCGTGTGTGCTATAGCTCCAGGCAGGCGTAGGAGGCAGATAGGCAGAGTCCCTCTCCAGCCTTACTAGCCCTGCTAGCTCAGTCCTCGCTCCAGTTTTCCAGCCCTGGAAATGTCCTGTGCCCCAGCCTGATCTCTCCTCTTCACTCCTTCAGCTCAGCTCCCTGGCTCTCCGCAGGTAAGAGCCCTTCACAAATGCTGCTGACGGCCGTCCTTTTCAGGATCAAGCCGCAGCAATACAGGATCTCCATAGTGCCTTTCTTTGACCCCCTGCACGCCCACACCGCCATCTCCTTCAGGGGCTTCCTCCCGCCACCTTCCGCGGAAATTTCAGCCGTTCTGGGGCTTTCTTGAGGGCACCACGCCAGGCCGCCCTGAATCGCGGGGCCGCGGTCTAGGAAAGACCGCGGCTTCACTTGCGGCCTAACGGCGCACCGCTCCCCAAGCCACTACGGTCCTCAGCCAGCTTCCAGGGAACCCCCCCCATCCCAAAAGGACAGTCACTCGGCCCTGCTTTCACCCCTCGCACCCCCCAATTTTTTATTTGAGAAACACCTTATCAGTCAGCTCACATCACACTGCCTGAGCGGGCAGCCATCCCACCGATCCAGCAATAGGGTCACCCTCCCAGCCCCAGCCCCCCCGTCTTTCCAAACATACATAATTGATCCAGGGGTTACCCGATCGCCTCTTACAGGGGTCAGGAAGGAATTTTTTCCCTACCGGAGCATATTGGCCGAGCGCCGCCAGGGTTTTTTGCCTTCCTCTGGACCAAGCCAGGAGAGAGGAGTTCAATTCCTCCCCCCACTGCCCCAAGTCCCCCCCCCCCTCCGGTGTATTGGCGATCATGGCATGTCGGCAATATTCTGCCGAAACCATTTGGAGTTTGAGGCGATGCGCCGCAATACTGCCAGCCATCACCAAAAAAGCTCTAAGAATCGAGCAACTTTTGAGAATCGATCATAGATCGACGGTCAGACATTTCTGCCATTTACCCCAGTTCAAGCCCATATCATGTGCTCTGATTAACACTAGATCGGCAGTAAAACACCGACTAGAAATCCGCGACTTCATTCAACAAAATGACCTAGACTGTCTCTTTATTACAGAGAGCTGGCTCACAGCCGACTGTAACACCATTCTAGGAGAACTGGTGCCAGAAAATTACCGTATTATTACTGAAAACAGAATAGGGCAAAGAGGAGGCGGCCTGGCGGTGATCCACAAGACTCATCTTACGATCACCAAACCAGTCCGCCAAAACCCTCTTCCATTCATGGAAACCCTTACTCTGCAACTGCAAGCAAGTTCAAAGGAGACCGTCCACATTCTGCTCTGCTATAGGCCGCCCGGCCCAAAATCGCAGCTGCTATCATCATGGACGGATTTCTTCTCCACTTACACCCTCAACAGCAAACATCTTTTGCTGCTTGGGGATTTCAATCTTTGGGCCAACTCCTCACAAGACCCCATTGCCGATGCCTGTATTGACCACCTGGAAGGATTAGGGTTACAGCAACTAGTATGTGGGCCCACACATGCTTCAGGTCACACACTCGATCTTATTTTCAGACAAGCTCTGGAAATAAAAATTTTGGAAAATGAAAAATTGCCATGGACTGATCACCATGCAATTATATTCAGTATTTCCACCATCCCCGCCGCAACAAAAACATCAAATCCAGTGACAATACACTGGACTAGATGTCAGAAGAAGCTCCACTCGGAACTCTTCAAAACTACTTTAAGGAAGACAATAGAAACAACTCAGCCGCATCAAACGGCCGTTGAAACATTGGATGCCATAAACTCGGCCATGCTACAGTCAGCCGACTTGGTAGCGCCGAAACGAATAACCCGCATTCGGAAAAACAACCGCAGCTGGTTTAACAACCAGCTGTCGTTATTGAAGCAAGAACGCAGAAGGGCAGAATCTGCCTGGAAAAGATGTTCTTCAGAGCTAAACTTATCCATCTACAAGGCGACTACGAGAAAATACCACAAAGAAATTTTCGAAGCCAAGAAAAAGTATTTTTCGGAGACTATCAACGGTGTCCTAAACCGCCCCCGTGAACTCTTCAAGATGGTCACCCAGACCATGAAACCAAGTTGCATTGAAGCCCCCAGTTCGGACACACAAGAATTTTGTGATGAACTATCGGATTACTTTGTTAATAAAATCGAGGCAATCCGTGAAAGCATTCAGCAAAACAATTCCCCCCTCAGCCCCCCCTGCAGCCTCTCACATAACACCCATAGTAATTCTCCGATATCAGGTAAGTTTACCCTGGAACCCATCCCCATTGAGACCACCAAGAATATCATTGGCGCTTTGCGTAATGGCACAGCGCCAAATGACATTATACCCACTAAACTGCTGAAGGAATGCGCCTACATCCTGGCTCCTCCCATCACGCAGCTTATCAACCAGTCTTTCTTGGAGGGCATAGTGCCCTCACAATTGAAAGAGGGTACAATCCTACCCATCATGAAGAACCCCTCCCTGGACCCCAAGGACCCACTCCACCGCCGTCCCATAACAAGCCTCAACACACTTTCAAAAATAATGGAAAAAGTAGTGGTACAACAGCTGCAACAGCATCTAGATACCTACAAGCTACTTGACCCATTGCAATCTGGCTTCCGTCCCGGACACGGGACGGAAACAGCATTGCTGAAAGTATGGGACGATGTTCTCAAGGCCGCAGACGAAGGAGAATCCTGTCTTCTAGTTCTGTTGGACCTAAGTGCCGCTTTCGACACGGTAGACCACAAACTGCTGCTGACTCGGCTTGTTGAAGTAGCCAGAGTCGCAGAAGGCGATTTATCTTGGTTCTCCTCTTTTCTGGAAAACCGATCGCAAACTGTGAAGTTAGGATCGTTTACGTCTGAGAAACGCACAGTAACATGCGGAGTCCCCCAAGGCTCGCCTCTGTCACCAGTGCTGTTTAACATTTATCTTCGTCCTCTTTTTGAGATTATCAGCAGCCAAAAACTGCTTTACCACTCATATGCAGATGATACGCAACTGTATTTCCGCATCTGCAATAAACAGGATCACCACCTCAATCTAGAGACATGCCTCTCTTTGATAGAGGACTGGATGACAAAGAGTTATCTTAAACTCAATGGAGCGAAAACAGAACTTCTTCTGTTTTACGCCAAGCGCAGGAATCGACTTTCAACAGCGTGGACCCCCCCCGCCTATTTTGGGCAAAATCATCACCCCTAGCGCCAAAGTCAAAAGCCTAGGAGTCATTTTTGACTCCTTTATGACAATGGACGCACAAATAGGGTCAGTAGTCAGCGGATCTCACCATCTACTGCGCCTACTACGCAGACTCACTCCGTTCATCCCTAAAGAAGATTTAGCGGTCGTGGTGGGAGCAGTTGTAAACTCCAGGCTGGATTATGCAAATGCCCTTTACCTCGGACTCCCCAAGTACCAAATCGCTCGTCTGCAAGTCGTTCAGAATACGGCCGCCAGACTTGTGACAGGGAAAAAACCTTGGGAATCCATCTCACCTTCACTGCGAGCCCTTCATTGGCTGCCAGTTAAAGACAGAATTGCTTTTAAAGCTCTCTGTCTTACGCATAGATGTGTCCATGGAACTGCCCCCCTCTATTTATGCGAAATAATAAAAGCGCATAACCCCAATCGCGTTTTGCGATCCACGAATCAGAACCTGCTCCAGGTTCCGAAAGCCAACTTCAAGTCCAAAGGAGAAAGAAGATTCGCGATCCAAGGTCCCAGACTATGGAACGCTTTACCAACCAGCATTCGGTTGGAGGAGAACCACCTAGCATTTAGGAAAAAGGTCAAAACACATCTCTTTTGATATCAAAGGAGACAGGAACAACAAGCGCCCAGAGGCAATTCAGTTCGCATGTGCCGCGCTATACAAGTTTTCATTCATTCATTCATTCATTCAATTGAAAGATTTGACACTACATGACACCTGAAGAACTTTGTATCCTCAAACCAAAGACTTCACTTACTTTTCCACCATCCATCAAAAATATTCTATAATCGATTACTTCTTTATATCACAATCTGACCTAACCTTCTTAAAAAACTCAACAATTGAGCCCATGATACTTTCTGACCACCATCCTATAACCATTACACTGACTTTCCCTGAAAAAAAAACAGTGACCAAAATGTGGAGACTCAATTCTGCAATACTAAAAGACCCAGCAGATGTAATCGAGATACAAGACAAGCTATCGGACTATTTCGTAAGGAACGAAAATGATGACACCTCTTCCCTAATCCAATGGGAAGCACACAAATGTGTCATCAGGGGTGAATTCATTAAAAAACTTGCAAGGCTAAAAAAGGAGCGCCAAGCGAGAATTTAACTTCTCATAGATCAGATCCACAAACTAGAAACGTCACACAAAAGAAACATAGCTGTTTCGTCACTCGAAGAGCTAACCAAGACAAGGGCACTCTTAACAGAGGAATTAAACTTGAAAATAAAAAGACAATATATACTGAGACACAAGATATACTATGAGCAGGGTAATAAGAGTGGTAAGTTATTGGCCAAGGCAGTTCAAAGTAAAAAAACTTCTTCAACTATACACCAAATTAGAGACAATCAAGGGAAATCACATTCCACAAACGAGGAGATCGCCAAACAGTTTGAAACATACTATCAATCACTTTATAACCTTCCGTCAAACCTAAAATGCCCCCAGAATTCAGAGAAAAGAGCAAAAATGATCCAGGATTTCCTAGGAAAATATAGCCCACAAAAGCTAGCTGAAGACAAAGCACAGGAACTTGAAGCCCCTATATCAGGTTCAGAATATGACAAAGTCATCAAGGAGATGAAAATTGGTAAAGCACCTGGACCCGATGGTTTACCCCTACAATATTACAAGACGTTCAATGAAATTTTAAAACCAAGGTTCCTGAAAACCTTCCAATCACTCAAGTCTGAATGTCAACCTCCCAAACAACTACTTGAGGCACACATTACAGTAATTCCTAAAGAGGGTAAGGATACATCACAAGTCACAAACTACAGACCTATATCCTTAATTAACGTTGATGTCAAGATTTACGCCAAAATCTTAGCCAACAGATTGGTGCCACTACTCAATTCCTTTATAACTTTAGATCAGGTGGGATTCATCCCAGGTAGAGAGGGGCGTGACAATACAATTAAAGCCCTTAACATTAGTCACTGGTTAACCTCTAACAAGAAACAAGGATTCTTCCTATCCCTAGATGCTGAAAAGGCGTTCGATAGAGTGGCCTGGGACTTTATCGATGCAGTACTGGATCACATAGGCATTTTACCTCAAATGAAGGCCTATATCACTGCACTCTACACTAATCCAACAGCTAGAGTACGAATTAACGGCCACCTATCGAACGCCTTCAATCTATGTAATGGTACGAGACAGGGATGCCCCCTATCCCCCCTACTCTTTGTCCTGACCCTTGAGCCACTTCTAAATAAAATTAGAGCCAACCAGAACATAAAAGGAATTGAGATTCAGAAAACAACCTATAAAATTGCGGCATTCGCCGACGACATGCTCTTGTTCCTCTCTGAACCTCACATTTCCATACCAAACCTCTTACAAGACTTGGATCATTTTAATCTATTATCCAACCTAAAAATTAATCATTCAAAGTCTAACGCCCTAAACATCACGTTACCCTCAAGGGTAGTAGACCAGTGTAAAACAAACTTCCCGTTCACATGGGCCAAACATAGTATAACCTACCTAGGAATAGAAATCCCTTCAAATCTAGAAGATCTCTTCAAACTCAATTTCTTGCCGGTACTAAAAGAAACACATGAAGATCTAAAAAGATGGAACTCTCTAAACATTTATTGGTTCGGCAGAGCCTCCCTAATCAAAATGACAATACTGCCTCGTTTCCTTTACATTATGCAGACAATACCCACCTTCTTACCTCTGTCCTTCTTCTCTTCTTTTCGCAAGGCCTGCTCTAACTTTGTCTGGAGAGGCAAATCCCCTAGGATTAAACTTACCAGATTACACTTACCCAAAAATAGGGGTGGAATTGCATTACCTGATGTTAAAAAATATCACCAGGCAACTCTGCTAACACGTATTGTAGATTGGAATATACATAAATCCATCAAGGACTGGGTCTCATTGGAACATATACAGTTCACCCAAGATCTCATCACCCTACCATGGATCCACCCTAAATACCACTTGAAGATTATTAAGAAACACCCCCTCATTGGACCTACTCTAAAAATCTTCCACAGCACATTTAAACCCTCAAATACTACCCCATGGCTTAGCCCTTTAACAACTTTGAGAAACAACCCAGATTTTCCCCCAGGACTTGAGAATAACTTTTTAAAACATTACTGGCCTCATGAGTGAATCCTATCCAGGCACTTCTTTAGAAACAAGAAGATATTATCTAGAGAGGACCTAAACAAGGACATTAAGCCCTTTTTAATTCCTTTTTGGAATTATATCCAAATTAGACATTACTTGACCAAGACCGACACAGCACATTGCTGGACAAGGCCACTCACGAAATTGGAAGACCTTTGCACAAAAAAAACCCCACACAGACATATCATATCATCTTTGTACAACTCACTATTCGAGGATAAGACCGATTTCTCCAGCTCCTCATGTCAGAACTGGGAAAAAGATATAAATACCTCTCTAACTGATGAGAACTGGGAAAAAATCTTCACCTATGCTCATAAGGGGTCGCTAAACGTAGCCACACAAGAATGCAGTTTTAAAATCATCACCAGATGGTACAGAACACCCTCTATTCTTCACAAATTCTCGCCAATACTCTCTGACCGATGTTGGAGGTGTAAACAAGAAGAAGGCTCGATGCTCCATATATGGTGGACCTGCCCATTGATACAAAACTTTTGGAAATCTGTCCACGAGACCATTTCCTTAGTCACATCGGAAAACCTTGACTTTACACCAGCACAATACCTCTTACACTTCAACTCCCTCCCAAAGAAACGCTATCTGAAATCGCTCCCAATGTTTATGATCAATGCTGCACGGCAATGTGTCCCCGCTCATTGGCGCACAAATATTACTCCTTCCAAATTAGAATGGTTCAGAAGAATAAACAACATAGAAAAAATAGAAGAACTCATAAGTATTTCTCAGGAGAGAATAACACATTTTTCGTCAACATGGTATAATTGGATGTTTTTTAAAGAATCGCAGTCATACAAAACAATCATTCAGTAAAACTGAATAGCTCCCTCTGCAATAGCTATTAAACATCTTGATAAAGTGGATGGAATATACTGTTAAATTACCCCAAGTCAGACAACTCTCAATAAACTCCCCCTCCCATTTTTTTTCCCTCCCCATCCCCCCTCTCCCCAACCCCTTCTTTACTTATCTTGACCACAAAAGAAATATATAATTGCTTAACATGTTTATAGGTCGAGATGGGTTCAACATAAAGAAATTCTCTCTGGTGAAATATTTTATTTATTTTTTTTCTCTTTTATGCTATTCAATGTTCTATTATTTTCGACTCTCTCTCTCTTCAATTACTTTCTCCGATTAATTACTATATTTTGACATAAGAGTGTAATCTGCGAAAACCACGCTTTCTGATATTTATCACTATTGTTAACATATGCAGTTATATGATGTATCTATACGATGCTATGTTTGATTTCATATTCACCTAATAAAACTTTATGAAACAAAAAAAAAAAAAAAATCTTATATATTCTATATCACTTTAACATAATTTCAAAAGTATTTTTAATCTGCGGCTTTCTAAATGTAATATCCGGTCATCCTGCCATGAAAGTGCTTGTGCAAACACTTCCTATGTCTACGCTATATTCCTATCCTTTAGTTGTGTGGATGTCCAATGGACACTAAACATTGTAATATTATTGTAAAATAAGCTGGTCACATTTATACATATCTATTATTTCTTGTATCTTTTTACTCACTGTTTAGCCTGGTCATTGTGTGCCCTCTGTAGCCGCACAGAGCTCTTTGATCATGGGTCGATTGGCTTTCCCCTTATTGGCGGTGGTCTTTCTTGGGAATCCTGATTTGGTGAGCTCCCCTTCCACTGGGGCAGGTTTTCTAGCAATTCTGTGTACATTAACTGTTTACATTTCTACATATAATTCTGTAATATGTTGCACTTATATTGCCTCTTTTTGTACAGTTTACGCATTTGCCGATTGATTCGTATATATATATCCCCTGATGAAGCTATTAGGCGAAACATGCCGGGCTAGAATACGAATATAAAATTCTCTGCCTATATCAAACATTTGCCTTTTTTCACCACTTTTGATTATGAAAAGCTTGATACTTTGAAACCAATCAGCTCTGTTGTACCTTTTAACACTATTCTTATTAAAATTATTTACTTCTATGTTAATATTTGGTTTCCATTATTATTTTTAAGCACCGTGACAGTCCTCTTTTCTCCTCCCACTTTTTCTTTGTAATATCAGAATGTTACATGGTCCACTGATGTCAGTTGTCAGTTGCTTCCACTGTGTCTGTATTTTCTGGATGTGACAGCACAGAGTCCAAGCTCAACACTAGAGGGAAACAGCTTCACAACAGTAAAGCCCTGTACACACGATCGGTTTGTCTGATGAAAACAGACCGATGGACTGTTTTAAAAAGCTTTAAAAAAGCATCACAGAATCATCATTGAAGCACCACCGAAGCATCAAAAACACATCAAAAAAGCATGTTGAAGTGGTAGGTGCTTTAATATGTGATTTATTGCTTGCAGAACTTGTAACAAGAAAGGAATTGGGGCATGAGATACTCAAAAATGCTCAGTCACATTACGCAGTGAACGCTCTTCTCCTTGTGGATATAGCAAAGTTTAAACCCTCATGTCGCGTACACATGACCATTTTTCATGACGTGAAATTTTTTTTTTTTAAATTGGTCATTAAAAATGACCGTTTGTAGGCTCCAGAGCATTTTTCTCGACGTGAAAAATGGGCATTAAAAATTTTGAACATGCTCTATTTTTTCGCATCGTGAAAAACGGTCGTGTGTAGGCTTTAACGAAGGGGAAAAAAATGTGCATGCTCAGAAGCAAGTTATGAGAAGGAAAATTTGCATAATTAGCCCAAAGGGTGGCGCCAATCTAATGGAACTTCCCCTTAATAGTGCCATCGTACGTGTTGTACGTGTGTATGCAAGGCACGCCTGACAAGAATCACGTTGAGAAAAACATTTCCTTGACATGAGAAATGGTTGTGTGTACACGGCTTCACAGCTAGGGACCATGAGGTAGTCGCTTGGCATCTGTTTACCCCGCACGATTGCACAGCTATAGGTATTCAGTGCACTTTTTGGGGTCCTGCACAGTGACAGGGAGTCAATCAGGGTCATTATTCAGGACAGTTCCCTCCTTTTTGCAGCTTCCTCTGGACATGGTACAGTGGATGAAACTATCCTTGCAAACCTGATCCCCTTGTAAAGTCCTATATCCAGCTGCAGGTTAGTCCCTCCTTGGTCTCCAGCACTGCAACAGCAGAACAGCAAGTCCATAATGGCTTCTGAGGAAAGCAGCCTCCCTGAAGCTCTTTGGACCTTCCCTGCCAGGAAAAATAACCATCTCCTCAGGGTTCCAGGCTATGTACCACCTTCCAGACCACTTCCTGGGTGCACCTCTACAGCAGCCATGACTCTGGATCTTGTTGATTTTCTTAACTGAAACAATAGATGAAGCAGATCATACATTTGAATGTTTATTACAGCTTGAGCTATGGATTTACTGTATGTAAACAGCAACATTACAAAGTTTGGCCTTGTGAATGTGTGAAAATGATTTGCAGCCTGACCTGACAGCTATAAATATAAGTATGAAACAGTCATATGCAGTAATTCATATTAACCTAAGAAAAAGATTAAAACTTGAATCCAAATGTATTTTTAGTACTGAAACTTATTATTTTAACCATATTATTATAAAAAAAAGTTGCAACTCTAGTCGGAACTGGTAAAGAACAAACATGTTCTTGTCCTGCCTTTTAAAGAACAGAAAATGTAAACCGACCCATCACCAATTCCTACCAAAAGCTCCTGTGAAGAGAAAAGGGAACACGGTGTAAATTAAGGCCATTCATAAACACTGCGAATGGCGCTTTGCCATGTGAAGCTATGCAATTACCTGTCCTGGAGTCATTTCAAAACTAGCATTTAAGAATAACACATTTGCAATTGGATGTATGAATTGTGATTAATGTGTTCCGAAAGGCAATTATATAATTCTGTTCCAAAATGACTCCGCTAGACCAAATGTCCTCTTGTCGTTTCTGGTATTTTCCATCAATATAATAACTGCCAGAATTGTCTTTTTAAAATATGCATGATAAATAGCATTGCACAGTCTGATTTTTTTACTTCAACAAAACCTGTCATATTTCATTGCCGAGCTGAGAAGCGCCATGCATAGTAACAATTGCTTTTTCATAGAGGAATTTGATTTCTTTGGTAGTTTTATCTAGTTAGCCAGCAAAAATAATTATTCCTCATGGGTAGTTTTATTTCTCTGGTCAAAGGCAATATTTCATTTACGGGTTGACACTGATGGCCCAAAGAGTCCGTCGCTGTACCCCCATATCACAACAGAGTCTCTCCTAAAACAACAAGAAGTGTTTTGTTCTCACAATTGAGATTTAATGATAGGTTGGAGATCTAGTACAAAAATCTGATCTACAGGCATTGGAGAATGTTCCCTCATTTAGTAGGCTTATATTCTACATATGTATACTTATTCTTACTTTGTAGCAACAAAAAGCTATTTTGCAACCGGCGTAAATGGCGTGGTCCAAGTATGTTTACGCCACTGAAAAAAAAGTGGTATGTGCAATAAATGGTTAATAAATGGTTAATAAATAACCTTCCCGTAAGATTGAAACATATTGGCATAATCAATCACTACATTAACCTCACACAGTTCTTTAACATGCTACCATTCTTCTATCATTAAAAGTGTTTTTACTTCTTCAATAAGATTTTTCAATTAGTTCACTGCTCTGATTGTATAGTCTACTTCTGCAAACGAGTTATCGCTCTCATGCAATGAGAACAGTAGAAAGTGCCAGGGGCATAGGTAGGTGCAGTTTACCCTCCAATCTGTAGGTGGCGTGGTGTTGCTGATGGCTGTACAGAGGGAATGGAGGATGAAAGGAACCTTGTTCCTCTAAAGCCTCTGTAGGTGTCACTAAGGGAGCAGTGGCCTGATTAGACTCTGAAACACTGGATGGCCTTGGTGGCCATATTCAGTGAGTGCAATGCTAATAATAACAAAAAAAAATTTGAATAGTGAATAGAGTGGATACAGGATCCATGATGGATAGGGACAGCGTATCTAGTCCTAGGGAAAGGTTCCTGACAAGGATGGACAGAATAGGGAATAGGGACAGAATTCCGCTATCTCTGGGACTTTAGAGCTGTGACAAGGATCTTGTCTTTGATCTTCCAAGTGCAGCTTACACTGCTACTCCGCCTAACAGCCACCGTTTTCTAGCCAGATGCTGCTCCAGTAACATAAGCCTTCTTATGGTAACAATTTAAAAGCTGGGACTTTTCTGCTGTGCTAATAACATTGCTGAAAATTTTGCACCTGTGATGCCTGTGTTAGGGAGACTCTAATACCCAATTGCTAGAGACTATTACGCAAGTATGTTGCCACTGTTCGGCACCCGTTATTTGTTACTTCAACTTAACCAAATAATAAATGTTCCATTCTCCTTGGTCTTGGTGTGCCGTTCCTTCATTTTGGGTACTAACTTGACTATAACACACAGTACATACAGAGATGTACCAGAGCTGGGTTTGGTCCCATAGTTCAGCAGAACCTGTCACATGATTGCATTGGATGTGGCCATATTTTAAGTCAATGATGTCATGACCAGCCCTTCTCCTTTGTGTGCGTTCAGTCAAAGTTAGCAATAACAATATATAACAATATATTGTAGAAAAGTACAAACAGGCCCAGTGGGGAAGCACTAGAGCCACTTACAACTAAAACAGTGTTGGAACAGCGATTTGGAATGGAAGATACCGACAGCGTCTGCCATGAGGAGCGGAATGTGGCCTGGCCAGTTCACACACAAAAGGAGAGGGTTCCTGGAAGAGGTAGAAATAGTCCTTGCACTGTCCCTTCTATTCCAGAACCTTTACCTATCTCTAAGCACTGTCCCTGTCAGATGGGGATCCTATCCCTATGCTAGCCACTCACAGAAAGCATGCCAATCCTGGAAGTGAGTGTCCTAAATAGACTCTGTCTGACCCAAGATGGCCACCAAATTCACATTGGACACAAGCATCCAATCAGATAGCAATCAGCCCCCCTGTGACCAACAAAATCAAGTCCCAAGTCACCTTAACGTCCTCTCCCATCTTCATTGCCACTGCAGTCGGGGGCCACCAGCAGTGGTGAATACAGACTGCACCTGTGTACAAGCTTCCCAAGAGTTCTGTTGAACTAGATTTGGATTGAACTAGCTCATCCCTATTAACCAGTATTGCCTGTTGTATGCCTGCACCTGATCTTTCCCCATTACTGTCTTACTATCCTTTGTTTTGCACTGTCTGTGTGTGTCCGAGGGGGGGGGGGGGGCATCGTCTTTACTGCCTCATGTCAATGCTCCCAGCTAGGAGAAAAGTGAGCAGCAGAGTAGTGTCAGTGTCCATTTAAGATCCCAGGACCTCTGTGGTGTCCTTGTTGTAGCTTTTCTAACTGTGCCACCTGAGATACTTGACGGCTCTATTCTTGATCTCTTGGACAGCCTTGGCTTGTATCTTGCTTCTGGTGAACCTTGAAATATTTTCTCCACTACTGAGCTTCCTGAATTAAGCCATGTATCTGCATTTCTTGTTTGTCAGATAATTGTGCCCTTTAAGCTGATATCTTGCTCCCTGCATACCTACTGCTGTCCTTAAAGTGGTTTAAGGGACCCGTTTACCTGTTCCTACGCGGCTTCCCTCAATGCATTTCAATCACAATGCCCTTATAATCTGCTGTGGGGATTACAACAAGTGATATTGTTTGCGCTGTGGTGGTGATGCCTAGAGGGTGATGGGAAAGGGGAAGTGAAGTAGTAAACTAGGTGAATACAATAAGTGACAAAAATGTATAAATATATAGAAAAAATTCTATAAAACACAATGTAAACAAAGTAACAGTAAATAACAGTGACCGTGTCATCTATAAAGATGTGTGGTGGACATAATAGAATGCATGGTCAAACTCAGTCCTGCAGACAAAACCAAATAAAAGAAGAGAGTCCAACTTAATCATGCAACTCGGTGCAGCAAGTGAAATCTGGTGTGAAGTCAAAAGGAGATGTTCCAGCAGCCAAATGAGTGAAGGTGCAATGGAGGATTCCAAAACGTGCAGCCCACACCTCTAGTGATCCTATCAGCTTACCTCAAGGCTATCTGATATAGCCAGAAAGATAGGGCATCAAAATCTTGATGAATGGAAGCCTCAAATCCGATGGTGCATGGAAGGGGAAAGTACAAAAAAACAAACATAGAGTAGTCCTGTCACCACTGGAGGGATTCCTGCTAGCAATCAAAAGATGTGCACTTACACAGAGTGGTGAAAGGGGGTGCCTATCTCCACGAGCAGCGAGCTCGTCAGGTGCTGCTCTGCTGCCGCTGTTTGGCTAGATGTTGATCCGCCGATACTCAAACGATGGTGTTTGAAACAAAAATAGGAGGGCACATCGCATAATACCGCAAAATAAAGATTTAATAAACAAAGCACAAAATAAAAACTCACATAAAGTCAGCTGAGGCGGTCATACATCCACGAGCAGCGAGCTCGTCTACCGTCCGTCAGGTGTAAAGGGTCCAGTGCTCCAATCCCGACGCGTATTCGTCACACCACGTGACTTCATCAGGGGATAGCACTTGGATACTGGTCTGAGTTTAAATAGGGTCTGCGGAATAGGACGCCCGGCGGCCATTTTCCCGAAGTCAGCATGCAATTCAGCTAAGGACAGCAAGCACTCCTCCTCGTACCGTCCCACCCAGGTGGCATCTAATCAGAGATGTCGTTAGGTCTCACAATGGGAGGCGTCCTGGTCTAGGCAGACCCGAATACAAACCAGACTCAGAATTAACATAATATAATAAAAAAAAAAGGTGTGTAAAACGGAATGATAAAATATGGATGATTTAAACCACAAACACGCTCAGACACCCTCCATGGGATCCCAGCATGTCTAAATGGTAAACAGAGCCAAACTGAAAAATAGTAAAAATGCCTCTAATAGAGGGTTGTGGGGGAAAAAAACCCCAATGGACATCCTCATTGGGTGTAATGATGGATGGCAGGGATGATAGGAGATACAAAAAATAATACATAATAGTAAAATATGGGATAAAATATAAAAGGTAAAAAGTAAAAAATCAGTGAAATCAGATTAAGAATATACACATATATGCAAGTGACATACACATATATATATGGATATATACACATAGAGGGGAGCACTCTCCCTCTGCTCAGGGAAAATTCTAACAGTCCTCTACTGATGTAGAAAAGTAGTATGTATCGAGTAAAAAAACCGAACAGAGCACTGTACACAGCTGCACCCGACACACGGCTAACAAAGACCTACATGGAATGGTAAAGGACAGATCATGGCTAGGGATGAATGGAGCTAGGGAATATAACCTGGGAAGTCAAGAGGAAGGGATCCTAGAAGTCACTCAAGAAGCAGTTAAGGTCGAACTCAATATTGAGTCCTTTGGGCCTGAGAGTATCCATACAAAAGATATATTTGGATTCGAGCTGGCTCAGGGACCTAACTTTGTGACCCCCTCGCCATGGTCTGGAATAAGGAACTATCCCCCAAAATTTAAGCTGTGATGGATCTTTCCGATGAACTTTGGCAAAGTGACGTGATACACTGTGGTTAGTGAACCCGCTTTCTATATTCTTAACGTGTTCTTTAATGCGGATTCGCAGAAGCCGCTTAGTACGGCCAATATATTGAAGGCCACAGCTGCATTCTAGGGCATAGACTGCACCCTCTGTGTTACATCCAATAAAGTCTCTTACTTCATATTGTGTGTCATTGCTATTAGACTTGAATGTAGTGACTTTAATATTAGGTCGTTTAGTATGTATGCAAGAGTAACATCTTTTACAAGGGTAAAATCCTTTGCCAGTAAAGAAAGAAAACAATTTCTTCGGGGGATCTATCACACTCTTGACCAGTTGGTCCCGCAAAGTGGGGGCCCTTTTATAGATGAAGCTCGGTTTGTCTGGTAATAGGGCTCGAAGGTCCTTGTCAGCCTTCAGAATATGCCAGTGACGTTGAATAACCTTTTCTATCTTCTTAAACTGAACGCTGTATTCCATCATCACAGGTACCAAATCCTTCCTAATTGCCGGCTTCTTGTTTTCCAGAAGGTTGCTTCTTGGTAACTTAGATACTTCATCTATTTTTTCCTTGATATACGTATCGTTATATCCCTTTTCAATAAATCTGTCGCCAATTTTTTTGGCCTGAACTTGAAACTCGTCTAGCCTGGTACAGTTGCGTCTTAGACGTACCAGCTGGCCCTTAGGTATATTGAAGAGCCAGTTTTTATGGTGGCAACTAGTTATGGGGAGGTAGCTATTGCGGTCTACGTTTTTAAAGAAAGTCCTTGTGTCAAAAGTCCCATTATTCCTAGAAATTTCTAAGTCCAGGAAGGGTATGGTATGTCCTATCTGCCATGTCAATACGATATTTTTGGAGTTGATGTTCAAACTCTCAAAAAAGGCAACAAGGGACTGGTGGTCTCCTTTCCATAAAATAAAGATATCGTCGATATACCTTTTATATAGCAAAAGGTCAGTAGGCTGGTTGGTGAAAATCGACTCCTCTTCCCATTTAGACATGAAGAGACCCGCGACGCTGGGTGCGAATTTTGCCCCCATTGCCACCCCGGTCTTTTGCTGGTAATATTGATTCTTGTACCAGAGGTGGCTATGTTTAAGACAGAAGTCCAAGCATTTGATAATGTACTTCCTCTTTACACATGGGAGCTCTGTATAGTTGCGAAGCCCCCATTTGGTGGAATCGCAGGCTAGATGATGGGGAATGATGGTGTAGAGTGACGATACGTCTGCTGTTGCCATCAAAAGTGGTCCGGCCTCATTCGTCTCGTCCAGAAGTTGCAGCATGTCTTTCGTATCCTTAAGATAAGCGCGTGTATTCTGGACGGCCGGTTGAAGAAACCGGTCTACATATTGCCCAAGTCTGGCTGTGATGGAATCTATCCCGTTCACTATAGGTCTAAAGGGAGGGTTATCTTTATCTTTGTGGATCTTGGGTAGGGCATAGATGATGGGGGTTCTGCAAGCCTCGGGGATCAGATATCTAGCCTCTTTTTTGTCAAGGACTCCCTTCTTCAGACCCAAATGTACTACAGCTGACTTTATGTGAGTTTTTATTTTGTGCTTTGTTTATTAAATCTTTATTTTGCGGTATTATGCGATGTGCCCTCCTATTATTGTTTCAAACACCATCGTTTGAGTATCGGCGGATCAACATCTAGCCAAACAGCGGCAGCAGAGCAGCACCTGACGAGCTCGCTGCTCGTGGAGATAGGCACCCCCTTTCACCACTCTGTGTAAGTGCACATCTTTTGATTGCTAGCAGGAATCCCTCCAGTGGTGACAGGACTACTCTATGTTTGTTTTTTTGTACTTTCCCCTTCCATGCACCATCGGATTTGAGGCTTCCATTCATCAAGAGTTTGATGCCCTATCTGTCTGGCTATATCAGATAGCCTTGAGGTAAGCTGATAGGATCACTAGAGGTGTGGGCTGCACGTTTTGGAATCCTCCATTGCACCTTCACTCATTTGGCTGCTGGAACATCTCCTTTTGACTTCACACCAGATTTCACTTGCTGCACCGAGTTGCATGATTAAGTTGGACTCTCTTCTTTTATTTGGTTTTGTCTGCAGGACTGAGTTTGACCATGCATTCTATTATGTCCACCACACATCTTTATAGATGACACGGTCACTGTTATTTACTGTTACTTTGTTCACATTGTGTTTTATAGAATTTTTTCTATATATTTATACATTTTTGTCACTTATTGTATTCACCTAGTTTACTACTTCACTTCCCCTTTCCCATCACCCTTTAGGCATCACCACCACAGCGCAAACAATATCACTTGTTGTATACCTTTTATTGTCCATTTGGATAGACCTATTCTTTGTTTGCTGCAGTATACCTCCCGTGCCCCTTTCCCACGGCCCCTTTCCCATGGTCCAATCCCTTTTCACCCATTTCAGCGCAGGAGTTTCACCTATCACTGCTGTGGGGATTAGTTTATGTTAATGGTGCCCCAAACACAGGTTGCAAATGCATTGCGTTTGCCCACACCAAATCGCATGGTACAAAAGTACCATGTAATGCGGTCGCAGTACTTTTCAAAAAGCAATGCATGCACTACTTTTGATGTGCTGCTATAAGATTTCAGCCCATTCAATATAAATGGGGCTGAAGTTGCACTGTGCAAAACTGCATTTGAAACTCACAGGAATTGCAGATACAGTTCTTAGTCTCAATGGGCCCTATAGATTGAAGCTTTTTTACCTTCATGCATTCTATGCAAAAATACTTCAGTGAGCATTTCCCCCCTCCGCTCCCCTTATACTCTCCTGAGCCCGATTCTGGTACAGCAATCTGCACGAGAGCAGAAGCTCTCCCGGCCCTCTCCCTTCTCATTTGCTGAGACACAGCAGCGGGAGCCACTGCTGTCAATCACAGCCAGTGGGGAGAGAGCGGGGAGTTGGACCATGTTGTGCTCTGTGTGTCTGATAGACACACAAAGGTGGCTTGGGAGCGAGCACACACAAGTTGCCCCAGAACAAACTATGGGAGCACTCAGCAGGGGAGAGGGGCCAGGAGCATCAGCACAGGACCAGAGAAAAGGAGGATAAGGTGAGTATGATATGTTTGTAGCGCCCCTGTACTTCCAAGTACGGACACTATTGAGATTTAGAGGGGAAAAGATCAGAGTGTAAGCTTACTCTGATCCCAATTGTGATTATGTAGGGCTCTCTGCTTCAGCTTGGCTGTGCTGTGGGTTCACTCTGCTGTGTTTGGGGCGTTCTTCCACCCCGAGACAGTAGGTGGCAGCAGTGGAAGCTGAGGTTCAGGTGCACTTTTCCAGCAGCCAATCGGAAGGCTTGGGCCTCGCTGGGCATGCTGGGAGAGGCTACTTATGGGGCAGATGCCATTTTGTCCGGGTCTTTGCTTGTCTTCTGGTTCCTGGTTCGGCACCCACCTTTAGGGTGACTGCACATCACAGCGCCCTGCGCGTTATGGCCTACCTGACCGTGGCGTGGGTGCTACGCAAAGTTCCTGGTTCCGGAGCCAAGCTGGTCTGGAACACAATGGGGACCCAGTGACTGACTGGGTTCCCACCATCGGAGATCCCAAGCGAGTCGTACTGTTCGGTGGGGAGTCAGTCTGAGGAGAGCCCGGAGGCAGGCAATCCAACAGGGCCTAGACAATCCATCGGGGATCGAGGTACTGGACACTGAGGGATTGATTCCTCTCTCAGTCAGTACTCTAGCGACATTAATGGAAGACTCAGGACAACCTTTACTCAGGAGAAGTACCTCCGTATTGCACTCAGGGAAGGTCGGTGGCAGAGGCGCTTTCCTGACGGTCATTTAGAAGAGCCTGTGGTAGAGGCATCCTTCTCAAGTTCGAGTGATACTCTGGCTGCCAGGTCTGTGAAAGAAACCTGTCCAGGTATGCTATACCCGCTCAAGTTGGAGTGGCGCAGAGAGACTGATTATTGTCGGAAGCAGGACTGTTTCAATATTCTAGGCCTGAGTCTGCTATCTTCCTCAACCTTTGTCTATCCCATCACCTGTTACCAGTTTTACCCGGCTGGGTAATAAAGAGCACTTATAAAGAGACTTCCTATGTGGCGGACATTTCTTCATTGCTGCTATATTTATCATTCACCCTGGACACTTCACCAGAGCCACGAGGTATCATGCCATCCCAATCTATCCAGCAGCTCCTGCGGGGGTAGCGCTGCATGTGCATTATTAGGAAATAATTTAAAAGTCACCACTAAAGGTGTACAAAGGCAGCTAGCAATAGGTATTTACACCAAACCCAATAGGGAAATAAATGTTGATGTGCAGCGCCTACTACATCAAAATCTACTATAAATCAATGTATATACATATATAGAACCAAAAGGAGTGTAGTAACTGTGATACAAAAAAAATGAAAAGAGCCCCAAAGAAAAAGGTGTATCAATGGAACCAATGTCTTTTGATGATGTGCCCTTGCACAAAATGCATTAGGCAAGACTACTCACTGACGTCACGCCACCACTTCTCCGGCCCGAAACTGGTGGCCATTTTAGTAGGTGGACTGTAACAACGGGGTTCAATCTGGTGCAGCTCTGAAACCAATCATCTTCCAGTTTTTTTTTTTTTGTCAAAGCTTAATAAACAAGCTGAAGTTAGAAGCTGATTGGCTACCATGCACAGCTACACCAGATTTTGCGCTCTCCAGTTTTAGTAAACCACCACCACTATATCTGAATTTTTAAACTCCAAAACATTTCTACACTATATGAGACCCTCCGTTGTGGCTCCATGCGGTGAACACTTTGGCCCAGATTCACAGAAAGTGGGCGCACATTTACGCCGGCGTAGCGCACACACAGTACCCTACGCCGGCGCAGCGCGGAGAGGCATGCGCATGCTCACAACAACGCCGGCACAACTGCCTAAGCTACCTAAGCTACGCCTACGCCTAAGCCTAAGCTACGCCGGATCACTACGTACTGTGTTCTCTGGGGCAGACCTTTGCATTTCTATTGCTGAGTTGCGCCCCATCTATGGGGAATAACTTTGCGCCGGACGTACAACTTACGCAAACATCGCATAGCATGCGTTGGGCACACGTACGTTCGTGAATCGCCGTATTTCCCTCATTTGCATATTTGAATGCCTAATCGATAGGAGAAGCAACATGCGTCCAAACCATATTTGCGCCCACGCTACACCGGCGTAAGCAAGATACGTTGGGGTAGGATGGCCTGTTTTTAGACGTATGTTGGTTTTGTGGGTCTGGCGCACACATACGCCGCACATTTGCACTACGTCGGCGTAAAGTGATTTACGTTGGCGTAAGTGCTTTGTGAATCCGGGCCAATCTCTCCATACAGCCCATGTATGCACAGTGTGACGCCTTCTTGTGGTAGACATCTGTATCACCAGACATTTTGGGTTATCCTAGCAGCTGGATGCTTGTGCATGAAGGATTGGGGAATCCTCTGTTTTTGATGTGCTGTTTGCTGCTTTGAGGCAGCATAAGATCTGGTGAGCGCAAGTGGTGGCAAGCTAAGGTGGAAGTTTTTTTCTGGACTCTGGAAGACACCATTCTATCTTTATATTTTATGCCTTTTCTCTGATACTTTATTCATTTATTTTGTATCACAGCTACTATTGTTTTATTGGTTTTATATATGTATATACATTGATTTGCAGTCGTTTTTGACGTAATAGGCGCTGCACATAGATATTGATTATGTTTTTTGTTTAAAAAAAAAACCTGAACCTTTACAAATTATTTAACTTCGCTACCGCTTATTATTGACCCTTGGCTTGTTCATTGACTATGCTTCCACCTGATCCCATCCAGATAATACTAGTTACTGACCTTTGGCTTGTTCATCGACTTTGCATCTACTTGTTCTTTATCTGCTTCATCTGTTACCTGACGCCCTCTTGCTCTTTTCCTGTTGAGCAATTCAGAGGGTCGCAACCTGGCATTAGCACACAGCGAAACCCATTTCCACCATCAGAAACTTTGGTAAAGACTGGATAGTGCTTAGACCCTGAGCCTCAGATGAGCTTGCATCATCCATTAGGGTGATCTGCTTGTATATTTCCAGCTGATTACTCATAAACCTCTCTACAGCCACTGACTCCAAGCATGATTCCAGACCGAGACAGTGACACCACCAAATCTCACTCCAGATCTCCCGAGACTAGCAGTCGGAGGCACCAGTGCCTTAGATATCGCACTACAGATATCCAGCTATGAGTCTGTGTAGACATAGAAGGCACCCTTACATGCCCGGTATTTTTCAGGATGAAGTCCAGACACAATGTTATTTTTCAGGGTACTGATTAGGTATAATTTCCCTTTCTAAATGTGCCTTTTAACACAGGAAAACTTTTTCTGAGTTTAGGGGGTCATGTGGATTATTGTGGGCTGGAATGAATTTACCTGTCGCAGACCTATATATTTCTACTTCTCTATTATTTTCTTATTTTTTTATGTGACCATTCTTTATACCAAAAACAAACAACTCTGCTGCAGCCTGAGTCTATATTGTAATGTTTATTACAGTTGTGATAATCACCCCCGCTGAGATATTGTCAGCATTATTGGTCTCACCCACTCCACTAATCTCACTTTCATCAAAGAAAGTAGAAAATGGTCTCTCTGACATCCGATCTATAGTTCACTGCACCGCTGAATGGCATAAGCAATTATAAAGCGCGCCTCTTCCTCAGGATAATTGTTAAGCATCCCCAAGCAGGCAAGCAGAGAGGAACATCAATGGTTGCCGATCTGGAGATGTACAATAATAAGGTGGTGGGGGGGCGATTATCTAGTTACAGGAGGAGAGTAAACCTATACATTTCAGGCACATTGAATTATTTGAATTTCATCTGAAAAGTACAATTCTTACAAAAGTTTATAAGAAAAGTAAACGAAAAAGCTACAATATAATTCTAATCTATAGCGTAACAACTGTGTATTTCTTTTTAGCAGTCAGCTTTTGCCAGACTGAATTCTATGAGACGGGGGGTGGAATCAAGAGACCACCATCTCATGACTGTGGATACCTTAAAATCTGGGAAAACCGTATCATTAACCGTTTACTGCCAACCGCCTCCCAGAGCTTTGAGGCCGCGTACACACGATCAAATTTGTCCGCTGAAACTGGTCCAACCAGTTCAGCGGACAAATCCGATCGTGTGTATGGGCTAGCGGACATGTCTGACCGGCGGACAAATTTTAAAGCATGCTTTAAAATTTGTCCACCGGAGACATGTCCATCGGATATGTCCGCTGGTTAGTACACTAACCAGCGGACATATCTGCCCGCACAAGCGTCGAATTGATGCGACGCATGCGTGGAAGTTTTTTACTTCCTGGTGCGGTGACGTGCCGGCGTCAATGTCACTGCTACGTCACCGTGCTGTCTATCGGCGGGGATTTTGATCCAATGGTGTGTACACGCCGTCGGATGAAAATCTGGAGGAGACATGTCCGCTGGAAACAGTTCGTCGGACAGTTTCAGCGGATAGGTCCCTCCGTGTGTATGCTGCCTAAGAGTTCTAAAATCCAGTCTATGACACCTGCTAAAAGAGCATCCTTCAGGAGCACTGGAAGGGCAAACGCATGTCAAAAAACCCACAGTTTCCAAGCTCGACTTACCAACCAATCAGCAACCAACCAAATTCACCTGTCTAATATCGCCCCCTAGTGTTTAACCCCTTCCCTGCCAGTGCCATTCATACCGTAATCAGTGGCTATTTATATGACAATGGTATCAAAAGTGTCTGATGTGTCCGCCATAATGTCACAGTTTCAATAAAAATTGCAGATTGCCGCCATTACTAGTAAAAAAAAATATCAATAAAAATGCCATAAATCTATCCCCTATTTTGTAGACACTAGGGGTAGATTCACGTACAGAGGTGTATCTTTGTGCGGGCATAGCGTATTCTCTTTACACTATGCCGCCGCAACTTAGAGAGGTAAGTGCCGTATTCACAAAGCACTTGCGTCCTAAGTTACGGCAGTGTAGCATAAATTGGCCGGCGAAAGCCTGCGTAATTCAAAGTAGGCTTGAAGTGGGCGTGTTGTATGGTAATCAACCATGACCCCACGTAAAAGACGTTTCTAACGAACGGCGCATTCGCTATCCGTGGACGTATCCCAGTGCGCATGCTCAAAATTACGCCGCAAATACTCATTGGTTTCGACGTGAACGTAACTTACGCAAAACCCTATTCGCAAACGTTTTATGCAAATGACGGAAAATTCGACGCTGTCCCGACGTCCATACTTAACATTGCGTACGCCTCATATAGCAGGGGTAACTTTACGCCGGACATACGCTTACGCAAACGACATTAAAAAATGCAACCGGGCGCAAGTACGTTCGTGAATCGGCGTATCTAGCTCATTTGCATATTCAACGTGTAAATCGACGGAAGCGCCACCTAGCGGCCAGCGTAAATATGCAACTAGGATACGACGGCGTAAGAGACTTACGTTGGTCGGATCCTAGCAAAATTCCGGTGTATCTTGCTTTCTGAATACAGAAAAAAGATACGCCGGCGCATCCTAGAAGTTACGCGGCGTATCTCGAGATACGCCGACGTAACTTCTTTGAGAATCTGGCCCTATAACTTTTGAGAAAAAGTATCAATATACGCTTAATGCAATTTTTTTTTGCCAAAAATATGTAGAAGAATACATATCGGCCTAAACTGAGGAAAAACATTTTTTTTTTATATATATATATTCTTCCGGGGCTAAAGCGATTAAGAAAAGCCAAACAAGGGTAAGATAAATCTTTTAATACTGAATATTCCGATTCTTGCAAAAGCCTGTTCATGACTGGTTCTCTTTAAACTAGAATATCAATTTGACATTATTACCAGTAACCATTTTCCTGTTTCTAATATTTGTGTGTGAAATTCCTCAGCAGCAAATATTATAACACTTTATTACTTTCACAGAAGGTTATTCTTTCAGCAGTTGAAATAAAACATTTCTTGCGGAACATGGAACAGAGTGGTTTTCGGTGTGAGCCTGGCTATTATAGACTAGTGGTGACTTTTCAGGCTTCAGTGCATTACAAATTGTAAACAGTTGTTCCTTCCTATCGTGATTATAAGGACTGGCTTGTCTATGTAATTGTATGAATTCTCACACAGTATGTGGGCTCTACTTTTATAATCTTATAAGGAATCGAAAAAAGTGGCCAATTAATGGACCTGCCAAGGTATGGAGCCTTATATACTGTTCTTGTTTTTTTGATTTTTTTATCCTTTTTATTGAAATTTTCATAAAAAAATTACAAACATTAAAACAGTCAACAGTCAGCACTACAATACACCAGCACCAGTGAACAATGCAGCTTCAGACCATACCAGTGACCAGTTTCTTGGTATAGTTTTCTTTTAATCATATTGCCAAATGATGTATCTTCAAATTATTTGCAACATAATTATAATGCCGCGTACACACTCTTGGAAATTCCAACAAGAAAAGTCTGATGTGATCTTTTGGTCGGAAATTCCGACCGTGTGTATGCTCCATCGGACTTTTGCAGTCAGAATTTCTGCCAACAAAAGATTGAGAGCAGGTTCTCTATTTTTCCAACGGAGAAAATCCGCTCATCTGTATGCAATTCTGACGCGCAAAAAAACATGCATGCTCAGAATCAAGCAGAAGAGCCGAGCTGCCTGTTGAACTTAATTGATCTCGGCTCGTCATACGTCTTGTACATCACCACGTTCTTGACGGTCGGAATTTCCGTCAAGATTTGTGTGATCGTGTGTACGCAACACAAATCAAAAAATCCACGGTTTTCTTGTCGGAATTTCCGATAGTGTGTACGTGGCATAAGTGTTGTTATCTCTATAATGCTTTTGTAATGGGTTGTGTTAGCTGCCAATTCCTACCAATAGGCAGGGTGAGAATTTTTCAGGGGTGGTGTGACATAAGGCTCTTTCACAAATTACAAAAGGTGATGCATGTGGCACCTTGGCTCAAACTTAGACCACACCAAGGTTAATCTTAACTTGCTACAGATGCATATAAAAGCAGAACTCCAGGCAAAAAATATTCATTAAAATGTAGAAAGGAGGGTGCAGGCTACCTCAGCTAGATTTGTCACATGACAGAATTCTCTGATCACTAAATCACTTTGAATGAATGAAAAACTTATATAGCGCAGCACATGCGAACTTAATCGCCTCTGGGCGCTTGTTGTTCCTGTCTCCTTTGAGATCAAAAGAGATGAGTCTTAATCTTTCTCCTGAAGACTAAGTAGTTCTCCTCCAGCTGAATGCTGGCTGGTAAGGCGTTCCATAGTCTGGGACCTTGGACAGCGAATCTCCTGTCTCCTTTGGACTTGTATCTGGGTTTCGGTATCTGAAGCCGATTTTGATTGGTGGATCGTAGAAAACGATTGGGATTGTGAACTTTTAATTTTTCGCATAGATAATGGGGAGCATTCCCATGGATACATCTATGCGTTAGACAGAGAGCTTTAAAGGTGATTCTGTCTTTAACTGGTAGCCAGTGAAGGGATCTCAGTGAAGGTGAGATTGATTCCCAGGGTTTTTTTCCAGTCACAAGTCTGGCGGCCGTATTTTGAACGACTTGAAGACGAGCGATTTGGTACTTGGGGAGTCCGAGGTAAAGGGCATTTGCATAGTCCAGTCTGGAGTTTACAATCGCTCCCACCACGACCGCTATGTCTTTCTTGGGAATAAAAGGCGTGAGTCTGCGTATGTAGGCGCAGCAGATGGTGAGATCCGCTGACTACTGACCCTATTTGTGCGTTCATTGTCATGTCGGAGTCAAAGATGACCCCAAGACTTTTGACTTTGGCGCTAGGGGTGATGATTTTGCCCAGAATGGTTGGGGGGATCCAGGTTGTTGCCGATTGATTCCTACGCTTGGCGTGAAACAGAAGAAGTTCTGTTTTCGCTCCGTTGAGTTTGAGATAACTCTTTGTCACCCAGTCCTCTATCAAAGAGAGACAAGTCTCTAGATTGAGGTGGTGATCCTTTTTATTGCAAATGCGGAAGTACAGTTGTGTGTCGTCTGCATATGAATGATAGAGCAGTTTTTGGCTGCTGATGATTTCGAAAAGAGGACGCACATAGATGTTGAATAACATTGGCGATAGGGGAGATCCTTGAGGGACCCCGCACGATAATGTGCGTTGTTCAGAAGTGAAGGGTCCTAGCTTCACTATTTGCGATCGGTTTTCCAAAAAAGAGGAGAACCAAGATAGATCGCTTTCTGCGACTTTGGCCATTTTGGCCAGTCGAGTCAATAACAGCTTGTGATCTACTGTATCAAAGGCTGCGCTTAGGTCCAGCAGAACCAGAAGAGAAGATTCTCCTTCGTCTGCGGCCTCGAGAACGTCGTCCCATATCTTAAGCAATGCTGTTTCCGTCCCGTGTCCGGGACGGAATCCTGATTGAAATGGGTCGAGTAAGTTGTGGGTATCTAGATGCTGTTGCAGCTGCTGTACCACTGCTTTCTCCATTACCTTGGAGAGAACATTTAGGCCTGTTATGGGGCGCCAGTTGAGTGGATCCTTAGGATCCAGGGTAGCTTTCTTCAAGATGGGTTGAATGAAGCCCTCCTTCAGCTGGGAGGGCATTATGCCCTCCCTGAAGGATTGGTTGATAAGCTGCATGACAGGAGGTGCCAGGATGTCGGCGCATTCCTTCAGCAGTTTGGTGGGGATAATATCATTTGGCGCAGTGCTGTTGCGCAGAGTGCCGATGATATTTTTGTGGTCTGAATGGAGATGGGTTCCAGCGTGAACTCACCTAACTGTGGTGAATTACTGCCGGTGCTGTGTAAATAACTACAGGGGGGGGCTGGGAGAGCAATTGTTTTGCTGAATGCTTTGCCGGATTGCCTCAATTTTGTTAATGAAGCAATCCGATAACTCATCGCAAAATTCTTGTGTATCCAAGTTGGGGGCTTCAAGACATCCTGGATTCATGGTCTGAGTGACCAGCTTGAAGAGTTCGCGGGGGCGGTTTAGCGCACCGTTGATAGCCTCAGAAAAATAGTTTTTCTTGGCTTCGAAGATTTGCTTGTAGTATTTCCTGGTTATTGCCTTGTAGATCGAGAGGTTCTCATCTGAAGAGCTTCTTTTCCAGGCTGCTTCTGCCCTTCTGCGCTCTTGCTTCAGTAACGCCAGCTGGTTGTTGAACCAGCTGGAGTTATTTTTCCTGATCTGGGTCTTTCGTTTCGGCGCTATCAAGTCAGCTGACTGCAATAGTGCTGTGTTTATGGCCTCCAGTGTTTCTTCCGCTGTTTGGTGCGGCTGAATTGTGTTTATTTTTTCCCCTAACGTGGCTTTGAAGAGTTCCGATTGGAGCTTCTTCTGACATCTGATCCAGTGTGTTGTCACTGGATTTGATGTTTTTGTTAAGGGGGGGAATTCGGAAATAATGAATTTAATTGCATGGTGATCTGTCCATGGCAATGGTTCATTTTCCACGATTTTTATTTCCAGATCTTGTCTGAAAATAAGATCGAGCGTATGACCTGAAGCATGTGTGGGCCCACATACTAGTTGCTGAAGCCCTAATCCTTCCAGGTGGTCGATGCAGGCGTCGGCAATGGGGTCTTGCGGGGAGTTGGCCCAGAGTTTGAAGTCCCCGAGCAGCAAAAGGTGTTTGCTGTTCAGGGTATAAGTGGAGACAAAGTCCGTCAAAGATGGGAGCAGCTGCGACTATAGCAGAGTAGAATCCGGACGGTCTCCTGGCCGTTTACTTGCAGTTGAAGAGTAAGGGTTTCCATGAATGGAAGAGGGTTTTGGAGGCTTGGTTTTGTGATCGCAAGACGCGTCTTATGGATCACCGCCAGTCCTCCTCCTCTTTGCCCTATTCTGTTTTCCGTTATAATACGGTAGTTTTCTGGCACCAATTCTCCTAGAATGGTGTTACAGTCGGCTGTGAGCCAGCTCTCTGTAATAAAGAGGCAGTCTAAGTCATGTCACAATAAGAAATCATGGATTTCTAATCTGTGTTTTACTGCCGATCTAGTGTTGATCAAAGCACATGATATGTGCTTAGGCTGGGGTAAATGGCTGCGATTTCTGGCAGTCGATCGTCGATCGATCCTCAAAAGTCACAGATTTCTTAGGGCTTTTTTGGTGGCGGCCGGCAGAATTGCGGCAAATCGACCCAGATCCCAAATGTTCTCCGCCGAGTATTGCCGATTAACCATGGCCGCCGTGGAACCAAGGGGCGGGGGGGGGGGGTGGATTCACAAGGATAACTGAATCCTCTGATCCTGGCTTGGTCCAGAGGAAGGCAAAAAAACCCTGACCACGCTGCGCCAATATGCTGTGGTAGGGAAAAAAATTCCTTCCTGACCCCTAAAGAGGCGGTCGGGTTAAGCCCTGGATCAAGTTTTAATGAATTTGAAAGGGGGGAGATAGGGCAGGGTGGAGCAAGATGGCCGCCGACCTGGCAGCAGGATCCAGGCTGGGGGGGTACCAGGCTGAGTGGCGCCTGGGGGGCTGAGAAAGATGATCGGAGGGCAAGGGGGCTCTACTGGGGTAGGGGGGGGCTTTCTGGCCTGATTAATGACCTAGTGCCAACTGTTGGGGGGTGGAGAGCGGCGCGCCGCTAGGCCGCGGATGAAGCCGCGGCCTTTCCTGAGTCGCGGCTGCTGCAAATCTCCACCGATCGGCGCGGAGGAAAAAAAACACCGCGCCCGAGTGTAGCGGTGGTTTGTGGGGATGGCTGGCGGAAAGGACGCCCGAGCGAGGGTAGGGGGTATGGGGGTGAGGAGAGGGGAAAAGCCGTGTGGGGGATGATGTGGGGAATGATGGTATGGAATAGGGGGCGCGGAGCAACGGGGGCTGCTGCGTCTTGTCCTGAAAAGGACAAGGGGGGTGGAAGAAAATGCCCAGTGCCCTGTGTCAGGGGCTTACCTTGGGCTCCGGTGATTCCTGGATGGAGGGGAGAGCCAGGGGAGGAGGATCGTGAGCCAGAGCAGGGGTCTGACAGCAGAGGTGAGGGGAGGAAAACCCTGCCTGTCTGGCTCCTGGAGCCGTACGTCCTACTACTAGGAGCGCACGCCGATTACTACAGGAGCTCTTGTATTTAGCAGTAGACAATGTGGTCATACGACTGCTGATAACTACTGGCACTGGAGCTGGAGGGAGCCCAAGCTATAACTATTTTCTCCTCTATTTTCTCCTCTGCAATGGGCTCTGGGCACCATCTTGGAAAAGTCTGTGTCCATATTTGAGTCAGAGTTCTCCACAGCACATTTAGGGATACTGATATGCAATACATAGCATGGTCTGTGTCACTAAGGGGATCCATGGTGGCAAGTATAGATAGGGAGAGGAACCTTTCTGGTAAGAAGACTGGCACTGTAGTTAGGCACAGGAACTCTAGTCTTTCTTTGCTGGGATAAAAAGGTATGGAAAGAACCAACTGTGTTGAAGTATTTCCTTTTCCATATCAATTCATGCTGTGTAATAAATAGTTAAATGTGTCTAGCACCCTCCCAGATAGGCTGCTAGGTTTGGATAAGCAAATTTAGTTCTGTGGCTCTCTTGTAATCAGCAGAGCAGCATGTGATTGCTTTGGGCTGCTCTGGGCTCTGCAGGCTGTGAGTTTGACTGCTTACCCTTTGTAACGGAATGTAATACATGTATTGCAGGATAACTTATAATATTACAAGTTGTTGATTCTGAACTCAACAGGTTAATTGAAAGATGTTGATTGATGTTAATCACCTCCAGCTACCTGGCTGAAGTGATAAAAGCTTGCTGTGATTGCATTCTATTGTCTATTGTGCTAATTTAGTCTGGCTTCTGAAGGACCTCTAATTGTGTGATGCTAATGACACTGTATTGTGTAAAAGTTCTATTGATGATAGATATGTGTTGGCAGTCTGAAAGGTCAGATGTCTGACCTTTCAGGTGTAGTGGATTAGCATGTCAATTATGTTAACTAAAGGAATGTGTATTATGTAGCAGGTGAGAATAACTTATCGTGGAGTCAGAACGTCTGGGTAATGATTAGTAATTAGCTCACCTGAATGTCATTATCTAACGGAATGTGTATTAAAGTTCCTTGTGTCATATTGTGGGTGGAGTTGAGTCATTGTCCACATTGGGTTTCTAACTGTATATAACAAGCTGAGTTTACCATTAAAGTATTCATTCGTTTGGAACCAGAGAACAGAGTTTGTGTCTCATTTTTCTGGGAAATTATTATGGGTCCTGTCTGCTGGATTGTGGAGTGTCGGATAAGCTGTCTTGGGTTGATGAAATGGAATATTGTAAACAGCATGAACCCCTGACCGTTACAATTGTTGGCTAGCAGTGGGATGATTCCATCGCCAGAAGAACAGCTACAAGGACACAGGACAATGGAGATACAGTATGAACGGCTGAAGCTCTCTTCCCTCAAGGACTTACTGGAGAGCCGGGGCAGCCCGGCCAGCAACTGTAAGAAAAGGGACATTATCGCAGAACTTATCGAAATGCATAGAGCTGAAAGGCCCAGCATAACAGACAGGACACTCGAGGAACAATGTTTTGATCAGGCTGTTAAACGAGGACTGGCACAGTATGGTCGTAACCCTCCACTGGAGATCATAGACCTGGTTATAGTGGCTGTGGATGCAACTTGGCTACATCAAAGAGGTGCTGCCGCAGCAGTAGTCACAGCAGCACCAACTGAAGAGAGAGGAGAGGTACAGACACCAGTCACCATGGAAGAGGAATTCAGAAGGAGGTTACAAGAGATGCAGATAAAGGCACAGAGAATCAGTATCAGAGAAGGCCCTGCTGGGATGGTAGGATTTGATCCGTTGCCAACTCTGGAAGAAAGCGCTAGCTCTTGAGCAGCAACACCAGGGAAAGGTCCTCCCCTCCATCCATGTAAGGTACTGGCCGCAGTATGACATAGGAATACCGTTTTTGGGTTACAAACGAAGCAGGAGTGGACAGCCGAGTTAAGCAGGCTGACCCGGACAGAGATGCGGTTGGATGAGAGCTACAGAGCCCTCCGGTGGTATGTAGCCCAAGAGTACCCGTGGTCAGCAGATGACAGCGCCACGGAAGGCTATGACTATGATGGCCTGGGATTGTTGTATTGGAGGATGACCAGTGACCCTGACTTCGGGGATGATCGGGAGTGGCGCTTGGAGGAAATAATAGAGCACAGAGAGCAAAAATTGAATGTCTCGGAAGGGCACTGGTTACAGGAAGATTTGGAGTTTCTGGCCGTCCAGGAATGGGAGCTGGAGATCGCCTACAGACAGCTAGACAGACAGCTAGACTCTGCTTAGCAGCAGGGTGGGGCTCCCGTTGCCTGAGACTATGAGGAAATTTATGATGACAACTCTGAAATTCTGGCTGATGAATCGGCAGTGGAAAATATGGAGATTGCCATTCCTAAAGCCAAAGCAGATATTGTGGAGTTCCAGGGGGCTAGGGCAGTTGGCTCATCTCCCCAGCCACAGATTACAGAATGCATGGATTTAATGGACTCTTCAGAGGATGTTATGGATTATGCATCGCCTGCTCAAGTACTGACAGCAGGACAGAGTACGGCAGACCCCTGCTCTACACCCATTGCAGTTTTAAAGGCCCGAGGTGAGAAGGTTATGGTTCCTCTCTACCAGTGGATTTCAGAGATGCAGGGAGGAGAAGCAACCATTTTCACTCCCCAACAGTTAGCCAGAGCAGATGATGTGGAATCCCCAGCAGAAGAGCTGGCAAAAGAGCAGAGGGCCACAAGAAGAGGGGGTTCCTGTGGTAGTGGATGGGACTTCAGTCTTCACTGACACAACCCCAGAAAATGGTGCGGCACTGAGACAGGAGGGTGTCAGCCTTGTGGATTTTCACCTACCAAAAGGGATGGGGGGCAGTTGGCCCAGAACCCCAACAGCATGATGAACTGAGCCCAGTCACCCTGTCTTCTCTCCAGCGGCTGAAAGGACTCCAGGGAGAAGGGCCAGTCCAGGCCTCTCCCCAGTGGCAGGCATGTTCTCTGAGAGAGGCAGAGGTTGGCTGGGTGAGTAATGCCCTGTTTGGAGCAATTTATTTGGGGTACTGTATGGATACCAGCATTGGAGGAATGGAACTACGGACTAACTTTGGAGTCGACCCGTCTTGGGTCGCCTCCTGTCTTAGTCTCCTACCGAAAGGGGAGAGATGTAACGGAATGGCCTGTGATACCTAGAGACTTATGAAGGATGCGGGGTACTCCTGTGCCAGCTTCACCAATGACTCTTGGCTTTAGGGTCATCCTATGTCCATTAGGGGCATAGGATGACTGAGAACTGATATCTCGGATTACATGAGATGGGACATTAATGATAATTCATGTATTGCAGGATAAATTATATTATTACAAGTTGTTGATTCTGAACTTAACAGGTTAATTGAAAGATGTTGATTGATGTTAATCACCTCCAGCTACCTGGCTGAAGTGATAAAAGCTTGCTGTGATTGCATTATATTGTCTATTGTGCTAATTAAGTCTGGCTTCTGAAGGACCTCTCATTGTGTGATGCTAATGATTAGTGGATTAGCATGTCAATTATGTTAACTAAAGGAATGTGTATTATGTAGCAGGTGAGAATAACTTATCGTGGAGTCAGAACGTCTGGTTAATGATTAGTAATTAGCTCACCTGAATGTCATTATCTAACGGAATGTGTATTGAAGTTCCTTGTGTCATGTTGTGGATGGAGTTGAGTAATTGTCCAGATTTGGTTTCTAACTGTATATAACAAGCTGAGTTTACCATTAAATTCATTCCTTTGGAACCAGAGAACAGAGCTTGTGTCTCGTTTTTCTGGGCAATTCTTATGGGTCCTGTCTGCTGGATTGTGGAGTGTCGGATAAGCTGTCTTGGGTTGGTGGAATGGAATATCATAAATGGTGTTAACCCCTGACCGTTACACCCTTGTCTCCTGAAAGCTTCCAGAATGTAGTGGGGAGTTGTGCTCAGATGGTGGTTGGGGAATATATAATTAGGTGTTCTTCCCCAGGAGGAGAGGTTCCCAGCCAGAAGGGCTGCTGGCCTTCCCAGCAGTAAAGATCCTGCCTGTTTTATTGAGGGTCCAGCTGTGCATCGCTAGGGGGCCAATTCTGCTGCTAATTCTTTGAAAGCTGAAAGAGGGGTTTCATTAAGGATCCAGTGTGGGGGCTAAGGACTGCCTGAGTCCCCAGGGAGACTTCCAAATCTCAGGGACACTGTAACTGCAGACCAGAGAGAGGGGTATTTGTGACTTTTGGTGTTGTTAACCCCTGGTGCACTACATGTAAGGCTTGCTGGCCTGGAACATTGCTAATAGTATTCCACCCAGTGCTGTCCATATTATGTCCTATTGCTCAAAGGACTTTGCTAAGATGTAGCTGCTCAGTGTTCTTGAGTATGCCACAGTTTTCTTAAGCCCCATCAAAGTTTATCTGCATTAAACTTTAAAAAGGCAACCTCTAGACTGTTTTACTGAGCCAGAGGAGTAAATGTTACTGTTTGCCTGGCTGCCGCTGCACTAGTGGGAGAAGAAACTAGGACACAACTCAGCGGCCCTTGAGGGGTTTAGCACTACACCTTGTGTATGCTACCTCCTGCATCACTGCCCTTTCTTTAATATTTAAAATGTAATTACCGGATAGAAAAGCTTTTGCTATGCTTCCTGCCCACTGTGGCTCTTATACACAGAAGCTGTAATGTTGTTCACACACACCTTCCCTCTCCCCTTGTCCATTCACATAACACCTTGTTTTCTGTGAACCATTTACTAAATGCAAGGCATTGTGTGAATTGACAAGAGGAGAGGCGGGCACATAAACAACACTATGGCTTCTGTGAATGAGAGCCTCATGGGGCTGAAAACATAGTGAGAGCTATTCCATCTGTGAATATTCACTTCCACTTTTGCAGTCAAATTTGAGAAAACCAAACTGTTTGGTTTGTGTTCCTATTCACACAGCATGCCTGAAAACACTTCAACATCCATTGCAAACTTACAAACCACCGTAATTTTACCTTCCCCATTGCCCCAAAATGGCAAAATTTCACCAAAATCCCCTAATTTTCACAGATATTAAAACCTATTTTAAAATGTGTTCAAACTAAGGCCCCTTTCACACCTGTGGACCGTATGTCCACTTTTTCATCCATCCGTTTGTGGATGAAAAAGGGACATACATTGGTCCCTATGTGATTGCGGGTGTCAGCGGATAAACATCCGCTGACACCCATAAACACCGACCTCCGCAAAGATCCGATTTTGCAGACGGAAGAAAACCCTATTTTTTCTTCCGTCTGCGGATTGTATTGGATGAACACGGACACATAGAGGAGAGTGGAGAAATAACAGGGCGGTCCCTGTACAGTGTGCCGGGACCACCCTGTCATCAGACGGCTTACGGAGCACACGGAGGCGGATCATTACTGATCCGCCCCGTGTAAAAGGGGCCTAAGCCCTTGTTTTTATTGCATACTGTTAGACAGGACAATTCAGTTGGTTGCAGGCTAGTCAGTAAGTTGAACTGGGAATTTAATTTGATTATATTTGACATGCATCACCCTTCTATGCACTGCAAAGACCAGTTATAGGTGAGGCCAGTGGCTGCTTTTACTGTTGGAATACTGGTGAAGGGATACACTGGACACCTTTGCTGGCATTGTGCTACGTGCTGGTTATTCAGTGCGCCCCTGTGCCTTTAAGGAGGGATGGGCTCCTTCCAGGCTCACCTGCCCTTTGCCTATTCTGCTCTGGAGGCTCTCAAAATTTAGAGTTAGAACTGCAGATAATATTGGCGTGCCGTGAAGTGGCTCTGCAGCTTACACATGTATTTGCAAATGTGTGAAAACTAAAGTTTTTAACACATACTGTTAGACAGGATAATTTGGTTGGTTGCAGACTGGTGAGTTGAACTGGGAATGTCTTTGGTTTTGTTTTACATGTGTCGCCCTTCCATGTGCCCTTTGTTTCACAGGCCAGTTATAGATGGGGGCAGTGGCCATTTGTTTGTATTAAAACCTAAGGGCCAGATTCACAAAGCACTTACTCCGGAGTATCACGAGTTAAGCACGCGTAAGTCTAAAAATGTCTTATCTATGCACCGTATCCCCAAAACGATATACGCCTGAAATCCACATTTTTTAGACCGACGTAATTTGGATAGACCGGCGCAGCGTGCGTGCAAAACTGCACTAGACACACCATTGATTTGCTATGCAAATATGCAAATGAGGGAGATACGCCGATCCACAAAAGTAAGTTTGTGCGGTGCAGTCTACACGATGTGCTTATCAGCTGCACGGCCGGTCTAAAATTAGACCATATAAAAGCTTGCTTAAAATTAGACAATCTGTCTACATGTCAGCAAAAGCAACACCATTAGGGCCGAGCTCAGCAGCCACACTTGCAGGACATTAATCTGTATGCCAACATACCAGGGGCATCCTTGCTCATAGCTATACTACTGGCTTTAGATGAGCGCAGAAGGAGGAGGGCACGGAGGAGGGCACGGAGGAGGGCACGGAGGAGGGCACGGGAGAGGATCTTTGTCAGGTATATCCGTGGGGTGAGCCCAATGGTAATAGGCCCCCCTTTTGGCTTAAATTAGGGTGCAATTGGAGAGATACCCTGTGTTAATAGGAGAGTAGATGTTGGTTCCTCAGCTTCCACTAATTTCAGTGAAATTGAGTAAAGGTGGATTAATTAGGTCAGGAGCCTGTGCAGGCCAGCAGGCCCAAAGATTGCTAAAGTAAAATGATCCTATGCTGCTATAAGGATGCCAGTTGTGACCGATGCACCCTAAACCATATAAAACAAAGAAAACAATGTGTCTCTAGAGTCTAATAGGTAGTAATCCCTACTAGTGTGGTTGATTACACTACTATTAGCTCCACACATAGGGATCCTACTGGGAGGCAACAGCTACTTTATTCACGATAGCGCGGACTCCCATGTTCTTACACGGGAGAGGATCTGCCGACTGCCACTGGGCAAGGTACTGGCAACACTCCATTTCCTTGCCAGTGGCTCTTTTCACCCTAATGGGTAAATATATATTTTATATACATTTTTTTCTGTTTAGTATATATTTTATAATAATTAATATAATAAATATATATTTAAATTTTTTTAACTAATATAAATTTACTAATTTTAATATTATTATAATTATCTTATTTAATATTATATATACACCGACACAAACCTCCAAACAGCAACAGACAACGGAATAAAAGCACCTTGCAACAGGAAGGTAAAAAAATTGGATGTCCTTTTGCAATGGAAGGGCATTTCTCTCGGTCTATTTAAGCACTGTGCATAGCTCACTAAGTCTGATGGGCCTAGTTCCTATCTAACTGATTGCGCCGTGCCGAGTTCTAAGCATGCTCAGAGAGGTGCTGACCATAGTCTGCTTCATGTGCACATGCCCAGTCTGGCCGGCCATTCATTTGCATGGGGTCACGGCTCATTTCAATGGAACACCCCCACGTCCTTCCCACTTTGAATTACACCGCCTTAAGCCTCGGAATTTACATTGCACCGGTGCAAATTTGGCCGAAAATACTACGAGGATACGGTACTTGCGCCTCGAAATTAAGCTGGTCTAACTTAAAGGAGTTGCACTACGCTGGTCCAAAAATGCGCTGATGTACGTGAATCTGGCCCTAAGTTTTCCTTATCCCTAAACGGAAACTTTGGAAGAAGAAGGCTCTTCCTTGTTATTACAAGGAGGGGCCCCAATCATATATGGAATTCCAACTTTTCTTTTTAAACTCCCTTTAATTTTATTAGAGTCTATTATTCATCTGTATATAAATATCAGACTGGATCACAATGTTGGGTGCAATTAATTCTGATAATTCTAAAGGATTCAAAGACTTTCACTGCTGTATATGTTTTCTTTGATCACTGGTTGTTTGCGCTGGACATCTTTACGGAGTGATATTTATATAGTTTATGACAGTACATCTGGATCATTAATACAAAATCAAAGAATTGGAAAGCATGGGCTTTACAAAACTGTAAAAGTATATGTGCCAGCATAAAAGGGATTTACTGTCTTCCAAAAAAAATAAAAAATCCATGTTCCATGCTTAAAATCTGAAGGCATGCTTAGTCTCAAAAGCAAAATAAATAGCAATTTTATTACACATTCATGTTGCTGTGGCAACTGGCTGTAATGACACAGACACAATGATGCCTTTGATAATGGAAAACAGAGATATTGTAGAAGGTCTTGTCTCACTTTTAGTTGACTTGCATCCATGTTTATTTATAACAAGCACTAAAGGTAATCCTGTCCATATTTTTACAATGTTGCACCTGAACTATAGCGGAGATTAGAAAGACAATGCCAAGGTAGACATAGAGGGGCAGATTCACAAAACAATTACGCCTGTCTAACTGGTGTTAGACAGGAGTAATTTCAAATTTCCCGCGGCGTATCACTAGTTTGAATTCTCAAACCATGATACGCCGGCTTCGGGCTTCGATCCGAGAGGCTTACGTCTTCGTAAGCCTTCGGATCTACGCTGCCATTTATTTGCGGCGGCTGGGAGGAGTTCGCGTCGTTTTAATGCGTCGGGATATGCTAATGTGTTTTTACGGGGATTCACGAACAAACGAGCGAGCGGCGCAGTCGTTTTCGTCTATTTTTTTATACGTAAAGTTAGAGCAGCTTTTTGCTGCTCTAACTTTACGTAGCCCATGTTAAGTATGGCCGTCGTTCCCGCTTCGAATTTATTTAATTTTTTTTTTTATTTACGTAACTCGTCGGGACGTGGATCGCCCGTAAAGTACGCTACATAAACAACGAATGACGTCACGACGTGATTTCGCGCAATGCACGGCGGGAAATTTGCGAACGGAGCATGCGCAGATCGATCGCCGCGGGAACGCGCCTAATTTAAATGTTTCACGCCCCCTACTCGTCTATATGGATTGCGACGGGAGAAATACACTACGCCGCCGTCGTTTACCGTAGAAAATCTACCTGAATTCCACGTAGAGCAAGGTAAAAAACGGCGGCGTAGCGTATTTCTGCTACGCTACGATAATCCATTTCTCTGTGAATCTGCCCCAGAGAGTTATATAAAATAAATGGTATACTACATGGATGTGCCATTTAGTAAGATTTTGATCTCGCTTACTCTGTTATGCAAAGTAAATTACTCTTGACATTTGAAAAACCTCTGCTGTTGTCCATTTGCTCAACCTAAATGAAAAAAATAATAATAACAATAACAATAATATAAAAAAGAGTCTAGAAGTATGAAAATAATCGTATAGAAGAGGAAATGAGCAAACAAAAAGTAAATACATTTTTATATTGCACAAAGTCTTGCCTAGCTTTGGATTGATCCAAAATACAGATATTGAATAATATCTTCTAGGTGCATTGTGATGCTTTTATCGCTAATGAAAATTGTAGATTTCCACTCTGATTTGCTGTGTGCAGAAGCCGACCAATAATTAAAAGAAATCTCTGAGGTTATCAGTGCATTCATAATTATAAAGCTCAAACTTTTGTTGTTACCAAAGGATTTTATTGAAAAATAGACATATAACATGAGCGTGGGAGTTCTGGATGTAGCTATATTGCATTAAACCAGAATACATACAGTATACGTTTCCAAAGGCAAATTAAATGTCATGAAATTAGTTTGTGAAGAGTGATTGGTGTGTCCTCTTTTGGATCCGGCACCTCATCCCAATAAGAAAATGATATAGGGTTGAGAACTGAGGGATTATAGCGGTGCCTTAAACAAGTCAAAAAATAATTTTATAGTCAAAACCCAGAAATAGTTATAAACATTTTATTATAAATGATTTAAAAAGGTATATATTGAATGAAAAATTAGAATTGACATAAGATGTTACATAGTCCCGACATGTTTCGGCAAAGCGTTGCCTTCTTCAGTGGTACAATTCATTCAATGTATATTCATGCAATCTAGTGAAAAGTACATACAAATTATTAGTACAGAATATGTAATGAAAGAAATTGTTTCAAAAAGGCTACATTTTCAGGGAAAAGCTAGACAGAAGTGGATCCATATTGTGCATTTAACCGTTGCAAAGGAACAGGGTGCTGATAACATTGCTTTACCTACCCTAAGTCAAACCGGAAAGGGAGCCGGAAGCAGAGAACCGCAATATCACCCAGAAAACCAGCCAAACCTAATTAAGGTTGTAAAGGGGCTACTGTAACATACTAGAGAACAAAAAATTCAAAGAAAGTCAAATTAGGGATAAAAAAAAATAATATATATTTGTGGTTATTTATCCCTAAATAGAGGGCTAACATAGCCTCAATACATACCTAATTTAATCAGATTACGTTTTTATGGGGTGGGCGCTGGATGAGCTGCCAGTGATGTTTATAGGCAGTAGAATAAATTGTAAATGGTTATGGCCCTTTAACACGGGAGGTAAAACCTAAAAAAAAGAGAGAAAAAAGGGGAAAGGAAAATATTTTTTCAATCAAAAACAGGAAAGAAATTCTAAACCAGCCAGAGTAATGGTTAATCCGGCATCAGGTAAAAAAATTAGCAAATTAATGGATAAAAGATAGCAAGGAAAATAAATCATTTTACCTTTTAACCAGCAAAAACAAAGCAACAGCGCCCAGCAGGCTCAACAGCAATTGAATGCTGACTGAGCCTGATATTTATAGCCCCCCAGCTGATCGGCAATTGTAAACACAGATCAGCTGCGAAAAAATAGATGGCCAGCGTGCGTGCCCACGTCCCATCAAGTGCCTACAAACCCCACAATACTGAGCGGCGTGACGTCAGACGCTCGCAATAGCAGAGCGAACGTACACGCTTCATCAGCAAGATGAGGGATAAGTAATCACAAATATATTTTTTTGTGGGCTTTTTTAATCCCTAATTTGACTTTCTTTGAATTGTTTGTTCTCTAGTATGTTGCAGTAGCCCCCTACAACCTTAATTAGGTTCGGTTGGTTTTCTGGGTGATCCTGCGGTTTTCCGCTTTCGGCTCCCTTTACGGTTTGAATTAGGGTAGGTATAGCAATGTTATCGGCACCCTGTTCTTTGCAATGGTTAAATGCACAATATGGATCCACTTCTATCTAGCTTTTCCCTGAGAATAGAGCCTTTTTGAAACAATCTCTTTCATTACATATTCTGTACAAAATAATTTGTATGTACTTTTCACTAGCTTGCATGAATATACAATGAATGACTTGTACCCCTGAAGAAGGCAACGCTTTGCTGAAACATATCGGGACTATGTAACATCTTATGTCAATTCTAATTTTTCATTCAATATATACCTTTTTAAATCATTTATAATAAAATCTTTATAACTATTTCTGGGTTTTGACTATAAGATTATTTTTTGACTTGTTTAAGGCACCGCTATAATCCCTCAGTTTTCAACCCTATATCAAATGTAATGAAATGTGTAATCATCTACTGTAACACAATATCCTGAGACATACAGTAAGGAACATGATGCTGTCATTATGGTAGGGACATAAGCACACCATTGAGCTCAAGACCCGTTTTGTAGTTATATGCCACAAAATAGTTGCCAGGGGGTTAATTAGGATGGGCAGGGGTTGAGGATGAAAGGCCCTACATACTGAGCTTCGAATGGTGGGAGCTGTACAGTATGTGTGAGGCTGGAGAAAGTGGAGAAATTAGAATGGGAAGCAAAGACCAGAAGGGAAAAAAATAAATAAAATGACATTCAAATAGTGCATTGTGCATCAATTACCCTACTTCTCAGTCTTGATTCCAAACAACTCTTCCTAAGCCATCCTCCTGTGTAATGGATCAAAGCTAATATCCTGCCCTGAGTTTGACTCGAACACAAAGCTCATCCCTACACAGCGTATAATATTCTCTGGTTACCCACCATTATTACTCTTAGGCGGCGTACACACGATCGGATATATCCGATGAAAACGGTCCGCGGACCATTTCCATCGGATATGTCCGATCGGGAGTTTGATCCGATGGCGTGTACACACCATCGGATCAAATTCCCCGCCGCCGGAAGGCGCGGTGACGTGGCGGTGACGCGGCGGTGACGTTGACGCCGCCGCGTCACCGCAACGTCACCGCACCAGGAAGTAAAACACTTCCGCGCATGCGCCGAATCCATTCGGCAGCGGCGCGGCGGCGGTGGGGGCCGACATGTCTGCTGGTAAGTGTACTAACCAGCAGACATGTCGGGCGGACAGATTCCCACCGGATAGATTTCAAAGCATGCTTTGAAATCTGTCGGGTGGAGAAATCTGTCCGCTAGCCCATACACACGAGCGGAGATGTCTGCTGAAACGGTCCATCGGACCGTTTTCAGCGGACATATCCCCTCGTGTGTACGCGGCCTTACAGTCTCCCACTTGTTCCTTTAAGAACCACTAAGACATAATATATGGCTACATTATTGTCACATGCTGGCATACATATGCTCATTTACTGTTCTCTACCTGGTCCTTTAAGAATAGCCAAGGCCTAATATATGCATGCCTATATATGCTTATATACGTTTATCATACGATGGGCTTTTATTTTGTTTTAAATGTTTCCCTTTTGCTTTATTACTCAAAAACGCCTCATTTTTTAATGCTCCTGATAATTTCCAAAATGCTCCTAGTATTACTGCCACTAATCACTTATACGATACAATCGGTATGTGTGTATGCCAGTGACATGTCAGCCTCCCCCCCAGCAAGTCCCGGCAACACAAGTACCAAGCCTCAACTCCTCCCCTTCACCTCTTATAAGCAAACTGTGCTAATGTGGGCATAGGTCTGACCAAGGAACCACGCATGCCCCGAAACGCGTTACCGACCACCACCTTCACGTCAGCGTGCGTTCCAGGAACCCAGGCCATTTTATTGCCTCCTCGCTTCCCCGCTGCTCCACGTCATCCTAGGGACTCAAAAACCTGCCAAACGGCTCTATCTCCCTACACAGTGATGCAGGACATAGCGGTTCATACAAGGATTCTTATTGATATGCCTGATCATCTTCATAATCCTGTAAGTTATTTTTATCCCCTTGCTTGTGAATAAATCTTTTAATGCTGCACTTAGAGCTGCCTTCTTTATTCTTTCCTTTTAAGAGGAGCCACAGCTGCCCACTGCTGTTTGCTAGTACCCGAGTTACCTATGGTTAGGGACAAATGTGAGTCCTAGATACCATCTCTCCAAATTCAGGGCCGATCATATCTTCCGCAGGAGATCGCTGGATGTTCAGATACATACAAACAGTGCTGGCTCCTATAAGTTTGTAACTGCTTTGTACATGCTGAGCTGCTGCAACTGTTCACACCTCAGGAATTCTGGCATGCAGACAGGAGGGTGTGCTTAGTTGAGGAATCCGCTCCTCCCCTCCTGAAATGTATGACATAATTTGTCTAGACCTGAAAACCATGAAAGTAACTGGAAAAAAAATGAAAACGCGTAAATATAATATACTTTCTGATTTATTAATTTAAAAGCAAATGTACGAATAGTACAAGCATGTGAATTGAAATCATCATACACAAAGTCTCTCCAAACCGTCCTGATGGCCGCAGCAGCTTTAAGCACAGATTGTGTCAAGATGTAACCAGTAGGCAGCCAATCGCCTCTGTAACCAGCGTGAACCACAAGATCGCATCGGGCCGGACATGACGTCACAGGAAGGGAGTTCTTGGCGTGCTGATGTTAGAGGAACAGTAATGCATTTTGAAGCTACTGCTTCTTCATTAGACCTAATTGGCAGACACCCCTATCTATCTTATAAAAAGGGTAAGAAAGCTGGACAGGAAATATGATAGTCTGACAGAGTTATTAACTACATAACAAGGAACAAGCTAGAGGTGGAAAACAGCATATATTGGCTGATAACGAAGTAAACAATGTAATGCAATCAAACAACAAAAATATTGAGAATATTAAGCACAATCTTACTAATTGTAACTGCTCTGATGAACGGAGTTAACCACAACTGCGGTTAGCAAGGATTTCAATGCACGTTTCTATGTGAGAATTCAGTATTGGACCCCAGGCGTCACTCCACATAAACAGGAGTAAGGGCAAGGCCCATAAGCAAATAGCACCTATGTCAAACACGTAGAAAATAGGAGTTGTAGAGACAACTAATAGTTGCATATGAGAGGCAAATATAGCTCAGGTAATTTGAGAGTAGATGTCCCTTTAAGATATTTCTTAGCAAGCAGTCATAAGTACAACAGTCTATCCCAAGTAGTATGTTAATAGCCACAAGCCATAATAAATATCAGCAATTGTTTTAGGTGGAAAGTATGCAGCAGATGTTTCTATAGAACTACAAGTGACACAATTGCTACTTATCCGTTTGCAGGGCTTTAGGGTAGCAACAAGGGATTTCGCAGTGTAGGGTGTCAGCAAGGAAGGTCTCAAAGGTTGTTCCTGGCAATGACAGTCTGTTGCAGAAAATGTAATAGCATTGATGCAGGAGTTGCAGGCCGGTCAATGCCTGGGGAATGATGGCACCATTGGTTGTAGCATGGTCGAGCTACGGGTGACAATAATAGAATGGTGTGCAGTTAGCACACCGCTCTGTTTAAAGGATAAGGGCAGGTGCAGTGCATTAGGACTGATTCAAAGAGAAGCGCCGTATGCATGGGCGCACTTCCGCATTCCAGGTTGGAACGCACGCGGCGCCGGGCGATGGCGTCATCGCGCGGTCGACGCACTACAAGTAAGAGAGGGCGTGAGGAGCACCTGTTACACTAATAGAACTAAGTAAATTAGAATGTCCAAAAAGGAAAAAATAAATAATAAATAAATAAATAAATAAAAAGAATACTAGTAAAAATAAGAATAAAAAATTAAGATGAAAATAAAAATAAAAATAAAAACAATTAAAGATAATAATATATAAAATATTATTAATAATAATAATAATAATATTAAACATAAATTATATTGAAATTGATGATTGGTATGAAGAATCCAGCATTTAACTTTTTAGAATGGTAGCGTATGAATAATCAATAGAAAATGTAATCTAAGGAGAGCTAATAATTTAGTTAAAGAGAAATTCTTACGCTATCTAGGTTTCTTAAAAATGGTTTCTTATGAGAAGAGGTGGTACTCTTATGAGATGATACTTATTCATTATGTAGGTTTTGATAGAAAAGGAGATTTATGTTTTTCCTCTGTGGTATGTTGTACGTTTGCCGTACCATTAGGACCCTTCACGCTAGGTTTGGGGAACACCGCAGATCCGTGAGCACAGCGTCCCACGGCATATTTTGGAATATCATACGCAATCTTCCAAATAATTAAAGGTGTAGGACCTTGAATCCAGCCCAGATACATATTCCCCAGCAGAATGTTTCCAACGGTTATGCCGCCAAGAAACATATTGCATTTTTAACCTTGATACATTGACACCCAAGGGTATGAATGAAGAAATCAAAGTTAGTACCGTCATCTAATTTGCAGTCAGATCATTTAATGAGAATATTTTGAGTAGTGCCTCATAGTTAATCTTAGCTCCTAGTGTTCACATAAATCTGCTTTTCTATCAAAACCTACATAATGAATAAGAATCATCTCATAAGAGTATCGCCTCTTCTCATAAGAACCCATTTTTAAGAAACCTAGATAGCATAAGAATTTCTCTTTAACTAAATGATTAGCTCTCCTTAGATGGAATTTTCTATTGATTATTCATACGCTCACCATTCTGAAATGTTACATGCTGAATTCTTGCTGGATACCAATCATCAATTTCTATATAATTTTTGTTTAATATTATTATTTTTATTATTATTATTATTATTATTTTTTTCAAATTTTTTTCTGCTTTATACACAGTCTTTTGCTTCAATCTAAGGGTGCCGCCTCCAAGTGCCAACTGAATACTTCTCATGGACTTTATATATTGACTATTAAATCTTAAATTTTTTTAATTGTTTTTTTTATTCCAGTTGACATCCATATATCTATATAGTGCGACTGTTTTTTATTTGTTGCATTCTATTACATAAATACCGTAATTGTTTAAACAAATGAATAATTATCATTGTGAAGTTCAACTTACAGATGAATATTTACTGGCATGTGCGCGAAACACATAGTTTTCCCCGTCGAGTTCCTTGTTCAGCAGTCAAAAAACTTGTCGAGCCAAATTTTTCCATTGCCCATCGAGGAAATAGAGAACATGCTTTCTTTTTGGCTCGACGAGTTCCTCGACGGGTTTCTTTGTAAAAAGTGTACACACGACCCGTTTCCTCGGCAGAATACGTCTCCCATTGAGATCCTTGCTGAATTCTGCCAAGGAAACCGGTCGTGTGTACGCCGCCTAACTTTACCAATCCAATCCTTCCATTTTTCAACTCACTATGGTCCAAAACAGTTGTCCATTATCCTTATCAACTGTTAGAAAAACTACCATTATAAAATCAGAGTCTAGTTGTGTATGACTAGATTAAAATATAGATAACTAAAGGCAAACTTTTTTTTAGTTTTGGGTATAGTGGAGAGGGATTAGAATGCTTTTCAGTTTTTATTATTTTATGATAGTCTGTTTCCCTCTCTATTTATCCTATTTACCTAGATATTTTGGGTTGTCCCTATTAAAGTAATAGAGGGGACATTTTCCAATGGGGACACTAGTGCTGGTGACCTGGGGGTCCCCAAAGAATTCCCTTAACTTCCAGTGATCTCCACTCACTTCCTGTTTGGCTATGGGACAGAAAGTGAAGGGAAATCTCTGCAATGGGACATCGGTAAAAATCTGTCTGGGGTTATAACTCTCCCTTACTCTATCTAAAATGGAAAAAAAAACTTGCCTATAGTCCTACATTAAAGTAAAGTCTAAATAATGTAGCGCAGAAACTGTATCGGTCTGGTGGTTTTGTCTCAGTTCGGCACACAACATTTTCACATTCTGCAACAGTAAACAGGGCGCAGAGCTTTTTTTTTTAATTTTATTTTAGGGGTACTTGGATGGGGTAGGGGTGAGCCTGGTGATACTCCAGAAAACTATAACAACAACTATGAGGACTGTAATCTGTACCTCCAGTTGTAAGACTTAGCAGGCAAACAGGAAAACCCAATAGAGATGCATTCCTAAGTGCAGAAAGTTGCAGTATTCCAGCAGCCTACATTCTGCATCTGAAGTGGACTAACAGAGAACACTTCAGGAAGTGTAGGACAACAGCCCCCCGCCAAGCCACAGCTGGAAACCCACCAAAGTGCAGTGGTCCAAGGTGAAACCACCAGGGATGCCACAGACCTCAGTCTGGGTCTTACTTCCCCAGGAACAAGATACCTCTGCTCTAAGTCCAAGCCATTTATACCTCCCCCTGCTGGTTATCAGCATATCAACCAGGGATTTGCTGAGGGTATATAAACAGGCAGGCTGGAATTTGAACTCTTCTATCCACTATGTCCCAGGATCCCCTGGGATACAGGAGCCAATAGAGCCCAGAGCAGACCTGTTAATTGATAGGTGCTCTTTACATTTAAAGGGAGGACACACTAAATTTAGCAATAAACACTAAACACGGTAGCTCTGAGGCTGCTACAATAAAATATATAGCAAGCTACTGGCTCTTTATGGCAGAAGAAACATGCAATGTCTAATTAATGAAGAGTTGCATCATCTCACGCCACCCAATCAAGACAACTGAAGACCGACACCCAGAAGGGGCTTTGGAGAAGGTGCCGGCACAGATGCCAGACCTTGGGGGTTGTCGAACTGTTGGAGTAGAGGTAAGTATTGCAGACTTGAACATTAGATGCTATCGAATACAGCAAACTCTTGTAATTTCACAAAGATCATATCTGTGTTCAGTAGCAACAAATACTGATGCAGAAAATAGACAGTGGATGCAATTATAAAACAGTCGTAAGTACTCAGACAAGGTTATATGACTAACATATTATACTTTAATAATCCACTGCTTGACAAAATGATCCTCATTATTTTGCTTGTTATTCAAATAAAGAAGGAAAGATCACAAAGTAGACTTGAGTACACATCAGACTGCGGCATACAAACTTCATTTCATAGTACTGTATGTGGTGAGCCTGGCCATTTTGTTGTATACATCCAGAATGCATAAGTTCAATATTAATGGCTTTTCAAGATTATATTTGTCTTCTTCACTTGAAAATGCACAATACTGTTTTCCAGAGCTTTTTTTCTCCAAAAATAGGTGCAGGAACTCAACCACGACCCCATTTAAATTTCACAAACAGTAGGAGGGTCTTAAAGGTGCATTAAATACTATGTTTGCCATACATACAGAGTGTAGAGTTCAGGGGGTTACACGCAGTGCAGAGTTGTCACTTGTAAACACAGAAACCAGACTTCTGTCTTTACAAGTGATTGTGGTGAGCAGTCACCAAAGGGTCTGAGCCAGAGGTGGTGGAACCAAGTTTCCCCAAGTTCCCCCCTGAAAAAAAGCCCTGCAGTTTCCAATCAAAATTAATAAGCCACGGAACATTGTTTATAAATTAATGCCCCTGTGCTTATGTTGTATCAGCTGACATTATGACCATTATTTGCAACAGTAGTGGCTGCCATACTGTTAGCTAATTATTTTTTTGTAAAATTGAGAGAACACCACAAATCTACCACTGACGGGAGTGTTTACAATGGTCAGCTTTCATACATTAATGTAAAAAACGTTATCCCAAAAGGAAAAACTGTCACTGTAAGGCCGCGTACACACGTCTGCTGGAAACCCGTCTGTCCGATATTTAGTGTACTAACCAGCGGACATATCTGTCCGCACATGCGTCGAATGGATTCGACGCATGCGTGGAAGTATTTTACTTTCTGGTTCGGTGACGTGGCAGCGTCAACTTCACCGCCACGTCACCGCGCTGTCTGCCGGCGGGGATTTTGGTTTGATCAAACCAAAATAGCCCAACAGACAAATCCGATCAAAACGGTCTGTCAGACCGATTTGATCGGATTTATTTAGTCGTGTGTATGCGGCCTAACACCTTAACCACTTAAGCCCCAGACCATTTGGCTGGCCGAAGGCCAGGCCACGTTTTGCGATTCGACACTGCGTCACTTTAACTGTCAATTGCGCGGTCGTGCGATGTGGCTCCCAAACAAAATTTACGTCCTCTATTTCTTACAAATAGAGCTTTCTTTTGGTGGTATTTGATCACCTCTGCGGTTTTTATTTATTGCGCTATAAACAAAAATTGAGCAATAAAAAAAAAAAGAAAGCAATATTTTTTACTTGTTGCTATAATAAATATCACCCCAAAAATCGAATTTTTTACCTCAGTTTAGACTGATACGTATTCTTCTACATATTTTTGGTAAAAAAAATTGCAATAAGCGTTTATTGATTGGTTTGCGCAAAAGTTATAGCGTCTACAAAATAGGGGATAGTTTTATAGCATTTTTACTTTTCTAGTAATGGCGGTGATCAGCGATTTTTATCATCATTACTGCAACATTATGGCGGACTCATCGCACACTTTTTACATCATTTTGGGACCATTGTCATTGATACAACGATGAGTGCTAAAAAATGCACTAATAATTACTGTAAAAATTACGCTGGCAGTGAAGGGGTTTACAACTAGGGGGCACTAAAGGGGTTAAGTGTGTCCAAGGGAGTGTTTCTAACTGTAGGGGGGATGGGCTAAGTGTGACAAGAATTGGCTGCCCAATGACCAGGCCATTTTTGCAATATGGCACTGCGTCGCTTTAATTGGCAATTGTGCGGTTTTGCGCCGTTGCACCCAAACAAAATTTTGCGCTTTAATGAAAAAAAAAAAGTGGGTACATTTTGAAAAAAAGCTATATTTTTTACTTTTTGCTATAATAAATATCCCCATAAAATATATAAAAAATAATCATTTCTTTCTCAGTTTAGGCCGATATGTATTCTTCTACATATTTTTGGTAAAAAAATAAAAAAATCAGAATAAGCGTATATTATCTGCTTGTGGACCCTGCACTGTATATATACGTCCTATTTTTAAAGATGGATATCTCGGTAACGGCAGCAGCTGCTGCCACAACCAAGGTATCCATCTTTAGTGCTAAGGGTCCTTTCAAAGATAACGGCGGTGGATTCGCCGCGAGATCGCCGTTATCGGTGGCGGGAGAGGGGCCCCCGCCGCTCTCCCGTGCCCTCCGCCGCTTACCGTTGCCGTCGGTAGCGGCAGAGGCGATCGGGTCTGTTCGGCAGCTGTGTGGGGATGCGAGTGAGGGAAAAATATGCCCCACATCAAAACATCAGTGCCACCCAGCGTCTTAACCACTTAAGACCCGGACCAAAATGCAGGTAAAGGACCTTGCCCCTTTTTGCGATTCGGCACTGCGTCGTTTTTAACTGACAATTGCGCGGTCGTGCGACATGGCTCCCAAACAAAATTGGCGTCCTTTTTTCCCCACAAATAGAGCTTTCTTTTGGTAGTATTTTATCACCTCTGCGGTTTTTATTTTTTGCGCTATAAACAAAAATAGAGCGACAATTTAATGCAATATTTTTTACTTTTTGCTATAATAAATATCCCCCAAAAATATATAAAAAAACATTTTTTTTCCTCAGTTTAGGCCGATACGTATTCTTCTACGTATTTTTGGTAAAAAAAATCGCAATAAGCGTTTATCGGTTGGTTTTCGCAAAATTTATAGCGTTTACAAAATAAGGGATAGTTTTATTGCATTTTTATTCATTATTTTTTTTTTACTACTAATAGCGGCGATCAGCGATTTTTTTCGTGACTGCGACATTATGGCGGACACTTCGGACAATTTTGACACATTTTTGGGACAATTGTCATTTTCACAGCAAAAAATGCAGAAGGGTGTTAGAAAAATATATATATAATGTCAAGGGTTTTAAGTAATTTTCTAGCAGAAAAAACTGTTTTAAAATTGCAAACACCAAATCTGAAAAACACCTAAGGTCCTTAAGTGGTTAATTGTTTTGCGTAAAAGTTATAGGGCCAGATTCACAGAGCCCTTACTCCGGTCTATCTCGCGTTAGACCAGAGTACTTTCAAATTACGCGTGTCGTATCATTAGTCTGAATCCTCAAACCATGAAACGACGGCTTCGGGCTTCAATCCGACTGGCTTACGTGTTCGTACGCCTTCGGATCTACGCTGCAATAAATTTGCGGCCGTTGGGTGGAGTTCCCGTTGTTTTCCGCGTCGGGGTATGCAAATTAGCTTTTTCCGACGATCCACAAAGTAACGATCGTCCTTCGCAATCTCTTACGGCATCTGTAGTCATCTTTTTACCGCGTAAAGTTATTCCAGCTTTTATCTGGTCTAATATTAGACAGTTTTATTTTTTACGTAAGTCGTCCGGGAATAGGAATGTACGTAAACGAAGCTACTCAAACAAAAAATTACGTAACAACGTTATTTCGCGCAATGCACGGCGGGAAATTTCTGAACGGAGCATGCGCAGTTCGATCGCCGCGGGGACACGCCTAATTTAAATGCTTCACGCCCCCTAATCACGTATTTTGATTCCGCCGCGAGAAATATGGGCCAAAATCTACATGAATTTGTCGTAGAGCCAGGTAAAATACGGCGGCATGGTGTATCTCTGATACTCTGCGCCAATGTAATTGTACCTGAATCTGGCCCATAGTGTCTACAAAATAGGGGATAGTTTTATGTCATTTTTATTGTATATATTTTTTTTTTATTAGTAATTGCGTCGATCAGCAATTTTTATCGTGACTGCGACATTATGGCAGATACATCGGACACTTTTGACACTATTTTGGGACCATTGTCATTTATACAGCGATCGATTCTTTAAAAATGCACGTATTACTGTGTCAATGATACTGGCGGGGAAGGTGTTAACACTAGGGGGAGGTTAAGTGTGTCCTAAGGAGTGATTCTAACTGTGTGGGGGCTGGGCTACCAGTGACACAGCAGTGATCACTGGTAGCCAGGGCCGATCCGCCCTATAGGCTCACTATGCAAGCGGCTTAGGGCCCCGCAAAGCTGCGAAGAGTCCCCCAAATTACTAGAGGCCCCGCCTGGTGAGAAGTCATTTTCAGCCCCTCTCCCTGCTTCTCAATTCACTGGCTGCATGGGAGAAGAGGTAAGAAGTCTGCATCCCCTACTTCTAACTTTAATGTAAGGCCACGTACACACGGATTAGACATGTCCGATTAAAACGGTCCGCGGACCATTTTCATCGGACATGTCTCCTGGGATATTTTGGTATGATGTGTGTACACACCATCAGACCAAAATCCCCGCGGACAGACAACGTGGTGACGTGGCGGTAACGGTGACGCCGCGATGTGCGCAAACAAGGAAGTACAATGCTTCCACGCATGCGTCGAATCATTTTGACGCATGCAGGGATTTCGGTCCGCTGGTTAGGCGTACTAACCAGCGGACATGTCTGACGGACAGGTTTCCAGCGGACAAGTTTCTAAGCATGCTTAGAAACTTTTGTTCGCTGAAAACCTGTCCGCTAGGCCGTACACACGATCGAACAAGTCCGCGGAAACTGGTCTGCGGACCAGTTTCAGCGGACATGTTCGATCATGTGTGTACGCGGCCTAAGATGACATTTCCGACAGAAGAACACCCCCATCCCCCGCTTCTCAACTTTAATGTGACATGTCACTCTCACTCATGCCCCCACCCCCGCTTTTCAACTTTAATGTGACATATCATTTTGCTTAGGGCCCCAGGAAGGTCAGGATCGGCACTACTGGTAGCCCACTCATCGAGCATGTGGCAGGGGCAGATACATTGCTTTGCACAGCCGTGTCATTCTGCCGACATACATATACGTGCGGGAGTCGGCAAGTGGTTAATGACAAACGGTATTACCACAGGTTCAATAGACACAGATCGCTTTTGTCACCGTCATATCGAATCCTCTATCTATATCAAACTGTTGTTGCAACGATACAAAATTGTAATTGATACGAACATAAAGTATTTTTAATTTCAGATTTTTTTTATTTTAGATTCTGGGTTTTAGTTATCGTTTAATTTAAAAAAAGACGAAAATTCAGTTGAAAATGCATTCGGACAATAACAAATGCACATCTCTACTGTTTATACCAATATCAACTTACATACACTTATAGTGCTAGGAATAATCAAAAATAAGTACACTCTAGTGCAAAATTAAAAAAAAAACATTGTGCAAATACAAAGTCTGTATATATGGTACAGTCCTACGTTTTGGGGTGCTTGTTTCCTAGGGAACCCACTATAGTGATAATTCCACTTCATGCATACAGCGGTATCACCACGCACTCACCAGATGGCGAGGACTCTCATACTATGCAGCAATGAAAGTCTAAAGGCATGTGGCTCCTTAGGGAGACCTGTCCTGGTGGTTTCCTGATGTCAATCCTTACTCCCGATATCACTCCAGTGGGTTCAAAAAGCAGGTGGTATGATGGATGGGAAAACAGAAGTACAGAGAAGGACCCTCATAGTGCTAGAGCCTAAAATAAATGTATTAAATGCATTTAATAGCGCCACTATATGTAATTATACAAAAATAATACGGCCCATGATTACAATCCCTAAAAAATTGTAACAAATTGGAATAAAAAGGAAAAAAATCTGCTAACACGTTTCATCATCTAACTGCAACGTCTTCAGAGGCAGGAATTTGCCTTGCGTGTCTTCTGAGCTTCATAGATTCTGGAAAGCCTTAACAACTAGGGTTGAACGGTTGAGTCGTACCGGACCTTTGGATTTTTTGTACCCTTACCCGAACCCGAACAATTTACTGTAAGTTTGGGTTCGTGTTCGGCAATGTACTGGCGCGCTGCAGGGCAGCCAATCACCATTTGTTTTACTTGTGTGACCTTGAAGCCATCACAGACATGCCTACTAATGGCATGGCTGTGATTGGCCAGTGCAGCATGTGACCCAGCATGTGACCCAGCCTCTATATAAGCTAGAGGCACATAGCACAGCTCGTCACTCTGCTTTAGATAGGGTAGGGAAAGGCTGCTGCTGCTGCTCTTCTAATGGAAGAGAATTAGATAGGAGTCAGTGATCTACATAGCACAGCAAGTCACTCTGCTTTAGGGAGAGAAATAGGAGTCAGTCCTGCTTCCGAAATCAAATTATACCAGCACTGCATATGTTTCTGTGAGATACACCCTTTATATACTTTAGGGAAAGGTTCCTGCCTGCTTTTGCTTTTAGAGAGAGAAATAGGAGTCACTCTTGCTTCAGAAATCAAATTACAACAGCACTGCATATGTTACGGTGAGATACACCCTTTAGATACTTTTCTTCTATTGTGCTATTCAAAAAACATCCATTTAGGATAAACAAAATTGCAGTGTTTTCTCCAGTGTTTGCAGTGTTTCCTGCATATCTGTACGTGTGAGATACACACTTTAGATACTGTTCTTCTATTGTGCTATTAAAAAAACACCCATTTAGGGCAAAAATATATATTTTGCAGTGTTTCCTCCAGTGTTTGCAGTGTTTCCTCCATATCTGTACGTGTGAGATAAACACTTTAGCTAAAAATATATTTTGCAGTTTTTCCTCCACTTGTCCGTACCTTGTGCAGAATAGACACGTATACCGGCCTTACCCAGCCATTCTTGTATTTCTGCTCTTTCTCACTCTTTTGGGGTGTACCCTCATTTAAAAAATTAAAAACAAAAACCTGTGTTGGCTACCTCGTCCTCCTCCACCGCCGCTTCCACCTACACTGCCACATCCACCGCCACCTTAACCTCCTACTCCATATGGACCTCGTCCTCCTAGGTCAATTTTTTTTTTTTTTTTAATGTATTTTACATTATTTTAAGGTATTTCCCTATCCACATTTGTTTGCAGAGTACTTGCCATGCTCTTACCAACATGTTTAGAAATTCAAAAATACGAAAATACTGAAATTCGAAAATACGAAAATAATAACGAAAATCCAAAAAACGAATTAACTAACTTGTATTTAAAGTTCATTTCAAATTTGGCTTTTCGTGAACGTAATGAATACGAATTTATCTGAAGTTACGAATTATCCAAAATAACCAACGTTGCATCTAAACAAATGGAATGCAACTAATTAATAACAATGAATAATAATTAAGTTCTATTTTTAAGTTATTTTTTAAGTTTTTATTATTGTTTAATTTGTTACATTCCATTCGTTTAGATGCGGCATTCGTTATTTCAGATAATTCGTAACTTTGGATAAATTTGAAAGGAAATTCCAATACAGTACCTCTAATTGAATAGTTAGTAATAGTTATTATTAGTTAGTAGTTATTTCTGATTTTTTCATTTTTGGGGGTTTTCCAATTTTTACATTTTCGAATGTCCGAATTTTTGGAAAAATTTGTTAAACCGGTTTTCATTCATTTGAATATTTCCGAATTAACTATGGTAATTTGTTGAATTTCGCTGAAAAAAAAAAATTGAAATGAAACAAATTGAACGTGTCTACTGTATATTTGTATATACATTTACCTGGCTCCATGTTAACCCCCAGCACTGTCTCCAGCTCCAGCACCACTCCCCTGACTTTCTGCTTTTACAGAAGAAACTGAGGGCAGCAGAGCCATTACTCTTAGCCGCAGTACGACTTTCATTATACACTTTGATTAAGAGGAACCTTAAAAGTTCAGTGCAAGAAACAGGAAGAGTAAATTGGATTTTGGTGATCTACCCGTGAGCCGAACTTAACACAGGATGGAGGAAACTTGAAGGTGATGAATTTCTGCCAGGTTTGAGAAAATCAGTTAGAAGGATTGGCTCGGGAGGTGCCAGAGCATATTGCCAAACATCGTTCTGCACTGGCATCCACAAATATATCTGACTGCACAATTATGTAAACACTGTCACTCATCGCAGACTGCACACAAGTGACTGTCATATTTCTACTCTTCCAGGAACTTTTGGATGCCTTCATAGCAGTGTTTTCAAAATGAAATTAGAGCCAATGATATATTTTTGCTTATCTAGATGAATGAGACATAAGGGATTATACAAGGGCTTACAAAGTCTCATATGAAGTTCTCTTGTCTGTTCAATTCTGATTCATCCCTTTGTGAATATTCCATGCACATAGTCAGGGATAGACATGAGCAGAACGAAAATATTTGTTTTGTTTCGATTTCTTATTTACATAAATGAGTTTAGTTACATTTGTTACATCTGTTTAATTTGTTTTTGGAATTATTTTGTTTATTCGTATTCAAATCAAATTGGAATTTTGATCGATTCGAAAAGTTATCGAATTCGAATTGTTTTTCAAATTCAAAACATTTTCCAATTTCCTTAGAGAATAGAAATAAAATAGAAAATAAAGGAATGGAATAGAAAAAAATATATAATAGAATAGAAAAGAATACATCAGAAAAAAAAGAATCTAATGTAATAGATTAAAACAGAACAAAATAGGATAGAAAATAAAGAATAGAAATAGAAATAGAATAGATTCAAAAAATGGAATTAAATAGAAAGATTATAACCATCTTCTGAAATTCGAATAGAATAGAAAAGAATAGAATAAAAAAAACAATAGAATAGAAATAATATAACCATTTTCCAAAATTCAAATAGAATCAATTTGAATTTGAATGGAATAGAAAATAATAGAATAGAAAATAACACAATAGTATAGCAAAAAAGAATAGAATAGAATGAATATAACCATATTCTTATATTAATCTATTTTCTATTCTATTCAAACTGATTCTATTTGAATTTTGGGAAATGGTTATATTCATTCTATTCTATTTTTTTTAATTGCATTATTTTTCAATTTGTGTATTCTAGTCTATTCTATTTTCTATTCTTTTCTATTCAAGTTTATTCCATTCGAAATTTGAATTTTGGAAGATGGTTATATTATTTTTATTCTATTCTGTATTTTTTTCTATACTATTCTGTATATATATATATATATATATATATATATATATATATATATATATATATATATATATACAGTATATATATATATTATTCTTTTCTATTCTATTATAGGCTAGTCTATTCTTTTTTCCCCTTCTATTCTTTTCTTATGTATTCAATTTCAAATGTATTTAATTTGAAATTCAAATTTCAGAAGATGGTTATATTCGTTCTATGTTATTCTATTGTATTCTATTTGGCCCAGATTCATAGAGCAATTACGCCTGTCTAACTGGTGTTAGACAGGAGTAATTTCAAATTTCGCGCGCCGTATCACTAGTTGGAATCCTCAAACCATGATACGGGGGCTTCGGGCTTCGATCCGAGAGGCTTACGTCTTCGTAAGCCTTCGGATCTATGCTGCCATCTATTTGCGGCCGCTGGGAGGAGTTTGCGTCGTTTTGATGCGTCGGGATATGCAAATGTTTTTTTACGGCGATTCCCGAAGATACGAGTGGTCGTCGCAATCACTTTCGTCTATTTTTGTGTACGTAATGTTAGAGCAGCTTTTTGCTGCTCTAACGTTACGTAGCCCATGTTAAGTATGGCCGTCGTTCCCGCTTCGAATTTATTTAATTTTTTTTTTGTTTACGTAACTCGTTCGGGACTAGGATCGCCCGTAAACGACGCTACCTAAACAACGAATGACGTCACGACGTGATTTCGCGCAATGCACGGCGGGAAATTTGCGAACGGAGCATGCGCAGATCGATCGCCGCGGGAACGCGCCTAATTTAAATGATTCACGCCCCCTACTCGTCTATATGGATTGCGACGGGAGAAATACACTACGCCGCCGTCGTTTACTGGACAAAATCTATCTGAATTCCACGTAGAGCCAGGTAAAAAACGGCGGCGTAGTGTATTTCTGATACGCTACGATAATCCATTTCTGTGTGAATCTGCCCCAGTAAGCTTATTCTTAGATGGGGTAACTGCTTAGGTGTACATACCCCAGATGAAGGAGAGGAAAAAGAAAACAAAAACACCCCAAAACACAGACAATCAACAAACTACAAAAAAGGGGGGTGGGGGATGGGGGAAAAGGAGGAACGAGCTTTATTAGTCCTGGCCTTTAGAGTAACAACTTTGGGCCAGATTCACATAGACGTAATATTCCGCTGTGTAATCGAAATACGCTACGCTGCCGTATTTCACCAGGCTCTACGCCGAATTCAGATAGTTTTTTGCGCGTACGCTACGGTGTCGTAGTCTATTTCTCGCCGCGCAATCGAAATACGTGATTAGGGGGCGTGAAGCATTTAAATTAAGCGCATCCCCGCGGCGATCGAACTGCGCATGCTCTGTTCAGGAATTTCCCGCCGTGCATTGCGCGAAATCACGTCGTGACGTCATTCGTTGTTTGAGTAGCGGCGTTTACGAACATTCCTATTCCCGGACGACTTACGTTTAAAAATAATAAAAGACGTCGGAAGACGTTGATATTCGACGCGGGAACGACGGCCATACTTAACATGGGCTGTCTAATATTAGAGGAGGTAAAAGGCTGGTATAGTGATACGCAAAAAAAAGATGACTAAAGGTGCCGTAAGAGATTGCGTTTGAAGTGCGAAATTTCTTGGATTGCAGGCAAAAGCTCATTAGCATTCCCTGACGGCGAAAAACAACAGGAAGTCCGCCCAGTGGCCGCAATTTTTTGCAGCGTAGATCTGAAGGCGTACTAACACGTAATCCAGTCGAATTGAAGCCCGCAGGTGTCTTTTCATGGTTTGAGGATTTCGACTAGCTAAAAATCGCCCGTAAGTCGAAAGTACTCCAGTCTAACACCAGTTAGACAGGAGTTACGGCTCTCTGAATCTGGCCCTTTCTCTTTCAATCTTATCATAACTTAATGTGTTTAAGCAGAAGTGCATGGGCAAGAAGAAGTCATGGATCTAATGCTAATAAACCATGTTTAGCATATGGCTCTAAATCTTCCAATTTCCTTTGGCCGTGTCCCTTAGTAGCAGGTCACAATTAACCACTTAAGGACCGAACAAGCCTCTTTCTGAGATTTGGTGTTCACAAGTTAAAAAACTATTTTTTTTGCTAGAAAATTACTTAGAAGTAGAACCCCCCCCCCCCCCAAACATTATATATATATATTTTTCTAGCACCCTAGAGTAGGGGTCTCCATATTTTTCAAGCAAAGGGCCAGTTTATTGTCTTTCAGACTTCAGGGGGGGGGGGGGCGGATTCTGATCGGTGGGGGTAGAAAATACCCTAAGGGCCAAGCATCAGTGGCCCCAGTTCTGGTGGACAGTAGGAGGAGGAATAGTGCTCCATCATTGCTATTAGTGGAAGAAATAGTGCCTCATTGTTGGTGTCATTATGATGAATAGTGCCTCATATCCTTGGGAGCAATACTGCCCCAAGGGCCGGATAAAGGCTAGCAAAGGGCCACATCCGGCCCTCGGGCCGCAGTTTGGAGACCCATGCCCTATAGAATAAAATGGTGGTCATTGCAATACGGTATTTGTGCAGTGGTCTTTTTAACACAACTTTTTGGGGAAAAATACACTTTGTTGAATAAAAAAAAAAACAGTAAAATTAGCCCAATTTGTTTGTATGATGTGAAAGATGATGTTACGCCGAGTAAATAGATAAAAAACATGTCACACTTTAAAATTGCGCACACGAAAAACTGAGAGTGCTTAAAAATCTTCATAAGCAAACCTTTAAAAAAATGAACGGTTACCAGGTTAGTGTTACAGAGAAGGTCTGGTGCTAGAATGTGCCGATTTTCGGTTATACTTCACATGTGTGATTTGAACACTGTTTACATATGTGGGCGCGACTTCCGTATGCGTTTTCTTTGCTGCGCGAGCTCGCGGGGACGGGGGCAATTTGAAATGTATTTTTTTCTTATTTGTTGTATTTATGTTTATTCATTTAGGCTGGATTCACACATGTGCGTTGCGTTTTTGAGCTCCGGTTTCTTTGCCAAGTTCTATAAACAGTTGTTCATCGGTTCTTTTACATTTTTGCTGTGGATTTGCTGACCTGGGAGAGGGGAGGGGAAGTCTCACCGCTGTTATCATGAGGGGGAACTCCACGCCAAATTTTAAATACAATACCGGCATGGGTTCCTGCGGGCGGGGGGCTTAGTCCCGGGGCACGATGGGACTGTGATGCCATAAAGGGGTGGGGTCAACCGGTGACATTGCCCCATGCCTATATAAGTCGTTGTGCACTGTGCAACCGGCATTACAGGGGGACAGAGCGTTGAGTCAACATCTCAAGAAAAGAAGAGGGAAGAAGGCGACGAGGAAGACCAGGCCACCGCTAGAAAAACAGCTGGAAGAAGATAGTTGTGGTGCCCGACAGAAGGAAGAAAGCAGCGGAGAGCGAGAGGAGAACCGGAGAGCGCGTCCCCACCCCCTTTACTGCATGCTCGGATAAGGGTCTGGTATGGGTTTTCAGCGTAGGGGTTCCCGTTAAAATCCATACCAGACCTAAGGGCCTGGTGTGCTCCTGGAGGGGAACCCATGCCGGATTTTTATTTAAAATTTGGCGTGGAGTTACCCCTTATGATCCCTGTTCTGAACGGAACACATGTGCGAATCAGATGCGTGCCCATAGAAGATAATGGGCCTGAATTCGCACCGCAATGCCTAGAAAACGCACTTGTTTTTTGGGCAATGCGCAGTGCGAATGCATCATACATATATGAACCAGCCTCATTAAAATCAATGTATTTTATAATGTTATGCAAATTTGATGCAGTTTAAGCCGCAACCAAGTCGCATAGGTGTGAACGGGGCCTCGCATTTGTGTTTTTTTTTATCACTTTTATTCCTGTCACAAGGAAGGTAACCACCCCTTGTGACAGTAATATTTGGTGACAGGTACTCCTTATGGAGGGATCGGGGGGGGGGGTCTAAAAGCGTGCCCACCACAAGCTCTGTGAGTGTGATCGCGGGTCCCGTGGACTCGATGTCTGCGGGGATACCTGCGATCGTCTCACAGAGAGGAATAAGGGGGAAATGCAGATGTAAACAAGCATTTCCCCATTCTTCCTAGTGACAGGACACTGATCACCGCTCTCTGTAATCAGGAGCGGTGATCAGTGTCGTGACACACATAGCCCATCCCCCCTACAGTTAAAACACATCCCTAGGACACACTTAACCCCTTCAGCGCCCCCTCCTGGTTAACCCCTTCACTGCCAGTCACATTTACACAGTAATAAGTGCATATTTATAGTGAATGGTCCCAAAATAGCGCCAAAAGTGTCCGATGTGTGCGCCATAATGTCGCAGTCACAATACAACCATTACTAGTAAGATTTTTTTTTTCATAAAAATGGCATAAACTACCCTCTATTTTGTAGACGCTATGGGCCAGATTCACAGAGCGATTACGCCGGCGTAACAGGAGATGCGCGGCGTAAGTCTAAATTTGCGCATGCGTTTCGATACTCCGCATCCCCAAAACGAGATACGTAAGAAATCTACTTTTTTTTGTCCAGCGTAATTTCGATAGACAGGCGCATCCGTCCGCGCAAAACTGCGCTAGACACACCATTGATTTGCTATTCAAATATGCTAATGAGGGAGTTACGGGGATCCACAAAAGAACATTAGTGCAGCGCAGGCTATGGCCTGTCTAAAATTAGACCATATAAAAGGTGGTATAAAATTAGACAATTCGTCTACATGTCAGAGAAAGCAACACTGTTAGTGAGGAGCTGAGCAGTCACATGTGTTGCACAACAATCTGTATGCCAACATGCCAGTGGCATCCATGCTCATAGCTATACTACTGACTTTAGATGAGCAAAAAAGGAGGAGAGCACGAAGGAGGGCACGGAGGAGGGCACGGAGAAGGGCACGGGAGTGGGTTTTTTTTTTTCCCAAAAAATTTTCTTTGCTTTTCTAAACATTTTGACCAGAAATATATATACATATATACAAACTTTCTTTGCTTTTCTAACTGTGTTTACATAACTGAATGACACTGTATGTAATGCAATTCATAAGATATACTGATATATACATCTGCATATACATCAATACATACATACAAATTACAAACACTATCTTTCAATAGCCCTTTCAAACCTTGATGGATATAATAATCGAATCTGATACAAGCCCCTCACTCTTCACTTGATATATCACACACGCATAGATATCTTTGGCCTGAGAGATTCTGAGGTGTCTCGCATCTTCAGATTCACCCCTCATGCCATCCTGGAATTAAAGCAGAGTTCCACCCTTAAAACCACTTTGTTTTATCCCATCCAGCATACTGGCGTCAGTGGTTTTAAGGGTGGAACTCCGCTTTAACCACAAACCTGCAGGAGGACATCACCAGCCCAACACATGACACCACCCATGACACCCATGACAGCTACATATACAATCCTAGCCCCATCCCCACAGATTTCGAACAGAACATGTATGGGGACAGCTGGCTGGTTGGTGAGTGACATGGGTGGCAGGCATGACTGTCCCCCCCATGATGCTGAAATCACAAGGGGCACATGCACTACTAACATCCTCCTGTCTTATCCCTTCAGGGTGACTCTGCATATGCACTGGGACCCCATCTCATGACTCCTATCCGGAACCCCCCATGGTACCGTGTTGTATTCCCCAAACTTTGTATGCCAGATCATCGGTGCATGTTGCATGCTGCACAACTTCGCAGTAAGAAAGGGCCTGCAGATTGACATAAGTGATGACCTGACCCCTGAACCGGACAATCCCCCCCTAACCGAGGCTACCCCATCTTCTGAGGGAAGAGCAGTGAGGAGACAGCTCACATTGGGCATTTTTGCACATTAAACACACACATTAATCATTGTGAGCAGCAACGCCACGGCTCCAATTATGTCACTGTACATTCATACACCATTCACACGGACCTGGGGATCACTTCTCCCTGGTCCTGGGGAACCCTTCTCCACCAAAACTGAGGGTGACACCCCTTTCCGGCAGGAATATCACCCCCACATTCCAAAAACATTCACAACACAAAAAATAAAAAATAAAATGTCCAGCAAAAAAAAAAAAAAAAATCCAGGAAAAAAAAAATATATAAAAAAAAAGGGGGAAAACAAATTAATGCCACTGGGGTGATCCACGCCTGGGGCGCCCACAGCCACGGCCCCGGCTCCTCAGGGGAGACTCATGGGGAAGGGGGGGGGGGTAATCCAGGGAAGGAGGAGCAGCCCCTGGTATCTGCCCACCTGGCGGCCTGCCCTCCAAGGCCACGGCAATTGTGTTCAGGCCAGCACCTAGTGTTGTCCTGGATAGCCTGGGTGAGGGCCCTCACATCCTGCCCAACATCTGCTGTTGTAGTCTGCAGTACATTTAGGCAGTTTGTAAGAGCCTGGGAGTGGCAGTCCAGGTCCCCAAGCGTATCCTTCATGGAGGACAGGCTCTCCTCCATCCGCCCCAAAGTCTGGCTGACCTGTCCCAGATGGCGGGTCTGAAGGGCCTGGGCCCTTCTCAGATTGGCGGGCAGAAGCTTGGCCAGACACCTGGTCTTCTGGGACGACTTCCTGCCTCCAGCTGAGGCTTGTGGCCGGGGAGAAGGGGAGGCCCTTGGGAGAGGAGCCCTGTTGGGGGAGGAGTGGGAGGGGCTAGCCCTTATGGAGGGCTGGCTGCTGCCAGCCAGAGAGGAAGACTCCTCCAAAAACAGCAATCCACTGGCTGACATGACATCCTCCTCCTCCTCAAACTCCTCCTCCTCAACCTCCTCTTCTTCAACCTCCTCCGAGGACTCCGGCCTTGTCGGGGGGTCCTCATCAGGCTGTTGTCCCTGGGATGGTGCGGTCAGCCCAGATGGCCCAGCACCCTCCTGCACATCTGTGGATGACACAAAACATTCACAGGTTGAAGGATCCACACACTTGCCACATATTCCCTTTCAAACCCCCCCCCCCCACATGCTACACACCTGATAGGGCAAAAAAACCTTACCTGGCATCACGCCTTCATGACTTGAGTCATAGCCAGGCAGGCCCTCCACCTGTTGTCTATGAAAGGTCTGGGCCACCGCACACTCCTTCGCTGTCAGCCTAACAGGGCATGGTGGACCCCCTCCTGTGCCCCTGGCATGGGCTACCATTTTGGCCAGCTTCTTTCTGACCAGACGCCGGAGGTCATTGATCTTCTTTTCAATCCCCGACCGTGTCCGGGGCTCCCCCCCCGCTGCATTCACCTCGTCAGTAATGTGCTGCAAGATCTCACGCCTCCTGGCCGGGGGGGTGTTGGCACTCTCCGGGCCGTAGAGGAAACGCCCATATTGGGTAATGGCCCGGGCAAGAATTTGTTTCTCCCCCAAAGTAAAATTTAACATCCTCTTCCTCTCAGTCATACTCATACAAAAACTCTCTCCCAAACAATCAGCAAAAATCACTCACAAAAACAAGCAGGAAAAATCAAGCAACAAAACAAACAAACAAAAATCTATCAACCAAAAAGTCTCACAAGCAGTCACCAAAAAACACTTTCAAAAATCTTCTACAAAACACTAGATCAAACAGTCCACAAATATAACAAAGACAAATCACAATGCAACAAACAACAGAACAAAAGCACCTTGCTGTATAGGAAGGGATACAAAGGGATGTACCTTTGCAAAGGAAGTGCGTTTGTGTCTGTCTATTTATGCTGTCTGCGTAGTTCACTAAGTTGGCCGGGTCCACTTCCAATTTCACTGATTGCGCCGTTCCCGAGTTGTGAGCATGTGCACAGAGGTGCTGACCATGGTCTGCTTCATGTGCGCATGCGCGAGCCGGCCGGGCCTTCATTTGCATGGGGTCACGGCTCATTTCAATGTAACACGCCCGCCTTACGCCTCTGAAATTACATTGCACAGGCGCTAATTTCTGCGCAAAGCAATCGAGAATACGGTGATTGGGCCGCTACATTGCGGCAGTCTAACGTAAAGGAGGTGCGCTACGCCAGTCAAAAAATGCGCCGATGTACGTGAATCTGGCCCTATAACTTTTGCACAAACCAATCAAACGCTTTTTTTACCAAAAATATGTAGAAGAATATGTATCGGCATTAACTGATGAAAATTTTTTTTTTATATATATATATTTTTGGGGGAGATTTATTATAGCAAAAAGTAAAAAATATTTTTTTTTTTTTTTTTAAATTGGTGCTCTATTTTTTGTTAATAGTGCAAAAAATAAAAACCAAAGAGATGATCAAATACCACCAAAAGAAAGCTCTATTTGTGGTAAAAAAAGGACCACAGTTTTGTTTGGAAGCCACATCGCACGACCGTGCAATATTCAGTTAAAGCGACGCAGTGCCGAATCGCAAAAAGTGGCCCGGTCATTTAGCAACAAAATGGTCCGGGGCTTAAGTGGTTAAAAGCGACGTAGTGAAGAATCGCAAAAAGTGGCCTGGTCATTTAGCAACAAAATGGTCCGGGGCTTAAGTGGTTAAAAGCGACTAGTGCCGAATCGCAAAAAGTGCTCTGGGCTTTGGCCAGCCAAATGATCCGGGGCGTAAGTGGTTAACAACTATTTGTGGGCAATTATTATGCCATTTGCCACAGCAAACCAGGGTGCCTTTTGAAAAAGTCTGTATTATATCAACTTTATTAGGTAATGGATTTACAGCAGAAACAAACAAATAAATAAGCAGAGCTAACAGGCTGCTTTTATATTGGGTGATGGCAGTCAGGCTTGTCTGGAGCACAGAAGATCCTTGTTTCCTCACAGGAATGAAAGGACCAAATCGTCACCTCCGTATTGGTATTCAGTGACATTCACCAGCCCAGCAGACAGTGGTGTCTGCAAGGAACACAATGGAGCACTGCAGATGTCAAGGAGATGGATTACATCTGCAGTGTCTGAATTCCAAGCCACGCTTTCCGCCAGCAGCAGATTCACCTCACCTAATAGTGATGAATCTGAGGGCTTCAAAGAGTGGGCTGGGTAAATATCTGCTAATATGTTCCAATTAGAATTTAATGAGCATAAGCACTGAAATACGAGGAGCTGTTCAAAGGGGTCCTGAATAAAAAGGGACTTACATAGAGACTCAAATCTAGAGTGAATATTGTAGAGGTATTATTAATTGCCTCTTCATGAGCTATTTCACCTTCATTTTCTGTATCATGTAGTAAGTATCACAATCAGCCTTAATTGCTCCCAAGTAAATGTTTAACATACCGCCTTAGCGCCAATTTAATATTAAGGAAGATTAGCATTTCACTGATGCAATCAGTTTAATTAAAGACGCCTTCCACCTACAAATTATTATTTTTTATTTTTTAATGTGTTATACAGCGCCATTAGCTATAGTGGCATTGTAAGGAAAAGTGATACAAACAAGAGTCTGTAATGATGATAATACTCATAAAACATTTCCAGTAGTACATACAGTTAAATAAAACAACTTGTACTAAGGCACGATAGGAGACAGAATTGTACCCATGCAACCTATAAAATGATTTCAAGCTCTTGGCCACCAGAATATCATTATTGTTAAAGCGGAGTTCCACCCATTTAAAAGTCAGCAGCTACAAAAAGTGTAGCTGCTGACTTTTAAAAATTAGACACTCACCTGTCCCACGGTCCAGCGATGCGGGCACATGAAGCCACTACCCCTCCTCTCCACGGCACCGGCATTTTAACTGTGAGCGCTGCGTGATGTAAATGGCCGGGCAGTCTTCTGGGACCTGTGATGTGTGCAAGAAGATTGCAGGGGGGGGGGGATAATCTTCCTTCCGGCACCGTGGCACCAGGGAAGGAAATATCTTCAGTATCTGCCAAAGGTGGGTACACCCCTCACATTTTTGTAAATATTTTATTATATCTTTTCATGTGACAACACTGAAGAAATGACACTTTGCTACAATGTAAAGTAGTGAGTGTACAGCGGGTATAACAGTGTAAATTTGCTGTTCCCTCAAAATAACTCAACACACAGCCATTAACCACTTAAGACCCGGACCAAAATGCTGCTAAAGGACCTTGCCCCTTTTTGCGATTCGGCACTGCGTCGTTTTAACTGACAATTGCGCGGTCGTGCGACGTGACTCCCAAACAAAATTGGCGTCCTTTTTTCCCCACAAATAGAGCTTTCTTTTGGTGGTATTTGATCACCTCTGCGGTTTTTATTTTTTGCGCTATAAACAAAAATAGAGCGACAATTTTGAAAAAAATGCAATATTTTTTACTTTTTGCTATAATAAATATCCCCAAAAATATATATAATTTTTTTTTCCCTCAGTTTAGGCCGATACGTACACATTGTTTTGTTTGTTCTTGTTTGCTAAATTGATCATATTTAGTTGTGTTAGCTGCTCCTTTGTCTCTTATGTTTAGTAGCGCGGTGAGTGTATATACTACGGTATATACCACTTTCTGCGATACGTATTCTTCTACCTATTTTTGGTAAAAAAAATCGCAATAAGCGTTTATCGGTTGGTTTTCGCAAAATTTATAGCGTTTACAAAATAAGGGATAGTTTTATTCTATATTTATAATTTTTTTTTTTTTTTACTACTAATAGCGGCGATCAGCGATTTTTTTTCATGACTGCGACATTATGGCGGACACTTTGGACAATTTTGACACATTTTTGGGACAATTGTCATTTTCACAGCAAAAAATGCATTTAAATTGCATTGTTTACTGTGAAAATGACAGTTGCAGTTTGGGAGTTAACCACAAGGGGGCGCTGTAGAAATTGAGTGTTCCCTGTGTGTGTTTACAACTGTAGGGGGGTGTGGCTGTAGGTGTGACGTCATCGATCGCGTCCCCCTATTACAGGGATGACGCGATCGATCCTGCGGCCACAGTGAAGCACGGGGAAGCCGTGTTTACACACGGCTCTCCCCGTTCTTCAGCTCCGGGGACCGATCGCCGCACTCCAGCTGCGATCGGGTCCACGAGTCCCGCGGACCCGGTCCCGGAGCTTCGGACCGGGTCACGGGAGCGCGCCCGTGACCCACGGCTGGGTACTAGAATCAACGTATATATACGTTGATGTGCCCAGCCGTGCCATTCTGCCGACGAAAATGTGCAGTAGGCGGTCCTTAAGTGGTTAATGTCCAAACCGCTGGCAACAAAAGTGAGTACACCCCTAGGTGAAAATGTCTAAATTGGGCCCAAAGTGGCAATATTTTGTGTGACCGCCATTATTTTCCAGCACTGCCTTAACCCTCTTGGGCTTGGAGGTCACCAGAGCTTCACAGGTTGCCTCTGGAGTCCTCTTCCACTCCTCCATGACGATATCACAGAGCTGGTGGATGTTATAGACCTTGCGCTCCTCCACCTTCCATTTTGAGGATGCCCCACAGATGCTCAATAGGGTTTAGGTCTGGAGACATGCTTGGCCAGTCCGTCACCTTTACCCTCAGCTTCTTTAGCAAGGCAGTGGTCGTCTTGGAGGTGTGTTTGGGGTCGGTATCGTGTTTGAATTCTGCACTGAGGCCCAGTCTGCGAAGGGAGAGGATCATGCTCTGCTTCAGTATGTCACAGTATATGTTGGCATTCATGGTTTCCTTAATTAACTGTAGTCCCCCAGTGCCGGCAGCACTCATGCAGCCCCAGACCATGACACTCCCACCACCATGCTTGAATGTAGGTAAGACACACTTATCTTTGTACTCCTCACCTGGTTGCCGCCACAAACGCTTGACCCTTTCTGAACCAAATAAGTTTATCTTGGTCTCATCAGACCATAGGACATGGTTCCAGTAATCCATGTCCTTAGTCTGCTTGTCTTCAGCTAACTGTTTGCCGGCTTCCTATAGGGCCGCGTACACACCATGAAATAAATCCGATCAAATCGTTCTGACAGACCGTTTTGATCGGATTTGTCTGTTAGGATAGATTGGGTTGATCGTGTACACACGATCAAACCAAAATCCCCGCCAGCAGACAGAGCGGTGACGAAGCGGTGACGTTGACGCCGCCACGTCACCGTCACCAAGAAGTAAAACACTTCCACGCATGCATCAAATCCATTCGGCGCATGTGCGGACAGATATGTCCGCTGGTTAGTGTACTAACCAGCAGACATGTTGGACGGACGGGTTCCCAGCAGACAGATTTTAAAGCATGCTTTAAAATCTGTCTGCTGGAAAAACCTGTATGTCCGCCCGTACACACGATCGAATTTGTCTGCTGAAACGGCCCGTCGGACCGTTTTAGCAGATAAATTCGATCGTGTGTACGCGGCCTAGCTCTTAAAGCGTCTGACGTACACCTACGGCAGTTTGCGCAGCCGTGCCTAGCTGCCGCAGGATAATGATGGCGGCTGGTCGGCAAGAGGTTAAAATACATAGCCCCTCATCGTACAATAAAGCAGATTTACTTTTTGAGGATTTTGGAAAATATTACTAACTTTAAGGTTATTCTTTTTTTCTACTCAAAAGGTTCATTGTAAAATGTACAGAAGATATTAGCATTATTATCTTGAAATTGTATATAAATACCGTTCTTCTCAGAAAGATGTTATTACAGTTTAAGTGTGGCACTTCCGTATCTTCTGAATACACAGCAGCATTATCTTCCCAGAACTATACCTAACCACTGTTGTTGGTTGTAGAAATGCTCATGTATTGCTATTTTTATATGGATGATTATGCCTAGATTTCATGGGAATGACTGTGACATATATAATTAATGTAGCCTTTTATCCTTTTCATTCTCTGCATTTACTTTATGACTTTTATGTTTTATCATACAGTAACCTCCAGGCTAGTATTTGTTTCTCAACTGTATATAGTGTCAGTATATTACTTAGCACTTTATAAAGAACTATTAAACCCCAAACCAAAAAATATATTGCAGCTTATCAATCATTAGATGTAGTGGCTGCATTTGTTTTCTTTTTTAGGCTTTTTTTCTATTTTCATCTGTTGATGTGGCTAGTAAGTGTGTTGTTTTGTTTTTCACAAGTCCAAGCTCTCCAGCAGAATGTGTCAGTTTACAGGGATGAGAAAAAACACTTACCACTGATAGCGGTGTAAAGCCAGCTTTAATTTATTCATGCAAAACTTTTTTCCCCCCTCTGTTTTCCTCTGGTGATCTGGCCAGTAACACACCTCCTTTATTAGAGTGCCCCCACTCTGGATGAACTAGCACAGGGGGCAGCTTTGTCCAGCAGCATTGTCAGTCTTAGGCCGCGTACACACGATCGGTTCAAACCGATGAAAACGGACTGAGGTTCGTTTTCCATCGGTCCAAACCGATCGTGTGTAGGCCCCATCGGTCAGTTATCATTTGGTAAAAAAAACAGATGGCTTGCTTTAAAATTGAACCGATGGACGGCTAACCGATAGGTCAAAACCGATCGTTAGTACGCACAAGCATCGGTTAAAAATCCAGGCATGCTCAGAATCAAGTCGACGCATGCTTGGAAGCATTCAACTTCATTCATTTCAGCACATCGTTGTGTTTTACGTCACGGAGTTCTGCCACGATCAGTAATTTAACCAATGGTGTGTAGGCACATCAGTCCATCAGTCAGCTTCATCGGTGAACCGATGAAAACGGTCCTTCGGACCGTTCTCATCGGATGGACTGATCGTGTGTATGCGGCCTCAGGGGAGGGGAGTGTTAGATGGACTATCAGATTTAGATACACTAACAAATTGAAGCCAAACTCCAGATCACACTTTATTGTTACAGCAAACATTTTTTTTTCCTTTTACATAACTAAAACAAATCTGATCATTGTAAGCACCTCTGCCAGTGGTAAGTGGTTTGTCTCAACCCTCTAACTGCTAAATCTGCAGGAAGGCTTGTTCTGTTAAAAAACAGCAGACTGAGGGGCGTGTGCGGGCTCTAGCAGGACAGTCATGTCAGCCTAGTGCTCCGCTTCATGAGGAAAGAAAGCCGCGGATAACTCGCTTCCTAACCGGTCACAACTGGACAAAAACCCGGTCATTAACTACAGGAAGGTGAGGGGAACATTTTAATGTATAATGGTGCTGGGTGGCTCAAGAAATAGAGCTAAAACGACACTTGTCAGCAGCGTGCAGAAGACCAAAGGCTCAGTTAAGGCACCAGTCACCTCAGAGCGGCTCCCCTCAGGTAAGGGGAAGAAACAAACAGCTAAAACAGCCAAACCCATGGCTTCTCTGACTAACCTCACCTCAGATAGTGAGGATGAAGACATGGCTGCTATTTCACAAACTGTACCACAAGACAACACAGTTTCTGTGGGATTAATTAATCAATTTGAAAAAATGCTCCGCAAAGCATTAAAGCAGACATCTGACCAGATTACCTCAAATCTCACCAAGGAGATTAGGGAATTGGGTACTCGTACAGAAGCACTGGAAACTAAAGTGGAGGACATTAAAACCAACACCCATGAATGCCTAACAGAAATAGACTCCCTAAAAGAAGAGAACCTAATGCTACAGAGCAGATTAGAAGAATTTGAAAACCGTGCCAGGAGATCTAACTTAAGATTTAGGGGCATCCCAGAGTCTGTGGTGGACCTTCAGTCCACCATAATGGCTCTATGTCAGGAACTACTTCCAGGCATTGCAGTGGAACGTTTGGAGATGGACAGAATACATAGGGCACTCTCCCCTAAAAAGGTAGATGGCCCCCCCAGAGACATAATAGCGAAGTTCCATTTCTACAAAACCAAGGAGCAAATTTTGGCGACAGCAAGGGAGAAAGGGATCCTGTCTTTCCAAGGCTACAATTATCAAATTTTTGCAGACATATCACAACTAACCATTGCCAAGAGAAGAGCAATGAAACCTCTCTTGATCGAATTACAGCAGCGTAACATAAAATATCAATGGGGCTTCCCTTTCTCCCTCCGTTTCACGATTCAAGGGACCAAGATAGTCTGCAGAACACCCGACCAACTACACCAGGCCCTAGTAGACTTTAAAATCATTGATCAACCCTCCTCGGCTTCCACCTCACGCAGAAGATCAGCACCAACCTCTTCTAACAACCACTCCAACCAACAAGAACCGAATGGCGGACCCTACCAATCCACCAAGCGCGGCAGATTCGCACCACAGACACAGGATCAAGAAGACACAATGGACTGAACTTCTCACACTGCCACTTAACTCTTCCTCTCAATTTAGGCTAAGTAATTGTCTGTCATCAGGTACTGTGTTGGTCCTATTCCCCTGTAGACAATCCCACCTCTGTTTCCTTTTCTCTTTATATTAGGTCTTGACACCAGTAAAGGTGATATAAACACCTTCCTGATCAATCATTTGTTATAACCTCGGCAGAAATTAGTGCTTATGTCTTGCCCTTAGTATGAAATGTTTACTCCTAGTTGTCGCATATTACATGTCACAGGCGATTGCCTATGATGATAACCTGGTATTGCCTCTCCTTTCCGCATGGACCACTATAAACTCTTCCTCACAAATGCCCAGGTGCCCTATTGTCACTCTCGCATACTTCCGTCTAAAACACTAGTTGAGGCCCTTATTTAAACCCCTGATCATATGTACTAATCTGTTGGCTATCACCTGGAGTGACCCTATGGCCTTGACATCTTCCCCCCTGAATTGCATACCCTGCAAGACACTAAAAAAGGCCCTGCCAAATTCCAAGATTTTACATAGGCATAGGAATCCCTCTGCATTTAAAATACACTTCTATACTATTGAATGCGGCTTTCTGACTCGTGGAAAAAACACGCGTCTCAACCAGTCCACCTCAGATCCCCAAACTAATATGTGGGGATTTGGGAGGGACCCTCTATCCCTTGGTGAGGGATCTTTTCCCTCACTACGGGCACACCCCGAATGCTTATTCAGTGATTTGTTGTTCAAATATCCTTAATCTACAATGTATTCTCTCTTTCATTTGAGTCTACATATCCTGGATCCTCATCTTTCCTTTCCCTCACCCCATCCGCATGGAGCGACCTGGGCCATCCCCGTCCGAGGAGGCAAGGTAAGATAAAACTTTTGGTTTGGCTGCCATGGCACCCTTAAACTTGATTTCACTTAATGTACAAGGGTTGAACATACCGCAAAAACGTACAAAGGCCTTTAGGCTCTTTCAATCCAAAAAGGCTCACATTGTCTGCCTACAGGAGACACATTTTACCCCTAACACCACTCCTAAATACTTCAACGCTGCATACCCACAAGTATATATGGCTTCAGCCCCAGTTAAGAAGAGAGGTACCCTGATTGCCTTCCACCGATCTACCCCATTTACCTTGAACACAGTACTCAGAGACCCTGAAGGTCGATACCTGATCCTAACAGGATACATCCTAGACACACCGGTAACGGTAGTATCATACTATGCCCCTAACCTTAACCCCATGCCGTTCTTATCACAACTTCTTCAAACTATCAATGCCCATAAAATGGGCTCTCTCCTAATATGCGGGGACTCGAATCAGGTTCTGCTTCCCTTTCTTGACAGATCTCCTTACGTACCACCAAAATATCAGACCAAATGGACTCTGTCCACTCTCCTGTCTAAATATAACTTAGTGGATTCCTGGAGAGAACTGAACCCCACGAAACGTAACTACACCTACTTTTCTAACCCCCACCAATCACATAGCCGGATAGACCACATATTATTGTCAATTGGAATGCTGCCAGAAGTTCTCAATTCTGTTATAATACCCATTCCCTGGTCAGATCACGATGCTGTATACACAACAATAGCATCAACTATTCCTAAAAAGACCGACCCGACCTGGTATATGCCTGATATTTTGCTCAAACATCCCTCCTACTGTCTGGAAATCGAGCAGTCCCTAAAATATTACTTAGATCTCAATATGTCCCCAGAATTATCTGCTCTCACGCTTTGGGAAGCCCATAAACCGGTACTGAGAGGGGTAATTCAAAGACAACTTGGGATCCTCAAAAAGGCACGTAGACAATTAGCACTGAAATTGGAAACGGAATTCAACCTTGCCCACCTAGCCTTTCAAAATAACCACTCCCCCCACGCTAAAAATCGCCTAGATAAAGCACGCCTCGAATTTGACCTATTTCTCACGGACTCTGCAAATAAAGCTTTAGACAGATCCAAGCACACATTCTACAAAACAGCTAATAAAACTGGTGCAAACCTAGCTAGGACACTTAATTCAATCAACAAATCTTATACACCAATAAAACTCAAACTAGCTAACAACGGTATCTCCAGCAACCCACTTAAAATTGTGCAGAAATTCAGTACTCATCTGAAAAAACTATATGCGGAAACGAATACATTTGATGAATCGGTAGCCGACACCTTTTTCTCGCAATTTCAATTGCCCCGAATGTCTGATTCCCAAAAGACACAACTAGATGCGCCTATTTCGCAAGAAGACGTAACTAGAGCAATCAAGGAACTCAAATTAAACAAGCGGCCCGGACCTGATGAATTCACAGCTCGATACTATAAAGCACTCTCTGAACTAATCTCCCCGAGGCTCGCGGAGGCCTTCAACGACCTTTTAAAACTGAAATCATTTAGACAGGAATCACTTTTGGCCACAATCTGCATGATTCCCAAGCCACAGACAGACAATACCCTCAGTGAAAATTACCGGCCCATATCTAAATACGGATATCAAACTTCTAGGTAAAATTCTGGCGAATCGCTTAAACAACATAATTGGAACCCTGATCCATCGCGATCAGGTAGGTTTCATCCCCAACCGGCAGGCAGGAGATAATATCAGAAGGGCAAGCCTATTGGCTCACATTGCCAAGAAGAGAGGAATCCCTGCTTGCTTCCTCTCTCTCGACATAAAACAGGCGTTCGATTCTGTATCCTGGTCCTACTTGAAGTATGTAACAAAAAAATGAGATCGCGCTGAAAATTACATATACATAACTTAAGACAGCTATTAAGACATGTATACAGGTGAATGTTATCTAAGTGGTTTTGCCAGTTCAGCAGGTGCACAGGTAAGCATTTCCAACATATAAGCAAATATCTCCAACATCAATGTCCATCAACATATGAGTGAATTCATGGATTGATATTCCCACAGGTGCCAGTGAAATCACACGGTTGGAAAAGTGTGGTATAGAAAAGAACCTCCACCGAAGTCATATGAAGCCTCTTACCAGACAGACATATATTATGGGCATAATATAGTTAATGCTGCTCCATAGCAATCAGGGAGAGATCCGATGCACACAGCCTGGTTGTCAGATGTTATTAGGTGTGAGGTGTCTCCGAATTATCCACAGGTATATAAAAAACAAGAAGCCTCACATAGCATAAAATCCTTATTTATTCTAATATAAACCAAAATCTTGCACTTACATCAAAATGCAGAAATCAAGGCGAAAAACACATCAGCCGGCCGGCTTGAATACACAGCCCGTACTCCGGGTAGAGAGATAGGAAACACGCGGTGACGTCAGAACGTCTCCTCCCTACGTTTCGTCTGAAAGACTTGATCACGGGACACGGGCGGCGTTCTGACTCACCGCAATAAATGTAAACAATACGTCACGTGCAGCCTCGATGTGGGTGGAAGCACACCGCCGCGCGGTCGCCATGTTGGTTTCTGGATGTAAGCTAAGCAGTACAGCATTGTTAACTGCGCACTGCCCACACTTCCAGAAATACATGGAAAAGATATATATGACCATTTTAACTGATTGAACAAACAAAAAAAGGTCCAAAGGTTGCATACCTCTTATAAAAGATTATGCATGTTAAAAATATTAAAACAAACTACACGTATGATCTAATCGGTAGCGATATCAAATTTGAATAATAAAAAGAAGATTATATGAAATTGCAATTAAAATTGAAAAAATAAATAAAAAATGACATAAACCTCTATACAAAGGTGAAATTTATAGTATCTAGATATTGTACATTGCATATGGACTATGAGTCAATGGAACTTTACGATAAAGAAAAAATTCCACATATGCTGGGGGAGGCCCGGGGGGGGGGGGCTACATCCACCCAAATAAATGAATAAACCAAACAGGGGCCCTCAGCGTTGGCTCCACTTCGCATCGAGACCCCAAAGTGGTAAACATGATCGCTTTATCCAAAAAGACATAAATCACATGTCTGTCAGGGGGGTAAAAAAATCTGACTTACATGATTGTAACTGTAAGGAACAAACAATATGATAGCATAACATTCATGAATTGGCTATAAAGCAGTTAACATCAACTTCTATGTTTAGGCCAAAAGGTGTGTAACTTTTTAATTTATAGACCCAGGACATTTCAAGTTTGGAGATGGTTCTCACCAAATGACTTCCTCTCCAATGAGGACTAAATTTGTCTATTCCTAGAAATATGGTGCCCTTTGGGTTTCTATTGTGTGTGGTGAGGTAGTGTTTCGATACCGAATGTTTGGTGAACCCCAGGCGGATATTATTAATATGTTCGTTCAAACGAACTTGGAGAGGGCGTTTAGTCCTGCCCACATATTGTAGGCCACATGGACATTGTAGCAAATAAACTACCCCTGTAGTGGAACAGGTGATAAATGGTTTGATGGTGTAATGTTTGGCTGTACAAGTAGAACCAAAAGTAATAGTTCTCTTGGAACTACACCCATTCAGAGAACATACTTGGCATCTGCCACACTTATAGTAGCCAGTGAGTTCTGCAAAAAACCTGGAATCCGGATTGGGGGGGTTCAAAATGTTGGGGGCCAGTTTGTCTTTAAGACATGGAGCACCCCTAAAAACTACACAAGGTCTATCTGGTAATAGTCCTCCCAGGACCCTGTCGTTTTTCAAGATGTGCCAATGTTTGCCAACAATGTGTTTTACATTGGCATGCTGACACGAGTAGTTGGTGATAAAAGGGCTCCGAAAGTGGTTATTATTCTCTTTGTTTGTTCTGACCATCAATAGATCTGTCCTATTAATCTCATGTACGGCATTCAAAGTCTCAGACAAGAACTCTCTTGAGTAACCCTTCTCAAGGAATCTTTGGGTGAGGACATCAGCTTGTTCCATGAAAGTTGAATTTTCAGTACAATTCCGTTTTATCCGGAGGTACTGACTTTTTGGCACTGATCTTAACCAGGAGGCATGATGACAACTGGTATTAGGAATGAATGCATTTCTGTCAGTATCCTTAAAAAAAGTTGAGGTAACAAACTTGCCATTAGAGATGGAAATGGTCAGATCCAAAAAATTAATTTTATCAGGGCTGATCTCCCTACTCAAACGGATACCTCTGTCATTTAAATTGAGGAAATCCATGAAGGCCACAAGATCAGCCTCTGGACCATCCCACAGGAGGAGGATGTCATCTATGTACCTGGCCCACAACACAACTTGGGGTCTAGTTGATACACAGACGACATCCTCCTCCCACTTAGCCATGTACAAGTTCGCCAAACTAGGGGCGAATTTAGCGCCCATAGCGACACCCTTGTCTTGTTTATAGAACTGTCCATTAAACCAAAAAAAGTTGTGGGAAGCTGCATATTCTAACAGTTCCATAATGTAAAGAACTTGTGCATGAGGCAAACCGGAATCTCTTCCCAAATAGTACGATACTGCGTCCAAACCCAAATGATGGGGGATCACTGTATATAGTGAGGTGACGTCCGCCGTCACCATCAAAAGATTTTGTGTGGGAGTGAGACCAGTCAGCAAATTAATAATGTGCCTCGTATCTTTAACATATGAAGGCATCATACGTACCAACGGTTGCAGAAAAAAATCTATATACTTGCCCACCCGGGAGGTAATGGAATCAATTCCACTAACTATAGGCCGTCCCGGGGGGCAAGTAGGGTTTTTGTGTACTTTAGGAAGGTAATAGATAACCGGTGTTCTAGGGGACTCCGGTATCAAAAAGGCCTTTTCTTTTTTATTGAGTATCTTAGATTCAAAACCTTTAGTGACTAACTTAGTTAGCCTCTTTTTATATTTATTACCGGGGTCTAAGGCAAGTGGGGTATATGTCTCTGTATCGGAGAGTATACGATACATCTCCTGCATGTAGTCATCCTTATTCAGGACGACAATCCCCCCCCCCTTATCAGCTGGTCTAATTACAACATTTTTATTATCGCATAGGGTTTTTATACCTGATTCAATGATTAATTTGTTCCTTACATTTTTTATTTGAATGTCATCCAAGTCCTTCAACAATAAATCTTTAAATACCTTCAATGAAGGAGCCAGATGACCTGGTGGATTATATGTGGAGGCATTGGATAGGCCTGAATGTACATAATTTTGGGAAATAGTTTGAGATGGGTTAAATGGGTTGGAAGCTACATAACGTTGAATATTGAGCTTCCGGACGTATTTATGGATGTCCATGTATGTATTAAATTTATTTAAGTTTTTAGGGGGGGCATATTTTAACCCTTTGTCCAAAACTGTTAGTTCAGCGTCCGTGAGGTGGTGTGAGCTTAGATTGAATATGCCCGCACCGGCTACTTTCTCGACCTTTTGGGACTGAATGCGCCACCCCCCTCTGGTCCCTCTTTTAGTTCTCCTAGCCTTTTGATGCCTTCTCCTACTTGAAGTATACCCTTCAAAAATGGGGCTTTGGCCCCAACTTCATGAAATGAATCCTAGAATTATACAATAGCCCGAAGGCATATGTAAAGTATGCAGGATATAGATCGGACACCTTCTCCATTAACAGGGGCACGAGACAGGGATGTCCTCTCTCCCCCTTATTATTTGCCCTCCTCATAGAACCGCTTGCACAAAAGATCAGGTCAGACCCGACAATACTGGGCATAGAAATAGGCGGACACAAGCATAAACTATGCATGTTCGCTGACGACATCCTCCTTTTTCTTGCATCGCCCCAGGTAACAGGACCCAACCTTATGCTAATTCTTAAAAAATTTGCATCCATTTCAGGACTAGTCGTTAACCCTAAAAAATGTCTCGCACTAAGCATTTCGCTTACTTCCTTAGAGTTAAATGCAGCCAAATCCGGTCTACCTTTCGTATGGGCAACTAAGAGTATTCCCTATTTAGGAACACACCTTACAACATCAATAACGGATCTATTCTCTTCCAACTACCCTATTCTCCTAAAACAGATATCAAGCCTCCTGAATTCCTGGGCCCATCTACCCCTATCATGGTTTGGCAGAATCAACGCGGTCAAAATGACTATATTACCGAAATTATTATATTTATTTAGAGTGCTCCCCATCCCAATCCCATCATATTACTTCAGGATATTACAAAGTAGAGTTTCCGCCTTTACGTGGGGATCCACTAGGCCTAGAATAAAACCTCAAATCCTGCATCTATTTAAGGATAATGGTGGAATGGGGCTGCCCAACTTTATAAACTACTATAAAGCGGCACAACTTGCAAACCTAGTAAAATACCACGACAAATGTGAGCCCCCTCTTTGGGTATCAATTGAAGCGGTAGAGTCTGACCCCATCGCAATTTCTAATGTACTATGGATCCCCCCTAAAGCTCGTAAACACTTACTGAACCCCATCACCAAACACTCACTCTCCCTCTGGGACACAGTAAAGACTAAATATCTTCTCCAATCCCCCCATGTTCCTCTTTTATCGTTTCATAAAAACCCTGCGTTCTACCCTGCTTGGATCTATCCCAATACCTTTAAAGAGTGGGTGTCAAAAGGATGTACATGCTTACATGACTTTATAGACTCTTCTTCCTTTTTATCCTTCACCACCATCAGTGCAGCGCATGACATACCACAGACCGAAATATTTAGGCATCTACAAATTAAAAATTTCTTTAAGCCATTTGTTGATGCTTCACCCACGCCAACATGTATATCCACCTTTGAGAATTTCTGTAAGAATGACTCCCACGCTAGAGGAATAATATCCTCCTTATACTCCCAATTAACAGCTTGCTCTATCAGTGGGAAGCTTCCTTATGTGAGTAAATGGGAGAGGGACCTAGAACAAGAACTAGAACCTTCTGAGTGGAAACAGATCTGGAACAGCACTAAATCAGCATCCATGAACGAATCAGCCATTGAAACGAATTACAAAGTACTCACTAGATGGTACCTAGTACCCGCCAGGGTTGCGAAATACGTACCGAATTACCCTGATCTTTGCTTCAGGGGTTGTTCAACTCCAGGGACATACCTTCACGTTTGGTGGTCGTGCCCAAAAGCCCTATCATTTTGGTCAGAAATTTTTCAAATTATCTCCATTATCTCGGGGAAAACAATCCCCTTAGATCCTAAAACAGCGTTATTAAATCTAAAACCTGATAATCTCCCACACAAACAGTTCAAACTAATCATACAACTTCTTACTGCTGCAAAACAAACCCTTGCGAGAGCATGGAAAACCCCTAATTTATCACTAAATGAAGTCACAAATAGAATGAACACAGCAATGTCCCACGCCAAGATGGTGGCTATTGACATGGACACGACCACCGGATTTGAGAGTCTATGGAAACCCTGGATAACATATGCTTTTCCGAACGCATTTAATAATGAAGTTGTATTGCCATGGTAGTCCAGCCAAACTGGCACCCCCCCGCTCAAGCCTCTCTCCGGCGGCGGAGATCAGGTCGCTCCTGCGGATTCCCCTCCCCCTACCCCTTCTTCCCTTTCTCTCCCCCTCCTTTGAACTCTTGTTCTCAAATTAACAATTCCTATGTTCATGTTTGTTGATACAAAGTTGTATATTGTTGAAATTTCTTGAACCTATATAGCAGAACCCTAGAACAGGACATAACCCTGGATTTAGCCCAGATCAGACTGGTTACATGGCTTATCCCTTAAGCGATCCAGGGTCGATAGTTAGTTAGTCACATAGCTAGTCAGCTAGTGATTTAGTTAGTCAGTTACTATATTTGCTTATTCACTTTGCCACCAATGACTTTGTATGCATTGTTTAATTACCTGTAAATTGTCTCTCTTGTAACCAAAGATATTTAGGTTTACAAGTCAAGAAGTTTCTCCTATGATGTATACCCTCTATTGTACCCTTTTTTCTTCTCTCATTGTTGTTATGCACTTGTACATTCTTTATCACATAAATAAAGATATTTTGACAAGGAAAAACAGCAGACTTACTGGTAGGATTACCAGGTGAAAATAAAGGAAAGAAAACCTAAAAAAGAAAACAAATGCAGCTATCACATCTCAGAATTGGTAAGTTGCAATATAATACATTTTTACTTTTGAGTTTGAGGCTAGGTTCAGACTGCTGCGAATTAAAGATTGTGATTTTGCCGCAAATTTACCGTGGCTTTGCAGCGATTCGCGGCTGCGATTTCAGGGATTGCCAGTCTATAGAGCTGAATTTGCATCGCACACGGATCAAACTCGCACAGGACCCTTTTTTCTCGCAGCTTAGATTTGCACCGCACTGATGTGAATGGCACTAATGGAAAACAATGTTATTTTAACCACTTCCGGTCCGCGCTATTGACATAATACGTCAGCAGCGCAGACCTGAGGCGCCGGGGTCACGTCTTTGGACGTGATTTGCTTTTAATTCCCCGCGCGGGCCACAGGGTGGCGCGCGGCGGGGAAAAACAGTCCCGATGCATCACCGAGGATTTGATGCGTGTACCCGGCGGCCGCGATGTCCGTCAGGTACACGCGATCGTCGGTGACAGAGCAGGGACGTGGAGCTCTGAGTGTAAACACAGAGCTCCACGTCCTGTCAGGGAGAGGTGACAGATGCTGTTTCCCTTGTACATAGGGAGACAGCATCGATCACCTCCCCCAGTCACCCCCCTCCCCCCACACAGTTAGAACACACCCAGGCAATACATTTAACCCCTTCCTCACCCCCCTAGTGCTAACCCCTTCAATGCCAGTCACATTTATACAGTAATTGGTGCATATTTATAGCACTGGTCGCTGTATAAATGTGAATGGTGCCAAAATTGTGTCAAAAGTGTCCGATGTGTCCGCCGCAATATCGCAGTCAAAATAAAAATCGCAGATCGCCGCCATTACTAGTAAAAAAAAAATATAAAAAAAAAATCATAATTCTGTCCCCTATTTTGTAGGCGCAAAGCAGTCACTTATTGTGATTTTTTTTTTTTACAAAAATACGTAGAAGAATACGTATCGGCCTTAACTGAGAAAAAAAAATATTTTTTGTTTTTTTAAAATTGGGATATTTATTATAGCAACAAGTAAAAAATATATATATATTTTTAAATTGTCGCTCTTTTTTTGTTTATAACGCAAAAAATAAAAACCGCACTGGCGATCAAATACCACTAAAAGAAAGCTCTATTTGTGGGGAAAAAAGGACGCCAATTTTGTTTGGGTGCCACGTCGCACGACCGCGCAATTGTCAGTTAAAGCGACGTAGTGCCGCAAGCTGAAATTTCGCCTGGGCACGAAGGGGGTTTATGTGCCCAGTAAGCAAGTGGTTAATGACTTGCGAATTTGAGAGTTCGCAATGGCTCAAATTTGCGAAAGAATTCGCAGCAGTGTAAACTCAGCCTAATACCGCTTATAAAAAATAAACTCTATCAGCCACCTTAATATTCAGTGGATTTTTGCCATGCCCATTTATGACACTCCGCATGTCTCCTCTGTCTCTAGGTGTCCCTCTTTCTCAAGTTCCAAATGGCAATACTTCTGTATGTCCTTATAGCCAGAGCTTTTTTTCCCAGACAATAGGTGCACGAACCCTCCCTTTCTGAGTAACCCTGTGTCTCCGCCCCCTACCCACCTCTGAGTATTGTCCATTGGTTCCAGCCCTTACCCACATCTGAGGACTGTCCCTTGGTTCCAACCCCTACTCACCTCCCAGTACCGTACCTTAAAGATAATACGGAACTTAGTATATTTTGTGCTACTAAGCAATTTGCACAGAATTTGTTAATGATAACAACAAAGCCCGTAAAATAGATCCCCAGCAGCCAGCATCAATAGACCCTCCAGCATCCTGTAACAATAGACCTCTATTTCAATAGTAGATCCCTCCCAGCAACAATTGACCCCCCCTACAACACAAGACCCCCCACTAAACAACAATAGACCACACCCCAGCAACAATAGATCTCCCACACAGCAATAGGTTACCCTTAGCACCAGCAGACCCCCTTACAAAATAACAGTCTCCTCCCCAGTAGATCCCTCCTAGCAACAATTGACTCCCCAGCAACATAAGACCTACCCAGCAACAATAGATCCCCCTAGCGGCCAGCATTAATAGACCCTCCACCCCCCCCCCCCCCAGAACCCCTTGCCATTACATACACTCACTGCTGAAGGTGCTGGAACTATGTTCCCCCACGTTCCCACAAAAAAAGCCCTGCTTATAGCTATGGCATTATGTTAGAAGCAAAGGGAAGAAAATCACCGATCCAGATGAGACCGCTATGCAATCAAGGATGAAATCGGGATACCACGGGTGCCAGCAATGCACTAGGCAGGTAATCGAAGGGATGGACAGCCGCACTCCAGATAACTGTAGAGTTGTCTTTATTTGTAAAAACAGCAGAAAAATGCACCACAAAAATTCACAGCAAAAACAAACAGGAACATCCGATGCGTTTCACACTAGATCAGTGCTTATTCATGGCCATTATGTTAGAAGCAGCTAGGCAAGAGATGGACAATGTCAACAATTTTGTGTCTCTGGTGGCCTGAGCTCAGATTGCCTTCAAGAGAATACAACTGGAAACTTTTATCATTTTGCAAAAGACAGAAGTTGTTCTTGGCACACAATAAACAGGATTGTACTTGTGAAATAGTCTGTTCAAATCATGATGTAAACAGAAATGACTGCTAAAGAACATGGGGATCTACAGTTCCTGCGACAGTAAAATCAGAGCTGATCATTTCTTGCCCTTTCCTCAGACATGGAAAAAACATGAAAGCATTCAGTAGACCATCTCTATAATTTACCCCAAAACCTTGGACCTGTTAAGCCCTGTACACATGATCGGTTTATCTGATGAAAACAGACCAATGGACTGTTTTCATCAGTCAAACGGATCGTGTGTGGGCCCCATCAGTTTGTTTTCCATCAGTTAAAAAAAATACTTTATGTTTATGTTATGGTTTTTTTTATGTTAATTTTTTTTCCTATGGATCAAAAACCGATAGAAAAAAAACGATCGTCTGTGTGGAAGTCCATTGGTCAAAAATCCACGCATGCTCAGAATCAGGTCGACGCATGCTCGGAAGCATTGAACTTCATTTTTCTCAGCACGTCGTAGTGTTTTACATCACCGTGGACAAGGTCGGATTTTTGACCAATGGTGTGTAGGCAAGACTTATGAAAGTCAGCTTCATCGGATATCCGACGAAAAAATCCATTGGATTAGATTCCATCAGATATCCGATCGTGTGTAGAGGGCTTAAGGCACAAATGAGGACTTGTATATACATGCTTCATAGGCTGAGTCTTCCTTTGTTTTACAATGACAGTAGTCAAACATTTATTTATTTATTTATTTCTCCCGTAAAATCCCCGTGGTGTGCCTGTATATGGAATATAACATTTGAAGCACTGCCAATGTGAAGATTAGAAATTGGACTCCAGGCTGTTGGATAAAGAGAAGAGCTCCAATGCGTTTCCTGTGTACTGTTAGCAGGGGTTCCTACAAAGACCTTGTACTGGACAGAAATATAAATTACCTTAGCAGTGCTAATTTTGGACAGTGAACCTCAGGCAAGTCAAGGCAAGTGTGAAAGGTGCTTACTGATGCCTAAAAAAATCATGGAAACCACATAATACATACTTCATATAATATACTGCCTGTGCACATATACAAAGAGAACTTTTAAAGAGCTAGAAATATCAGAATCATGAGCCGATACTAGTGGGTTTAAGCAGCAGTTGGTGGCAAGCTTGTAGGCAGGTGCAGTTTGTTTTCTCCACTGCAGGTGGCGCTCAACCGCAGCGGCATTGCAGTTGGAGGGGAAATCAAGAGGAACATGGTTCTTCTATGGTTTTCTGGGTCACTGGGGAAGCTATCCAATTGGATGCTGCCATTTCACGTGACTCTGGCTGCCATCTTGGGTCAGGCAGAGGCTTTTTGGGACCGTGATTCCCAGGCTTGGTGCACAGTTTGGTGCACAGTTTGTGTGTGGATAGTCAGTGAATGTGTGTGGGAGGGAGAGGTTCCAGACAAATACGGAATGAGTAGGGTTGCATCATCCTTCCTGAAAGCCTGCCTACTTGTGTACGGACCAGCCAGGAGGCATTCTTTCCCTCAAGACAGATGCTATCAGTACATCCGATACTTGCTCTGCTACACATCGCTTTTACATCCTGGGAGTGTTCCTGGTTGGGTGCTTTCACGTCGTGCTTATTGAGAATTGCTAAACCTTGACCCTAAAGTGATTGTAAAGTCTTGTTTTAAAAAAAAAAAAAAAGTAACAAACATGTTGTACTTACCTGCCCTGTTGCAGTGGATTTGCACAGTGCAGCCTGGATCTTCCTCTTCTCGGGTCCCTCTTCGCTGCTCCTGGCCCCTCCCTTATGTTGAGTGCCCCCACAGTAAGCAGCTAGCTATGGGGGCACCCGAGCCGAGTCACAGCTCCGTATGTCCATTCAGACATGGAGCCCCGCCCCTCTTTCCCCTGATTGGCTAGCTGGCATTCCTTGACAGCTGTGGGAGCCAATGGTGCCCCTGCTGTGTCCCAGCCAACCAGGAGGAGAGTCCCAGATGGACATCGCTGAAGAGAGATGGACCTCAGGTAAGTAATTAGAGAGGTGCTAGACACAGAAGTTGTTTTTTATCTTAAAGCAGAGTTCCACCCAAAAATGGAACTTCCGCCTTTTGGAACTCTCACCCTCTCCGGCGTCACATTTGGCACCTTTCAGGGGGGTGCAGATACCTGTCTGAAACAGGTATTTGCACCCACTTCCGGGCATAGACTCCTGTGGGAGTCACGCCACTCCCCCCCCCGCTGTCTCCTGGGAAACACGCTGGTCCCAGGAGGGAGGGGGGACCAGTGAGGGCACGCCACACTACTTGAGCATGCGCAGTAGGGAATCTCGGCAGTGAAGCTGCAACTCTTCACTTCCTGATTCCCTCACCGAGGATGGCGGCAGGGGCAGCCGAGAGATGAGTGATTGTGCTGAACAGGTAAGCGTCCATTTTTTTTAAATCAGCAGCTGCAGTATTTGTAGTTGCTGGCTTTTAAGAAAATAAAATTTGGTTGGACCTCCACTTTAAAGATAAAGATAAAAAACCTTCTGCCTTTACAACTCCTTTAACACAAGTTCTGTTTCCTGCAACTGAACTCTGAAGCCTTGTACAAACGCATGGTTTTCTCAGAAAGAACCAGCAATTAAACTGCTGGCGGAGCTTTCTTGCCGAGTATACCGTGCGTGTGTACGAGGCTTTGAGGTTTCTCATCAAGAAAACTGCCCAGAATCTCAACGAGAAAAATAGAGAACCTGCTCTCTATTTTCCACGTTGTGATTCTCGGCAGTGTTTTCCTACCGAGAAACCTGAGTGTCTGTATACTTACCTGTCGCAGTGAAAACCTGCCCATGCTCGAAATGACTTTGACGCATGCGCGGTAGCTTTCAAGGGCAGTGTAGGGTGTAGCAAGATGGCGGCGACGCCATCGAATGTGATGAGTGCATGCTTGTCGTACGCAATGACGTCACCGCGTTCTTGACAGTCAAAAGAACGGCGGTTCTTTTGAATTGAGTGTGTACACTCGGCCGGCAAGAGATTCTTGCCAAGAATCTCATCAGGAAAAACGTTTTTTTCCTGACGAGATTCTGGCCCGTGTGTACAGGCAGGGCCGATCCGTCCCTATACTCTGACTAGGCAGGCTGCGTAGGGCCCCGAGAATACTTGGGGCCCGCCACCGCCGCTGCCGCCGCCGCCGGCGCCCCCGCCGGCGCCGCTAGAGGTCTGCGGCCAGCAGAGATAATGTCTCCGCTGGCCGCCATTTTCCCGAAGACCAGAACAGAAGAGAGAAGGGAGCCCTGTCATAACAGAAAGAGAGCGCGGCGCCGCCCACCCCCCGCCCCCGACGCGGCTGCTGCCGGTAGAGGTCCGCGGCCGGCGGAGATAATGTCTCCGCTGGCCGCCATTTTCCCGAAGACCAGAAGAGAAAAGGGAGCCCTGCCATAATAGAAAGAAAGCTGCGGCGCCGCCCACCGCCCCCTGGCCTGTCTGTCATCTGTAACCTGTGTGGAAAGGGGTGGCGGGTGGGCGGTGCTGCAGCTCAATTGCTATAGTGTATCATGTTTTCTAAATGTCTGTTTTATATCATATTTTTGTCCATGGTTAACACCATGATGGATTTTTCTATTATACTATAGATGTAGTTATTTATTTCATGAATTGTTCCAATTATGTTACAATACTGTTGTCATCATCTGATTAGATTATCCAATAAAAGCCTTGGGCTGGATTCACGTACATTGGCACATCTTTATGCCGCCATAGCGTATCTTCTTTACGCTTTGCCGTTGAGAGGCAAGTATGAAATTCACAAAAAAATGCGCCCAACGTTGCATCGGCGAATCGTATATTCGTCGGCGTAAGCCGACGTAAGTCAAAGTATGTGGAAGTGGGCTGGAAGTGGACGTGATGCATTGTAATGAAGTGTGACCCCATGCAAATGATGGGCTGAGCATCATCCAAGTACTTAAAACTTAGCTAGTACTTAGCTATGACTAAGCACTGATCGTTTGTGCGAAACGCGTCAGCTTTTTTACCCCACTGCTTTACCAATAAAGGCTACCTTTTTAGATTTATTTTGGTGTGCGGCTGTCCATGAATTCCTTTCAATTATTTTTTTCCTTGTGCATTGCCAGCACCCACGGTCTTTGAGGAGGACATTGATTGCTTATTGCATTTGCCTCTTTTTCTACTTAAAACGAACGGCGCATGCGTCGTAACTTGGACGTATCCCCGTGCGCATGCGTACAACCACGTCAAATTAACTGCCTAAGATACGTTGAATCACTGCCTACGACGCGAACGTAACCTACGATCAGCCCTATTCACGTACACCGTAAACACCGTAAAATACGACGGCTGTTCTCTGGTCCATACCTTTGCATGGGTTGCGCCTCCTATATGAGGAATAACTTTACGCTGGACGTAAGCCTTACGCAAACCGCGTATATGAAGCGGCCGGGCGCATCTACGTTCGTGAATCGGCGTATCTCCCTCATTTGCATATTTGAATCGAAACTACCATATGTGTCCAGCGTAACTATGCGCCTACGATACGCTGGCGTAGGCAAGTTACGTCGGTCGGAAAAATACTATTTTTCGACGTATCTAGCTTGGGGAATCGGCACATAGATACGACGGCGCACATTTGTACTTTTACGACGGCGTATCTCGAAATACGTCAGCACGAGATCCCTTTTCAGTTAGATCCGGCTGGAAATCCTTCTGATTCTTACCTGTGATCCCTGTTGCATTGATAGGCACTGATGAGGCTGCACTTAAGGGCACTGATAGGCTATATCGATGGACACTGATAGCCTGCATTGATGAGCACCGATATACTACACTTATGGGCACTGATAGGCTGCATTGATGGGCACCAATAAACACGGATGAGGCAGAACTGATGGACACTGATGGGCACTGATAGGCTGCACTGATGGGCACTGATAAGGTTGCACTGATGGGCACTGATGAGGTTGCACTGATGGGCACTGATAGACTTCATTGATGGGCACTGACAATCCTGCATTGATGGGCACTAATAAGGCTGCACTGATGGTCACTGATGAGGCTGCACTGATTAGGTGGCAATGATGGGCACTGATAAGCTGTACTGATGGGTACTTAAGAGGCTGCACTGATAAAGCAGCACTGGTATGCTGCACTGATATTGCTGCACTGATGGGTACTGCATTGAGGAGGCTGCACTTATGGGTACTGATATGCTGCACTGATGGAGCTGCACTGATGGGCACTGATAGACTGCACTGATGGGCAATGATAATGCTGCACTGATGGGCACTGATGAGGTTGCACTGGTGGGCATTGATGAGGTGGCAGTGATAGGCTGCAATGATGGGCACTGATGAGGTCACACTGATGAGCACCGATGAAACTGCACTGATGGGCACGGATGAGGATGCACTGATAAGGCAGCACTGATATGCTGCACTAATGGGCACTGATGAAACTGCACTGGTGGGTAAGGATGATGATGCACTGATGAGGCTGCACTGATAGGCCCTGATGAGGCTGCACTGATGGAAATTTATAAGCCAGACTGATGAGCACTGATATGGCTACACTGATAAGGCAGCACTGATATGCTGCACTGATGGGTAATGATGGGGTTGCATTGATGGGCACTGATAATGTTGCATTTATGGGCACTGATGAGGCTGCACTGATGGGCACTAATGAGGCTGCACTGATGAGTACTGATATGCTGCACTGATAGTCACTGATAGGCTGAACTGATGGGCACTGATGAGGCTGCACTGATAGGCTGCACTGATAGGCTGAACTGATGGGCAATAATGAGGCTACACTGATATGCTTTATGTTAATATTGTTAAAATTATTGTTAATATTATTTTTTGTAACTTAATTCTGCATAAAACATTTAACAGCGTCAACTGGTAGTGAGTAACTTTTAAGGCCTGGCTAGTAGCTCAGTACTTGAAATGTTGAGCCCTGTTATATATATATACACTGTATATACAGTATAATCAGTACACTTGTCAGCTTATAATAAAAAAAAAAAATTTTGTGTGTCAAATTTTATTTGAATAAATAGAAAAAATAATATGATAGGGAGGCAAAACAGTCAAAGGGCTTTAGTCAAGTTAACTGATGCAGCCACAGGTGTGCGCAGCCTATTGCATTAGGGTGTGCACCCCAAATACCAAACACACACTACCGATGACTCACGATGTTCATTCAGAAAGGGAAGGAGGCGGTAAATTACATATTTACTGGCCCCTTCCCCCACTTCTAAAACATCCCAGCAGCAACAGCCGATAGGAAAGCAGGGAAGCTTGCAGCGCTGCACGGGGACAGGGCAGTAGGGGCAATCTGTGCTTCACAAATTGATTTGGGTGTGCCTGGGCACACCTGGCACACCCTGTGCACACGCCTATGGATGCAGCTACACTTATGCTGCTAAATTTGGCACCATCACCTAGGCTGGCCATAAAAGGGTTAATCCTTTTTTTTATTTTTTATTATTAAGGAAGGATTCTATTCCAAAGCTAGAAAATTATAATTTATGTTGTACACAGAATTACAAACAGTTTTCTGCTGGCTTGTATGGATGGTGAGATTTCGTGTCCAGCCTGACCATTAGCAGTCAGCTTGCTCTAGAATTCAAGGACTGTTATGCTAATGTTTAAAGCTTACTTCTTAATGCCTGGCTAATCAACTTGGCCAAGCAGAAACCGTCGCAGATGGAATTCTAACCATGAAATAACAGGCCTGACACTTCACATTTTCATAATGAAAACTTGTCCCCACCAATATATTAAAGAAAAATAATAATTAAGATATTCTGAACAAAAGCAAAAGCTCTGCGTAGACAGCCATGTTAGAGGACAAATGTCACCTTTTTTCCAACCATGTTAAAATGAAAACCCTTGTTATGTTGTCAAGCTGAGGGAGCAGACAATGCCGTGCTAACCTATAATCAGACTGTTTTACTTTCCTCACTGTCATTTCTCTAATTACAGAATTAAGGAAAGAGATCTTCTCAAGCATAAATATAAAGGAAAATTTCCTGCTAAACTGATAACAAAACCAGGACAAATGTATAAACTCAAAAATATATACCGTATATAAAAATGATACTATGATTACTCTTTATTTTTATTGATAAAGCCACATGATATTCAATAGGGATGAGTGAAATGTACCAGGGTTCAGTGACCAGCCAGAGAACTTAAATTTAAAATCTAGTGAAGTCAATGGGACCCGGAAGTTATATACAGTAATGCCCATTTTCTAGACTAGAAGGGAAGAGATTGTCAAAAAAAAGTTTTTTTATGGTGGGCTGGGCAATGCCTTGTGGAACATGTACCAAAGCAAAGACAAACAAATTTGTTTGGAGATTTTAATAATCCAAAAAATTAAAAAGTCAAAACTCCTTCAAATAACATGCCTGGATAATGCCCTTATGCCGCGTACACACGATCATTTTTTGTGATGAAAAAAAACGACGTTTTCAAAAACGTCATTTAAAATCACTGTGTGTGGGCAAAACGTTGTTTTATGTCTTCAAAAAAAACGACCAAAAACGACCAAAAAAAAATTTGAACATGCTTGAATTTTTTGTGTCGTTTTTCTAAACGTCGTTTTTTGTGTAAAAAAAAGTGATAGTGTGTGGGCAAAACGATGTTAAAAACGAAATTTTTAAAGCCGCGCATGCTCAGAGGCAAGTTATGAGACGGAGCTTCAATGGAACAGAGCGCCGTCGAACGATGGTGTGTATGCAACGTCGTTTTGGAAAATGAAGTTTGAAAAACGTCGTGAAACGTCGTTTTTTTTCATCACAAAAAATGATCGTGTGTACGTGGCATTAGGCTCCATTCACACTTGTACGCGGCGTATTGTACTGCAATTTGCCGCGACAAATTGCGGCGTTTTGTGCCACGACTTGCCGCTACAAATCGCGTCGTTTTTAGCCTGGTGAGGGGTGATTTTACGCTGTCGGCTATTGCCGAACGCCGAAGACGCCTGTAAAAAAGGGTCCGGGACTTGTTTTGAGCTTCAGGCATACAGCGTTTCGGCTTTGGGCGTAGAGATGTGAACTATCTCCATAGCCGACAATGTAAATTCGCCCTTCCAGCGTATTTCAGCCTGCTACAGCGTCGGCCGTAGGGCGACAAAACGCCTAGGTGTGAATGAAGCCTTAACCTCCCTGGCGGTATGATTATGTCAGGTTTTGATGCTGAAAGCGGCACAATTGTTTTGCATGGAAATTTGGCATTTTATATTCTAGGCCGGTAATTCTTAGAAATAACTCATTTAAATCTGTCCAAACAAGAGTCTAGTAGACATCCCGGGTATGATAACGTTTGAAACACGAAATCATTAATTATAATATAATAAATAACTATAAATAATTATAAAAAATAATAATATAATAATAATAAAAATTATTCAATAAGGTAGTCAAATCAAAAACACTGAAATTTGCTCAGTTGCAGAATTGTCGCTGTCATTACTTTCAGTGTTTGATGACAAATTTCCCCACAAATCACTATCGCTCAATTCTGCAAGTGATTCTAATTTATTATCGCTGTTTTCTAGCTGGTCTAAAACCACTTTTGACATAAAAGGACACTTTTTGGTTGCTATGACAATCTACAGTTTCCAGGCAGAAAGAACAGTAGTTATTATATAAAAGTGCATGCAGGACACCGGACAGACCACTAGGGACAAAGGGGGTGTGTAATTATTTTATACAGTACTGTAATCTGTAAGATTACAGTATACTATATGTGAACTGTGTTTTATTTATTTTTTTAATTGGTGCCGATTTCCGCCCACGTGTGTCGTAACGTCGCAGGGAACGGAGCTCGGCGGCACTCGGGACACTGTGTGAATCGAGCGAGGAGACACCTCGCACACACAGCGGGGAGTCATCGCAGGATCCAGGGGACAAGGTAAGTAAACTCTGCCTAGATACTGCAATGCGATCCCGAGTCTGGCTCAGGGATAACGCTAATGGTACTGGATTTCCACCCCGAGCCAGACTCGAGATTACCGCCAGGGAGGTTAAAGTGGAAGTCCATGCAAAAACTAAAATCCCTGCATCTATAACCACCAACATTCTAACACTAACCTCTCTAGCCCTGTAAAGATAGAACGAGTATACATACCTTTTCTGCAGGCGATCCGACCCGATCTCCAGCAGCAGAAGCTTTGCTGATTTCACGTCCGACAACGGCTGTGAAATGAATGGGAAGTGACGTCACCTATAGAGTTACCATGTGGCTTCCATTGACAGACGTGTCCCTCTGCACCCGCCCACAAAGCGAAGCAGCGGCTGATAACTCAGCGTGGGATCGGATCGCCTGCAGAAAAGCTATGTATACTGATTTTTTCTTTTCAGGGCTACATAGGTCAGTGTTAGAATATCAGTGGCTTTAGATGCAGGGATTTTAGTTTTTGCATGGACTTCCACTTTAACATGTGTAACAGTAGGGGCTACTGTGACTGTAAACTGGACACAGGGTTTGCACACTTTAGAGGTGCAAGACTACAGAGCGTAGATGTGGACTGGAGAAGATTGCTTTTGCAACTTTCTCCTGGTTTTGGTACTTTGTCATGGGGCTCTGTAGTATGGAGATTCCATAGTGTCTTGGGTGGGACGGAATCTCCAATCCTGTCTCCAGATCTTGTGGATGACCAGCAGGGTCTGTGCTCAGGTGAGCACAGCCCTTTATAATCATTGTGTAGGGAGATCTCATGGCTCCCAGTTGGAGACAGCAGGTCTCCAGAAGTCTGAGGCTGTAGGAGACAGCCAGAACAGTGTCTGCAAGAGGCAGAGTTGTAGATGCTGACGGGAAGCATCTATGTTGAGGATTCCGCTGGTCTGGGCGACCAGGAAAACGTGTGAAGTATTGCTGCAGAAGTACTGCTACAGAGAGCCAGGTGGGCTAGCATTTTCTGTTGTATGTTTGATGGAGAAGAACCCCCTGCGTGGGAAACCTTTGTTTGGACTTTTATTTTGCCTTTTTAATAAAAATGGGCTACCATGCCCTTAAACATACTTCCTGGCTGGAGTGAATCACTGAAAAACGCCCATACCACGAGAGCTAAACAACCCCAATATTACACATGCCTGTGAAATAGTGCATTTGTATCATGTATGTATTCTACTACAGCAAAACTTGCATTTACAAAGAAATGTCTTCTTTAAATTGTCAGTAAATGACAGCTCTTGGCTGATTTATTTTGTTTGTTTGCTTCAGCTTTACCAAACCCTTATCCTAGATGATTGTGTGGTATACAGTAGATGTTAAAGGTCCTTTTTTGCATGGGGTTCCTCCCATGGGCGTCCGCTGAACTTTTTCCAGGGGGGGGGGGCATAATTTTACGGTCACCTATGCTGCGCTTCTTGACAATGTCATGAAGGGCAGGGGCTTAGTCATTATCCCTCAAATTGTACTCACAGTCCCCACTTGTAAGGTCACGGTGGTCTTCCTTCTCCCAAGTCCTGTTTCCACATGTCCCTTTGAAAATACATTACAGGCAGCAAAGCAAACACGAGGGTGCACATACAGGAAGCAGCCAGAAGTGGCAGTAAAGAGCTCTGTTACTCAGTGACAGTGCTCTTGCAACAGCTGTGGAGCCAACTCGCACAAACACAGAGAGTCAGCACATCTAGAGATGCAAGCATGGCAGACCCTTGCCGATTCCAGGGGGGGTCACTGGCCCCCCACTTACTCCTATGAGCGGACGCCCATGGTTCCTCCTAACATTCCATACCCGATAATTTTTCTTGATGAGAGTCTGATATGGAGGTCAAGAAAACACCAATGGGTTTCTTAGATCTGGTATGGATTTTAATGGGGAACTCCATGCAAAGAGCAAAAACAAAAAAAAGGTTGCCCTGCTCTTCAAAATCTATACCAGACCCTTATCCACACATGCAACTTGGCAGGCCAGGAAAGAGGAGGGACAAGCATGTGTGGGTTGGGCCAATGCACGCTGCACGGGGGGGTATTTTTTGCTATGAATGCGCTCACCAATGCCTGGGACTGACGGGGACCATGGTCATGGGAAAGTCTAACATTAAAGCGGAGCTCCACCCTAAAGTGGAACTCACGCTGATCGGAACCCTCCCCCCTCCGGTGTCACATTTGACACCTTTCAGGGGGGAGGGGGTGCAGATACAGATACAGGTATTTGCACCCACTTCCGGCCCAGCATTCTCAGGCAGAATGCGGGCATGTCGTCACCTCCCGTTGCCCCCCCCCCCCGTTGCGATCGCTCATCCTCTGCTGTGGACGGCGCTGGAATCCAGGACAGGTAAGTGTCCTAATTTTAAAAGTCAGCAGCTGCAGCATTTGTAGCTGCTGGCTTTTAATAATTTTTTTTGAGCGGACATCCGCTTTAAGGCAGTTCCCTGACTTGAGATAAGCCATAATACTGTGTGCAGTAGTAAAAGTATAGAGTTCTTCTGAAGGTGCTGTCCCAGTTAACTATACACTGTAACTTGGTATATGTTGCATTAGGAGGAACACTGCTGAGCCTGCACCCTCTCCGCTGGTCCAGCGTACCTCTGTTACCACACTCCCAGTAACAGAATGGGGTTCCACCGTGCACCTAGCGCAGATCTCATGCATGCACGCATTAACCCCTACACTCTTGTACCCATGTGACCAGGTCATAGATCTTTGTACTGCAGGTTCGGTTCTAGTTGCTACTAGAAAGGGAGCCGGATCACCGTACCCCTCACTGTCAGAGGACCCCTAATAATATATTATGGACCACAACTTAACAACTGGTTGTGTTTTACTTTAACTAATACTTGGTTACCTATAGCAACAGTACTGCACCTCTTGTTAATTTGACAAGTAAACCTTTGATAGCAGTAGAGTTTCATACTTCACATGTGCTTTACTGGCCCAAGTTCTTTGAATATGCCAGAACCAACATCTACCCCTTGAATAATTTCAGATCAGGCTTAAAACAGTTGATGCAATTTTACTAAAATGCTTTGTAGTATAGTCCGACTTCAACAGTTATATAAAAATGTCCCTAACTACCTCTAGCTGGCTGCCCAGGCCTACCTCTGAAAGGTTTATATTGGTGTCCTCCAGGTCTTGGTTGTTTTCTGGAACCTTGATTCTTCCAACAGACTGCAAGGCACAGCAGTTCTTTCTCTACAGCAGTCATGTCCTTTCCAATGTGGCCTGCCTGAAACCACGCTGAACCCAGCTTTCTCCCATATTTATACCACTAGTAGGTAGTCTGGATCCAAAAAGCCAGGAACTTTAGCACACACAATAATGCTCTCCTCCTGGCCTAGCCACTAACTTAACTAATATTTCTGTAGGTAACCTGCCTTCATATGGAGTCCCCTCCCCCTGAAACATATCAGACCATATGCCCTCAACATTATGAGGGTAACTTGCCAGGGGAAACTTGTCTGAAAGGGTCTTTTTGTATATATATCTTTGACTTGTTTTATGTGAATGAGTAGGGGGTTCTATATCCACATGAAGCCTTACTTTTTTAAAGTGTCAGTTATTTTCAGCTGAGACCAAAGCAATATAAGGCTGCTTTCACACTAAGGCACTTTGCAGGCGCTATTGCGCTAAAAATAGTGCCTGCAATGCGCCCGGAAAAGAGTTGCTCCTTTCTATCCAGTGTGAAAGCCTGAGGGCTTTTACACTGGAGCGTTGCGCTGGCGGGACGCCAAAAAAGTCCTGCCAGCCGCATCTTTGAGGTGCGGTAGGAGCGGTAAAAATACAGCTTCAATAGCACCCCTGCCCATTGAAAACAATGGGGTAGCGCCTCCAAACCGCTCGCAAAATGCCACAAAGAGGAGTTTTTAAACCTTTTCGGCCACTAGCGGGGGTTAAAACCGCAACAATAGTGGTCGGAAATTGCGGCAAACAAAACAGTAAAACGCTGCTAAAAATAGCAGCGTTTTACCGCCAGCGCACCCAGCGCTTCAGTGTGAAAGTAGCCTAAACCTTACAATGATGTGGCTGTCAATAAAGATTGTTGTTCTTGTGTAAAGATTTGGGAATTGAACAGTGCTTTAGCAAGCTATTTGTTATCCAGCCAGGGTTTATATGTACTTTATTGCTATATACAGTAAATTAAGGAAATATATTACGCTTTGTTGATGACTATTATTATTCTTTATACACTTTTTTACTTTTTTACTATTGGTATGTAGTAATATTGTCTTAGGCTTCCTCACGATCTGTGTCAAGTGAAAGGTTAATGTCTATAAAGCATGTCTTCATATCAAGCACAGTGAAAGCTGTGAGGATCAGCCTGGAGAGGGCAAGGCAGCAAAGCCAAGCATACAAATGTGTAAGCCTGTAAGAAGTGGCTTACTGAGTATTGTAAGTTTCCCAAGAGCAATATCGTTTCAGACTCCTGTTTAGACTTTTATGAAGCAAGTCATATGTACAACAGACATCTCTGGAGACATGTTACATCAGACAGAGAGACTGAGGGAAGAATGTGATTTAACTGCTAGAGCTCACCTCTGAGGGAGCACTGGAGTAAATAATATATACCAACAAGCTTATATTGATAAGAAGGACTTCTCAGACACCCTTTCTATGTGTTAGACTGAAGATGACACAACAGCAATGTCAACCAAGTGAGAACTCGGAAATCACACCCACCCATGGGCTAGTGAATAATCCAACACACTCTTTTTATCTTTTCCTTTTTTCATTATTATGAATTTGATTTTGGAGTTTTTGATGTTGAGTATTTAAAAAAAAAAAAAATCTCTCATGAAGAAGACATTGACGGTGATGTGCATTTAGATAAAAAGCAAGCATAACCCAACCTAATTGTTCAGTATGATTTAAACTAGCTAAACTGCCCATCAACTCGAGAATTATCTGATTGGCCTTAGGGCAAGCTGTCTGTGGAACTCTACAGTGTGATCTATGAATTACAATGTACAGTATGTCTATGGAGGAATGAGGAAGCAGAGAAGAAGAGGCCAAGGCCAACTTATCAAGACGTAGAAATGGATATCGGGAAAAGTGTTTGAAGCAATCTAATTGTTAGTTCCGCCTGACAGTAGTCTACTGTCTGTTGCCATTTGCAGACATGTGATGATCACCCTATCTGGCTAGATAAGAAGACTTAGTCATCTACAGGTACCTTAAATAAATATTTCAGTATTTCATCCTTTGTCTGAGAGTCACTAGAAATTCCCATGGCAGTCAGGGAGTTTAGAGTGGAAGATAAGGAGAAAAGGACAGCTTCTGGATCACATGACCACTCCGGAGTAGATAAAAAAAAGTATTTACACACATCTTTTTATAAAGGATATATTTTTAGTAAAACTTGTCATTAACCACTTAAGACCCGGACCAATACGCTGGTAAATGACCCAAGGTGTTTTTGCGATTCGGCACTGCGTCGCTTTAACAGACAATTGCGCGGTCGTGCGACGTGGCTCCCAAACAAAATTTGCGTCCTTTTCTTCCCACAAATAGAGCTTTCTTTTGGTGGTATTTGATCACCTCTGCGATTTTTATTTTTTGCGCTATATACAAAAATAGAGCGACATTTTTGAAAAAAAAACACTATTTTTTACTTTTTGTTAAAAAAAAAATCAAATAAACTAAATTTTAGTCAAACATTTAGGCCAAAATTTATTTAGCCACATGTCTTTAGTAAAAAAAAAAAATCGCAATAAAAAAAAATAGCTACCTAGCGGGAACAGCGACACTAATACAGCGATCAGAAAAATGATCGCTTAGTGACGCTGGCAATAGGGAGTGAAAGGGTTAACTAGGGCGGTGATCAGGGGGTTAAAACTTTATTAGGGGGGGTGGGGGGGCTATCCTGAACCTAACACTAACTGTTTTTTACACTGCCTGTCACACTGACACTAAATGCAGTGATTAGATCACTGCATTCAGTGACACTGTGACAGGGGGGTGGGGGGGGCGATCACAAGGGGTTAATATGCCTATGTGAGTGTGTGTCAGTGTTGTGTTGGTGCACACTTACTTGTGATGTCTTCTCTCATCAGCAGCGCTGGGAAACAGCGCTGCGATGAGAGAATACATAATTTCCTCCTTCCTGTGTAAACACAGGAGGAGGAAGTGACAGGTTGGGAGCGCGCTCCCATTGGCTGGGAGCGATCGCGGGGGGGCGGGTATTCGCCGACATCCGCCCCCAGATCCCGGATCGCTCCCGGAGCCAGGGGGACCCCCGCACGCCGCGGAGGGGGTCCCGATGGGACCCCCGAACCGCACTTAGGCGGGGACGTAAATTTACGCCCTTGTGCCTGTACGTGCCATTCTGTGGCCGTATATGTGCGTGCGGGGGTCCTTAAGTGGTTAAAGTGATACTAAAGCTTTTTTTTTTTGCTTTTTTTTTTTAAATAACAAACATGTCATACTTACCTCCACTGTGCACAGGGGCGGACTGAGAACACATAGGGCCCCCGGGCAATAGAAGATTATGGGGCCCCTGGGCAATAGGGGATTATGGGGCCCCCAGGCAATAGGAGATTATAGGGACCCTGGGCAATAGGAGATTATGGGGCCCCTGGACATTAGGAGATTATGAGGCCCCCGGGCAATAGGAGATTATGGGGCCCCCGGGCAATAGGAGATTATGGGGCCACATAGTATACACACAGACACAATATACACACACAGACACAAAATATACACACATAGACACACAGTATACACACAGTATAGACACACAGTATACACACACACACTGAAAAGGTACAGGAGAGGTGGGGCAGCTATAATCTTGGGATTTATTTTTAAAACACAGAATTTTACATACTGTCCCTGGTTTTACAGAGGCTGGCAACCCCTAGTGGCATGGGGCCCTTGGGCAGTGCCTGAGTTCCCAAATGGTCAGTCTGCCCCTGACTGTGCATTTCATTTTGCACAGAGTTGCACCGATCCCCCGATTGTTCTGGGGTCCCACGGCGGCTCTCACTGCTCCTCCCCGCATTAGATAACCCCCTCTGGAAAGCTCTCTCCCGAAGTGGTTATACATTCGGTGTCCATAGATGCCGAGTTTATGACTCGGCCCCGCCCCCGGTCCGCTGCATCATTGAATTTGATTGACAGCAGCAGGAGCCAATGGCTGCACTGCTATCAATCTATCCAAACAAAGCTGAGACTCCGTGGAGAGGAGGACGGCGGGGACGCGCTCACAGAAATTTGGGGCTCAGGTAAGTAAAACAAGGGAGGGGGCTGGGGGGGCCAGACATTTGCAAGGTGTTTTTTCACCTTAATGCATAGGATGCATTAAGGTGAAAAACACGTAGGTTTACAACCCCTTTCATTTTAATGACCACTTTAACCACTTCAGCTCCGAAAGATTTACCCTCCTTCCTGACCAGATAATTTTTTGCGATATAGCACTGCATTACTTTATCTGACAATTGCGCAGTCATACGACTCTGTTCCCAAATGAAATGTCCCGTCTGTGTTTTTTATTTGTTGCGCTATAAACAAAAACGACTGACAATTTTGAAACAATAAAAAAAAAACTATATTTTTTACTTTCTGCTATAAAACATATCCCATGAAAAAGACAAAAAAAAATCAAATTTCTTCATCAATTTAGGGCAATATATATTCTGCTACATATTTTTTGTAAAAAAAAACTTTTACTAAAAATGGTGATGATCAGCAATTTGTAACCGTGCTGCGATATTGCGGCACACAAATTAGACATTTTGGGACCCAGTGACATTAATAAAATCATCAGTGCTAAAAATATTCACTGTCACTGTACTAATGACACTAGCTGAGAAGGGGTTATCGTCAGGGGCAATCAAAGGGTTAATTGTGTGCTTAGCTAGCAATTTACTGTAGTAGGGAGGTGCTTGTACTAGGGGAAGGCACAGATCCGTATCCCTGCTTTGCAGGAACATAGGATCAATGCCTTCCTTCCTGAAAGAATGGCGATCTGCCCTGTTTACATAGGTAGACTGCCATTCTGCCTGTGAAGAACAGGAAAGTTACCCCAGGGGGCTTTGTGTTGCAGCAAACAATAAATAAATAGATATTATTAAGTAAGTATAAACGTTTTAATGTAGTTTAATATGTCTCACAAGGAAACGTATCTGATATATTTTTTAACCAAAACAAGTAATGGCATTGAAAAACATGTACATACAAATTTAACCGCATATGGATTGGGCCATAAGGGCAAACCTACAAAAGCATGGCATAAAGTATAACAATTGTACACATGATGAACATGATGAGTATGATAAATCCAGACGCGTTTCGACCTTGTGGAGAGCGGTCATCTTCAGGGGGTAGGAGGAGATGCTCTAAAATGAAATACATCATATAGGTGAGATTGTTCAAAAAACAAACAAAACACTCTCAGCAGAGAAACATCTACTATATTAACAATGTTGTAAATAATGAATGTATTTACCCTTTAACGGCTTAGAGGAAGGACAAGAGCGCTTTCCCATGTGCTGCAACTGTGGACTGGCCAGGAACCATGTAGCTGCCACCAATACACCACATGACCCCCGTAGAGGCGGGGGAGCTGAGATGGAAAAGGCTCCGAGCCTCCAGGGGGCCGCACTGATACCCCAAGCGTGGAGGAGGTGAGGGGGAATCCAGAGGGGGAGACCCAAGGGACTAAAATGGTGGCCATCACAGACTGGAACCGAAAAGAGGGGCACCCCAAGCTATAAAAGTAATAAAGTAAAAATAGTATACAAAAATAGTTGGAAAAAAGTCATGCTAATATATTGGTGATGGATTGAGATATGTAAGCAAAGTAATTTAGGCTATAATTTAATGCCATAGCAAACCATAAGAATGAAATTTGCAATGGAAAATATGATTAATGTAAAAACCCAGTAAGGTATCGAGGTAGGTGAGTGTGGGGTGCAAAGATAAATGTAAGTGTGGAGAGGGTGCATATGAAATGTGACTAATGATAGGTGGGATAAAGTGTACGAAAAATGTAAGTGTGGTTGAGTGAGACAACCGTGTGTGGTGAAAATAAAATATAATGTGCAAAAATGCATATGAAGAAAAAAAAAGGGGGGGGGGGTACAAGTGAGGACTTGGATGTATTGAAGTGTAAATGGTGAAAAATAAATGGTGTGAATAATGAGAAGGGATACCAGCTGGGTTATTAAGTAGAGAAATAACAAGTTGTCTTGAAGAAATTCATTAGAGGGAAGATCCACAATAAGTAATTAGGAAACAGAGAGGAATATAAATAAGTTAAAAAGTACCCAGATTGCGAAGACTCTGGAGAAAAAATGCAAAATAAATGGGATCAAAATAGTATATACTAGGGAACAGAATGCTAGTGAAAGGCCCTAAAGTATCAGGCATTACTTAATTTCATATAGACACCAGTTAAGGTCTGTTCCTTGTAGTGGCTATCTGGGATCTGCAAAGGATTATTTTTTGCTGCAACACAAAGCCCCCTGGGGTAACTTTCCTTTTCTTCATCTACTACAATCGGGGTTGTGCAGCACCATACCCACCTCTCAGTATCGCTTTTTCCTTGCTGCCATTCTGCCTGTATCCTGCAGGGAGAGAGGGTTAGGGCAGAGGATACCCTTATGGCCCGTACACACGATCTGAATATAGTACCATTACCCGTCGTCCGAAGAAGAATCGTACAATAATCGGATTGTTAGTACAGAGCTTTTAAAAGGCGAGCATGACAATTCATCCAATATTATTCGATCAGCCAAGCAAAATTCTCCTCGTACGATACCAGATCGTACAATTTTTAGTTTAGTCAGTATTGTTGTCGTCCGAAAATACAATATGTCATCACTTCCGTTTTTTTTCTTCTGTTGTACGAGAATTTTCGTGACTTTAGTAACCTATTCAATTTCTACTTGCGACTATTAAGCGAGAAAAATCAGACAATCTGACGTTCGATTTTTCGGATTGTGTGTACGGGCCACTAGGACAGTAGGCAGACAGATTAACACACGCCAAAAACAAAAGCAAAAAAACAGCCAGTTAGAGAGCAATATAGCACAAGGGCCTTATGCAGGCCATACACGGTCGAATTTCGAACAAATTTTCTTTTCAAAATCAGAAAGTTCGTTTTTTTTGTGATCCGATGATGCCATCATTGATTTTCGAAATTCGACCAAAACTTTCATGTTGCCGGGAATATTCGTTTCTCTCCGGGAATATTCTTTTCTCTCTGTAAATATTCGTTTCTCTCCGGGGATTTTCTTTTCTTGCACATGCACATTTTATTTTTCTATTACATTTCTCGCACAATTTTCCCATCATTGATCAGAAAATCGGCCGATTTTCCGAAAATGTCCAACATGTCGGATTTCTGAAATTTGTTTGCCATACGAAAATCGGCTGTTGCTGCAGCCCACTAACGGTGCGAAATACGAACGAAAATTCTTTGATACGATTTTCGAAAGAAAATTATTTCGAAATTCGAACCGTGTATGGCCGGCTTTAGGCCTGCACCCAATATTCTATATCTATGTAGCAACTGTTGTCTCCCATAGCAACCAAAAACTTACAGTACCATTCAGGGTTTCCTTCTCAATTCAAATCAATTCTCAAATTTTAATTTTTTCGTATGCTTCTGTTTTGTCCCTGACATTTTTGTGATGGGAGTGTGACTGTGGCTGCTTGTGCTGCGCTCTTCCTGTTAATCTCCTATTTCTGTTAATTATTCTTACTAAATTACAGGATTTATAAATATATTCAGTGCTCTTTTTGAGCATGTTTGGGATGAGGATGGGGAAATGTTGATGATGTAGTTTCATGGCATTGTGGCCTGTATTCCAGTATGGAGTGTGTGCTGTATTCTGGTGATAGCAGGCAATAAAATGATGATAGTTGGAGAGGGCTTTTAGGTTCCCACTAAAGCTATGCCAGGGAAGGTGATCTTTGGTCAGGGTGTTACGTGTTACCCCTTGCTTTTTTTTTTAAGAACTTGCCCCCTAATTAGACATGTGCCCTGACAAAATATGTGTTTGTTTTTTTTTTTTTGTTTTGTTTTTGTTTTAAAAAAAAAAAAAACGGAAATTCGGAATTTGTAAATTCTAAAATCCAAAACTAAGAAAGGAAAATCCAAGTATTAGGAAGAACAAAATCCAAAAATTCCTAATAATAACTAACTAACTAACTAACTAACTAACTAACTAACTATCTAACTAACTATAACTATTAAATTATAGGTATTGGAATTTAATTTCAAATTTGGCTGTTAGTGAACGTAACAAATTTATCTGAAGTTACAAATTATCCAAAATAAAGAATGCCACATCTAAACAAATGAAACGGAATTAAATAATAATAAATATTAATGATATTACATTTTTATTATTATTATTGATATTTAATATTAGTTCATTACGTTATGGATATATTATGGATAATTTGTAACTTCAGACACATTTGTATTTGTTACATTCACTAACTGCCAAATTTGAAAAGAAATTCCAATACCTATAATTTAATAGTTAGTAATTAGTTAAGTTGTTATTAGTTAGTTATTTCAGATTTTCAAATTTTCATTCTTATTTTTGGATTTTCGGATTTCCGAATATTAAAAATATTCACATTTCTGAAATTTTTAATTTTAGAATTTCCGAATTTCTGAATTTTCAAATATCCGAAATTTCAAATATCCGAAATTTCACTTTTTAAAAATGTCTAATTTTGAATTTCCGAATATTCTACTTCTAATCACCTGCTTCTCTGCAGACTCACAATCATTGTCAGAAGTACTGTTTGTGCCCCAACAACAAGAATACAATCCTTCCCTGAGTTTTTCTTTGAATTTCTAAAGGAAATTACATTTGCTAGCCTTTGCATAAGTACAGCTTTATGAGTATGTATATATCATTTGACTTTAGATTTGAAATGGGTACCTGGCTGCCATTGTTTCTGTGTGTGAAGTACTGTATACAGATTGTTCTGTCCCATTTATGTATTTATTGTTATCGCATCGAACTATATAAGGTTACTATTGATGTATGATTATTGATGTTTAATTTATGCTGACACCAAGTGGTGGTTTTGTGCCACTGCAACTTGTCAACTCATGTGATTTGGTGTCCCTATCTGTCTTCCCCTCCAGTTTAGTGTTAGTTAGTTTAGTCCTAGCTAGACCCTCTCTGTTTTATCCATGTTCCCATGGCTTCACAGAGACATGGTTTAGGAAAGTCATTGACCTCTTAAACTGTAATAATACTGCACTGCAATTATATGAATACTTATATGTGTTGTATATAACTTCCTTTTCTTTTTGAAGAGTCAAGAAGGTTGGCCAAAATGTACCACATCCATTCTTGTTACAACCTCAAAAAAAAAACATTTATTTCAGACTTTACTAGTACTAGAAAAGAAAAACACATACATATATAAAAAATATAGAAACTTTGATTCCAATGCTTAACCACTTCAGCCCCGGAGGATTTGGCTGCCCAGTGACCGGGCCATTTTTTGCAATTTGGCACCGTGTTGCTTTAACTGACAATTGTGCAATCGATGCAACGTGACTCCCAAACTTACGTCCTTTTTTTCCCACAAATAGAGTTTTCCTTTCGTGGTATTTGATCACCTCTGCGGTTTTTATTTTTTGTGCTATAAACAAAAAAAGAGCGACAATTTCGAAAAAAAATCTAAGGGCCAGATTCACAGAGCCCTTACTCCTGTCTAACTCGCATTAGACTGGAGTACTTTCAAATTACGCGCGTTTTTTCACTACTCTGAAACCTCAAACCATGAAAATACGGCTGCGGGCTTCAATCCGACTGGCTTACGTGTTCGTACGCCTTCGGATCTACGCTGCAATAAATTTGCGGCCGCTGGGTGGAGTTCCCGTCGTTTTCCGCGTCGGGGTATGCAAATGAGCTTTTGCCGACGATCCACGAAGTTACGAACGTCAATCGCAATCTCTTACGGCATCTTTAGTCATCTTTTTGCTGTGTAAAATTATACCAGCTTTTTGCTGGTCTAATATTAGACAGCCGATGTTAAGTATGGCCGTCGTTCCCGCGTCGAATTTCAACGTTTTCCGACGTCTTTTTTTATTTTTTACGTAAGTCGTCCGGGAATAGGAATGCCCGTAAACGACGCTACTCAAACAAAAAATGACGTAACAACGTTATTTCGCGCAATGCACGGCGGGAAATTTCTGAACGGAGCATGCGCAGTTCGATCGCAGTTCGATCGCCACGGGGACGCGCCTAATTTAAATGCTTCACGCCCCCTAATCGCGTATTTCGATTACGCGGCGAGAAATACACTACGCCGCCGTACCGTAAGGGACAAAATCTACCAGAATTTGGCATATAGCCTGGTAAAATACGGCGGCGTAGTTTATCTCTGATACTCTGCGCCAATGTAATTGTATCTGAATCTGGCCCTATATTTTTTACTTTTTGCTATAATAAATATCCCCCAAAAATATGGAAAAAATACACATTTCTTACTCAGTTTAGGCCAATACGTATTCTTCTACATATTTTTGTAAAAAAAAAATCGCAATAAGCTTATATTGATTGGTTTGTGCAAAAGTTAGAGCGTCTACAAAATAGGGGATAGACTTATGTCATTTTTATTCATTCATTTCTACTAGTAATGGCGGCGATCTGCGATTTTTATTGTGACTGCGACATTATAGCGGACACATCAGAGACACTTTTGACGCTATTTTTGGACCATTGTCATTTATACAAATATATAAATATGCACTGATTACAGTGTAAATGACAGTGGCAGGGAAGGGGTTAACCACTAGGGAAGGGAGAAGGGGTTAAGTGTGTCCTAGGGAGTGATTCTAACTGTGTGGGGGTTGGGGTACCAGTGACACGACATTGATCACTGCTCTCGAAGACAGGAAGCAGTAAATTGGTGTTCTGTCACAAGGCAGAACAGGGGAATGCCTTGTTTACACAGGCATCATCGTGCTCTGCAACTCTGTGACACGATCGCGGGACACCAGCGAACATCAAACTTGCGGAAGGGACATGCTTTGCGCAGCCGTGACATTCTGCCAACGTATATGTACAGGAAGTGGTCGCAAGCAGTCAAAGAGTAGCTCCACTCTTACGCGTATTCGTCACGACACGTGACTTCTTCAGGATTCAAAGAAGTCATCTGCTGAAGAAGTCGCGTGTCGTGACGAATACGCATAAGAGTCCACTAAGAAGTACCGGAGGTGACGCTTGCGAACTCGCCACTTGTTTTTATGCCTGTTTTTATTGCATCCATGTGAGTACCATAATGTATGCTTTTTTTATTATTAAAAACTTTTAAATGATACTGCACTATTGGCGCTTTTTACCTCTCTGGGTGAGGGTCATTATTGTCCATTGGACGTGACTCCCGAGGGGGACTTTATCCACAGAGAAAGATTACAGTTCACCGGGACATACTACATTTTGAAACGACTGGAACACCGTTGGCTATAATATACATGCTGTTACCTTACAGCAGTAAGGTAAGGGGACACCCTCACTGAAACCTCAAAAGGATATTGGAATTCTTTCTCTGCACCACCTTTACGCTGAATATTTCGGCATAAGCACCAGCACTTTATTGTTGATTGTTCCTTTTGATATTTTGATTTTTTAAACAGCATTTGTTTTTTGCTTTTTTTCTGGATGGGCACTGATGTGATTTCTTATTATGATTCATGTGTGTTGCTTTAGGTTTGCTACTTTATAGCAGTGCATGCTTCAATATCACTGATGTTCACATATCAGTTATAGCAGGGGTGCCCAACCTTTTGAAGCGTGAGGGCCACTTAAGCGACTTGGTAACAGGTTGTGGGCCACAATGGGCAGAGCAGGTGGATGGCAGGTCCGTGTCTGCTCTGTATATGCAGAGCGGACACAGCCCACTATTTTTTTTTGCGTATTGAAGGAAGGACACAAGTTTACATCTGCCACTCCGTAGAGGTGAATGGAGGGTCCAATTGGGTTGGACTGACTCTGTGAAAGGGGCCCAAGGCTGCTTTCACACAGATGCGCTGAAGTCTATGGTAAACAGGTAAACTGCTCTGCACCTGCTTATCAGTTTGAAAGCAGCCCAGTAACCACTGCAGAACAGATATGCCCATATATACACTGTGATTTTAGTAATAAAACTGACCTTTAATTTGTTTTTTATTCTATTCCATCCCAGGAAAGGAGGTCGCGGGCCACATCAGAGAGCTCTGTGGGCCACATGTGGCCCCCGGGCCACTGGTTGGGCACCCCTGAGTTATAGCAACTGTCTTTTCATCTACCCTATCACACAGAGCAGCACTATTTATTTATTTTAAGAATTGCAATATGGCAACCTGTAATTGCTCTGTACACAGAATGTGTAGTGACCACTCCCCAGAAACATAATTTCCTGTTTGTGCAATGGGCTCGCCAATTTTCCCTGAAGTCTGCCTAAATCAGATTTCAGGCATCCCCTGCAACAAAAATGTAAATTTTGGAAAGATACTTTCAATAGGAACACATCTAAAGGGATGCAGGCCCAGCAGATTTCCTCATTAGTGCTTTCCAGCTGCACACCTCACAGTTAATTTTGAAAATACTCCCATTAGACCCATTCAGAACAGAGGCACAGACAAACACACATGCATTTTTTTCAGAACAACAAAAGGTAGGAATCTACAACAAAGATTGGTATAATCCTTGCAATGTACATAGATCACCCAGAGGGGAATATTTTTTTCTCAACAAAAGTAGAGTTACGCTTTAAGATCACAATTGAAATAACCTGGCATTATGATCACGTCAAGACAATGTAGACCATATATATTGTATCTATTCACAAATATCTTTGCTGAAATGTGTTTGCTGAAATATCCCAAGAAGTCAACACGTTTCACATCAATTAGCTTCTTCAGGACGTTTACATCTTGGAAGCAAAGAAAAATGGTCAAAACACAAGCAGTGAAACACATGAACCTTAGTGCTGCATCCACCTAGGTAAGTATGATTTTTTTTTTTTTAAAAGGAAAGCCATATTTCTGTTTTGATGTCTTGAGACTTGTACCATTTACAGCCTTTTATTTTATACATTTTCAGCTTTTCAGTTGGAAACAGAGTTCAAGTCTGTGTCCCCGGCCTAGCCTGGGTGATAAAGGAGTATACTACCTAATTTCTCCAGTATCTTCTGTTGGGAACTTTTTTCCTTCTACGTTAGTAGCTTTGTACTGGACCTTTGCATTTTCTGGTTCTGTGGGTTATGAGGGGTTGGGGGTAAGAGGGGGAAGATCAGCCAGCTATTGCTGGCTCAGTTTGTGAATTTTTTTTTCTTTTTTTTCTTTAATTTTTTTTCGTGGTATGGCAATATGAGTATTGTACAGCTGCTGTCAATGAGATGTATGGTACTCTCCATGTGTTTGTTTTTACAGTATGTGTGTGTATCTCATGGACTACTATGACTATGGAATTCCCATGGAATTCAACACAAATTATATAGCGCTTCTGGCACCTAGACTCACAACTCTGTCTGACCAATTGCCTCCCAGGGCCTCCCTTCATGAGTCTACTGTATGCCTGAGACTCCTATTGTGTTGGTGCCCAAACCCGGTAAGCACCCAGAGGATTGTGCATCTTACAGGAACATTTCTTTGCTTAATGTTGATGCAAAGATATTCGCACAAGTTCTAGCCAATCGTCTATCTGGGTGCTAGACCATCTTTTACATGTTGACCAGATAGGTTTCATATCTGGGAAGGGCACCAATAACAGTATCCATCATTTCTTTTTATATCGACTACTCTATCGACTACTCACATCAAATGCGGCACAAAGGTTATAGCCTCCCTACATGTTGAGAAGATGTTTTATTTGGTTGCGTAGGTTTTTATCTGGGAGAGGATGCTTAGATTTGGATTTGGGCCTAGGTTCCTGATGTGCCTACACATGCTTTACCAGGCTCCTAGAGCATGAGTACATGCCAATGACAGAATTTCAGATGCCTTCTCTGCAGGAGGGAGGGAACCTGTCAAGGGTGCCCTTTGTCACCTTGTCTTTTTTCTCTGACCCTGGAACTAGTGGCCATGTTTGTATGAGACTCTTAGCTCATTAACTACCCATGAGTTGGTCCCCTGGTGGTAAAAATGTTGCTTTATGCCAATGATGCTCTCATGTATTTTCAAGTGGCCATTCTGGGTTCCCTTTGGAATTTAGTGTACATGTTATCTAAAGCGTATGCCAACCTTCCAAGTGCTACTAGAATGACTCTGAGTATGGGTATCCACTAGGAAGAATTTCTTTTAAACTTAATAATAGAACACCCCACCACCTGTTGTAGGGCAATCCTTCAGATCCTCAGGTGTGGGCAAAATTTTGATTTATAATGTTGAAAGTTATTATGCCTGCGGGTACGCTATTGTCATTTCAGGACCTATCCTTAGTTTCACTTTGCACAATTCCTGTGCTTGAAACAGACCTAACTAAGTCTTCTCTTTCAGGACTCTCTTCTGAAGCCCCTTTCCTCCCTATATCTAGATCTTCTCTGTATTGACTCTCCTAGGATTTAAAGTCTGTGGGAACAGTGGAAAGCTGGTATTCCGGCATTGAACCAAGTGGACTGGGAAGACTGTCTTGAGTACTGCTCTAAAAGTGTTCTTTTATTTATAGATAAATGGATACAGACTAAATGTGTTTATAAGGTATGTCACCTCACAACAACTGCATAGAATCTATACCCGGCAGTACCTGATCTTCCCATGCTGTCTGAGGGACCCTGCTAGACCCTGCTATGTACTTTCACATGTTTTAAGCCTGTCCCAGGTGATAACATTTTGGATGGAGGTCTTTGACCTCATTAATGTCTGTCTACAATTGCCCCTTCCTGTGTCCCCTGGCTTTGTTGTCCATTCACAATTATGCACAAAGGCCTCACCATACTAAGTTGCTGATTTTGTATCCTACATATTACTGTATGCAAAAATGAATCTTTATATAAATGGAATTCACCATCCTCACCCACTCTGTCCTCCTGAGAATCCTTGATTAATGCAGTGTTGCCTATGTATAAGTTGACATATTTGAATAGGAATTCTCCTAAAAAGTACGATAAGGTCTGGCAACCTTTGAAGAGCCCAATGAGTGTCCCTCTCTCTTCCGCATCCAGGTGCCATATGTGTTTCTTCATTATATGTTCGTAAAGAAAAAAAAAATGTGCTTTACTTATGTGGCTTTGTAAAGTTATGTGTTGACCAGTAGTGTTGAGCGGAATACGCCATATTCGATTTCGCGATATTGCGCGAATATATAGAAGAATATTCGCGAATATTCGCTAATATCGAATATTCGTGATATTTTATCCAAAAATTTTTTGCAAAATTTCGCTAATGCAAAAATGATTGCAAAATTCTCATAAACGGAGATCATTTCCTGTATTACTAAACTAATATGCACTAAACACTAACTCTACACTAACTCTACTTAAAAGAAAGGAGAATAAGGGGGCAAAAGAAGGGCGGAGAAGATAATCGTGCAATATTCCTATTGCGCGATTATCTTCTCCGCCCTTCTTTTGCATCAGAGCCAATCAGAATAACTCGAATATTCGGCAAAAGGAATACCGCGCAATATTCCTTTTGCCGAATATTCGAGTTATTCTGATTGGCTCTGATGCAAAAGAAGGGCGGAGAATATAATCGCGCAATATTCCGTTTGCCGAATATTCGAGTTATTCTGATTGGCTCTGATGCAAAAGAAGGGCGCATCAGAGCCAATCAGAATAACTCGAATATTCGGCAAAAGGAATATTGCGCGATTATCTTCTCCGCCCTTCTTTTGCATCAGAGCCAATCAGAATAACTCGAATATTCGGCAAAAGGAATATCGCGCAATATTCCTTTTGCCGAATATTCGAGTTATTCTGATTGGCTCTAATGCAAAAGAAGGGCGGAGAAGATAATCGCGCAATATTCCTTTTGCCGAATATTCGAGTTATTCTGATTGGCTCTGATGCAAAAGAAGGGCCGAGTAGCTGATGCGATTCTTTTATGTTGCCGAAAATTCGCAATGCGAATTTTCGGCAACATAAAAGAATGGCATCAGCTACTCGGCCCAGGGTCTCTCTCTAATCATACCAGCAATGCTTTTAGACGTCGATGGAGATCACTAGGATGTGATCTGTTTTAAAAATAAATTTGAAAAAATTGCTAATAACATGTCTTTATGTTTCAATAAAATAAATACTTGCTTGTAAAAACACATTTCTGTCTTGTCCTTATCAACCAATGAGACTCAAATGCAATCACTGCAATGTAGGATCTACATAGAGTGTACAACAAAGAAAAGGCCCCATTCACAAGAATTTATCCTTATCTAAATGTAATTTTTTAAGGCTCTTTTCTTTTTAACTAGATAAGTTGTATTTTGCAAAACTGCAGTTATCCTATTAACTGGCAAAGCTCTGTTATGGATCCGTGTGGTGAATAGCCATGTAACAGACGTAGAATACTGTGAACTTACTATTGTAGTTTTATACACTTCACAGTAGGTCAGATCTAAACACACATTTTGAGCATTTCATTCACCTCTTGATAACAGAACACAATCATTTTGAAAATGTGAAATGATTTGACCACCAAATGTGTTCAGATGAATAACACGGCTTGTTCACTAAAGAAAATAAAGTATTGCCAAATGTTGTGTTTTTGATAACCAAAGATCTCTGGGAAAGCTGTTTTGTATGCACAGAAAATCACAGTTGGATAAGCAAAGGCATCAGGAGGCCCTGCCAACTATTACTGGGCAAATTGTTCAATGGGCATGAGAGCATGACTTGCAATCTAAGATTAAACTAAGAGCAAGATTAAAAAAATAAAAATAAACCTTTGAATGTTCTACTACAGTACAAATCATAAAACCGAGGCTGTAATGATGGGCGATGACATTTAAAGATTGCAAAGAAAGTTGAAAAGAAGAAAAAAGAATTATACATGAAATTATAGTTTTAAATTGCCTTGACACCCATATTTGAAAGTATTCTGTCAACTTTAAATTGAAATTAATTTGAGAGGCCAAGTGATAAGCATTCAGAAGAGATAGTTTGCGTTTTTTTTTTTCATTTTACAATTTGATCTATTTAGAAAAGGCTTGTTGGAGGGTCAAGTTCCTCATTTCCTTTCATTAGTTCTGCACATTGATTAATTCAGAATTTTTAGCTTCTTCTTAAACCTTTTTTTTATACAATTTAATTTGATCTGTCCCCAACTGTAATGCCAAGTACATACGGCTGTTTTTCTGGTTGTAAAAAATTAAATTTTTAATGGTCTAGAAACAATTTTTTTTTTTTTAACCTGATCATTAAAACACATGATCGTGGAAAAAAAAATGCTCTAGCAAAGCGCGGTGACGTACTACACTTACAATGGCACTATAAAGGGAAAGTTCCATTCGGATGACGCCACCCTTGGGGCTGCTTTTGCTGATTTCGCGTTAGTAAAAAACGATTTGCGCTTTTCAGTCTGTTACAGCGTAATGAATGTGCTTACTCCATTACGAGCGCTAGTTTTACCAGAACGAGCGCTACCGTCTAATAACTTGCTTCTGAGCATGCACGTTTTTTTCACGTTGTTAAAGCCCACACACGACCATTTTTTACAACGAAATTAGAGCATGTTCTACATTTTTAATGCAAATTTGAAAAAAGCTCTGGAGCCTACACACGATAGTTTTTAATGACATAAAAAAAAAAAAGTAATTTTATACAACCCGAAAAACAGTAGTGTGTACACGGCATAAGCCAGGCAAAACTAAAATCGGAGAAAAAATTATGTATTAAATGGTGTGTATACAATTGTAGTCAGGGGCCTTTAAAGTGTTATGATTTATGTTTTATGAGTGCTATGTATTGTAATGTATGCCTTCCTTATTTTTCTTTAACTGCTTGCCGACCAGCCGCCGTCATTTTACTGCGGCAGGTCGGCTCTCCTGGGCAAGAGCCCGTAGCTCTACGTTGGCTGTTTTTTGCGGCCACTAGGGGGCGCGCGCGCACGCCCCCGAGTCCCACGTGCGTGCCGGCGGGTACAATCGCCGCCAGGCACCCGCGATTGCTCGTTACAGAGCGGGGACCGGGAGCTATGTGTGTAAATCTGCTTTTCTGACCATCCACATCTAATATTTACAAAGTCTGTAACCTAGTATAGCCAGGTGGATAACTCCACTTACAACTACAATTAAAGCAGTATTAAAAACAACAAAAAAATGTTTATATATTGCAGCATACCAGTCTTTAAATGTAATTGCTGCATTTGTTTTATTTTTTAATCTTTTTTTTCTTTTACTTTCACTTGATTATCACACTTTGGATGGAAGATCAACAGAGACACCTTTGGACAGCGGATTTGTTAACCAATGGAAAGGGTAGTGTTATATTCTCTAGCAAATTTAGATAGACTTGACCCATTAGGAGTAAAGATTTTACTTACTGAATAAATGCTGACCATAATAAGCACCCCTGTCAGTGGTAAATGGTTTGTCTTAACCCTCTAAATGGCACTTTTGTTGGTTAGCTTGGTCTGTTAAAGAAAGATATTAGGCTTACTGGTGAAATCGCCTGGTGAAAATAAAGAAAAACAGACTAAATAATGCAGTCATCACAACTGATTGGTTAGCCACATTATAATAAATGTTTGTTTTTGGGTTTAAAACCACTTCAAGGACTAGCATTGCCAGCCTACTAATTGTACAGTGAAGTATCAGGAGACTGATGGGATTATCTCTCTACTCACTCCGTTCTAGTTACTCTTTTCAATATCTTTAAAAAATGCTCCTTTTCAGTTCTCTCTGTCCATGTGGGTTTCTTCTTGGTGCTCAAGTTTCCTTCCACAATCCAAAAACGTTCTGGTAGGTTAATTGTCTCCTGCCTAAATTGTCCCTAGTATGTGTATATAAGACCATGATTTAGGGACATTAGATTGTATGCTCCTTGAGAAAAAGGACAGATGTAAATTAATAATACAGTAAAACCTTGGTTTGAGAGCGCTTTGCAAGATGAGCAAAGTATTTTAATACATTTTGCCTTGATATACAAGCGATGTCTTGATATAAGAGTAGCGTCATGTGACAACTGAGAATAAAAAAAAAAGAGGAGCCTCTAAGTGTAGCAATGTCGTTACATTTAAAGGAGTTGTAAAGGAATTTTTTTTGCCTAAAATTAATGTCTTCTAGGTAGACAGACAGAATAGTGTAATGATTCTGTTAACAAACGAGTAAATACCTATTAGATTCCTTCATATATATCACCTCCGGCGTTCTAGTTTCTGTTCTCTCATTCACTTCCTGGTTTGCATCAGTTGTTCATGTAAGAACTACATTTCCCAGTATGAATTGCGGCACGCCCAGTAATTCACACCTCCTTGAAGTCTCTAACACGTAGAGAGCGTCCTGACGCACAGATGTAGTTCCCAGGAGGGGGCGAGCAGGTTACTGACCACCGCAGTAAAGTCTCCCCTTACGGTGGTCAGTAAAATCAGACACACAGGAAGTGAACAGAACAGAGAAGAAATAGAGCAACTTCTGAGCAAAAACTAACAATGAGGAAGTGAAAAGAGGAATGTCTGCAGGTAAAGGATGCTTATTATGAAAACATTTGTTTCCCTTTACAACACCTTTAATGAAGGTACAGCATTTAGCATCTTATTGCTACACTTAGAGGTGCCTCTCTTCTCTTTTATACCCTGTAAAAAAAATGCTTTCATATACAAGTGCTTTGAATTACAAGCATGTTTCTGGAACGAATTATGCTTGCAAACCAAGGTTTTACTGTATATGTAAAGATGAGCATAGGTTCACCAATCTGTGAAAAGCTACGTCCAAAAAATTGTCAAACAATTTCTGAATAATGTTACTCAATGTAGAATTGCTAAAATTTTAATTACTCTATCATGCAAAGAAGAAACTATATCTGAAACACCGCCGTCTTCTTTGAGCCAAAACTAATTTAAAAAGATCTGCTGCAAAGTGTAAGGCCGCGTACACACGATCGAATTTATCTGCTGAAACCGGTCCGACGGACCGTTTCAGCAGACAAATCCGATCGTGTGTACGGGCTAGCAGACAGGTTTTTCCAGCAGACAAGTTTTAAAGCATGCTTTAAAACTTGTCTGCTGGAAACCCGTCCGTCCGACGTGTCCGCTGGTTAGTACACTAACCAGCGGACATATCTGTCTGCACATGCGTCGAATGGATTCGATGCATGCGTGGAAGTATTTTACTTCCTGGTTCGGTGACATGGCGGTGTCAACGTCACCGCCACATCACCGCGCTGTCTACCGGCAGGGATTTTGGTTTGATGGTGTGTATAACCATCAGACCAAAACAGCCCAGCAGACATATCCGATGAAAACGGTCCGTCGGACCGTTTTCATCGGATACGTTTGAGCGTGTGTACGCGGCCTTAAACTCTTCTGTGGTCAGACAAATCAAAATTTGATATTCTTTTTGGCAACCATGGGTGCCACATCTGCATCTGTCTGCATCTCTGATCGTATGGGTGTGCATTGCAGTGTACGGAATGGGTGGCTTGCACATTTTGAAAGGCACAATCAATGCTGAAAAATGTATCCAGGTTTTAGAGCAGCATATGCTCCCATCCAGTCCACGTCTTTTTTAGGTAAGGCCTTGCATATTTTAGCAGGACAATGCTAAACTGCATACTGCATCTATGACATTGGCTTCATAATAGAAGAGTCCAGATGCTTTACTGGTCTGCGTGCACTCCAGACCTTTTACCAATTGAAAATATTTGGTGCATCTTGAAGCGAAAAATGCAACAAAGAAGACCCAGGACTGATGAGCAGTTAGAATCCTATATTAGGCAAAAATGGGAAAACACTTCTCTGCCGAAACTTCAGCAACTGGTCTTTTCAGTTCCCAGGTATTTACAGAGAGTTTTTGAAAGAAAAGAGTGTTTTCTTATTTCTATTGTGCATAAAAAAATGGGTTTATGAGATTTGCACATTTTTGCATTTTGTTTTTATGTACAGTAGATTTGAAACAGTGTCCAGAATATTTGGAATTGTGGTTGTAAAATACAAACAGCGGACTTATAAATATTACATGAACAGCCTTTTATGGTCATTAGTAGGAATAGGCGGCTGCATACTTTGATATATTCCGCCAACTGCACCTGGTCTCTTTGTATTATTATAGAAATCATGACGCATGAAAAGCTTTTAAATCAAGAATTTTCAAGGGAACGTATAAGGCTGTACCCATCATTACACTGTTTATGGAAGGTCAAGTCCGCAGACACTCCTAATTGCCAACTCAGAAATAGATCCTATGAACAGCTGGTGAAGTTCTGAAAGACAATTAATCTTGTGGTTATAACAAAGTTTGTAAAAACAAAAATTGCACAAAATTTATTTTAAAAAGTTGAAGGCAAAGAAACCATCCTGGAATTCATTGCAAAAAAATGACAAAAAAATTGGAATAATACAAACAATGCAATTCAAATGCAAAATCATCCAAAAATTTGCCAAAAGTGGACATGCAGGGAAGAAGACTAGCTGACGCGTTTCACATCATGGTTAGATGCTTACTCATAGCAAAGGTACCGCTTCATTGAATGTGATTAACAGCAGCGCCAGCCAATGGCTGTGCTGCTTTCAGTCAACCAATGAATGAAGAAGCCGAGAAGCTGGCCGAAAAGCAAGCACGTTCACGGCATGGGACTTTCGAGGACCTAGGTAAGAAAACGGGGGGGGGGGGGCACTAATATGCAGATGAATGCAGTAAGGTGAAAAAACTTTTACCTTTACAACCCCTTTAATGAAAAGAGTCCCCCTTTACATCTGAGTTTCCATACACTGCAAGGGGGACAGTGACTCTGCAGACTCTGATGTAAGGGAGAACTCTGGCGATTCTAAGGTATGCCCTGAGAACCCTGATTTAAGGGGGAACACTGGAAAACTCTTATGTACGGAGAAGACTCTGATGTAAAGGGGAACACAGTGCCCTTTGGTGTAAAGGGGAACTCTGATGTAAGGGGTGCTCTGAGAACCCTGATTTACCTTTCTGTACTCACTCAGAGGCAGGAGAGAGAAGGGGGAGAATTCAGTCACAGACAGGGATGGATGGTGAGCTCATTCACCCCTTGGCAGTCAGCACCTCTCATCCAGATGTATCTGAGGCTGCTGGATTTCAAATTCTCTATCCAAACCTCCCTTTTCTAAGGCACAGCGCCAGGGATTGGAGTGTGGACAGACACAGAGGGGTAGGAGCGGGAGGAAGCGGAGCAGATCAAACCCTCTCTTCTCTCCTATCTGTATATGGGGGGGGACCGTTAATGCCGGCTTTGGGGAGTGTGAAAGTGTGTAACACACACTCTCGGCTTAGACGACTGCAGCCAGCAGCCCTGCTGGGAGGCCATGACTCCAGTGTGAATGATGTGTGCAGGTTTCAGGCAGTTTGAAACCCGGACACATGATTCCAAACCCGAACTGTCTGGGTAAATCCCAGACAGGTGGCAACCCTAGTAGTAAGTGTGGTGTTTACTGACAAACAGCTAAAACAAGAACAAAAAAAAATAGCAGTATTAGCTTTAGCAGCCAATTAGATAATATTTTATTCTCTTCTGCTTTTGAGATAAAGATGCTGAAATCAGATTCTAAATCCAGCCAGGCTACAGAGGGGAACGATTATTACTGATTGTTAGTTATTACTAAGCACTTGTGTTAAAAGTAATAAATAGCTAATTTCACCTTGTCTGTGAGAATTACCCCTATGGGAGTGATTAAAACCTGGATTCTTTTAACTACAAACACTTGAAAAAATAATTAGAATGATGGAACCAGAAAATTGTCTGCTGCAGCATTCTGGAGGACTTTGCTGTGAAAATGAGCAACCCTTTGTTATTTATTTATGCAAAATTTAAAACGTGTAAAATGAAATCTTTGCTTATGTAATAAATCTGGTACACATACATGAGGTTAGTGGTGTACCAAGATTTGGGAGAATAGAGTCCCTTCTCACATGCAAGATAGCACAATGCAGGTAAACTGTAATCCAAGACAACCTGCACATGCCAAGCCTGATCCTGGCAACTAAAGCCGCGTACTTTCGACCATTTTTCATTTCCTGGGAAAAACAACGTTTTTCTTAACGTGATTCTTGTCAAGCCTGCCTTGCATACACACGATCGTTAAAAAAAAAAAATGCTCTAGCAAAGCGCGGTGACGTACAACACGTACAACGGCACTATACATTTGGATGGCACCACCCTTTGGGCTGCTTTTGCTGATTTTGTGTTATTAAAAGTTTGGTGAGAGACGATTCGTGATTTTTAGTCTTCGTGCTTTTCAGTCTGTTACAGCGTGATGAATGTGCTATCTCCATTACAAATGCTAGTTTTACCAGAACGAGTGCTCCCCGGTTAACCTATTAAACCACTATGTGATGAGGTTTTGGAGGGTGTGTGTGTGAGGGGGTTTTGGGGGGGTCGAGTTCCTGCACCCATTTTCTGAGAATAAACGCACTGGATTTGAATCCCAAAAATACGGCTGCATAGTGTCCAGGAAATGGTTGTGGTTCTAGGCTAAAAGAGTAAATATATATCCTTCAATGGCCTGTTTTAATTAGAAGGCTTAAAAACAGTCAATCATCTTTCACAACTTAATGTCACTGCGGGCTACAAAAGAGCTTACATTGCTTCCCCGTTTTCAGTTGATGACAGCTGGTGACAAGTATACAACTCCCACCAATAGGGCTTTAAACGACTGAGCTCCTCGTAAGTATTGTAACATTCAGTGGGCCCAGGATTAGTGTCCCCAATTAAGAGTATACTTGAGCACTCCTTTTTTGGCAATTTTATGGTTTCTACTTTATTCTGGTTCAGATGGTACTAGAAAAAGCCATGAAAATACTCATGCCCCTGGCTGTTTGACATTTGAATAAGTCCATCCTTCACAACACAACCACTAATAATACTCAGTGCTCTTTATCGAGGGCTGACTGCCTGAACTCTCCAGGTCCAGGGTTCTGGCTGGGTACAGGAGCTGGAGGGGCCACCACCACCAATGCAGTACTTTGGGGCCATGGCAGGAAAGAAGGAAGAAAGAATGAGGGAAAGTTGCCAGATGAGCCAGGGTCTCAGTCTCTGGCTTACCTGGCCCGGGGTGGGTTGTACCAGGTGGTTTGTGGCCAGCAGTCCTTAGGGCAGATGACAGAGAAGGCAGCAGGACTGTAGAAGATGCATTACTGATGGTGGTCTCCTTCGGGCTCTGGAGGGTCTCCAGAACCCAGTGTAGCTAAGTCCAGGAGTAGCTCATCCAGGAGAAGGGAATGTTGACACTGCAGGCAGATATTGGCAAAAAGGGAGGAGCAGAGCCCTGGAGGAGTGGTGGTGAGGTTGGTGTGCTGCAGGCATGGCCAGGAGAATAACAGCACTCCTTTCAGGGATCTCTGGCAGCAGCACTCTTCTCAATGTGGCGCCCAGGGGACATGCCCTCCCACTCCAGTTCCGGCCCTGCATCCTGGTGACCATTATGACCAAGGCTGTGAGAAAAAAGCAAAAAATTTGAGCTGTCATCAGAATAGAACTAGAAGGGAAATCTTTAAAAAAAGGACACTTGGTCCAGTGCCAACTGTCTAAGAGAGGATTCCCCACACTTTCTGTTTTGCCTAGAGTACAGGAGGTAAAGGGAAATCTTCCTAATATCACATTAATGGAGTGACATCTGGGAGCCTTGACCAATACCCTACTAGAATTGGCAGGGGACAGGCCTCCAAGATATTCTTATGGTCAGCCTGCTGGGGGAGGTGTTGTCGGGTGGAAGAACTGAATGATGGAGTGTTAGACTGTCGAAGGCCCTTGAGGGAGCCCTCTTTTCTGGGGGGGTGAACTTGGGTCTGGAGCTCAGGAGATGGGAGGGAGCCTCTCTCTATGCAGTCATTGAGAGGTGTCCTGGAACAGGAGCAGGAGAAGGACAGTGGGGAGCACTGCTAGGAAAATCATTCAGGAGGGATCCATGCCGGGGTCAGTGAGTGAGAAGCACAGTGAGAAGCTCTGGGAGAGACATGGCAGTATTGGATGTGAAGGGAGAGACTGTGGTGTTGTTGAAGTCAAGTTGCTCCAGCCAGGAGGGTTGGCAGGATTGGCACTGGACTTTCTGGGATCAGTAGTCCACCAAATATCAGTTGGCACAACTATTATTTTCTTCTAAAATGGTTGCTACAACTAAGGGGACTGGAGACCCCTGCCTGTAAATGGCTACTAGGAAGGTGTTGGGACTTATTCAGAGTGAGGCCTAACCATGTGATAATAGTGACAGGAATCTAAGATTGTACAGTGGAAAAATAAAGTGATCTCAAGTAGTGTGCTGGAGGAGATGTGAAGGCTGGGAGACTGTCAATTTAGATTCAACCATATTTAATTCAATCAAGCATGTTTATTCATTAGAGCATCCAATATCCCTGTTCCCCATCCAAGTTTGATCCCCTAAATAAAACAATAAAAACATATAAAGATTGTTTAAAGTGTGTCTGAAATGAATGTCTGACTCAGTGTTGCCAACCGTCCATATTTTTACGGACAGTTCGAAAAAACAGGCACTTTTTTTTCCCCATTCATAAATGTTCGTGGTTGTCGGAATGTGTCATTAAAAATAGCCGCGATTGGTTCGGTGTGGCACTGCAGAGGGGGATGTAGGCAGGGGAAGATTGGAGGCAGGGGGTGATACTGTAGGGTGACCAGACATCCCCAGTTTCAGGGGACAGTCCCCTGATTGAGGACACTGTCCCCGGACCAAGTCTGTCCCTGGTTTTGTCCCCAGATTGGATTTAATAGGGGGCAGGGGCAATTTCAAAGACAATCAGTGGAGGATTAAAATAAAAAAAAATAGAATCATACACCCCCACTCCGCCGTGCCTACTAGCATAGGGGGGTTGTATTTTTCTCATTATCTGTGCACCTTTATGATGATCATGTGCTGGTCGGAGCGGAGGGAAAATTTCTTCAGTTTCGGGTGCATGCCCATTCAGCTCCACTCGCATGTTCTTCTGCCTTGGCTCAAATCCTGGCCAGCCACCTGCCTATCCCCTTGCCTTTCTTGGCAGAGTGATCTTCCTCCACTCCCCATCAAGTAGTAGCCGGGGCCCGAAGAGTAAGACTTGAGAGGCTGTGAGGCGGGCGGCGATGGGCAGAGAGTCGCTGATTGTTGCCATTACTAGTAAAGAAAAAATATGTCCCCGGATTTAATTTTAAAAATCTGGTCACCTTATGTTAGTGGCAGGGGGTGATTGGAGGCAGGGGGTGTTGGTGGCACCGCAGAGGGTGGGGATGGAAACAGGCGTTGTTGGTGGCACCGCAGAGGGGGATGGAGGCAGGGGGAGATTGGAGACAGGGGGTGTTAGTGGCAGAGGGTGATTGGATGCAGGGTGTGTTGGTGGAACCGCAGAAGGTGAGGATGGAGACAGGGGTTGTTGGTGGCACCGCAGAGGGGGATAGAGGCAGGGGGAGATTGGAGGCAGAGGGTGTTAGTGGCAGGGGGTGATTGGAGCCAGGGGGTGTTGGTGGCACCGCAGAGGGTGGGAATGGAGACACGGGTTGTTGGTGGCACCGCAGAGGGGGATGGAGGCAGGGGGAGATTGGAGGCAGGGGGTGTTAGTGGCAGGGGGTAATTGGAGGCAGGGGGTGTTGGTGGCACCGCAGAAGGTGGGGATGGAGACAGGGGTTGTTGGTGGCACCGCAGATGGGGATGGAGGCAGGGGGTGATTGGAGGCAGAGGGAGATTGGAGGCAGAGGGAGATTGGAGGCAGAGGGAGATTGTGGCATCGCAGAGGGGGTGAAGGCAGGGGGCGTTGGTGGCAGAGGGGGATGGAGGCAGGGGTGATGTGACTAAATAATTTGCCCTTATTATATTAAAAATAACAAAATATGTTTTTTTTTACCTTAATATCGCATTGCTATTTGCCTAGCGTACTTGTTTGTAGCCTAAATACTGAAATGTGCACCTTAAAATGTAATTTTGTAACTTTTGTGAAATGCCAGTAAAAACGTGGCTGCGCCAGTAAATTTCGGGTGTCGTGCCAGTAAATTTCAATCTGGTAGGTTGGCAACACTGGTCTGACTAAGCAGAGTGACGCGTGGAACTACAGCACTCAGCGACCCCAAGAGGGCATCGCTACAGAGCTTTAGTATATAACCTCTACAAATTCTTGCTATTCTGGCCAAAATGATATATTAAACATAAAGGGTAATTGTATTTTCTAATTTTAGCACAGCATTTGGTTCTCCAACATTTCAGTTCTTCTACTAAAATTAGGTTAATAGTAAGTTAGCACATAATAGTATACTTGTATGACCATAAAACAATGGATGACTCTACTAATGCATTTCTTATTCATTTCTAACATTACAATTTACTTTGAAGGTCAATGATCTCTTTTCCCAAAGCCGTGTATCTATAGAAATGCTCTGCGTTGGTAAGTCTGTTAACATCTTCTGCATTATCTTGGCAGAAAGTACATGAAATAATGTGATTCCCAGAAAAGTGCCATCGGTAAATATTGCTGGTTTCTAAACAATATATTTGAAAGTGATCAGAAAAATGTTCCATGTGTTATTACTGAAGAACATCCGTTTCAAAATAATATATCATTAAAAAAAAACAAAAAAAAAAATAGTTGTTGGTTTGTCTGAGGCAAAAATTCTACCAGAATGCTTTGCAGCATTTGCAGCATTTGTGACTTGTTGTCAAAGCCCGAGGCATGTTTTCAGTTGCTGTAAAAGTAAGCTGAAAAAAAGTAAGCCACCAATTAGGAACCAGATTTTTTTTTGAATAAGGCCGAAAGGCTGTAGCCGCAGGCAACAAAATGTTGTCCTTTGTTGTGATGACATGTTGTCCTTCCTTACACCACCCGACTGTAAGTCTTCTGGAAAAATAAACTAAAACTACTAAGTAATAATTGTCTCAGCTCGTACACTAATGTCCATTTAAAGTGGATCTTCACCCTCCATGACAAGTTGCCTCCGATTCACCCCTCCCCTCCGCTGCACAAATCAGCCTTTTTTTATTTTTTTCAGGTACTGTATGCTTTTAATTTTTTAATTTTAAAGCTCTGGCCTGCCTGCTGTGCACATCATTCGCCTAGGCCAGGGATCTCCAAACTATGGCCCTCCAGCTTTTGCGGAACTACATGTCCCATGAGGCATTGTAAAACTCTGATATTCACAGACTTGACTGGGCATGATGGGAATTGCAGTTCCTGAACAACTGGAGGGCCATAGATTGCACTATGCCTGCACTGCCTCCTGGGATATGTAGGTTACACATCCCAGGAGGCTTAACCCTTCATTGATAAAGCAGGATGGGCGCAGGCCTAGTGGCATGTCACCTGGAGAGCCCACGTCTGAACCTGAACCAGAAGGGACCGATTAAGATGGCTGCACGGGACTGGGCGGGGGCAGAAGGAAAGCGGATTTCAACAGAACAACACTGGATCCGCTGGGTGGGTGAGTGCATTAAAGAACACAAACCAGCAAAGACCCAGCATGGAACACAAGCTATGATTTTGCGCGCATGCGCAGTGTACAGAACACCTTCAGGTAGCCATATTGCATTCCATTTTACAGAAAATTACAGATTGAAAAGAAAATGTATTTTTTTTATAAAATTAAATTACAATATGACGTGCGTCACAATTGTACATGCTATATTAATTTATTTTTATTTGCTAATTTATTTTCCCAGGAAAGTTGAGTTACCCTTTAATTGTGCAGGATTGGCAACAAGGATTTAAAAAAACTGGGGGGGAGAGGAGTGAAGATCCGCTTTAAGTAGTAAAGGACTGTGCTCACACACAGAAACTAGTCAGAGAGAGGCAAAATAAAAGGGAGATATTACTGAAGCCTGCCCTTGTTTTTAGTGCAGGTTAGAAAATGAAAACGAATATTGGCCCGATTACCATGGGTAATCACAGTATATTTCCTTACCAGCATAGGTTTTATGAATTTGACCCATGACTTATCAGTGCAACCAAAAACCTCTTGTTAATATAAAGGAAGAGAGAATCAGACATCAGTGGATGGCTTCTGAACTCCTATTGGTCCCTTAGTAAAGTGCAAGGGTTCTTCAAAAAGTTTGCACACTTTTTATTAAGAATTTAAAAAACAAATGACATCACTTTTCTACCTTCCTTTGCAATCTATTTTTAATGCCATCAGCAAAACTCCTCCTGCCCTTGCCCTTTCCAACGCAAATATAAAAGTGTGGACATTTTTTGAAAACTCCTCGTAAAAAGGTGATTACAGAATACAACTAATGACTTTTAGAGTTTGGCCATGTAAACTTTAGTGGTCTGTGGAATAGCTGTAAGCCATGAACAGCGCTCAATCATCACCATTAAACAAAATTCACAACCAACGTCTGAAAAAAAATGAAGTCCACCTACAAATTGCATTACTCTCAGCAACATTTCCAAAATGTGTCCCTTTTAACAAATGACACTACAAAGTTCCAGTGGCGGTTGGTGTTTTTTTCTTTAAAAGGGGCAGCAAACATCCTCCCCTGGTCGTTTGGTCGGTGGTGGCGGAAACCCCCCATCATCAAAGCCCTGCACTTACCCCTTCAAGGAAGCGTTTGGGCCGTGTGTCCTGTGGCTTTTGTCCTCCTCCTGTGGTGTGGATCACTGCGCCTTCCACCGTGCATCCTCCTCCTCCTGGGCGTCCAATAGGGTCGCCTGAAATTTCAGCCAATCGGGAAACGGGTATCATACCTTTTTGATCGGCGAAGAGGCGATTCAGTGTATGTGCTTTGAACTCCCCGGTAACTGTTTTCCAGTGTATAGGCATTAGGCTTGCAGTGATCAACATGAAGGGTATATGTGTTACCCCCTCAGTGACTAGTATCGAGTGTCCTTCAGCAATTCTGTAAATACCAGTGCCACACATTACAGAGACACACATCCACACACAATAAGATTACTAGCTATCCTATTTTTAATTTTTTTTTTTTTGCATATTTGTTTTACTTTCTACATTTTATTTATTCACTGCACATTATACTTTTTGCTTTACTATGTATTTGGTATTTTAAAATCATGCATGTTTTTTGTATGTATTCTATGTGCCAGACCGCATGCATATTTATTTTATAATGTAATACAGTACACAAAATACATATAGTTCACCACTGTAAACATGTATCCTACTTTATATCACTTTACATGTACACCATTTCACAAAACACTGCAGATATGACTGTATAATGATGACCATATCCTCTGGACACCCACGCCTCATTCTTCAGCCTGAGAGTTTCACTCTTTTCCCCAGACTGATGAACACTTTCTGGACCTTACTCTGTAGACCACTTTTCTTTGTCACAGACTGGTAGATGCATCCATGGATTCATTGTAGACCAACAGCCCCACTCCTTCGTCTCAGACTGATGGACGCATCTAGGACTCTATAGACCAACAGCCCCACTCTCCTTTGTCCCAGACTGATGGACGCATGCAGGACTCTGTAGACCAACAGCCCCACTCTCCTTTGTCCCAGACTGATGGACGCATGCAGGACTCTGTAGACCAACAGCCCCACTCCTTCGTCTTAGACTGATGGACGCATCTAGGACTCTATAGACCAACAACCACACTCTCCTTTGTCCCAGACTGATGGACGCATGCAGGACTCTGTAGACCAACAGCCCCACTCCTTCGTCTTAGACTGATGGACGCATCTAGGACTCTATAGACCAACAACCACACTCTCCTTTGTCCCAGACTGATGGACACATGCAGGACTCTGTAGACCAACAGCCCCACTCTCCTTTGTCCCAGACTGATGGACGCATGCAGGACTCTGTAGACCAACAGCCTTACTCCTTCATCTCAGACTGATGGACGCATCTAGGACTCTATAGACCAACAACCCCACTCTCCTTTGTCCCAGACTGATGGACGCATGCAGGACTCTGTAGACCAACAGCCTTACTCCTTCATCTCAGACTGATGAACGCATCTAGGACTCTATAGACCAACAGCCCCACCCCTTCGTCTTAGACTGATGGACGCATGCAGGACTCTGTAGACCAACAGCCCCACTCTCCTTTGCCCCAGACTAATAGGCACATATTGAACCCTACTTTGTAGACTGAAAGCTCTGCTTTCCTGTTTCCACACTGGTAGACATATCCTTGGCCCTACTCTTCATACTGCCAGCCCCACTCTCCTTGGTCCCAGACTGATGGACACATTTTGAACCCTACTTTATAGACTGACAGCCCTGCTTTCCTGTTTCCACACTGATGGACAGATCCTTGATCCTACTACTTGAGCACTAAGCTAAAATCCTACCTTTATCCGAGTTCTCTATAATTTTCTGCCCCTAAATCTTAGGCCTCGTACACACGAGGGGATATGTCCGCTGAAAACGGTCCGATGGACCGTTTCAGCAGACATCTCCGCTCGTGTGTATGGGCTAGCGGACAGATTTCTCCACCCGACAGATTTCAAAGCATGCTTTGAAATCTATCCGGTGGGAATCTGTCCGCCCGACATGTCTGCTGGTTAGTACACTTACCAGCAGACATGTCGTCCCCCACCGCCGCCGCGCCGCCGCCGAATGGATTCGGCGCATGCGCGGAAGTGTTTAACTTCCTGGTGCGGTGACGTGGCGGTGACGTGGCGGCGTCAACGTCACCGCCGCGTCACCGCCACGTCACCGCGCCGTCCGGCGGCGGGGAATTTGATCCGATGGTGTGTACACGCCATCAGATCAAACTCCCGATCGGACATATCCGATGGAAATGGTCCGCGGACCGTTTTCATCGGATATGTCCGATCGTGTGTACGAGGCCTTACAGAACTGAGTAAGAACATACACATTAGAATTCCCGAACGTTGTTCTGTGTAACCTCATCACTCTGCATCCTGCATCACCAATTACATTCAGTCTTTCAAGGCAGCTTTGAATCTAATTGCTTACTGTAAGAAACATTTTAGTAGAATTTTTTCAGTGGCCTGCTGGGTTATTTCAGAATTACAAGCAGGTGTGTTCCAGGATCACCAGCATATATGCAGCACCCTACTAGGTAGGTTACTAGGATGATGATAGATGCATTTAGTTATTTTTGGCTCCTCTGTAATCTTTGGAGCAGATGTTAATTGCTTTGGGCTGTTCTATATCTCACAGGCCGCAGGTTTGCTTCCCACTGCATTCTAGACATTTCCATAACATAGGGGGCTGGGGGAGTCAAACGGACAGCTTGATTATTTATTGTGCTGCAACCAAACCCTCTGGAGGTGCGTCCAGTAGGCGTTTTAGGGATCTGTAGTTCCCAGCTTCAGGGGCTGCTGCTTTATTGAGACAGTTCTGCTGGAGTGTGCTGATGTTTACAGAGGTTGCAGCTATAGCATATCTGGGGGACCAACTACTAATTATCTTTGAAGCGAACTAAGCAGTTTTACCTCAGAATCCAGTCAGGAACAGGGCAGTCTTAATGCATGGGCACACCTGGGCAGTCCGCAGGGGCCCAAGGTGCATGAGGGCCCCGTGATAATATTTCATTAGCTCATACTTGCCAACTGTCCAGGGTTTTCTAGGACAGTCACACTTTTTACTAGCTGTCCCAGGATGGCTGTGTCCTGGGCAGCATCCTGGAACCTGTACTGTGCCCTCCTGATCACAGTACTGCGCCCTCCTGACCCCTCTTGTACTGTGCCCTTTTTGTTGATTACTCTTTGATTTATGGCCTGTTTTCATATTATTTGAAATTGATTTGATTAAAAGTAGTAATAAATATATGTTTATGCCCATTGGGGGTGTCGGGACTGACTTTAGAATTCAGCACACTTAACAGGTTTTCATGCCTCTATTGTTAGGGTTTAGTAATACAGGGTAACCTATGCAAAATAGAGTGGGGATTGTTAATCTTTATTGAATACTTTCTATGTATTGTGTGGTTTTCATGCTGCCCCAGTATGGTCTGGTGGCAATAAATTGTATTATATTGTACTGTACTGCTCTTCAATAAAATTCATTTAAAATTAAAAAAAATATATATATATATGTTTAATTCTATCAATTATTTATACCTTAATTTTTAAGAGTAGGTACGTAAATTAGAGGAGGCTAGTAAGGTGACCAGATTTTTTTAATGAAATCCAGGGACATTTTTTTTTTTTTTTACTAGTAATGGCACCAATCAGCGACTCTCTGCTCATCGGCTCACAGCCTGTCAAGTCTTACTCTCTGGGCCCCGGGGCCTACCGGCTGGGGAGCAGAGGAATATCATTTCACCAGGGAAGGCAAGGAGATAAGCATTCAGGCAGCTGGCCGGGACTGGAGCCAAGGCAGAAGAACATGCGAGCGGAGCTGAATGGGTATGCACCGGAACCAGCACATGATTTTTAGAAAGGGGCACAGAAAATGGAAAAAAATACACCCCCTAGTAGAAGTGGCGGAGTGGGGGGTAATTTAGAATTATTCTTATTAATTCTGCACTGACTGACTTTGAAATTGCCCCAGCCCCTGTTCAAATCCAATCTGGGGACAAAACTGGGGACAGACTTGGTCCGGGGACAGTGTCCTCAATTCGGGGACTGTCCCTGGAAACTGGGGATGTCTGGTCACCCTATGTAAGGGCCCCAGTGCATTACGTTGTCCAGAGGCCCATGATGCTGTTAAGACGGCCCTGGTCAGGAGAACTCACTGAAGAGTGCCTGGTGAAAGCTGGAAGGAGTGTAGCTGCCCTGGGACATTGTGAGTACTGACCTGAACTCAGGATCCTACTGACTGTGTGCTGTTTAACTTTTAGGGTGCAAGGAGTAGCTTTCTCTCTGAGACAGATTTTACAAGGTTTCCGTCATGGCCTTCACCTTTGTTTCTGTCTTAAAGACTGTTCAATGAAGTTTCACCTAGTGTCCTCCTGTTACAATACAAGTCAGCATTTTTGGAGTATCCCATACTATCCCCAACTCCTCTCCTGTTACAAGTTCTACAAGCAATAAATCATAAAAAGACACCTCCAGACTGTATATTGGAGCCAGACCAGCATACTAGTAAAAAGGAAAACCATATGGAAATTTGGTATTAGAGGTAAATATTATTCCTATAATTTTGTAATAATATGTGTGTATTAGTTAAAAGTATATTCTCTATGATTTCAGTACATTATTTTAAGAGCAGCAAATTAATAACTCAGGTTCAGCAGTAGTTATGGTATTTAGAAAGTATTCATTAAGAAATCATTCCTGAAATTGGATGGGTTTATAATTTATACTCATTTTGTTTCATTGATTGTCCCATAATTCACATTTGTGTATTTTTCCATTTATAAAAATGTACAGTAAAACCTTGGTAACTTGGTTTGAGAGCATTTTGCAAGACAAACAATATGTTTTAATAAATTTTGCCTTGATATACAAGCGATGTCTTGATATAAGAGTAGCGTCATGTCACAACTGAGTATAAAAGATAAGAGAGGCGCCTCTAAGTGTAGCAATATGGTTACATTTAAAGTGGAGGTTCACCCAAAAATCAACTTTCTGCCATTAGATCAAGACATCGCTTGTATATCAAGGCAACATTTATTAAAACATTTTGCATGTCTTGCAAAATGCTCTGAAACCAAGTTACTCTCAAACCAAGGTTTTACTGTATATTTTTTTAAGTGTAACTCCAGCCAAAAAATCTATTGTTAAGCTATTTGGATAGCATAGGTATAACACCCCTGTAACGTTGTTTTGCTGTATGTGCCCCTGTTCGGAAGATTTCACCTCACTTTCTGTGCCTAGTACAACTGGATTCAGAAAATGTTGGGTTGTTGTGCAAACAAGCCTTGGTGATAAAGCTTCAGTGGAGGTACCTTTTTCCAATAATAACCAAGTGAATTTCCCTTCCAGGGGTAGATTTCCTCTCACTTCCTGTTGTCTCCCTCTGATTGTAAGTAGGAGTCGTTTGTAAGTCGGATGTTTGTAACTAGGGGACCGCCTGTATTAGGGGTCTTCAAACTTTCTAAACAAAGGGCCAATTTACTGTCCTCCAGACTTTAGGGGGGGGGGGGGCAAAATGTCCCAGCATCAGTGGGAATACACAATCCCCCATCATTGGTGTTATTGGGAGGAATTGTGCCCCATCATTGGTGTCATTGGGCTCCATCGTTGGTGTTATTGGGAGGGATTGTGCCCCATCATTGGTGTCATTGGGCTCCATCGTTGGTGTTATTGGGAGGGATTGTGCCCCATCATTGGTGTTATTGGGCTCCATTGTTGGTGTTATTGGGAGGGATTGTGCCCCATCATTGGTGTTATTGGGAGGAATTGTGCCCCATCATTGGTGTCATTGGGCTCCATCGTTGGTGTTATTGGGAGGGATTGTGCCCCATCATTTGTGTTATTCGGCTCCATTGTTGGTGTTATTGGGAGGGATTGCGCCCCATCATTGGTGTTATTGGGAGGAATTGTGCCCCATCATTGGTGTCATTGGGCTCCATCGTTGGTGTTATTGGGAGGGATTGTGCCCCATAATTGGTGTTATTGGGCCCCATTATTGGTGTCCTTGGCAGGAACTGTGCTCCACCATTGATCGTTGATGGAGCACATTAATGTCAATGAATAAAATAGCACCCCAAAGGCCACATACAAGCAAGCAAAGGCCCAGATCCGGCCCCCGGACCCCAGTTTGGAAACCACTGTTCTTTATGGAGGAGTGAAAAACACTTTTGCTTTGCATTCATTTTTAAAAATAACCCTATTGCTATTGTGTTATGATTATTTCTTTTTATTTGCTTTTTATAGCACCATCATCTCCTATCATGCTTTACAAAGCAACAGAAGACAATGAAAGGTAGTACAAGTAATATAACACATCCGATGTTCCTGAGGCTAGTAGTTCATACAATTGTTTAGCACACATACTGTAGCAATAAGGAAAAACAATAACAGAGAGACTCCAGTCCATATTAACTTAGAATCTAGATGGATAAGAGAACTATTTTGTTTGCAATCACATTTAATATATTTTTAGCATTATTTTTGGGGTATTTTTCAATTGCTTTCTTCTTATATTACATTGAACAACTGCTCTGTGAACCTTTTTATATGCTTTATTTTGCGGCTCCAGAGTTCCTGGCCTCCGGCAAAATGATTGCAAGGTAAGATGTGTATATAGATTACAATTACCGCTGACATCTAAACAACATTAACAAAGGCTCTATTGGATTTTTACTAGTAATCAAAGGTCATATTATTAAAAGCATACAAAACATCATGAGTATAGCAATAAATCACTTCCAAGTGCTAAACATCATTTTTGTTGAGAAAAAAATCTTGAATCAGTACGCTGAACGTTTTCTGCTCAGCCTTTAGTTACAATGATGCCACGCTGCTTCCTTCAATTGTAAAACCTGAAAAATGTTTTTTTTTTTAATGTCTGATATTTCACTTTTTTTTTTTTATATAATCTTTATTTTGCAAATTTTCAGGGAAAAAATCATACAAACAGACAGCCAACATGGCACGTAAAGAGAAGGGGTACAAAGACAACGCATGGTACATCAGATCCTTTACAGGAACATTAGGATCAGCTGGGGCAAAATACAATCCCAGGGTGCGCCCGCATTTAATGGCATGACGGGAGGAGAGGCAAACAAAATATGAAATACAATATATCTCCACTCTATCGTGGAACACCTCCGCTGCCACACCCTGGCACACCCCTGTGAGAGAAAGCACCCCCCCTCAGGTAGCAGCAGGCGGTGCCTATCTCTAGTACCCGATTCACGTGCAGCATGGAACAGGGGGGGGGGGTAAGAAGGGGAGACACAAGGGGACGGAGAGCAGAGAAAAGAGCCACAGTCCCTCCAGCATGCATCAGAAAGAGCAGGGTAAATTTTAGCAAGCTTGGAGGGAACCCTGTACCATCTGGTCAGGACCTTGTAGCTATTTTCCTGCATCCTTGTGTCCACCGTGCTCGAGTGTGGGAGCCTATATATGTGATCCAGCTGAGGCTTGGAGAAGACGCACCCGAGGTCCCCCTCCCACTCCCGTATAAACCCCGGTTTCCCCTCAACATGTAGGGATTGTATCAGGGAGTACAATAGGGAAATAGCATGAGGGACCGCGGCAGGGGACATACAGAGCCGCTCAAAGGGAGACGCTAAGGCCGGTGACCTAACCCCCCGGGGCAGAGTGGTAAGGAAGTGTCTGATTTGCCGATAGCGCCAGTCATCCATGGGAAATGAGCCATACCGTTCCCGCAATGTGGCCAAAGGCAGCACACCCTGGTCCTGGGCAAACCGGCCACATCTGGACTCCCCATCCGCCGCCCACGTCCGGAAAAAGGAAGGGTGTTCCCCCGGGATGAACCAAGGGAAGCCACTTAAAGGCGCAAGTGGGGAGGTCGGCAGCGCGAGCTCCCCATCCTTGTTAAGAACATCCCAGAGCGCCAGAGCGTGAGTAGCCAGCGGGGAGACCAGCGCCGACAGACCCCTATTTTCCTTAGGCACCCAAGGGGCGTGGGACAGGTTTCGTCCTGCCAGGAACTTGTCGAGGGCAACCCACAATTTGTGCTGCACCCCGTGATACCAATCCAAAATGCGCTGCAGGGCTACAGCTTCGTAGTACCTGCGGATTACCGGGACTCCCAGCCCACCCGCCGATTTTGGGCGCTGTAGTGTGCGGAGTGCCAGCCGAGGGCACTTCCCACTCCAAATATACTGAATGAATAAACTATTGAGACTTGAGAAGAAGGCCCTGGGCAAATCAATCGGCACCATCTGTAGAAAAAACAAAATCCTGGGGAGTACATTCATTTTCAGCACACTGACTCGGCCCATCCAAGAAAACGCCACTTTGTCCCACCTCTTTAGGTCCAATCTAATAGCAGAGAGTAGTGGCGCGAAATTGCAACCATAGAGTTGAGAGCAATTGGCGGGTAGGTGGATCCCTAAATACTTCAGCGATGAGTGGCACCAAGTAAAGGAGAAGGCAGACTGCAGCTGATTACGAAGGCCCGGGGTAATATTTAACGATAGGATCTCTGACTTGGAATAATTTATCTTAAAATTAGACAGGAGATTGAATTCACCCAACTCTGCCATGATGTTAGGCAGCGAGATCAGTGGGTCGGAGACGTAAAATAACACGTCATCCGCATAGGCAGATAATTTGTGTTCCCTCGGGCCTACCGTAAAGCCTTTAATGCTGTCATTGAGGCGAATCCGATTGAGCAATGGTTCGAGCGTCAAGGCAAATACCAGGGGTGATAAAGGACACCCCTGACGCGTCCCATTGCCAATCGGAAAGGCGTCCGACAACAGCCCATTCACCTTTACCCGAGCGGATGGAGAACTGTACAAAGAGGAGATCCAGGCCAGCATATTAGGGCCTAGGCCCAGCCTGTTCAGAACTATAGTCATGTACGTCCAGTCCACCCGGTCAAATGCCTTTTCGGCATCAGTCGAAAGCAAGAGACACGGGTGTGTTGTCGCCTGCGATTCAACCCAGTGGATCAACTGGAGCGCCCTATTGGCATTATCCCTAGCCTCCCTGCCCATGATAAAACCTGTTTGGTCGGGATGGATAACCGAGGGCAGTACCGGCTTAAGTCTATTGGCCAAAATTTTGGCCAATATCTTAATATCCGTATTTAAAAGGGATATGGGTCTGTAGCTGCTTGGTAACGAATGATCTTTACCCTCCTTTGGCAGAACCGATATGTGCGCCGCTAGCGCCTCTGGTGGCATGGCCGTTCCTGAGGCTAGTGCGGTAAAGTAGGCACACATGGGCCCTGACAATATGTCCACATATTTTTTATAATACGCGTTCGTATACCCATCCGGGCCCGGGCTCTTCCCATTGGGGAGGTCTTTGATTACTGCCTGGATCTCCGCTACGGTAATAGGTGCATCAAGCTGTTTGCCCGTTGAGGCCTTCAGCTGTGGAAATTGTGCCTCCGTGAGGTACTGGTGAACCCGCGCCACCCGTTGTGCTTCCGAGACTCCGGGTAACGTATCCGGAAGATGATACAACTGGGCATAAAAGTCTTTAAACGTCGCCGCAATTTTGGACGAGTGTACCACCATCGCCCCCGTCGCAGACTTAAGTTTATGAACATGTCCCGCCTCTCGCTGCCCCCTTAGGGCCCTGGCCAGCATCCTCCCACATTTATTCCCAAATTCGTAGAACTTGTGAGTCAGGTATCGCAGCCGCGCCCGAATTTTGGAGTCCAGCAGGTCCGCCAAGGCCTGACGAATGGAGGCCAGCTCCGCCGCCACCACCGGGGAAACCTTTTTTTTGTGGGTGAGTTCCGCAGCTCGCAGTTTGGCTAACAGGGCTTTCAATTCACCCTCCCGAGCCCTCTTCAAACGCGCCCCCTGGGATATCAGCTCTCCCCTAACTACCGCCTTGTGGCCCTCCCAAATGGACCCCATGCTTACCTCCCCAGGAGTATTTTCTGCAAAATACAGGGATATGGTGTCTGAGATTTGCTGGAGAGCGACGGCATCATCAAGGATGCCATCGTTCAAGCGCCAGGTCCACGTCCGTGCCTCTACCGAGAGGGAGTGCAAGGAGATGGATACCGGCGCGTGGTCGGAAATGGTAATGGATCCAATGGAGGCACTGGTTAATGAATCGAGGGAGAACTGGTCCATCAACAGGAAGTCTATACGAGTATAGACATTGTGTGTGGCTGAGAAATAGCTATAATCCCTGTCAGTAGGTCGGAGCAGCCTCCAGCAGTCCACCAAATGTCGAGACTGCAGGGACTTTCTGAAGCGCCTCAGGAAGGCAAATGAGTGCACCGACCGGCCGGAGGAAGTATCCACCAGAGGGTCGGGGCAAACATTAAAGTCTCCGCCCAGGATGAGAAGGCCATCCCGAAAGGTAGACAAGGACTCCAGTACGGATTCTAAAAGGCAATTTGGCCAGTGTTCGGGGCGTAGATCGTAGCGAGGGTAAATTTACGACCAGAGATGGTGCCCTTGACAAACACAAAACGACCCTCGGGGTCCAGCAACTGGTCCACCAGGACGAAGGGACAATTTTTGTGGATCGCTATAGCAACCCCCCCGGACTTGGGACGAGGGGAGCTGCTAAGGAACCAGGATGGGAAGAGGTGTGTGGGGAGGCGGGGGATCGAGTCAGTGCGGAAATGCGTCTCCTGTAAAAAAAGAATACGTGCCCCCATGCGTTTCATCTCAAGCCACAACTTACTGCGTTTCATCGGGGAGCCCAGGCCACGAACATTATAGGAGACGACTTTCAAGTCAGCCATAACCGGAGATCAGGAAGAAGCGCCGACGACCCACGGACGAGAAGGGGGGCCAACCACCCGTACGTCTCTGCCATCAGCCTGGAGCACACAGATAAGCCTAGGGAATAGAGCATAGTTACAGCAGGTGAACCACACACAAAACATAAAAGCAAGAGTACAAAAAAAACAGGGAACATAAAAACAAAAACAATGTAAAATAACAAGCCCAAAAGGGCGCAACCTAGTGCAATAGTACCACCAGTCGGGTGCCGCCCCCGCCTCCCAGGAGCTGAGAGACGGCGGCGGCCAGCGAGCAGAGGTATTCCCAAAAAAGGGAGCATAACTCCAGGGGAGTCGACCTATTGGGGGGTTAGTGACACGGCACAAAGAGCGAGTCCGTCACGGGACCCGCGATTTGTCAGAACAAAAAACAAAAAAAAAATATTTATAGCAATCCCTGAGCCCAGGGGAGATTTATGCAACGGCGGCTGGGGGGAGACAGCTACAACAGTGCCACAGGGTGGTTCAGCGACCCAGTCCATCAGAAGCATCAGATCTCACTGCCCCCTGTGGAGAATGGGGGAGCGGGGTGTGTCCAGGCGGGCCCCTCCTGGGGCCACGATGTCGTTTGCGGCGACGGGCAGGGAGCCACGGTTCAGGGCGGTTAGGCAGGGGTATGGCCGGTGACGACCTCCAATCCGGAATGTCCACTTGAGGTAGTCCTAGGGACTCCAGGAACCGTGGTAGATCATCTCTGTTGCGTAGCACATGCGACCGACCATCTTTAGTCACAGAGAGGCTGAACGGAAAGCCCCATCGGTACGTCAGCTGGGCCTCCTGCAGGACCTCCAGAAGGGGCCTGAGAGCACGGCGCTGCATCAGTGTACGCCTGGACAGGTCCGGGAAGAACGACAACTTTGCACCATCAAAGTCCACATATCTGACCCCCCTGACCTGATTCATAATGCGTTCCTTGAGGGAATACTTGTGTAGCTTACAGATAATGTCTCGTGGCTTGTCAGGATCTTCTGAGGGAGGGCGTAGAGCTCGGTGCGCCCGGTCAATTTCAATGTGGTCTGGGGCATGACGACCCAAGATCTGTTTAAAGATACCCTGTAAAGTAGGGACAATATCCCTCGGACCTGTCGCTTCAGGTAGGCCTCTGACACGGATATTAACTCTGCGGCTCCTGTTCTCAAAATCGTCCATCTGATCAATCAGGGCCTCAATCCTGCGGTCTTGCCTCTCACAGTGTTCAGTAAGAGCCTGTAAAGCAGGGGCAGTTTCTTCCCAGTGCGTCTCTAGTGTTTCCACTCTACCCCCCAGATGAGCTGTATCAACCTGCAGGTCTGCAATGTCCTGCCTCAGGGCCTTCTCCACCGTCTGAGCGAACCGCTCTAAGTCGGCCTTAGTGGGGAGGGAAAGCAAGTGGGAGCGGACATCCTTATCCATCCATGGATCGTCCCCCGATCCAGGCTCATCAATGCTTTCAGAGCCGGATGGGGACGGGGAGTGAGGCTGGGCAGAGACATGCACCAGAGGGGAGCTAATGGGTGATGGAGGCCTAGCAGCGTGGGAGCCGAGCGCCATCTTGGCTGTACTTGCCGGGTCACTGCGGGCTCCAAAGAAGGCGTCCAATGATCCGGATCGTCCCCGCGATGTCCGCTGAGGCTGCGGGGACGTCTTACGTTTTGATGGCATCTCGTGCCGCCGAAAACCCCCCAGGGAATCCGCCGTATGCAGTGCGGAAGTGCGCGGGACTCACGGAGCTCCGAGAGAGCACGTCCTCACACGATCATGCCGTGGCCACGCCCCCCTGATATTTCACTTTTACAGATCTGCCTGTTTTATAGTGCTTTTATTTTTATTTTTTTACCAGCAGACAACAGAGATATATTTTTCTGCCCCTAAATGACCCTCTATGTTAGCCTATGTGTCCATGAACATAAAGGTGTTTACAGGTGTTGGCCGTGACCTGCGTGTCTCCCAGAAGACAGTGGGGGGGATGCAGAAGGTGCTGTAAATGGCGCAGATGCTCGCTGGTCTATGCCCAAAAGTGTGAGCAAAATATCTGTGTTAGACGGGTATCTGCTCCCCCCTCCCTCCTGAAAGGTGCCAAACGTGACACCGGGGGGTCCTGAAAAGCAGAAGTTCCATTTTTGGGTGGAACTCAGCTTTAAGGTTTAACCTCATATTATATGGTTTTTGTAAATCTGAAGGAAAAAATCTACAGGAAATTATATATTGTGTATCCAGCTTTATTCTCTCGGTTAGGGGGCAACTAGGGACATGAATCTAAGTGCAACAAAATAATGTTTAGGAGAGGAGTGTTTGGTCAGACAAAAAGCCTGACGTACCTAAATGCGTGTAAATGCATCTAAACGCATTTAGCTCTTGAGCTTTCATGCATTTCATTGGCCAGAATAAGTAAATACTGATCAATAAAATGAAATTAATACTGGCCAATGAAATGAACACATCTAAACGCCTATATGCTGCTTTTCTCCTATCAGGAGCATGGAGTTCAGAAGAGCCTAGTGTGTGTAGCACTACCCCCGGAGGAGCTGCTGGTTTGTTTTGGGTGGCATGTTACCTCTGTGACTCCACCGTCCAGGGTAGTTGACGAGCGCCGTAGTAATGCAATGTCTTGTGCTTTTATTTACCCAACAAGGTAAAACAGTTGAACTTGGTGAAGAATAGAAGAATAGCAGAGATGGAGAACACAGATTTAGGTGTATGTAAAGGGAAACAGTCCCGCTTCCAATGACAAACTTTCACTTCACCACTCCAGCCGGAATGGGTATAGCGAACCTGGACAGGCCTCTCTCACAAGCCTGGCAGTCAGAATGACACTCGAACTTGGGGTTAAGTCTCTGCCACAGACCCTCCCAATGGTTGCAGAAAATGGTGGTCTGAAGTCCTCCCGATTGGACTCAACACCTGGATCTCCGACTGATAGGTGACCAACATCCTCCAGCCTCTCAGTGTCCGGTTCCCGGGTATTGTTATAATAAAATGTGCTGGTCATGTTAAAGCCTTAAAAATTAACTTTTAGTGAAATTTTTTGGGATTAGCTCTAAAATCATCTTATGGTACCATTCCTATTATGGTCAGGCCCCTATTGGAACACCAGCCTCTCTTGGTACTCCTGAGGCAGACTCTCCACCTCGCTGTGCCCGAACAGCTTCCTCCAACAGGCCCATTACAACCTCACGGACAGCCTATTACCCAGGACCTCTTTAGGCCCATTACCTCACTGGCCCAATACCTTACTGGCCCATTACAACCTCACTGTGTACCAGTCGATTACTGCATCTATTTTTTAAAACTGTCGGCTTCCTCCTGGTCCCGCGGGATAGGCGTTTGACCGAGTGTTCCGTGTTCTTTCATCCTCAGCAGGTCCGTGATCAAATGCTTTGGGCCAACGTGGTCCTGAAGCCAGGATCTCTGCTGAGAGGGGTAGCAAGTGCACCCTGGCCAAAAATGTAATGGAAGGTATCTTTCTCCATTTGCCGATTGTAGTTCCTATACTTTGGGTGCAGTGTTAGGCATATATATTTTGTTTATTTTTGATTAAAGAGTTTCTAAACTTTCCTCATTTAATTTAGGTCATTTAGAACTGCTTCCCCATTGCAAAGATTCACAATTCCTTCCTGTCTCAAAAACCACTATCAAGGTGGGCACTTGGATAGGGACACTAGAAAAAAAAAAATAAAAAAAAAAGGAGGAAAAAAAATAAAAAAGATTGACGAGGCTTTAAAGAAGACCTAGGAAGCCTATATTAAGGCTTGCCTGGTGATATCTCCCAAACATCTGCCCCATAAATATGCGGCCCCTCCCCATGTGCCGCTGCCACTGTGCCGTTGCACAGCGTGGGAGTGAATTGCGGCTTCGGCCAATCACAGAAGCCTCCTCCTGAAAAGTCGACGGGAAGAACCGCTGCGGGGGCCAGGTAATACATAATCGCTACATGTGCATGCCTTTGCCTTGAGGTTTTTTCCTTTCAGTTTATTTAGGGTTGTCTTCCTCTTTAATGCCAAACAGCCTGTACGGCGGCAGGTTCCTATTTTTTTCACCGAGCAGCCTGGATGCCCGTCGGGTGCGCAGACCCGTGATCGCTCGTTACAGAGCGAGAACCGGGAGCTGTGTGTGTAAGCTCCCGGTCCTGTCAGGGGGAAGTAGATCTTGAACAGAAGAACCATGAGGCCACCCCCCCATCTAGAACACCCCCAGGGAACACACTTAACCCCTTCCTCGCCCCCTAGTGTTAACCCCTTCTCTGCCAGTGGCATTTTTATAGTAATCAAATGCTTATTTTTGTCAAAAGTGTCCGAAGTGTCCGCAGTGCTGAAAAAAAATCCCAGTGTAAAAAAAATATATTAATAAAAATGCCATAAAACTATCCCCTATTTTGTAGTTCTTTGCAAACCAATCAATGCCATTGTGAAGAAGTACATGCAATTTCAAAAAGTAAAAAATATTAATTTTTTTCTGCATTTTTGTTTTTCATTAAAACCACAGAGGTAATCAAATACCACCAAAAGAAAAATGGAAAAAAAAAACTTTAATCGCACGACCGCGCAAAGTTAAAGTGACGCAGTGCCGAATCACAAAAAGTGGCCAGGTCTTTGACCAGCAATATGGTCCGGGGGCTGAAGTGGTTAAAGCTGAACTCAAGGGGAACTCTTCAGTTATCCTTGTGCTTGGGCTCTCCCTTACACTGCACACATGTATGTTTTGTCTAAGGTACCAATAAAAAGCAGTTCTACTTATGTTTTACCAAAAGCTGGGTACATACACTTTTTTTTTTCGTTCAGTGTGCCGACTGAACAAAAAAAAATGGATCCTCCATTCACACAAGCAAGATAGATGAAGGGACTCTCACAGCAGGGACTCTTCTGCTGTCAGAATACACTGATCAGGCCTGCAGCCGTTTGGCTACAGAAGCTGATCGAATGAAGGTTTACTAACAGTCTCATTAAGCATTAGTTGATCCACTGACTTCTGCAGGACCAGGAAAGGCCACATACAAGCTCGACCTGTCCCTGCTGAACTGACAGAATTTTGATCTCTGTGTACCAACATGCTCCCACAATCTTCCTCCTCTCCATGCGACCGGTCCCCTGAAGTTGTTTCCTTTTCCTGCACCATTGGTTACATACAGTATTTACATAGTTAATCTGGTTAAAAAAGGATAAAAGTCCATCCAGTTCAACAAAAGGAGAAAAGAAATCTGACATCATTGCAGTCCTGCATTGTAATTGGGGACACAGAGGGCCCAGCCAAAAGCCAAAGCATTGGAGAGAGGAGGAGAGTGCGGGTTGTTGATAGAATGAGGGAAAGGGCACAGAGGAGACAAGAACATGCATTAAACCATTAAAGCCCCACTACAAAAATAACTTTTGGTTTTTCCCGGAGTGCAGATTTTAAGATCTCATTAAGTATGCTTTGGAAAAAAAAAGGAAATTTGTGCATACTTTATAATTCAGCTATTAGTTACCCTGAGTGATTCAATTTAAGGCAATTCTTTGTTCACATAGCTTTTATCTTCTGCAATAGCCACCAATTTTTCTATTTCCCTTGAATATTCTACTCTGAATAGCAAATTTATTTTTTCGCCTCTTCAGTGAATGGTTCACAGAAGAGCCTATAGTGCATAATTATCTTAAATTTTGACAAGGTTTATTATACAAGTTGTGTGGGAAGTCCTGGTCTTTAATCAGTTCCACCAAATATGGGCTAACAATATCACTCCTTTGCTTTAGTCTGACTTAACCACTTTTACCCCCTTAACGACCAGAGCATTTTTTTGCTATTCAACACTGCGCTACTTTAACCACTTGCCACCCGGGCCATTGTAATATGATGGCTGCAGGAATCCTCTGTCCCTCTGGGCGGCCGTCATATGAGGTCCTCAGCTTCCCGGAATTGGAGAGAGCACTCACGCGCCAGCCTTATCATTTTGGGCCGATCCGCGATGTCTGCCAGGCATCCGCGATTGCCCATCACAGAGCAGGGACATGGCCCGTCGGGGGGTGGGGGGGTGACCTGTATGTTCCTAGTATATAGGAACACCGATCAGTGTCTTTCACTAGTCAGTCCCCTCCACCCACAGTAGGAATCACTCCCTAGGGAACACATTTAACACTTTGATAGCCCCCTAGTGTTAACCCCTTTCCTGCCAATGTCATTTACACAGTATTCACAGTAATCAGTGCATTTTTATAGCACTGATCGCTGTATAAATGGCGAATGGTCCTAAAAATGTGTCAAAAGTGTCCAATGTGGCAATCCCGATAAAAATCGCAGATAGCCACCATAACTAAAGAGTAATAAAAATGCCATAAATCAGTAACCTATTTTGTAGATGCTATATATATAAACAAAAAATACCAACAATTTTTTTTGGGGGGGAGGCGTTATTTTTTACTTTTCTAAATGTAACGGTCACCACCGTTTACAACCTTTCATCCAACCACGACAAGCTTATCCGACACACTCCGACAATACTGCATACACGATCCATATCAATTCCCATAATCAAGACGAGACTACTGCTCTGTACTTGCTTCCAAAGATATGAACACTAATGGTATTTTCTCAGCTTCTTATACAGTTTACAAGCATGTGGCAGTAATCACAGGACAATACAATCTCCACCCCCCTTCACACCATGGGGGGCTTCAATCACATTCTAAAAGGCATTCAGGTAAGCTAATTATGTAGACATGTCGGCACCGCATCATCAATAGACTTAACTCAGAGAATGACATTCCTGTAGATAATGACATGCTAATTCAGTATATCTGAATGGAGAATTTAACACATTGTTTTAGACACAATGAATCACACAATCAAAAGGTCGTTCATGCCCTGATGAAATTAACTCCTTTCAAAAGCATGTGTGCCCATATTGAATAGGCAACAGCTTGTGATATCTCAAGACATCCACTTTGTAATATTCCAGTCCTGCAATATGAATTATTATTAATGTCCCATCTTCTGTAATACATGAATTATGATTCTTTGTCACCCTATGGCCCTAGTGGACATAAGGTGACCCTAGACATAGGAGAATCTCAGTCTGTCACGGTTCATTCCGTTACATTTCTCCCCTTTCGGTGGGAGACTGACACAGGTGGGAACCCCAAACAGGTTGACTCCGAAGTCAGTCAGTAGTTCCAGTCCTCCGATGCTGGTATCCATACTGTACCCCAAATAAATTGCTCCAAACTGAGCATTACTCACCCCGCCAGCATCTCTCAGAGGACATGTCTGCCGCTGGGGAGAGGCCTGGCCCTTTCCCCCTGGAGTCCTTTCAGCCACTGGAGAGAAGGCGGGGTGGCTGGGCTCAGTCCATCATGCTGTTGGGGGTCTGGGCCAACTGCCCCCCTTCCTGGGGTATACCAGTGGAGACTGAAGTCCCATCCACTGGTGCTAGGTGAAACCCCCCCCCTCCCCCAGTGCTTGCAAAGCAAAGTCCCATCCACTACCCCAGGAACCCCCTCTTCTGTTAGTGAGGAGCAGAGGCCTGGGGCACTCTGCTCTGTTGCCAGCTCTTCCGCTGGGTTGCTGTGAGTGGAGACCACAGTCCCATCCACTACCACAGGGACCCCCTCTTCTGTTAGTGAGGAGCAGAGGCCTGGGGCACTCTGCTCTGTTGCCAGCTCTTCCGCTGGGTTGCTGTGAGTGGAGACCACAGTCCCATCCACTACCACATGGTCTCCCTCTTCTGTTAGTGAGGAGCAGAGGCCCATGACACTCTGCTCTGTTGCCAGCTCTTCCGCTGGGTTGCTGTGAGTGGAGACCACAGTCCCATCCACTACCACAGGGTCCCCCTCTTCCGTTAGTGAAGAGCAGAGGTCCGTGACCCTCTGTTCTGTTGCCAGCTGTTCAACTGGGTTGCTGTGAGTGGAGACCACAGTCCCATCCACTACCACAGGGTCCCCCTCTTCTGTTAGTTGGGAGCAGAGGCCTGGGGCACCCTGCTCTGTTGCCAGTGATTCAGCTGGGGGTTAAAGGTTTACCACCTCAGCTTGTTGTTGGAGAGAGGGGCCAACCACCCCGGCTCTCTGGAACTCCACACCATCCGCTTTGGCTTTAGGGATGGCAATCTCCATATTTTCCACTGCCGATTCATCAGCCAGGATTTCACAGTTGTCATCTGACCTTTCCTCATAGTTGCAGGCAACGGGAGCCCCACCCTGCTGCTGAGCCGAGTCTAGCAGCTGTCTGTAGGCGATTTCCAAATCCCATTCTTGAATGGCCAGAAATTCCAAATCTTCCTGCAACCAGTGGCCTCCCGAGATATTAAATTTTTCCTCTCTGTGCTCCATTATGTCCTCCAAGCTCCACTCCTGATCATGGCCAAAGTCGGGATCACTGGACATCCTCCAATACAACAATCCCAGGCCATCATAGTCATAGCCTTCTGTGGGGCTGTCATCCGCTGACCACGGGCACTCTTGGGCTCCATAACACCGGAGGGCTCTGTAGCTCTCGTCTAGCTGCATCTCTGCCCGCATCAGCCTGCTTAACTTAGCTGTCCACTCCTGCTTCAGTTGTTTCCCCAACAACAGCATTCGTACGTCATACTGCGGCCAGTACCTTGCATAGATGGAGGGCAGGACCTTTCCTTGGTTTTGCTGCTCCCGAGCTAACGCTTCCTTCCAGAGTTGGCACCGAATCACATCCAACCATCCCAACAGGACCTCCTCTGATACTGGTCCTCTATGCTGTATCCGCATCTCTTGTAACCTTCTTTGGAATTCCTCTTCCATGGAGACTGGTATCTGCACCTCTCCTCTCTCTTTAGTTGGTGCTGCTGTGACTTCAGCTGCTGCAGCACTTCTTCGCTGTAGCAAGGTGGCATTCAGAGCCGCTATAACTCGGTCCCTGATCTCCGGTGGAGGGTTAGGACCATAATGTGTCAGTCTTATGTTAACCGCCCGATCAAAACTTGCTTCTTCGGGTGTCCTGTCTGTTACGGCGGGCCTTTTAGCTCTATCCATTTCGACCAGTTCTGCGATAATGTCCCTTTTCTTACGGTTGCTGGCCGGTCTGCCCCGGTTCTCCAGTAAGTCCATGAGGGAAGAGAGCTTCATCCGTTCATACACCGTCTCCATTGTCATGTGCCATTGTAGCCGTCCTTCTGGCGATGGAATCATCCCACTGCTGCCAACCAAATGTAACGGTCACCACCATTTACAACCTTCCATCCAACCATGACAAGCTTATCCGACACACTCCGACAATACTGCATACACGATCCATATCAATTCCCAGAATAAGACAAGACTCAGCTCTGTACTTGCTTCCAAAGATTTGAACACTTTAATGGTATTTTCTCAGCTTCTTATACAGTTTACAAGCATGTGGCAGTAATCACAGGACAATACAATCTCCACCCCCCTTCACACCATGGGGGGCTTCAATCACATTCTAAAAGGCATTCAGGTAAGCTAATTATGTAGACATGTCGGCACCGCATCATCAATAGACTTAACTCAGAGAATGACATTCCTGTAGATAATGACATGCTAATTCAGTACATCTGAATGGAGAATTTAACACATTGTTTTAGACACAATGAATCACACAATTAAAAGGTCGTTCAGGCCCTGATGCAATTAACACCTTTCAAAAGCATGTGTGCCCATATTGAATAGGCAACAGCTTGTGATATCACAAGACATCCACTTTGTAATATTCCAGTCCTGCAATATGAATTATTACTAATGTCCCATCTTCTGTAATACATGAATTATGATTCTTTGTCACCCTATGGCCCTAGTGGACATAAGGTGACCCTAGACATAGGAGAATCTCAGTCTGTCACGGTTCAATCCGTTACACTAAATATCCAAGAAAATCTAATTTCTTCATTCATTTAGGCCAAAATGTATTCTGCTACATCTATTTGGTAAAGACTGCGTTTTTGGGGACACTAGTATAGTTCTGATCATGATCAAGATACTGATCTGTACAGACACTATTCTAGTTATAGCTGTTGTAGTGACACTGTTATAGTGTCGGACAAGCTGGCTAATTTTTTAATGTACCGCTGGCAGTTGTAAAGAGGTTAAATGACAACCTGTCCTTTTATAGGCATTGTAAACCTTCCTACCTGCATCTTGTGATTTCAGAAAATGTGTATTAATCATGTAGTTTCATGGTGCCCTTTGTTGTCCTGTAAGCATAGCTTACAGTCTTAATTTTCCTTGGTCAACAGTTCCTGCCTGTGTTCAAACATATGGCATGCAGCATGTCATAGCACAGGTGACATGACCTCAGTCTGTAGTCTGAGAACTCACACTTCCTGTGAATAAACTACATATCACACAATCTCTGGGTCTCTTAGTCTATGTAGTGATGTTGGAGGTGAGAGCTACACAGTCTGCCTACTTGTGTATGATACAGACACAAGCAGGCAGAGCATTCACAGACACACAAAGAGCTCACTGATACATTTTATCACATTAGCACTTCTGTATTTGTGATGCAACACAAAGCAGATGGCGAGTAAATCAGGGGATGCTGTGTGTTGTTTTGTGCCTTTGACAAATAGAGACAAGCTTGGGGAAAGAATACATGGATATAGGAGAATCAATCAGTCATGATGCTACAAACTGCAGACACAAAATACAAGCTCATCATTACAAGGTAAGACAAACAAACAGCACAGGGAATGTAACTACATTAAAACCCAGTTAAAACAATGTAAACATTTGAAAGTGTACAATGTCCTTAAAGTGGTTGTAAACCCATTTTAACAACTTTATGCTACAGGTAAGCCTATATTAAGGCTTACCTGTAGCTACCCTGGATATCTCCTAAACCTGCACGGTTTAGGAGATATCTCCCTGTTTCTGCATGTGCCGAAGTGATCGGCACAAGAGCACTGAAGCAATGGCACATCATGCCGTTGCTTCAGTTTGATGTGCCGTTCCCTGGGGCTCCCGCGCGCAATCACAGGAAGCAATACCCGGAAGCAATCTCCGGGGGAGATGCCCATGGCCGGAGGGGGGGGGGGGTCGAAGGCAGCTGTGGGGGCTTCGATCTAAGGTAAGTAATACATAATGAGCTAGTATGCTAGGCATACTAGCTCATTATGCCTTTGTCTTGCATTTTTTTTAATTATTTTTTTTAAGGGTTTACAATCACTTTAAACATTCCTACTTACCCCATGAGAGAAAGCCAATTACCTTCTTACTTACTTTTTACTTACCTCCAGACCCACTCCTGAGTTATTTGCAGTAAGAAGTCCTGGACATGTCCAGCTCCTACTGAGCATACATGCCGCTCAGCTGTAAAACTGAACTTGGTCTGAAGAACAGCAAAGACTCCGAATCAGATCAACTTACCGCACTCCATCTGATGAAATCCTCCTTAACCCATTGGCAGTGAAAGTATGCATATATGCGGGTGTGCCTTAACATATATGCAGCCCTGTATAAACAAATTACTGGGCTGAGAGCGTGTTCCCTAAACGATCCCAGCATGGTAGCAGGCAGGGGCCAGAAACCTCCCAATGCATGCTTGCGATTGGGAGCTTACCGATCATGTGACTGCAGTGACAACCAGTCACAGCGGGCACCTGAATGCCCACCTCTGCCTTTTGGCTTTTAGAACTCTTAAAGGCAGTTGGTGCCAGTAGGTTCAAAAATATCTACAATTAACTTGTAGACATGTCAAGGTAACCAATGTGCTCCCTCCAAACAAACCTGAGAGTTTGATTCACTACCACACAAATCATATGAACTTAACAAATATTCCAGTCCATGCCACTTATTTAAATGACCGTCAGCTTGATGAACGCCAGTCCCACAATATAATCTTAACAAAAGCTAATAATAGCTGGAGGTGTGATGATAGTCATTGATCATGTCGCAATGTAAAATGTGCAACAAGAATAGAAAGCATGAGACCTTTTTTATAAGTGCAATTGGAAGCCAATTTTTAAACTTGCCATCAAGTTTTTTCCTAAAAAACAAAACAAAACAAAACTAAGATGTACAAAACCCTCACATCAAGGGGCAAGATTTTTCATTTTGTCACAGCTTAAAAGGTCCATATAAAAGCAATTCTCATGTTTTGTGGAGTGAGGTGCTCTCAATCATTCACTGGCTCCTTATAACTCTTGGGATTCCCTGGGATGAAATCTCTTTACCACCAATAGTTCCAAGTACTCTTCTTGCCCTCCTTGTAGTCTAAAGCCGCGTACACATGATCAGTCTATCCGATGAGAATGGTCTGATGGACCGCTGTCATTGGTTAACCGATGAAGCTGACTGATGGTCCGTCGCGCCCAAACACCAACGGTTAAATAACCGATCGTGTCAGAATGCGGTGACGTAAAACACAACAACGTGCTGGAAAAAATTAAGTTCAATGCTTCCAAGCATGCGTCGACTTGATTCTGAGCATGTACGGATTTTTAACCAATGGTCGTGTCTACTAACAAGCGTTTTTGACCTATCGGTTAGGAATCCATTGGTTAAATTTAAAGCAAGTTGGCTTTTTTTTAACCGATGGTTAAATAACCTATGGGGCCCACACACAATCGGTTTTGACCGATGAAAACGGTCCATCAGACCGTTGTCCTTTGTTTAACCTATCGTGTGTACGAGGCCTAACTTATCCTTTTACATCCAGGATCTTTGAACTTTCATTGAATCACAGGAGGAATGCTGCGCCACGTACCCACAATATTTAGGATCCCCCCCTACCAGTGCGAAGAGGACCTGTGATGTCATCAGACCTGGCTGAAGACACCTGAGTTTGTCCCATTTTTTTTATATTTATATATATATATAGCGATCTACATATGTTCCAAGCAATATGCAGATGCTCCAGAGGACTAAAAATGGGAATCATTTATGCATAGAACATACTTACAAGGTAGGCTCTATAGAACCCCCACTAGATTTTCTTCTTTGGAGACATATACCATAGGAATTTAATACACTGATCCGATTGAGTTTTGGAAAAATATGCATATGACAGTTCCATCATGATTCTGTTTTTGACTACTTTTCAGTGTATCTGGACATTTGTTGACAAATATTTATCCTATAACAAGCTTTTATACAGGAAATACCCCGGATACCTTCATCCTATGATTTCATAGTCAATGACTTTCCATTCTTTTGTGTTGGTGTTGATTGATATTACGCCTCCACAATCTACCCCATATATTCTACTACTTTCCTATAGGCTGAGCCACTTCATCCACTTCTGGAATCTCTGCTACCATCTCTAAAGCTACAATCTTTCGCTGTCTGGGTCGGCCGCAATCTCTGTGGATCCTTGTGAGGGACATTTCGGGCCTCAGGGGTTTCCCCATCCTTTGGGTGACACACCTCTAGGGAAATTTCCATCTGATGCAGCTACATCATTTACTTGTTTAAATATATTTTATATGATACGGCATTGGTATGAACGCTCTTTCACGACTCCTGTGAAGTATACATGTGCGCATTTTCTGCCCTGCCATATGTTCTTAATCTATGCTTTGTTTTGTCATAAAATGGCTTCAAATCATGATCTTCTCTATGTCCATGAAGAAGGCATATACTTCTACATTCCCAAAATTAGTCAGTTCTAATGAGAAGCAACCTTTATGCCTTTCATCAGCTCTCTATGAGCTTGGTATACTGTATTTTGTATCTTGTATCATGTATTTTCATGGTGATGGTTGCACCAACACAATTTTAATACTTTAATAAACTTTACTAAATATTTAAATTATTACAGTGTTTATTGTAGTTTGCCCTTAAAGTCCCACAATACTGGCTGGTATTTTTGTCCTATATTTATATATTGGGGAATCAGAATCTCCCTCCTATTTTTGGTGATCCCTCTAGTGATTCAACCTTGAAATCTATTGACTTTCTTCATTGCCTGGTCATACTGTTTGCAAATTTTGCAGTCATCCAAAATAAGTTACACCCATACCGTTTTCCTCTGTTGTGCTGGTCAACACCCCAATATTGTGTCATGTCAATGGATTTTTTGTCTAGGTGCATTATTTTACATATAGAAACATTGGACTGCAGAATTTACTGGTAAGCTTCACAACATAAAAAGGCCTGGACGTCCACGGAAGACGACGTGGTGGATAAACGCAGGATCCGCTCTCTTTGATTGTAAGCTCTAATGAGCAGGGCCCTCTGATCCCTCCTGTATTGAATTGTATTGTAACTGTTCTGTCTGCCCACCTGTTGTAAAGCTCTGTGCTATATAAATTCTGAATAATAATAATAGTAAAGAAAAAACAATTCACAACATCCAGACAAGTGAAGGAAACTCTCCAGGAGATGGGCGTATCATTGTCAAAGTCTACAATCAAGAGAAGACTTCACAAAAGCAAATACAGAGGATTCCCCACAAGGTGCAATCCATTCATAAGCCTGAGTAGAAAAGTCAGAATAGACTTTGCCAAAAAACATCTAAAAACGCCAAACCAGTTCTGGAAAAGTATTCTTTGGAGTGATGAAACTAAGATTAATCTGTACCAGAATGACAGGAAGAAAAAAGTGTGGAGAAGGCTTGGAACAGCTCATGATCCAAAGCACACAACGTCATCTGTAAAGCATTGTGGAGGCAATGCTATGGCATGGGCATGCATGGCTTCCAGTGGCACTGGGTCATTGATGTTTATTGATGATATAAAGATAAAGGACAGAAGCAGCCAGATAAATTCTGCAGTGCTTAGAGATATACTGTCAGCCCAGATTCAGCCAAATGCAGCAAAGTTGATTGGACGGGGCTTCACAGTACAGATGGACAATGATCCAAAACACACTGCAAAAGCAATCCAAGATCTTTTGAAGGAAGAAAAGTGGAATATTCTGCAATGGCCAAGTCAATCACCTGATCTCAGCCCAAGTGTGCATGCATTTCACTGGCTGAAGGCAAAACTAAAGATAGAAAGACCCACAATCAACAAACAACTGAAGACAGCTGCAGTTAAACCCAGTCTTTGTCATGTCCATTGGTTCCAGACTTCAGGCAGTCATTGCCAGGAAGGGATTCTCAGGAAAATATTAAAAATTAACATTTTATTTATGATTATATTAATTTGTTCAATGAAATTTGTGCCCCTTAAAATAGGGGGGCTGTGTATAAAAATGGTTGCAGTTCCTAAAATTTGTACTTGATACTTATGTTCAACGCCATGAATTGAAGCTTTAAGTCTGCAATTAATTTGGATTGTTTTGTTTTATTTTTATTTTTCTGGTGGCATTCAGAGCCAAAAGTATGAAAATTGTGCCTGTGTCCAAATATATATGGACCTAACTTTATATCACTTACAAATAGGTGTTACACCACTAGTGACTGCTCTCTGTTTCAAATTAATTCCACACCCGCACCCAACCACAGACTGAACCACCCAGGGGTTAAATCCTACCTTGTACAACTATTTATTAAATCATTATGAGAAATGGTATCAAATGCTTTGCTGCCCACAGCACCACCCTGGTCCAAAACATTGGTATTATATTCAAAATATTAAATCAGATTAGTTTGACACAATCTGCCCTCAGTAAAGCCATGCTGATTTGGGTTCAGCAAATTGTGTTTTTAAGTAATCAACAAGGCTCTTGCCAGGTAGCTTCAGCAGTGGTACATCCTGATTATTTATTAAACAGTAATAGGCTCACTTTCACTGGCAGATAGAAATGTGAAAAAAGTACATTAAGCTAAAATAAAGGCCATATGAACATAACATAATAAACAATATATACACAAATAAAATGAAAATAACAAAATACCAGTGAGTGGACTAGCTTAACCATAATCCCTTTACTGGCCCTTCTAAGGCCTTGTACACACGACTGCTTTCGGTCATGTGTATGTTTTTCGTCGAGAAAACTTTTGTGGATCTCAATGAGAAAAAAAGAGAACATGCTCTCTTTTTTCTCATCGGGAGTCTCAATTTCCTTGTCGTGTTCCTCGTCGGGCTGGTTTACGATGAGAAACACGTTCGTGTGTATGCTTAGAAACCCGCGCATGCTCAGAATAAAGTATGAGACAGGAGCGCACCTTTGGTAAAAGTAGCGTTCGTAATGGAGATAGCACATTTGTCACGCTGTAACAGACTGAAAAGCGTGAACTCTCACCAAACTTTTACTAACACTACGGTAACACGAGATTAGCAAAAGCAGCCCCAAGGGTGGCCCCAGTGGAATCGAACTTCCCCTTTATAGTGACGTCGTACGTGTTGTACGTCACTGCGTTTGAGAATGACAAGATTTTGTCTTGAAAGTGTGTATGCAAGGAAAGCTTGACAAGATTCTAGTTAAGCCTGACAAGAACCTCGTTGAGGAAAACGACATTTCTTTTACGATGAAATTCTCGGTCTTGTATACAAGGCCTAAGTCTGCTAACTATAGTTTAACCACTTCCCGCCCGGCCAATAGCCGATTTACGGCAGGGAAGTGGTTATGAAATCGTGACTAGACGTTCTCAAACGTCTAGCACGATTTCATGCCGCACGCGCCCGTGCGGGCGCGCAGCGCGGCGATCGGTGATGCGGGGTGTCAGTCTGACACCCTGCACCTCCGATCTCGGTAACGAGTCTCTGGCGGAGCCTCGTTACCACGTGATCAGCCGTGTCCAATCACGGCTGATCACGATGTAAACAGGAAGAGCCGCCGACGGCTCTTCCTCACTCGCGTCTGACAGACGCGAGTACAGGAGAGCCGATCAGCGGCTCTCCTGACAGGGGGGGTTCGCGCTGATTGTTTATCAGCGCAGCCCCCCCTCGGATCGCCACACTAGACCACCAGGAAAATAAAAAAAATACAAAAAAAAGACACAAAAAAATGACAAAAAAAAAAATGACAAAAAAAAAAAAAGACAAAAAAAAAGGGGTGGCAGTAAAAAAAAATTATGCCAATCAGTGCCCACACATGGGCACTGATTGGCAACATTGATCCATCAGTGCCACCCCTCAGTGATCATCAGTGCCACCCCAGTGTCTGTCAGTGCCACCCCACAGTGCCAATCCATGCCCAGTGCCCACCTACCAGTGCCCACCTGTGCCACCTATCAGTGCCCACCTGTGCCGCCTATCAGTGCCCACCTGTGCCGCCTATGAGTGCCCATCTGTGCTGCCTATGAGTGCCCAGTGCTGCCTATGAGTGCCCATCAGTGCTGCCCATGAGTGCCCATCAGTGCCGCCCATGAGTGCCCATCAGTGCCCAATACCAGCGCCGCCTATCAGTGCCCATCAGTGCTACCTAATCGGTGCCCATCAGAACTACCTCATCGGTGCCCATCAGTGTCACCTCATCGGTGCCCATCAGTGCCACCATATCAGTGCCCATAATTGAAAGAGAAAACATACTCATTTACAAAAAAATTAACAGAAAAAAATAAAAACTTTATTTTTTTTTCAAAATCTTCGCTCTATTTTTAGTTGTTGCACAAAAAAAAAAAACCGCAGAGGTGATCAAATACCACCAAAAGAAAGCTCTATTTGTAGGGAAAAAAGGACGCCAATTTTGTTTGGGTGCAGTGTAGCATGACCGCGCAATTGTCATTCAAATTGCGACAGTGCTGAAAGCTAAAAATTGGCTTGGGCGGGAAGGTGCGTAAGTGCCTGGTATGGAAGTGGTTAAAGCCCATGCAGTGCATTATGGTTTTAAAAAAATCTCCTGGGTGAAGCTGCACATAAACTCACTGGGATCATGAATCTCAGAACCCACAGAATTCACCTCAAATCGTTAGCAGCAGCGAATATGAACCTAAGCTCTAGTGAGGGTCAAGCTTCACCTTCACAAAAACATTTGAACACATTATATACCATCCGTATAATATCTCCCTGGGTCTTATAATCATTTTGACATGAAGTTTTTACTGAAAGTCACTTCTTCATGTACACGTTTTGTATAATTATTCTCAGTTTAAATTTGCCAATGTTTTTGTGACAGGTTTCCTTTAAATATTGACCAGCTAAATAGTTCATTAGCGTTTTACAGTCTGCACTTAAATCTTTGTAATCTAACGTTGGGCTGTAATTCACTGGCACGGTACACCGTGGCATGAGTAACACGCAAATGTAATCTCTGGCAGAACTCCCAAGTCATATAGTTTAATTACACTGATGAGTTATATCTCCATCCTGTGTAGTGGTTGGAAAAACATAAACACTCAAAGAAGAAAATGTCCCCGGCCCACTTAAATCAAGAACATTAGAGATGTACAGCACATGCATTGCCATATTTAATTCACATTTCAAAGTCATTTCAGGACGGCAAAAATACCATATCATAAAAAACAATGACCCTCCACCATGATTCCAGTATTCATGAGTAAATACAAGTAGAAAATAGGTAAAATGTATTATTATTTTATCTTAGCTGCCATTATAAAAAAAAAGGAAAACCCTTTTATTGATAGCAAATAGCTTTTTTGAAATAACGGCTTAGATATGAAATACAGACCATATAATTAAATCACAAAAGTGGCCTTTCCAACAAGCTGTTTTATATAGAAATCTACAACTCTGCCGAAACAGTAAGGCTATATCTAAATCTCTTCCTAAAAAAAAAAAAAGAGAATTTAAAAATGTAAGTGCATACCGCGTTGACAACATTTTGCATGGGTATCCAGACTATTGCATATAAATGCTTTCAGGTGATAAAGTATCTGGTGGTAGTGAACCAATCACGGTTACAGTTGCTTATGTTTCTTGAAAATAATAGCACTCACTCAGTTCTGAAAAAGCCAATTGGATAAGTGATTAAACATTTTATGTTTGATTTACTGCTAAATATTCTGACTGTTATATTACTTTACATTATTTTTTATAGTCCATAAAATAATTGGTTTAAAGGGAGGATATTTATTACTATGTTAAGCACTAAAAATTATCAACAAAACATTTTTTTTTCTTTTTAGTTACATGAATATGAAATATTAATATGTAATATTAAAATCCCAATAAAACTTTCTGTTCAAATCAGCTAAATACATTCCAGGTGCATTAAGGAAAAGGTGATCATAGGGGTTGATTTACTAAAGGCCAATCCATTTTGCAAGTGTACTTGGAAGTGCAGTCATTGAAGATCTGAGGGGAAGATCTGAAATGAGGGGAAGCTTTGATTATATCATCCAATCATGCGCAAGCTAAAATGCTGTTTTTTATTTTCCTTGCATGTCCCCCTCAGATCTACAGCGACTGCACTCCCAAGTGCACTTGCACTGCAAAGTGGATTTGCCTTTAGTAAATAACCCTTATAGTCTTGTTTTCTTCCTGTTTCTGCACAACCCCGTCCACCACAGCATTGTGGAAGGAGGTGGAGGCTTGTGCCTTAACTTTCTCTTGCCAGTTCCTTCGGATGGGCCCAGCCTCCAGGCCCCCTATGAACTGGTCCCTTTATATGTGCTCCGTGTCAATGATGTCAGCGCAGCCATGCACATCCCTCTTCTCCAGGTGCCTCCACATGTTCTGCATTGCTACCGCATATTGGGTGAAATTCTAGTCCCCTCTTTGTGTTTTCTTAGGAAAAACTTTGCCTAGGCTCCGGAAGCGGTATCTTCTCCCCAAGCAGGCCCCCTGGGTGTGACATGATTTGTTCCAAGGTAGCTCGCTCATGTTATGGCAGCGCCATCACTGCATGGCAGGTATCATTCCCTATGGTGTTAATAGCCAGCTCCACCATCAGCCAGGCCGGGACCTGATACAGGCATGCAACACTTCCCAGTCTCTCCTCCCACTCTGCCAAGGGAATGTAGATACAATAAACTTCGATATTAAAGATAAGTCCGATCCTAGCAGAGCTATGCTATTGCCAGACCCTCTTACCACACCCGCTGCAAGGGACATGTCCTGCCGACTGCTCCAAGTGTAGGTGCGGTGCGGAATAACACACTCAGTTCCAGTGCAATGAGAGAACTTGAGATGAAATATTGCAGAAACAGTTCACAAATAACCCAGTGGGAAGGCAATTCAACCAGGAACACTCACAGTTCCAACAGTGTGTAGAGAGCAGAGTCCAGCCAAACTCGCAGTGTCTATAGAGAGGGAAAGAAAGTGCCCTGTGGCCATCTTGTGATCAACCAGCAGGTGTTCCGAGACGTTGTGAGACCTATGATTTCCCTCAACAGGAACCTTTCCCTGCCACTAGCACTGTCCCTACGAGGCGGGGTACCTGACCCCACTCTGCTAGCACGCAAATGCACCCCAAACCAGGGAGCCAGGGCCTCAAACGGGCTCTACCTGACCCAAGATGGCTGCCAGAGTCACATGGGGCAGCAGCATCCAATTGGACCATAGAGGAACTGTGTTCCTCTTGACTTCCTCTTCAACTGCAGTGCTTCTGCTGGACAGCGCCACCTGCAGTGGAAAAAGTAGACTGCACCTGCCTACACACATGAAACACATAAAACTGGTTTAAATTTAAAATAGAGGTTATTTAGTTGCATAAGTTAAGGATGAAAAACAAAAGATTGATGTCTATTATGCTTTATATTGTACATCTCACAGCTCCAGCAGTTATGGTCCTGAGGTAGGCAAAATAGAATCATCTGCTGCCAATTCTGTGACACAGAAAGAAAAAAACAGCTTCCTGACTCCTCAGGGTCATTACATTGATTTTTTGGATCAATTTATATTGCTTTATTAGCTTGTAGTAATTTTAGATTTTGTTTTACATTCTATTTTTGTGTTTGCCATTTCTGCCTCATACTGTAAAGCAGGGATCCTCAAACTACGGCCCTCCAGATGTTGTAGAACTACACATCCCATGAGGCATTGTAACACACTGACATTCACAGACATCACTAGGCATTATGGGAATTGTAGTTCCTAAACAACTGGAGGGCCGTAGTTTGAAGACCCATGCTGTAAAGCATTCCAAAGCTTATCCAATCGCTTAACTGATGATAATCCATTTGTTGTTAGCCATTTAGCCATAAAAACATAGGGCCAGATTCACAGAGCGATTACGCCGGCGTAACAGGAGATGCGCGGCGTAAGTCTAAATTTGCGCATGCGTTTCGATGCTCCGCATCCCCAAAACGAGATACGCAAGAAATCTACTTTTTTTGTCCAGCGTAATTTGGATAGACAGGCGCATCCGTCCGCGCAAAACTGCGCTAGACACACCATTGATTTGCTATTCAAATATGCTAATGAGGGAGTTACGGGGATCCACAAAAGAACGTTGTTGCAGCACAGGCTACGCGCTGTGCGCAACAGCTGCACGGCCTGTCTAAAATTAGACCGTATAAAAGGTGGTATAAAATTTGACAATCCGTCTACATGTCAGATAAAGCAACACTGTTAGTGAGGAGCTGAGCAGTCACACTTGCTGTCCAACAAACTGTATGCCAACATGCCAGTGGCATCCATGCTCATAGCTATACTACTGACTTTAGATGAGCAAAGAAGGAGGAGGGCATGGAGGAGGGCACGGAGGAGGGCACGGAGAAGGGCACGGGAGAGGTTTTTTTTTTGCCAAAAAAAAATTCTTTGCTTTTATAAACATTTTTACAAAAACAAAAATACATACATATGTACATCAATACATAACATACATACAAATTACAAACACGGTCTCACTATCTTTCAATAGCCATTTAAAACCTTGATGGATATAATAATCTAATCTGATACAAGCCCCTCACTCTTCACTTGATATATCACACATGCATAGACATCTTTGGCATGAGTGATTCTGAGGTGTCTCGCATCTTCAGATTCACCCCTCATGCCATCCTGGAATTAACCACAACCCTGCAGGAGCCCAACACCAGCCCAACACATGACACCACCCATGACACCCATGACAGCTACATATACAATCCTAGCCCCATCCCCACAGATTTCGAACAGAACATGTACATGTATGAACATGTATGGGGAAAGCTGGCTGGTTGGTGAGTGACATGGGTGGCAGGCATGACTGTCCCCCCTCCATGATGCTGAAATCACAAGGGGCACATGCACTACTAACATCCTCCTGTCTCATCCCTTCAGGGTGACTCTGCATATGCACTGGGACCCCATCTCATGACTCCTATCCGGAACCCCCATGGTACCCTGTTATATTCCCCAAACTTTCTATGCAAGATCATTGGTGCATGTTGCATGCTGCACAACTTCGCAGTAAGAAAGGGCCTGCAGGAGCCAGCTCACATTAGGCATCTTTGCACGTTAAACACACACATTAATCATGGCACAATGAGAATGCATGCATGCACACCACTGTGGTCCCTAGCACAGACACATCACATCCTCATCACATTGGATTGGCACAAGCCCACCATGCAGGACTTGTGAGCAGCAACATCACGCCACGGCTCCAATTATGTCACTGTACATTCATACACCATTCACACGGACCTGGGGATCACTTCTCCACCACAAATGAGGGTGACACCCCTTTTCCGGCAGAAATGTCACCCCCACATTCCAAAATCATTCACAAACAGAACCCAAAAAAATAAAATAAATTGACCAGCAAAAATTAAAAATGCCCAGCAAAAATCTAATTTAAAAAAAATAACAACAAAGAAAACACATAAAAGACAAAAATCACTCTGCAAAACAGTCCCCAAATATCTCAAAGACACTTCACAAACAAACAAACGCTAATAAACAACAGAACAAAAGCACCTTGCTGTATAGGAAGGGATACAAAGGGATGTACTTTTGCAAATGAAGTGCGTTTGTGTCTGTCTATTTATGCTGTCTGCGTAATTCACTAAGTTGCCTGGGTCCACTTCCAATTTCACTGATTGCGCCGTTCCCGAGTTGTGAGCATGCGCACAGAGGTGCTGACCATGGTCTGCTTCATGTGCGCATGCGCGAGCCGGCCGGTCCTTCATTTCCATGGGGTCACGGCTCATTTCAATGTAACACGCCCACGTCCTTCCCAATTTGAATTACTCCGCCTTACGCCTCTGAAATTACGTTGCACAGGCGCTATTTTCTGCGCAAAACAATCGAGAATACGGTGATTGTGCCGCTACATTGCGGCAGTCTAACGTAAAGGAGGTGCGCTACGCCAGTCAAAAAATGCGCCGATGTACGTGAATCTGGCCCATTATTTATAGCTTTAGTGAGATTTAGTTTAGCTAACCTAACCTGGATCATGTAGAAATCTTCACCATATAGATGCCCAGTCCTCTTCCTGTTTCTGAACTCCCAGCTTTGTGGGGCTTGATATCTTGGGTCTTCTGTGAAGCTGCTGTGATAAGTTTTTACCAGGAGCCCACACCCTCCTCCCTGCTCCTCCACTAAGAAACATTCTTTCAATGCTTTTACTGCATGCAACACAATCTGTAAATAAGAGAGAGAATTCTTTGAATCATCAGACTCTTCACCATTTACAGAGCATGCTACAGTTAGTTAAAGAAACAAAATATATTTTTTTTAACAAGAGGTGGAAGGAGGGTGCAAGTCCTCTTCAGGAACTTTTTCACAGCAGCTTCGCAGAAGGCCTGAAGCTATTAATCCCCTCAGGGCAGGGCCATCTTAATGCAAGGACACTCCTGGGCACTGCCCATGGTCCCCAGGTACATGGGGGCCCAACAATAATCTTCCATTACATCATGCTTGTCAACTGTCCCGGATTTGCTGGAACAGTCACACTTTTTACTAAACTGTCCCGATATTTACATGTCCTGGGAACCGTCCCAGAACCTATACTGTGCCCTCCTGATCCCTTGAAAGTAGGTGTGTAGATCGGGGCAAGCTAGTAGGGGGCCCCAGCACATTACTTTGCCCAGGGGCCCATTATGCTATTAAGACAGCTCTGCCCCAGGGCCAGATGTTCAGAGACAGGAAGAGGCCAGGGTATCTCTCCTGAGAAGAGTTCTACAGGATCCAGTGGTCAGCACAACATGGGAAATGTTTTTTTGATGGCTAAACTTCAGCTTTAAAATACAGAGGGTTTGCCATTTCAACAGTCTGAGGGAATCTCCTTATGTAGCCAGGTGCTGGCTAAATTGCCTGTGTCATCGAGGGACATTCTGCAATATCCGCAACATGGAGCCTGCTTCCCTCTAGAGCTCAGCTCGGACACTGTGTTGCCACCTCCTGAATGCAGAGTAAGCAAGATTCCAGAAGAGAGCAAATGATCTTGGGACATGTAGTCAGAGAAGCCAAGTTTACACTGGAGTCAGATCACTGCAGACTTCAAGTTCCAGCCAGCTGGGGGAGCGAGCAGAATTCTGGCAGGGGATATACAGTATATATATATATATATATATATATATATATATATATATATAGATATATATAGATATATAGATATATAGTATATAAAAAAATGCCACTGTCCCCATCTATAACTGGCCATCACAGTAAGCAGCATTGGAAGGCTACATAGGATACCAACCAACTCGCAGTCAACCAAATGAACCTGTCTAACAGTATGTGTTAAAAACAGGGGTTTAGTCTGGACGCATTTACAAATGCATGCGTAAGCCACAGAGCCTCGCCACGGCACCCTGGTAGATAGAGGATATATATAGCCTGGTCTGGGAAGAAGTCAGTCTCTTGAGACCACAGCCTTCAGGTGAGAGCAGTTGTAGGGTTGCTAGAGGAGCCACGGCCTAGGCAGTGTGAAGAGCTTCCTGCAAACATGTGAGCAAAACCATCTTCACCAGCTCTCTGTCGGCCGGGTGACTGTTGGTGGTCACTCTCATCGTTATTAGCACAGATCCCGCTGCATCCCAGTTCTGCAAGGTGTGCGGTCGGGCACCTCTTCCTGGTTGCAGATACTTCAGGTGCCCATCCTGGGACCCACTTATTCCCTTGAGCCTGATATTGTCAGGATTGGTGAGTGGGTAGAAGCCACCAAAAAGACGCTGCATGCAGACACCTTTATTCCACTTATTTGCACTGGAGCTCTAACAAGGAGACCATTGCACTCACTGTTTACAGTATTGGATGTCATTACACAGGAAAACCTCTATCTGGGCCCTTGTTAAGCTAGCTGAAGACACTGAACATCGACATCACCAGGACTACAGCACATTTCTCCCCCCTCTCTCTTAAAGGACTTTGTGTACAATACGTGCACATATTCAGGAGAACCATTTTTCAGAGATCAAATGTTATATTTCTGTTAATTTGCTGAACCATAAATGTGTTACAGAGTTTTCTGGGTCGGTGGCGTCATGGGTTAAAGGGAGTAGTCTGACATAAAGGGTCATTCTCCTTTCCTTTTCATACCTGCAGTCATAGGTCCCACCAAACTTTACTGGTTGCCACTATTCATCTTACAATAATTCTATACGCATTGCATACCTGTTTATGTGTGTCGAGAGTAATGCCGCTTACACACAACCGTTTTTCATGAGGAGAAAAATAAAAAAAATTTAATTGGTCGTGAAAAACTGTCGTTGTATGCCCAAATTATTTTTTGAACATGCTCTATTTTTTCTCATAGTTTTCACGTCGTTCTTTTTCACGAGGGGGAAAAAAACATGCTCAGAAGCAAGTTATGAGACAGGAGTGGCAGATGGGACCGACGCTCCAGGTGAGCTCCAGGTGATCAAATGTCCACTCAGAGACCAAACAGGTGCTGGCAATGCACTAGGCAGGCAGAACAAGAAACATATATGGACAGCCGCACTCCAAAATGTATGAAAAAACGTGCCCTTTATTGGGGTAAAAAAATCATGCACTACAAGACAACAGCAAACAGTGTGAAAATTACACAGCTGACGGGTTTCGCATTAATCCTCAATGCTTATTCATAGCTATAAATGAGACGGGAGTGCTTGTTCTGGAAAAACTAGCGTTCGTAATGGAGATAGCACATTTGTCAAGCATATACAGACTGAAAAGCACGAAGACTGAAAATCGTCTCTCACCAAACTTTTACGAACACGGTAACACGAAATTAGCAAAAGAAGCCCAAAGGGTGGCGCAATTCGAATGGAACTTCCCCTTTATAGTGCCGTCGTACGTGTTGTTGTACGTGTTGTACGTCACCGCGCTTTGCTCGAGCATTTTTTTTTCACGAACGTCTGTATGCAAGGCAGGCTTGAGAGGAATCACGACAAATCACGTTGAGAAAAACATAGTTTTTTGCATGACATGAATAATGGTCGTGTGTACGCGGCATAAGAGTTTAATACTAAAAGAATATCTGTTTAAGCCAATCTTGTTTTGTCTACTTGAAGACCCTGAAGTAAAGAAGACTTGGTTACTTTACTGCAGTCTGATGTCTGTATAATAGCGCAGAAGCTTCCCCACATTATTTTCACTGATGTCTGTATATTTGCATTGTTATCTGAAACATGTCCAATCCCAGGGTGCAAGGTCAGAGCAACCTTTGGGGTCAGTCATCTTCCAGCGCCCCCCAGGGCTGTAGTACTACATTTGTAATAGGTCAACATTTTTTTCGACATAATTTTATGTTATAAATAAGTAGCTCAATAATAATATCTATTTTGACTAGTTGAAGGTGCCAGTAATGGCAGTAATTGAAATTTAAGGCCCTTTCATCAAAATACCTTGGTTTAAATGGGTCCTACTAAAATCCGATTATAGATTTAAAGACAAGTTGCACACCATATTCATAATCCAATCCACCAATGTAAGGAAGGGAAAGAGAAAAGAAAAGGAGATAGCACAGTATTCAATATCAACTCACCAAGACTTGCTTTCTGGCGTTACAGAATAAATAAAAATAAAAAAAACAAGGGGTTATTTGATCTTTATAATGAGGATTCAGGAGACAGAATGTTGTTAATTTTTTTTTATTTTTTTATTTTTTTCAAAGGAAAAGGAATGCATTTCAAGGATATGCATCCTTTTCATCAGGGCTGAACAAAACTGCAAACTGTATAAGATGAAGTACTATACAATTCAATTACATTACCCGAACACCAAATGTATATCCTATATGTTGTAATACTTCTTCTCAGACATACTGTACAGTATGTCCTTTTATATTTTTGCTTAACCAGAATGAAAAGAATGCAGATCTCTAAATATGTTGACTTTTTTTCATCAAGTGTTTCTTATGTTCCTTTGTTAATTGTTGAATATGCTAATTTTATGTAAAATAAATTGAAATATTGCCATCTAGTGGTTCTTTTGTATACTTATTGCTCTCCAGATTACTTACTATAGGTAGACAGATTCTTGCTTAAAAGCCACCGTAGCTTCCCATAATTCCTGTGGGCTAGTCCATGAGGTCTAAGAGACAGCCCCCCGTAACCATCTTATTTTCATTCACACATCTTCTCCAGAGGACCCTACAGCTGCAATCGTCGGTATGTTTATAACCCCTTTCCCTAGTTAGACTAGTGTGTCAGGACTGTATATTTTGGATATTGTATATACCGATTGAATGTTTTTTCTTTTAATCACAGTTTCACTCTAAATTCCCTGCAATAAACGTTGAAAAAAGTGTAGCGGTACTCCCGTGGGGGCTGCTGATAGACTACACTGGTTACCCCGACTCTGCAAATCCTCTCTTACCTCTGACACCTTAGGTTCCATTCTGAAATGTTGTGTTAGTAATCAGAAACTCACACAGTATCACTGAAACACTCAGATATGTTTACTGAGATAAAGATGAACACAAGAACTTATACAAGCAAAACACAACTTATGTTTGACAGAAAATATCACTTGACACTGATATACAAAAGTGTGTACCTTGAAACCTCCGAAATATCTATGTGAACAGATGCACAGAGAGACAAATATCCAACACCTTTAACACATGTATTGGATACCTTTCCTCTGAGGCCTCAGCACACAAACCAGCAAACAGTGTACAGCATATACCGTATTTATTGGCGTATAACGCGCACTTTTTTCCCCTTAAAATCAGGGGAAAATCGTGGGTGTGCGTTATACGCCGATCCGCGCTGTCTCTGGGTGCCGCCGACATAGACCGAGCCGAGTGTACCCGAGTGTACCCGGCTAGGATCGGCTCCGCTCGCGGTCACGCCCTGTCCCGCCTCCTAGCCTTTATGCGAGAAAAGCCGAGCGTGGCCGAGCCTAGCCGAGTGCGCAGTACACTTGGGTACACTCGAGTCGGTCTATGTCGGCGGGGCTCAGAGACAGCGTGCTCTGAGCCGACGGACGCCAGACAAGCCCGCCGATGGACGCCGGGCAATACACCGACGTGGGGCATTCAAAATGTAAGTATTTTTTTTCCTTAAACTTCCCTTCTAGGCTTGGGGTGCACTCTATACGCCGGCGCGTGGTATACCCCGATAAATACGGTACATACAGTAACCGCAATGCAAATTAGATGGCTCCCCCTAGGTTGTAATTCAATGATTTAGCATTACAATACAGAGGAGTAAAGCATAACAAAGAGGTAAATGATAAATGTTCTTTCAATTCTGGATATCTTCAGCTAGCCTGTTGTTTATACTGTAGTGTCATTTGTAATCCAGGTAGGTAAAATACAAAAGAACTGAAGAGCAAAGATGAACTAATGAATGCTTAAACTAAGGAAGTATTAGCACAGTTGAATACAGTACTAACTTTAATGCACAGTGGGGAAAAATAGGTCTCAAGTGCCTGCTGTACGAGTCCTGTGAAGAAGTAGATTCACATCCATAGAACTACAAGTCTCACCAGCCAGTCTGTAGGAAAACCACTAATACTATTATCTCTATCTGGATGGGCTGTGCCCGCTCACCATTATGGACTTCAGTTAGATGAAGGGCTCCAGCCGGAATCCCTCCTGACATCTCCATCCGGCAGGCTGCTCTGTGTGCTTTGCATTGTGTGTTCTGTGGTTCAGAGCTGTCACTCCCTCATCCAGACTACATGTCCCATAATGCATTGCTCTGTTCACTCTGACAGATATCAGCATGCATAATGAGGGCAGAACAAAACTGATACACAATCTGCAATATTATACCTTCCGAATTCTAATTATAAGGAGGGAGTAGTCCTTCAAATTTCAGTTTTCCTTCTCCTCCTATTGAAATCAACTGATGTTCTCATGTTTTCATGGTGGTGGTAAATGAGACAAAGTTAACACAAAGTATCTGCTAAGAATTGATCCTTGGGGTAGCAACAGCCAGGCAAATGTCTCGCCGACAATCTCAGATTATAAAACATCTGCCAGCTCTCATCTGCACTTGGTTCTGTTGCACAGTCTTTACAACGAAGCAGCAGTTCAATTTTCTTAAGTGAGATCATAAAATGATTGGAACGGAATTCTCCAAAAGCTGCAAAAAAATACCTGTGTGCCATAAGGAGTGTCTCCTTTATCACCCCCTAGCATTATTGGATGTGATGGCTAATCAGTGATGAGCAGAGTAATTAAGGAAAATTGATTTTGCAGAAAAATTAACAACTTTGCCAGTAATTCTCCAAAATTTGCATGAAATAAACAGAATATCAACTTTTCCCTTTTCTTTAGAGAATGTAGTTGTTTTTATTTTGAGGAGGGAGTGTTTTAGGGTGGTTTATTTATATTGTTTTTTTTTGTATTAGTATTTTTTCCTTTTTATGTGAATGTTATTTGTGTTCTGTTTTACATTTTTAATTTTATTTTATTCCACTGTCTGTTTTTTTTTTTCTTGTGGCACAAGGCCAGGTGCAGGAAAATTGAAAAGAGCTTCTGTAACCTTCAGGAGCAATTTAAAGCCCATTACACCTTCAGACGCTACCAACAAATCTTAAATTTCACCTTCTCCATTGACAATACATTTTTCCAAAATGGCAATATTAAATGATAAGTTCACATTTTAACATAAAGTAATAAATGCGCTTTTTTTGCAGGTAAATAAATGTGCATTTATTTTGTTTTTGTTTTTGGAGCCTCTAAAGCAGGGGTCTCCAAACTTACTAAACAAGGGGCCAGTTTACTGTTCTTCAGTCTTTAGGGGGGGGGGGGGGCACACTGTGGCCATTGGCAATAGAAATGGTCCCGAAATCGGGGGGGGGGATAACAATGCCCCATCTTTGTTGTGAGGAATTCTGCCCAATCGTTGGTGTCCTTGGGAGGATTCATGTCCCATCATTGGGTCAAATTGTTGGTGTCATTGGGAGGAATTGCATCCCATCATTGGTATTATTGGGCCCAATTGTCAAGATGATTGGGAGGAATTGTGTCCCATCATTGGTGTTAGTGGGCCCAACTGTTGGTGTCATTGGGAGAAATTAGGTTCCATCATTGTCAGTGGGAGGAATTGTGCCCCATTATTGGTGCTATTGGGCCTATTTATTGGTGTCATTGGGAGGAATTGTGCCCCTTCACTGGTGTTGGTGGACCCAGTTGTCGGTGTCATTGGGAGGAATTGTGTCCCATTATTTGTGCCAGTGGGAAAAAGTGTACCCCATTGTTGGTGTCATTGGGAGGGATTGTGCCCCTTCACTGGTGTTAGTGGGCTCAGTTGTCGGTGTCATTGGGAGGAATTGCGTCCCATTGTTGTCAGCAGGGGAAATTATGTCCCATTGTTGGTATCAGTGGATGAGAAACAGTGACCCAAGGGCCGAATAAAGGCAAGCAAAGGGCCACAGTTTGGAGACCTCTGCTCTAAAGCATTGCACCAGCAATCAACAGGATGGGTAACCCATGAATAAGTCACGTGACAAGTGACGCAATTCCGTGGGGGAGGAGCCTACAGTGATGGGACCTTCGGATCATCTGAATGAGGAGCCCAGCATACTGAGCGGCAAACATATACCATATAGCCTATAAGGATTGGTGAGTGCTATCACTGCATTTGTAGTTTCATACCTTGTCCATGCAATATTGTGCTATGTCTTCTTTCTTTCTTTTCCCCTGCATATATACTGGGATTATCTGAGTGCTGGTGGAATCTGCATCCTGACCTGACCCATGCCCTTTGTTGTGAGTGGTGTAAGGGATATACGGGCTAATTCCCTTATGTGAAACACTCGAGTGGTGCTGGAGCTTGTTGTTGTTTCCTAATCTGACTCATTATTCTTTAAGAAGAAATCTAAATTTGCTGAAATTTTGAGGGCTTAAAAAACTATAATTTTTTCGTTATCGTTTTAACAAACGATAAGGAAAGCGCAAGAAACGAAAACCGAAAGATCCGACATAAAAAATGCTTTATTTTCGTTTTCGTTTCGGTAAAAATTTGATATAGAGAGATTCGACATGACGCTGACTGAATACAGAATAGCAATCTGTCTATCGAACCTGATATACACACACATACGGTACTTTTCGACATCATAGAGAAAAGATTTGACATCATAGAGAAAAGATTCAACACTATAGAAATAATAGATTCGACATTACAGAGAATAGATTTCGATTTAAGAGAAAATAGATTCGACATTATAGAAATAATAGATTCGACATTCGACGGAGAAGATATACTGCACTCGTACATTTTAATGCCCTGCCCATTGGCTATAGAAACATTCTAATGTTGGTTGACTATGACTAGTAATAATAATATAATTATTTATTATTATTATTACTAGTCATACATTAGAATTCTTGTAGGCAGAATATTCGACCGGAAATGTACGATTCAACGTAAATTTTCGAAGTTCCGTCGAATAGTCTTTGCCCATTCAACCGAAACCAAGTATTATTGGGTTTTCGGACGACAGCTATTCCCCAACGAAAAACAAAATAAATCAAAACGATTTTCGGGAGTAACTAAATAAATGTATTTTCCAGACGAAACCGAAAAAACAAAATGAAATATTCCAGTCTGCACATGTCTAGTAATCAGTGCATTTTTATAGCACTAATCTCTGTGTAAATGACAATAGTCCCAAAATAGCGTCAAAAGTGTCCGATGTGTCCGCCATAATGTCGCAGTCATTATCGCCACCATTACTAGTAAAAAAATACTAATAATAAAAATGCCATAAAGCTATCCCCTATTTTGTAGACGCTATAATTTTTACGCAAATCAATCAATCAATACGCTTATTGCGATTTTTTTACCAAACATATTTTTTCAAATTGTTGCACTTATAGTGCAAAAAATAAAAATCACACAGGTGATCAAATACCACCAAAAGAAAGCTCTATTTGTGGGGAAAAAAAGATGTTAATTTTGTTTGGGAGCCACATCGCACGACCGCACAATTGTCAGTTAAAGCGACACAGTGCCTAATTGCAAAAAAATGGCCTGGTCATTGGGCAGTTAAATCCTCCGGGGCTGAAGTAGTTCAAGTGTATTTCCACATTTGCAGTCAAATTTGAGAAAACACCATTTATTTCTTTTTTTTTTTTGTGTTCCTATTCGCACACGGGGCAAAAGTAATGTTTTGTTACCTATTTAGTTGATACTTCAGAGCAGGATTATACTTAGAACACTGCAAGTAGTTTTTATGGTTTTGAATAGATTGTAGTGGGTAAAAACTATCTGGACAATGTTTTTATTTATAAAGTGTATAAACATACAATGCACCACCCAAGTATCAGATCTTTAAAGGGTATTTTCACTTTTACAGCCAAGTTGGGTTACACCTATTTTATATTTGTTGTCACCATTTAAATTACATAACTTGAAAAAAAATTGCAGTCTACTTTTTTTAGATGTTCTCTTCTGGAACTTCCAGCAAGGAAAAATTCTGCATAGTTCTCTTTGTTATGAGTGTGATGGGAAGTTAACCGTGACTCTACTGTGTAAGGTGATATAATTTAACCACTTCCCGCCAGCCTATAGCAAAATGACGGCCGGGCAGTGGTTCTGTTATCCCGACTGGGCACCATATGACATCCAGCAGGATAACATGCCGGCACGTGTCCGCGGGGGCGTGCAGTGCGGCGATCAAAGGTGCTGTGTGTCAGTCTAAAACACTGATTCTCCGATCATGGAATGGAGCCTCTGACGGAGGCTCCTTACTATGTGATCAACTGTGACCAATAACAGCTGATCATCGCGTGGACCAGGAAGTGCCATTAAACAACATTCCTTGGTCCATCGCGTGGACCAGGGAGTGCCGATTGGCGGCTCTACCTATTAGAGGGGAGGTCTGTGCTGATAATCAGCACTTTGATTATAAGCACAGCCCCATCAGATGTGCCACCACAGCTGCCAATAAGTGTCCATCAGCTGCCAGTCAGTGCCCCATCAGAAATGGATATCAGTGCCCAAATAAGTGCCGATCAGTGCCCATCACATTGCCAATCAATGTCCAGCAGTAACGCCTGCCAGTACATTATTATCAGTGCTGCAAATCCGTGCCACCTGTCAGTACCAATCAGTACCGCCTATCAATGCCAATCAGTGCCGCCTGTCAGTGCCCATAACACAGCCGCCTGTCAGTGCCCATTAGTACCACATATCAGCGCCCATCAGTGCCACCTATCAGTGTCCATCAGTGCTGCATATCATTGGGGCCCATTGGTGCTCATCAGTGCTGCATATCAGTGCCACCTATCAGTGCCCATCAATTATACATATCAGTGCCACCTCATCAGTGCCCATCTGTGCCAACTCATCAGTGCACATCAGTGCCGCCTCATCAGTGCCCGTCAGTGAAGGAGAAAACAACATTTTATAACTGAAACAAAGCAAAAAAAGTGACATCACATGCCTGATGAAGGGGTCCTGCGTGGCTCTGAAATGTTGCTATCTGCTGTAACAATGTTATCGTTGATTAAAGCTTTGGAACCACTCTGGAGATCCTTCATGTTCTGATGAAATTTTTTTGCTTTGACTTTGACACTGTTCCAGCAGCTGGTCGCTACAGCATCCACTTAATGCCGCGTACACACGATTGGATATTCCATTGAAAAAACCCTGAATGTTTTTTCCGATGGAATTCCGCTCAAGCTTGGATTGCATACACACGGTCACACAAAAGTTCTGTGAACTTTCTACCGTCAAGAACGCAGTGACGTATAACACTACGAAGGGCCGAGAAAATTAAGTTCAATGCTTCCTAGCATGCAATGAATTTTTTCCGAGCATGCGTAGGAATTTTGCACGTCAGAATTGCTACAGACGATCATAATTTCCGATCGGAATTTTTTTCGTCTAAAAAATTGAGGACCTGCTCTCAAGCTTTTGCTGGTGGGAATTCAGGCAGAAAAGGTCCGATGGAGCATACACCCGTCAGAATTTCCGAGCTCACATCGGACTTTTGCTGTCGGAATTTCCGATTGTGTGTACGCAGCATTAGATGCACATTCATTTCTACAGGAACGTTTAAATTGAGATGAATGCGTCCATAACCCTAAGGTCCCAATGCCCCCTTCAAAACCATCAAAAACACTTCAATTCTACCTCCTCTATTAACTACAATGCATATTTTGAAGAAATCTCCTGTTTTTTGTTGAAATGTTGGGTAAATTAAAACTATCAATTTTGCCTATTGCTAGTCAGGGGAAAGTACACGTTTCTACAGCTAATAGCTTTCCCAATAACAAGAAAATGTCACGCACATACATACTACTTATATGTGGTGACACACACAGACTACTGAAAACAACAACACTAAGCTCTGATTTCACAGTGTATAGCCCAATAGATGTTTTCATTGCAGCTCTTACTTTGCCAATCTAGGTAATGTGTCCACAGCTGATAAACCTATCATTGCGGTAACATCTTACGGGTCATTTATGCTTCCAGGAAGAAAAGAAATGAACTTAAACTGCTACTTCATGAGCCATGTATATGGTTTCTTATGAGCCACTAGCAGCTGCAATGTGATATCTGCCATGGCTCATTAGTACATTACTCTCTTCTTCACACCTCTAAGTAATTCTGTGTTAAAATAAAACAAAGCACCGCGTTCAGCCTAGAGAATTTAACTGGACTGACCCGAAATTACATTTTAATTTTGTTTGCATTCAACAAACACTTAGGCTTCTACTTACTCGCCGGGGAGGAACATTTCCAATAGCTCCATTACACAGCCCTATGCCTGATTTACTGAAATGAATGGAGAGAATGGATCAGTATGATGGATCAGATTTGGGTAAACCGTGTACATTCAGCTGCTGGGGAGCCACACACAGTAAGCCAGCAGACAAACATTTGGGGAATGTAAAGTGGAACTTTACAGCTCCAGGTTGGCCTTTCGTTATCCACTTAAGCCCCGGACCATTATGCAGCTAAAGGACCAGGCCCCAGGCTCCCAAACAAAATTTACGTCTTTTTTTCCCACAAATAGAGCTTTCTTTTGGTGGTATTTGATCACCTCTGTGGTTTTTATTTTTTGCGCTATAAACCAAAATAGAGCCACAATTTATAACAAAAATTCAATGTTTTTTACTTTTTGCTATAATAAATATCACCCAAAATTAAAAAAAAAATGTTTTCCCTCAGTTTAGGCCGATACGTATTCTACATTTTTTTTGGAAAAAAAACCCTGCAATAAGCGTTTATTGTTTGGTTTGGTAAAGTTATAGCGTCTACAAAATAGGGGATGGTTTTATGGCATTTTTATTAATATTTTTTTTTTACTACTAATGGTGGCAATCTGCGATTTTTATCACGACACATTGACACATTTTTGGGACCATTGTAATTTTTACAGCGATCAGTGCTATAAAAATGCACTGTTTACTGTGAAAATGGCAGTGAATGGGTTAACCTGTAGGGGGCGCTGTAGGGGTTAAGTGTGCCCTAGTTTGTGATTCTTACTGTAGGGGGCGTGGCTGTGCATGTGACATCACTGATCATCATTCCCTATGACAGGGAACAGACGATCAGTGACAAGCCATGGAGAAGAACGGGAAAGGTTTGTTTACACTTACCTCTCCCCGTTCTTTAGCTTTGTGACCCGATCGCAGGACACCGGCGGTGATCGGGTCCACGGGCGCAGTAACGGAGCTTCAGACCGGGTCACGAGCATGCCGCTGGCGGCGCACTCGAGATCCATGGTTGGGTTCTTAAAGGGGACATACATGTACGTCCTTGTGTTCAAGCCGTGCCATTCTGTCGACATATATCGTAGTGCAGTGGTCCACAAGCAGTTAAACACTTCTATACATGCCTTTTTCACATCCTCAAGTTGATGCTTTGTGATGACGCACGTCCAGGAGTTGGTATTAAAGGAAGAGTGACAGAAAGTGTGGTGAACGATGGAAGCCTTTATCCTGGAAGACGGGTGACATTTATTGGCAGAGAAATAGTACTTTGGGAACAGCCTCCTATTGAAGGTGATTATTGAAAAAAACCTTTATTATGGAGCTGTTTATCTAAATACTGTTATCACTTAATTTTTTTTTACAAGTGAAGGGCAGCAAAAAAAAAACAAACCTGGGTTGGGTTCACATATGTGCGAATTGGATGTGGATTTCTGCATTCAATTCGCATGACATGCGTGACTGGCTCTCAATAGAGCAGGTTCACACATGTCTGGATTCCAAAAGGGTCCTGTGCGTGTTTGGGAACGGTTCGAATTCAGGCAAAAATTTTGACCTGATTCACACCTGAACCAATGGACAGAAATGCGCCGGACCCCATACTGGAAACCACTGCCAGACATGCATAAACTCGTCCTTAAAGTGACTGTAGAGTAAAGAATAAAAAAAATAGCAATCATGTTATACTTACCTGTTCTTTGCAATGGTTTTGCACAGAGAAGCCTCCGCCTCTAGTCCTGGCCCCTCCCTCTTGCCAATTGTCCCCAATAGCAAGCCTCTTGCTATGGGGGCACTCCTGACCCAAGCTCTGTTTGTCCATTTGCACACAAAGCGTGGCTTGGTCCCGCCAGCTGCTCTCTCATTGGCTCACTGGTTGTGATCGACAGCATCAGGAGTCAAGCGCTCATGCTGCCTTGTAAGCCAATGAGGAGAGAGCCCCCGTAGAGCTGCTGCTCTTATGCACATTGCTGGATCAAAAAGTGGCTCAGGTACAGTGGGTATAAAAAAGACCCCCCCCCCCTTTAAAATAATCAAATGTTGTTGCTTTTCAGCCTGAAATTAAGACAGACACAGTTTTTGTTTATCCAGCTGTATTTACTAATGCAACTCATAACATGCAATACATAAAAACATGTCGCCAAAAAAATAAAAAAATACCACCATGCTGTATTCAATTTCCGCCAGACATATAGTTTAGTGCCAAGGCCAAATAAGTCTAAATATATCTCTATAAATGGGGATCTCTGAAAAAGGAGGGCGCTAGAAAGTGATTATAAGAAACATTCATAAATATTAAATATACTAAAGTGAGAAAAATACAAATCATAAAATTCTCCCAAGTGGATAAACCAGTGATATACAATCAGTGGTAATAAATAAATAATAATAATGCAATATTTTTTCCTTTTTGCTATAATAAATATCCCCCCAAAATATAGAAAAAAAAAAAAATTTCCCTCAGTTTAGCGCGATACGTATTCTTCTTCCTATTTTTGGTAAAAAAAAATCGCAATAAGCGTTTATCGATTGGTTTGCGCAACATGTATAGTGTTTACAAAACAGGGGATAGTTTTATTGCATTTTTATTTTTTACTACTAATGGCGGCGATCAGCGATTTTTTTCGTGACCGCGACATTATGGCAGACACATCGGACAATTTTGACACATTTTTAGGACAATTGTCATTTTCACAGCAAAATATGCTATATAAATTTGCAGTTTGGGAGTTAACCACTAGGGGGCGCTGAATTGGTTAAGTGTGACCTCATATGTGTTTCTAACTGTAGGGGGCGGGGCTGGACATGTGACGTCATTGATTGTGTTTCCCTATATCAGGGAACACACGATCAATGACAGCGCCACAGTGAAGAACGGGGAAGGTGTCTTTACACTCAGCTCTCCTCATTCTTCAGCTCCAGGGACCGATCGCGGGACTCAATAGGCGATCGGGTCCGCGGGTCACGGAGCTTTGGAGGGGGTCGCACGCGCACGCTGCAGGCGCGTGTCCGTGACCCACGGCTGGCCACTTAAAGAGAACGTACAGGTACGTGCTTGTGCCCAGCTGTGCCATTCTGCCGACATATATGTGCAGGAGGTGGTCCTTAAGTGGTTAATCACATTATTTGTTTTTTTTTTTCAATTGGAACAATTTTTTATCTTTTTCGCTTTGTATATTTTTCCCTAGAAAGAGTCAAACACTTTCTTTATGGACTTATTATGTGTGCAATACGTTTTGGTGATTTATTTTAAAGATTTATTACCACTAATAATATAATAATATATACTAATTGTATATCACTGGTTTATCCACTTGGGAGAATTTTATGATTTGTATTTTTCTCACTTTAGTATGTTTAATATTTAAGAGTGTTTCTTATAATCACTTTCTAGCGCCCTCCTTTTTCACATATCACTTCGTAGTAAGAATTCTATTAATACTATTAGAGGAGCAGCTTTAATTGAATTGAATTAATCACTTTTAGATAATTGGTGCGGATTTATTCTTTTTAAATAAATGGGGATCTGTCTGCTTATATTGACAGATCCCTGTTCCAGCTCTCCAACAAGCGATCACGGGTGGTTGGCGGACATCGCGGCCGCCAGCCACACGAATTGGCTCTGGCTTTGCGTCGTGCATGCTTGTGCCTTTGGCGATGTGCATATGCCTCCTATAGCATTTAACCACTTAAGCCCCGGACCATTATGCAGCTAAAGGACCTGGCCCCTTTTTGCGATTCGGCACTGTGTCGCTTTAACTGACAATTGCGTGGTCGTGCGACATGGCTCCCAAACAAAATTGACGTCCTTTTTTCCCACAAATAGAGCTTTCTTTTGGTGGTATTTGATGCGGTTTTTATTTTTTGCTCTATAGACAAAAATAGAGAGACAATTTTGAAAAAAATTCAATATTTTTAACTTTTTGCTATCATAAATATCCCCCAAAAATATATAAAAAACGTGTTTTTCTTCGGTTTAAGCCGATACGTATTCTTCTACATATTTTTGGTAAAATCGCAATAAGCGTTTATTGATTGGTTTGCGCAAAAGTTATAGCGTTTTCAAAATAGGGGATAGTTCTATGGCATTTTTATTTTTATTATTTTTTTTACTACTAATGGCGGCGATCATCGATTTTTATCATGACTGCAACATTATGGCGGACACATCGGACACTTTTGAAACATTTTTGGGACCATTGTCATTTTTACAGCGATCAGTGCTATAAAAATGCACTGTTACTGTGAAAGTGACAATGGCAGTGAAGGGGTTATTCTCTAGGGAGCTCTGTAGGGGTTAAGTGTGCCCTATTGTGTGACTCTTACTGTAGGGGGGCGTGGCAGGGAACAGACAATCACTAACAAGCCACTAGGAAGAACTGGGAAAGGTTAGTTTACACTTACCTCTCCCCGTTCTTCTGCTCTGTGACCCGACCGCAGGGACACCGGCGGCAATCGGGTTTGCGGGTCCTGCGGGCGCGATCACAGAGCTTCGGACCAGGTTGCTAGCGTGCGGCCGGCAGCACGCTCACGACCCACAGCTGGGTTCTTAAAGGAGACGTACCTGTACCCCCTTGTGCCCAGCCGTGCCATTCGGTCGCCATACAGTATATTGTCGTGCGGTGGTCCCCAAGTGGTTAAAGTGGCCGACGTACACCTACGGCGGTTTGCGCAGCCATGCCAACCTGTCCCAGTATAATGATGGCGGCTGGTCTGCAAGCAGCTAAATTGTTTTTCATTTTGTATTTGATTATTTTTGCTTGTTGTCATGTTTTTATTTTTATTCTTTATTTGATTATTTTTGCCTGTTGTCGTGTTTTTTTTTTTTATTTTGTATTTGATTATTTTTGCCTGTTGTCATGTATATATTTTTTATTTTGTATTTGATTATTTTTGCCTGTTGTCATGTTTTTTTTTTCATTTTGTATTTGATTATTTTTGCCGGTTGTCATGTTTTTGTCTACTTTTTTTCTGTATAAAAAAACAAAAACATAAACTAATGATGTTGTTGAAAGCCCTTGACACAATCACAGTGCTATTCAATGAACATTGTTGCCTTTAAAAACCACCAAAAACATTTTAATTGTACATTATTCTTTGCTTCACTTTGACATAAAATATTACTAAACTCTCCCATTTTTGCTGAAATTTGGCACAATGAAAATTCCCAATTTCCCAATTTCTTTTACCCCTAAGGCCCCTTTCACATGTGCGGACAAACGGTCCGTTTATTACACGTCCGTAATGACCCGCCTCCATCAGGATCCGGTTCTTCAGAAGGAAGAAACCCCTATTTTTCTTCCGTCTGAAGGATCGGATAAATACGGACACACGGTCTGTATTCATACGATTCCCCATAGGGGAGAGCGGAGGAGAGACAGGGCGGTCTCTGCACAGTGTGCGGGGACCGCCCTGTCCGCCGACAGCTCAGCAGGGATTTACGGATGATCCCCGCTGAGCCAACGGACACACACGGGGCGGATCAAAAACGGTCTGCTTCGTGTGAAAGGACCAAGGCTGACTCACTGATGCATATGAATCCCAAAAGCATTCTATAATACATACGTCAGTTCACATATACGTATTTCAACTGTGTATGTAGCTATTTGCTGGAGTTCAGCTCTCTGTTCTCAATGTTCTCTATCACACTGACTGCTAATGACTCTCAAGGAACTCATATCAGAAATACAGTGATAAAGAGAGATGCAGAGAGTAAGAATAAAATATTTAATGTTACATCTCTGCACAAAAATCAATGCTAATCAATCTAAACAATTCACAACCTAAGCAATAAGCTTAAAGTGGACCTGCACTTAACTAAGTCATAATATCTGAGTTCAGGAAAGACTAGATACCTGCACATGCTTCTTCTACTGCTCAGCTCACAAATGTCCTTCTTTTGGAACCAAATCCCTCTCTGTCTCTTTCTACTCAATTTTCTATCTATTCCATCATCTATACAGACCTCTATAAATTAATCTGCTATTTGGACATAAAATGTGTTTTCACTCTACGTTACTGCTAATGCGTCAGGAAGTTTTGTCACCTTAGTCACCTAATGCCCCGTACACACGACCTGTTTTCCCATCGGAAAAAGTCACATGAGAGCTTTTGGCTAGGAAACCCTGACGGTGTGTATGCTCCATGAGGCGGCGTACACACGACCGAGAAACTCGTCGGGCGAATCACATCGTTTTCCCCGTCGAGTTCCTTGTTCGGCAGTCAAAAAACTTGAGCCAAATTTTCCCATTGCCCATCGAGGAAGTAGAGAACACGCTGTCTTTTTGGCTCGACGAGTTTCTCGACGGGTCTCCCATCGAGTTTCTTGCTGAATTCTGCCGAGGAAACAGGTCGTGTGTACGCCACCTCAGACTTTTTCCAATAGGAAAACTGATGGAATAAAAAGGAGAGCAGAATCTCTTTTTTCCCTTCAGGAAAAAATCCTAGCGGGAAAACATTTTTTCTGTATGCACTTTCAACGCACAAAAAAACTTTCACATGCTCGGAATCAAGTCGACGAATGTTCAGAAGCATTAAATTTCATTTTCTTGGCCCGTCGTAGTCTTTTACATCACCACGTTCTTGCCAGTCAACTTTTGTGTGACCGTGTGTATGCAAGGCAGGCTTGAGAGGAATTCCATCGGGAAAACCATATTTTTTTTTCCAACGGGAAAACCGCTCGTGTGTATGGGGCATAAGGAATACTTATATTGTATCCCGGTGTAGGGGAAAGGTAGCTGAACAAATTGTTGGATGCGGTTTTCACCATGCCATCACTGCGTTTACAAACGTTGTCACCGAATTTACGTGTTTGTAAAAAAAATTGCATTTAAATTTATTTTCTAATTTTCTGTCAATTGCATTCTGAAAAATTGGGGTACAAAGTAAAAGTTATACCTCTTGCCAAAAACCTTAAGAGGGCTACTTTTCTAAATAGAGTCATTTTGAGGTGACTCCAGGGGTGCTACCACTCCTGAGCCATTGTAAATTAAATATGATGCAATAAAACAGACATGCCAGTTTTTTTAGCCATTGAGAGCCAGAATGCGCTCGCTTGGTTCAAGGACCTGCCTTGTTCTCATCATGTGACTAATACATACTTATTTGCTATCCTTGTGTACGGAAGAGGTAACTGAACCAACCGGTAAATGCGTTTTTCACTATCCCATCACTTTTGTGTTTGTGAAACCTCTCACTGAATTTAGGCTTTTGTTGAAAATTGTGTATTTATTTTTTTCCCAATTTTTTTCTGCCAAGATTGAAAATTGGGGTTCAAAGTCCAAGTTATAACTCTTGACAAAAACCTTGAGGGGTCCTTACAGTGTAGTTTCCGGGGTCTTGCCATTGGGGGCGACTGTAAATACAGTACAGTGCCAAAAAATGGGCATGCCAGTTTTCAGCAATTGAGAGCTCCCTTGTTTCTGGACCCTGCCATGTTCCTGCCATGTGACTAAAACTAACTTAAAAGACGCAGGCAAAGCACCTGTTGACTCAGAGGTTGCCATCCATCGCATCCGTATTACACTCACCAGCCGCAATGTGAAATCTCTGTAAAAGGTCTGCGCTGATCTGATCCGTGGAGCAAAGGAGAAGAACTTGAAGGTGAAGGGACCTGTGCGCATGCCCACCAAGACTCTGCGCATTACTACAAGAAAAACCCCTTGTGGTGAGGGTTCCAAGACATGGGATAGATTCCAGATGAGGATCCACAAGCGCCTGATTGATCTACACAGTCCCTCTGAGATTGTGAAGCAGATTACTTCCATCAGTATCGAACCTGGTGTAGAAGTTGAAGTGACCATTGCTGATGCATAAATACCACCTTTTGAATAAAAGTGACCACCGTAAAAAAAAAAAAAAAAAAAAAACGAACTTAAATGTTCTTATGTATAGGAATAGTAGTATAAAGTATTTTTCTAGCATCATTACCTATTTATTAATTATGAATAATTACAAAAGAAATTGATAAACAACTAGAAACAATAATTTTAAATTTGTGTTCATTTTTTTATTTATTTTTTCCTTTAAAGTGGAACTAAAGTTTTACTATAATACACTATGGGGGTTATTTACAAAAGGCAACTCCACTCACAAGTGAAAACTACAAGTGCAAAGTACACTTGAAATTGCACTGAAAGTGCACTTGGAAGTGCAGTCGCTGTAAATCTGATGGGTAGATCTGAAATTAGGGGAAGCTCTGCTGATTTTATTCCAATATCCAATCATGTGCAAGCTAAAATGCAGTTTTTTATTTTCCTTCGGATCTACAGTGACTGCACTTCCAAGTGCACTTTCAGTACAATTTCAAGTGCACTTTGCATTTGTAGTTTGCACTTGTAGTTCAAAGTGGATTTGCCTTTAGTAAATAACCCCCTATGAGTAGGCAGGCATTTCTCTTCTGCAATAAAACATACCTACCCAGAGGCAGCTCTCTAATTAGGCGGTCGCCTTAAGCCTCACACTCACATGGGCCTCGCAGCCACCTAATTTGCCCTTGATCAATACTAATGTCTGCATCATCGGATCTCTCTATTACCCCTCTCTCTTTCTCACCTCCCTCTCTCTCCCACCTCTTGCATTGGCTGAATATGTCTGATGGGTGAGGAGGTTGCCCTGGAAGTGGTGTTGATCACCTGCTTGAACTATTTTTCCCATTATGAGCATGAGTGGGGCCTCATGTCTAAGTTTTGCCTAAGGCCTCAAAAAGCCTAGAGCCACCTCTGTACCTACCTGTAACTGAGCCGATCCAGTGTGCTGAAATGACTAGCTCCTGTGCAGCCCACACCGGCCAATGAAGAGAAGATGACGGAGGTGGTGAGGGAGTGTTGAAAAGATGAGTATCCCCCTGTTTGTTCTGCTTTTTTTCAAGTAACCCTAATATACAAATTATTATATACAAATGTTCAAAACATACCCAGTTTAAAACTTCAGACTGTTTGCTGTTCAAAATGGTGAAATTTGTGTTAAAAAAAAAAAAATCAAAGCCAGGGCCCTTGTTGTTTTGTCATAGTGTGAAAAATAAATCTAATATATACACCATTGTTTCTATACCATATAACTCATCTAAAACTTAGAAAAAACAAGCAGCTTTGGTATTGTTTGATTCCAGGCACAACATTTAAAATAAAAATTATTTCAGAAAAATAAAACTCATCTGTTATTTAGTCGAAATCACCCGAAAATTGAATTTTTATCATTATTTTCATAATTTTTACTTTAACCACTTCCCTACGGCAGTACGAGTATATACGGCCGCAGGGTGGTTCTAAATCTCCGGGCTGCCCCTTTCCTCGTTCCCAGCGCGCGCTCCAGAGCGCGCAGCGGGGAACTTGTGTACTGGCCGTGTCCCTTGGACACAGCCAATCACAGATCGCCGCGAACGGCCAATCAGAGTGGCCGTTTGCGATGCGATCTGATGGGCCAATGAGAGATGATCTCATATGTAAACATATGAGATCATCTCTCATTGCCGGCTCTCACAATGACAGCGTCCTGTCATAGAGAGAGCATACCGATCTGTGTTCCTAGTACATAGGGACACAGATCGATCACCCCCCCTCCCCCCACAGTTAGAACACAATGCAGGAAACACATTAACCCCTTCCTCACCCCCTAGTGTTAACCCCTTCCCTGCCAGTCACATTTATACAGTAATTAGTGCATTTTTATAGCACTGATTGCAGTATAAATGTGAATGGTGCCAAAAATGTGTCAAAAGTGTCCGATGTGTCCGCCATAACGTCGCAGTCGCAATAAAAATCGCAGATCGCCGCCATTACTAGTAAAAAAAAATAAATAATAAAAAATAACAATTCTGTCCCTTATTTTAAGAATACATATCGCCCTAAACTGATTTTTTTTTTTAAATTGGGCTATTTTTTATAGCAACAAGTAAAAAATATTGTATTTTTTTTCAAAATTGTCGTCCTTTTTTGTTTATAGCGCAAAAAATAAAAATCGCAGAGGTGACCAAATACCACCAAAAGAAAGCTCTACTTGTGGGGAAAAAAAGACGCCAATTTTGTTTGGGAGCCATATCGCACGACCGCGCAATTGTCAGTTAAAGCGACGCAGTGCCGCAAGCTGAAATTTCACCTGGTCAGGAAGGGGGTTTACATGCCCAGTAAGGAAGTGGTTAAATGATATTCTTTATTTTTTTATATTTTGTTATTGAAATTAAAGTATGGGACTCAAGTGGTTTTGCAGCACATACATGTAGCTTGACTTATTTTTGTGCATATTCATGTGCAAAAATTTAACTGTAATAATAAATTATATGACCATAAAGTAATGTAGCCAAAACTTTTTGTTTTTTAGAATTGGATACTATGGGGAAGCCTGTCATGTTTTTGCTATCTGTGCCTGTAATTGGGCTTCTTCTTGGTGAGGACCACAACACACATACAGTAGCCTCCACCATAACTTGTGTACTCATTGCCATAGGTCTTCAGATGACATCCTCAGACATTATCTTTTACATTCTTGAAGAAAGGAAAGTCCACACAAGAAAGTTATTTACTACACACTTTTACCGATGTTCTTTAAAGACAGGACAGATCATACCACACAGACATTCTGATAAGTGTCTTCGCCATACGTTTCCATACACAAAAGCTGTAATTTGTGAAAGGAGAACATTGCACAACTTCCCTAAGCATCTCCTCTCTCTTCTCCTTGGGAGCACCACAGGGTGGGAACCCATCCCTCTATATACTAAATATGTAGCCTTCCCCCCGTTTTACTTACCTGAGCCCTGAATTTCCGTGGGCACACGGCTCTTCATTGGCTAGATTGATAGCAGCACAGCCATTGGCTTCCGCTGCTGTCAATCAAATCCAAAGACGTGGGCCCCTGGACGCCGAGTGTATTATTATTTAGGTACTTATATAGCGCCGTTAAATTACGCATCGCTTTACATATACAATGTACATTCACATCAGTCCCTACCCTCAAGGAGCTTGCAATCTAAGGACCCTAACTCACATTCATATACTGTACTAGAGCCAATTTAGGCAGAAGCCAATTAACCTACAGCATATCTTTGGAGTGTGGGAGGAAACCAACGCAGGCACAGGGAGAAAATGTAAACTCCAGGCAGGTAGTGTCGTGGTCGGGATTCAACTATTTTTACTGCTAGGCGAGAGTGCTACTCACTACAGTGTTGTGCTGCCCTGTATTAAAAAAAAGAAAAGAAAGGAGGGCGCACCGACCTTGTGCATTACCACTTAAAAGTTTATTTATACAAGATAAAAAAGCAATGGTCCTACTAACAAACCAATCAGAAGTATGCGCTTTTTCGAAACAGTGGAGACTGGACCTCACGGCACCTGCCATTGCTTTTTTATCTTGTATAAATAAACTTTTAAGTGGTAATGCACAAGGTCGGTGCGCCCTCCTTTCTTTTCTTTTTTTTTGTAGTTCTATGAACACCCTTGGTTCTGTGGAGGGCTGCAAGACTTCAGACTTTGCTATAAGACTATACTGATATACCCAGTTTGGCGATACACCAGAGCGCAGAAGAATTTTTTTGTGTTATATACTGCCCTGTATTACACAGGAGCACGCCCGCAAGATAACCCCCTTTGAGACAGAGCTTCCCAGAGGGGGTTATCTATTGCTGGGTGGAGTTGCAAGAGCCGCCGAGGGACCCCAGAACAGAAGGATCGGGGCCACTCTGTGCAAAATGAACTGCACAGTGGAGGTAAGTATGACATGTTTGTTATTTAAAAGAAAAAAAAAACGTAACCTTTAGTGTCACTTTAATTATTCATCTTAGTATGTGTATGTATGCGCGTGGTTTTAAATTGTAAGCTCCTTGAGGGCAGGGACTGATGTAAAGTAACCTGTAAATTGCTGGTGCTATATAAGTGCTTGTATTGATAGATTTACTAATATATGCATGGTAGATCTGGCTTCTGCGTACATTCACTATATAGCGGGGAGTGAGCTACGAGTAGACATTGATATTAATTATTCCCCCAGAGATCAGTGACATTGAATGAAAAGAGGTGCAGCATTAACACGTACAAGAAAAAAAAATTGGACCATTTAGCAAGCCCCCATGCCTGTGTTTTCTACAGAGAATATGACGGGTTAAAAGTTTTGTCTGTGACAATGAAATTGAGGCCAGCTGTAGGTCATATTCACGTCCCAGTCACAGGAAAATGAACCTGTGAGACAGAACCTAATTATCTGCTAAACCAAAAGCCAGTCTCAGTTCAATAACTTACGACAGAGCTGGCAGACAGATATAGTGTTGCCATGGAAACCTTCGACTGCAGACAGGAACAAGAAGTCAAACGAGACTGTAACCCTAAGTGTGCCGGATCCGTTTCTTTGTCACCGCACTAAGATACCAAACAATATTCCACTTTCTATCTTCTAAAACCTTTCCAAAAAAGAATTTCCCAAAATTACGCGACTGCTACCGGCTTGCTGCAGCCTTTGTACCAAAATAGGTTTTTAACAGCCGAAAAAACCTTGAATGTAAAACGCTTGCCTAAACAAGTAATGTTCCTGCAGATACAATGCTGTAGAGATTACAAATGTCAGCCATTTTGCATCCATAAGCCATTTTATTTTCATTTTATTGTCCCAGCGCAAGTGTTCATTACTGCTGTTTTGTTGCTTTCAGGCAATAGCAAATGACTATTTATTTTATTCTTTTGTGAATATTACGAAATTCTTGTTAGAGAAAGGAAATGTAGCACATAAATGGCACCTTCACTTTATGAACATTGAACAGGACCCCCACAGGCAAACATGACTGAAACTGGGAACGGAAGATAGAAAGCAAAAAGTATTGCAAGAGAAAAATACAAAATACTACTGTTATAAACCAGCAAGCTTTATATGAACTTTGCATTTACACCAGGCTACCCATTAATATATAGACTTCATTAAACCCATGTAACATATAAAAGAATTAAAATGTAATAAGCAGAGAACTTTTTCTTTAAGTGAAGCGAGGTCATGTCAGTTTACAGCAAGTGAGCTAGTAGATGAAACATTCCCTACCGTTCAATAAAGGTTTCGCCCTCTGCTGACGTTCTTAAAGTGCACTTACTTTACTAAAAATATAATACTGTACAGGAGAAGGATAGGAGATGTAGACGTTGTACTGAGTTCTTTTTAGTGATGAAGGTTTTATTGTATTTGGCGAAAGTTAACTTTGTAACATTCGTATGTGTCCCTTTATTCTGTTTTTTGCTTTCCGTAGCAGTTCTTTGCAGGTAAGCTTGAGAAGGTTAGATATTACACAAGTTCCATTAAGTACCCCGAAACATTTATGTAAGCATGCACAATTTGGTCAAAGTTTTTTGACAATCACATCTACTTATACTGATTTGCCAAAAGTACGTGAACATCAAGTGGAGATGTTTTCAGTGAGGGTTACAGTTAAAGCTACAGTGCCTAAAATCATAATAAAATACATTTAAGTATTTGGTTGCAATATGACAAAATGTGGAAACATTTCAGGGGGGATAAATACTTTTTTAAGGCACTGTATAGTATACAAAGAAACATTAGACAATTGTATGCTTCCAACCTTGCAGCAACAGTTTGACCAGTTCGGTGTGGAGGAACTCAAGTGGCCTGCGCAGAGCCCTGACCCCCTACTGAAGACCTTTAGGTTGAATTGGAATGTGAGCCAGATCTCATTCAACGTTGGTACTTGACCTCACAAGTGCTCTTATGGCTGAATGGGCACACATTCCAACATACACACTCCAAAATCATGTGGAAAACCTTCCCAGGAAGTGGAAAGGGAGGGCCGGCTGCTTGAAAGGCTGTCAAACAAGAGACTAGAAGCAGGCTTGTAATACGGCACAAATGTTTTTTTTTAAATACTACACCAAGCAACAGTCCAGACTTTCTAAATCCTGTTAAAATTTCTCCTTGAAAACTGTTACTTATTTTCCTAATTGGATATAAAGATAAACTTTATCTGGCCCCATGAGCCTTTCTCCAATTAGCTGAAGTAGGTAGATATTAGCATGCCCTACAGCTTGCATTTTATTATATTAGATGTAGTGCCTGCATTGCAATAAAGCTACAATAAATAACAGATCCTGTCTCTGTAGCAAAACTATCCATGTAAACATGTTAAATACATGGTTAGAAACAGTGGCCCAGATTCACAGAGCGATTACGCCTGCGCAACAGGAGATGCGCGTGCGTAAGTCTAAATGTGCGCGTGCGTTTCGTTGCGCGGCATCCCCAGAACGAGATACGCAAAAAATCGACTTTTTTTTGTCCCGTGTAATTTCGTTAGACTGGCGCATCCGTCCGCGCAAAAGTGCGATAGACACACCATTGATTTGCTAGTCAAATATGCTAATGAGGGACTTACGGGGATCCACAAAACAACGTTGGGGCAGCGCAGGCGACGCAGTGTGCGCAACAGCAAAATGTCCTGTCTAAAATTAGAGCTGATAAAAGCTGGTCTAAAAAAAGAAAAAAAGTCTACTTGTTAGATAAAGCAACACTGTTAGTGAGCAGCTCAGCAGTCACACGTGTTGCTCAACAATCTGTATGCCAACATGCCAGGGGCATCGTCGCGCATAGCTATACTACTGACTTTAGATGAACAAAGAAGGAGGAGGGCACGGAGGATGGCACGGAGGATGGCACGGGAGAGGATATACCGTACCCGCATAGACCTGTTTGGCATGAGTGATTCTGAGGTGTATCGCATCTTCAGATTCACCCCTCATGCCATCCTGGAATTAACCACAACCCTGCAGGATGACATCACCAGCCCAACACACCGCTCACATGCAGTGCAGCCACTGGTCAAGGTCCTGGCAACACTCCATTTCCTTGCCAGTGGCTCTTTTCAGCGTACAAGTGGAGTGGTGGCTGGGATGTCACAGTCCTCCATGAGCAGATGTGTGCACCAGGTTGTCCCTGCAATACTCAGACGCATGGCTAACCAAATCATCAAACCCACCACTGAGGACCTGCGGCTGAAGGCAATGACAGATTTCTACAGAATTGCCAGATTCCCACGCACTGTGGGGGCCATTGATTGCACACATGTGGCACTCCAGCCCCCCCAGGAGACAGAGCACATGTACCGCAATCGGAAGCATTGGCATTCCATCAATGTACAGGTGATAGTCGATGCCCAAGGCCTCATATGGCACGTCCGTGCCAAACACCCAGGGTCCAGCCATGACAGCTACATATACAATCAATGCCACATCCGAATGGAATTCGATCAGAACGTGTATGGGGACACCTGGCTGGTTGGTGAGTGACATGGGTGGCAGGCATGACTATCCCCTCCCATGATGCACATCACAAGGGGCACATGCATGACTAACATCCTCCTGTCTTTTCCCTTCCAGGTGACTCTGCATATCCACTGGGACCCCATCTCATGACTCCTATCCGGAACCCCCAAACTCCAGGAGAGGAAAGATACAATCAAGCACATGCTCAAACACGAGCAGTGGTGGAGCGCACCTTTGGCATCCTAAAGTCACGTTTCCGATGCCTGGATAAGTCTGGGGGTACCCTCTTGTACTCCCCAAACTTTGTGTGCCAGATCATCGGTGCATGTTGCATGCTGCACAACTTTGCAGAAAGAAAGGGCCTGCAGATTGACCTACGTGATGACCTGACCCCTGAACCAGACAATCCCCCCCTAACCGAGGTTAACCCGTCTTCTGAGGGAAGAGCAGCCAGGAGACAGCTCACATTGGGCATCTTTGCACGTTAAACATACACATTAATCATGGCACAATGAGAATGCATGCATGCACACCACTGTGGTCCCTAGCACACACACCCCACATCCACATCAAATTGGATTGGCACCAGTCCACCATGCTGGACTTGTGAGCAGCAACGCCACGCCAAGGCTCCAATTATGTCACTGTACATTCATACACCATTCACACGGACCTGGGGATCACTTCTCCCTGGTCCTGGGGAACCCTTCTCCACCAAAATTGAGGGTGACACCCCTTTTCCGGCAGGAATGTCACCCCCACATTCACACAGCATTCACAACCCAAAAAAAAAAAAATACAGCAGGAAAAGAAACAAAAAGAAATATATCAATCAAACAAACAGTCTCTCAAACACTTATCAAAAACCACTTTCAAAAATATACTAACAACCACTTGATCACACAGAACACTAATCTGACAACTACAAAACACACCGCAACGAACAACAAGAACAAAAGCACTTTGTTAAATGGGAAGGGACAAAGGGATGTACTTTTGCAAAGGAAGTGCGTTTGTGTGTGTCTATTTATGCTGTTTGCGTAGTTCACAACGTTGCCCTAGTCCATTTCCAATTTCACTGATTGCGCCGCTCCCGAGTTGTGAGCATGCGCACATCGGAGCTGACATGGTCTCGTTCAAGCGCGCATGCGCGAGCCGGCCGGCCCTTCATTTGCATGGGGTCACGGCTCATTTCAATGTAACACGCCCACGTCCTTCCCCATTTGTATTACTCCTCCTTACGCCTCTGGAAAAACGTTACGTATGCGCAATTTCCTGCGCAAAAGCTACGAAAATAGGGTGATTACGCGGCAAAATTGCGCAAGTCTAACGTAAAGGCGGTGCGCTACGCCAGTCCAATAATGCGCAGATGTACGTGAATCTGGGCCAGTAACTCTGTCATAATGAATTATCAGTTTGTTAACCTAAATGTTACTTCCTTAAATTTAAAAGCTTGGTGCACCCAAAAAGTGATATTTTCTAATTAGGTGAAACGTGGTGAGTAAGCCCCTCTGACGTTTTATGTATCTTGGATGTTTGGGTGTTGTGCCCATTTTCACAACAGCTCCTGTGCAATTCTTTATATAAAATGAATAAAGAAATCCAACAAGGAGGATTGGATCCATTCATACTGACTACAATACGTGTGCGGACTCAGGAGCAGATATCTCTCCAACCATCCCTTAGAAACAAACTGTGAGGTGGTCTAACTCTCTAGCATCTACGAAAATGTCAAATATCAGTTATGGTCTATAACCCCAATAAAAAATGAACAACCTCAATTCTGGTCTGAAAACACTTTATTGTCTTCCACTACATTTCCATAATTTTTCACAAACTGGTAGAACTGATGAGTCAATTCTGATGTTAGTGATACTTGGTATTTCCCTTTCCTAGGGGAAACACCAGTCAAGCCCTGTACACACGCTCGGTTTTCTCGGCGGTAAAAAGTCTGCTGAGAAAACTGAGGGGAAAGCCGAGAAACCGACAGGAAAACTGCCAGGGAGCTTTGTTCAGGAATCCCGGCCATGTGTATGCTCCATCGGCACTGCCTCGCAGTGTTTCCCATAGGTAAGTAGTAGATCTGGTGGAAAAAAAAAACCGCTGGAAATCCCGACAGGAAAATAGAGAGCAGGTTCTCTATTTTCCCGCCGGGATTAATGGTGGTTTTCCTGATGGGAAAACTGCGAGGAAGCATACACACACCTGGTTTTCCCGGCCAAAAGCTCTCCTGGCAGTTTTCCTGCCGGGAAAACCAGTTGTGTGTACAAGGCTTCAGAGTCAATGTTCCTCCAGGCAATTTTATAATTGTATTCAGTATTTTCACCCAAGATTTTCACAACTTTTAAATGAGATCTTATGTAAGATTATGGCTCTTGAACATTGTAAAAATCTTGGGTAAAATAATTCCTAAATACACCCCTAGGACACTGTAAGGGACCTTGCTTAGAGCTTTGGCTAGATAACAAGACCTGAGCTCACCAGAGTCAGGCAACATTAATACTGTTTAATATATACTTGATCCATCAATATATGTTGCTCTGCTTTGAGAAGTTGTCAGTAAAGTTAAACAGAAAGAAAAGTACTATCTGTATCTATTGAATCCAGCAGCTCTATATGTGTATGTGCAATGCTGGAGATGAAACCTAAGCCAGGATTAGAGTGTCAGCTTGCTATACTGGTGTCACTTCCCAAAAGCTGAATGATATGCATAGTACATTGATGTGAGAACTTTCCACGATGGTGCTGAGACAATGCTGTTGATATCTGCATGGATTTAGTATCAGATGCCAGTGTTCAAAGAGCCCATTGAGTGCTGCAATAAGTGAGTAGATATGTGCGTTCCCATTCGTAAAGAATGGATTTTCATACGAATTTGTTAGTATTCGTACATTCGTATCAATTCGAACATCCGAATAGCTGAAAGACCCAAAATACGAAAATTACGGAATTACGAATAAGCAAAATAATGAACAAACGAAAATACGAAAGTACGAATGGACAATCTTACTAAAATACGAAACACCGAAAAAGCAAAAGAACAAAAATTACATCTATAACGAACGATTTGCATTCCGCATTTTAAATCCTTTGTCTGTTAGTATTTTCATTCGTATGTTCGTATTTTCATTTGTGTGTTTTGTAAATCTGTTTCTTTGTCTGTTCGTAAATGTGTGTACTTGTAAGTTGTAACGTTCTTTCGAACGGGCAGTGTAGTTAGTAAGTGATGTATCTTACTTAATATCTTAGCCAATCAGCTTATCTCTTTTGTGCTGAGTCACCTTGTTGGCAAAAAGTCCGACCGTGTGTACGGGGCTTAAGAGAAAGCATATCTTAATATGGATTAGCCGCGTGTTGCTATGTATTTACGAAAGTACAAAATTACGAATCCATTAAACGAAAATTATTATCTAACAAAATTACGAATTTCGAATCAACGAACATAAATTAGACAGAATTACGAATCATTCAGTATAAACGAAAATAAAACTGTTACGAAAATACGAACGGATCCGAATAGGAAAACTTGCGTCTTACAAAATACGAACGGGTCCGAATAGGAAAACTTGAATCTTTACGAAATTACGAATCTTTACGAATCTACGGAACGAGACAAAACGGAACAAAAAAATACGAAAATTTTTGTTGTGCACATGTCTATAAGTGAGTACTTATTGGTCTGGTCCCTAGTGATGTGAGTGTGATTAGTAATAGAAGGAATTGAAGAAAATGACATAATTTCACCTTAATTTCCCTTGATGGCCATTTGGTCTCAACCTTGGAAAGTCTCCCTAGATTGGGTTTTTTCAGGTACACAGACATAGTCTAACCTGCCTTCACATTCTGATGACACCTCTGTGCCTCTTCTGCACACAGCCCAGCATGAAAATTACTACTTCTAAATCTAGGGATTGTTAGGAAGGACACTAAAACAAGGGCTTTGAATGGGTGGGTTTGGGAGAGAATAATACAAAAAATTCTCCTGTGCTCTGGTGTTTTTGTTATGGGGTATTGTAGTCCAATCGTGAGATAGAATCGCGGTTTGGGAGGGTCTATTGAGGTTCACCTGGGCGCTGATGGGGAAATGACTGACATGCAGGAGTTTAAAGCTTAAGCTCCAGCTAGAGCAGAGGTCTCAAACTGGTGGTCCTCCGCACACCTTCACGCACTTCCGGTCCTAACCAGCTGTCTGTATTTGGAACGCACGCCGTTCCCATGCTGGTGCGATTAGCATTTGGACATCCTTTAGTGCAGAGATTCCTAGAGCCCACTATCCATCTGGGCATAGGCTGCAAACTTCAGTTTATACATCTGTGTTAGAGACATTGCATTTTATCAGCTGTGCCAGATCTCTGTACCAGCTGGGTGTTATTTTTATTTTTATTTTTATTTTTATTTATTTTTTATTTTTATTGTACAATTTTTTTGCACTATTGCATCTGTACCTAATTATTGGTTCACAGTGCCAATAAATATTGGTTTTTAAACGTATCACGCTATGGAAGCCTTTTTGTTTTGCTTCGGAGGAAATCAGAACATCCACTGAACCTCATACTATCAAGTACATACATTAAGGACATACTACAGGAGTCCAGGTGACTTACCAAGGATTGTCGTAACTCAAGGAAAGAATCCACGGCAGTTTGGAGTAACGCGCCGACCTATACGCATTTTACCCCAGCAGGGGTGAATGCTTCTGGTGAGTGGGGATCCACAAGGGGGTACACCGGACCCACTGCGAAAGTCACTGGTTATACTGTCTACCATCCATTCATATAGGAGCACCTTTACCACCCATGTCACCTGTTTTCTAATATATGGACTTCCATTCCAATTTATATTATATATATTTTATCATATCTAGGATGATGTGTTCAGATATTTTGTGTATGTACTGTAAACTTTATATTAGCCTTTAGCACGGTGAGCTCAACCTGTTATAGTTGCATATTTATACACCCCTGGTGGTTTACATAAGCATTACCATCAGTTTCTACATACATCCACTATCACCACACAATCTTTTTGCCTGCGCGGTGTTATGCACGCATGTGTATCCTTTGGGGAACGTTGTCCCATTTAAGCCTATAATTACCCAATTGGGTTCGGTTATTGGCCAGCAAACAACTATTAGTGACAGCGCCATTACCCCCACCACCTCTTTTTGTTTTCAGGTACACAGACATAGTCTAACCTGCCTTCACATTCTGATGACACCTCTGTGCCTCTTCTGCACACAGCCCAGCATGAAAATTACTACTTCTAAATCTAGGGATTGTTAGGAAGGACACTAAAACAAGGGCTTTGAATGGGTGGGTTTGGGAGAGAATAATACAAAAAATTCTCCTGTGCTCTGGTGTTTTTGTTATGGGGTATTGTAGTCCAATCGTGAGATAGAATCGCGGTTTGGGAGGGTCTATTGAGGTTCACCTGGGCGCTGATGGGGAAATGACTGACATGCAGGAGTTTAAAGCTTAAGCTCCAGCTAGAGCAGAGGTCTCAAACTGGTGGTCCTCCAGCTGTTGTCCCATCATGCCTCTGCCTGTGGGAGTCATGCTTGTAACTGTCATCCTTGCAATGCCTCAGGGGAGGCATGTCGTTTTGCAACAGCTGTAGGGCCGCTAGTTTGAGACCTCTGAGCTAAAGTCTCCGGTCTTTTGTAACATTTTCCCTTCCCTTTATATTGATGCTGCTCATTATCAGGGCCCTCCTAACTCTTTGAGATTTGCATACATTCACTGAAGTAATTTTAGTGACAATGAACACAAAAAGGAAGCTCAAATATTGTATCTATTAAATGTAAAGTTAAAACAGTTTCTAGGTAATAAATAACAAATACTACTGTAAATATCTAAATATCTAAATTGTCTGTGCTTAACCACTTCCTTACTGAGCTCTTAAACCCCCCTCCTGCGAAGACCAATTTTTCAGCTTTCAGCGCTGACGCTGACAATTGCACGGTTATACAACGCTGTATCCAAATTAAATTTTTTGCATATTTTTTTTGCACAAATAGAGCTTTATTTTGGTGGTATTTAATCACCGCTGGGGTTTTAAATTTTTGTTAATCACTTTAAACCAGCACGTCTTCAAATGACGTCCAAAAAGGGGATCTGTTATCCTGGAGGGGGATATCTGAATGATGCCTGCACCTAGAGGCATCATTCAGATATAATTTTCTTCCAGTGGCGATCCTGCGCACCGCAAGAATGATCATAGCGGCAGTTCCGCCGTTTGATCATTCTTACAGGCGGTGGAGAGATGATCGCTGTCCGCCAGATGTCCAGATGGTCACCAGTCATCAAGCGTCGCCTATGGAGATTTTTAAGTTACAAAGTTTGGCGCCATATCATGAGTGTGCACAATTTTAAAGCATGACATGTTAGGTATCTATTTTCTCGGCGTAACATCATCTTTCATATTTTACTAAAAAATTTGTCTAACTTTACTGTTTTGTTATTTTGTAATTCATGAAACCACTGATGGGCACTGATAGGCACAGATAAGGCGGCACTGATAAGCACAGATAAGATGGTACTGATGGGGACAGGTAAGGCAGTACTAATGGACACAGATAAGGCAGCACTGATGGCCACTGATAAGATGGCACTGATGGGCACTGATGGGTGGCACTTTAGGGCACAGATAAGGTGGCACTGATGGCCACTAATAAGGTGACACTGATGGGCACTGGTAGGTGACACTGATGGGCACTGGTAGTTGACACTCATTGGCGGCACTGGACACTGATGAGTGGCACTTTGGGCACCTATGGGTGGCACTGTGGGCACTGATCTGTGGCGCTGGTGGGCACTGGTAGGCGGCACAGGTGGCAGAGATGAGCAGGCGGCTGCTCTCCTTGACTGGGACCGATGTCCTGATGACAGCCGCCGGTGATTGGCTTTTATTTTTCTCTTCACACTATCAGCATGAGGAGAAAAAATAGCCGATTACCGGCTCTGTTTACATCACATGATCAGCTGTCATTGGCTGACAGCTCATCACATGGTAAGGGGTCGGGATCAACCCCTTTCTCCGATCTGTGATCAGCCGAGTCTCATTAGGTCTGCACTGTAGCCGTCTTTCGGGAGGTGGTTAAAAAACAGCAAAAGAAAGAGGATAGACACGTAATCAGAAAAAGCACCTAAAACCCTTGTCATTGTTTCAAAGTTAGAGAAAGTGATGACCATTTGTTTATTTTTTACCTTGAATGTGTGTAGGGATACATAATTTGTGTAGCATAACTAGAAACTACGAATTGAATTAAAATAAAACAGCACACGGTATTCCTTGTAATATAAAACCTCAATATACCTGTAAATATAAGAAAATAAGGAAAATTGCAAATCCAAATAAGAATAGAGAGAAGCATGAAAAACTAACATCTTCCTGCTACTAAAATTGTAAAAAGGGAAGAACACAAAGCTAACACAGATAAAGCACATACAATTACCACACCAACCTCAAAATGGCAGTCCCTGATATGATATGATAAATGACAGTCCTTTCCTTCGGAAATTCAAACATAGGAGAAATAAAAGGGTGTTTGGAAGAATGTTCTCAAATAGAAAATTGCTACTGATGACAAATGATGTGCACTTGGACCCAGCAGTTCTTAGACAGGATGACCACAAACACAGGCAATGCTTTACTCAAAAAAATACAGAGTGAAAAAGAAAAGTGGTGCTGGGCTATCTATCTCTGACAGATGTCCCTTTGTTTCCAGCTGCCAGAAGATCAAATGCCTGTAGAGGTACAGTAATACAGGGAATTGTCGGAGTCCCTGAAGCTACATAGAGAGGTATGCACTTCCAGGTTAAGTGACCAAGGCAACGCGTTTCAGAGATACTCCTCCTTGCTCAAGCAGCTTGACAAAAAAGGAGTGCCTCCACAAAGCAGAGGAAGACAAAGGGCACCTGTCTAAGTAACGCACGAGAGTTCAAGAGTCAGGAATAAGTAATGTATAGAGTGCAGAGGTCGGGATTAACTAATAAACAGAGAGTTCATAGATCAGGATTAAGTAAAGTAGAGAGTTTAGAGGTCAGGAGTAAGTCATGCACAAAGTGCAGGGGTCAAGATTAAGTAATGCCGAGTGTTCAGGGGTCAGGATTAAGTAATGCACAGAGTTCAGGATTAAGGATTAAAGTGGAATTTAACTGTATGTGAACACCACAAACCAAAAACACTTTTTAACCACTTGCCTACTGTGCACCTACACCCCCTTCCTGCCCAGACAAAATGTTAGCTTTCGGCACTGCGTCGTTTTAACTGACAATTGCGCGGCCGTGCGACGTGGCTCCCAAACAAAATTGCCGTCCTTTTTTCCCCACAAATAGAGCTTTCTTTTGGTGGTATTTAATCGCCTGTGCGGTTTTTATTTTTTGCGCTATAAACAAAAATAAAAAGCGACAATTTTGAAAAAAGACACAATATTTTTTGCTTTTTGCTATAATAAATATCCCATTTAAAAAAAAAAAAAACATTTTTTACCTTAGTTTAGGCCGATACGTATTCTTCTACATATGTTTGGTAAAAAAATGTAAAAAATAAAATCGCAATAACCGTATAGTGACTGGTTTGCGCAAAAGTTATATTGCCTACAAAATAGGGGACATAATTATGATTTTTTATTTTTTTATTTTTTTACTAGGAATGGCGGCGATCTGCGATTTTTTCTCGGGACTGGGACATTATAGCGGACACATCGGACACTTTTGACACATTTTTGGGACCATTTACATTTATACAGTGAACAATGCTATTAATATGCATTGATAACTGTATAAATGTAACTGGCAGAGAAGGGGTTAACCACTAGGGGGCGGGGAAGGGGTTAAATGTTTCTTCTAGTGTGTGTTCTAACTGTGGGGGAGGGGGGGTGACTGGGGAGGTGACCGATTGTGTCCTTATGTACAAGGGACACAATCGATCTCCTCTCTCCCTGACAGGGACGTGCAGCTCTGTGTTTACACACAGAGCTGCACGTCCCAGCTCAGTTACTCGGCAATCGCGTGTGCCCGGCGGCCATCGCGGCCGCCGGGCACACGCACGGGGGTCCCAGTGATGCGACGGGTGCGCGCGTGCGCCGCCGGCGGCGCGCGCGCGCCCCTAGCAGCTTTCTATGACTGCACGTCATATGACGTGCAGTCAGGACAATGAAGTTATCCGCCCGCCGTCATATGACGGTGGACGGATGACAAGTGGTTAATTCATTTTTAGCATTCAAAGCAAACTCGCCTATTCATCCATGTCTCCATGCTTTATTTATTTTTTGAGAAATCGCTTTGAAAAATAATTCCCTAGCATTTACAGTCATGGTAAATTTAAGTAAGGGCAGATGATTCATGTAGCGTTTACTTCCTGGATTCCATCTGCCCTTAGATCAGACATGTAGACGGGGGGTGTGCTTAGGTGAGAAAGCCCACCACTGCTCCAGATAAAAGAAAAAAAATGCTCATGAAGATCCCGAGAATATATGACATCATTTTGGTCCAGACCAATTTAAAAAAATGAAAACAAAGGTCAGAAACAGAGGTCAGAATTAAGTAACACGGAACATTCATGGGTTAGGATTAAGTAATAAAACAGAGAGTTCAGGGGTCAAGAGTAAGTACAACACAGAGTGCAGGGGTCAGGATTAGGTAATGTAGGGAATTCAGTGGTCAGGATTAAGTAATGCACAAAGCTCAGGGGTCAGGTCAGGAGCAAGTAACTCCCATATTGCAGAGTAATAGGTGCAGCTGCAGTGCATTTAATATACCTAATCCTTTAGCATGGTGGTTGTACTTGGTCTCTCTTATGCTCAGCATCCAGCCTCTTATCCCTCTTCCCACTTTCACAGTAATTTTCAACATAGTTTCCCGATGTTGGCCGGGTAAGAGTAAATATTGAAATGTGTAGGCACCAACTTCACAAGACAGAGTCGCTAGAGAGACATTTACAGGAGAAGCAACTTTTTGGATTGATGCTTGCTCAATGCGAATTGAGTCTGAGCCTATGCACTGCATTGTTAACTCTGTGCTGCCAGGCTCCTGGGAATTATGCCAGGGACACCTGTTTTTCCAGGGACAGACCCCACACAGTGGGGACCGTCCCCAGAAAACAGGGACAAATGGTAACCTTACCACAGAGGCTCTGACATTGTGCAATTGATTAGCAATGGGGTGGGGCTCAGAGCAAAGATGGTGTTAACAGCATTCCCAAGGTATTTACACAATGGGGTTATTTACTAAAAGCAAATCAACTGTGCACTTTGCAAAGTACAGTTGCTTCAAAGCTTAGTAAATGAGATAAGGTTTCACCTTGCAAAGAGTACCCAAGAGTACCCAATCCCATGCAAGGAAAAAAAATATTTTTGCTTGCTCATGATTGGATGCTGGAAATCACCAAAGCTTCTGCTCATTTACTAAGCTCTGGATCAACTGCACTTGCAGAGGGCAACTGCAAAGTGCACAAACGATTTGCTTTTAGTGAATAACCCCTTTCTGTAAATACCTTGGGAATGCTGTCATCACCATCTTTGCTCTGAGCCCCACCCCATTTCTAATCAATTGCACAGTCTATTTGCATTTAGTAAGTCAACCCCAATGTGTACTACATGTTGCCAGCTCCTGATGGGTCATTGGCAACACAAAGCTTGAATAAGAAGCCATGTGCAGAAGTATGCAGAATACATTGTACATTATGTATACTAATATATATATATATATAATGAATACTTAAATTAGTCATTATTAATTAACATAACATATTAAAAATGATAATCACTCATTAAACAATAAACCAGTCATACAAATTCTCCATTAAACACATTGGTACTGAGGATTTGCTGAGCGTCTCCAAGGTAATAGATGTTCTATGTATTTATTTAGGTTTAAACGTACCTATTTTACTTGCGCTTGGGAGAGTCCCACTAGTATTCATCACTAGGCATTTTGCACAAAGTAATTGAGTAGCTCCCAAAGAAGCGTATTTATTACCAAGTGCACATAAACTGTATTTGCTTACTGACGATGATTACCCTGACTGGAAATACGCATTAGTCTTAAAGCAGCATGGAACTTTATTAATATGATCGTCACTTGGGGCTTTTCATTTTTCATAATTCCAGAAATGTAAGCATTATTTAATAATAAACAATTTCTTCTTTATTAAAGCTTATTTCTAGGCAAGTTGCTAAATGCACAGTTATAAAAAAAAAAAGGTGGGATCCTGTCTTGCAGGGTGGCTTTAATATCGGCATGTATCATCACCTGGGTGACCCTATATTAGGTAACCAAGTGTAGGTGTTTTCCAGGACCTGGCACTGTCATTGGTTCATCTGGCACACCTTCCAAGAAGGCACTGTACAGCAAACAGGAAATGTGGGTTGAGGCTATTAGTACAAGACTGGTAGTTGTTAGCACTTTTTGTGTAGTTGTCAGGGAACTCCTGTGAGACGTTTTGCACGCAGACTCGCGCAAGCGCATAACCTTTGCCATAGAATGGCACACAGGCGCGCAAATGTGGGCACGTATGCGCACAGATACGAGCGCGCGTGCGCACGTATGAGCCTAATCCCGTTTGGCACCAGACAGCCTATTTAAAGGGAGTCTGGGCCCTTGTGCTTTGCTGACTGAACTTCAGCTGTGTTCCTGAATCGTGCTCTGATCCTGTGTGTCTTCCCAGTATTCTGACCCGGCTTGCTCTTGACCTTGGCTCTGTGTTCTGTTCCTGTACTGATGCCCATCTCTGACCCGGCCCCATTCCTGACTCTGGCTCTGTCTATGATTTGGTACCTCACTGCCTGCTTGCTTACAAACCTGGCTATCCCTGAGACCTTGCTCCTGTCTATGTTCCTGGTTGCTGTTAGCCCTCGGTTACCTGCCTGGCTGTTACCTGTTCCTGCGCAGCTCATCATAGTCTTCTTCAGGCCACTGAACCCTGCCAAGCTGTTCTCCCGGGACCTCCTGCTCCAGGCACTCGTGTCCCTTTTGTCCTTCGGCTTCCTCTGTCTCACCTTCAGCGGAGCCAGGACAGGAGATATAAGAGAGGCCGACCTCATCAAATCAGTCTCCCACTTGATCCCTGACAGTAGTTCTCTTCACACGATCACAGGTGAGATAACTTGTGTGGTTATTTTAGAATAGAAAATTTCATATGGCCTAAAGCAGAACTACATCCAAAAAAAGGTTACTATTCTTTTTTGCAGACAAGGCAAGAATAAAGACATACAGTAGATGATCTCACTGAGTGAAGAAACGTGTTGGTCAAGGCTTAGTCACACAAGCTAGAGAATTTTGTGCTGTGAGGACAGACAGCATGGAGAGTGTTAAACGTCTTATGCTACAACTAATAGACTGAACAGCTTTTAAATGTTTTTAACTTTTGCTGCTTTTTGAAATGTTGCATGCTGGGAATGCCCTTGAAATATCTTCTTTTGAGCACTGTTATAAATAGTGCTTGTATGCACTTAAGATATGCGAGTGCTCAATTATAAAAGTATTTATACAGATTTTAATAAAGTACTATGTAAAATACAGTAACTTATATCCTAAGCATCAGTTATATATAAAAAATATAATAAAAATATAACTGAAATATGCTTACAACTACGACTTACATTCACTATTAAGATTCTATTTGACTCTATAATGAATAATAATATAATAAATAATACGATGAAAATTGTTTTAAGCTACATCTATATATATATATATTTCTATTTTTTTTCATATTTATTTATATATTTAAATCTTCTATTCTATATAAATTACTATTACACTAATGCCGTGTACACAGGACCGTTTTTTATGATGTGAAAAATTCAATTTTTTTAATTGGTCATTAAAAACGTTCGTGTGTGGGCTCCATAGAATTTTTCTCGACGTGAAAATGGGCATTACAAATTTAGAACATGCTCTAATTTTTCTCATTGTTTTTCACATCGTGAAAAACGGTAGTGTGTAGGCTTTAATGACGGGAAAAAAACGTGCATGCTCAGAAGCAAGTTATGAGACGGGATCACTCGTTCTGGTAAAACTAGCATTTGTAATGGAGATAGCACATTCGCCACGCTGTAACAGACTGAAAAGCACGAAGACTGAAAAGTGCGAATCGTCTCTCACCAAACTTTTACTAACACAAAATCAGCAAAAGCAGCCCAAGGGTGGCGTCTGACGAAGGGGACATCACATGCCTGACGAAGTGGCCCCACGTGGCTCTGAAATGTTGCACTCTCTTTGTGTTGTGATCTTGCAATAAAACATCCGTTTGGACGCTATTCACGTTGTTCCATGGTGTGCTGGCAAATATTTCTACCATTAATTTAATAGCATCATGGGCCCCTGGGCAAAGAAATGCACTGGGACCCCTACCAGTCTTCCTTAATTTACACACCTACTTCCAATAAATAAAGTAAAAATAGTTAGAATAGATAGAATTAAACATATATTCATAAGTACTTTCAACAAAATTGATTTTACAAAAGGAAAACATTCCATAAATCAAAGACTAGTCAACACAAAGGGCACAATACAGGGGGGGATGCAGAAGGGCACAGAACAGGGGGGGATTAGGGGGGCACAATACTGGGATCAGGAGGGCACAGTATAGGTTCTGGGACGATTCCCGGGACATGACTATATTATGATGCGTTTTACTAAACTATGACTGTTCTGGCTAATCCGGGAGAGTTGACAAGTATGATGTAATGCAAGATTATTGTGGGGCCCCCATGTACCTCGGCGCCCCTGGACAGTGCCCAGAAGTTCCCTTGCATTAAGATGGCCTTGCTTATCCTGATAACTTCCCCACACCGCCTTTCCCTGGGAAGATGAGAACAGAGGGAATGTGATCACTTATAAAAAAGGGAAAAAACTTTTTTTTTATACATTTTTTTATATCTATATATAAATGGTTTGCCGTTCATTTCTATTTTAAACCAAACGGGTTGTTTTACAAGATGATTGTTTACAATCATTTTAACTAATAGACCATAAAGCAAAGTAGTAGGTTTTTGCAATGTACAGTGCCTTGCGAAAGTATTCGGCCCCCTTGAACTCTGCGACTTTTTGCCACATTTCAGGCTTCAAACATAAAGATATAAAACTGTAATTTTTTGTGAAGAATCAACAACAAGTGGGACACAATCATGAAGTTAACAAAATGTATTGGATATTTCAAACTTTGTTAACAAATAAAAAAACTGAAAAATTGGGCGTGCAATATTATTCAGCCCCTTTACTTTCAGTGCAGCAAACTCTCTCCAGAAGTTCAGTGAGGATCTCTAAATAATCCAATGTTGACCTAAATGACTAATGATGATAAATAGAATCCACCTGTGTGTAATCAAGTCTCCGTATAAATGCACCTGCACTGTGATAGTCTCAGAGGTCCGTTTAAAGCGCAGAGAGCATCATGAAGAACAAGGAACACACCACCAGGCAGGTCCAAGATACTGTTGTGGAGAATTTTAAAGCCGGATTTGGATACAAAAAGATTTCCCAAGGAGCACTGTGCAAGCGATAATATTGAAATAGAAGGAGTAGTGATGTCACGAACCTAAATTTTCCCGTTCGCGAACTGCGAACGCGAACTTCCGCAAATGTTCGCGAACCGGCGAACCGCCATAGACTTCAATGGGCAGGCAAATTTTAAAACACACAGGGACTCTTTCTGGCCACTGAAGTGATGGAAAAGTTGTTTCAAGGGGACTAACACCTGGATTGTGGCATGCCGGAGGGGGATCCATGGCAAAACTCCCATGGAAAATTACGTAGTTGTCGCAGAGTCCGTTTTTAATCCATAAAGGGCATAAATCACCTAACATCCCTAAATTGTTTGGAGTAACGTGCTTTAAAACATCACGTTTGATGTTGTATCTGTCAGGCACTGTAAGGGTTAGGGTTAGAGTTAGGGTTAGAGTTAGGGTTAGGGTTACAGATAGGGTTAGGGTTAGAGTTAGGGTTACAGATAGGGTTAGGGTTAGGGTTACAGATAGGGTTAGGGTTACAGATAGGGTTAGGGTTAGGGTTAGGGTTACAGACAAGGTTAGGGTTCACAGTGACAGACCAAACTCCCCGTTTAACGCAGCGCCAACAACCGCAAACAGTCCATCATCATCAACTGATTCACTTGTATCTGACAACTCAGCAAAGGAAGCAGCAGCGGGTACAACATCATCATCATCACACCATACGTCCATGTTTGTAATGCTGCCTGACTAAGACATATCCCATTTATCTACATCCCTTGGCAATAATTGTTGCGCATCACTCATTTCTTCCAAATCATGTGTAAATAACTCCTCTGACAGATCAAGTAAAGCAGCTGTGATGCTAGTGTTGATGGTGGTGGCAGGCGGGCGAGTGGTAACTTGAGAGGTGCCCGAAGCTGAGCTGGAGGAGGATGGTGTGTCAAGGTTCCCAGCGTAAGCTGTAGTAGATTGGGTGTCCTGTGTTAGCCAGTCAACTATGTCCTCAGAACTTTTCGAGTTCAGGGTACGTGGCCTCTAAACACTAGGTAATATTCTAGGGCCAAAGGGAATCCCCGCACCACAACCACGACGGCCCCTGCGGGGTGGCCTGCCTCTGCCTGTCATTTTTTTTATATTAGTTTAGTTGTACTATGCGTGCAAGGTACTTTGACAATTGACACCAGATCTGAGTGGCACTGGTGACACTGGCAGAGGCTGGCAGAGTAGACGCTATAGGTCTGACAAAAAAAACACTCACAGACAACTAACTGTTATTCTCTATTGCATTCAAAATTGTGTGTTTTCATTTAAATGTAATGTACTGTGCCACCAGATCTGAGTGGCACTGGTGACACTGGCAGAGTAGACGCTATAGGCCTGACAAAAAAAACACTCACAGACAACTGCTATTCTCTATTGTATTCAAAATTGTGTGTTTTCATTTAAATGTAATGTACTGTGCCACCAGATCTGAGTGGCACTGGTGACACTGGCAGAGGCTGGCAGAGTAGAAGCTATAGGCCTGACAAAAAAATACTTGCAGAAAACTAACTGCTATTCTATATTGCAGTTAAAATTGTGTTTTTTATTTAAATGTAATGTACTGTGCCACCAGATCTGAGTGGCACTGGTGACACTGGCAGAGGCTGGCAGAGTAGAAGCTATAGGCCTGACAAAAAAACACCTGCAGAAAACTAACTGCTATTCTCTATTGCAGTTAAAAAAAATGATTGCTGATTCATTAGCCCTAACAAGGAGCAGAGATCAGATGATTCTTTCAGAACTGGAGTACTGGAAGACAGATCAGCTTGCAACACTGTACCCCTTTAACCCCCCTGCCGGTATCCCCGAGCGCGACTCGGGTTGGATTTTTCATGTAAAAATCGATATCCCCGAGTCGCGCTCGAGGGGATGTGCAGAGCCTGCAGCGCACGCTGGCTTACCTTATATCCAGGCGGGGTACTGTACTTACCTTGTCCCTGGATCCAGCGATGCATCCCCGCTGTGTGAGCGAGTGGCGTCCTCCATTCGACTTACACAGTACCCGCACGCCGCCGATCTCCGTTCCCTGCGACGTAACGGCGCACGGGGGCGGAGACCGGCGGCAAATTCAAAAAAGTAAACAAACACATTACATACAGAATACTGTAATCTTATAGATTACAGTACTGTATGTAAAAAGTACACACCCCCCCTGTCCCTAGTGGTCTGCCCAGTGCCCTGCATGTTCTTTTACATAATAAAAACTTTTTTTTTGTGCCTGCAAACTGTAGATTGTCCATAGCAACCAAAAGTGTCCCTTTATGTCAAAAGTGATTTTAGAGCAGCTAGAAAGCAGCGATAATAAATGATAATCACTTGCAGAATTGAGCGATAGCGATTTGTGGGGAAATTCGTCATAAAAAAATAAAAGTAATGACAGCGACAATTCTGCAACTGAGCAAATTTCAGTGATTTTGATTTGATTACATTAGTGAATAATTTTTATTATAATTACATTATTATTTGTTATAATTATTTATAGTTATTTATTATATTATAATTTTATGATTTTGTGTTTCAAACTTTATCATACCCGGGATGTCTACTAGACTCTGGTTTGGACAAATTTAAGTGAGTTATTCCTAAAAATTGCAGGCCTACAGTATAAAACGCAGAATTTCCATGCAAAATAATTGTACCGCTTTTGGTACGTAATTCCAGACAGAATCATACCACCAGGGAGGTTAACTAGCACAGCACCCCACAGCTCTGGGCCCCTTTAAATAGCACCCTGCACCACTGGATCCCTGTATATTACACAGCACCCTGCACCACTGGATCCCCTTATATTACACAGCACCCTGCACCACTGGATCCCTGTATATTACACAGCAGCTTGTAACACTGTACCCCTTTACATAGCACAGCAACCCACACCTCTAATCTAACTAAACTATACAGTGTATAAATATATGTACAACTGCTAAGATGTATATATATTCTCTACACACTGTAAGATTAACTACCTAAGCTGGCTGCTCTATCTATCTGACTAAAAGATATTACAGTCTCGCAGCACTGATTTAAAAAAAAAAAAAAAAAATGATTGCTGATTCATTAGCCCTAACAAGGAGCAGAGATCAGATGATTCTTTCAGAACTGGAGTACTGGAAGACAGAGCAGCTTGCAACACTGTACCCCTTTAACTAGCACAGCACCCCACAGCTCTGGGCCCCTTTAAATAGCACCCTGCACCACTGGATCCCTGTATATTACACAGCACCCTGCACCACTGGATCCCTTTATATTACACAGCACCCTGCACCACTGGATCCCTGTATATTACACAGCAGCTTGCAACACTGTACCCCTTTACATAGCACAGCAACCCACACCTCTAATCTAACTAAACTATACAGTGTATAAATATATGTACAACTGTTAAGATGTATATATATTCTCTACACACTGTAAGATTAACTAACTAAGCTGGCTGCTCTATCTATCTGACTAAAAGATATTACAGTCTCGCAGCACTGATTTAAAAAAAAAATGATTGCTGATTCATTAGCCCTAACAAGGGCTGTTTGAGACTTGGGAGTGCTGTTATAACAGCAGAGATCAGATAAATCTTCCAGGAATGGATTTCAGGAGCCCTAGCTAACACTGTCCCTATGCAATCGGCAGCAGAGAAACTATCCCTCCTCTCACTAAGAATCCAGCAGCAGAATGAACGTAAAATGGATGCTGCCCTACAGGTGGGAGGGTCTACTAGGGAGGGTATGCTGCTGATTGGCTGAAATGTGTCTGCTGACTGTGAGGTAGAGGGTCAAAGTTAATTAATAGGGGGCGGGTCGAACATCGCATATGTTCGCCCGCGGCGGCGAACGCGAACATGCCGAAATCGCCGCGAATAGTTCGCGGGCAAACCGTTCTCTACATCTCTAGGAAGGAGTATCAGACCACTGCAAATCTACGAAGCCCTGGCCGTCCCTCTAAATTTTGAGCTCATACAAGGAGAAGACTGATCAGAGATGCAGCCAAGAGGCCCATGATCACTCTGGATGAAGTGCAGAGATCTACAGCTGAGGTGGGAGACTCTGTCCATAGGACAACAATCAGTCGTATACTGCACAAATCTGGCCTTTATGGAAGAGTGGCAAAAAGAAAGCCATTTCTTAAAGATATCCATAAAAAGTGTTGTTTAAAGTTTGCCACAAGCCCAATTTGCACGCCTAATTTTTCAGTTTTTTATTTGTTAAAAAAGTTTGAAATATCCAATAAATTTTGTTCCACTTCATGATTGTGTCCCACTTGTTGTTGATTCTTCACAAAAAATTACAGGTTTATATCTTTATGTTTGAAGCCTGAAATGTAGCAAAAGGTCGCAAAGTTCAAGGGGACCGAATACTTTCGCAAGGCACTGTAGATGTTCTGTACAGTATCTTGCAGCAGGGAAAGGCATGTCTTTGAACAATATCCAAAAAAAAGCCAAAAACCAGATTCAAGCTGTCAACCAGTGGCAAATACAATAAAGACCATAGGTAGAAGGATGGGGGAGATAACACAATGTCAAAACTTGGAAGCAATTGGCAATTTTATATTATTATGAGGGGACCCCGGATAATATTGTGGGTAAAGTCATGTGACCTCAAAAATAACCATGCGCACTGGGAATGGGTGGGGGGAAGACATCACTGCACTGTGCTGGTCCAAGGCACATTCCTGGTTAAGATGCCCCTGTTGAAGTCCACCAGGACGAAATGCGTCGGGATAGGTACACTTACCTCCCAAATTGCTTTTATCCTTTTATATATTTCAGTGATCACTTTTATGTTACCTTGTTTTTTTTTTAAAATAAAAACCCATCCCTCTTTTTACCTGCACCATCGGAGCATGTTTTTTGTTTTCTTTACATGACCTGTTTTGGAAACCCCTTTTTTTCATACTCCACGAATGCGCCTGTCTCTAAGAGGACATCCATCTTATTTACAATATCGATTATCGTTTTGAAGCAAGTAGATCTCCAGGCTTGTCTGCCATTTGTTACATCCTGAGCCTATTGTTCCACGGTGAGATTCCACTCCAGGATTACATCCCATGTGAAGTCTACAGCCGGGCGTTTCTACAACCTAGCAGATTGGAGTCTATCTTATGTGCTTTTTATCTATTGTCGTTGGCAAGTAGATCAACAACAGTTGGTAAGAGTATTTCATCTACTCCCATGTTTTAAGCATAGAATGTTCCTTTCATGCTGATGTCGTGCCAACACACCCATGATTGACGGACTATTGTTTTCTTTGATGTTGCTTTTATCAACCAGTGGACATTTATTTTTATTCACCTCAGTTGATGCATAATCATCCAGAGTGTTTTATTATATTTTTCACTGACTATTATATATTTTTTAGCGCTACTTATATTTTCACTATTTTGTATTCTATGTTTGTCACATTGTTTTTGTAGCTGCTTTTTACTATATTTTTTCACCACCTTTTCAGTTCCCTTTTCCACATTCCTGGTTCAGCTGTGTCCTTGAGAATGTGACTGCCAACCCCCCCCCCCCCCGTGTTTTGATGCAGGTGGCCTCAGAATGGGGTTCAATCACAGTTGCAATTACTGCAACTTCTGCTTCTATGTCACTAGCAATTAGCATGGTTTTACTATGATCACTTATGCTGTATAATTTAGCATTTGTTAAATTCACTAGCTTTTGTGATTGCATTCCCTGCATGCAAATGAGGTATGCCTGTGACTAATAAATTCACCAATTTGTACTTAAGGAATCAACACACCCCATTTTGCTACAAGTATCAAATCATAGGCATTGAATATGCAAGCAATCCAATTCCCCAACCGTGAGTTCACTCATTCTTATTATAAGCAAACACAACCATGGTAACTGATAGAAATGAGTAAAATTCAGATATTCCCTTTCCCCTAAATACTGGCAAAAATCAAGAAGATTTAGAAAGTTTGGCATTTTGGTGAAATACATTAACTTGTCAACGAGAAAGTCAAGGTTATTAATTAATTTATTTAATTTTGGTGCAATGGAGTAACGGACCCTGATGGTTACAGTTGCTCCTTTCAACTATCCTAGACCTATTATTTTCCCACAAGTTCAAATAAAAATACACAGGAAAAAAAATACAAGGAACACTAAATGCAATGAATTACTCTAAATACATCTCTTAAAAAAAAAATATGATACATTCTAACAACAAATGGAGCTCTCAATTGAGCCGATTCACACAGCTCCGGGGTGGCCGCAGTCCACACTGGAAAAGGGTCCTGTGCGTCTCTGGCACAGTTTCAGGACCAAATTTAAGCAAAAATTCGGACCTGGTTTGCTCCTCAAATAGAGAACAGGGAAGCACCAGACTGCCTGTACACTAGCAGCTAGTGTAAGGCCGCGTACACACGGCAGAGAACCTCGACGGGCAGAACACATCGTTCCGCCCGTCGAGGTTCTCTGCCGGCCGTCGAAATCGGCGACCCGCCCGTCGGGAATGGCAACCAGCCATTCATCCAGACGGGCCGTCGAGCAAAAAGAGAGCGTGCTCTCTTTTCGCTCGACGGGATTCCCGACGGGCGGGGCGAGCCAGGAGCGTACATACGGCTGAGGTCCTCGCTGGAATGCAGCTTCCAGCGAGGTTCTCGCTGGTTTCCAGCGAGAACCTCGGTCGTGTGTACGCCGCCTAAGCCCAGCCTCAAGCAAGATTCACCCAACTAAATCAATGATCAAAATTATGACATTCCACATCCCTGATGGATAAATCTTGTTTTGTGGCAAAATCTATTTTATCCAACTCAGTAAGCTCATCCCTAGTAACAGATAACCCACTAAAAATTTTACTTTAACAAACAGGTATATTACCTACTGATTTCATTACTGATTAGACTATTGCTGCGTACACACGACCATTTCGGGTTCTAAAAAATTAAGATTTTAAGGGTCTAGAAAAAAACAACGTTTTTTTCAACCCGATCATTAAAACGGCCTTGCCTACACACGATCGTGAAAAAAAAATGCTCTAGCAAAGCGCGGTGACGTACAACACGTACGACGACACTATAAAGGGGAAGTTCGATTCGGATAGCGCCACCCTTGGTGATGCTTTAGCTGATTTTGTGTTAGTAAAAGACGATTCACGCTTTTCTGTCTGTTACATCGTGATGAATGTGCTTACTCCATTACGAACGGTAGTTTTACCAGAACGAACGCTCCCGTCTCATAATTTTCTTCTGAGCATGCGCGTATTTTTCACATCGTTAAAACACACGACCATTTTTTACAACCTTAAAAACGACAGAGTTAAAAACATTGTGAAGAAATAGAGCATGTTCGGAAAAAAAAAAATTGATTGTGAAAAAAGCTCTGAAGCCCACACACGATCGTTTTTGATGACATTAAAAAAAAAACATAATTTTTTAGAACCCGTGGCATTACCCTTTCTTTAATGTAGTTGGAATTTTTGAGTGTACTGATCCATTTAACTCAACTTTAAACAACAGTAAGTTCTTTGTACGAAAAACAGTATTATATCATATTCATCTATTTGAAATCGACCTCAGCCATATCTCACCATCAATGCCTGCAGAGACCAGCAGAATAAGGAAGAAATGTACTCTATGAAGAAGCAAAGATATTTAGATCAGGCATTGACTGACAACCCCATTTTGCTGTCCAGTCAACAACTGGGAGATTTCTGGACAGATAAGAATTGTTATTAGGCTGATGTGTTCAGCTGCCTCCATTCTTACATCTTGTGCGGTTCATTTTTCTGCACCTTGAACAAAATCTCTCTCCGCATTGTCATAAAGACCACATACCATGCAAGCCACTGTTATCAGATACATCAATGCCTACATTTACTATGTGACAGTGAAATGGATCTGTATCTATAATACACACAACGTTCCAAAGAATGTGTAAGATAACGAGCATGTCCACATATGAGATATGCCTTTGGTGATACTCGTTGCAAGCAGGATATAGAGTGGAATGTTCAGCTATTATTGAAAATCGAAGATTATGGATAAAGTATAGAGGCATTGAAGAGAGTACTAGAACTGCTTTCAGGCTTTTATTACTGTTTTCATCCCTGCTAGGGATGTTCACTCTCTCAATTTTTCATTGGTGACCATCGTCACTAGGTCAAAAGTGATTGGACATTTACACATTTTACAGTTTCCACAGAATGTGATGGGAAAATCTTCCCTAGGGGACATATGTTCTGGTGACATTATCTAGTAACAGCTGTCCAAAGCTAGTCACACATATGGCATTTTTTTATCAATTTTAACCACTTTCATAATCACTACCAGAAAATATGATCACACAGGCAATCACCAGAGGCTAAGCAAACTACCACCCATGAGTTTGAATGACCATCAGAATGCAGCTGGTTGTGAAGTTGGGCAATAAATTGCCAGCATCAGTCCAATTTATTATATTACTGAATTTAAATGGAATCAAAATTGAAGAAAACTGCTCCAATTTGGATATTTGGATTTCTCCACCATGTAAGAGTTGGTAATTTTGTTTCCATCTCCTTGTGGGCAATCAAAAACACCATTTTATGCTTTCAAATTGCTTTGTGATTCCGACAAAAAAATTAACTAAAGAGAGATTTCTCTTTATGTCATGGACTGAAGTCATGCTTGGAGGCAAGTAGCTATAGCGATGAAGCAGCACCCACCAACAAGCAGGACAGGTATACAAACAGATCACCCTGGCTGATGACATGGGTTCCCCTAAGGTACTGCAGTAACTGGTATTCACCAGCGCTCCTGATGGTGGAGATGCGTTTTGCTACATGTTAGTACCATGTTGCAGTCCTCTGGATTTTCCCACCAGGAGGTGAGCAAGCCAGGGTCCAATAGCAGATACAGCAGAAGTGTAGTCAGGAAACAAGCCAAAAGGTCAGCAACAAAAGGTTGCTGGTTGGGATAAAGCAGAAGTGTAGTCGAGGAACAAACCAAAGGTCTGTAACAAATGGTAGCGAAGATATGAACAGAAGCAGGAGAGACAGGTGAGATGGAGGGATCACAATAATGTGACAAACAGGGAGTACAGAGACATGGCTTAAATCAGGAAGTTCATGGGAGGAGCAAAGAGTTCAAGGTTCAAGACAAAAAAGATTCAAGGCAGGATCATTCAAGGAGCTTTCCAGGGAACTGCCCAGCATTCCAGGTGGCTCAGCAAGCAGAGGCATTGCCAAACACAGCAGTGGTTCCAGGCTCAAGTCCAAGCCCTGATATGTTACTTGCTGTTCTGCCCTGAGGATAGGAAGGAAGGGAAAATCTCACAAAAGGAAAAAGACAGCAGAATCACCTGGTCCACTGACCAAGAAAAAATAAAGTTTTAGCTATAGATACCATAATGTCCGTTATTACAATCGATACCTCTCATATCTTTGTTATCTTATATGCTGAACATTTTTTATTTCTTTTATTTTGTGAAACATGAAGATCCCTGATCAGCAGATCAAAATGTTGTAATCACTCTGCCATAGTCTGCAATTAACCTTATACCTCATACTTCTGGCATGTTAATGCTTGGGGTGGCAAAACCATGTCATTGGTGGCAGTATAAATAGTGCCAATATGACCCCTTGTAAAGATGGTACTGATGAACCAGTGAGTGGGGGACTAACTTACTGGAAAATTATTTTTTCTCATGAAATTAAATATTTTTTTATCTATATATGCTTAACATTGTAAAGGACTAGGGTCGATAACGCATTTTTTTTTCAAAGGCTTGTATTAACACATTTAACAGTGTTTTGCAAATAGAGGATTCAAAATCAAGACCAGTAACAGTGTCTGGAAACAGCAAACTTGACCTTCAACACAAGCTTTTATAATCATGTTAAAATGAGCTATAGAAAAAAAAGATAGACAAACTGTAAAACTAAATATTTTAAATATTTCTGAACAGACCTCTGATCACTGCTTTACCTATTCTACCACTTGTCTCTCTTATCTCCAGAAAATCTCTTGTGCTGTTTCCTTTTTCTAGAGCTTCATTACAATGTAGCACCATCCCCATAGGAGACGCTGGTTAGGATCGGTCCTCTGTCCTTTGCCTCAACCTTTTCAAGAACCTCAGCCCCTCTTATACACCAGGTTGAGTGTATAAATATACAATACCACAGGAAATCACTGAAAGTAATGCCGCGTACACACGATCATTTTTCAGCATGAAAAAAACATTGTTTTTCAAAAACGTCATTTAAAGCGGAGTTCCACCCTTAAAATCACTTTGTTTCATTACATCCAGCATACTGGCGTCAGCGCCAGTATGCTGTTTTTTTTTTTTTTTTAATGCACGTACTTACTTTATATAAAATCATTGAATTCCAGGCGCACCGCGGAATGTCGCCACTATAAGGCGTCACGCCTTCCGGAAACAGCCGATTAGCATTTGGCTTTTCTCGGCGCCTGCGCACAGACCCAGGAGCTGACTGCGCAGGCGCCGTATATAGCCGCGTCACGCCCTCCGAAAAAACCCGAACTAGAACCGGCTATTTTCGGCGCCTGTGCAGTCAGCTCCTGGGTCTGTGCGCAGGCGCCGAAAAAAGCCGAATGCTAATCGGCTGTTTCCGGAAGGCGTGACGCCTTATAGTGGCGACATTCCGCGGTGCGCCTGGAATTCAATGATTTTATATAAAGTAAGTACGTGCATTAAAAAAAAAAAAAAACAGCATACTGGCGCTGACGCCAGTATGCTGGATGTAATGAAACAAAGTGATTTTAAGGGTGGAACTCCGCTTTAACCACTTCAATACCAGCCCATTGTCATTTGACGTACACAGATGGGATCTCCCATCCTGGGTGGACGTCAAATGACGTCCTGGGCTTTGCGGGTGAATATCTGAATGATGCCTACAGCCAGAGGCATCATCCAGATATCCTCTTCAGCCGGCGATTCTGCACGACATAAGAACAATCGTAGCGGAGTTCTTACAGGCCGTGGGAGGGGACATCCCCCTCCCGCCGCCATCTGGTGCTTCTCCGGGCTCTCCCGTGCCTTCGAAGGCCCGGAGAACGAATCGTCCGGCGTCGGCAGGAAGCATAGAGATGACTGGTGACCAGATGGCCGTCGGAGGCGATGATGTCACGCCCGGGTCCCCATAAGTAAACAAAGCCGTGATTGCGGCTGTAAGCAACAATTCATGAGATCAGTGACTTTTTTTTCACCGATATCATGGTTTCCAGCCTGGAGGAGAAATGTGAGGTCTTATTGACTCCGCATCTCTCCTTAAAAAGGACCTGTCACACACATTTCCTATTACAAGGGATGTTTACATTCCTTGTAATAGGAATAAAAGTGAAAAAAAAAATGAAAAAAGTGTAAAAAAAATAAATAAAAAATAAGTAAAAAAATAAATAAAAGATTAAAAATTAAAATTAACTCGCCCCTGTCCCCGGTAGCTTGCGTGCAGAAGCGAACGCACACATAAGTCCCGCCGACATATGTAAACGCTATTTAAACCACATATGTGAGGTATCGCTGCGTGCGCTAGAGTGCCAGCAACAAATCTAGCACTAGATCTCCTCTGTAAATCTAAACTGGTAACCTGTAAAAAAATTCAAGCGTTGCCTATGGAGATTTTTAAGTCCCAAAGTTTGGCGCAATTCCATGAGTGTGCGCATAATTTAAGCGTGACATGTTGGGTATCTATTTACTCGGTGTAACATAATCTTTCACATAATACAAAAAAATTGGGCTGTTACTGTTTTGTTATTTTTTTAATTCATGAAACAATTTTTTTTTCCAAAAAAGGGTGTTTGAAAAATGATTGCGCAAATACCGTGCAAGATAAAACGTTGCAATGACCGATGTTTTATTCCCTGGGGTGTCTGCTAAAAAAAAATATATAATGTTTGGGGGTTCTGCGTAATTTTCTAGCAAAAGAATGATGATTTTTACATGTAGGAGAGAATGTGCCAGACTAAGCCTGGTATGGAAGTGGTATAAAAGCCCGGTATTGAAGTGGTTAAAATGATAGTGTGTGGGCTTCACATCATTTTTCAGGTTCTGAAAAACGACACAAAAAAAAAAATTTGAACATGCTGCATTTTTTAACATCGTTTTAAACAATGTCATTTTTCGGGTTGTAAAAAATGATCGTGTGTGGGCTAAAACGACGTAAAAAATCCGCGCATGCAAGTTATGAGACGGGAGCGCTTGTTCTGGTAAAACTACCGTTCATAACATTTCAAACGATGAATCCATGACATCTCACACTTAGTGTTATGCCTCCAGGATACCTTTCAGGCTCAAAAAGGACAATTCACTGTGTGTACAATGTATTATTGCATTAGTAAGCCAGAGGTATGTTGTCTCAGGTTAGCTGTTATGCTTGCGCCATCTACTGGCCAAACATGAATATAGTTGATAGAATGTAGTGAATATTATTAGTTAGCTCTGATAGGCTGTGACATCAAAATCATCATTTCCTCTTTAGCCAGGAAGTGAAGGTCTCAGTATCTCCATGTTTAAGATCAAGGCAGCAAGGCCTGCATGCAATCTGTCCCCACCCATGGCATCGGAGGTAAGCAATCTCTTTCCTCTTCTTCCACAAGCTTAGGGAGATAGCTAGCCATCTGTGATAATGTTTATATGATGTTATTTATATCGTATAGTAATGTTATACCATTCTTATTATTTCTAGTTTTACCGCATATCACGTGTGTCATCCACATGTATATTCAAATCTGCAACGTGCCAATAAAGACACAAGATAAGAAACAGCAGTCTATTATTGTGTGCGCAGAGAAAGGTCATCTGCCTAGATAGCTTACCCATAGACTCCGGGAGTACGGGAAGCGAGTCCAGGACAGTAAAACTCCGTCCAGTAACACTACGGATAGTGCAGAGGGGAAGAGGTTTAGCCGCACGGAAGAGCTACAGTCTGCAACCGATTATACAGCCACTTCCATACAGCCAAGCAGCATACAGAGACTGCAGCCTTATATGCTTACTGCTCCCACTACTCCTCCCACTACTTGCTACTCAGTCAAATGGCCATGTCACGCAGTAGCTCATCCTCGCTCAAAACGCGATCACAAGTTTACAGTTCCGGCAAGTCGATGACAGCTAGCGTCGCAGCCGCCATTGCCCGAGGGAAAGCCGAAGCAGCAAAGACCCGAGCAGCCTTTGCTGAGCAAGAAATGCAGATTAAAAAGGAGAAAGTGAGGCTGAAGACAGAGAAAGTGCAGCAACAGGCACAGTTAGAGGCACAGAAAGTGCACCAACAGGCAAAGTTAGAGGCCGAGGAAGCCCTCCTAGATGTCACTCTGGAGAAGCTCACCGCAGAAAGGGAAGCTGCAACCGCCATAGCTGAAGCAGAAGCCCTGGAAGCAGCCGTGAGCCTCAGTGGTGAACGCATCAATGTGCTTGGCTCAGAACAAGGAGAGCCGAATCCCACGCAATACACGTCAGAGTACTTGCACCAACACTTCAAATCAACCTACGATACCTCTCCTCTACAGGGAATAGACGGTGTCCTAGAAGAAACAAACCGAACACAGCAGGTAACAGAGCATGAGAGCAACCAAACTCCTCAGAGCTGCAAGCAGCAGAACCCTGGTCAGCACGCTACAGATCAAGCCTATGTCTCTGCACGCTATGACCCTCAACCTCCAAACCAACATCAGGATAACCCCTCTACTACACAACGGTACGAGACAAGAAGGCCCCAAGCAGAAGCTTCTGACAGGTATGGTTGCACACCACACTCCCACTACAGTAGTACATCGCCAACATGCTCTGACACCAACCAAGTTATAACAGACTTTGCCAAGTACTTCGCCAGTCGCGATCTAATCATAAAGGGACTTGTAAAGTTCAACGATCGGCCAGAAAATTACAGAGCCTGGCGGTCGTCCTTTCAAAACACCATAAAAGGTCTAAACATGTCTCCTGACAATAAAATAAACTACCTAGTCCAATGGCTTGGGAAAGACTCTGCCGAACACGCCAGTAGAATCAGGAACATTAACATAAAACAACCAGAGATTGGTCTCAAAAAGATTTGGAGCAGATTAGAAGAGTGCTATGGTTCAACAGAGGCTATGGAGCATGCACTTTTTAAAAGGATTGAGGACTTTCCCAGAATACCTAGCAAAGGTTATCACAAACTACGAGAATTAGCCGACTTGCTAGAAGAACTACTTCTTGCTAAAGAAGAGGGAGACTTGCCGGGTCTCGCCTCCCTGGATGCAGCCAGAGGGATTAAACCTTTGATTCTGAAGCTTCCTTATGACCTACAACAAAGGTGGGTCACATATGGTTCTAAACACAAGGAAAGGTTCCAGGTACCATTTCCACCATTCAACGTTTTTGTAGACTTTGTTACAAAGCAAGCCAAGTTCCTGAATGATCCCAGCTTCGACTTTATACTGCCATTAGCCACGCCCCCTAGCTTCAAACAGCATAGGATGCCAGTGACAGTGAACAAGTCTCATGTTTCCTCTACATATTTCTCCTATAGATCTTCCAACATCGCTCGCCTAGAGGACAAAGTCGGAGACCCTAGCAAGCAATGCCCTCTACACAGGAAACCGCACCCTCTACTAAAATGCAGGACCTTCAGGGAGAAGTCTCTGGAAGACCGCAAAGCTTTCCTAAGAGAGAACCGCATATGCTTCAAGTGCTGCTCATCCATATCACACTTTGCCAAGGACTGTAAGGTTAGTGTATCATGCACAGAGTGTGACAAATCAGACCACAACTCAGCACTACATCCAGGCCCTGCTCCTTGGACCACCCAGCGAGCTAGCGATACCAACGAGCATGGCGGGGAGCAAGAGAACACTGGTTCAGACTCTCCAATGGTTACCACACAGTGTACTGAAGTATGCAAAGATCCTGCAGGCGGTAGGTCTTGTTCAAAGATCTGTCTTATTAGAGCTTATCCAATGGGTCAAAGAAACAAAGCTGTCAAGATGTATGCACTCTTAGATGACCAAAGCAACCACTCTATGGCTAGATCCGCATTCTTTGACACCTTTGATGTTAGGGGTCCAAGCTCCCCTTACTCTTTAAAGACTTGTGCGGGTACTGTTGAGACGGCGGGGAGGAGAGCTACCGCCTTTTGTGTAGAGTCCATAGATGGTCGGACTCGTCTACCTTTACCCACCATAATAGAGTGCAACCAGATCCCAGATAACCGGTCAGAAATCCCTACACCTGACGCAGCAATTCACCAGCCTCATCTAAAACGCATAGCCCATCTTCTACCAGAATATGACGAGCAGGCTCAGTTAATGCTGCTCCTGGGAAGAGACATTTTGCAGGTTCATAAAGTAAGGGAACAGATTAATGGTCTCCGCAATGCTCCCTTTGCCCAAAGACTTGACCTGGGGTGGGTAATCGTAGGGGACGTCTGCCTAAAGTCTGTGCACAGACCCGCCACGGTCAGTAGCATGTTCACTAACGTACTTGACAAAGGACGCCCTTCCTCCTTGCAACCATGTCACAACAGCTTCATCACAAAGGAACTTCCAGGTAGTACTCACATGCCCTGCTCCTCTGTAGACCCAGACACAGAGGACCACGCTTGTGACAGTGACCCAGACCACCTAGGATGTACAGTCTTTCATAGAACAAAGGAAGATCAGCAGGTAGCAATGTCCTTTGAAGATAGACTTTTCTTGCAAATAATGGAAAAAGAGACAGCCAAGGAGGAGACAAACAATTGGGTCGCACCTCTCCCATTTAGACCCCATAGACAGCGTCTACCTAACAACAAGGAACAAGTCCTTAAATGCTTTGCCTCGCTTAAACGTAATTTCCAGAGAAAACCAGACATGAGAGATCACTTCTTTACCTTCATGGGTAAGATATTTGAGAATAATCACGCAGAGTTAGCTCCTGCCCTTAAAGACAACGAAGAGTGCTGGTACTTACCTATATTTGGAGTTTACCACCCCAAGAAACCAGGTCAGATTAGAGTGGTGTTTGACTCTAGCTCTAGAGAAGAAGGCGTGTCATTAAATGACGTTCTCCTCTCAGGACCGGATCTGAACAACAGACTCATTGGGGTGCTCCTCCGTTTCCGCAAAGACTCTGTTGCGTTCATGGCGGACATCCAGCAGATGTTCCACTGTTTTCTCGTTAAAAAAGAACACAGGAACTTTTTGAGATTTTTCTGGTTTAAAGATAACAACCTTTCCAAAGAAATTGTAGAGTATCGCATGAAGGTCCACATATTTGGGAACAGCCCTTCCCCCGCAGTTGCCATTTACGGGCTTAGGCGCTCAGCTCGTGAAGGTGAATCCATCTACGGGCCTGATGTGAAACACTTGGTAGAAAAGGACTTTTATGTAGATGACTGCTTAAAATCCCTACCCACCGCGGAAGCAGCTATCAGTCTCCTCAAGAGGGCGCAGGAGATGCTAGCCTGTTCTAACTTGAAGCTCCACAAGATCGCCTCTAACAGCGTAGAACTGATGAAGGCCTTCCCCTCTCAAGACCACTCTGGTGAGTTCAGAGACTTAGACTTAGGTTATGACTCTCTGCCAACGCAACGTAGCCTTGGAGTACTCTGGGACTTAAGGTCAGACACCTTCACCTTCCAGGTTAGTCGGGAAGAAAAGCCCTTTACACGCAGAGGCGTTCTGTCAACCATAAACTGTCTGTATGACCCTCTTGGGTTTGTAGCTCCAGTCACCATTGAGGGTAAAGCACTTCTCAGAGATCTCACTCAAGAGACAGTCAACTGGGATGATCCACTTCCCCCCGAGAAAAGAGATCAGTGGACAGAGTGGAAAAATTCCTTGACAACCTTGTCTAACTTAAAGGTCCCTCGACCATATGCTCCTGTACCGTCTACAGAAGTCCAAGACCAAAGACTTTGTGTTTTCTGTGATGCTTCTGTCAAAGCAATCGCTGCTGTAGCTTACCTCAAGATCAGGGACAAGAAAGGACAGTGCCATATAGGTTTTGTCATGGGAAAAGCAAAACTTGCCCCACTCCCAGAACACACAATACCTAGGCTAGAACTTTGTGCTGCAGTGTTAGCCGTGGAGTTAGCCTACACTATCACTAGAGAGATGAACCTAGAAATCAAAGACACTGAGTTCTACACTGACAGTAAAGTAGTCCTGGGGTACATCTACAACGAAACCAGACGCTTCTACGTCTACGTCAGTAATCGAGTGTTGAGGATTAGGAGATCTACACACCCAAAACAGTGGCACTTCGTTCCAACTAAACACAATCCCGCAGACCTAGCAACCAGAGCTGTCCCAGCCAACTGTCTTAAGGACACAACATGGTTTACAGGCCCTGCATTCCTGTACAATTCAGAACAGAGCACTCCTGAATCAGAGACTTTCAGCTTGATAGACGCAGTCAAGGATGCTGAAGTTCGTCCACAAGTGTCTGCATTAGTCACGGTGGCTACACAAAACCGACTCAAATCTCATCGGTTCTCCAGGTTTTCCACATGGAAATCACTCATTAGAGCTATTTCTACCTTATCCCACATAGCCCGTTCCTTTGGAAAAAAGACTAATTGCAAAGGCTGGCACCTCTGTGAAAATACCTACTCGGTGACTGACCTAGAGCAATCAAAACATCTGATCATCTACACTGTGCAACAAGAGACCTTTGCCAGAGAAAGACTGTCAAGCACACAGGAACGACTGGCCTTTGGGGCTTATCACACAGACATTTCCAAGCAAAGATGGACATGTCAGAAAGGTCGAAGTTAAGACTTCCAAACAGGGTGAAGTAAAGTCATTTTTCAGACCCATATCGGACTTGATTTTACTTGTGTCTAATGACGCCGGTAGTGGCGTTGGTTAATGCCAGGCGGGGAGTGTTATGCCTCCAGGATACCTTTCAGGCTCAAAAAGGACAATTCACTGTGTGTACAATGTATTATTGCATTAGTAAGCCAGAGGTATGTTGTCTCAGGTTAGCTGTTATGCTTGCGCCATCTACTGGCCAAACATGAATATAGTTGATAGAATGTAGTGAATATTATTAGTTAGCTCTAATAGGCTGTGACATCAAAATCATCATTTCCTCTTTAGCCAGGAAGTGAAGGTCTCAGTATCTCCATGTTTAAGATCAAGGCAGCAAGGCCTGCATGCAATCTGTCCCCACCCATGGCATCGGAGGTAAGCAATCTCTTTCCTCTTCTTCCACAAGCTTAGGGAGATAGCTAGCCATCTCTGATAATGTTTATATGATGTTATTATTATCGTATAGTAATGTTATACCATTCTTATTATTTCTAGTTTTACCGCATATCACGTGTGTCATCCACATGTATATTCAAATCTGCAACGTGCCAATAAAGACACAAGCTAAGAAACAGCAGTCTATTATTGTGTGCGCAGAGAAAGGTCATCTGCCTAGATAGCTTACCCATAGACTCCGGGAGTACGGGAAGTGAGTCCAGGACACTTAGAGATTTCTCTAACTAAGGAGCTACCTCTCCAGTGAGGCTTAAATTTATCAATGCCAAGAAACAATGTTTTGGATGGATCCTTATTGTGTTTCAGGAGGTAGTGCTTGGATACCGAATGTTTATCAAAACCTGTAAGTATATTCGTGATGTGCTCATTCAATCGGACCTGCAGTGGTCGTTTAGTCCTGCCCATGTATTGAAGACCACACGGACATTGGAGCAAATATACTACCCCAGTGGTTGCACAGGTTATGAATGGTTTAATACAATGTTCTACCCCAGTCACGGTGGAGACAAAAGTAGTGGTGCGTCTATTCCTAATACAATTAGTAGAACACAATATTAAGTGTATCTGAATCTGGCCCTTTGTTTTTTTCTACATGCTGAAAAATGATCGTGTGTACGCGGCATTATACTTAGTACTCAGTAGTAGTGCTATATCAAAGAAAACAGGCACCAAACCAGGTATTAAAGGCAAATGTAATATATTGTCATCCAATATGATTGTTAACAAGGCAGGTATAAAAATTGATTGATGATGGGAAAAACACAGATTAGCATACAAAGTGATTACCAGCAAAGACTAGGCATACAATGAAATTTGGCATCCAGATCAGTATAAACAGTGGCAAGGCCATCTGAAGTGCAGCAGTGAGCGGTAGTAAAGTTGAATCCACCAAAGTCTGGAACTATACTGCCAGAGCACATTTATTGCGGTGATGCTAGTTCTAGACTGACTGGGTATGTGCTCTCCAAAAGAATAAGGAGAATGTAGAGGAGGTGGTATGGATTCAAAGGGGAATTGCTGAATAATTATTATGGGAAGGGCAGTCCTTTGAGCTGTTCTTCTGCTGGCCATCCTTTGGGCCCTTTAAGAGCGTTAGTGCAATTAAAGACATTCCTAATAACCTGCATGCAAAATAGGTAAAGTATAGGTACAGTATAGTCTCAGCACAGGTGCAAGGTAGATGTGGTTCTGAAGTGGTAAAGGTTTGGTATAATGACGTAGAGGGTTAGTATGGGTGCAGTCTAGATTCGGAATAAGGTCTTTATAGACTGCACTATGGTTATGGTGTGGTTTGGGCACACTTGGTGTTCTGCATTTAGTGGCTCAGTATCCGCAAGAAGTGTCAGTAATGGGTAAATAGCCCACTCACAAGTCTACAAGATTCTGTGGTGACCTCTTGCTGTAGAGGGGGGGGCTGCTCAGTCTCTACCTGAAAGCTTCTGGTGATCAGTGGTGGGAAGCAAAGGGTGAGTGGATGCTGAAGTTTCCCTGTAGTGTTCTCTCTCTCTTACTCCCTCAGAACCAAGAGGAAGAGCTTTCCAAGGCAGTTTAATAAAAAAACTCAACACTCTAGATTGTTTTTGTTTTTTTTACTTTTCTCACAATATAGGGGAACCTCGTTCCCTCTTCTATCTTACCGTGATTTTTTTTTTTTCCGCCGTAACAGCTTTGAGAATCTGGCCCCCTGTGTTTAGTCCTACACTTAAAGCGGATCTCCACCCTAAAGTGAAGATCCGCTGATCGGAACCCTCCCCCCCTCCGGTGTCACATTTGACACCTTTCAGGGGGGAGGGGGGTGCAGATACCTGTCTAAAGACAGGTATCCGCACCCACTTCCGGCCCGCAGTCTCGGGCAAAAGACGGGCTTTTCCCGTTGTATGCTGGGAACTCTCGGCTCCCAGCATACAGCGGGAGCCAATCGCGGGCGCAGCGCGACTCGCGCATGCGCCGTAGGGAACCGGGCAGTGAAGCCGGAGCGCTTCACTTCCTGGTTCCCTCGCCGTGGATGGAGGGGGGAGCAGCAGGGTGACGAGCGATCGCTCATCCTCTGCTGCGGACGCCGCTGGACTCCAGGACAGGTAAGTGTCCTAATATTAAAAGTCAGCAGCTGCAGTATTTGTTGCTGCTGGCTTTTAATATTTGTTTTTGGTGAACCATCCGCTTTAAAGGATGAAAAAATCAGTCCAGAGTAGTGAGGACTGCAAAAACCGTACATTGGGAAATAAGGATATCATAGCATTTTTGGCTTTAACGTGAAAAATATATTTAACACTAGCTTCTCTTTGAAACTCTGCTAGACTGGCATATTTTGTCAGTTATTGTTGTTTAACTTTATTTACATAAGGTACTATTATACACAGAATTAAAGTTATAGGAGGAGAAGCACACATCACAATGCTGGCAGGCTAATATAATTCAAGATTGGCCTACGTTCAATTAGTATTCTGCAGTGATCAATATATCCATTATTTGTTAAGAGATGTAATATGTGCAACCAATTTATGACTTCCCAGAATTACTTTATGAAAAGCTGGATGAGGATGAATACAGCTACTAAATCTTCTTCAAAGAAAAGTGCTCAACAATGCAGAAATGGAATAGGGTCATTTAAGTCTATGTAAATACAACATGATTGCCAGTAATTGATGTGATTTTTCTTTAGACGCTGAGAAATGTTCGGCCCCCTTTATACTGTAGTTCAGGGGTAGATAAGGGAGAAAAAATCCTCCTTATATTGGTGGTCCATTGAAGAAAAGACGTTTTTTTTTATGTCATTAAAAACGATCGTGTGTGGGCTCCAGAGCATTTTTCACGATGTAAAAAATGGGCATTAAAAATGTCGAACTTGCTCTAATTTTTCACGTTGTTTTTAACGTTGTCGTTTTTTACGTCGTAAAAAATGGTCGTGTGGGCTTTAACGGCGTGAAAAAACCTGCATGCTCAGAAGCAAGTTATGAGACGGGAGCGCTTGTTCTGGTAAAACTAGCGTTCGTAATGGAGTAAGAACAGTTGTGTGTATGCGGCATTAAAGTGATTGTAAAGTCTCTTTTTTTTCTATAACAATAAAAAATATGTTATACTTACCTGCCCTGTGCACTTGGTTTTGCACAGAGCAGCCTGGATCCTCCTCTTTTCAGGTCCCTCTTCTGTGCTCCTGGCCCCTCCCTAATGTGGAGTGCCCCCACAGCAAGCAGCTTGCTATGGGGGCACCCAATCCAAGTCACATCTCCCTGTGTCTATTTAGACACAGAGCCTCGGCCCAGCCCTGCCTCCTCTCTCTCCTGATTGGCTAGCTGACTTTGATTGACAGAAGTGGGAGCTAATGGAGCCGATGCTGTGTGTTAGCCAATCAGTAAGGAGAGTCTCAGACGACCTTGACACTCATGGACATCACTCAACAGAGATGAGGCTTAGGTAAGTATTAGAGGGGCAGAGGGAGGCTGATGCACACAGAAGGCATTCTATGCATTAAGATAAAAAAACTTCTACCTTTACAATCACTTTTAGCAAGTAAATAGGTAGTCAATTGATAAATTGATAAATATTTGTTTCCGTAGTCAAGCAAATTTCTAACCTGAATCAGCGAAAGGTAAAATGCCACCTACACTGATGGTCAGCGAAAGATGGAATGCCCTGTTATGTTGGTGATCAGTGTGGTCAGTGAAAGGAAGAATGCTCCTTAAAAAGGTATGCCCAGTTACCTACTGTGACGGATCTCGGGCCCCTGGCTGGGCGCCTCTGCTAGACCTGTGTCTCTGTTCTCCAAACGCACACGCAGCCAGTAGACTTGCCATAACCAGCCCTTAACCCCCCCAATCACGAGGCAAACCACACGTGTTGAGGGTTAAACATGCAAAGCATAAACTGTATATTAAATACAAAACTTACACCTTTAAACAAAGGTAGGCCCCTTTCACACTGGGGCATTTTTCGGGTGTTATTCAAGCGTTTTTCAGGCACTTTGGCGTTAAAAAAAGCCTGTAAAGCGCCTGAAAGAAGCCTCATCTGCAATCCCAATGTGAAAGCCTGAGTGCTTTCAGAGCCCTTTCACACTGCCAGCGCCCGAAAAACGCTGGTAAACCACCGCTAAGACCCTAACGTTTTAGGGTGTTTTTGCAGTGCCTCAGTGTTTTTTTTCAGCGCCCAAAAGCTGCTCCAAAGATGCTGCTTGCAGGACTCAGTGTGAAAGGGTCCATTAAATGCATGGAGAGCGTTTTAATAGCGCAATTTTTAACGCTAAAACGCTGTAAAAATGCTTCAGTGTGAAAGGGGTCTTAGGGATACTCCCCTTAGTTTTGTCATAGAGGGGGTTGGGGACAAGGAAGAACCAGTGGCAGTTAGTGGCCTAGGACATTTATTGTCGTGTTTAGTGGGCTTGAACATCAATTGTAGCGTTTGTTTTTCATTTATTATTTAACCCTCCAAGTTTTTCTTACTAGGAAATCCCTGAATTCAAATAGTTACTTGTTGTAAGCAGAGTAGAGCAAAGTCATAGGCTTGTGAACAGGGCCGCCATCAGGAATTTTGGGGCCCCTTACACAGCTTCAGGCATGGGCCTCCTGGAGCAGAGAACCAGGGGGGGGGGGGGGGGTGCTGCCGCATGAAATTGAGAAGCGGGGGGGGGGGGGGGGGGGGGGTGCTGCCGCGAATTGAGAAGCGGGGGGGCCCTTTACAAAAAGAAGAAATAAAGAAAAATATATATAAAAAAGGGGGGTAGCCATCCGGGGCCCTGGGGACCTCTGTGCCCTTTATAAAATAAAAATAAAAAAGAGGGAAAATATATATATATATTTTTTTTAAATATAACATTTATATTAAAAAAAAAAAAAACAAGGGGGTTGCCTTCCAGGGCCCTGGGGACCTCTGGGCCCTTTAATAAAAAATAAAAATATAAAAAAAATGTATAAAAAAAAAAACAATTATAAAAAAGGGGGTTTGACACATGGGGCCCTTAGTGGCCTCCGGGCCCCTGGGGACCTTCGGACCCCTAAAAAAAAAAAAAAAAAATTAAATTTTTTATTTTTTTGTTTTTTTTTTAGGGTGGTTCCCATCCGGGCCCCTGGGGACCCCCGGGCCCCTTACAGGTGTAATGCCTGTACCCCCCTGATGGCGGCCCTGCTTGTGAACACCGGAGCTGGTGATACTGAGCCATAAATATGTGTATTTGTGTACAGGATCATGGCAGGGCATGGACGTCCTTCCCTTAGCTTCGTCTTTTAGAGAAAATGTTTGTCAGTTTAAACAGTTTTCTCAATTGTGTCTGTCTGTTAGGGCATAGTTAGGGCTGAAATTGTAAAATAAAAATCGTAGGCTTTCAGAAATCTTTCAATTGCTGTTGAAAGGTCATCGCAAACTCTTCTAGAATTTTATCTCTATTGCATTCAGTTTTAATGTAATCTCATGTTTTTGGGCTCACTTTCAAAAAATCTTCAGTAACATTTCACATCAGGAATACAGTTTTAAATGTCAATACAAAAACATCTTGCCATGATTTTGAAGATATTGTACGTGGGATCACACGTATCATTGGGTAAGTGCAATGCTGAACACAACGTGGATACTATTATGGATTTAGTAGGAACCAACCTTTCCCCTTCACAAATAAGATAAATTACCACATAGAAACATTAGAAGATGATACCTCTATAGCAGGTGTCTCCAAACTGGGGGCCAAATACAGCCTTTTGCTTGCTTTTACCTGGCCCTTACGGCAACATTTCATCCTCTGACTCCAACAATGGGATGGATTTCCCACTGACACCAACAAAAGGGCACAGATCCTCCCAATGACACCAATGTTGGGGTACAGTTTCTCCCAGTGACACATTGATCAGGCATGATTCTTCCCACCCAAAGACACCAATGATGGAGCACAATTCCTCTCACCAAAGATGGGGAATTATTCACTCCCACTGATGCCGAGACATTTTCTACTTCAGATGGTCACAGTCTGGCCCCCTAAAGTCGGAAGGATAGTAATCCGGCCTTTTGTTTAGAAAGTTTGCGGACCCCTGCTCTATAAATACAGTGGAGTGAGCGTGAGTGAGCTGCTATAGCAGGCTGTCCACCTTTTACTAGGAGTAATATGAGCAGCTTTAAAGCTGCCTAATTACTTCTAGAATTTGTGGAAGGTGCCACTCCCTCCCTTGCCTCATCCCCCCCCCCCCAACCACACCACGTATTCTGGGCTTCACTTCCCCTCCTGAGCCTCCAGGAGGTCCATGGCAGGCTTCAGCTCATTGTCCCTGTAGCAAAGCTGGAAGCAACAAGCTTAAGTAGCTTCAAAGACCTAAAAACAAGCATCTTAACATGTGTGTCTCTAGAGGCGAAAGGGTTATGAGGCATTTAGAATAAGCACCACCTGCAGTTCACTACAGTCATTTAAGCATCACATGCTGTTCATCACTATATGTTAAACCCCGTACACATGGGCAGAATGTCAAGAGATACTGGCCTATTGAAAAAAAAAATGGCCGACATTCAGCTTGTGTGTATGTCAGTGGCCGGCCTCTGTCAGACAATCATACTGGAAAACCAGCGTCCGACTGGCTCCCGATCAGCGCCCTCAGCCAATAGCTGAGAGCGCTGATTGGAGTGTTCTGGCAGGGTGCCTTCCCCATGTCGTAGCACAACAGCTCAGCGGGGTAGATCACTGTACAAACTTTGAATCGCACTGGAAAAAATGTTAATGTGTAGCAGGCTTTACTCTTTAAAAGCAATCAAGATACCGACCAATCACATTTTTGCTTCTTTAGATGGTGTTAATACACTCTGCCTTACAAAATAAAAGCATTGAGTTGAGGACTTTCAGCCTTATTACTACAGCTTTTTGAAACAAAAATACTCAAGGTAGATCTAAACCCACTCACTAAAATCTCATAATGTCTTGAATATGCTGATTTAAATTCAAAAGCTATTTAAATCTTCAGCTTTAGTGATTCTAAACCTAGAAAGGAAATTGTTATATATTGTATCCTAAGACCCCTTTCACACTGAAGCGACGCTAAAACACTAAAGCGCTGGCTGGTTTTCCGGTGCTTTAGCGGCACTTTTGCAGTACTTTCGGGGTGCTAGTGGGCCGTTTAAAGCGCTTTTGAGGCACTTTCAAAGCGCTTTAAGGCTTTGGAAGTGCTGCCCATTCATTCCAATAGGCAGGGGTGTTTTGGGAGTGCTATTTACAGCGCTCCAAACCCACCCCAAAGATGCTGCCTACAGGACTTTTTCTATTGTCCCTCAAGCGCACCGCCCCAGTGTGAAAGCACACACTGCAAAGAATGAGAGGCAGCAGGCACTTTTTAGAGGCTATATCTAGTGCTAAAACGCCTGAAAACTGCCTCAGTGTGAAAGGGTTCTAACAGTCTTTAGATGTTGTGAATGCGTTCAATTTTTTTGTTAGTCTTTTTTTCCCTACATTTTCACTTGCTGATCTTGTCAGTAATGCACAACCTGTCCTAGGGTGACAATGCTCACTTACTATACTGAGAACTGTGAAGATTGATATTATTTAAGATTTCAGCTTAGTGCACAGGGAAATATTTACAATCTCAGATATGTGGATGATAGCACTCTTGTGGAATATATTGAGAAGCCTAATGTGCCTATCATTGAAAAAGAAGTATGAACATGCAAAGGTGCCTTGCTGTCCAACATAATAAATAATGTCATTATGCCCTATGAGTTTTCCATAGATAAATAGAAAGGTGTGGAAGAAGTACAGACTGTTTTTCTGGTTTCAGGGTCTCTGTAAATAATGAGAGCAGCCATTGAATTAGATGTTTCCTGGCTGGAAAGTTAAAGAAAAACAGGTAAAACAGTGATGAAAAGTGATAATATATCTTTAACAAAGGTTGATACAGTCAATAGGCTGTTTAACTGAAAAATACAACAATAGAAGTATGAACATTAGAATATCTAAATACCAGAAGATTGGTGCATTTGAACTATTTAAAATGTTCTGATTAACTTGGACTGAAAGAACAAGCCACCGATAGGCGTGCGCACAGGGTGTGCCAGGTGTGCCCAGGCACACCCTAATCACCCTGTGGAGTACAGATTCCCCCAACTGATCTGTCTCCTCCTCCCCCCCCCCCCCACAGCACTGCTGGCTTCTCTTCTCTCCCATCAGTTGTTGCTGTGGATGTTTTAGGATGAGTGGGGGAAGAAGCCAGTAAATATGGCCCCTTCTCTTTCTGAATGAAGATCGTAAGTGATCGGTAGAGTGTGTTTGAGCTTTGGGGTGCACACCCTAATGCTAAAGTCTGCGCACTCCTATGAAGCCACCCAATATTCAAGTAAAGAAAAAGGATTGCTCACTGGAAGGACTGACTCTGAATCTAAAATTCCAACACTTGTAAGCCACAATTTCATGCTGAAGACCCTGGTTTTGTAAATAATCAAAGGAAAAATATGAAAGTGGGTGACCGAAAATGAGGTAGGCAGATCCTGTGTATTTGGATAACGTTCTTCTAGAACCCAAGACAGAAGTGCCAAAGTGTGTGCCCCCTTCCCAAGCTATGATGGATGGAGCTCGCACATCCCCATGCATGCACAATAATGGAGTCAGTGCCAGATACAAAAGTGACAGACACTGTCCACCAGCCCTAGGGTTAACCACCTTTTGACCCAATTGCAGCAGGATTGAAAAGGTTTTGGAAGAATAAATATTATTTTCTTAAAATCAGCAAGTTTCTCCTGAGGCTTGTATCCAGCTTCCCATAGCTGTAGTCAGCCTATGACAATTTGTAGTCTGTGTTTGCTCAGCCTTTGCCTAAGTCTAGCCTAGCTGTCAGTTCTCCCTTTTGTCAGTAGGTGGCAACGTCATCTCTGTCCCTAGTGTGAGGATACACAGTGGGTTTGGGTTATGAATGTTGATATACTTTCTCAGCCAAACACCATTTTCTTTTACCAGTAGACAGGGGCGGAATGGCCATTTGGTAACTCGGGCACTGCCCGATGGGCCCCATGCAACTAGGGGGCCCCATCAGGGTTGCCAGCCTCAGTAAAACTAGGCACAGTATGTAAAAATCTGTGTTTTTAAAAAAAATCCCAAGATTATAGCTGCCCTGCCTCTCCGGTACCTTTTCAGTGTGTGTCTGTATACTGTGTATGTATACTGTATGTGTGTGTGTGAGTATACTGTGTGGCCCCATAATCTCCCATTGCCCGGGGTCCCATAATCTCCTATTGCCCGGCAGTAGAGCATTATAGAAAATGTATAAATATTGCAAGCTCTATTCCCCCCGGCTGTGGCCTGGGGAGGGTGTATGTAATGGAGCTGTTTTTTTAGATCTTGCCTGTCTGAAGAAGCCTGTATGTGATTAGGCCTGGAGTTTAGGCCTGTCTGGAACAGGATAGAGTACCATAAGGGAAGAGTGCTGAGACAAGGCTTATATAGGAAGTTCATGGGAGAAGCAAGGAACTCAAGGTTCAACAGCAGTCAAGACACAAGGCAGGGTTGTCCAATGGATCAGATAGGATTGTCCAATAGATTAGGCAGGGATCTGTCCTCCATCCCAGATAGCTCAGTGGGAAGAGTCAAGAAGAGACACAGAAGAGGTCACAGGTCCTGACACTTTTATTACTGCTCCTATGCTCCCTGCAGCCTTGTTCTGAAAGTGCCTTTCCCTTCTTCTCCTGTGCATACCAGTGACCCCTGGTCTTCATAGTATCTGGCTGTAGTCTGTATGTGTATGTTTGAGGGCTGTATCCTGGGAGCTGTTCTGTAGCAAACTCCATCACCCCTTGCAGAATGATCTGACAAATAACTGTTCTTCAAACAAACTCTGGTCAAACTTATTTCACATTTGTCTTATCTCAGTCCTGAGCAGCCCCAAAAACCCTAGAGATCCCCTTGAGTATGGATTCAGAACACAGAGAGACAGATGCTATAAAGATTGGTAAAGTCTGAAATAAGTACAAAAGTTAAAGAAGTAAATTATGTTTAACAATATTGCATTTACCCATCCAGGAAAAAGTGTGTTTTTCCATCCAGCCAATTATTTCCTGATAGAGGTGAGGAGTGGTACAAAGTTTAGGTAATACATCTTTAAAAAGTCATTCAATAGCTAGATCCCCAAATAGCATATGCTAGAGAGAGCCCCTTTCAAGGTGAAGTTAGACTTAAAGGGTCACTAAAGGATTTTTTTTTAAGCTAAATAGCTTATTTTACCTTACTGCAGTCCTGGTTTCATGTCCGCATTGTTCATTTTTTACTTTGATGTTGCTGTAATTCCTCTCTGTTCTGGACACTTCCTGGTTGTCTGTTTCCTTATAACCACAGTACTGGAAACTTTCTCACTGTGGTCACTAATCAAGAAGGTGTGATTACTGTGTGTCTAAAACCCCTCAGCACCATTCCATTTTCGTTTTACAAACCATCACTGCCCTCTATTGGCTCTCTGGCTCTGTACATCAGAGAGACAGGAAACAACAGCAAAAACAAAACTAGAACTGTAGGTATATTATATGATTGATTTGTATCTATTTTTAATCATTTTTAAAAGGAATCAGTTAACTATTATATCTCTATACCCTGTAAACAGTCATTTCAGCCAAAACATTTTTTTTCCTTTACAACTCCTTTAAGTCTCTGTAGTAGTTCCCCAGACAAAGTTAGGTTCAGAGCCTTGGATTTTAGAAAATGTATGCGAAAGTTGGATAACTCTCTGTATCGTTGAAATTCAGCCAGCAAGTTAGGGATTGAGAAGTCTGGTTGACTTTTAAAGAAAAATCATTGACATAGGATAAGACCTTAATATTGCAATTTGCACATTTATGTTGTAAAAATGGTTTCAGGGTTAATATTAATATAAGAGGTGACAGCCCTGTCAAATCCCATTCCTGATATTGAGCAGATGAGAAAGTACTCTGTTGACCCTAACCTGTACTATAGAAGTCAAGCACAGAGACTATATCCAACCCCTCATATTAGTGCCAAAGCCAATGACCTCTAAGGTTAGTCTGGGAAAGTCCACCCTGTCAAAGATCTTCTGTCCACCTGCCTGAGTGCATTAAATGCATCAACAAAATGTGGGGTCAAATAGGCATGAAAGTTGTTGTATGTTAAGGTGTAGCAGTGGCATCGCTAGGGGGTGGCTACTGGGGCTATAGCCCCGAACCTGTGGCCCATAGCCCAGAGTCTCAAGGGCAGGGGTGGGCAACCCTGTCACCGCCGAATGTGGGCACCCGGCCCGCTGACTTTTTCACTGCCTTCCTCTTCATTGGACAGCGGCAAGCAGCCAGTATCACAGGACTGGATGGGGGCGGGAACTGCTGGAAACTTAACTTCAGTAGTTCCCGCCCCCATCCAGCCCTGTGATGTTGATCTCTGCTGCTCTGCTTGCTTTACACCTGTGTAAGGTAGGTGAGTTCTATCTACACAGTTTGTGTTTGTGGGGTGGGATGCAGGTGACAGAGGACACTACAGTGGGGAGGGTGCAGGGCACAGAGGACACTTACAGTGGGGGTACAGAGGACACTACAGTGGGTGGTGCAGGGCCCACTAACAGGCCAGGTTTTATGTATTACCTTGTGGAGATGCAGACTGGAATACTGCAATCACTGAGTAGCAATGACATCACCTGTGATGCATTTCAGTTATCTTGCAAACCTGGCCTGTTAGGGGCCCTGCAGGACAGGGTTGATGACCACTGGTCTAGTGTATTCATAAATCTTCAATTTAATCAATATAAATATCATGCAAGTCAGCATAGTATTTTCTAAACTCAGCTGCTATATTAGAGGACAGGTGAGCATAGAAACCCTCTGGTTTGTGTATTTCAGGAATGCCAGTTTGGGGTCTGCACTGCCTCGGCACTTTAGCTAGGAGTTTATTGCAACGAACGAGTGCTGTATTCATAAAAAGCGTTCCTACACTTACAAGGGTAGCTTTAGCCTGCTCCATTAACACTGATTAAAGGCTTGGATGAAGTGTCTATAATTTTTTCAGTATTGCATCTGTTTTTTTTATGTTGACTTTCCAGTGTCACTATTCTGTCCCGGTTTCCCAGTATGAAACAACTTCTCTCTTTCAGCTTTCAGTCTGGCGGCGTGCTTAATCCAGACCCGTCACAGAAAAGACATTTGTGCCTCCCATATACACATCGGAGAAAGGTCAGTTGGGGCGTTGGAGGTGAAGTAAGCCTCCAACTCTTTAGGTCTGTAACTGTAGTAAGATCTTGTAGGAAGGAGTTGTTTAATTTCTAAGTCCAAGATGCTGGAGTTTAGGGATTAAGCTAAAGAGAGTAAAACTGCGGAATGTTCGTAGTAATGTTTCTGATATCTGCAGATGAAATCCTGTGGAGGTCGGTATCATTCATCTGTTCAGTCATTAGCACCCTCCAAGTTAGGTGCTAGGATTAGATAGATTAAATGTTGGCTCGCTGTGTTTGTGGAGCTGTGTTTTGATAGGTAAATTTAGTTGCCTTTCTGTACCCAGTCTTGCTGTAATTGCTTTTTAGGTAAAATTAGTCTGCTCACTGTAATGATTGCAGGTGCATTCTACTAATTGGGTTTTCTGTGTATTTATCTGCTGCCATCCTCATAACTCCCTCTGTCTTCAAAGAGCTTGAGAAGCTTCTGAATCATAGGTGTGGAGTAATGGAGATGGCAACATGAATATTTATACAGCTCTGGCCAATCCTAGGGAGGCAGGCCCTGATGGCATGCTGGGAGACTGTATATATACTTGGAGCACACTGGGCTCTGTATCTTTTCCTGAAGAGGATTGGTCCAGTCTGGAGGGGGTTGCTGCCCTCCTGGGCATTGCTGCCACATACAAAAACAATGGGTATGTGCAGCGCAAATAAAGTAATAAATGAAACAGTGATATGCAAACCACATATATATATATATATATATATATATATATATATATATATATATAAAAGAAAAACAATCAACGCAAACAACCAATGTGAATAAATGAAATAAAATTCTAGCTGAACACAAATAGGTAATCACAAGCCTATAGAAACAATACAAAAACAATGGGTATGTGCAGCGCAAATAAAGTAATTAATGAAACAGTGATATGCAAATCACAAAATATTTTTTATATAAAAAAGTCCCAATAGTAAGACCAAGGTAAGGATAAAGTCCCTCGTGAAGAAGGTGAGTTTGAATCCTCTCCTAGTGAGCGTGACAACAGAATCCTCCACCACACACACAATGTGCTTACCAGAAAAAGCAAAGCATGGGAGATGGGAGCTTGAACTTTGGGCCCAGTACCAAGCCCTCAAAGTATATGTGATAGGCCATCAGATGAGTTTAATAAGAAAACGTATGATGTGGCAGGGAGAGGATCACAGGATCCAAAGAAGAGATCAGTGGGGACTCTGGGCGTAAGGCCGCGTAATTCAAATGGGGATGGTGTGGGCGTGATTCATGTAAATGAATCATGACCCCACGTAATTGACGTTTTTTTTGGACGGCGCATGCACCGTCCGTGGACGTTCCCAGTGCGCATGCGCGAAATCACGTTGCTTTTTGTCAATGTAAACGACGTGAACGTAACTTACGTCGAGCCCCATTCCCGAACGATTTACGCAAACGACGTAACCGACGTACAATTCGACGCTGTCCCGACCTCAATACTTAACATTGGCTACGCCTCCTATAGCAGGGGTAACCTTACGCCGGAATAACGCTTACACAAACAACGTAAACTACGACGGCCGGCCGCAACTACGTTCGGGAATCGGCATAAATAGCTCATTTGCCTAATTTACGCGTAAAATGCCGTAAGCGCCACCTAGCGGCCAGCGTAAATATGCAACTAAGATACGACAGTGTAAGTGACTTACGCCGCGCGTATCTTAGTAGAAATCCGGCGTATTTTGTTTTCTGAATACAGAAAAAAGATATGCCGGCTATTCTTAGTATTTACGCGGCGTATCTATAGATACTGAATCTGGCCCATTGTGTGTGTGGTGGAGGATTCTGTTGTCACGCACACCAGCAGAGGATTCAAACTCACCTTCTTCACGAGGGACTTTATCCTTACCTTGGTCTTACTATTGGGACTTTTTTATATAAAAAATATTTTGTGATTTGCATATCACTGTTTTATTTATTACTTTATTTGCACTGCACATACCTATTGTTTTTGTATTGTTTCTATAGGCTTGTGATTACCTATTTGTGTTCAGCTAGAATTTCATTTCATTTATTCACATTGGTTGTTTGCATTGATTGTTTTTCCTTTTTTTACACATTGCTGCCACATGTCTGCTGTTGTAAGGTCTCAGATGGGCGATCTGAGGGCTTGGATGCACAGACCTTAAAGCTAGAGAGAGCTGACTGAGGGGAGCTATCTGCTGAAGATCTGGTCTGGTAGCACTGGTGTAAGGTGTTGCTTGGAAGTTGGATGGAGACAACCAGGTGTCCCTGGGCCTTGTGTGAGTACAGATGGTTCTGAGAAATCTTGGGGACATTTGAGCTGTTGGCACCTCTCTGGTGCTAGAAAATTAGCTGTGGATCTGTTTAAAGGTGACACCGACTGATGTTCAGAAGCAATGAGTATATCTAGTTCTCTGCAATTGGAATACTACTACTTCTATCTCAAAGTTCACTGTTGTAAGCACAGACTTTATTACAGCTTTTCCAGAAAGAATACCTAGTCCTCATCTATCCATCAGAATGCATGTGCCTGCACCGTGGGGACAATCAATGTTTAGTGTTAGGACCACAGACTCCAGGGTGCGTGAAGTGGCTCTGTGGCTCACGCATGCATTTGCAAATGCGTGCAGACAAAACCCCTGTTTTTAACGCATACTGTTAGGCAGGTTATTAGGTTGTCTGCGAGCTGGTCGGTAAGTAGGCTTGGTTCTTTCCTGGGCCTTTGTTGATATCTATTTCAGCCTTCCAATGCTGCTTACTGCTATGGCCAGCTATAGATGAGGGCGGTGGACAAGTCTGTTTCACCTGTGGTGTTTGTATTAGTCTAACAATACCATTAGTGTGTGCACTTAACAACAAAAACAGACAGTGCAAAGGGTCAACAAAAATGGGCTCTAAACCCCAAAGGGTAGCCGATTGGGGAAAGTGGCAAAGCATGGGAGATGGGAGCTTAAACTTCGGGCCCAGTACCAAGCCCTCAAAGTATATGTGATATGCCATCAGATGAGTTTAATAAGAAAACATATGATGTGGCAGGGAGAGGATCACAGGATCCAAAGAAGAGATCAGTGGGGACTCTGGGCCACAAGAAAAATAGGTCGACGAGGCTGTGCAGCACAAAGCTGACCACACCTTGCAGTTTCCATACACTGATGGTCAAAATGAATGCAATATCAATAACCCAACATGGACCTCAACTAATGCAAAAGTACAACTGTTTCAAAACAGGGGCTGAGATTACAGGATAACGAAATGAACCAAGAACCTCAGCTCCATAACACAACATACTGTAATATGCCAAATTACGGGAATACATATCACAGAAGGCCATGTCTTCACCGGATGGAGAGGGTGAGAGGCATGCATCCCTCTCTTTTATCTGTCCTCGCCAACCGGTTATCTATCCTCTCCAACCGGAGAGATATAAAAGACACAGCTCCCCTCTCCACCCCCCCCCCAGACTCAGCCCTTTAGCAACAAATGTTGTTAGTTTACAGTTGTATTTAACCTTATATTTTAAACATTTAGGGCCAGATCCACAAAGAATTACGCCGACATAATTTCAATTTCCCGCAAAACAAGATACGCCGGAATTACGCTAAGATACGACTGGTGTAACGTTATTACACCATCGTCTCTTAGGTGCATATTTACGCTGGACGCTAGGGGCGCTTCCGTCTATTTCCAGCGTAAAATATGCAAATGAGCGAGATACGCAAATCCACGAACGTATGAGCGGCCGCCGCATTTCCTTTTCTTCGTTTGCGTAAGCGTATCTCCGGCGTAAAGCAACCTATGCTATATGGAGGCACAGCCAATGTTAAGTATGGACATCGGGACAGCGTCGTATTGGACGTCGTTTACGTTGTTTGCGTATGCCGATCCAGAATGGGCCTGGGCGTAAGTTACATTCACGTCATTTTTATTGACTATTTGCAACGTGTTTCACGCATGAGCACTGGGATACGTCCACGGCCCGCGAATGCGCAGTTCAAAAAATATGTCGTTTGCGTCGGGTCATTGATAATTTTAATAAAACACGCCCACCAACAACCCTTTTGAATTACACCCGCGAACGCCGGCCCATTTACTCTACGCCGCCGTAAGTAACAGCGGTATTTCTTTGAGGATAAGTAATACGCCGCTGTAACTTACAGCGGCGTAGAGTAAATGGGTTATGCTCACAAAGCGCAGCAGCTTTGTGGATCTGGCCCTTATAGTTTATTTGACTTCATGCCAACTGCAGGTGGAATCCCAGTATCATCTTGTGCAAGTCACATACGTGACTTGCTGGAGAAATACGGCTACTTGATATTGCTTTTGAGTTCAGCCTGGGCCCAAAAATAGTCCTGGTGATACGGGGATGACTGTATAATTTATGAGTTATGAAAGAGGCATTAGGGGGTGTTGCACAAGCATGGAGATGGGTAAGCCCCTCATACAGGGGGCTCTCTCTATATTGTTTGACACAGCTAAAAAGTCTAGAGTGGGTGGAGTTCAGAATTCCTGATTTGCACAATATGCTCATAAACTGGTGTTCTGAAAATACCAGATCACTGCTAGCAAGAAGGTTTTTACCAACTGGGAGGCCCTTTGCAGTACAGTAATCCTAGATAGCCTGTTCTCCTCTGTGTGCATTTCAGGGCTTAGAGATGAAAAGTTGTTCGCCTTTTTTACTACTTTTAAATATTGCTTTAGATTGTATCTGAGTGATTACAGGAAAGCCCCGTGTTTCCACCTCCAGATCTGGAATATTAATCCGTAGTCATGTACAAGATTACCGGCATTATTGTAGGGAAAGCAATGTTAATATTTTGCTGTGATGATGAGGTTGTTGAAATAGATGTGAAAGTTAAAATTAATAGGAAAGAAGCGTAATGATCAGGGGAGATTTGTAAAAATTAAATGGATTTCCATTCCAATCAAGTCTCATTCTCTTGTTGGAAATGTCAAAGTGTCAGGCAGGGCCATTAAATGAGCAAGATTTATAGCAGAGACAAGAAGATCATTTCTGGTGACGGTCTACATCCAGCAAGCACAGGCAGAGAAAGAAGCAACGCACAACCATATCGGTACTTAACATATTCACTGCTAAAGAATGATGGGGTCACAAGTCACCACATTCTCTACAATAATACTACTTACAGCATTGCCAATGCCAGTTAAAGGATAAGTACACTTTAATATGAATGGTCAATATTGTCACCACTCAACCTATGCAATAAACATCTCAGAAAACTGTAACTTAGCATTGTAGAAATCATAGTATTCACTGTCTGGGGTCAGTACTGTATTTACCAGTTCTTTACCATGTAGCTCCATTGCAACTGGGCTAATGTGCCAATGTAAAGAAGAGGCCTGGGCATTATTCTCTGTAACCAAAACCTGTCTTTCCCATCTGCAGCACAGTAGTGGCCACGAACACACGATCAGACCGGTCCGATGAGACTGGTCCGACGAACCGTTTTCATCAGACCACGCTGAAGTGGTCTGATGGTCTAATGTGCGTACACACCATCAGTCCAAAATCCCATCGGGCTAGAACACGGTGACGTAGAACACAACGACGTGCTGAAAAAACGAAGTTCAATGTTTCCATACATGCGTCGACTTGATTCTGAGCATGCGCGGGTTTTTGGTGCGATGCTTTTGAGTACTAACCATTGTTTTGGTCCGATGCATAGGTGTCCGTCGGACAGATTTTAAAGCAAGTTTTAAAACTTTTGGTCCGACGAACAACGGTCCGATGGGCCGTACACACGATCAATTTGTTTTCCCCCAATTTGGGGCCCCCAAATTCCTTCAAACGGCCCTGAGTCTGTACCTACACCTGTAACATCAACATGTTAGGATAGACTGAAACTTTAATTAGGATCCCTGGTCAAAATGTCTCTCTTATTTAATGTTCTGTGTGTTTTTTCTCCTCTCTTCTCTTCACTTTTCACCTTGATGTGTTGTAATTCTTTCATTCAGTATATGTGAAGTTGCAATGATATTGCTTTTCATACTGTGTATCTTTTTAGCTGGTACTTTTTGAACTCAATATATTTTGTATTATTATGATTAGCCCTAATTATGGCCCTCTGTTGCCTCAGTAGCCACTTTCTTACCCAGGTAGTCTGTACCTAGCTTTTTTCCTTGTATGCTCTCTCAGGGCTCAACATTTTAAGTCCTGAGCTACTAGCCAGGCCTCAAGGGTTACCCCACCCAACCCCTACCCCGCCCGCCCGTCCCGCCCATAAATCCACCCCTAAACATGCCCTCATAAACTATCTCATGAAATTACAATTAAGCAACTTTATACGTGTCCACTAATAGAGCCTCATCCGTGTCCAACAATTGAGCCTCACCCATGTCCACCAATGCAGCCTCGCCCATGCCCACCAATGCAGCCACTCCCATGTCCACCAATGCAGCCTCACCCGTGTCTACCAATGGAGCCTCACCCGTGTCCACCAATGCAGCCAGCCCATGTCCACCAATGCAGCCGGCCCGTGTTCATAATTGAGCAGAGGAGAGGAAGAGCATTGATACAATAACTCGTCCCGGGATTGGACGGGTGATGTGTCTATCTATAGGCCTGTGTGTGACAGGGAGTGCGGGGAACACTCGGCTATTGAAATAAAAGCCGCTAGTGGTGTCCCCCATGCTCTTATCAACCAGCCAGCTCTCTCCTCTCTTTTCCCCTCTGGGAGAAGGACTCCCGTACAATCTGCGGGCCGGCGGTTGCCAGCCCTCTCTTCCTCGCCAGCCCTCAAAATCCACTAGCAAAATGCGAGGATTTTTTGAGGGTTGTGCTCTCTTATTTAAGTATGTGTACCCCAACTTCCAGCCCCAAGAGGTTCTAGCTGTTCGCCAATCTTAGCTTGGAATTCTACTGCTTTAGTATATGTTTTATTTACAGTGTTGCTCATCTTACTTTAAAAAAGTAATTAGTTACAGTTACAAATTACTTTTCCGAAAAAGTAATTGCGTTAGTGACTCAGTTACTATATTGAAAAAGTAATTAGTTACTCAGCAAAGTAACTGACTTTTTTTATATGAGGGAAAGAGTTATCAGTTAGATTATGTCAGGCCCTGGCCCTTTAAATGCTTTAAACAACCTTCACATAAAGACCAAAAAAAGGGGGGGGGGGCGTTCAAGCAGATTCAACAGGTCAGTCCTCTTAAACTTCCCGCCGGCCAATATGTTTACGGCAGGGAAGTGGTTTAAATGTGACAGGCCGTTACGGCCTGACACTGTTTATTTATGCCGCAGCTTGCGGGCGAGCATGCGGCGAGTATGCGGGGTGGGACACCCTGTCTCCAAACTGCGGCCCGTCCAATCAGGGCTGATCAGATGTAAACAGGAAGAGGCCCTTTGCTAGCCTGACAGACGCATTAGAGGAGAGCCGATCCGGCCCTCAGGGGGGGTTCGGCTGATTTTTTCAGCGCAGCCCCCCCCTCGCCACACTCCACAGGAAAATAAAAAAAAGACACAAGATGACAAAAAAAAAAATGACAAAAAAAAAAAAAAAGACAAAAAAAAAAAGGCAGTAAAAAAAATGACTATTTTTCCCACAAGGAGGTACTTGGCAACATTTCTTCAACTGATACCAATGATGCCACCCCACAGATACAAGTGCCCATACTCCTACTAATAGCCCACCTGGGCACTACTCTTTATCCTACTGATTGCAAACCTGTGCCGCCTATGAGGCCATATTTATTCTCACCAATGCTGGGCCCGGGGCTTTTTCTACCAGCGCCGCCCCCGCTACCTAATCGGTGCCCATCAGAACTACCTCATCGGTGCCCACCACAATCCGGCCATAATTGAAAGAGAAAACTCCTAAAGAAAAAAATAAAAACTTTATTTTTTTTTCAAAATCTTCGCTATTTTTAGTTGTTGCACAAAAAAAAAAAAACGAAGATCAAATAACAAAAGAAAATGGGGAAAAAAGGAAATTTTGTTTGGGTGCAGTGTAGCTGACCGCGGCAAATTGCCTTGAAAGCTGTTTGGGCGGGAAGGTGCGTAAGTTTGGAGACAATATGTTTATTTAAATGCCCTGTTTATTTATAGCTTATAGTAATAAAAGGTATGCTCCAAGCTAAATATGGCAATTCTGCATCTAAACTGACTTGGAGGACTGGCATTTAATTGCTGTATGCAACTGCTAAGCTGGCTGCTGCTATCCTAATCCTCTATACAGCCTTCATTCTTATGCCGCGTACACACAATCACTTTTTGTGATGAAAAAAAACGACGTTTTTCAAACTTCATTTTCCAAAACGACGTTGCATACACACCATCGTTTTTCCAAAATGCTCTAGCAAAGCGCGGTGATGTACACCACGTTCGACGGCACTCTGTTCCATTGAAGCTCCGTCTCATAACTTGCTTCTGAGCATGCGCGGGTTTAAAAACGTCGTTTTCAACATCGTTTTGCCCACACACCATCACTTTTTATGACACAAAAAACTATGTTTTGAAAAACGACACAAAAAATTCAAGCATGTTCGAATTTTTTTTGGTCGTTTTTTGAAGACATAAAACAACGTTTTGCCCACACACGATCATTTTAAATGACGTTTTTGAAAACGTCGTTTTTTTTTCATCACAAAAAGTGATCGTGTGTATGCGGCATCATACTTGTAACCTAAAAATAAGGCTATACAGCTTACTTTATTTGTATTGATGTGCTTACATGCTGTTCTACAAAAGATTTCGTGCTCAACCATCCTGTCAGTCGCAAGAAATAGGAACAATAGGGCTCAATGCGCGGGCTCTAGAGGAGCAGACATGCCTGCCTAGAGCTCCGCTACTCGGGGAAGAAAGCCGTGGATAAACCGGTATTTGATCCGGTCAAACCATCCCATAAACGGACCACAAGCTGTAGGAAGGTGAGGGGGACATTTGGGTGAAAGAATGGTGCTAGGAGGTGCCAGAAACAGGACAAAAACGAATCCTCCAAGCGGCGCTCAGCTGAGCAAAGGCGCCACTAAGACAGCACCGCTTGCCTCAGAACAGTTCCTCTCAGGGAAACAGAGAAAGCAAACTGCCAAAACAACTAATCCTATGGCATCTCTGTCCAATATTACCTCAGATAGTGAGGGAGAGGACTCAAATGTGTCACCACAGTTGGATAAAGGTGACAAGGAAATCCCCTCAGGATTGCTCAAACAATTTGAAAGATGCTTCACAGAGCACTTAAACAGACATCTGAACAAATCACCTCAAGTCTCACAAGAGAAATAAGGGAGATAGGGAACCGCACAGATGCCCTGGAAACCAAGGTAGATGAAATAGAAATCTTTACTCAGGAATGCATGTCTGATATAGATACCCTCAAGGAAGAAAACTTAACCCTGCAAAATAGACTGGAGGATTTTGAGAATCGGGCAAAAAGGCCAAACCTGAGATTTAGGGGCATACCAGAGTCTGTAGTAGACCTTCAATCCACCATTCTTGCCCTATGCCAAGAACTGCTCCCAGGCATCCCTGTAGAGTGCCTAGAAATGGACAGGATTCATAGGGCTCTCACCCCTAAAAAGGCTGACGCCCCCCCCAGGGACATAATAACCACATTTCAATACTATAGATCCAAAGAGCAAATACTGCAGGCAGCAAGAGAAAAAAACATCTTGACTTTTCAAAACTACAACTACCAAATTTTTGCGGACATCTCACAACAGACAATTAACAAGAGAAGAGCCATGAAGCCCCTCCTGATTAAGTTACAGCAACGTAACATTAAATACCAATGGGGTAACCTCAATCCTATGCCATTCATGTCTCACCTTCTTCAAACCATAAATGCTCATAAACTTGGCTCCCTTCTGATTTGCGGAGACTCAAACCAGGTTCTTCTCCCTTTCTTAGGCAAGTCCCCCTATATTCAACACAAACACCATCCTAAATGGAATATTCCCAATCTCCTCTCAAAATACAACATGGTAGACTCATGGAGGGAGCTGAACCCAACAAAACGCAACTTCACCTATTTTTCAAATCCGCACCAATCATTTAGTAGAATAGATCACATATTCCTAACAACCGGAATGATGCCTGAAGTCCTCCACTCCAATATAGTCCCTATTCCGTGGTCAGACCACAACGCAGTTCTTACAACTATAGCCTCAACCATTCCAAAAAAACACGACCGGTCTTGGTATATGCCTGAGCTATTACTTAACCACCCCACTCACTGTCTAGAAATAGAACAATCTTTAACCACTTGACCACTGGGCACTTAAACCCCCTTCCTAACCAGACCAATTTTCAGCTTTCGGTGCTCTCACAATTTGAATGACAATTACTCAGTCATACAACATTGTACCCATTTGAAATTTTTGTCCTTTTTTTCACACAAATAGAGCTTTCTTTTGGTGGTATTTGATCGCCTCTGGGTTTTTTATTTTTTGCGCTATAAAAGAAAAACGACTGAAAATTCTGTAAAAAAAAAAAAAAAAAACTTGTTTCTGTCATATTAGTGGGTTATTTCTCACACACAGCATATGCATACCACAAATTACACCCCAAAACACATTCTGCTATTCCTCCCGAGTATGGCGATACCCCATGTGTGGGACTTTTACACAGCGTGGCCACATACAGAGGCCCAATATGCAGGGAGCGCCATCAGGCGTTCTGGAGCACCCAGACCAATTCTGACATTTCTCTCCTACATGGAAAAATCATCATTTATTTGCTAGAAAATTACATAGAACCCCAAAACATTATATATGCTTTTTTAGCAAAGACCCTAGAGAATACAATGGCGGCCGTTACAACTTTTTATCTCGCACGGTATTTTCGCAGAAATTTATTGAACGCGTGTTTTTAAAAAGAAACAGTTTTGTGCTTAAAACAAAACAAAACAGTAATGTTAGCCCAATTTTTTTTCAAAATGTGAAAGATGAAGTTACGCCGAGTAAATAGATACCCAACATGTCACACTTCAAAATTGCGCACACTCGTGGAATGGCGCCAAACTTCGCTACTTAAAAATCCCCATAGGCGGTATTGCAGAGTATTGGGGTATTGCAAAGTATCATGCAGGGTATTGGGGTATTGCCGAGTATTGGGGTATTGCCGAGTACTGGGGTATTGCGGAGTACTGGGGTATTGCCGAGTATTGGGGTATTGCCGAGTATTGGGGTATTGCTGAGTATTGGGGTATTGTTGAGTATTGGGGTATTGCCGAGTATTGGGGTATTGTTGAGTACTGGGGTATTGTTGAGTACTGGGGCATTGCTGAGTATTGGGGTATTGTTGGGTACTGGGGTATTGTTGGGTACTGGGGTATTGTGGGGTATTGTTGGGTACTGGGGTATTGTTGGGTACTGGGGCATTGCTGAGTACTGGGGCATTGCTGAGTACTGGGGTATTGCCGAGTACTGGGGTATTGCCGAGTATTGGGGTATTGCCGAGTATTGGGGTATTGTTGGGTACTGGGGTATTGTTGGGTACTGGGGTATTGTTGGGTACTGTTGGGTACTGGGGTATTGTTGGGTACTGGGGTATTGTTGGGTATTGTTGGGTACTGGGGTATTGTTGGGTACTGGGGTATTGTTGGGTATTGGGGTATTGTTGGGTACTGGGGTATTGTTGGGTACTGGGGGATTGCTGGGTACTGGGGATTGCAGGGTACTGGGGGATTGCAGAGCTGGGATGGATTGAGGGATGGCTGGATCTGTGACTGCATTTGTCACAGATCCAGCCACAGCTCAGCTGCTGACACCCCGCTCCCCCCCCTCTCCTCGCACACTGTACCGAACGGTACAGAGAGGAGAGGGAGGAGAGGGAGGAACCGGCGTCATCAAATGACGCCGGTTTGTTTACAAGTGATCGCGCCGTCATTCGTCATTCGACGGCGCGATCACGTGGTAAACGGCCGCTATCAGCGGCAATTTACCGTGATCCGTGAGCACGGACACTTTCGCGAGCACGTCCCAGAGGACGCGCAATTGCGGAAGTGCACGACGACGTCCCAGGGACGTCGTGTCAAAGTAACTCCACCGTGCCGTAGCAGTAAAATGCTTATGGCGCGGTGGGGAAGTGGTTAAGAGACTATCTAACCCACAATGAGAGCTAGCTCATATAGCTAAGAAAAGGGGCATCCCAGTGTGCTTTTCTGTCACTGGATATAAAACAAGCTTTCGACTCTATATCCTGGTCTTACCTAAAATATGCATTACAAAAATGGGGCTTTGGACCCAACTTCATGACATGGATAATGGAATTATACAATAATTCGAAGGCATGCGTCAAATACGCGGGCTACAAGTCAGACCCATTTTCCATTGGCAGAGGCACAAGACAGGGATGCCCGCTTTCCCCTCTTTTTTTCGCCCTCCTCATAGAACCACTTGCGCATAGGATTAGGTCAGACCCCAAGATCTTAGGTATAGAGGTAGGGGGCCATAAGCATAAACTATGTATGTTCGCCGATGACATCCTCCTTTTTCTCGCGACCCCTCAGGTAACAGGCCCAAACCTAATGTCCCTACTAAAACATTATGCGTCTTTCTCAGGACTAGTTATAAACCCCAAAAAGAGCTTGGCTCTCAATATATCACTCTCAGCTTCAGACCTTAATGCAGCTAAATCTGGTCTTCCCTTTCAATGGTCAGATAAAAACATTCCATACCTAGGAATCCGCCTTACGGCTTCTTTCACAGAGATATTTACAGCCAACTACCCCACCCTTCTAAAAGAGATATCGAATCTTTTAAAATCCTGGTCTCATTTACCTTTATCTTGGCTTGGAAGAATTAACGCAATCAAGATGTCAATTCTGCCTAAACTCCTTTACCTCTTTAGAGTTCTCCCAGCCCCAATCCCATCATACTACTTTAGGATTGTACAAAAAGAGTTTCCAACTTTGTGTGGGGCTCCTCCAAACCAAGATTAAAACATCAAATTTTGCATCTCCCCAAAGTTAAAGGAGGACTGGGGCTACCCAACTTTTTGAACTATTATAGAGCTGCACAATTAGCCACGTTAGTAAAGTACCACACAACAAAGGAACCTCCCCTCTGGGTTTCGATTGAAGCGGTGGAATGCGACCCCATCCCGATTTCCAACATTATGTGGATCCCATCCATATCACGCAAACATATCCATAACCCCATTCTTAAGCACTCTCTTTCCCTATGGGACAATTTAAAGATAAAGAACTCCCTTTTATCCTCCCATGTTCCACTCTTATCATTCTATAAAAATCCATCGTTCTACCCTGCCTGGATCTACCCCAACACCTTTAAAGAATGGGTGAAAAAGGACTGTACATGCCTGTATAAATTCTTGGATTCCTCTACATTTAGGTCCTTTCTGGATATATGCGAAATCTATAACATACCACAATTTGAAATATTTAAATACCTCCAAATTAAAAACTTTTTCAAACCTTATGCAGACTCCATCCCCAGCCCTCCCCGACTATCTGCCTTTGAAAAGCTCTGCAAAAGCACCCCTCCCTCCAGAGGTTTGATCTCATCAATATACTCCCAGTTGTTGACTAACTCTATTACGGGGAAACTCCCCTATGTAAACAAATGGGAACTAGACCTGGATATTGAACTAGATCCAGAAGACTGGAATCAAATATGGACCAACACCAAATCTGCTTCAATAAATGTACTAGCTTGTGAAACAAATTACAAAGTTCTTACTAGATGGTACCTAGTTCCTACTAGGATTGCGAAATTTGTGCCAAACTACCCTGAACATTGTTTCAGGGGCTGCTTATCTCCAGGAACATTCTTTCATATCTGGTGGTCGTGCCCTAAAGCACAGTTATTCTGGTCAGAAATGTTCACAATAATCAGTCAACTATCGGGTAAGGGGATCCCATTGGACCCCAAAAGCGCATTATTAAACCTCAAACCCAAAAATGTCTCACATAAACAATTTAAACTATTAACACAGCTCTTTACAGCTGCGAAACAAACATTGGCAAAAGCATGGAAAACCCCTAATCTATCAATTAACGAAGTAACGAACAGAATGAACCTATCTATGACTCACGCCAAAATGATGGCAATCGACATGGACGCGACCGCTGGATTCAAAAGAACCTGGAAACCGTGGTATGAATATGCAGTACCCAATGAAATCAATGATATTGTATTATTACCATGGTAGCCCAGCCTGTTTAACAGTCTACCGCTTAGCGTATATTTGATATTGACAGCCAATTCCGGACCACTCCTGCAGACACCCCTTTCTCCCCTCCCCGCTATCCTCCCCACCCTCCTCCCCCTGCCTTGGGCTCTGACTATGAACCTCGTTACTATACATGTTCTTAGCATTGTTATAAGGTTGATTTTGGTTGAAACACTTACGTTGACGCATCAGGACTCTTGCCTAAACCACAGCCCTAAAACCATCTGGGCTGGTTGGAAGAAACGAAGCATCTTAAAATAAACTCCAGAAAATTGGTCTCTTAGTTATAACCTTATCTGTACTATTAATATGTCCATTGAAGCCACCAGACTCACCTGTTGTGAACTTACCACTTATGTAAACCAAGAAGTTATTCTGTGTCTGTAATTAACTTATTTTATTTTGTTGTATTGTACATTTCTTTATCGCCTCAATAAAGATATATTGACAAGGAAATAGGAACAATATCTTAAAATGTCATCCTCCCAAAGGCAGCATTGTGGTGAGAATTTAATCTAGGGAAATGATCAAACATCACTCACAGAACCTTCTATTAATCTCTACATCGCCCTTACAAGGATTCATTGACTCCATAGTTTTACCTTAAAGGAGTTGTAAAGGTTCATTTTTTTATTTTCTTTTTTTTTTTTTATAATTATCTTTTATTTATTTTTATAAACAAGAAAGCAACACGAAAAACACAAGAAAACGGGATATGCAGAATCCAATACAACAGCTTATTTATATATGGACATTATAATACATCTCTATCTTAAACTCTTTTACTATTCCTGGTCTATAGCAGAGGGAAATTATAATATTTTATATCACAAGCAATTTCCATTCCCCCCAGGGGAGATATAGAAACCAAAATACTATTTCAACTTTTAACTAAATTTCAAACTTCCCCAAATGTTCCATCTCCTCCCTGATTGTCCATATATTCTCTATGTATTCGACAAATTCCCTCTTTTATCTCCATCACGTTGCCTTCCCTATTTTATCCCCTCAATCCCTCCCCCCTTATCCCCTCCTCAAGACCCCCATCTCCACCTCTTCTCCTCCTCCATCCGCGTACACCCACGGACATGGAGGGAAGAGGAGAGGAAGAAGGAGACAAAAAAAAAAAAAATACCACAGACATAACCCCATAACACAACAACCCTCCCCCCCCTCCGCTGTCCCCCCCTCGGCGAGAAATTTCATCTTTCCTTCCCTCCTCCCTTTCCCTTCTTTCCTCGACCTCTAATCTTTATTCTTACTCCCCTAGTAACTTTTTACCTTCTTCCGATTGTACAAATAATTCCCAGGGTGCCCATATTATTTTATTTTGCTCTTTCTTATCTATTGGCCTCGGTAAGAGTTTCTCCATTATTCCTATTTTCCTTACTTTTTTAAGCCACATAGATATTGGAGGTGCTTCCGGGTCTTTCCATTTTATTGCAATGCAACTTTTAGCCGCATTTATCAGATGACCTATCATTGATCCAGTATATCTTTTCAAAGAAATTTCTGTATGATGTAATAGGAAGAATGAGGGGTCATCTGGAATCTGGTGTTCTGTAAGTGATTGGGTAATTCTCCGTACTGTTTCCCAAAATTGTTGTATTATTGGACACCCCCAAAATATATGCAACATTGTCCCTTTCTCCCCACACCCTCTCCAGCATCTCTCTGAAATTTCAGAAAAGAATATATTTTTTTATTTTCTAAATAGGTTCCTTTAACCACTTGCCGCCCGCCAATGACAGATTGACAGCGGCAAAGTGGTTGCTTAATCCTGACTGGACGTCATATGACGTCCTCAGGATATTGAGCCGCTGCGTGCCCCGGGGGCACGCATCGCGGCGATCGGTGTTGCAGGGTGTCAGTCTGACACCCTGCAACACCGATCTAGGTAAAGTGTCTCTCTCGGAGACACATTACCACGTGATCAGCTGTGTGAAATCATGGCTGATCACGATGTAAACAGGAAAAGCCGTTAATCGGCTTTTCCTCAGTTGCGTCTGTCAGACGCGAGTAGAGGAGAGCCGATCGGCTGCTCCTCTGACAGGGGGGGTTTGTGCTGATCGATTATCAGCACAGCCCCCCCCCCAGGATGCCCGCTGGACCACCAGGGATGCCCACTGGACCACCAGGGATTCCACTAGATCACCAGGGATTAAAAACAAAGGTATGATACCCTAAACCACCAGGGACGACATATAATGGATGCCAATCAGTGCCACAATGGATGCCAATCAGTGCCCACAATGGGCATCACTGAGTGGCAGGCATTGTTTGGCACTGATTGGCATCCATTAGTACAACACATTAGTTAGTGCCCATCTTTGCCCATCCATGCCGCCTATCAGTGCCCATCCATGCCGCCTATCAGTGCCCATCCATGCCGCTTATCAGTGCCTATACGTGTCGCCTATCCCTGCCCATACGTGCCGCCTATCTGTGCCCATCTGTGCCGCCTATCTGTGCCCATCCGTGCCACCTATCCGTGCCGCCTATCAGTGCCTATCCGTGCCGCCCATCAGTGCTGCATATTGGTGCCCATCATCAATGCCACCACATCAGTGCCACGTCATCAGTGCCCATCAGTGCCACCTTATCAGTGCCAGTCAGTGCAGTACCATCAGTGCCCATTAGTGAAGGAGAAAACGTACTTATTTACAATGTTTTATAACGGAAACAAAAACATTTTTTTTTTATTTTTCGAAATTTTCGGTCATTTTTTTATTTTTATTTTCAGAAAATAAAAATCCCAGAGGTGATCAAATACCACCAAAAGAAAGCTCTATTTGTGGGTACAAAATGATAAAAATTAAGTTTGGGTACAGTGTAGCATGATCGCGCAATTGTCATTCAAAGTGCAAAAGCACTGAAAGCTAAAAATTGGTCTGGGGGGAAGGTGTATAAGTGCCTGGTATGGAAGTGGTTAAGCTAGTGCATTGTTGGTTCACTTACCTTTTCCTTCGATTTCCCTTCTTTTTTCTTTGTCTGAATTTCTCACTTCCTGTTTCTCCTTAGTAAGCTTGCCCCCATCATCCGAGCCGTTCTGGCTGAGGATTAGTCAGCGTGCTCGCCCCCTCCCTTGGGACTACATCCCTGCAGGGAGACGATGTGTTCACATGGGATGTATGTCCAAGGGATGGGGCGAGCACGCTGACTAACTCCCAGCCAGAACAGCTCAGGTGATGGGGGCAAGCTTACTGAGGAGAAACAGGAGGTGAGAAATCCAGACAAAGAAAAAAAAACATTTAGAAGGGAAATTGAAAGGGAAAATTTAGTGAACCAACAATGCATTAGCTTACAGGAACCTATTTTGAAAATAAAAAACAAACCTTTACAACGCCTTTAATGCTCAGAGGCTGGCCATGAACTGCACATTTGGTGATCCTGAAAAATGGTTTCTGAATTATATTTCCAAAGTTAATCCAGGAATGTGATTCTGGGCTCACAGACTGATTCAACATATAGCTACCCAGCATTTAGTACCTAAATGGAGACTAGCCACATTATCGTTAGATATATTAATCCAGGGAGTTAATCTAATGATAGTTAGTGTTGAGCAGAATACGCCATATTCGATTTCGCGATATTGCGCGAATATATAGAAGAATATTCGCGAATATTCGCTAATATCGAATATTCGTGATATTTTATCCAAAAAAAATTTTGCAAAATTTCGCTAATGCGAAAATGATTGCGAAATTCTCATAAACGGAGATCATTTCCTGTATTACTAAACTAATATGCACTAAACACTAACTCTACACTAACTCTACTTAAAAGAAAGGAGAATAAGGGGGCAAAAGAAGGGCGGAGAAGATAATCGCGCAATATTCCTATTGCGCGATTATCTTCTCCGCCCTTCTTTTGCATCAGAGCCAATCAGAATAACTCGAATATTCGGCAAAAGGAATATTGCGCAATTATCTTCTCCGCCCTTCTTTTGCATCAGAGCCAATCAGAATAACTCGAATATTCGGCAAAAGGAATATCGCGCAATATTCCCTTTGCCGAATATTCGAGTTATTCTGATTGGCTCTGATGCAAAAGAAGGGCGGAGAAGATAATCACGAAATATTCCGTTTGTCGAATATTCAAGTTATTCTGATTGGCTCTGATGCAAAAGAAGGGCTGAGTAGCTGATGCGATTCTTTTATGTTGCCGAAAATTCGCAATGCGAATTTTCGGCAACATAAAAGGATCGCCTCAGCTACTCGGCCCAGGGTCTCTAATCATACCAGCAATGCTTTTAGACGTCGATGGAGATCACTAGGATGTGATCTGTTTTAAAAATAAATTTGAAAAAATACGAATATTCGCCATAGCGAATATTCGACCCAATATTCGAGTTATTCGCGAATACTCGAATATGCAATATTCGTAGCGAATATTCGCAATGCGAATATTCGTGAGCAACACTAATGATAGTCTCTGAAAGAATTCTGGCAATGTAAACTGACTTTGCAGAAACCTTCCGAAAACTTTGTCTATTCTACACCATTGTAGTAATAGGTGTCCTAGAGCTTCAATTGTAGAGTTCTAATCAATACTAAGGGGTTTCTACAGTTCCTACTGTCTGTCTATTATTGGGTAGGTGGGCAATTATTCAAGCAGATGGCAAATATTCAAGGTCATTGTACTAAACCAACACCTCCTATTAGCCAATCCAACCCATACTAAAAAAAAAACATGTTTTACATGCATGGTTAAAGGGGTTGTAAAGGTTTGTTTTTTATTTTCTAAATAGGTTCCTTTAAGGCCGCGTACACACGATCAGTCAAAACCGATGAAAACGGACTGAAGTTCAGTTTCATCGGTCCAAACCGACCATGTGTGGGCCCCATCGGTCAGTTGTCCTTCGGTCAAGCAGATTAGGGGGCCAGACACATGGATGAGGGGGGGGGGGGGGCGCCCGTGCACCCTGCATTACGGACCACCACTGGTTAAAGTTAACTAGATTTTAATTTAGAAGCCGGAACACTGAAGAGCCAGGGATTTGTACAGCTCTTTGAAAAGCTGTTAAAGAATTAAACAGGTTCTATAATTTCCCACTGTTCTTTGCTTGACAATTGCAGTATAATACTTGAAAATAACTTTTCCTGTGTTATATATTTTTTGTTTGAACGATGTACTCTTAAGGCTTCATTCCCATGGAACGTTTTTACAGCCACTTTTCTGAGCGTTTTTTGCAGCTTAAAAACAGCTCTCCATGTTAGTCTATGGCCTCATGCCCACCATGACGTTTTTGAGCTGCAAAAAAAAACACAGGACCAGTGCATTCTGAAGCTCCAGCAATAGAGCTGTAAAAACGCCAGACATTAAAAAACGCTCAAAAACGCGCATACATGCTCAAAAACGCTGCCGCTGCGTTTTTGAGCTCCAGCTCACAAAAAAAAAACATGGACAGGCGTTTTTAAGCTGTAAAAAAGGCTAAAAAAAGTGGCTGTAAAAACGCCAGTGGAAATGAGCCCTAAATGTGAAAGAAATATTTCACAAAGCTGAATCTGCAAAGCCAAAGTATACCAAATGGTTATTCCAATATTCCAATGCATTTACTGGCTTTTATACTGCATGCTGTCCTCCAACTTTATTCTAGCACATGTAAACTCAAAGGGTACTTTTATAGCCAACATTTAGGTTAATTATTATAGCATAGTTAATTGGTCCAGGCAGCTTATACCAATGTAAATATGTATGTGCCATACTGGAAGCTGAAAATCACTGAAAATCCCAGTGGAAGCTGATCCCCAAAATCCCCACCCACAGTAATCCCCGCCCTACAGGTACCCTAATATCCCCGCCCACAGTGTCTACAGTGATCCCTACAGTGATCCCACCCTACAGTAATCAGTGATCCCGCCCTACAGTGATCCCCGATCCCCACCCTACAGTGATCCCCGCCCTACAGTAATCCCCGCCCTACAGTGATCCCCACCCTACAGTAATCCCCGCCCTACAGTGATCCCCACCCTACAGTAATCCCCGCCCTACAGTGATCCCCGCCCTACAGTGATCCCCACCCTACAGTGATCTCCGTCCACCCTACAGTGATCCCCACCCTACAGTGATCCCCACCCTACAGTGATCCCCGCCCTACAGTGATCCCCACCCTACATTGATTCCCACCCTACTGCTTACTGAGATCACTTGCTTGGCATGGGTGCCATTCAGAGAACATTTCAAATACAAAGCATTTTTTGAAATCTAAAGTTGTATTAAACCCAAAAGCAGACATTTATTATATTGTAGCTTACCAATTCTTAAATGTCATGGCTGCAATGGTTTTCTTTTTTTTTTTGGCTTTTTTTTTTTAACCTTGTGATCCAATTAGTAAGTTTGTTGTTTTCAACAGATCAAGCTGTCCTGCAGATGTATAAATTACAGAGTTGAGACAAACTATTTACCACTGACAGGGGTGCTTACAATTTGTTCAGTGTATCTAAATCTGCTAGTCTATCTAACACTCCCCTCCCCTCCCCCAGACTGACAGTGTCACCCCCTGTGCTCCTTTATTCATTCCCTTTAAGTGAAGCCTGTCATGAGACAAATATAGAGGCCACTGAAGTGTCTTTCTTACCATACTAGTTGCCTGGTTGTCATGTCGACACTCTGGATTTAGTACTGTGAGTCACAGGCCAGTAACAGGTATGCAGATAAGGAATTCTGACTTTTCTTTGACTTTTCTGAACTGAACACTTCTCCAAGATTAGTGAGTCACAAAGTATAACGGCTCCTTCACAAGGGCGTTTTGTCACATAGATCAGATTCCACGGGCAATAATTAGTGTATTCTTGCAGCTGGAATGCAGTGGTGGCTGCTCCATTAAGGGGTGCCGCCCCCTAATCCAGACGCCCGGCCCCTAATCTATATGCAGTGTGCCGGACACATGGATTTCAATGTTTTTTTTATTTTTTTAAGCACATAATTAGAGCCTGAGGCCACCCAGTTGTGTGACAATAGCAAATTAATTCGCTATTGTCTTCCTGATTCTCCTCCCGGACAATCAGCAAGCAGTCCTAAGACCCAATTGGGAAAGAGGAGATGAGACCATATTGGCCAGGAGCAGGGGGAGGTGCAAATGAGGAGATTCAGGGGAATCCAAAGCTGGCCACGACCTGGATGGGGTAAGTGCAGGGCTGATGGGCGGACGGACAAGCAGCGGGGGGGGGGTGCTTGACCAAACGAACGGGAACAGGGGGCGTGGTCGGGTGGTTTGTTTTCTGCCCCCCCAAAATAGAGCACCAGCCACCACTGCTAGAATGACAGGTGCATGTGAATGGCAGCCACTCAGCCCATACAAGGTATGGACAGCCTGACAGTGGTCGTCATTCTCAGATCAGATGCGTAAAGGTTCGCACCCATCCCTAAACACAGGTACCCAATTGGGGTGCGGCTATATGTGAGCAGAGACAGCTGCTGTCAACCTGTCAATACTTTGTTCACGCTAAGCAGCAGCCCCAACTTGCACACACTTGTCTATCCAGCTGCAGGAATCCACTGATCCTTGATGCTGGAAATCGATGTATGCAGACTAACCCTACGTAAGGAGGCCTTAAAGGAGTTGTAAATAAAAAAAATGTTTTGCTGAAATGACTGTTTACAGGGTATAGAGACATAATAGTTAACTGATTCCTTTTAAAAACGATTAAAAATAGATAAAAATCAATCATATAATGTACCTGTAGGTTCTAGTTTCGTTTTTGCATGTTGTTTCCTGCCTCTCTGCTGTACAGAGCCACAGAGCCATAGATCAGTGATGGTTTGGAAAACGAAACTAGAAACTAGACACACAGTAATCACACCTCCTTGATTAGTGACCACAGAGAGAAAGCTCTCAGCACTGCGGTCATCAGGAAACAGACAACCAGGAAGTGTGGAGAATTACAGCAACTTGAGAGCAAAAACTAACAATGAGGACATGAAAACAGCACTGAATTAAGGTAAAGGAAGCTATTAAGATAAAAAAAAAATCCTTTACAAACCCCTTTAAAGCAGAAACAGTTCCGCAGTAGAAGATGACAGGTTTGCTTTAGACCAAAAACTGCAGAGTATAAAACTTTTCATCTCTGGCATCTCAACACAAACAAACTTTCCCCGTGTGCTTATTCCATTATGTGCATTTTGCATTGCACTATTAAAATGTGCTACTTTTACCAAATAACCAACATCACATTTACAGAACCGGCTCATTCAGTACTTGAAGGATGTTTAAGTAACTTTGGGGCTTGGTAATGACTGGTAGTCATTATTTCATTTTGATCCTCGCCAGCCCCAGTCTTCTAATTCCTGCTTGTGGGTTTTTATTAAATAAGCCTATGTGTGTTGATTTTGGAAGATGGCTTCATACAATGTACTTGCCATCTAAATTAATAATGACTGGGTGCAATCCTTATGAAGCCAATCATATTCCTATAATGAGAATAGTATGATGAAAAGACAATCATTGAGATGAATGACTTTTTAAAATACTTTTTGATATAAATTACCAATTAAGCCAGCTCTGCAGAATACAGAATACAAAATGACCCAGCACTCAGCCAAGGATGACCTAAAAAAACATAATATATAATAAAACTAAGGTCTCAGGGGTTGATTTACAAAGACTAGAGTGCGCAAAATCTGGTTGCAGCTCTGCAAAGAAACCAATCAGCTTCCAGGTTTTATTGTCAAGGCTTAAAAGAACAGCTGATTGGCTACCACTGCACTCGTTTTTGAACTCTCTAGTTTTAGTAAGTCAAGCCCTTAAGCCGCGTACACACGATCGGTTCAAACCGATGAAAACGGACTGAAGTTCGTTTTCATCGGTCCAAACTGATCGTGTGTAGGTCCCATCGGTCCGTTATCCTTCGGTCCAAAAACAGAGGGCTTGCTTTAAAATTGAACCGATGGACAGCACGGCTAACCGATAGGTCAAAACTGATCGTTAGTACGCATGAGCATTGGTTAAAAATCCACGCATGCTCATAATCAAGTCGACGCGTGCTTGGAAGCATTCAACTTCGTTTTTTTCATCACGACGTTGTGTTTTACGTCACTGCATTTTGACACGATCGGTTCATGAACCGGTGGTGTGTAGGCACATCAGTCCATCAGTCAGCTTCATCGGTGAACCAATGAAAACTGTCCGTCGGACCGTTCTCATCGGATGGACCGATCGTGTGTACAGGGCTTTAGTGTACATGTATAACATATGTAGACTCACACCCGTGAGTCTGGGTTTCTGGAGTGTGGCCATACAAAAGTTGGGCTACCTTTAAGGTAAGCCTGTCCTCAATTAATTAATTTTTACATAAATGTCTCTAGTTGGGAGCTCAGAAAACTTTAAAAGAATCACTAAGGCAGCAATTTGCCTTCACATGCTATTGCAAATGTATATGCACTATGTAGCAAGGGCCCCGACCCCTAGAGGCCTAACAGTGACCTCCAGAGTCAGGAAGGGCTGACATCCTTCTTTGTAGAGTGGGTTACAAAGCATAGTGGGTGTAATGCAAGATAGAATGAGTGGGCGCCAGTCACTTTTTGAATGCGAACAAAGAGATTTATTGTCTCTTAACAAGAACTGTGAGAGAGAGGGTTATGGTCTGAACACCCTAAGGCAGATGCAATAGTAATTGGCAGACTCTGAGGCGGCGTACACGCGACCGAGGTTCTCGCTGGAAACCAGCGAGAACCTCGCTGGAAGCTGCATTCCAGCGAGGACCTCGGCCGTGTGTACACTCTTAGCGAGCTTCCCGTCGGGAAGCCCGTCGAGCAGAAATAGAGAGCACGCTCTCTATTTGCTCGACGGCCCGACTGGAAAATGGCTGGTTGCCATTCCCGACGAGCGGGTCGCCGATTTCGACGGCCGGCAGGGAACCTCGACGGGCGGAACGATGTGTTCTGCCCGTCGAGGTTCCCTGCCGTGTGTACACGGCCTCAGACAAAATAGGCAGACAGCTAAAGGTTGAGGGCCTTTAAGTTAGTTGCTGCACTTTATTTGTAGAACTGCTGTCTCCTAGGGCAACTAAACTTGTAGGTTGACTTCAGCACAGATCTGTACACATACCAGACTTAGTATCCCCATTGTGTAGGACCTGGCCTCCATCTCACAGCCTCCTGCTGTAGCTTTTCTCACTGAGCTCCCAGTCTCTTCACCATCCCTTCAGATCCCAACCACCCTGGATCACCTGAGCTCTTCCACTGTACACTCCAAACATCACCCATGCTACCTGCTGGGTCCCTGGTTTGGCTCTCAGCTAACCGGCTGAATACTCTTCAAGTATCACCCACACTCCACTGCTGGGTCCCTGACTTGAACACTGCAGCTTTTCAAACGTGTTCACCGTCCCTGGCTAGTGAAAAAGGTTGCTCTGGTATTTCTTCAGACTTCCCAAACCTGGCCTCTGATAACAGGAGTAGTTGTCCCTTACTGGAGACAGTGTCCCCTTTATCTCTGGCCTTTGGTTCTCTCTTGCCTCTGGTAAAAGGAGTGGTTGTCCCACGTGGCAACTGTTTCTCCTTCACCTCTGGCAACACTTGGTTTTCTGTCTGGCTGAACCTCTTCAACGATCAGGCTCCCTTTGGACTGAGCCCTACACACATGGCTAGGCCTGAGGCTTAGGCCTAACCTTCAGCTGTTGCTTCACATACAGCCCCCAGGTCTCTGAACTCACTGTGGTCTTTTCATTCTAAAGCCAAAAGCAGCAGTGCCACCTATTGACAGAAGAGAGAAATGCACCAGATTCAGGCTTAGGGCATAAAGTCTGCTCTAACTACTAATTAGCCAGGTAATTACTGCCTAGCATTACTAAATTCGTTAGCAACCCTGCCCAATACCAGGGTGCTACAACTATATTACCAAATATATTGTGATGCCTGCCTTTACACGCACATGAACTTTAATGGCCTCCCAGTCTTAGTCCGTAGGGTCATGGGTGTCCACAGAACATTTTTTTCAGGGGGGCATCATTTTAAGGTCACCCATGCTCTGGCCCTTTTTGACAATGTCCTGAAGGGGAGGGGCTTAGTCATCATATAAAGCGCAGGCATGCAAATATTTGAGAAACCTGATGCAAAAGTTTAATAGAAGAATCAAGCTGCCATTGTCTGATTAGTAATTTCTAATCTGTTTTTAACCCCTGCCCTGCCCTAAGTCCGCCCCTAAACAGTGCCCTTCAGTGCAGCCTATTAGTGTCCATCAGTGTAGCCTCATCAATGCCCATCAGTGCAGCCGATCAGTGCCCATCAGTACAGTCCCATCAATGCAGCCTCATCAGTGACCATCAGTGAGCTTATCAGTGCAGCTTATTAGTGCAGCCTCATCAGTGGCCATCAGTGCTACCTCATCAGTGGCCATTTGTGCAGCATATCATTGTCCATCAGTGCAGTATATCATTGCCCATCAGTGCAGAGTATCAGTGCCCATCAGTGCAGCATATTATTGCCCATCAGTGCAGCGTATCATTGCCCATCAGTGCATCATATAATTGCCCATCAGTGCCCCCACTGCAGCCTATGACTAGCCTTCGGTGCAGTTTATCAGCGCCCATCAGAGCAGCCTACCATTGACAATCAGTGCAGCGTATCATTGCTCATCAGTGCAGCGTATCAGTGCCCATCAGTACAGTGTATTATTGTCCTTCAGTGCAGAGTATCATTGCCCTTCAGTGCAGCATTTAATTGCCCATCATTGCCCACCAGTGCAGCATATCATTGCCCATGAGTGCAGCATATCATTGCCCATCAATGCAGCCCATCATTGCCCATCAGTGCAGTGTATCAGTGCCCATCTGTGCAGCATATTAGTGCTTCATCAGTGCAGTGTATCAGTGCCCATCTGTGCAGCATATTAGTGCTCATCAGTGCAGTGTATCAGTGCCCATCAGTGCAGCATATCATTGCATATGATTGCCTAAATGATCTCAATCAACAGTACCCTATTTTCAATCCTTACACTACTAGCACTAACAAAATAGAAATACTTGGCTATTAGGGAGGTACCACATCCATGTTAACTTCTATATACCAAAAAACAATCCCTGTTATAAAATGTATACCAGTATGGTTTGAACTTAACTATAACAACCAAGAGGTCGACGCGTTTCACATCTACATGCTTCCTCAGGACCTTTTTATCTTGGCAGCAAAGAGAAATAACCTGACTGAACAAAGACATACACAAATCCGTATACAACATATTCACATTAATAAATGGATAAGAAGGTATATTTTGTTGACTTGTTTTAAACTTTTTTTTTTTTCTTCAGTTGCTTTCTGGTTTCTGGCCCAGACTAAAATGTTGTCATACATCCCAGTAGTCTTTATAGGCATTTTTTCCTTCATCTGGAGGAGGAGCTTACTCACAATAAGCACACCTATCTGCTTGCATGCCTGAGCTAAAGGCAAATAGATTCTAGGATGTAAATACCTGAATCATCTGCCTTTACTCAAGATGACCACAGCTAGGGGGTGGGTTTCAAAGTGATTTTTTAACAAAACTAAATATGAAGGCATGGATGGATGGATAGGTGAGTTTTCTTTAAATACTAAAATGAATTAAATATAGTTTCATTTTGTGGTTCTCAGATACAGTTTAGTACTACGTTAATCTTTGCAGATAGATGAGCAAGAAGTGAGGGCGGTGACAAGCCTGTACAGTACTCTTGGGATAAAAGCTAGCTTAATTCCCTTCTCATCCCTTTTATTCAAGAGAAGTAACTTTCAGGCCTCCAAAAACAGTTGCGATTGAAAGTTGTGGATATAAAAATAAATAAAAGAATGAGGAATGTGGCGTACCTAAATTATTTGGCTCCCAAGCCTGTTCTATGCTAAAAAACATTTTCAGTAATAATAATATTAAAATAAAATAAATATTAATAATAGCTGGAAAAGCAGACCATGAAAATTACAGTGGTTTCTTATAATAGTTATCAATGAAAAAAGTGCCCCCTTACATTGCAATTCATTTAAAGGATTTGTGTATTTTTTATTGTTTCCCTTTAAGACCCTTTAAAAACCCTCTCTCCATTAAAGTGGATGTAAACCCACTCTCATCCTTTCCAAGCTACTGCCATAGAGCTGATCTATAAGGATATACATGCCCCCTGCATGAATCCTTACCTGTCAAATGTCTCCCCTCTGTCTGTTATGAGACCTGAAAAACTGCAGATTCTGTGGGTAGATCTGTTGTCTGGAGCTCAGTGGGTGGAGTCAGACTCCCCGCCCTCCTCTACACTCCTCTTGTCAACATGCATTTTTTCCTGTGTGTGTATTCCTAAGGCGGCGTACACACGACCGAGGTTATCGCTAGAAACCAGCGAGAACCTCGCTGGGAGCTGCATTCCAGCGAGAACCTCGGCCGTGTGTATGCTCCTGGCTCACCCCGCCCGTCGGGAATCCCGTCGAGCGAATAGAGAGCAGGCTCTCTATTTGCTCGACGGCCCGCCTGAATGAATGGCTGGTTGCCATTCCCGATGGGCGGGTCGCCGATTTCGATGGCCGGCCGAGAGCCTCGACGGGCGGAACGATGTGTTCGCGAGGTTCTCGTACGTGTGTACGCCGCCTCATCACTAACATCCAGTCAAAATCCAGAAAAGGCGCGGGGGTGGGAATTAAAAAATAATGCCTGTCTTCAGGCTAGTGCATGAGATATGTAAATAACCTGTCACTCACAGCAAGGGGGCGAAATGGACTAAGGTTTTTTTCTGTAAGTCCGTTTTATTTCACTAAACAATAAAAGAGGATTGCTCAGAACTGGATTAACTCTGGGCACAGATGATATGAAATGATAGGATGCATTTTTTTTGTAAAGTTGTTGAAACGTATTCTTTGCGTGTCTGAAGTTATTCAAGGGGTATATGAAAGTAACTGGCACACATAGTTCACAGTTGGGTCACTTGAGACCAGGGCCGCTGATAGGGGGGGGCACCAGTCCTCCTGTAGGGGTCCCAGGCACACAGGGGGGACCAAACACCAGAGGGAAGGACGGCTCCCTGCAGCAACTGAAAAACGGTTTCTCTCACTCCCGCCAACTTTCAGCTGCTGCGGGACACAACTGTCGGCTTTCCTGTCTCGTTAAAAAAATAACAAATTGTAACCCTGTATTGTTTTAATCCCTTGTAAAAAAAATTGTAAAAAAAATATTTGTAAAAATTGTAAAATAAAATCATTTTAAAACATTTAAACTCTTAAAAAAAATTATGAAATGTTTTTATTCAAAACATAAAAAAAAGGGCTAATTCACACAGCTTCTCTGTTATATTTGTGTCCACTAACAATGATTTTAGTATATTTATTGTGAAAATAAAAGCTTCTTAAGCAGCCTGTTGTACATGTGGCAGGTGGGATAGCATCTTGTAGGAGAAGTTGTTGTTGGTAGACTTGTGCATGATGAAAAAATGTGTTTTGTTTAGATTTGTTAATATAGTTATTTAGTTCCGTTAAATCCGGGCGGTTCATTCAATTCGGATTCGGGATTTGTATTCATGATTCGTATTTGGAATTTTTGTCTTGTCTTTTTTCGAAATTTCTTCAAAATTACAGATTTTTTTTTCAATTCGAAACATTCAAAATGAAAATGTTTTATATTTTTTTCAATTAAAATACGGTAAAGTGATCAAAAATCTTCAATGTTACGCGGAGTAGAATGATACCCAACATGTCGCGCTTAAAAATTGCGCCCGCTCGTGACATGGTGTCAAACCTTTACCCTTAAAAATCTCGATAGGCGACGTATAAAAAATTCTATAGGTTGCTTATTTTTGAGATACAGAGTAGGTCTAGGGCTAGAATTATTGCTCTCGCTCCAACGATCGCGGCGATACCTCACTTGTGTGATTTGAACACCGTTTTCATATGCAGGCGCTACTCGCGAATGCGTTCGCTCCTGCGCGCAAGCTCGTTGGGACAGGGCGCTTTAAAAAAAATGTTTTTTTGTTTTCTTATTTATTTTTATTTATTTTATTACTTTTTACACTGAAAAAAAAAATGTGATCACTTGTATTCCTATTACAAGGAATGTAAACATCCCTTGTAATAGAAAAAAGCATGACAGGTCCTCTTAAATATGAGTTCTGTGGTCAAATAGACCTCAGATCTCATATTTAGACTAAAATGCAAAAAAAAAAGAATTTTTGGAAAACTGTAAACAAAAATGTTTCTTTAAGACGCTGGGCGCTTGTGGCAGCAGCTGCTGCCGTTACCGAGATATCCATCTTTAAAGTACCAACGTAAATGTACATGAGCGGGTCCTAAAGTGGTTAAATTATACTCCAGGAAGATTCCTACATGGTATTATGGTGATTCCTCTACAAAAAGGGCAAAAGGGGTAGCAATAGGCTTTGGAAACAATGTTGGCTTTGAGATAGAAGATAGGAAGGTGGATCCTGAGGGCAGATTCCTGTTCCTAAGAGGAACTATATAAGGCATAAAATATACCTTGGCACATGTATACTGTCCCAATAAGCATCCTAAAAAATATTTGCACTAGAAAAATTATGTTCTACACACCCCATTAAGGCATGTGATATCAAGAGTGACAGAAACAGAGTTACAAGGAAAACCCTATTTTATAGTGAAATGGGAAAAAGAAATAAACAAGTCGAAAGAATAATAGCATCCGTACATAACACCGCAACTGATATGAATACAATTGAAATGAACTACAAATGCATTTCGAGGTGGCATAGGACGCCTGAAGTGATTCATAGATATAGTATCGACAAAACCCCACTGTGTTGGAGAGAATGTGGACAGATTGGAACAACTACTCATATATGGTGGGACTGTCCAAAGATAAAGGAATATTGGCAAGAAATACGGGACTACGTGGAAGTAATACCTGGAGAAAAGATACAGCGTGCGTGTTCCACGAATCAACGGAATCAAATATAAGATATAGGAAAACATTAATTCCACCATTGATAAATGCCGCAAAAGGACTGATACCAAAAAACTGGCTAAGTAGAAAAAAAAAACAGATATAAAAGAATGGTTCAAAAGAGTGGAAAACTATAACAAAATGGAATATCTATGTAGTAGTGATGCGGGTTAACTCAATACATATAATAAAAGATGGAGACAGTGGAAAGATTTTAAATCATCGGAGGAATATCTGGGAAAAATAGGACAATAGAAGTTGAAAGAAGATAAAAAGCAAGGAACAGACCAATAGGGGACAGGGGCGGGAGGGGTATGGGTTTGGTTTTATAATCAAATTTGATAGATAAATTAATAAACAGCAGGGATGGGGGGGGGGGGGGGGAAGAAAAAATAATAATAATGAAGTAAAAGATAAATATAAAAATTAACCTTTGGAAAACCACAAATGATGCAAAACGGAAGTAGGGAGGATACTAATGAATGAACTAAATCATGAGCAGGTCTCTTGCTGTGGTTAAAGCGGAGCTCCACCCAGGAAAACAACATTTTCCCATGTTGTTTAAAAAAATTAAATAAAAAAAACCTGAAAAAAATAAATACTCACCCGAAATACCTGTTGCTATGCGGAAGTCCGTAATCTGCCTCTTCAGCTCCACGGTGCCTTTTCTTCTTGTCCTTCTCCTTGTGAATGGGGCACGCTGCTTTCTGGGAACTGTGTGTGTTCTCAGAGAGCAGCGCGCCCATTCACAAGCCAGCCTGAGACTCACGCAGGCGCAGTAGGAACGGCTTCACTGCCTGTTTCCCATAGTGTGAATGGCGGCGCGGGACCCGGAGCGATCGTGGGACCGGCATCGGGGGGCCCATCAGCGCGGGCAAGTAGGACAAGGTAAGTGTCCTTATTTAAAGTCAGCAGCTACCCTGTTAGTAGCTGCTGACTTTAAAAAAAAAAAAAATTGCGGCTGGAGCTCCACTTTAAGTCTGAAGTTGTTATAAAAAAAGAAAGTGCACTTGGAAGTGCAGTCCCTGTAAATCTGAGGGGAAGATCTGAAATGAGGGGAAGCTCTTCTGATTTTATCATCCAATCATGTGCAAGCTTTACCACTTAAGGACCGCCGCACGACTATATACGTAGACAGAATGGCACGGCTGGGCACATGGACATATATATACGTCCTGTTTAAGAGCCCAGCCGTGGGTTGCGAGTGTGCCGACGACCCGGTCCGAAGCTTGCCGCCGGTGTCCTGCGATCGGGTCACAGGAGCTGAAGAACGGGGAGAGGTGTGTGAACCTTCCCCGTTCTTTTCTGTGGCAGTGTCAGTGATCGTCTGTTCCCTGATATAGGGAACGACGATCAGTGACGTCACACATCCAGCCCCTCCCCCTTACAGTAAGAAACACACATTAGGTCATACTTAACCCCTACAGCGCCCCCTAGCGGTCAACCCCTTCACTGCCATTGGCATTTTTACAGTAACCAGTGCATTTTTATAGCACTTTTCGCTGTGAAAATGACAATGGTCCCAAAAATGTGTCAAAAGTGTCCAATGTGTCCGCCATAATGTCACAGTCACGGAAAAAATCGCTGATTGCCGCCATTAGTAGTAAAAAAATAAATTATTAATAAAAATGCCATAAAACGATGCCCTATTTTGTAAACGCTATAAATTTTACGCAAACCAATCGATAAACGCTTATTGCGATTTATTTACCAAAAATAGGTAGAAGAATACGTATAGGCCTAAACTGAGGGAAAAAAATTATATATTTTTTGGGGGATATTTATTATTGCAAAAAGTAAAAAATATTGCATTTTTTTCAAAATTGTCTCTCTATTTTTGTCTATAGCGCAAAAAATAAAAACTGCAGAGGTGATCAAATACCACCAAAAGAAAGCTCTATTTGTGGGAAAAAAAGGACGCCAATTTTGTTTGGGAGCCACGTTGCATGACCACGCAATTGTCAGTTAAAGCATTGCAGTGCCAAATCACAAAAAGGGGCATGGCCTTTAACCTGCATAATGGTCCGGGGGTTAACCGGTTAAATGCTATTTTTTATTTTCCTTGCATGTCCCCCTTTTTTTTACAGCAACTGCATTCAGTGCGATTTCAAGTGCACTTTGCACTTGTAGTTTGCACTTGTAGTGAAAAGTGGATTTGCCTTTAGTAAATAACCCTCACAGTCTTTGATTTAAGAAATATGTTTACAATTCAAATTTAAATGGAATTCAAAATAAAATTTGACTCTAATTTCAATTAGAATTTTGGAAATTCAGGTGAATTTCATTAAGTTTTTTGGAACATTTGGTAAACTTTGTTTGATCTCAGTGTCAGTGAGGTAGTGAGGCAGGTGAATTAGCTACAGGAGCTCCCACGGCGCACGTCTCCTAGGAGTAGGAGCGTGTGTGCTTTAGCTCCAGGCAGGCTTAGGAGGCAGACAGGCAGAGTCCCTCTCAGCCCGGCCAGCTCAGTCCACACTCCAGTTTCCAGCCCAGCCCTGGAAAGTCCTGCGCCCCTGATCTCTCCGCTCCTCCAGCTCAGCTCCCTGGCTCTCCACAGGTAAGAGCCCTCCACCAAAGCTGCTGACGGCCGTCCTTTTCAGGACAAAGCCGCAGCAATCACAGATCTTCCTTTGCTCCATTCTTTGTCCCCCTGCACTCCCTCACCTCCATCATCCTCAAAGGCCCCCTCCCGCCACCTCCCGCCACCTCCTCGCGGAAATTTCCGCCGTTCTGGTGCTTTTTTGGGTGCACCGCGCCAGGCCGTCCTGAATCGCGGGGCCGCGGTCTAGGAAAGACCGCGGCTTCACTTGCGGCCTGACGGCGCGCTGCTCCCCACGTCTCAGTTGTCCTTACCCAGCTCCCAGGAAACCCCCCTTATCCCTGAAGGACAGTTACCCGGCCCTGTTTTTCACCCTGTCACCCTTTCACCCCCAGGTTATCAAAGAAGCCCCCTGTTAGCCCTCATCCCTGAGCAGGCAGCCACCAGACCAGCAACAGGCTCTCCCTCTCAGCCCTAGCCCCCCCCCCCCGTCGCCCCAACACACAGAAGCTTGATCCAGGGGTTACCCGATCGCCTCTTACAGGGATCAGGAAGGAATTTTTTTCCCTACCGGAGCATATTGGCCGAGCTCTGACAGGGTTTTTTGCCTTCCTCTGGACCAAGCCAGGAGAGAGGAGTCAGCCAATTCCTCACCCCACTGCCCCAAACCCTCCCCCCGGTGTATTGGCGATCATGGCATGTCGGCAATATTCTGCCGATACCATTTGGAGTTTGAGGCAATGCGCCGCAATACTGCCAGCCATCACCAAAAAGGCCCTAAGAACTGAGCGACTATTGAGAATCGATCATAGATCGACGGTTAGACATTTCAGCCATTTACCCCAGCTCAGGCACATATCATGTGCTCTGATCAACACAAGATCGGCAGTAAAACACCGACTAGAAATCCGCGACTTCATTCAACAAAAGGATCTAGACTGCCTCTTTATTACAGAGAGCTGGCTCACAGCCGACTGTAACACCATTCTAGGAGAATTGGTGCCAGAAAACTACCGTATTATAACGGAAAACAGAATAGGTCAAAGAGGAGGCGGCCTGGCGGTGATCCACAAGACTCATCTTACGATCACCAAACCAGTCCGCCAAAACCCTCTTCCATTCATGGAAACCCTTACTCTGCAACTGCAAGCAAATTCAAAGGAGACCGTCCACGTTCTGCTCTGCTATAGGCCGCCCGGCCCAAAATCGCAGCTGCTATCATCATGGACGGATTTCTTCTCCACTTACACCCTCATCAGCAAACATCTTTTGCTGCTCGGGGATTTCAATCTCTGGGCCAACTCCTCACAAGACCCCATTGCCGACGCCTGTATTGACCACCTGGAAGGATTAGGATTGCAGCAATTAGTATGTGGGCCCACACATGCTTCAGGTCACACACTTGATCTTATTTTCAGACAAGCTCTGGAAATAAAGATTTGGGAAAATGAAAAGTTGCCATGGACAGACCACCATGCAATTATATTCAGTATTTCCACCATTCCCCCTGCAACAAAAACATCAAATCCAGTGACAATACACTGGACTAGATGCCAGAAGAAGCTCCACTCGGAACTCTTCAAAACGACTTTAAGGAAAAAAATAGAAACAACTCAGCCGCATCAAACGGCTGTTGAAACACTGGAAGCCATTAACTCGGCCATGCTACAGTCAGCCGACTTGGTAGCGCCGAAACGAAGTACCCGCATTCGGAAAAACAACCGCAGCTGGTTTAACAACCAGCTGTCGTTACTGAAGCAAGAACGCAGAAGGGCAGAATCTGCCTGGAAAAGATGTTCTTCAGAGCTAAACCTATCCATCTACAAGGCAGCGACAAGAAAATACCACAAAGGAATTTTCCAAGCCAAGAAAAATTATTTTTCGGAGGCTATCAACGGTGCCATTAACCGCCCCCGCAAACTCTTCAAGATGGTCACCCAGACCATGGAACCAGAATGCATTGAAGCCCCCAGTTCGGACACACAAGAATTTTGCAATGAACTATCGGATTACTTCATTAATAAAATCGAGGCAATCCGTGAAAGCATTCAGCAAAACAATTCCCCTCTCAGCCCCCCCTGCAGCCTCTCACACAGCACCCATAGTAATTCTCCTATATCAGGTAAGTTTACCCTGGAACCCATCTCCATCAAGACCACTAAAAATGTCATTGCCGCTCTGCGTAATGGCACAGCGCCAAATGACATTATCCCCACAAAACTGCTGAAGGAATGCGCCTACATCCTGGCTCCTCCCATCACGCAGTTTATCAACCAGTCTTTTCTGGAGGGCATAGTGCCCTCACAGTTCAAAGAGGGTATAATCCAACCCATCCTGAAGAAACCCTCCCTGGACCCCAAGGACCCACTCCACCGCCGTCCCATAACAAGCCTCAACGTACTCTCTAAGATAATGGAGAAAGTAGTGGTACAACAGCTGCAACAGCATCTAGATACCTACAAGCTACTTGATCCATTGCAATCAGGCTTCCGTCCCGGACACGGGACGGAAACAGCATTGCTGAAAGTATGGGACGATGTTCTCAAGTCCGCAGACGAAGGAGAATCTTGTCTTCTAGTTCTGTTGGACCTAAGTGCAGCTTTCGACACTGTAGACCACAAACTGTTACTGACTCGGCTCGCTGAAGTAGCCAGAGTCGCAGAAGGCGATTTATCTTGGTTCTCCTCTTTTCTGGAAAACCGATCGCAAACAGTAAAGTTAGAAACTTTTACGTCTGAAAAACGCACAGTAACATGCAGAGTCCCTCAAGGATCGCCTCTGTCACCAGTGCTGTTTAACATCTATCTTCGTCCTCTTTTTGAGATTATCAGCAGCCAAAAACTGCTCTATCACTCATACGCAGACGACACACAACTGTATTTCCGCATCTGCAACAGACAGGATCACCACCTCAATCTAGAGACATGTCTCTCTTTGATAGAGGACTGGATGACAAAGAGTTATCTTAAACTCAATGGAGCGAAAACAGAACTTCTTCTGTTTCACGCCAAGCGCAGGAATCAACTTTCAACAGTGTGGACCCCCCCCGCCTATTTTGGGCAAGCTCATCACCCCTAGTGCCAAAGTCAAAAGCCTAGGGGTCATTTTTGACTCCTTTATGACAATGGACGCACAAATAGGGTCAGTAGTCAGCGGATCTCACCATCTACTGCGCCTACTACGTAGACTCACTCTGTTCATCCCTAAAGAAGACTTAGCGGTCGTGGTGGGAGCAATTGTAAACTCCAGGCTGGATTATGCAAATGCCCTTTACCTCGGCCTCCCCAAGTACCAAATCGCTTGTCTGCAAGTCGTTCAGAATACGGCCGCCAGACTTGTGACTGGGAAAAAACCCTGGGAATCCATCTCACCTTCACTGAGAGCTCTTCATTGGCTGCCAGTTAAAGACAGAATTGCTTTTAAAGCACTCTGTCTTACGCATAGATGTGTCCATGGGAATGCCCCCCTTTATTTATGCGAAATAATAAAAGCGCATAATCCCAATCGCGTTTTGCGATCCACGAATCAGAACCTGCTCCAGGTTCCGAAAGCCAACTGCAAGTCCAAAGGAGAAAGAAGATTTGCGATCCAAGGTCCCAGACTATGGAACGCTTTACCAACCAGCATTCGGTTGGAGGAGAACCACCTAGCATTTAGGAAAAAGGACAAGACTCATCTCTTTTGATATCAAAGGAGACAGGAACAACAAGCGCCCAGAGGCGATTCAGTTTGCATGTGCCGCGCTATATAATTTTTCATTCATTCATTCATTCATACAGTAATTCAGGTTTTCGTAAATCACCAAATCTTCGAAAAATATGTCTGAATAGCAATTTGGAACTATTGTCTAGTTGTTGGCACTTTCTCTGTGAGCAGGTCCATCTCCCATAGCAAGGGGAGCAGATCAGAACCGCAGAGGTCCTCAGTCTGTGAACAGGCATGGAAGAGGAAAGGGTCATTTTTTTATGGAAGAGGAAAGGGTCATTTTTTCCATTAATATAAAAAACATGTTATACTTACCTGCTCTGTACAATGGTATTGCACAGAGCAGCCTCGATCCTCCCCTTCTCAGGCTCCCCATTGCTCCTGAGCCTGCTTGCCCGTGTCCATTGACACAGACAGGGCACCTTGGGCCTGCCCCTTCTCCCTTGCCACAAAACTTGACTTACAGCAGTGAAAGCCAATGTTAGCAATCTGTGCAGTGAGGATGGACAGAGCCAGGAGAGCCGCTGCTCTCATGCACAGCGCTGGATCAGGATCGCTGTAAATGCTGAAGGTGCTCTAATCTTCACCTGGTTTTCAATCCAGGTTCGCGGACTCCGGGTTCGTGAGTGGCCGGAGCCGCAATTATGTCGTTTGCGGCACAGGACTCCGAGGTCACTGGCTGGACCTACAGAAGATATTTACAGTACCTATAGGTAAGCTTTATTATAGGCATAACTATAGGTAAAATGTATGCATGGGAGTTTACTCACACTTTAACAGCTTCTGGCAATGTCTTATTTGCTCCCTAAGGTACATTTTAATTCTAAACCTTAAAGGCCGCCAAAACAACAATGTATATACAGTAAAACCTTGGTTTGAGAGTAACTTGGTTTGAGAGCGTTTTGCAAAACAAGCAACATTTAAGAAAAATATTGACTTGATATACAAGCAATGTCTTGATATACAAGTAGCATCATGTCACAACTAGGTATAAAGGAGAAGAGTGGCGCCTCTAAGTGTAGCAATGTGGTTACATTTAATGAAGGTACAACATTTAGCAACATATTGCTACACTTAGAGGCGCCTCTCTTCTCTTTTATACTCTGTAGCTTCTGCTGGATTTTGCTTCTAATCCCCTTGTGGAGGCTTCCATGTGTGGATGGACATTTTATGGTTACACAATCTATCACATTGCTATACTCTTTTTATATGGACTATAAACTGAAGGACATATGAATAAATGGTTGTTTTGAGTTTCCATTATTTCTTATGGGGAAATTCGCTTTGCTATACAAGTGCTTTGGATTACAAGCATGTTTCTGGAACAAATTATGCTCACAATCCAAGGTTTTACTGTATAATATACACATATACTACAGTAGTTTTAGATGTGGTGGCTGCATCAGTGTTTTCAGGCTAAGAAAATCCTCTGCACTGAGCTGATATATCACACAACTTCACAAGTACCCTCTGTGTACTACAAAAGAACGCCTTCATAAGTATTAGAAATGGAAACTGAAGGAGGGGTTAGTAGTCCAAATCAAGATAGCAGCCTAGTGACAACCATGAATCTCTCCATGTATACAGTGGAAGAGTGGATGTAGCCACCCAGGGACAGGAAGTGTGGTGTCACTAGGTGAAAATAAGACAAAGAAAGCCTAAAAAAGAAAAACAATCTAAGAACTGGTAAGCAGCACTATATTACATTTTTGGTTTTGGGTATAAGTATGTTTTAAAAGAGAAAATAAAAACTTGGAAAAATGCTAGGAATTGTCTTAATTTCAGAACTGTGGGCCAGATTCAGGTAGAGTTAGGCTGGAGTATCCATTGATCCGCCAGCCTAACTGTCACTTTAAGCCGGCGTTTTTGTTTTCTGTAACCAGAAAACAAGAAACGCCGGGTTGGAGTTCCGATGCGATCGGCGCAATTGAATTTCGCCATCGCATCATTACTTCAACTTAAAAATGGGGCCGGGGGCGTTCCCGCTGATTAACGCTGAAAAAATATGTTAATCAGCGGGAGTCGGAAATTCACGATCTTTTTCGGGCGCGACGCAGTGACTTTACGAAGTTTCCGGAAGCGATACGCGACGTAAAGATAAAGCAGCCCCCTAGTGGAGTATCCTATGTTAAGTATAGGCGTCGTCATCGCGTCGGAAAAAATAATAATCGCGTCGCTTGCGTAAAACGTTCATGAATGGGGATGTGACGTCATTGACGTTCACTGACAGAATTTGGAGCATGCGCACTGGGATGCATTGACACTCGACGCATGCGCAGTACGTTCGCCGCGGGATCGCGCATAGTTTAAATAATACACGCCCCGTATCCGCCCAATTTGAATTCCGCCGGCTCATTTGCGATGCGCTGCCGCAACTTTAGGAGCAAGTGCTTCATGAATAACAGCACTTGCTCCTAAAATTTCGGCAGAGTAACGTAAATGAGAAGCGTTACTCCAGAGCAAAGATGCTCTCATCTACCTGAATCTGGCCCTATAAGGACATTACATGGAATGTATTTTAACCCAAGCCATACTAGGTACACAATGGATATTCTGATTTTTTTCTGCCTCAGCCTGTATTTCTAATCCTGTTCTGATCGTAGAATGAGACACAAGGATTTTTTTTTTTTTCGAGAGACTTCCACGATTCAGTTGGTACACTGATAATTTCCATGGGTATTTAAGTAAACCTGCTGGATACATTGTGGTTCACTACTTTAAAGCAGTAGAGTGAGCTCTACGTATTGCACCATGGGAAGAGCTGTCACGGAACAGCATGTACCTAGTCCAAGACATAACTCGGCTCCAAGCGCAGAATTCTGAAGCTTAGAAAAAGCTAAAAAATATATACCTTTTTTTTTCTGCTTCATAACCCTGTAGCAAAATTGTAATCCTTTAAAAGTGTAAATGTGACAGAGGTTATTAGAATTAGCTGAAAACCTGAGGACTATTTCATTTTTTGGAATTTAAGTGCAAAAACAAAATGTAATATATTAAAGTCTATTGGGGTTATTTATGAAAGGCAAATCCACTTTGCTTTACAAGTGCACTTGGGAGTGCAGTCGCTGTAAATCTAAGGCCGCGTACACACCATGAAAAAAAAAACTGATCAAATCGGTCTGACAGACCGTTTTGATCGGATTTGTCTGCTGGGATAGATTGGTTTGTTCGAGTACACACGATCAAACCAAAATCCCCGCCGGCAGACATCGTGGTGACGTGGCGGTGATGTTGACGCCGCCACGTCACCATCACCAGGAAGTAAAACACTTCCGCGCATGCTTCGAATCCATTCGACGCATGCGCAGACATATATGTCTGCTGGTTAGCGTACTAACCAGCAGACATGTCGGACGGACGGGTTCCCAGCAGACAGATTTTAAAGCATGCTTTAAAATCTGTCCGTTGGAAAAATCTGTCTGTCCGCCCGTACACACGATCGAATTTGTCTGCTGAAAAGGTCCGTCGGACCATTTTCAGCTGATAGATTCGATCGTGTGTACACGGCCTTAGGGGTAGATCTGAAATGAGGGGAAGCTCTGCTGATTTTATCATCCAATCATGTGCAAGCTAAAATGCTGTTTTTTTTATTTTCCTTGCATGTCCCCCTCAGATCTACAGCGACTGCACTTCCAAGTACACTTGCAGTGCACTTGTAGTGCAAAGTGGATTTTCCTTTAGTAAAAATCTCCCTATAAGTCCTTAAAAGTGTTGTAAAGTCTCAAGGTTTTTCACCTTAATGCATTCTATGCATTAAGAAGAAAAACCTTTTGTGGTGCAGCTGCCCCTCAGATCCCTTTTACACCAACACGATCTTTCCAGCAATAAGAACAAGCCCAGCAGCTCCAGCCACTGTCTCATGTCCTCAATGGATAGATAGATAGCAGCAGGAGCCATTGGTGACACGGAGCTGAGGACTGTCTGTGTCCTGCTGTCTGTGTCAATGGAACGAGTTCCCCCAAGGGAAGCGGCTCTCGCTGGGGGGCACTAGATGCGGAGGAGTTACCAGGACTGCCACCGGGGACCCCAGAAAAGGAGGATTGGGGCTGCTATGTGCAAAATCCTTGCACAGAGGAGGTAAGTATATCATGTTTGTTATTTTTTTTTAAAGAAAAAACAAACCTTTACAATCACTTTAAAGGGGTTGTAAACCCTCAAGGTTTTTCACCTTAATGCATTTTATGCATTAAGGTGAAAAACCTTTAGCAGCCTTTTACTTATCTGAACCCGATCATTCCAGTGAAAGGGAGGAGCACAGTAGCTCAAGCTACTGTCTCGGTCCTCATTGGATAGATTGATAGCAGCAGGAGCCATAGGCCCTTGTTGCTGTCAATCAAATCCAGTGACACAGGAGTCGACAGCAGGGCTGAGTCCTGCTGTTTGTTACAATGGACATAGGAGCAGGACTCAGGAGCGTGCCCGCATGAGAGCCCCAATGGAATACGGCTCTTCGTGGGGGCACTCGAGAAGAAGAGAGGCCAGGAGAGCCGTTGAGAGACCTCAGAAGAGGAGGATTGGGGCCACTCTGTGCAAAACCCTTGCACAGAGGAGGTAAGTATGACATGTTTGTTATTTAACCACTGTAATACAGCACTTTCACCCCCTTCGTGCCCAGGCCAATTTTCAGCTTTCAGTGCTGTAATATTTTGAATGACAATTGCGCAGCCATGCAACATTGTACCCAAATTAAATATCGATCTTTTTTTTCACACAAATAGAGCTTTCTTTTGGTGGTATCTGATCAACTCTGCAGTTTTTATTTTTTGCTCTATAAACAAAAAAGCCCGCCAATTTTTTAAATAAAATAGTACTACCCCCGAAGGAGCCGCTGTTGTTTTTGGGATCTACTCTCTCTTGGTTTTGCTCACCCCTAATAAAATAGCTCGAACCCTCCCTTGACACATCAGAAGTCTGGTGGGTGTATTATGACCCCTGCTGGGCTTGGGGGCACAATGACAGGCATACAGCATTCAAGGACAATGCAATAATGGTATTACCTGAATTATGGATAGTCCCTTCAGACAAGAAGAAATGCACTTCACACGTTAATATATTTAAATCAGAAGTAGAGTTTACTTCATGTGCACTCAAAAAGGGGAAAAAAAGAACAAGCATAGGTTTAAACCAATAAAAGAATAGCTGTTGTGCAATGACACAATATGATTTCGCAAGGGCCCTTGCTGAAATCAACTAATGACTTTAACGAATGAAACAGGTCTTAAGCTAAGAATGGTACCATTCAGCTAAACTACAATGAACAGTCTGTGCTAGCGAGCTCTCTCTAGCGAGCGATCATGTAAGTAACTAAAGTCCACGTTCCGGCCGGGTGGTGCACAAATAAATTTATAATCCACAGGGAACAGGTAATAAAAGGGGTCAATCCAATAACAAATGGTGAACGGCAACGTTGGTGAGCTGATCGCTGGCCAGCGTCAGTCACTTCTGCAGAATCACTATGAGCAGTAACGGGCCTTAAAATCTTAAACTGGAGGCCTAACAAGTGTGGTCGGCCTGTGAGGTAGCACTAGGTGTCTGTCTGAGGGGAGAGTTAGAAACTGAGCATGTGCTCTCTCACCCGACAGGCCGATCCGCCTGAATTCCTCTCAGGAAGTGCGTTGGTGAATCACTGCTCCACAGCACAAGGATCCCGGACGAGGGTGTTCCACTGTTTCAGCTGTCAGCTGGGCTTCCTCTTTGGTCTCCGGGTACACAGGCTGGATACAGGAGTCTTGCTTCCTTCCAGATGGCTGGTTTCTCAGTGAATTTAGGCCCAGGCTATAAATTATAGTCCATGATGGCAGGACCCCGCTACACTAGTATATAGCCTATATATTCCCTATAGGGAAGACGACCAAGTCCCACGCCTGCAGCCTTGGGGTTCTTTCTAACAGGCATCTATCCTACACTGGTTCTAAAGGGATTAAAGTCTAAGGACAAGGCAGGGATCCTGACTGCATCTTTGGGCAGGGTGACCATTGCCCTCGATAACTGACCTTAACTATCTCCCTTTACTGCTGTTAAAACAACTATAGGTGCTGCCTGCAATATGGATCATGCATTAATATACATCCCCTGTTGCGTCAATTGACTTATCTTATCGCTTACAGAGACTGCTTGTTTCATGTGAGGATCTACTATCTTTCTTCTGTTTTAAACAACCTAATGAATTTGGACACTTTTCCACCACTGGCAAATTATCAATTTTTATTTCTCTTTATGCGAAATGCCATAAATATACAAACTGATTATGCTGCCACAAGTTGCATTACCCTTTCCCTGAAGAAGAGGCCATACCAAATGAAGCCTCGAAACTTTGGAATATCTGTCTTCATCCCATAGACAGTTTCTCGGGTTTTTGCAATCTAACTTTTGTTGCCTTTGTTATTTATGTACTGTTACCATCTATGGGCCAGATTCAGGTAGAGTTACGCTGGCGTATCAGTGATACGCCAGCATAACTCACACTTTGAGCCGGCTTATCTGTTTTCTGTATGCAGAAAACAAGAAACGCCGGTTTGTTGCAAAGATCCGACAGGCGTAATTGTATTACACCGTCGGATCTTAAAGGCAGTTTTAAAATGGCCGCCGGGGGCGTTCCCTCTGATTTACGCCGAGAATATGTAAATCAGCGAGATAGGACAATTCACAAACGTACGCAGGCCCGACGCAGTCACTTTACGACGTTTCCGTAAGGGGTTTCACGGCGTAAAGATAAAGCAACAAAAAGCAGGCGCATCCTATGTTAAGTATGGCCGTCGTGACCGCGTCGAATTGAAAAAGTTTAACGTCGTTTGCGTAACTCGTCCGTGAATGGGGATTGACGTCATTGACGTTCACTTCGAAAACACCGTCATAATTTGGAGCATGCGCACTAGGATACATTGACAGCCGGCCCATGCGCAGTACGTTCGCCGCGGGATCGCGCCTATTTTAAATACTACACGCCCCCTACTCGCCCAATTTGATTTCCGCCGGCCCATTTTCGCTACACCGCCGCAACTTTAGGAGCAAGTGCTTTGTGAATACAGTACTTTCTCCTAAAGTTTCGGCGGAGTAACGTAAATGAGCAACGTTACGCCAGAATAAAGATTCGCCCATCTACCTGAATCTGGCCCTATATTTTTACTGCCGACAAGTGTATATCCTATGTTCCCTGGGATTGGCTGTAGGACAAGACGTACACCAGGAGTGACGTGAGATGGAGCAGAGGACGCCACTGTTTGTTTACATGCTCGTTTTTATGGTTTTAATGTAAGCGCTAATTGTTTTCAATAAATGCCCTATTTTACCTTTATACTACACCATTGGAGGCCCTCTTTTGTCCCTCTTGTTTCCTTGGCTTGAGTCCTTTCAGGTACCACATTCAGCCACCAGGTTTATACCTGTTAGTATTAGGAGACATTGAGGAGACTGCCGTGAGGTGGAGATTGATTATTGATCGCTCTATTTATCCCTCATTGAGGTGAGAGTTCTGGGAGACCAGAATGGTGTCTTTGGTGGAGTTTCCATTCTCTCTGGGATTAGTGGACAACCATTTACAGCAGCCTATCTGTCACTTTCACATTTGGACTTTGACACTATTTTCTCCAGCGTCATCTTCTTTGTTAAGATTCTGATCACTCAGCACCTTTATTTGCACTTTTTGATGTTTATGTGTCTTAATATTGTTTATATATCAAAGTTTTGCGCGATTTCTCTATATTTATTTATTTGATCTATTTTTTTGTTGTGTATACACCACTTTGTTTTTGCTGCAATCACTTACACTGTATATTAGGAAGACGTCACCCACGTAGTAGCGCAGAAGCTCACACATATTGATATCTTTTAATATTGCCTTTTTGGAAAAATGTATTGGAGTCAATGGAGAAGGTGTAATTTAAGATTTGTTGGTAGCGTCTGAGGGTGTAATGGGCTTTAAATTGCTCCTAAAGGTTACAGAAGCTCCTTTCAATTTTCCTGCACCTGGTCTTGTGCCACAAGAAAAAAAAAACAGACAGTGGAATAAAATAAAATAAAAAATGTAAAAGGGACAAAACACAAATAACATTCACATAAAAAGGAAACAATAATAATACAAAGAACACAAAATAAATAAACCACCCTAAAACACTCCTTCCTCAAAACAAAAACAACTACATTCTCTAAAGCAGTGGTCTCCGAACTGTGGCCCAAGGGCCAGATGCGGCCCTTTGCTTGCCTTTATCTGGCCCTTGGGGCAGTATCCCTCCCACTGATACGAGACACTATTCTGACACCGATAGTGGAGCACCATTTCTCCCACTGACACCACTAATGGGGCACTACTCCTCCCTATGACACAAACGATGGGGCACTATTTCTCCCCCTAATACCATATGTTAAGTCTCACTGATGCGGGAACATTTCCACCCCACGCTTGCCAAAGTCCAGCCCTCCAAGAGTCTGAAGGACAATAAACCGGCCCTTTGTTTATGTTTGGAGACCCCTGCTCTAAAAAAAGGGAAAACTTTGATTTTCTGTTTATTTCATGCACATTTTGGAGAATTACTGGCAAAATTGTTAATTGCTAATTTTTCTGCAAAATCAATTTTCCTTAATCACTCTGCTCATCACATCCAGTTATGCTAGGGGGTGATAAAAAACAATTCTGACTGTCGGAGACACTCCTTATGGCACAGGTATTTTTTTGCCATTTTGTGGGACTTGAGTTTTATAGAACATTTATTTAGCTCCATTACATTAAAGTAAGGTTAATAATATAACTTAGATTACAAAACCTTCAGTATTACTCAAATTAGTTGATCCAAAAATAAATACACCCCACAACAAAAACACTACATCTAGTATTTTGGATGACCTCCATGATTTGTAAGGACAGCCCCAAGTCTTCTAGGCATGAAATGCACAAGTCGACGACATATCGAAACATCTATCTTTTATCCATTTTTCAAGAACGACCTCTTTTAGAGACTGGATGCTGGATGTAGATGTTCAACTTGTCTATTCAGAATTCCCCATAGGTGTTCGATTGGGTTCAGATCGGGAGACATACTTAACCACTGAAACACTTTCATCTTGTTCTTCTTCAGAAATGCAACAGATGTGTGTTTTGGATCATTGCCATGTCATGATGGAAAAATGCACGATGACCAAGGGCACGGAGTGATGGTAGCATCTTCTCTTTCAATACAGTGCAGTACATCTGTGAATTCATGATACCATCAATGAAATGCAGCTCCCGACACCAGTAGAACTCATACAGCCCCACAGAAGGACACTGCCACCCCCAGGTTTCACTCTAGGCACCATGCATTTTTCTTTGTACTCCTCACCTTTGTGACACCATATAGTTTTTAAGCCATAAGTTCCAAAAACATTTATCTTGGTCTTATCACTCCAGAGAACAGAGTCCCAGTAATCTTCTTATTTTTCAGCATGGGCCTTGGCAAATTCTAGGCGGGCTTTTTTGTGCATGGGCTTTAGAAGAGGCTACCTTCATGGACGACACCCATCCATGCCATTCCTCTGCAGTGTATGCTGTATTGTGTCACAGGAAATAATCCACCTAGTTTGGCTTTCTACTTCTTTAGCTAACTGCAGTGATTTTCTTTAACCCTTCTTATCAGAATAAGCTCCTGACAAGGTGTGAACTGTCTGCTGGGCACCTGTTTATTGAATATTTAGAGTAACCTGTAGTTGAGTTCTTGTTAATTAGGATTTTGTTGTCTAAAATTTAGCTTTGCTCCTAAGGCCCCTTTCACATTGGAGCAGGAGCCGCGGTGGCGGTATAGCGCCGCTAAAAATAGCGACGCTACACCGTCAGATTTGCCTCGAGATTCGGCCGCTAGCCGGAATGGTGCGGTATTAACCCCCGCTAGCGGCCGATAAAGGGTTAATACCGCCCGCAATGTGCCTCTGCAGAGGCGCATTGCGGCCGGTGTTGCCATGGTTTCCCATTGTTTTAAATGGGAAGGAGCGGTGAAGGGGCGGTATACACGCCGCTCCTCTCACCACTTCAAAGATGCTGCTGGCAGGATTTTTAGCGCTGTACCGCCTGAAAAACTCCTCAATGTGAAAGGTGTCTTAGACTTTCATTGGGGTGTATTCATTTTTGTAACAAGGTCTTTTCTGTGTGTGCAAATTAACAAATCATGGTTGCAATCAATGGCTCGCATTTCTGTGAGTATTTTGTAGTATTGTGTCCCATAGAAAATGTTGATTCTGAAAGGAAAGTAAAGGTTTTCTGACAAATCTGTTGGGGTGTACTAATTTACGGTATGCTGAGCACTATATACAGTATCTTACAAAAGTCAGTACACCCCTCACATTTTTGTAAATATTTTATTATATCTTTTCATGTGACAACACTGAAGAAATGACACTTTGCTACAATGTAAAGTAGTAAGTGTACAGCTTGTATAACAGTGTAAGTTTGCTGTCCCCTCAAAATAACTCAACACAAAGCCATTAATGTCTAAACCGATGGCAACAAAAGTGAGTACACCCCTAAGTGAAAATCTCCAAATTTGGCCTAATTAGGCATTTTCCCTCCCTGGTGTCATGTGACTCATTAGTGTTACAAGGCCTCAGGTGTAAAATTTGGTTTGTTAAATTTGGTGTTATCGTTCTCACTCTCTCATACTTTTCACTGGAAGTTCAACATGACACCTCATGGCAAAGGATCTGAAAAAATAAATAATTGTTGCTCTACATAAAGATGGTCTTGGCCAGTGATGGCGAACCTTGGCACCCCAGATGTTTTGGAACTGCATTTCCCATGATGCTCATGCACTCTGCAGTGCAGTGGAGCATCATGGGAAATGAAGTTCTAAAACATCTGGAGTGCCAAGGTTCGCCATCACTGGCCTAGGCTATAAGAAGATTGCCAAGACCCTGAAATTGATCTGCAGCATGGTGGCCAAGACCATACAGCGGTTAAATGGGCCATTCCTCAGGCCGCGTACACACGAGGGGATATGTCCGCTGAAAACGGTCCGATGGACCGTTTCAGCAGACATCTCCGCTCGTGTGTATGGGCTAGCGGACAGATTTCTCCACCCGACAGATTTCAAAGCATGCTTTGAAATCTATCCGGTGGGGATCTGTCCGCCCGACATGTCTGCTGGTTAGTACACTTACCAGCAGACATGTCGGCCCCCACCGCCGCCGCGCCGCTGCCGAATGGATTCGGCGCATGCGCGGAAGTGTTTTACTTCCTGGTGCGGTGACGTTGCGGTGACGCGGCGGCGTCAACGTCACCGCCGCGTCACCGCCACGTCACCGCGCCTTCCGGCGGCGGGGAATTTGATCCGATGGTGTGTACACGCCATCGGATCAAACTCCCGATCGGACATATCCGATGGAAATGGTCCGCGGACCGTTTTCATCGGATATATCCGATCGTGTGTACGCCGCCTCAGACCTTTTTATTGGTAAAGTAATTTCTGTAGATACCCTCTTCAGAGACCAGAAAAGCGAGACCACAGAAATCAGAAAGATTTTTTTTTTTTTTTGAGAGGCACACTCCATCTTATGCTCATTGACTGGACATTGATGTACCACAGAACCAGGACTTTGTTAAATATTTTCACTCTAAAACCCTTTTTATGTCCTGTTGCCTTATTTTCTATTTTCCTTTTGTAATACCTTTTTTCTGTAAATATTTTTTTTGTGTCGTTTCACCTGTTCTTTTTTTTAAATAATATTTAAAAATCATAATATTGTCTCTAATGCACTAACACAGCACTCTTAGGCCTCGTACACACGATCGGACATATCCGATGAAAACGGTCCGCGGACCATTTCCATCGGATATGTCCGATCGGGAGTTTGATCCGATGGAGTGTACACACCATCGGATCAAATTCCCCACCGCCGGACGGCGCGGTGACGCGGCGGTGACGTTGACGCCGCCACGTCACCGCCACATCACCGCACCAGGAAGTTAAACACTTCCGCGCATGCGCCGAATCCATTCGGCGGCGGCGCGGCGGCGGTGGGGGACGACATGTCTGCTGGTAAGTGTACTAACCAGCAGACATGTCGGGAGGACAGATTCCACCGGATGGATTTCAAAGCATGCTTTGAAATCTGTCGGGTGGAGAAATCTGTCCGCTAGCCCATACACACGAGCGGAGATGTCTGCTGAAACGGTCCATCGGACCGTTTTCAGCGGACATATCCCCTCGTGTGTACGAGGCCTTAAAGTGATAAAAAAGGTAATATTTGTTTTTAATAACAAACATATACGTACCTGCTCTGTGCAAGGGTTTTTGCACAGAAAACCTTTGATCCTCTTCTTCTGGGGTTCCCCCAGCAGCGTTCCTGGCTCCTCCTCTTCTTCGGGTGCCCCCAAGGACAGATGCTTTCCATGGGGGCACCCGTGAGTGTGAGCTCATAAGTCCTGTTGCTCAGTCTCAGTCCTGCCAACCACTACCCTGTCATTGGATTTGATTGACAGCAGCGGAATTGAGTCCCTAGGCTCATGCACATCGCTGGAACGAACAGGTTCAGTTGCTCAAGTTGGTGAAGGTGACCAGGGTCTGATACCACATCCATCACAAGGTGCACACAGTGGAACTTACAACAAGAGACATTTTTCAACATAGTTACACGTCAATGTTTCAGCCAGTCATGGCCCCACCTGTTTGATCAGCTTACTTGTAGGGCAAAGAAGGGTCAGTGGTCTTATAGACCCCTGATCCATTTTATAAAGAGCACCTGTCACTGTCCACGCTATCACAAGGGATGGTGTTCACTAGAGTTGAAGAAAAACAAAAACAGATTTAAAAAGTGTTTAAAATAAATGTAACATTGCATAATTAGTACAGTGATCTCCTTTGTTTTTGTTTTTCTTTTTCATTCAACCCGCTGGGTCGAATGAAAAAAAAATACATTATTAAAAATCTGCCCATTTGTAGGATTAATAAGCAAACAAACGTCAAACAAGAGACATTAAAGCCAGACACTGCCACAGTGGACATGTACTGTACCAGTACAAAAATTAAAAAAATTCAAAAACATCTCTCCCTGCAAAAACTCCAACACACATTGGTAGTATAGCTGCTATGAGCCCACAGGAGGGCTGGGTTATGCATTATTTTAAGTTATTGGTTCTTGTGACATAGCTCACAAATGGCAAAGGACCACAAGTCGTTATTTTTTCTGGAAAAAAAACTGGGAACATTGAAAATCTTTGTTTGCTACAATCCCATCATGGTAGAGAACCGGAAAGTCATTCCTAGTAGCTAGTCCATTGCCTACCAGTGTTCAGTTCCAGTTACGTTATCATGTTAAGTTAAGAATTGAGACTTAGATAGAAGCAACAAATGGGATGGGGCAATAGAATTTTACTGTCAATGGACATTACAAAAAAGGTTTAAAATCACCAATTTTTTATATATATATTATGCAAAAGCATATACATATATCATAGAATAAATCAAAAACAGAAACAACTACATGTACAGCAATGATATCCCTCTTGACGGCTACTACACCCCCCAAAGCCCGGGGGTCAGTTTAGTGGGGAAGCTGTTGTTGTTTTTTTAGTTCTGTTACTTTCATTTTTGTATGTATCTTGTAACCAGACACTTTCCACTGATATGATCTTATTTCTTTATATTTATCTATATATCTATACATATATATAGATATATAGATATATATATATATACATATAGTCACATGTACAGAATCCAAATGACCCCATGCTCACCCAGCGAGTTATGCCTTGATGCCCCCATGATGGCTATTGACCTATAATGCCTGGCTAATTGGGGTGAGTGCTCTCTCGATCACACTTTTCAGCTTATGCTTATTGTAATAAATTGTAGATGAGTGTAATAATTCTCTCTCTCTATACATACATATATATATACATATATATACATATATATATATATATATATATATATATATATATATATATATATATATATATATATGTATATATATATATATATATATTGTGGCAGCAGGCAGGTTAAATTCCCTGGTTGCATCCAGGATGCAATGTACATATCTCCTAGGTTCAGGCTTTATGCCAGTGTATACCTCTAGGGGGAGTGCTGGGAGTCCTGCTGGGAGTACTTGATGAGCCCAGCTGAATTAGGTGGGCTCGTTAGGTCCTCTACAAAAAACTCCCAGCATGCAGAGAGATGTGCTCCAACCTGGAACCAGACCTGTGTGAATAGTCTGGGGAGTGTTCTTCGTGTGGTGAGACAAAGCCTGTGTGGCTACTACTAATAAGACTCTGAACAGCAGGGAGTTAGGTACTGGGACAACACTAGGCTGTACCCAGGTGTTAGTTAGGGACACCGATGTGTTTAGTGAGTGGTCAAGTGACCAGGGTTCATTTTTTTTTTTTTTTTGTATATAGTTTAAATAAAAACCGCACCTTTTTGTTTTCCTCCTACCACCTTCTGCTGTGCCTAATTTTTTTTGTGTGCTGAACCCATCCAGGGGGCCACACACACCCGCTGCCGGCCTAACCCCCTCACAATTTATACAGTTGTGCTCAACAGTTTGCATACACTAGCAGAAATTGTGACATTTTTGCATTGTTATTGAAAATATGACTGATCTTGCCAAAAAACTGTCTTTCCGCAGTTTCGTTCAGTTCTGTACAGTGGCGGGCGCCCGCCCCCCAAGTCAGTAAAAAAAAAAAGAATAATTATAAAAAAAAAAAAACATTTTTTATTTAACCACTTGTCTACCAGCCGGCGGCAAGGTAGCTCAGTTGTTCTGACAGGGCGTCATATGATTAAAAAAATTAATATAAATGCCATAAAACTATCCCCTATTTTGTAAACGCTATAAATTTTGCGCAAACCAATCGATAAACGCTTATTGCAATTTTTTTTTACCAAAAATAGGTAGAAGAATACGTATCGGCCTAAACTGAGGAAATTTTTTTTTATATATATTTTGGGGGATATTTATTACAGCAAAAAGTATTGTGTTTTTTTTTTCAAAATTGTCGCTCTATTTTTGTTTATATCACAAAAAATAAAACCGCAGAGGTGATCAAATACCACCAAAAGAAAGCTCTATTTGTGGGAAAAAAAGGACGCCAATTTTGTTTGGGAGGCACATCGCACGACTGCGCAATTGTCAGTTAAAGCAACGCAGTGCCGGAAGCTGAAATTTCGCCTGGGCAGGAAGGGGTTAAAACCTTCTGGGGCTGAAGTGGTTAAACATGTCCCGTTAAAAAGAAAAATCGAAAAAAGGTCCTTGTGTGCACTGTGTCCGGGCGCCGGGCACAGTGCAGTATGAGTAGCGCTACGTCTGCGCAATCACGAGATTGCAGACGTGGCGTTACATTGGCAGCAAAAAAATGGCTTTGCGGTGGAGCCCATCGCGCCACAGCTTCCGACGCGATGGGCTTGGACTTGTGGCCATGCGGGTGACTTCGGCACTCTGCAGCCCAGAGGGACGCACATCTGTGAGACGAGCATGGAGATAAGGTAAAACAGCCTTACACAGCAGCAGTTTCCCCCTTATTAAATATATTAATATTTAATATCCAACGTAAATAGCGGCCGGCAACAACCCCCCCCCCCCCCGGATTATTAACTTTATTAACTTTTTTTTTAAGGTTCGGCAAAAATAGCGGCCGGCACTGCAACCCCTCTCGCCCCGCCCTGCTTATTACAGTTTCTTTGATTATCGTTCAGCGAAAATAGAGGCCGGTCCCCCCCTCCCCCTCGCTTCTTAACTTTATTTTTTTTTAATGTTCAGCTACAAACGGCCCCATAATAAAACTCCACCCCCCGCGCCTATTAACATTTTTTTTATTTCATGTTCGCCAAAAATAGCGTCAGGCAACCAAATGTCCCCCCCCCACATTTTTTTAATGTCCGGCGAAAATAGCGCCCGTATCCCCCCCAATGCAGTTATTTCTGCAGCCTCTGTTAATCTTGTGCAGTCAGTATGTCCGCAGTCTCTGGTAATCTTGTGCAGTATGTTCCGTAGTCTCTGATAATCTGGTGCAGTATGTCCGCAGTCTCTGGTAATCTCGTGCAGTATGTCCACAGTCTCTGGTAATCTCATGCAGTATGTCCGCAGTCTCTGGTAATTTCGTGCAGTATGTCTGCAGTCTCTGGAAATTTTGTGCAGTATGTCCACAGTCTCTGGTAATCTTGTGCAGTATGTCTGCAGTCTCTGGTAATATTGTGCAGTATGTCTGCAGTCTCTGATAATCTTCTGCAGTATGTCCGCAGTCTCTGGTAATTTCGTACAGTTTGTCTGCAGTCTCTGGTAATCTTGTGCAGTATGTCTGCAGTCTCTGGTAATCTCATGCAGTATGTCCGCAGTCTCGGGTAATCTTGTGCAGTATGTCCGCAGCCTCTGGTAATCTTGTGAAGTATGTGTCCGCAGTCTCTGGTAATCTTGTGCAGTATGTCTGCAATCTCTAGTAATCTTGTGCAGTAGGTCCGCAGTCTCTGGTAATCTTGTACAGTAGGTCCGCAGTCTCTGGTAATCTTGTGCAGTATGTCTGCAGTCTCTGGTAATCTTGTGCAGTATGTCCACAGTCTTTGGTAATCTCGTGCAGTATGTCTGCAGTCTCTGGAAATTTTGTGCAGTATGTCCACAGTCTCTGGTAATCTTGTGCAGTATGTCTGCAGTCTCTGGTAATATTGTGCAGTATGTCTGCAGTCTCTGATAATCTTCTGCAGTATGTCTGCAGTCTCTGGAAATTTTGTGCAGTATGTCCACAGTCTCTGGTAATCTTGTGCAGTATGTCTGCAGTCTCTGGTAATATTGTGCAGTATGTCTGCAGTCTCTGATAATCTTCTGCAGTATGTCTGCAGTCTCTGGTAATCTCATGCAGTATGTCCGCAGTCTCGGGTAATCTTGTGCAGTATGTCCGCAGCCTCTGGTAATCTTGTGAAGTATGTGTCCGCAGTCTCTGGTAATCTTGTGCAGTATGTCTGCAATCTCTAGTAATCTTGTGCAGTAGGTCCGCAGTCTCTGGTAATCTTGTACAGTAGGTCCGCAGTCTCTGGTAATCTTGTGCAGTATGTCTGCAGTCTCTGGTAATCTTGTGCAGTATGTCCACAGTCTTTGGTAATCTCGTGCAGTATGTCCGCAGTCTCTGGTAATCTTGTGTAGTATGTCCGCAGTCTTTGGTAATCTTGTGCAGTTGTCCGCAGTCTCTTATAATCTCATGCCCATTTAGAGTCCTTCATTACTAACAGTGTAATTTTTTAGTTTGTTTGCACCAATCTGTAAGTCTGCGCTATATACCATGATTTGTGATGGGGCTATATACTCTGTCCTGTGATGCTGAGATGTGTACTTTTGACACTATGGGTGGAAGCAAGTGGAATACAGGGGACGGAGTGGGTGGATTCTATAAGAGGTGTGGCTTATGAGAAGTGGGAGGGACCAAATGTGGAGGGGCGGGATCTTCCCCCCCCATCCTAAAACTTCACCAGCCGCCACTGGTTCTGTATGCTTTTTTTCTGCACAAAATGCATGCACTGTGTTTTCCATGCATTCCAATGGCTCTAGTTCACACCGTGCAGTCAGTTTTCAGTCAGTTGCTGCACCAGAAACTGACTGCATGGTGTGAACTAGAGCCATTGAAATACATGGAAAACACTGTCTGTGCATTTTTAGTGCAAAAAAAATGCGCACGGAACTGTACGGAATGGAATCTGGTGTAAACTGTCTCTTAAAATTACCCAAATGGCCCGGATAAAAAGTTTACATACCCTGGAATGTTTGGCCTTGGTACAGACACAGAAGGTGGCACACCTGGGTTAAAATGGCGATTAAAGGTTAATTTCCCAAATTTGTGGCTTTTTAAATCACAACTAGCGTCTGTGTATAAATATCAATCAGTTTGTTATCTCTCACATGGATGCACTAACCAGGCTAGACACTGAGCCATGAGGAGGTAGAAAAGAACAGTCAAAAGTCCTGCGTAACAAGGTAATGAAACTTTACAAAGATGGAAAAGGATATAAAAAGATACCCGAAGCCTTGAATATGCCAGTCAGTACTGTTTAATCACAAAGTGGAAAATTTAGGGCTCTTTTGAAATCAAGCCAAGGTCATGTAGACCAAGAAACATTGCAGCCACAACTGTCAGAAGAATTGCTCAGGATACAAAGAAAAACCCACAGGTAACCACGGGAAAAACACAGACAGCTCTCCAAAAAGACGGTGTGGTTGTTTTTAAGGAGCGCAATTCAATGATACTTGAACAAAAAAGAGCTGCATGGTTGAGCTGCCAGAAGGAAGCCTTTACTGCGCCAATGCCACAAAAAAAGCCAATGAGGCATGTCAAGGTGTTGTTGGGCATATTGTACCCAGGCTTTTTTTGTGGAACTTGTACAGTAAAGGCTTCTTTCTGGCAACTTGACCATGCAGCTTTTTTTTGTTCAAGTATCATCGTATTGTGCTCCTTAAAAACAACCACACCATCTTTTTCCAGAGCAGCCTGTATTTCTCCTGGGGTTACCTGTGTGTTTTTCTTTGTATCCCGAACAGTTCCTGTGGCAGTTGTGGCTGAAATATTTCTTGATCTACCTGACTTTTTCCATTGAGCCCGGACTTCCGCCCATATTCAAGATGGCGCAGGTCTATTATTTAAGGGCAACGTGATGACGCGATCGGCCAGCCTATCCCCGACGACGTCTTTTGATGACGAAACGCGTAGGTGTGGCCTAAGCAGTGGTACGTCATCACGGTTATACGATACGGAACACACAGCACGGAGCCCTAATGCACCCGAGTGAAGGAGAGGAGACGCCGCATCCTTCATTCATTTTCATGCGCTGCACTATCAACTAAATTGTGAGTGCTATTTCACCCATTTATATATTAAACCCTTTTCCTACATACTACACCATGGGTTGTTTTTTTGTTTTTATTCCCTCTCCCATGAGTCTTTGAAGCATCTCTACATCCATCCTACACAAGCTGTGGAGCCATCATATGCTTTGCCTGTTGACTTGGATTCATTACATGCTTTACTTTGGAGAAGTCTGACTGGGACGACTATAAACATCCCTAGGCTTATCTGACCGCTACTCATACGGTCAATCTATGTGGTAAGGAGACAAACTATTCACTGGGTGGCTCTTTGGTGGAAGAAGATTTTGGTGTGTTGATTTGCACTGATTATGGAATTTATTTCACTGGATCTCTCCTGATTTTCATAATCACATTATTGTGTCTTTTTCTTGTCACTTTATTCATTTATGTATCACTATTTTTTTATTATCATGTATTTAGCGCTGTACCTATAATTTTTGTATTTCTGTTGGTATTAAGAGATCCCCAAAATTTCCACTTCTTATTAAGCGATTGAAATTAACCTTTAATTGCCATTTTAACCTGTGTGTGCCAACCTCTGTGTCTATACCAAGGTCAACCATTCCAGGGTATATAAACTTTTTATCAGGGCCATTTGGGTGATTTCTGTTATCACTATGATTTAAAAATGTGATAATAAATGGCTTCATGTGATCATTATCTTTAACCACTTCAGCCCTGGAGGATTTGGCTGCCCAATAGGGATGAGCTTTATGTTTGGGTCGCACATGAGTTCGATTAGAACATTGGCTGTTCGCCCGTTAGCCAAATATCAAACAAATTGGGGTTTTGCGCCAAATTCAAAAGCCGCCGAACACCCTTTAAAAATGGTAGAAATCAAAAGTGCTAATTTTAAAGGTTAATATGCACGTTATTGGCATAAAAAGTGTTTGGGGACCTGGGTCTTGCCCCAGGGGAAATGTATCATTGCAAAAAAAGTTTTAAAAACTGAAGTTTTTTCGGGAGCAGTGATTTTAATAATGCTTAAAGTGAAACAATAAGTAGTGAATATTAATATAAACAATAATAGTGAAATATTCCTTTAAATGTTGTACCTGGGGAGTGTCTATAATATTTCTGTAAAGTAGCACATGTTTCCTGTGTTTTTAACAGTCCCTGCACAAAATTACATTTCTAAAGGAAAAAAAGTCATTTAAAATTTCTCGTGGCTATAATAAATAAATAATAAATTGTCGGGTCCCGACAATACAGATAAAAGTCATTGAAAAAAACGGCATGGGTTACCCCCCAGTTCATTACCAGGCCCTTTGGGTCTGGTATGAATATTAAGGAGAACCCAATGCCAAAATTAAAAAAAATGGCGTGGGGTTCCCCACAAAAATCCATACCAGACCCTTATGCGAGCACACAACCTGGCAGGCCGCAGGAAAAGAGGGGGGACGAGAGAGCGTCCCCCCTCCTGAACCATACCAGGCCACATGCCCTCAACATAGGGAGGATGTCCCCATGTTGATGGGGACAAGGGCCTCATCCCCACAACTCTTGCCCGGTGGTTGTGGGTGTCTGCGGGTGGGGCATCAGAGGGGGGTGGGGTCACTCATCCACGTCACAGGTGGCCCCGCCCTCGGTCATTTAAGAGCTGTTAGATGGGTCACGCGTCATTCCGCTGGCAGTTCATATGGAGGCTGTATCGAACGTGGCAGTGGGTCGTAGAAGGATTACATTGCTGGAATATTCTTTTTTATTAAAGAACTTGTCCCAAGCCGTGTGTTTTTTTTACCTTTTTTGTCACTTTTTTGATGAAATGGTAGGGGTACAATGTACCCCGCTACCAATTCCTATAGGGGGGAAGTATATGGGGGTCTCCTTTGTTAAAGGGAGCTTCCAGATTCAAATAAGCCCCCCCCCCGCCCACAGACCCCCACAACCACTGGGCAAGGGTTGTGGGGATGAGGCTCTTGTCCCCATCATTATGTGGCCTGGTACAGTTCAGAAGGGGACCCCCTCTTTTCCTGCTGCCTGCCAGGTTACGTGCTCGGATAAGCATCTGGTATGGATTTTTTGGGGGCCTTTTTTTATTTTGGCATGGGGTTCCCCTTAAAATCCATACCAGACCTGAAGGGTCTGGTATGGATTTTGAGGGGGACCCCTACACCATTTTAAAAAAATGTAGTGCAGGGTTCCCCTTAATATCCATACCAGACCTGAAGGGCCTGGTAATGGAATTTTGGGGGGAAACCCGCACTTTTTTTAATTTTGGTTCAGGGTTCCCCTTAATATTCATACCAGACCCAAAGGGCCTGGTTTTAGGACTGGGGGGGAACCCATGTCGTTTTTTTCAATTACTTTTTTCTGCATTGCCGAGACCCGACAATTCATTATAGCCGCAAGTAGTTTTAAATAACTTTTTTTCCTTTAGAAATGTCATTTTGTGCAGGGACAGTTATAAACATGGGAAACATGCGCTACTTTACAGGCATACTATAGACACTCCCCAGGTACAAAATTTAAAGGAATATTTCACTTTAATTGTTTCACTTTAAGCATTATTAAAATCACTGCTTCCGGAAAAACAGCAGTTTTTAAGACTTTTTTTGCATTTAAAAATACATGTCCCATGGGGCAGGACCCAGGTCCCCAAACATTTTTATGACAATAACTTGCATATTAACGTTTAAAATTAGCACTTTTGATTTTTCATGTTTGTGTCCCATAGACTTTAATTGTGTTTGCGTTCGAACAGATTTTTTGCCTCTTCGCATGATCTGCTGCAAACCAAACTGGGGGAGGGGGGTGTTCGGCTCATTCCCACTGCCCAATGACCGGGCCATTTTTTCAGTTTGGCACTGACAGCTTTGGCTTTTTGGCGATTTGGATTTAAGTGACAATTGCACGGACGTGTAACATGGCTCCCAAACAAAATGTACATCCTTTTTTTCCCCACAAATAGAGCTTTCTTTTGGTGGTATTTGATCACCTCTGCGGTTTTTTTTTTTGTCCTATAAGAGCAACAATTTTGAAAAAATAAATATTTTTTACTTTTTATAAAAAAATATAAATTGATATGATCACATGTATTCTCTATCAAATCATACAGCAGCACCAGTTGTCACTAAAGTCCTGGGCATTTATTTGACAAATAAATATTCAACTGTCAGCCATTAGTGAGACCACTCGTGCACAATCCACCCGTCAAGCGTCTCCCGTGCCAATGTCCCCTTAAGGGGATCTACTCACCAGACAGCGTAACAAATTAGGCTCTGAACATCCAATCCATTTGATCTTCTCCAACTCCAGGGAACCATGCACTGATCAACGTGTAATATTCCTAGTATCCACCGGGTGTCAGGATACAAAGAAAGACTTGATATGGTGTGATACCGTTTCAAATCTTGGAGACGCTTGACGGGTGGATTGTGCACGAGTGGTCTCACTAACGGCGGACAGTTGAATATTTATTTAGGAACACCTTTTACACTACACTTTGGCACATTTCTTCATCTCTGGAGATTTTTTTACTTTTATGTAAGTTAGTGAGACCACTCGTGCACAATCCACCCATCAAGCGTCTTCATGATTTGAAACGGTATCACACCATATCCAGTCTTTCTTTGTATCCTGACTCCCGGAGGATACTAGGAATATTACACGTTGATCAGTGCATGGTTCCCTGGAGTTGGAGAAGATCAGATAGATTGGATGTTCAGAGCCTGATTTTTTATGCTGTCTGGTGAGTAGATCCCCTTAAGGGGACATTGGCACGGGAGACGCTTGACGGGTGGATTGTGCACGAGTGGTCTCACTAACGGCGGACAGTTGAATATTTATTTAGGAACACCTATCACACTGAACTTTGGCACATCTCTTGAGATTTTTTTTACTTTTATGTACCAATATACATGAAAAGGAGTTGTCAAATCCAGGACTTTAGTGACAACTAGCGCTGCTGTATGATTTGATAGAGATTACATGTGATCATATCAATTTATATTTTTTTATATATAATTTGTTTTTATTTGAAGCGGCTACTTAATCAATGTTCAAAGTTTGATAATATTGATTTATAGCTACACTGTTGTGAATACCTTGAGCCCCATAGTGCCGAGATAGTGGAATTAGGCCATATTTTTCACTTTTTTTGTGCGTATATTTTTTACTTTTTGCTATAATAAATATCCCCCAAAAATATATATATATGAAAAAAACTAATTGTTGTTTCTATCTAAGATAATTAAGGATGTGTGTACATGTATATTTAAAGTGATTGTAAAGTCTCATTTGTTTTCTATGGATTTGCACAGAGCAGCTCAGATCCTTCTCTTCTCAGGTCCCTCTTCTGTGCTCCTAGCCCCTCCCTCCTGTTGAGTGCCCCCACAGCAAGCAGCTTTCTATAGAGGCAACCAAATGGAGTTTTAGTTCCATGTGTCAATTCAGACATGGAGCTGTGTTTCGGCCCTGCCCTATCTCTCTTCTAAATGGCTAACCAAATTTGTTTGAGCCCAACCAATGACAAGGAGGCAGCAAAAATGGCCGCAACAGGCTGCATTCACTCCTGGTAAAAAACTGAATACTGGAAATAAATAAATAAAGTTAGCTATACAAGCTGATTGGCTGTAAACTCTTCCAGACAGTCATACATTTAAATACGAGTGTGTCATTATGAATATTGAGTGTTCAGCTTAATATGTATTTCTATTGTTTAAAATTATAATTAATGATAATCTATGGGTTATGTTAAGAATTGAATATGCTTTTCTTGAAGTGCACAGGTGTATTGTTAAGGCAAATAACAGAACTGCCAGCTTCCAGATATGAATGAACACATATCACATAATTGCTTCTTTTGTGAATAGAATGATCACACAGGTGAATTGAAATTACAATGAGACGCCAACATTTATTACTTTATTTTAAATCATTATAATGACACATTTATTAGTCCAAATTATGTGTAATAATGATGAAAAAAATAACACAAAAATCCAACATTAAAACTGCAACAATACTTTGTCAAAATAGTGATAGTCAAATACAAAATCTCAACTCTCCTGCTCCTGTAAGGTTCAACACGCATGTGTGATTGACTATAATAAAGTGCATGTGCAAAGACCTAGATGGGTAAACGTATGCATGTGAGTATCCTTACTACACTGATGATCCAGAAGGGGAGGTTGAGACCTTAGTACATCAGGCCCTAAAAGTCTTCTTTTTGAACCTTTTTTTTTTTTTTAAACTTTCACATATTCATCCATTATCATTACTGATTATTATATTCTACATAGCTGTCTTTAACCCCCCTGGCGGTATTCCCGAGTTTGGCTCGGGGTGGAATTTTAGAAGCAAAAGCGGTAACCCAGAGCCAGACTCGGGATCGCCTCGCAGTGTCCACAGGCAGGGAGTTACTTACCTTGTCCCTGGATCCTGCGATGCCTCCCTGCTGTGTGATCGAGCGGTGTCCTCACTCGATTCACACAGTGCCTGTGTGCCGCCGAGCTCCGTTCCCTGCGACGTTACGACGCACAGGGGCGGAGATCGGCGCCAAATTCAAAAAGTAAATAAACACAATACATACAGTATACTGTAATCTTATAGATTACAGTACTGTATGTAAAAAATACACACCCCCTTTGTCCCTAGTGGTCTGCCCAGTGTCCTGCGTTCACTTTTATATAATAAAAACTGTTCTTTCAGACTGGAAATTGTAGATTGTCCATAGCAACCAAAAAGTGTCCCTTTATGTCAAAAGTGGTTTTAGACCAGCTAGAAAACAGCGATAATAAATTAAAATAACTTGCAGAATTGAGCGATAGCGATTTGTGGGGAAATTCGCCATAAAAAAAAAAAAAAGTAATGAGAGTGACAATTCTGCAACTGAGCAAATTTCAGTGTTTTTAATTTGATTACATTATTGAATAATTTTTATTATAATTACATTATTATTTGTTATAATTAATAATATATAATTTATGATTTTGTTTTTCAAACTTTCTCATACCCGAGATGTCTACTAGGCTCTTGTTTGGACAGATTTAAGTGAGTTATTCCTAAGAATTACAAGCTTACAATACAAAACGCCAAATTTCCATGCAAAATAATGGTACCGCTTTCAGCACCTAAAAATCTGACATAATCATACCGTCAGGGAGGTTAAGGTATACAGTCATTTTAACACATCAATAAGAGGATTTTCCTGTGAGAATCTTATACACATTTTACAATTCGAATACAATAAAAAATAAAAAAATAAGCTTTTAGAATAAGCATGAACAATGTTTTATCTTTGGAGCACAAAAAATATATATATATTGTTTAAAGGATTTAAAAAGAAGAAAAAAATTATCTATTCTGATATGTGTTCCAATTTTAATTAAAATTATAATTAACTAAAAACCATATTGTTATTGCTTATTTTTTCAAGCTTTTATGGAAATGTATCCAAATATTACACTTTGAAAAAGTATATGATAGCTAGCATAGAGAGAGACATAAAAGAAGCAAAGGAAATACACTGCAGCATGCTCAAACATAAAGGGTTAAAAATTGGAAGTTTAAACCTATTATTTTTTTTACATTTTTATGTATATGTTTGTCTTACATTATCTGTGAATATACTGCAAAATAAGTAATGTTTCTATTATTGGATAATAAATAATTTGCTTGGCTAAGTTATTAGCTATTTTCAGGCCAATTGTGCTAGAAAATATTATGGATTTCTATAAGAAAGGAAGAAAGAGAGAAATATAGAAAGAAAGAGAGAAAGAAAGAAATATTTATAGGAAAAAAGAGAAAAGGACAGAGAGATAGAAAAAAGAGAGAGAATGAAAAAAGAAAAAAAATAGAGAGAAAGAAAGAAAGGCAGAAAGAGAAAAAGAGAAAGAGAAAAAGAGAGAGAAAGAGAGAAAAAGAAAAGAGAAAAAGAAAGAGAAGAAAAGAGAAAGAAAGAGAAAAAGAGAGAGAAAGAAAAAGAGAGAGAAAGAGCGAAAAAGAAAGAGAGAAAGGGAAAAAGAGAAAAAGAGAGAGAAAGAAAATGAAAGAAAGAGAGAAAGAGAAAAATAAATGTCCATAACTTCTTATGTGTGTGTGTCTATATATAGATATATACACACATAAAAGTCTAGTTGTGCCACAGACACAGCAATATTTTAAGCAGAATTGTTATGATCAGTATGAATGGATTGTGTTAAATGATCAATGCTCACTTACAGAAGATTTAAAGAACAGATTAAGGTTAAGTTTTATAGGTGTTACACTTTTAATAGCAATGATTTTTGTCTTTTAAAATTAAAATGTACAAATAAGCTGGTGTCAAAACCTAGGTGATCCTTCATTTCCAGCACATTGAGCAAGCTCACATCAGCAGCAGACAGCAGTTAATGTATGCGTCTGGCTCAGTCTGGTCTACCCGCCAGGAATTCATCGAATTGTTAACATCCCTCCTTTTTTGTATGCACTGCACATGATTCTCTTCCTCGCCCTCCCCCCTCCTCCCCTGCCATTCTACAGCTGAGGGTTTATAGCGCTACCATGATATGATTACCTACAATCACATATTTTCGGAGAGATAAAAATATTATAGCAGATAAACTGAAAAATCTGTAAAAACTACAACTACATTTTTATTTAAAAAAAAATTATATTTATTTAAGTATCAGGCTTAAACCATTATACAGAAAAAAAAATCACAATGACAATAATTACTCTTTTTTTTTTTTTTGTTAAAACCAATAATTGTTAATATACTATTTGATAAAATAACGTAATTGAAGATTTATAAACATATATTGTAATCAGTATAAATAAGAGCAACATAAATGAAGTACTTGATGAGAATTAATCCTATCTCTAAATAGCCATAAGGCTTAATAAAATTCGATTAGATGTTATTAACAATAAATTAATTAAATCACTTAAATATAATTAGCTGTATTATTAAACAATGTGTACTGTAGGGTTGCATAAAAAATGCATCTTTGTAATGAAATATGAATTGTTCATAAACTGCTATGATATATATATATATATATATATATATATATATATATACATATATATATATATATATATATATATATGTGTCACTGCCTCATATAAAGTCCCAATAAATTCTCTCCTCTTAAATTAATATATACATTTAATGTTTTGGGCGCCTAGACTTGTAAGGCAGACAGTTTCATTTTTTAAATCTTAAAGTCTTAAACCTTCCAAGCACCAGAGTATTAACACAGTATTATTCTTAAATGCATTAATCTTTGTCTTATTGTGTTGCTGTGAATTTTTTCGAACTATAGATATATAATCATGATTCTTAAAATGGAAAAAATTATATATAAATAGATATATATATTTATAAATAAACACACAAACATGTGTGTGTGTATCATATAGCTTCTAGTATATCTTTAAAAAGCAAATCTTGTCTACATTTTTCAATCAATGTCACTGTACAAATAAGAAAATAACAGGGCCACACAACAACAAACGTTATACATTTTTAATGCTATTTACAGAATATGTATTGTAACACAAAGTAACTAATCATCATGAGCATACAATAAATATATCATAAAAAACAACATATTTTCAAATAATAAAAAAGCATTAATAATGCAAGCATCACATTTCTCTGTAATAATCCCAATGTATATGAATTCACACAAAGACAACAAACACAGGTAAATGACAATATCCTGTCGCCCTCCCCTCAACATCTTCCCAAAAGAAAGAACATTTAAAAAAGAAATGAATTGCTGCAGCCACAAGTTACAGAAGTCATGCTTTCAATACCACAGGTACACAATCAATACAGTCCAGAGTTGCTGGTTCCCCTCCGCCTAGGTCCCAAGAGCCAAACTTGTGATCAATACTAAAAAATCCTCACAAGTTAGGGTCTCAGGGACTAGGAAAAGTCCGATATCATTCCGCTGTGTTCGTCCTTCAAAATCGCAAGAGGGTCTGTTCGTTTTTTTCCGAGTGTGAACAATTTCAGCAATTAAAACATTTTGGCAAATACAACATGACGGTAAATGTATTTCGGTGTACATCAGATGTGCTAGATTAAAAGAGAGAGGATGGCTTCAAAACATTCACAGTACATTGAGCATCGTTTTCCTAATAAGCCTCAGTATCACTCAGGGACCAAGCAATACATTGCTGCCTAATTTGGTATCCTGTTGCTTACTTGGGCCCTAGGAAAAAGACTGCTTTAAATATATTTCCACAAGTAGAAAAAAAAAAATAACGGAAAACTGTATTTTTATCTAACTTATTTAAAGGTGTTGAGCTCAAAGTCCTTTCCTAAACGTTAACTGGTGAAACCAGGAGCCAGTGTGCACACGTTTTTAATGCTGTTGATATAGGATGAGAACAACGAACAATGTGAAAAAAAAAAATTCTATCACCAGGGGGCTTTCGCTGGTTTTGCATTAAAGAGGTACACCAGAAATCCCAGAAAATTCATAGGACAGACCTATGTCACAGAAGCAAAACATCTTTTCCATTGAAAGTGATTTCCTTGTTCTTTTCTTCGAAAAAACGAAAAATAAAAAAAAAAAGAAAGAAAAAAAAATGGCCCAGGTAAGGTCTCGTTGCCTGAAGCAATAATAATAATAATAATAAAAAAATAAGGATATAGTAGAATCCAATCTATAAAATCTTCATCTTTCCAAGATATTTCTGCTGTAAAAGAGAATACAGTAAAATAAAAAGAGTTAGTCATAGGACAGAGGTATACTGACAATGCTTTCAATTGACATCAGTTAAAACAAGGAACAGCACACAGAAATCAACCTGCAATGAAAAAAGCTGGTGTTGCACCTAATTTTTCGAATAGTGGAATCCATACAAAGCTTTTTTTTTTTTTGGGTCGCTTAAAATGCTGCAGCTATTAACATTTCCTCAAAAGGCAAAAGAAACCGTCTCAAATAAGTAGCCTTTATCCAGTTATCAAGCCATTTCGTCTCTTATCTTAAAATGATTTTACATGCAATATTTGAACACAGGCTATGGACGAACAATTAGCATGAAAAATCTGTGCCCTCTGCAGATTCGGCATTAACATAATTACATCCCCCCCGCCCCCCCCCATGGCAGAGACCCATCCTCCTGTGAGAATACATCTGATGCTCCAAAGATTGAAATCAGTCAGGTTTTTGAGGCTGGGAGACATACCTGAGCTTCTCACTCCCAGGCTTGGCTTTTACCTTCCCTCCACGCACGCAGACACGCAGACAGACAGACACACACTTGCAGACACGCACAGACACACACACACACAGAAAAAAAAAAAAAAAGCAAGGCGAAGCGTTGGATGCTGACTCAGAACAGTTGTGTTTGGAGGGGGTGCAATCGGCTGGTGTTTTCTCTGCACTCATCATTAACATTAACTCAGTCTCTTGTATCCACCCTTTCCTCGACCTGCAGAAATGCAGCATTTGCATGATGCTGGCATCTCAGCCCTTCCAGGTCAGACGTCTCTGGGTGGAACACACACACACAATACAAAATCTAAGCCTTCTGATCTTCCAGCCGCGTTCTCCTCTTAGGGTGCTACCTTCCCACTTCCGCTTATTTGACATCTTTTCGGGATTAAAAAAAAAATGCCCAGTGTTGAATAAAACGGCTTGCCAAATGGTCCTTCCTGCACCTCTTTAAAAAAAAAAAAAAGCCTGTTAGTCCCCACCCTTCTTTTACACCCCCCCCCTCCAAAAAAAATCAATACGTAAGATCTCCCAAAGCAGTGGTGGAAATAGGCTGTGACATACAGACTTTCATCCTCAGTTCTCAGGCTGAAGAATAGCAAGTGATCCAGCCATGCACGTGACGTGGTGAGACATAATGCCAGCAATTCTTTTACAGTCTTAAGAGTTTATTCTACGCCTTTGCAGGTCCTCACCCTCCTCACTGAGCAAATGCTTGTGGAAACAATGCTTGCCTATAGTCCGGCTGCCAAACAATGCAATGATCAAGCATTTTATCACTGCACCGTCAAGAAATCAAACTTGCTGCTTTCAATAACACTAGAGCTTTGGGCAACGGAGCGGCTATTTTCTTCCTTCAGATCTACCTCACTGATGAGGCTTGTTTTTCTTTTTTTTTGGCAGTTTCCAGCGCCTAAAAAAGCGGCTTGTGATCAATATAAGGGAGGACAATAGTTTAAAACCTGACAGGGTGACAGCAAAGTAAATGGATCTTTGCAGACACACATTGATGTTAGGCACCCAGGATTTTTCATTAGCGTTCATATAAATAAAACATTAGTGCATGTAGATGCTTGAACGCTGTAGCATTGCTTTGCTCCAGCTGATATCCTGCTACATCTCTGCACATGAATCTTCTTTGTTCTAGGAATCCATGACACACCTAGATCCCTACAGAGCTGGAGTTAAAAGCTTTTCCTCTAGACACTGCTCCTCTGTTCACTTGGAATATTAGGAACAAAGAGACAGCTACACAAGCACCGACTAGAACCCACTGCCGTCTCTTGGTAAACAAAAGTCAAGTTTAAAATCCCAGCATGCACTGCAACATGCAGTACTTCCGTAAGTAACCTACCGGTGTAATAATACAATTCACAATAATAATAAATGGCAACAATACATACAAATTTTAGGAAAAAGTTTCTTTGTGACAAATAAAAAAAGTTACAACATTTGTAGACTAATTATAACAAAAAAATAATAATTGAGTGAAATTGTAAAAACATACAAAGTCAAACACATACATAAATCACACAGACAAGCATGCATGCTGCAAATTATTCATCGTCAATACGGTGAGACGGACGTCAAGCTCAGTTTAATGATATACGTACATTAGACAGCCTTCACTTCTTAATGTCCTTGTGCTGGAACTCACCCTTGCTCCAGTATCCCTTCCTTTGTGCCTCTTTTGCCCCTGTCTACTTTTACCCACAATGCCCTGGTTAAATAAATGTCATGACCTCGCTACAGCTATCAGACGTGAATTAAAAAAAAAAGAAAAAAAAAGAAAGTCAGACACTGTTTAAAAAAATTGAACATGCGCTCTCAACGAAACTGCCTCCTGGTACAGGTTTGTGGGCGGCCTCTTAGAGGAGCTGTCTCCTGCTCCACCAATCAGGGAATGGCAATGCAAATGTTAGACATGTTGTACGCCAGCCGAATGTCTGGCATTGTACACAGTGCAAAGCAATGGTTAAACAATGTATAGATAACCTAAATGTTTTTTTTTTTGAGCCAACAAAACCTTTTAAAGCAACAAAGCACGCCCTGGGTGATAGATGTCCAAATCCATAATGAGGAGCAAAAAAAAAATCGAGAAAGTATACTGTATTTTTAAACAAAGCATTGTCACGGAAACATCAGAGATATTAAAAAGAAGCCTCTTTTAGGGCCAGGGGACTTGGCGGACCTGACTCAATCAATAATTGTCTGCTGAGAGATGCTGTAATCTATCAAGTCAATTACCTTTGCTAGCATACATCTGATCTGATTGTCTTCTAGTAACATTAACCCTTGAATGATTTTCTTTTTTTATTCTCACAGCATGAGTAAGGAAGCTAGGATAGCAAAGATGCTATGGGTTGTGGCTGTGTTATAGAACTACTATAACCTGAAGATAAGATACAATATTGCTGTGGTATACAGATACGAGTCATTGGTACTATACAAAATGTGATTAGCCTTAAGAAATTTGTATGGTATCAAGATATTAACTGTAACATTATAATACAGAAAGTATAAATACATTGCAAAGTGATAAAGCAGTGTTAACAGGTCAACGATGCTTTGTTAGGCCTCTTGCACACACTGCTACCTGTGCTTTTTCAGACATACCGACATTTTTTTATTTAATTTTTTACTTATCTAAATGCAGCCAATTGTTTTCAAGGTGCCTGTACACACAGGCACATAAAAATGCATTTCGTATTGATCAATATATAAAAAAATAAAAAAAAATGCTTGATTAGTATTTTTGTGTGTACTGTATACCCATAAATATGCAACAAATACGGTCTACACTTCCTGCTTGTGTATGCATGCTTGCAAATAAACAGAGGTGATATTTAGTCCATCCTCATGTTTTTTCTGCCTTGTACTGATTCTCTTATATAAGTACAGTGTGCAAGAGTCCATTAAAATAAATGAAATGATCAGTGTTTATATATACATACAGAAAAACCTTGGATTTCGAGCATTATGCCACACAAAGGTGATCAGAAATTCCGATAGGGAAAGTCCGATGTGTATGCTCCATCGGACTTTTGCTGTCGGAATTTCCACGAACAAAAGATTGAGAGCAGGTTCTCTATTTTGTCTGTATGTAATTCCGATGTGCAAAAAAACACATATGCTCAGAATCAACCAGAAGAGCTGAACTGCCTATTGAACTCCATTGATCTCAGCTTGTACGTCTTGTACGTGACCGCGTTCATGACGGTCGGAATTTCTGACAAGGTTTGTGTGACCGTGTGTATGCAACACAAGTTTGAGCCAACATTGCGTCAGAAAAAATCCACGGTTTTCTTGTTGGAATTTCCGATCGTCTGTACGCGGCATAACTTTTTCCAGAAAACATGCTTGTAATCCAAAGCACTTGTATATCAAAGCAAATTTCCCCATAAGAAATAATGGAACCTCAGATGATTCGTTCCACAACCATTTATTCATTAGTCCTTCAGTCTAGAGTCCATATAAAAAGATTATAGCAATGTGATGGGTTGTATAACTATAAAATGTCCATCCACAAATGGAAGCCTCCACAAGGGGATTAAAAGCAAAATCCAGCAGGAGCTACAGAGTATAAAAGAGAAGAGAGCTGCCTCTAAGTGTAGCAATATGGTTACATCTAATGAAGGTACAACATTTAGCAAATCACATGGTTGATGATTAAACAGGCACATCTAAGTATGCAGGGATCCGGGGTAAAGCGATCCACATAGACCGTCCTCCTCACCTCCGGCTCTCACTGCTGTCATTCTGCAATCGTGTCCGGGAAGACTACCCTGCAGTAGAGAGATTGAACTGCTTGGAAGGGACGACGTCTATGGCGGTGAGGAGGACAATCTATTTAGGACAGCCTCGGATGCCTGTATACTTAGATGTGCCTTTTTTAATCATCAACCATGTGAGTTGCTAAATGTTGTACCTTCATTAAATGTAACCATATTGCTACACTTAGAGGGGCCTCTTCTCTTTTATACTCTGTAGCTCCTGCTGGATTTTGTCCAACAGCATGTTTTAAAACTTTGGTACGCTGGAAAACGATCCGATAGGCCGTACACACGATCGAACATGTCCGCTGAAACTGGTCTGCGGACCAGTTTCAGCGGACATGTTCGGTCGTGTGTATGCAGCCTAGGATACAAACAAGATATAGTGGAACTATAGGATACAGATAAGATAGGAAATAGAGGTGATATTTTAGAACTATAGGATACAAAGATATTATAGTAAAACTCAAGCATACCAAATTGATATAGCAGAACTATAGGATACAGAGGCATAAATCCCAACTGACCCTGATTGGGAACAAAGTCCATCTGTCCCTTTTTTTCTCCTTGTGTGTCCTATATATATATAGTTATATAAAAAATGCAATTTTTATCTTTTTAAACTGTGTTTCCTAGTGCTAAACCATTCATCCAATTTCTAAATTGCTGCATTTGTACATTTCAAAGGCCAGTATAAAGTGATAGTAGTGTTAATAAAATGTGGGGGTTTAACTAATATATATATTTTTTTTATAAATCTCCTTTAAGAGGGCATGGCATGGGGTGTGTCCTATGCCTACATACTTTTGCTAATAGGTGTCCCTCGTTCCCATCTCAAAAAGTTGGGAGGTATGCAGAGGTGATGTAGTAGAACTATAGGATACAGATGTAATATAGTAGAAATACAGAATACAGCAGTGATATAGTACTGTAGAATTATAGGCTATAGAGGTGATAGTGTAAGACTGTAGGATAGGGAGGAGATATCGGAGAAACATAGGATATAGAGGTAATATAGTAAAAAATATAGGATGCAGAGATGATATCGTAAAACTATAGGATACAGAGGTGATATCGGGAAACTACAGGATACAGAGCTATAAAGCCCTGTACACACGATCGAATATTCGATGGATTTTTTCATCGGATATCCGATGAAGCTGATTTTCATCAGTCTTGCCTACACACCATCGGTCAAAAATCAGACTGTGTCCAACGCGGTGACGTAAAACACTACGACGTGCTAAGAAAAATTAAGTTCAATGCTTCCGAGCATGCGTCGACTTGATTCTAAGCATGTGTGGATTTTTGACCGATGGACTTCCACACAGACAAATTCGTTTGTTTTCTATGGTTTTTCTTTATCCATAGGAACATTTTAAAACATGTTCTATTTTTTTTCACAGATGGAAAACAAACCAATGGGGCCCACACACGATCGGTTTGTCTGTTTTCATCAGACAAACCGATCGTGTGTACAGGGCTTTACAGTATAGCAGAAATACAGGGTACATAGGTGATATAGTGGGACTATAGAATACAGAGGAAATACAGTATATTAGAATTATAGGGCCAGATTCAGGTAGATTGGAGCATCTTTAATCTGGAGTAACGTTTCTCATTTACGTTACTCTGCCGAAACTTTAGGAGCAAGTGCTGTTATTCATGAAGCACTTGCTCCTAAAGTTGCGGCAGCATAGCGAAAATGAGCTGGAGTATTTCAAATTGGGCGGGTACGGGGCGTGTATTATTTAAACTAGGCGCGATCCCGCGGCAAACGTACTGCGCATGCGTCGACTGTCAATGCATCCCAGTGCGCATGCTCCAAATTCTGTCAGTGAACGTCAATGACGTCAAATCCCCATTCATGGACGTTTTACGCAAGCGACGCAAATTATTTTTTTTTCGACGCGATGACGACGTCTATACTTAACATAGGATACTCCACTAGGGGGCTGCTTTATCTTTACGCCGTGTATTGCTTACGGAAACGTCGGAAAGTCACTGCGTCGCGCCCGAATACGATCGTGAATTGCCGATTCCCGCTGATTAACATATTTTCGGCGTTAATCAGCGGGAACGCCCCCAGCGCCATTTTTTAAATTGCAGTTGCGATGCGACGGCGAAATTCAATTACGTCGCTCGTATCGGAACTCCAACCCGGCGTTTCTTGTTTTCTGACTAAAGAAAACAGAAACGCCGGCTCAAAGTGAGAGTTAGGCTGGAGTATCACTGATACTCCAGCCTAACTTTACCTGAATCTGGCCCATAGTATACAGGGGTTATATATAAGAAATATAGAATACAAAGGTGATATAGTTAAAAATATAGGATACAGAGGTGATATTGTATGTACAGGAAGCCAAAGTTGGGTTCAAGACAGCAGTTATAGTTCCATGGGGTATGCCAGGTGGAGAGAAAAATTATTTTTCTGGATGGTAAGTCCTCATTTGGAACCCAAAACTCAGAGGTTCGGAGAGAACTTTGGGATGGGAAAGAACCTCCAAACCTTGATTACAAGGACCTGAATGGGTTAACATGTCTGCACGGGAATCCAGAAAGAGAAGATGAAACAACCAGTCACCTGTCTGTAAAAGAGGAGTGTGAGCATGAGTGTGGCTGAGACATAGCTGCTGAACTATGAAGACCTCTTCTTTAATTTGGCGTTTTATACTGTAGGCCTGTAATTCTTAGGAATAACTCACTTAAGTCTGACCAAACAAGAGTCTAATAGGCATCCCGGGTATGACATTTTTTTTAAAAACAAAATTATAAATTATAATATAATAAATAATTATAACAAATAATAATATAATTATAATAAAAAATATTCAATAATGTAATCAAATCAAAAACACTGAAATTTGCTCAGTTGCAGAATTGTCAGAGTCATTATTTTATTTTTTATGACGAATTTCCCCACAAATCGCTATCGCTCAATTCTGCAAGTGATTCTGATTTATTATCGCTGTTTTCTAGCTGCTCTAAAACCATTTTTGACATAAAGGGACACTTTTGGTTGCTATGGGCAATCTACAGTTTGCAGGGAGAAAGAACAGTTTTTATTATGTAAAAGTACATGTAGGGCACTGGGCAGACCACTAGGGACAAGGGGGGTATGTATTTTTTACATACAGTACTGTAATCTATAAGATTACAGTATACTGTATGTAATGTGTTTGTTTACATTTTTGAATATGGCACCGTTCTCTGCCCCCGTGCGTCGTAACGTCGCATGGAACGGAGCTCGGCGGCACACAGAGGCACTGTGTGAATCGAGCGAGCACCCGCTCGCTCACACAGTGTGGATGCATCGCTGGATCCAGGAACAAGGTAAGTAAACACTGCCTGTGGATTCAGCGAGGCGAGCCCGAGTCGGACTCAGGGTTACCGATCGCAGCATAAAAATGTAACCCCGAGTCGGACTCGGGAATACCGCCAGGGGGGTTAAAGAACTTTTGGATACAGAGGTGATATAGTAGAACTATAGAATACAGAGGTGATATATTAGAACTATTATTTTTATTATACATGATTTATATAGCAAATAAAATAAGCAAAATGTTGTGCTGCCATTATTGTGATAATGAAAATCAACATGCAAATAAAACAGATATTTTTCATTATTTGCATATTGATTTTCATTATCACAATAACGACAGCGCAACATTTTGCTTATTTTATTTGTTTTATGGTGTGTACATACATATAAGTGCAGCTGTTTGGTCATATATTTATATCCATTGAGTGCAGACTTGTATCCTTTATACAGGATTTATATAGCACCAACAGTTTATGTAACGCTTTACAACATAAGGGCAGTACAATTACATTACAGATTACATTACAGTTTAACCGCTTGCCGACCGGCTCATGCACTTATACGTCGGCAGAATGGCACAGCTGCGCAAAGCAACATATATATACGTTGCTTTGAATTTCGCACCGTGTGGGCAAAAGCTCCGTGACCGTGCCCACGGGACCCGCGGACTCAATATCTGCTAGTGTCCTGCGATCATGTCACGGAGCTGCAGAACTGGGGGATGCCTGTGTAAAAAAGTAATTTTTATGTTCTGCCTAGTGACAGGACACTGATTGACTGCTCCCTGTCATCAGGAGCAGTGACCAGTGTCGTGTCACTGGTAGCCCAGCCCCCACACAGTTAGAATCACTCCCTAGGACACACTTAACCCCACACTTAGCCTCTTCCTCGCCCCCTAGTGGTTAACCCCTTGCCTACCAGTATTATTTACACAGTAATCAGTGCATTCTTATAGCACTGATAGAAGGACAATGGTAGCAAAATAGCGTCAAAAGTGTCCAATGTGTCCGCCATAATGTCGCAGTCATGATATAAAAATTGCCGATTGCCACCATTACTATTAAAAAAAAAATATAATAAAAATTCTTATAAAACTATCCCCTATTTTGTAGATGCTATAACTTTTGCGCAAACCAATCAATATACGCTTTTTGCAATTTTTTTACCAATAATATGTATAAGAGTACATATTGACTTAAGCTGTGGATTTTTTTATATATATATATATATATATATATATTATATATATATATATATATATATATATATATATATATATATATATATATATTTTTTTTTTTTTTTTTTGGGGGCATATTAATTATAGTAAAAAGTAAAAAAAAATATTATTTTTTTCAAAATTGTCGCTATTTTTTTGTTTATAGCACAAAAAATAAAAACCACAAAGGTGATCAAATACCACCAAAATAAATCTCTATTTGTGGGAAAAAAAGGACGTCAATTTTGTTTGGGTATCACGTCGCACGGTTGTCATTGTTAAAGCAACGCAGTGCCGAATCGCAAAAAATGGCCTGATCATTCAGCAGTCAATTCTTCCGGGGCTGAAGTGGTTAATAAAGTAGGAATCAGAGGGCCCTATTGGATATAGAGGTAATACAGTATAATAGGACTATTAGACATGGAGGTGATATTGGAAACCTAAAGGGTACAGCGGTGATATAGTAGAACTGTAAGATACAGAAGTGATGTAGTAGAATTATAGGATACAGAAGTGATGTAGTAGAATTATAGGATACAGAAGTGATATAGTAGAAGTATAAGATACAGAAGTGATGTAGTAGAAGTATAAGATACAGAAGTGATATGGTAGAATTATAGGACACAGAAGTGATATAGTAGAACTGTAAGATACAGAAGTGATGTAGTAGAATTATAGGATGCAGAAGTGATGTAGTAGAAGTATAAGATACAGAAGTGAGATAGTAGAACTGTAAGATACAGAAGTGATGTAGTAGAATTATAGGATACAGAAGAGATATAGTATAATTATAGGATACAAAAGTGATATAGTAGAAATATAGGATACAGAAGTGATATAGAAGTATAAGATACAGAAGTGATATCGTGGAATTATAGGATACAGAAGTGATGTAGTAGAAGTATAAGATACAGAAGTGATATAGTGGAATTATAGGATACAGAAGTGATGTAGTAGAAGTATAAGATACAGAAGTGATATAGTGGAATTATAGGATACAGAAGTGATGTAGTAGAAGTATAAGATACAGAAGTGATATAGTGGAATTATAGGATACAGAAGTGATGTAGTAGAAATATAGGATACAGAAGTGATGTAGTAGAAGTATAAGATACAGAAGTGATATAGTGGAATTATAGGATACAGAAGTGATGTAGTAGAAATATAGGATACAGAAGTGATGTAGTAGAAGTATAAGATACAGAAGTGATATAGTGGAATTATAGGATACAGAAGTGATGTAGTAGAAGTATAAGATACAGAAGTGATATAGTAGAATTATAGGATACAGAAGTGATATAGTAGAAGTATAAGATACAGAAGTGATATAGTAGAATTATAGGATACAGAAGTGATATAGTAGAATTATAGGATACAGAAGTGATAAAGTAGAAGTATACGATACAGAAGTGATATAGTAGAAGTTTAAGATACAGAAGTGATGTAGTAGAATTATAGGATACAGGAATGATATAGTAGAATTATAGGATACAGACGTGATGCAGTAGAAGTATAAGATACAAAAGTGATATAGTATAATTATAGGATACAGAAGTGATATAGTAGAATTATAGGATACAGAAGTGATATAGTATAATTATAGGATACAAAAGTGATATAGTAGAATTATAGGATACAAAAGTGATATAGAAGTATAAGATACAGAAGTGATATAGTGGAATTATAGGATACAGAAGTGATGTAGTAGAATTATAGGATACAGACGTGATGCAGTGGAATTATAGGATACAGACGTGATATAGAAGTATAAGATACAGAAGTAATATAGTGGAATTATAGGATACAGAAGTGATATAGTAGAAGTATAAGATACAGAAGTAATATAGTAGAACTGTAAGATACAGAAGTGATGTAGTAAAATTATAGGATACAAAGGTGATATAGTAGAATTATAGGATACAGACGTGATGCAGTAGATTTATAGGATACAGAAGTGATATAGTAGAATTATAGGATACAGACGTGATATAGAAGTATAAGATACAGAAGTGATATAGTGGAATTATAGGATACAGAAGTGATATAGTAGAAGTATAAGATACAGAAGTAATATAGTAGAACTGTAAGATACAGAAGTGATGTAGTAAAATTATAGGATACAGAGGTGATACAATGTTACTATGCAATACAAACATGTTGCAAAGTTACTACAAAATATAGAGGTGATACAATGTTACCATGACATATAGGGATGATACAAAGGAGATAAGGTGTTAAACTGGCCATACAGTAGATGGATAGAAATGTGTCCGGTTCAGTGGGGGCCAACTCAATTTCAATCCATCTATAGTAATTTCCTGCTCAACAAAAGTCTATCTTATGATCTAGGCTTCTCTGCTGTCAGAAAACACTAGCATAGAGGGGAGGATTCCTCCATCCACCTCATTTGTGTGGATGGGAGAATCTGTTCTTTTTTTTTTTCAGATCAGATCGATGGCTGATTGAAAAAAAAAACTTACATCTGTGTGCAGCATTACAACAAGATAAAGGATGTTGCCTACAAAGATACAGTGATGATGCTTACAGTACATGGTTGCTATGACAAACATATACATGTAGTGATAAAATACAGTGATACTGTGAGATACAGAGGTGACACAAGGATACGATAACACACAGTGGTGAGATAACACCACTTGAGCCCCGTTCTGTAGACGAAAGACGTCCACAGCGCGGCTCTCAACTGCCGGGTGGATGTCCCTGGACGTCCTTTTATGCATTCCCGCGCGCCCGGCACATCGCCGAGATGCCGATGCACATGCCTGGCGGTCGCGATGTCCGCTCGGTACCCGTGATCGGCGGTGACAGCAGGGACGTGGAGCTCTGTGTGTAAACACAGAGCTCTACATCCTGTCAGGGAGAGAGGAGACCGATGCTGTGTCCCTTGTACATAGGGACACAGTATCAGTCACCTCCCCCAGTCAGTCCCCTTCCACACACAGTTAGAACACACCAAGGGAATACATTTAATACCTTCCTCACCCCCTAGTGTTAACCCCTTCCCTGCCAGTCACATTTATACAGTAATTAGTGCATTTTTATTTTGAATGGTCCCAAAATTGTGTCAAAAGTGTCCGATATGTCTGCCACAATATCGCAGGTCTGACAAAAAAAATCGCAGATTGCCGCCATTACTAGTAAAGAAAAAAATCTATCCCCTATTTTGTAGGCGCTATAACTGTTGCGCAAACCAAACCAATCAATATACGCTTATTGCGATTTTTTTAACAAAAATATGTAGAATATGTAGAAGAATACGTATCGGCCTAAAACGAGGAAAAAAATATATATATTTTTTTTTAAATATTGGGATATTATTATAACAAAAAGTTAAAAATATTGGGCCAGATTCAGATACACTTAATATTGCGCTGCGTAATCGAAATACACTACGCTGCCGTATTTTACCAGGCTCTACACCGAATTCTGGTAGATTTTTGCCCGTACGCTACGGCGGCGTAGTCTATTTCTCGCCGCGTAATCGAAATACGCGATTAGGGGGCGTGATGCATTTAAATTAAGCGCGTCCCCGCGGCGATCGAACTGCGCATGCTCCGTTCAGAAATTTCCCGCCGTGCATTGCGCGAAATCACGTCGTTACGTCATTCGTTGTTTGAGTAGCGTCGTTTACGAACATTCCTATTCCTGGACGACTTACGTAAAAAATAATAAAAGACGTCGGAAAACGTAGAAATTCGACGCGGGAACGACGGCCATACTTAACATGGGCTGTCTAATATTAGACCAGCAAAAAGCTGGTATAGTGTTACGCAAAAAAAAGATGACTAAAGGTGCCGTAAGAGATTGCGAATGAAGATCGTAATTTCGGGGATCGCCGGCAAAAGCTCATTAGCATACCCCGACGCGGAAAACCATGGGAAGTCCACCCAGTGGCCGCAATTTTATTGCAGCGTAGATCCGAAGGCGTAAGAACACGTAATCCAGTCGAATTGAAGCCCGCAGCCGTCTATTCATGGTTTGAGGTTTCCGACTAGCTAAAAAACGTGCGTAATTTGAAATTACTCCAGTCTAACACCAGTTAGACAGGCGTAATGGCTCTGTGAATCTGGCCCATTGTGTTTTTTGTTTTTTTTCAAAATGTTCTGTCTTTTTTTGTTTATAGCGCAAAAAATAAAAAATAAAATCACAGAGATGATCAAATACCACCAAAAGAAAGCTCTATTTGTGGGAAAACAATGATAAACATATAATTTGGGTACAGTGTTGTATGATCGCGCAATTGTCATTCAAAATGTCAGTGCTGAAAGCTGAAAATTGGTCTGGGCAGGGAGGGGGTTTAAGTGACCAGTAATGAAGTGGTTAAACAGCGAACTATAAACATACCGATAATAACAGAATGAAGTGTTGGCAGATAGAGAACAAATGATATTTATTATGTGATAGTGATAAAGCAATCACATATAGTATATAATGGTATTACTAGAATGAAAATGCTGCCTTCTAAAAAAAACAAAAAAACAACATGGATGCCTGATGTAACTTCCTCTGTACACATTTAGACTGATTGGATAGTTGGATCAGACAGATGTCAAACTGTTAACATTAGCCACACCTACTTCTTGCTAAATCCTGCCCACTGTAGCCAAACCCAGTTCACTTCTGGGCAATTAGTTGTCTATTTGGGTGCAGCTATTAGAAATGGATTTGGATTGGCCTGGCAGAACCTAATTTACACACGACCGTTTTTCATGTCATGGAAAAAAACTATGGCCCGGATCCACAAAGGCTTTACGCCGGCGTATCTCCAGATACACCGCCGTAATTTCAAATGTGCACCGTCGCATCTTTACGCCGATCCACAAAGCAAGATACGCCGAAAAACATGGCTTCAGCCGTCCAACGTAACTTGCCTACGCCGGCGTATCGTGGGCGCCTGTCGCTGTAAGATACGCTGTTTACGTAGAGCGTATGTCCGGCGTAAAGTTACCCTTGCTATATGAGGCGCAGCCCATGTTACGGTATGGACGTCAGAACAGCCGTCGAATTTTACATCGTTTACGTAAGGCGTACGTGAATGCGCCTGGGCATAAAGTTACGATCACGTCGTATGCAGTGTTCGAGGTATCTTAGGAATTCTAGCCGGAGTAATTCGGAGCATGCGCACAGGGATACGTTCACGGACGGCGCATGCGCCGTTCGTTCGGCCATGCATCTACATAGGGTCACGCTTAAATTAGCATACAACATGCCCCCTACCTGCTTACCTTGAATTACGCCGGCTTACGCCGGCCCATATACGCTACGCCACCGTAACTTAGGATGCAAGTGCTTTGAGAATACAGCACTTGCCTCTCTAAGTTGCGGCGGCGTAGCGTAAAAAAGATACGCTACGCCGCTCTAAAGATACGCCGCCTTACGTGGATCCGGGCCTATGTTTTTCTCAACGTGATTCCTCTCAAGCCTGCCTTGCCTACACACGATCGTGAAAAAAAATGCTTGAGCAAAGCGCAGTGAACTACAACATGTGAGATGGCATTATAAAGGGGAAGTTCTATTTGAATGGCGCCACACTTCGGGCTGCTTATGCTAATTTCCCCCTCTCATAACTTGCTTCTATGCATGCACGTTTTTTTCCCCGTCGTTAAAGCGTACACACGACCGTTTTTCACATTGCCAAAAACGATGATGTGAAAAACAACGAGAAAAAATAGAGCATGTTCTACATTTTTAACGCACATTTTTCTTGTCGAGAAAAATGCGCTGGAGCCCACACACAAACGTTTTTTAAGCCCAATTTAAAAAAATTGCATTTTTCTTGTCATGAAAAACGGACATGTGTACGCGGCACTAGTGTGTGTCTAGCCTGTTCCTGATTCTGTCCAACAGTGTGAGTTCCGCTGGACTATAAATGCGTTTATATTGTAAGCTCTAATGAGCAGGCCCCTCTGGTTCCTCCTGTGTTGAATCAGAAGGAGGTACTGTCTGCCTAAATGTTGTAAAGTGTTGTGCAAACAGTTGGCGCTAAATAAATCCTGTATAATAATAATATAATAATCATGCGACACCTGTTAAATGGTAGAACTTGGCATATCACATCGCACATTTCTATAGCCACCTGACTCCTATGTGAGACCTAATATCCTTAGTTATGGCAAGGGGGACATTGTTTTATATAGACAGTAATACATACTGTAGATATATATATATATATATACAGTGCGGAAAATAAGTATTTGAACACCCTGCTATTTTGCAAGTTCTCCCACTTGGAAATCATGGAGGTATCTGAAATTGTTATCGTAGGTGCATGTCCACTGTGAGAGACATAATCAAAAAAAAAAAATCCAGAAATCACAATGTATGATTTTTTTTAACTATTTATTTGTATGATACAGCTGCAAATAAGTATTTGAACACCTGAGAAAATCAATGTTAATATTTGGTACAGTAGCCTTTGTTTGCAATTACAGAGGTCAAACGTTTCTTGTAGTTTTTCTCCAGGTTTGCACACACTGGAGGAGGGATTTTGGCCCACTCCTACACACAGATCTTCTCTAGATCAGTCAGGTTTCTGGGCTGTCGCTGAGAAACACGGAGTTGGAGCTCCCTCCAAAGATTCTCTATTGGGTTTAGGTCTGGAGACTGGCTAGGCCACGCCAGAACCTTGATATGCTTCTTACAGAGCCACTCCTTGGTTATCCTGGCTGTGTGCTTCGGGTCATTGTCATGTTCGAAGACCCAGCCTCGACCCATCTTCAAAGCTCTAACTGAGGGAAGGAGGTTGTTGCCCAAAATCTCACAATACATGGCCCCGGTCATCCTCTCCTTAATACAGAGCAGTCGCCCTGTCCCATGTGCAGAAAAACACCCCCAAAGCATGATGCTACCACCCCCATGCTTCACAGTAGGGATGGTGTTTTTGGGATGGTACTCATCATTCTTCTTCCTCCAAACACGATTAGTGGAATTATGACCAAAAAGTTCTATTTTGGTCTCATCTGACCAACTGACTTTCTCCCATGACTCCTCTGGATCATCCAAATGGTCATTGGCAAACTTAAGACGGGCCTTGACATGTGCTGGTTTAAGCAGGGGAACCTTCCGTGCCATGCATGATTTCAAACCATGACGTCTTAGTGTATTACCAACAGTAACCTTGGAAACGGTGGTCCCAGCTCTTTTCAGGTCATTGACCAGCTCCTCCCGTGTAGTCCTGGGCTGATTTCTCACCTTTCTTAGGATCATTGAGATCAGGTGAGATTTTGCATGGAGCCCCAGTCCGAGGGAGATTGACAGTCATGTTTAGCTTCTTCCATTTTCTAATGATTGCTCCAACAGTGGACCTTGTTTCACCAAGCTGCTTGGCAATTTCCCCGTAGCCCTTTCCAGCCTTGTGGAGGTGTACAATTTTGTCTCTAGTGTCTTTGGACAGCTCTTTGGTCTTGGTCATGTTAGTAGTTGGATTCTTACTGATTGTATGGGGTGGACAGGTGTCTTTATGCAGCTAATGACCTCAAACAGGTGCATCTAATTTAGGATAATAAATGGAGTGGAGGTGGACATTTTAAAGGCAGACTAATGGCCCATACACACGATCCGAATATCGGCCGGCGGATCGTACGACTTTTTTCGCTTAATAATCGCGAGTAAAATAAAACTCACGAAAATTCTCGTACGATAGAAAAAAACGATCGGAAGTTATGTCACGTGTTGTAATGTATTTGTATTGTATTGTCGGACGACGGCTGTACTGACTAAACGAAAATCGGACGATCGGACATCGGACGAGAAAATTTTTCGCGCTTGTCCGATCGAATTTAATCGGATGAACGGTCGTGATCGGCTGTCGAAAGTAGTGTACACACGATCCGAAAATCGTACGATCCATCATCGGACGATCGTTTTCGTCCGATATTCGGATCGTGTGTATGGGCCATAACAGGTCTTTGAGGGTCAGAATTCTAGCTGATAGACAGGTGTTCAAATACTTCTTTGCAGCTGTATCATACAAATAAATAGTTAAAAAATCATAAATTGTGATTTCTGGAATTTTTTTTTTTGATTATGTCTCTCACAGTGGACATGCACCTACGATGACAATTTCAGACCCCTCCATGATTTCCAAGTGGGAGAACTTGCAAAATAGCAGGGTGTTCAAATACTTATTTTCCTCACTGTATATATATATAGATTTATATATTATATTGCAAAAAAGTATTGGGACACCTGCCTTTACACACACATGAACTTTAATGGCATCCCAGTCTTAGTCCGTAGGGTTCAATATTGTGTTGGCCCATCCTTTGCAGCTATAACAGCTTCACCTCTTCTGGGAAGACTTTCCACAATGTTTAGGAGTGTGTCTATGGGAATGTTTGACCATTCTTCCAGAAGCGCATTTCTGAGGTCAGGCACTGATGTGGATGAGAAGACCCGGCTCACAGTCTCCGCTCTAATTCATCCCAAAGGTATCTGTCGGGTTGAGGTGAAGACTCTGTGCAGACCAGTCAAGTTCCTCCACCCCAAACACGCTCATCCACACTATATTGCCAAAAGTATTGGGCCATCCCTCCAAATCATTTGGTGGAGGGGGGATTATGGGGTTGGGGTTGTTTTTCAGGGGTTGGGGTTGGCACCTTAGTTCCAGTGAAGGGAATTCTGAGGCCTTGTACACACGATCAGACCGGTCTGATGAGACTGGTCTGATGGACCGTTTTCATCAGACAACTCTGAACTTGTCTGATGGTCTGATGTGTGTACACACCATCCGACCAAAATCCGATCAGACCAGAACGCGGTGACGTAGAACACAAGGACGTGATGAAAAAACGAAGTTCAATGCTTCCAAGCATGCGTCGACTTGATTCTGAGCATGCGCGGGTTTTTGGTCCGATGCTTTTGTGTACTAACCATCGAATCTGTCCGACGGACAGGTGTCCATCAGACAGGTTTTAAAGCATGTTTTAAAATTTTGGTCCGACAGATAACGGTCTGATGGGCCGTACACACCATCGAACTGGTCCAATGAAACTGGTCTACAGACCAGTTTCATCAGACCGGTCTGATCGTGTGTACAGGGCCTTAAGGTATCAGCATACCAAGACATTTTGGACAGTTTCATGCTCCCAACTTTGTGGGAATAGTTTGGGGATGACCCCTTCCTGTTCCAACATGATTGCACACCAGTGCACAAAGCAAGGTCCATAAAAACATGGATGAGCGAGTTTGGGGTTGAGAACCTTGACTGGCCTGCACAAAGTCCTGACCTCAACCCGATAGAACACCTTTGTAATGAATTAAAGCAGAGACTGTGAGCCAGGTCTTCTCGTCCAACATCAGTGTTGGACCTCACAAATGCCCTTCTGGAAGAATGGTCAAACATTCCCATAGACACACTCCTAAACCGTGTGGGCAGCCTTCCCAGGAAAAGTTGAAGCTGTTATAGCTGCAAAGGGGGGACCAATTAATCTTGAACCCTACGGACTAAGACTTGGATGCCATTAAAGTTCATGTGCGTGTAAAGGCAGGTGTCCCAATACTTTTGTCAATACAGTATATATATATATATAAAACACTGTATATATAGATCTTTATATAGGATACATTTTACAAGACTATCAATCTACAGTAAATGTCATCAAAGAGCCAACGTTTCCAAAAAAAGTTTTTGTCTCACAGGAGTAATATCACTAATTTCTGACATCAAAAGTTATATTTCACAAGTACAAGATCAGCAAACTTCAGCATAAGTTATATTTCACACAAGAGTCGCCACTTATTTCAAAAGTACATTTTGTAACAATAAAACCAATTATTTCCAGGATAAGTTGTATTTTATTTGAGTGACATCACTAATCTCCAATATAAATCATCTCTCACAATTGTAATGTAATATTACACAGGTGTGACAACATTGATTTCCAATATAAATGATATCTCACAATAATAATTTAACAATTTGAAGGAGTGACATCACTTTTTTTCCCCAATATAAATGATCACTCACAATAGTAATATAACATTACACAGGTGTGACAACATTGATCTCCAACATAAATTATAACTCACAAGATCAATTTAACATTACGCAGGAGTGACAACATACATTTCCAATATAAGTGATATTTCAGAATAGCAATATAACGGTGACATTGATCATCTCAAAATAAAAGTTATATCTCCCAATGCTGATACAACATGTGACAAGACACATCTTCAATATAAATGACATCTTACAGTATAACATCTCATAGGAGTGACATCACTAATCTTCATTATAAGTTATATTACACAACACAACATATCACAGGTGTGACCGGCTCCAATACAGTTTATATCCCACAGTAACAATAAAACATCACTCATTTCCAATATGCTATATTTTACAAAATCAACATCCCTTATCTCAAATGTAAATTGTATTTTACAGACCCAAATAATTATTTTCCAACATACGTTATATCTATTGGATTTGACAAATGTTACATAAGTTATAGACCTATACATACATTACCTCCCATATAAGTTATATTTCACCCGACTGGCATCCCTTACCTCCCATACTAGTTATATATCACCAGACCAGCATACCTTACTTCCTATACTAGTTAATTTTCACCAGACCGGCATACCTTTCCTCCTATATAAGTAATATTTCACCCGACACACATGCCTTACCTCCCATATAAGTAATATTTCACCAGACCGGTATACCTTACCCTCTATACTAGTTATATTTCACCAGACCGGCATACCTTACCCTCTATACTAGTTATATTTCACCAGACCGGCATACCTTACCCTCTATACTAGTTATATTTCACCAGACCGGCATACCTTACCCTCTATACTAGTTATATTTTACTAGACCGGCATACCTTACCCTCTATACTAGTTATATTTCACTAGACCGGTATACCTTACCTTCTATACTAGTTATATTTTACCAGACTGGCATACCTTACCTTCTATACTAGTTATATTTCACCAGACCTGCATACCTTACCTTCTATACTAGTTATATTTCACCAGACCGGCATACCTTACCTTCTATATTAGTTTTATTTCACCAGACCGGCATACCTTACCTTCTGTACTAGTTATATTTCACCAGACCGGCATACCTTAGTGCACCTTCTATACTAGTTATATTTCACCAGACCAGCATACCTTACCTTCTATACTAGTTATATTTCACCAGACCGGCATACCTTACCTTCTATACTAGTTATATTTCACCAGGCCAGCATACCTTACCTCCTGTATAAGTAATATTTCACCAGATCCACATATCTTACCTCCCATATAAGTAATATTTTACCAGACCTACATACCTTATCTCCCATAATTTCACCAGACCTCCCATATACGTCTTCTATTTCACCAGACCTGCATATACCTACCTTACCTATTATGTTTTACAGGAGGAACATCACTACCCTTAACCTCCCTGGCGGTATGATTCTTTAAGATTTTAGGTGCTGAAAGCGGTACCATTATTTGCAAGGGAATTTGGCGTTTTATACTGTAGGCTTGTAATTCTTAGGAATAATTCACTTAAATCTATCCAAACAAGAGTCTAATAGGCATCCCGGGTATGATTTTTTATTTTTTTTTAATTAAAAATTATAATATAATAAATAATTATAAAAAATTATAACAAATAATAATATAATTATAGTAAAAATTATTCAATAATGTAATCAAATCAAAATCACTGAAATTTGCTCAGTTGCAGAATTTTTGCTGTCATTATTTTTTTTTTTATGACGAATTTCCCCACAAATCGCTATCGCTAAATTCTGCAAGTGATTATAATTTATTATCGCTGTTTTCTAGCTGATCTAAAACCATTTTTGACATAAAGGGACATTTTTGGTTGCTATGGGCAATCTACAGTTTCCAGGCAGAAAGAACAGTTTTTATTATATAAAAGAACATGCAGGGCACTGGACAGACCACTAGGGACAAGGGGGTGTGTATTTTTTACATACAGTACTGTAATCTATAAGATTACAGTATACTGTATGCAGAGCTTTTTTTCTCAGAAAAAAGGTACAGGAACTCAACCACGACCCCGTTCAGATTTCACAAACAGTAGAAGGGTCTTAAAGGGGTATTAAATACCAGATTGCATTACATACAGAGTGCAGAGTTTAGGGGGTTACACACAGAGTGCAGAGCTGTCACTTGTAAACACAGAAACCGGACTTCTGTGTTTACAAGTGATTGTGGTGAGCAGGCACCAAAGGGTCTAAGCCAGAGGTGGTGGAACTGAGTTCCCCCAAGTTCCCCCTGAAAAAAAGCCCTGACTGTATGTAAAGTGTTTGTTTACTTTTTTGAATTTGGCGCCATTCTCCGCTCCCGTGCGTCGTAACGTCGCAGGGAACGGAGCTCGGCGGCACACGGGGACGCTGTGTGAATCGAGCGAGCACCCGCTCGCTCACACAGCGTGGATGCATCGCTGGATCCAGGAACAAGGTAAGGAACAAGCGCGCGCTGCAGGCTCTGCATGTCTACCCCGAGCGTGACTCGGGGATACCGTCACGCTCGGGAACACCGCCAGGGAGGTTAAGGCAAGTTGGCCATCACATATTAATTACAGGAGTGTCTCTTACCTATACATTCTATCATTTCAGACACGTTATAGCAAACGTCAATTCTTGTGCTGTCCAGAATCCCTGATGTGAATTTTTAATTCACTCTTCCGTATATTCCTGGCCTCAGCAACTGACTTCCAAATATTTACTGCTAATCCCTAATATGAGTCTACGTACTGCCCACAGCCCCATCACCAAGGAAACACTGGCACATGACAGGCAACCTCAAAGTACCCAATCTCTGGGAGTTCTGAGCATGGTGCATGTGAAGAAAGCCAAGAGATACTGGAGAATAGAATGGAGCAGAGATATCAATACACAATGTGCCTCAACAAATGTTTACTTAGAAAACACAGCACGAGAAATGTAAGCTTTAAACACAGTTTTCATTCTATACAAAACTCTCAGACCAGCCAAAATTCTTCAGCGTGTGAACAGGTCCTTACATTTTTGGGAACCACAGTAATAATAATAAAAAAATGTTACCTTTCTACTGTAGGGGTTTGTTCTAAACAGTTTTGCCATGATTTTGTCCACACCGGCAAAAAGGTAACTGCCAAGCTTTCCCTGATCAACAAACAATACAAGAAGTCTAGATTCTAGATTTATAACCGTTTCTAATGCCGCATACACGCGATTGGAAATTCCAACAAGAAAAACTTGGATTTTTTTCCGACTAAATTTTGCCTCAAACTTGCGTTGCATACACAAAATTACGACCAGCAAGAATGCGGTAATGTACAACACTACGATGAGCCGAGAAAAAAGTTCAATGCTTCTGAGCATGCGTCGACTTGATTCCGAGCATGTGTGGTTTTTGGTATAGAAGGTAAGGTATGTCGCAATTGCATACAGACAATCGGAATTTCCTCCAAGAACTTCTCTTGTCGGAAAATTTGAGAACCAGCTCTCAAATTTTTCTTGGCAGAAATTCCGACAGAAAATTTCCTGATGGAGCCTACACACGGTCGGAATTTCCGACCAAATGCTCACTTTGGACTTTTCTTGTCGAAATTTCGGATCGTGTGTATGTGTCATTTGTATTAGGCCCTGTACACAGGATCAGACATGTCTGATGAGACTTGTCCGACGGACCGTTTTCATCAGACAACTCTGAACCTGTCTGATGGTCTGATGTGCGTACATACCATCGGACCAAAATCCGATCAGACCAGAACGCGGTGACGTAGAACACAACGACGTGATATAAAAACGAAGTTAAATGCTTGTAAGCATGTGTCGACTTGATTCTGAGCATGCGTGGGTTTTAAAGCATGTTTTAAAACTTTGGTCTGATGGAAAACGGTCTGATAGGCCGTACACACCATCGAACTGGTCTGTGGACGGTTTCAGCGGACATGTTCGATCGTGTGTACGCGGCCTTAAAGATGTAGAGCAGCCAGCACAGTACAGTACAGTTTGGACTAATTATAGTGGCCCTCCAGTCATCCTATAAAGGTAAATCCGGCTATATGTATATTAAAAATCAGTTGGTTCAGCAAAGACTAGTCACATTTCAATCCATGTGCAGGGGGGTTGTACAAAAGCCGATCTACCGTTCTATAGAACCACCCTGATAGGTTTTTCCTGCTCGATGAGGAAGCAGGCTATAGCTTATTTTTATGGTAGGGAAGTCTACTGCTGGAGGATTCCCCCTTCCACCATGAGTGTGTGAATGGGGGACTCAAGACAGTTGTTTTCATTGGTCTATTGGTGGAACAAAAAACGGACTCATCTATGGGCGTCTTAAAGTGTATCTCCACCCAAAAGTGGAAGCTCCGCTGGTTTGCCTCCCCACCCCCTCCCTGCTGCCACATTTGGTACCTTTAGGGGGGAGCGGGTACCTGGTTTTGACTGGCAAACTGAGTCAGAAGTTTAGCTCTCTCCTTCCCCCACAGCCTCTCCATTCACAAGGTGCAGCACGCTTTATGCATGCACAGTAGGCAATTGGCTGTGAAGCCACAATGCTTCACTGCCGGCTTCCCTGAGTTAAAATGGCGATAGAAGCACCCGATAGCTGATTTAAAAAAATGGCTTAGGTGAGGACACAGCTGGATTCCAGGACAGGTAAGTGCTCAAAAGTGGAAGATCGCTTCAAATGTAAAATATTCACGTTTGACCAGATCCTAACTTTTATAAGCCTAAACAAACAAATGATTTTGCCTTGGTTGGTTTGGTACCTTGATAACTGCTAAAGAAACCATGGTACAATGATTTTCAAAGGGTTGGCATTGGACTTTGGAGCAGTAAGTTTGTGGGGACAGCACCAAAAATGGAGAGGAGTATTGCAGCAAAGCTGCTTTTATATTTGTAAAAGTGCTGGCCTATTTCATTTTAAAATCTTTGTCAAAGCTTAGTTATTGGCCTTTGAGGCACCAAGTTTTGTCACATACTATAGAGCAGGGGTCTCCAAACTTTTCAGTCGAAGGGCCAGTTTATTGTCTTTCAGACTTTAGAAGGGCCCAGGGGCGGACTGACCATTGGGACTCTCGGGCACTGCCCGAGGGCCCTATGCCACTAGGGGGCCCCATCAGGGTTACCAGGCTCAATAAAACCAGGGACAGTATGTAAAAATCTGTTTTTTTTACATCTGTCCCTGATATGTCAGAAACCGACATGCTTTTGATGTGAAAATCCTGAGATTTTAGCTGCCCTGCCTCTGCACTGCCTCCTGGCGTGGTGGCCATCTGTAAGCCCAGGGGCCCCATAATCCTATATTGCCTGGGGGCCCCATGAGTTGTCAGTCCACCCCTGGAAGGGCCAGACTGTGGCCAGCAGGAGCAGAAAATCTCCTGGGCTTGGCATCAGTGAGAATAAATATGGCCTCAGGGTTAGTGGTCAGTAAGAGGAGGAGTAGAACCCCTATTAGTAGGAGGAATAGTATCCCATCATTGGTATCAGTGGAAGAAATAGTGCCTTCTTGTTGGTGTCAGTGGAAGGAATAGTACCTCATATCAGTGAGAGGGATAGTGCCCGAGGGCCAGATAAAGGCTAGCAAAGGGCCACATCTGGCCCTCGGGCCACATTTTGGAGACCCCTGCTATAGAGGCAAGCCCTGGGTAACCTCCAAGTTAGGACTTGGACCTTACGTGGAGTTTATTCTTTTTTACTTTTCCTGACAACCAAACTGAGCCATGGAACACACATGGGAAGTTTACAAGTGCAGATAGGGAGAGCAGCAGAAATGTGAACTATTAGTTTTCCCTACACAGGCAGAGGAAATGGTATCTAGAGGTGCCAAAGTTAGAAGCTGATTGGCTACCATGACCAGCTGCATCAGATTTTGTACTCTCCAGTTTTATTAAAAACAACCCCAGTCTGTCCGGACAGCATGGTCAACTGCTGACTTGGCACCACCCATAGGCAGCATAACTCCTTAATACCACACAGAAGTTACATCCAATGCAATTCTACTTCAGATAACTGCAAGTACAGAGTATATTTTTTTCCCAGTGTTTTAATGTGTAAGAATTACTTTAAAAAAGCACTGTCTCTGCAAAGTACTATGACTGACAGAGTGAACAGTCTAGCTAAGACTGAACTAATGAACACTGAACAGGTGGGGAGGACCAAGGGAGATACCGAATCCCATAGTAAACAAGTTGTAGAGACCATTTACTGCCAGTAGATGTCAGCATACTAGAGAACAATCGTAACCTGATGCAGTTCAATACAGCACATAAATATATATATATATATATATATATATATATATATAAATATATATGTGGGGCATAACAATGAGCGTGCTTGTTCATGCATCCATCTTTTGAAAGAATATCCCACCAGTGATGCCAAGCTGTAGACACAATTACAAAGTGCAGGTTACCTGAGAAAAGATTTTCCTGGCATATAATAAAAGTATGTAAACAGAAGGCAATGACTGGTAATTGTCTGCAAGTTTTCCCTGATATTTATGTCCTTTGCAAATAGAGCAGCATTCACTTTACAACAGCGAGACCTTCTAGTCATAATCACATGGCTAACAAAACATTAACTTTCAGTGATAAGCAAATATGGTCGTACAGCATTCAGCATTGGAAATCTATATTATTATTATTAGTATTATAACTAGGGCTTTTTTCACTGGGAATGTGGGGGAACGCAGTTCCGGCACCTCTAGCATTGAATGTATATAATGCTAAGCCCCCTTTCACACTTGTACGACTTCAAAGTCGCGCGATTTTACCGCTATTTCACGGCCGCGATTTTTCCGCAATTTCAATGAATGCCTGTGTAAGTGGCATCAAAATCGGACCAAAGTAGTGCAAGGACTACTTTGAAGTAGGCACAACTTAAAGTCGTGCCAGTATGAATGGAAGTCATTGAAAATAATGGAGAATGACTTGTCATACGATTTTGCAGTCCAAAATCGTGAGACAAGTCGTATAAGTGTGAAAGGGGACTTAGGGGTGCTGAGGAGTGCTGGAAGGTCTGTTGATGCTAGTTGCTGGGGTATCTATTGTTGCTGGGGAAGTCTATTGCTGCTGGTAGGGGGATCTATTGTTGGTAAAATGGATCTACTGTTGAGGGAGGGGTCTAATGTTGCTGGCTGCTGGTGAGTCTATTATTGCTGGCTACTGGGAGATCTAGTGTTGCTGGTGTGGGTCTATTACTGCTGAGGTGGATCTATTGTTGCTGGGGAATCTATAGTTGATCAGCAGGATCTATTGCTGCTGGAGAGATCTATTATTGCTAAAGGGATTATGTGGCTGCTGAAGGGGTGGGGGGCTATTGTTGCTGGCTGCAGGGGACCTATTTTACTACCTTTCATTAGCAAATTCCATATAAACTAATTAGCATAAAAAATATACTCTATTATGTATTCTTTAAAAGGGGCAGTACTGGGAAGTGTGTAGGGGATGTAACCAAGGGACGGAGCTCAGAGGTGGGAAGGGGGTTGAGACAAGATGACTCGGAAGTGGGGAGTACCTGCACCTATTCTCTAAGAAAAAAGGCCTTGATTAATATTATTACATACCTCCCACATTTTTGAGATGGGAACGAGGGACAACTATATGCAAAAGTATGTGGGCATATGACACACCCCATTACCACGCCCCTCTTAAAGGAGAATTACATGAAAATAATTCTTAGTTAAAACCAAAAGTGCTACCACTACTATTCCTTCATATTGGCTTTTGAAACTTACAAATGCAGATTTTTTTTATTTTGATAAAAATTGTAGCACTGTGATACATTTTTTAAAGATAAAAAATGCATTTTATATACAACTATATAGATCAGATTAAATTGAGGGACACATGAGGAGGAAAAAGGGATAAAGGGACAATGCTCCAAATCAGGGACAGTTGGGAGCTACAAGAGAAAAGCTGTGAGCCAACTGAAAATGTTGGCAAGACTGGCCTTCAGAGTGTGGTTGACATGGTTGAATGTAAGATATGATTGTTTTTTCCTCCGATTTAGAAACTCTGTTTGCAGACTGAAATATAAGTGCAGTTTAAATAATAAAAATACTATTTGCAATTTCATCTAGAAAGTTTAGATCCAAGACTGCAACTCTACACTAGCTGGGCACAGTTCCGGTAACCATAGCAGTCTGCGTGCTCCCCACTACTACACAAGTGCCTACAGCTCCCACAGAATAAGTAAATGGACAACAGTCCTCCCAATGGGGACCGCTGGTCTAGTAGCAAAGAGGAGGTCTGAAATGGATGGTTTCCACACGCTGCCTGGCTGGGATTCCAGGTTTCTTTTTTATGCACTTCTTTGATGGAGAAGTCCCACTGATTTTTTTTAAGTCTACATCACACTTATCCTTCAACCATTTTGCTGCGACTCCAATTTTTGAAAAACGTTTTACAAACATGCTATTATGGACATTTTTAGCCTTAAGAATACTTGCAGCCCCTCAAACATTCTATATTTTCTGAAAACAGAGAACCTGTGGAATAAAAAGATTGCATTGGAAAAATCTTAATGTTTCACAATGTTTGTGTAGCCTATATTTTTAGTAAAAAAAATACATTATTATTATTATTATACAGGATTTATATAGCACCAACAATTTGTTAAGCGCTTTACAACTTTAAGCTTCATTTTAGTGCACACACAAACCCCCAATGTTTTAATAAAATATAAAAGATGTGATTGTGTCAAACACATAAATACCAACATGTCAGGAGTTCAAATTAGGGACACCTAGGAAAGGTGACAAACTACAATACTCTAATATGTATTGAGCAATTAGCATTTGTGCATGCATCCTAGGTGCACAGATATTTTATGTATGTGCTTGTACAGGGTTTTTTTTGTTTTGTTTTTTGTTGTATTTGCTAGATTTTTATTATACTTTCTTTACTTCACTATATCACTATTACAAGGGGCTTACAAGCCACTTATGCGATAGCATTTTTCAGGTTGCAAGTCTTCTTCATGCAGATGTCAGGTGTCTATTACAATCCCAATGTCACTGTAATTTGTACAGTGTGTAACATGAAAGAACTCACCTCCTCACCACTCCTTCCGGATTACCAAGACACCGGAAGTGATGCCACTGGCTCCACCCAACGCGTTGCATCACTGGTCACGTGACTTTGTCAAGGGAAAGGCATTAATTACTACAGAAAGTACTCAATCTGTTGTTTACATTGGCAAAGCCTACAGTCATCTTTCGGGCTCACTGCATGGAAGAGAGTGCAGTCACTGGATCTTTTCTGTCTCTTTTACCCAGGATTAAAACATTGTATCAAGTGGAATAACATTATAAAAAATTGTGGGTAAAAGTTGATCCCCTAATTTCTATGCCATGGCTAATAGGATAAAGGAAGGTTTTATCAAATGAAGGCCTCTTGAGCCCCTATAGGGAAAGAGAGCCTTGACTGATAAGGGCATGGCCAGGTGCCGGACAAGGTAGTTGTGTGGGCACCAGGGATTGGTAGAACTATGGGGGTTGGGCTGGGCCTAAGCACAGAAAGTTTTGCCCCAGGGAATTCCGAAGGGGTCTTCCAAAGGGGTCTTCCGAAGTTAAAACAACAAGGGCAGAAGATCTAATAGATGGAAACTTGAAAAAATTACTGAAGGTCCGCTTTAAAGTGAAGCCTTCCAACTTCACAGCTGGTTTCCTATTGCTAATGCACGAGTCGCTCTTCGCTTTGTGAATGGTCCCACTATGGTCCCACTATCCCACACAGTGAATAATCCCACACACTGTGTGTGTCCCAGAAGTTTGTAGGGGGAATGAGGAGGAGCCGAAAATGCTCATAGAAAACCAGGTACTTGCTCCCCTCCCAAAAATGCCAAAATATGTCAGTGGAGGGTGCAAACAAGCAGGGCTTCCTCTTTTTTTATTTTAATTTTTTTATTTTCTTTGTTTTAAAGTGTATTTTGTGCGTGTACTCGAGAGAGGAGCCGGACTGCAGGAGTTTGGGAGTAGGCAGACCTCCCCCAGAGGTAATCTGCCATCTTTCTCCAAGCCCCGGATGGCAATGGCGGGTGTGAGGGGGTCCTCCCACACAGCCCGCCCTACCTGCTCCGCTTTAAAGCCCAACAGGGCACAGGGACTCCCCTATGAGGGAGTAAGAGGATCTAGCCCGCTCAGCCAGCCCTGTTAGTCCTTCGCCTCTCTTTTTTTAGAGACCGCGTGGCCAAAGTGCGTGCATGTTAACCCAATTTCGAGTGCGTGTAAGTGTGGTGTTTTTTTGTGGGAGGGGGGTGGGCGTACTAAGCGCAGGCTTACCTCGCATAGCACTCCCACCGGGAGACGGGCTGAGACCACCAAACTCAGTTCACATGCAGCCGAGACCGGGATCCGAACCCTTGGCCGCAGAGGTGAACAGCTTGTCAGCGCAGTGCCAATCGCGTTGAGCCACCGCAGCTCCCGGGCTTCCTCTTTATGTCTACTTGACCTTCAGACCACGTACACACGATCAGTCCATTCACGATGAAGCTGACTGATGGACTGATGTGCCTACACACCATCAGTTAAATAACTGATCGTGTCAGAACGCGGTGACGTAAAACACAACGACGTGCTGAAAAAAATGAAGTTCAATGCTTCCAAGCATGCGTTGACTTGATTCTGAGCATACGTGGATTTTTAACCGATGCTTTTGCATACTAACGATCGGTTTTGACCTATCGGTTAGCCGTCCATCGGTTCAATTTTAAAGCAAGCCCTCTGTTTTTTGAACAAAGAATAACGGACCAATGGGGCCTACACACGATCGGTTTGGACCGATGGAAACCGAACCTCAGTCCGTTTTCATCGGTTTGAACCGATCATGTGTACGCAGCCTCACCCTCTACACAGGTTGACAATGCTAATGTCCAAGTGTGGTTAACTGGTTGTCTTGCTCCTCAATAGATACAGTGGAGGAGTGAATGCAATCAACCTAAAACAGGAAGTGTGTTAAGGGCAGAAATTAAGGGGGGAAAAAACGCCTAAAAAAGAAAAAAAATTCAGCCATCACATCCAATAATGCAATATATTACATTTCGCTTTTGGGTTTAAATATGTTTTAACAACTTGCCGACCAGCCATCATCATTGCGGCAGGTCGGCGTGATCCCGCAAACCGTCGTAGCTGTACGTCGGTCCCTTTAAGCTGGATGACCGTCGTCCGCAAGAGATCACTAAAAATCACAGATCGCTGCCATTACAAGTAAAAAAATAAAATAATAAAAATGCCATAAATCTTTCCCCTATTTTGTAGACACTAAAACTTATCTGCAAACTAATCAATATACACTTATTACGATTTTTATTACCAAAAATATGTAGAACAATACATATCGACCTAAACTGAGAAAAAAATTAACCTTTAACAAAAATAATGGGGATATTTATTATAGCAAAAAGTACAAAAGATTGTTTTTTTTTTCCAAATTGTCACTCTTTTTTTGTTTATAGTGCAAAAAATAAAAACCACAGAGATTATGAAACACCACCAAAAGAAAGCTTTATTTGTGGCAAAAAAGGGACATTTATTTTGTCGAAATTTCCTGATTATGACAAAAAAAATTGGGGAAATTAAAACTCTCAGTTTTGCTCATCCCTAGTCAATAGTGCAGCACAGGTCTGACTCCCCCCGGGACACATCATCAGTAATTCACATCCAGACTCCTGATTCACTGGACTGTCCTATACTGGACATTACAATCCGATTTAGTCTATTGCTACTGGATTTTACTCCTCTCTGGCTGTGGTCTATGTTTTATTGCTGTGGTCGGTCCCGGGTTTCCTTTTTATCTCTGGCTCTACCCCAGAAATACATTTATTCATCTGTGGATGATGATTCGTTGCTAACCATACCAGACATTCTTTTGTACACTCGATACACTCTGTCTGCCGCATTGAGCTTTCATGTGCCACTCGGATATTTACATAATCCTTGATATAATCAGATGGACAGCAAACTTTTTTGATATATGAAATTAGCAATCATATATTACCAGCCCTTTCTCAAACTCGCCCTGAAGAAGCCGTTTGGCGAAACGCGTAGGCGAGATTCAAGCTACTATTGCTAATATATATCCTGTATATCCTGTTTTTGTATACTTTAGTTTTTGTTTTGGATTTTATGATACATAATTAAATAATTTTTCTTAAATTGTATGTCCCTGTGATTGCCTGAAAAAGTCCGCCTTTCTACTACTTTTTGTAGTAACTCCTATTTTTGATTGAATTATTTCGGATGTTGGCTACATGTGAGTGCTTTTATGTTTCCCCGTTCCCTATTTTTGAACCTAGTCAATAGTCATATGGATTATAATGAAGGCCTCTTGAGCCCCTTAGGCCGCGTACACACGAGGAGACATGTCTGCTGAAACTGATCCGCAGACCAGTTTCAGCGGACATGTTCGATCGTCTGTACGGCCTAGCGGACAGGTTTCCAGCGGACAAAAGTTTCTAAACATGCTTAGAAACTTGTCCGCTGGAAACCTGTTCGTCGGACATGTCCAATGGTTAGTACGCCCAACCATCGGACAGAAATCCCACGCATGCGTCGAATTGATTCGACGCATGCGTGGAAGCATTGAACTTCCTTGTTTGAGCATGTCGGTGTCTTCTACGTCACCACGTTCTCTGTCCGCGGGGATTTTGGTCTGATGGTGTGTACATACATCAGACCAAAATATCCCTTCAGACATGTCCGATGAAAACGGTCCGCGGACCGGTTTCATTGGACATGTCCCCTCATGTGTACGTGGCCTTAGGGAAAGAGACCCTTGAATAAGGTGGGCATGGTTAGGTTCAGGACAAGGTGGTGGTCACCCAAGGATTGGTTATTTGGGCCTGAGCTTGAGTAAAAAAATATTGCCCCAGGGAATTCTGGGTCTTTTCGGAAAACGTGCTTGGAAGAGCTGCCCACAATCCCACCCCTTTTTGCTATGGTATGCCACAGCCTGCTGCGGTTTTCTTGACCTTGCCAGCATAAAATGGCTGTAATGGGCCATGCCCTTGATGGAAATCGGCGGCCTGTCCAGCACTTATGGTAAGGACATGCCCCTCCCCCCCTTGGAATTGTGTACTCACAGTACAACTGTGACTGGCACTGGTTGAAAAGTGTTCACATGTTATGTTTGGATTTAATAAAGCTGTGGCCTTGCCCTTTTCAACCTAAGCGTGTTTGTTTATTTATTAGGGTGGGGGGCAAGGGGGAAGGCCTCAGCAGACAAGCATTTTATTGTACCTTACCTACAATAAAGTAATTATTAGGTCTGTAAACCTTGTTTTAATAGGGAGACAAACATCCTACAAAGTGATCTATTCATATTTATATCTTGAAAGAAGATCTGCTCACAGAACTGTCACTCAAGTCTCCATATCACAAATGTGGAACCGCAGGCATCTAATGTGTACAGATACCTTCCCCATCCCCAGAGACCCCACCAGCAGCTAGGATGCGGTGACAGTAAAGTTCCAACATAAATCAATGCACAGTTTGCAGCATCATCCTCCACGGGTAATATATTTGAATTTATGCCTAATTAGATTTACAAACACAATAAATATTACGGCATGCAGACAAAACTGGCAATCAGGGGATCTCTAAAGGGGATTATTCTCCTTTTTTTCTGCAGAAATTTAGCATGGCTGTCTGGAATCAGACCCTGGGAAATGCTTGCTAGTGTATGTAGCTACTTTCAGACTAATCTGGAGGTGTCAAGCTGAGGAGCCGCGTGTACTAAACTCCTGACAAAGGTCAGAACGTTGACAGTATTTTGATTTATGAAAACAATGGAAGGAAAAGTCTCTGTATTACTCATAGGAATTAAACAAGGCTTATTGCAGTTTGACCTCTACTAGAAAAGTAACTGGAATAACTTTTATGTCAAGTATGGACACTGCCCTGTCCTCTAAGGAATTGGCCACAAATGATTCTAAAGAAAGGCAAATAGGCTGTTCACTTTGCAAGGGAATTACCTTCAGAGCTTAGTGACTGTGGTGTAATTTTACTTTGCAATGCATACCCAATCACACGCAAGCAGAAAATGTAATTATTCTTGCACATGATTGGATAAAGGGAGTCAGGAGTTTTACCACTTTCACTAATCTCTAAGGATAATTCCTTTGCAAAGTACAACTTCCCTGCATAAGATAACCCTCTCTGGGAAGCTCTCACCCGAGGGGGTTACCTTGCTGGCGTGCTCCTGTGTATTACACTCAGCGTCCATAGACGCCGAGTGTATGACTTGGCACCGCATCATTGGATTGGATTGACAGCAGTGGGAGCCAATGTCTGCGCTACTATCAATCTATCCAATGAAGAGCCGAGAAGCCGTGGAGAGAGCGACGTGGGATCGCGCCCATGGAAATTCAGGGCTCAGGTAAGTAAAACGGGGGGGTGGGTGGGCAGACAATGCAAGGTGAAAAACACAAGGGATTACAACCCCTTTAAAGCCCCCTTTTTTTTTTTTTTTTTTATAATTATAAACTTGTTATGCTTACCTGCTCTGTGCAATGGTTTTGCACAGAGCAGCCCAGATATTTTTCCTCGGGTCCCATGCTGACGCTCCTGGCTCCTCCTGCTGGGTGCCCCCACAGCAAGCAGCATGTTCTGGGGGCACCCAAGCAGGTGCACTCCCAGCCCTGCCCCCTCCATCTCCTGATTTGCTAACTGGCTGTGCCAAATCACTCCCGTTGCTGCCAAAAGCCAATCAGGAGTGTGAATCCCCGGAGAGGCAATGCTCTCATAGACATTGCTGGGTCTAGAGGGGTCTCAGCTAAAACCTTGTGTCTTTACAACCACATTAATCCTAGTACGCACTACTTCAACCCACTTGGCTGAACGAAAAAAAAACTGACAGCTGAGCAAGAGCCGCTGTATTAACTATCCAACCTTAGCACAGTGGTCACCCCTTCTGTACTATTGTGTTCTGACAGGAGGGATTGTGCTCCCACTAGAACACACTGGTCAGTGCTCTCAGCTATTGACTGAGAGCCGGTTGGCAGACTTTTTTCAGTCATGCCCTTTCGACAGAAACTGGCAGAACTGCCGGCTTCTTTTGGACCGGCTGTGCTGCAGTACACACAGGGCCGAATGTCGACCGGTGTCTATTGAACTGGCCGATGCCGCCTGACATTCGACCCATGGGTACAAGGCTTTATGTTGAGTAGGGTTAGCATTTATTAAGGTGACTTTAAAGGCTTACTACATCTTTCCTACCCCTCCTTAAAGTCGCCTTCTCTTACAACAATTAACAAAAAATCTGCAGGTGTCAGGCACTCAATGTTCTCCGGCACCTGTCAGTCGTATGTAAACACAGAATAGGTATCTGCCTATGTAAACAAGGCAGGTCCCGGTTCTGACAGGGGGAAAGCATGGATCCTGTGTCTCTGCAAAGCAGGTACTAGAGTCCATTTCTTCCGCTAGTAAAGGCAGCACACATATTAAACACAAACACAGGCTAGGCACATATTTAACCCTTTGATCACCCTAGATGTTTAACCCCTACACAGCCAATGTCATTAGTACAGTGTTAGTTATTTTTTTAGCACCGATCACTGTATTAATGTCACTGGTTCCCGCAAAGTGTCAAAAGTGTCAGTTAATGTCCGATTGACCACCGCAATATTGCAGTACTGCTATAAGTCGCTGATTGCTGTTTTTGTTTATGGAGTAACAATTCCATAAATATATCCCATAGTTTGTAGATGCTATACAATCAATATACGCTTATTGGGATTTTACCAAAAACATGTAGCAGATTACATATTGGCAGAAATTCATGAATATATATATATTTTTTTAAATCTTCTATTAACTAGATGCCGACCGCCCGCCGCCATTTTACTGCGGGAAGTCGGCACGCCTGGGCGAGAGCCCGTAGCTCTACGTCGGCTACTTTGCGGCCACTAGGGGGCGCGTGTCCCGCTCACCTCCGAGTCCCGCGCGCGTGCCCGGCGGGTACGATCGCCGCCGGGCACACGCGATCGCTCGGTACAGAGCGAGGTTTGGGAGCTATGTGTGTAAACACACAGCTCCCGGTCCTGTCAGCGGGGGAAAAGCTGATCTTCTGTTCATATAATGTATGAACAGAAGATCAGTGATTTCCCCTAGTGAGGCCACCCCCCATACAGTTAGAACACACCCAGGAAACACTTAACCCCTTCCCCACCCCCTAGTGTTAACCCCTTCACTGCCAATGGCATTTTTATAGTAATCCAATGCATTTTTATAGCACTGATCGCTATAAAAATGCCAATGGTCCCAAAAATGTGTCAAAAGTGTCCAAAGTGTCTGCCATAATGTCGCAGTACTGGAAAAAAATGCTGATCGCCGCCATTACTAGTAAAAAAAAATATTAATGAAAATGCCATAAAACTACCCCCTATTTTGTAAACGCTATAACTTTTGCGCAAACCAATCAATAAACGCTAATTGCGATTTTTTTATGAAAAATATGTAGAAGAATACGTATCGGCCTAAACTGAGGAAAAAATAAAAAAAGTTTTATATTTTTTGGTGATATTTAGTATAGCAAAATGTAAAAAATATTGAATTTTTTTCAAAAATGTCGCTCTATTTTTGTTTATAGCGCAAACAATAAAAACTGCAGAGATAATAAAATACCACCAAATGAAAGCTCTATTTGTGGGAAAAAAAGGACGCCAATTTTGTTTGGGAGCCACGTCGCACGACTGCGCAATTGTCAGTTAAAGCAACGCAGTGCCGAATCACAAAAAGTGCTCTGGTCATTGGACAGCAATATGGTCCGGGGGTTAAGTGGTTAAGTAAAGTAAAGTAATTTTGGCCTGGTCATGAAGGGGGCGGGGGGGGAAATTCAAGTGGTTATTAAATCACAGCCATCATATCTAACCAGAGATACTGTAAGTGTGACATGCTGTACCTCCTTGACATCTACAGATCTAAACTTTCAGTCGTTCTTTTTTTAGATTCATTCAGCTATTAATGTTTTGTAGACCATATTTAGTAAAATATTAAGACATTAAACATTTAGGAGAAGCAGTAAAAACAGTGCAAATATAAAGTGATTTTCCTATGGAAATTGTATAAATGCTTAAAGGGCCTCCAAGACAGTATTGCACATGACGACACACAACACACAGCAAAGTATTAGAAGTTATTTTCAAATATTGGCAAATATGTACACTGCTCCTCAATCCGTACAGAAGCCTATCCACTCTGCTATTGTTTTTCTGAGAAATAATCGTTAATTAAAAATTAATGAAGCGTGGACATCCAGCGAAGGCTCGCAGTTCGCGAAAGCAATATCTCTCGACCATGTTTGTTGATAAACACTGGAAAATGTCATTCTGAAAGTCCACCCACATGATATAAACAGATTGTTTCTATAGTCTGAGCACATCTTTGTGTTAGGACAAAGCCTCTGTGTATCGACATGCAAATTCCCCTTCCACAGCTGATTCTGGGAATGTTAGCTATTCAGCCAGGCAAACTGATTACACATACAACTGAGTATTCCAAACATTCAGTGCACTTCAGAGGATCAGAAGCAAAAAAAAAAAAGTCTGGCGTTTTGTTTTCTCCATTTCCTCTGATGATATACTGATATTGGTGCTTGTGTCAACCGTGCAGAGTACTTCCTTAAAGTAGATCTAAACCCAAACTGAACTGCACTCTCCATCCGACTCTCCATCAGGAGTGCATGTAAGAGGGTGACAATGCAGGAGCACAAAAATGCAGGAGCACTATTTGGAAAGAGTTGTCACCCCATAACAGGTAGCGCTGAGCCCAGGTTCACATTGCTGCGGGTTAGAAATCGTGCAAATTTCTGCTGAACTCGCACGATTTCAAACCGAACGGCTGTCCTGAGACGACATCATATAATGTTGCCCCAGAACGAGAGCCGCAGCCCGTCCATTATTTTACGGGGGACGGATGGGGAGCACTTAAACAAGAACTTTCATGGCAGAATCATCAGCTATTTCATATTTTGAGAGCTGGAGGCTTTGAAAGATTGAAAAAAATGTGAATTATGCAAGTATGTTACAGCCTATGAGATTTTTGTCACTTAAAAGCAGACCTACATATATGCCGCATACACACAATCGTTTTTCGGCATGAAAAAAAAACTTTGTTTTTCAGCATGTAGAAAAAAACGACGTTTTTCCAACTTCATCATTAAAAACGATGTTATCCACACACCATCGTTTTAAAAAAAAATGATGAGCAAAGCGCGGTGATGTACAACACGTACGACGGCACTCTAAAGGGGAAGTTCCATTCAAGCTCCCGTCTCCTAACTTGCTTCTGAGCATGCACGGGTTTAAAACGTCATTTTAGCCCACACATGATAATTTTTTACAACCCGAAAAACAACATTTTTAAAAACGATGTTAAAAAATGCAGCATGCGCAAATTTTTTTATTGTCGGTTTTCAGAAGATGAAAAACGATGTGAAGCCCCCACACGATCATTTTAAATTACGTTTTTAAAAACGTCGTTTTTTTCATGCCGAGAAACGATCGTGTGCACGGAGCATTAGACTACAACTTTAACTAACCTAAACTAGACCTAGGACTGCCAAAAACTAAAGAAATAGAGCCATGTCCTAGGACAGGATCTGTGAGTAGCCAAAGGCATGGATAGGCTGTGCATGCAAAGGCAGCCAACCAGTGCCTCTGCTTGAGTTTCAGATTTAGAGCAAACTCAGATGTAGCGACCCATCTGTAAGCAGAAGATAGCGGCTGCTGGAAAGTATTTATGTATTTAATTATGGGCGCACTAAACTATTACTTTTTAAACATGTTTATTTATTAGTCATGTAAATATAAAATATTGCCAATTGATTGAGCCAGCAGGAAGAGTTTACAGGACTCAATAGCAAAAGCTACATTTATATTTACAAGAGATTGAGTCAATGCAATGGTTTTCTATCCCTGATGGCAAGCAATTGTGCTGAAAGTTTAAAAATGACTTGCTAAGCTATTGCTAGACTTGCCAGGCTTTACAAGTTTGTTGCAAAATCGCAGCAAGTCTGCATTACATGACTCCAGATCATTTTCCTTTGCAAACATTCTGTAAGTCTGCTGCAAGTTCTGTTTCAGTTATGTTGTGCAATAGTCATCTCACCACAGGGGTCACTGTGACCGAATTTTCATGCTGTAGACTTTCAGGCGGCGTACACACGACCGAGGTTCTCGCTGGAAACCAGCGAGAACCTCGCTGGAAGCTGCATTCCAGCGAGGACCTCGGCCGTGTGTACGCTCTCGGCGAGCATCCCGTCGGGAATGCCGTCGAGCAGAAATAGAGAGCATGTTCTCTATTTGCTCGACGGCCCGCCTGGATGAATGGCTGGTTGCCATTCCCGACGGGCGGGTCGCCGATTTCGACGGCCGGCAGAGAACCTCGACGGGCGGAACGATGTGTTCTGCCCGTCGAGGTTCTCTGCCGTGTGTACACGGCCATACAGCTTTTGCTGTAGACTCACGACTGCAACTTTGCTCTTACTAGAGACTTGCCATGCAAATTTGCTACAAATTGGAAAAATGTCAACTAGAACTTGTGCTTCAAGTGCTCTGCAAGTGTACAACTTCCCAGTGAAAACGTGCAGCAAGCTAACAGATGTACAAATCAAAACTGTCACACATTTGTGGCAAGTTTTCCTTGCTATATGGAATGGATGTCAAAAGTTAGAATTTGACTAAAAATCGTAATAGTTGCCCTTTAAGGCCTCATGCACAGTGGGTTCTTCTGAATGCCTTTTTCCCTGGCAGGATAAAATCAACATAAAAAATCCACCTAAAGCTGAGTTTTTGCAAATACATTTAGGCGTGTTTAGATCCATCAAAGGCTTGGGCATTTATTCTTAAATAAATTAATATTCTGGCCACCAAAATGCATGAACACGTAAGTGCTAAACGAGCTTAGCATTTTTCATCCTCAAAAGCTCCTCTCCTGAATGCAAATTTGGTGTCCTGAAAAAGCCTAACGTGTGCATGAACATATGCACAAACATGTTTAGAGGTGGAAGAAAAATATGCCCAAATGCCTGTAAATCAGGCATTTTTGAGCTTAATGGCCCTTTCACATGTACAGACCGTATGTCTGCATTTTCATCCATCCGTTGCGGATAAAAACGGGACATACATTGGTCCCTATGTCATTACGGGTGTCAGTGGATGACCATCCGCTGACACCCGTCATTGTCCGCCTCCGTAAAGATCCGCTTTTGCGGACGGAAGAAAACCCTATTTTTTCTTCCGTCTGTGGATCGGATCAGATGAATATGGACATACGGTCCGTGTTCATCCGATCCCCCATAGGGGAGAGCGGAGGAAAGACAGGGCGGTCCCTGCACAGTGTGTGGGGACCGCCCTGTCAGCCGGCAGCTCAGCGGGGATTTACGGAGGGATCCCGCTGAGCTTACGGAAACACACGGAGCGGATCAATACTGATCCGCCCCGTGTGAAAGGGCCCTTAGGAGAGAGGTAAGCATTTGCACTAAGACCATAATTGTGTATTTCATATCCTGCTAGCTTGCAATGATTAAATTGGTGTAACACAACTGGGGGAAAATAAGAAAGGCTCCAGGAAACATGGCATCCTATGGAGACTCAGTGTGTGTTTATCTACCTACCAGGGCATTTCAGCAACATGAAGTGGAGTGCTCTTTAGAAAAACATTAAAAAAAATCTGCTTCTTTCAGGGCTCCTACACTATAAACATAGTACCTTTGCAATTACTTTAAAACTTTAATTTTGTCTCTCTTTTGGAATTTTCTAGAGACAAAAGAAACCAGTTAGTAAATAATCCTGCCAGGAATCTTGAAATACTGCAATTTTAATTGTGGCTCCAGTGACTAATTAGGGCTCGTGCAAAACAAGGGCCCTTTCACACGTGCGGATCAGTATTGATCCGCGTGTGTCCGTAAGATCTGACAGCGCTGACAGGGCAGTCCCCGCACACTGTGCAGGGACCGCCCTGTCTTTCCTCCACTCTCCCCTATGGGGGATAGGATGAACACGGACCATATGTCTGTATTCATCCGATCCGCAGACAGAAGAAAAAATAGGGTTTTCTTCCGTCCGCAAAAGCGGATCTTTACGGAGGCGGACAATTACAGGTGTCAGCGGTACCATTATTTGCAAGGGAATTTGGCGTTTTATACTGTAGGCTTGTAATTCTTAGGAATGACTCACTTAAATCTATCCAAACAAGAGTCTAATAGGCATCCCGGGTATGATTTTTTTTTTTTTTTAATTAAAAATTATAATATAATAAATAATTATAAAAAATTATCACAAATGATAATATAATTATAGTAAACATTATTCAATAATGTAATCAAATCAAAATCACTGAAATTTGCTCAGTTGCAGAATTTTTGCTGTCATTTTTTTTTTTTTTTATGACGAATTTCCCCATAAATCGCTATCGCTAAATTCTGCAAGTGATTCTGATTTATTATCGCAGTTTTTTAGCTGCTCTAATACAATTTTTGCCATAAAGGGACACTTTTGGTTGCTATGGGCAATCTACAGTTTGCAGGGAGAAAGAACAGTTTTTATTATATAAAAGGACATGTAGTGTACAGGGAAGACCACTAGGGACAAGGGGGGTGTGTATTTTTTACATACAGTACTGTAATCTATAAGATTACAGTGTACTGTATGTAATGTGTTTGTTTACATTTTTGAATTTGGCGCCGTTCCCCCCCCCCCCCCTACGTCGCGACGCTCGCAGGGAAGGGAATCGACGGAACACACAGAATCAGGCGGACATCCGGCCGCCGAGTACTGCGGGGATTCATCGCTGGATCGCAGAGAAAAGGTAAGAAAACTTTTTTCTGCATCCAGCGAGGTAAACGCGTGTGTGGCACGGGGTTACCGATCGTAGCTTGAAAATCTCACCCCGTGCCACACACGTGAAGACCGCCAGGGAGGTTAAGCTCAAAAATGCCTGATTTACAGGCATTTGGGCTTTTTTTTCTTCCACCTCTAAGTGTATTGACATCTAAATTGACATCTAAAAGAAAAAAATGATTATATATTGCAGTTTACCAATTCCGAAATGTGGTGGCTGCATTTCCTTTTGCTTTTTTTTCTCTTTATTTTCACCTGGTGATCTGGCCAGCAAGGCCTCATACACACGATAGGTTAAACAGAGGACAACGGTCTGATGGACCGTTTCCATTGGTCAAAACCGATCGTGTGTGGGCCCCATAGGTTATTTAACCATCGTTTAAAAAAAAGCCTACTTGCTTTAAATTTAACCGATGGATCCCTAACCGATCGGTCAAAACCGATCGTTAGTAGGCACGACCAACGGTTAAAAATCCACGCATACTCAGAATCAAGTCGACGCATGCTTGGAAGCATTGAACTTCATTTTTTTCAGCACGTCGTTGTGTTTTACGCCACCACGTTCTAACACGATCGTTTTTTTAACCGATGGTGTAAAGGGCACATCAGACCATCAGTCAGCTTCATCGGTTAACCAATGACAACGGTCCATCAGACCGTTCTCATCGGATGAACTGATCGTGTGTACAAGGCTTAAATCTGCTATTTTTTTAACAGACCAAGCTGTTCAGCAAAAGTGTCAGATAGAGGGTTGAGACAAACCATAGAACACTGACACGGGTACCAAAATGGTCAGCTGTTATTCTTTTTTGTAACATCTTAAAAAGTCACACTAGTTCTCTAGTTTGGATTTAATATGTTGGTCAGATCACCTAATTGTCAGGCTGCATACTTTTGAAATGTATAAGGCGCCGTACACACGGCCGAGGTTCTCGCTGAAAATCAGCGAGAACCTCGCTGGAATGCACATTCCAGCGAGGACCTCGGCCGTGTGTACGGTCTCGGCGAGCTTCCCGTCGGGAAGCCCGTCGAGCCGAAATAGAGAGCACGCTCTCTATTTCCTCGACGGCCCGCCTGGAAGAATGGCTGGTTGCCATTCCCGACGGGCGGGTCGCCGAATTCGACAGCCGGGAGAGAACCTCGACGGGCGGAACGATGTGTTCTGCCCGTCGAGGTTCTCTGCCGTGTGTACGGCACCTAAAGCTTGACAAAGGGATCTCAGCTATTCTGAACGCTTATATCTCGAATGACTTCAAGTGGAAGTAAAGGGAAAACCTAACTAACTCTAAACCTACTCCCACCCTCATTCTAAGATTAATCTATTCTGAAGCCACTCTGGTCCGAACTCAGGCTATGCTGTCCTCTGTCGGCTGTAGAAGAGGCAGCCAACAATGAAAGCCCCATACAGTAGTAAGTCTATGGGTGAGATCACTTCCCTAGCATTTCCCAGCCGTTGTATGCTTTCTCTTGTGCACAAAAGGCACCTCTGAAGACCAGAGCAGCGCGACTTTAGAATAAGTATAGGAATGAGGGTGGGAGTAGGTTTAGAGTGAGTTAGGTTTTGCCTTTACTTCCACCTTAAGTTGGCCAATAAATGGTTAGTCTTGAACTCTATGTATTAATCCAAGGTCAGCACAAAACTATACTCTACTTTAATATATATATATATATATATATATATATATATATATATACTCAAGTATAAGCTGACATGAATATAAGCCAAGGCATTTAATGTTACCATAAAAAAATGGAAACCGTATTGACTGGAGTATAAGCCTAGGTTGTCCATCTGCATGCCTCACTGTGCCTCACTTTGCCTCACTGTGTCCATGTGCATGCCTCTCTGTGTCCATGCCTCACTGTGCCCATGCCTCACTGTGCCCATGCCTCACTGTGCCCATTCCTCACTGTGTCCATGCCTCACTGTGTCCATGACTAGACTTACGTTTAACATGGGAGTATATAGAAGGGATGCCCAGCTTTGAAAAATCGGTGCTCCCCGTCCGTTGGTCCCCCAGACAGCAAACATTGCACACTAGTAGAGGAGAACTGGGGCTACATGTGTGCCAGGTTTGGCCCGTACCGGGCCCTCAAATTTACTGGAGAAATTACAGTTTAACATGGGAGTCTGAGGAAGGGATGCCGTAGGTTCCCTGGACAACAAGCTTTGCACACTCGTAGAGGGGCTATATGTGTGCCAAGTTTGAGGTCCATGGGACCTACGGTTGGCCAGTACCGTGTTCCCAAAGTCCGGGAGATCAGGCGCAAAAAGGTGACTCAAGTATAAGCTGAGGGTGGCATTTTCAGCACAAAAACATATGCGGGAAAAACTTGGCTTATGCTTGAGTATATACAGTATATATTTATTACCTACAAATGCATCCCCTCATTCACTTTCACCTATGAGCATACCTGACCATGAGTTTCCAAAGAGGACTTGGGCTGAAATAAGGTGTCTGGGCCCACCATCACAGTTGGCACCATGAACATGCTCTTGCTAAAATGCTACCTCCTTTCTACCTCGTTTCCTTTCCAGGTACTGACGCTCACAGTTTCATATACTTCACCTGTGTGCTTTGTCAGTATCCCTAATACTGGTGCCAAAAAACATCTACTACCACCCAAATTGTTAATATTCCGGATTAAACACTTCTCTTTTCTCTATACTGAGGCCCTTATTCCCAGTGTGATTAACCAATGAACCCTCTTTGGGTTACCTGCATAGTAACCTATGTGTACCTGCAGCTGGCACCATTATTAGAGCGTCATGTTGACATTATGTTGTGTACCAATTATATCTTGTCTCTGGAGCTGAGAAGCAAACAAACATCCTACACCACCAGTCACAAATATAATAATAATAATACATCAGGCAATGGGTCTATGGCAGGACCTTTTTTTTTTTTCATGACAAAGTCTGTAAAATATAAGGAACTTGACCAATAAGTTTCTATGCTTTTTCTCAGACCTGGAATTATCAAAAAAGTAGCAACTGAGAATATACTGTTCGTATTTTAGCTCCTGAGCTGAGGAGCAACCAAAAGGCCTACACCACCAGTCACAAATATAATAATAATACACCAGGCAATGGGTCTACAGCAGGACCTTTTTTATTCATGGAAAAGTCTATAAAATAAAAGGAAATCACCCAATAAGTTTCTAAGATTCTTATCAGACCTGGAATGATCTAAAAAGTGGCAACAGTTACCAGGAAGAAAATATGTTCTTCTTTAATTATATGCTAGTGTTAAAATGCGTAACATATGTTCAGTGTTTTCCTTACAATTTCTGCAGCTCTAAATTTAGAAGGTTTTTTTTTTTTCATCCAACCTTAGGAGCCTTTGAAATAATGTAATTTCTTCCCGCTGAAGCTTTTGTCTTAATTGTTCTGGCTGTGGTTAGTGGGAGCAGGGAAGCTGCTGTGTCGGATTCAGTAGCTGATGCATTGACTTTGCCTTCGAATATATTCATGTTAGGTAACAGGATATTTTTAATGTGACGAGTATTGTGATACAATTGGAAAAAATACAAAAGATGGGTCAGGTTAGGCAAACTTAGCACAAGCCTCGAGTTGCCATTGTGTTCATACATGAAAAAAATAAAATAAGAAAGAACCCTGCTTTTTTATATCCTCCTCTTCTTTTGGTGTACAAAATAAGAGGCACGCCTAACCTCCTCCACCTTTTCCACAGTTGAATGATGGCCAGTCAGTTCAATCACTTGAGCCCCCTCTGCCCCAAAGCACCCCCCCAATGTTAAGGGCATGTGACCTGGTATGGTTTAGGAGGGGGTAGGGGCACATGCTCGCCCCCCCCCTTTTCTGGCTGAGATAAGGGTCTGGTATGGATTTAGGGGGAAACCTACGCCATTTAAAAAAAAAAATTGGCATGGGGGTTATCCTCAAAATCTATACCAGACCCCCCACAATGTTTTTTTCCCACCTTTTTTTATTGCTGGCAATATATATTTTTTTTCATTTAGCTGTCAGCGGGGAAGCCCGCTGACAGTTGATGACTCATCTGTTGTTAAGGATGCAGCGGCCAGCTTCCCGACCCACCCCTTAACAACCAGCAATTCACTGTACTCTGTGCCCTGATTAGGCAAAGTCTTGGCTTGAGCCAATCAGGATGCTATAATGCACTACGCAGCGCGCAGTGCATTGTGGGACACTAGGCTGGAGAACATCCCACCGAGCGTCCCGCAAATTTGGATGTTCGATGCTCAGCCTGAACAGTTCACCCATCTCTACAGTTTGCATAGCAGAGCTCAGAGGGGGATGAATAAGGAGCACAAGGAGAAAATCTGGTGTGCTATAGTACAAAGCACCTAATATCCAGAACGAGTACAGATATTTACAGAAACATTAAAACATACATTAGTGCATAATATAACATTGTATAAAGGAGAACCTTCCTCTACTCTTTCAGGGAAGGAAATAGCCACAAGAGATTATGAGTTTTCTTTGGGTTTTAGGAGTTGGGGTCTATTTCTGTTATTTTGTAGTTTCACCTGGCCTGTTCTAATAAACTAAGATCAAAGAAATATGGTATCTGAAGTTTATGGGATAAGAAGGTTTAGCTGTCTGCCCTAGAGACAGAACACAATCACTTTAAGACACTTAAGCAGCATTTGAAAAAAGTCCAAATGAAAAAAGAAAAACTTACCGGACATGAAAGCAAAATAGCTCTTTTTCTTTCAATTAATGATATGATAGATGATCTTAAACAAAAAGAAAAAGAAAAAAACATTTATAAATAAATATATTTATTTATTTCCATACATTACAAGATTTCTCATCACACTGGAAAATCTCTACAACCATGCTCCTAACTGACCAGACCTATCACCATACATTAGCTGGTTGCTTGTGTATTACATGTGAAAGGACAGCCACCTGTCATGGTAATAGGCTGGCCCCAGTGATATCCAAGACCTTGTTTTTTGTCTAATTATTAAACAGTTTTTGGATGCCCTTTTACATGCCTATTAAAATACCTTTGAATTCCTTTTTTTCCATGTCTGTGATGAATGTTCTAATTTATCTATGTCATAGTCAGTAGTATGAACCACATAAACCCAATATTTATAGGTACATGATAACCCCAGTCATGAGAAATGCCGTCATTATGGAATAGGTTAAAGTAGATGTTGGAATAATTCTAGGTACTTTTTTTAAATAGGAGATTTGGTCTTGACAGTGTGTACGCAAAGAAAGCTTGTCAAGATTCTCGACAAGCCTGACAAGGAACTCATCAAGGAAAACGATGTGTCTTTTCCGACGAGTTCCTCGGTCGTGTGTATGAGGCCTAAGGCAGGAGTGCCCAACCTTTTGAAGGGCCACTTAAGCAACTTGGTAACTAGTCGTGGACCACAATGAGCGGAGGACAGTTCACAGCTACTCTATAGGCCCTCTGATCCAATCCGCAAAGATACAAGGGGACGGACTCCCTTCTATTTTTTTTTTGAGGATCGGATAGAGGTAGGTGGGCGTAAACGGACAAAAGTCTGTTTACATGTGCCACTCTGTAGAGGGGAATTGAGGGTCTGATTGGGTAGGGCCGATCGCGTCAAAAGGACCTAAGACTGCTTTCACACGGATGTGCTGCAGTTTACCCACACCGCGGGTGCAGCGTCGTGCACCTTTGTCTATCCTGTGGGTTAGCTGAACTTTGGCATAGACTCCGTCTGTGGCAAAAGCTGGTGTTGTACAGGAAGCATCGGCTTATCGGCCTCATTTTATTCCTCTACCAGGCCCGGACTGGCCAAAAGGCATACCGGGCAAATGCCCGGTGGGCCGCGGCAGCCCGCGAACGTCCCTCGCGGCCCGGGGGCCGATTGCGGCCCGCGAACGGCCCTCGCTGCCCACGAACAGCCCCTGGCGGCTATTGAGCCTCACTGTGCCCATCAAATGCAGCCACTGGGCCCATCAAATTCTGCTACTGGGCCATTAGTTGTCATCACTGTGCCATGCCATCAAACGCAGCCACTGTGCCATGCCATCAAACGCAGCCAATGTGCCATCAATTGTCACCACTGTGCTATGCCATCAAAAGCAGCCACTGTGCCATCAATTGTCACCATTGTGCCATGCCATCAAAGGCAGCCACTGTGCCATGCCATCAAACACAGCCACTGTGCCACCAATTGTCACTACTGTGCCATTCCATCAAATACAGCCACAGTGCCATTACTTGTCACCACTGTGCCATGCCAACAAACGCAGCCACTGTGCCATCAATTGTTACCACTGTGCCATGTCATCAAACGCAGCCACTGTGCCATCAATTGTCACCACTGTGCCATGCCATCAAATGCAGCCACTGTGCCTTGCTATCAAACGCAGCCACTGTGCCATCAATTGTCACCACTGTGCCATGCCATCAAACACAGCCACTGTGCCATCAATTGTCACCACTGTGCCATGCCATCAAACGCAGCCACTGTGCCATGCCATCAAACGCAGCCACTGTGCTATGCCATCAAATGCAGCCACTGTGCCCTTTAATTGTCGCCACTGTGCCAATTGATGCCACTGTGCCCTTTAATGGTTGCCACTGTGCCCATTGTCGCCACTGTGCCCATTGATGCCACTGTGCCCATTGATGCCAGTGTGTCCATTAATGCCAGTGTGCCCATTGATGCCACTGTGCCCATTGTCGCCACTGTGCCCATTGTCGCGGCTGAGCCAGAAGGGGCGGCTGAGCCAGAGGGAGCGTCGCTCCGGCGCCCTCTATAGATGCACTGTCTATCTATCTATCTTCTTTCTTTCTATCTTTATCTATCTTCCTTCCTTTCTATCTATCTATCTATCTATCTATCTATCTATCTATCTATCTATCTATTTTTATCTATCTATCTAGATCTATCTACCTATCTTCCTTCCTTCTCTTCTTTTTTTCTATCTTTATCTATCTTCCTACAGTATCTTCCTATCTTCTATCTATCTATCTATCTATCTATCTATCTATCTATCTATCTATCTATCTATCTATCTATGTTCCTTCCTTTCTTTATCTACATTTCTTTCTGTATCTATCTTCCTTCCTTCCCTTCTTTCTATCTTTATCTTTCTTTCTTTCTTTCTTTCTTTATCTATCTTCCTTCCCTCCCTTCGTTCTTTCTATCTTTATATTTCTTTCTTTATATATCTTCCTATCTATCTATCTATCTATCTATCTATCTATCTATCTATCTATCTATCTATCTATCTATCTATCTATCTATCTATCTATCTATCTATCGTATCTATCTATCTATCTATCTATCTATCTATCTTCCCTTCTTGCTTTCTATCTTTATCTATCTTTCTTTATCTGTCTATCTTCCTTCCTTCCCTTCTTTCTATCTTTATCTTTCTTTCTTTCTTTATCTATCTTCCTTCCCTCCCTTCGTTCTTTCTATCTTTATATTTCTTTCTTTATATATCTTCCTATCTATCTATCTATCTATCTATCTATCTATCTATCTATCTATCTATCTTCCTTCCCTTCTTTCTTTCTATCTGTATCTATCTTTCTTTATCTATCTTCCTTCCCTTCTTTCTTTCTATCTTTATCTATCTTTCTTACTTTATATATATATATTTCTATCTATCTATCTATCTATCTATCTATCTATCTATCTATCTATCTTCCTTCCTTCCCTTCTTTCTATATTTATCTATCTTTATTTCTTTATCGATCTTCCTTCCCTTCTTTCTTTCTTTCTTTCTTTCTTTCTTTCTTTCTTTCTTTCTATCTTTCTTTATCTATCTTCCCTTCTTGCTTTCTATCTTTATCTATCTTTCTTTCTCTATCTATCTATCTTCCTTCCCTTCTTTCTTTCTTTCTATATTATGTATTCTTTCTTTATCCATCTTCCTTCCTTTCTATCTATCTATATCTATTTATCTATCTTCCTTCCTTCCCTTCTTTCATTCTATCTTTATCTATCTTTCTTTCTTTATCTTCCTTCCTTCCTTCCTTCCTATCTATCTATCTATCTATCTATCTATCTATCTATCTATCTATCTATCTATCTATCTATCTATCTATCTATCTATCTATCTTCCTTCCTCCACTTCTTTCTTTCTATCTTTTATCTTTCTTTATCTTCCTTCCTTCCCTTCTATCTATCTATCTATCTATCTATCTATCTATCTATCTATCTATCTATCTATCTATCTATCTATCTATCTATCTATCTATCTATCTATCTATCTATCTTCCTTTCTTTCTATCTTAATCTTTCAATCTATCTTTCTTTATCTCACCCCACATCCCGTCATTAATCCCCGCTGTGCCCCCCCCCCCCCCTGGGCTGCTCAGTCTAAAATGCCCGGGCCTATTTTTTGTCCCAGTCCGAGCCTGTCCTCTACCACCAGCTTCATGCACAACACTGATGCTGTGGTATGATGGGTCAGCAACCTGTGATCTGGGCTTGCCAACCCACCATTCCAGAGCAGGAGGTCGTAGGCCACATCAGAGGGCTCCGCGGGCCACATCAGAGGGCTCTGTGGGCCACATGTAGCCCCAGGGCCACTGGTTGGCCACTGTTGCTGTAAGGTAAGGACATGGATCCTTACCTGGCTTAAGTATAAGAGGATCGCTTCTTAGATCAATCAAACGAAAGCCACTGGGGGGATGAGTTTGGTGTGCTAGTGCAAGTGAGGGGGCCAGGACAGAACAGTAATAAACGTTCTACTTTCTCGCTTATCAGCTGTCCTTTATCAACACATAAACTGATTGGCTTTCCGTGAATTGATAGGCTGTATGTGCTGATTCTCCCTTTACCACTCTGATCTCTGCTGTACAGGGCCTGCATTAGGATGTTACCCGATCAGACTTAAAGCGTAGCTCCACCCACCACTTTCACTCCCACGAATCGGAAGCCCCCCCCCTCCGTTGTCACATTTGACACCTTCATGTGGTAGGGGGGTGCAGATACCTGTCTAAAGACAGGTATTTGCACCCACTTACGGCCACACAGTCTGCGGGTAGACTGCGGGCAGGACGTCACCTCCCGCCCCTCCCGTTGTGTTCTGGGAAACACTCGGCTCCCAGAACACAGCGGGAGCCAGTCAGAACGGCGCATCGCGACTCGCACATGTGCCATAGGGAACCAGGCAGTGAAGCCGAAGCGCTTCACTTCCTGGTTCCCTCATCGAGGATGGCGGTAGGGGCAGCAGAGTGACGAGCGATCGCTCGTACTCTGCTGCGGACGGCGCTGGACTCCAGGACAGGTAAGTGTGCCGATATTAAAAGTCAGCAGCTGCAGTATTTGTAGCTGCTGGCTTTTAATTTTTTTTTTTCAGCGGACATCCACTTTAAATACTTACTAAGCTTACATAGAAAAAAAGTAAATGTAATGAAGTATTTATAAATTAAAAAACTGCTATCATCCATAGTTCAGCTTCAATGTAACTAATTTGGCTACTATGGAGTAATGCGCACTGTCATGTTGCAGAAATGTAGCATTATGTATATAGCTGGTGAATTATTACTCAGCCCTGTAGGTGTCACTGTTGCCCCTGCAGAGTTTAGCATTAGAAGATATTGTGATGGTACTTGGCTGCCTGTGTCTGGGCTGTCTGGACATTGCCTTTGATGAGAAAATGTATTAAAAATCACGGCTTGCTTACTGTCTGGAACTTGGGGATTAGGTTAGGACTCTGGCCTCAATCACCCACTTGTCACTGATCCTCATTTTTGCCTCTATGGGAACTGACAGATTTCTTAAATGCAAATATAGTCCCTTCTACAGCTTGTAATACAATTCTAATGGATTCCCCAACTCCTCTTAAAGGGGATGTAGTATTTTCCATCAGTTTTTTTCTCTACGTAACATGTAGCTTGATGTAATCAATGTGTGCCAATAAAAATTACGTATATATTTTGTTTATAATTATATATTAAATTGGGGACAGAGGCACATTCGTATTATATACACAACAAATTGCTTTGCTGTGCAGCACAATGGATGTGAATTATGGCTCTTCCTGACACTAGTGTGACGCTGGCTATAGATGTTTAGAATTATGGCCAGTTCAGCAGGGACCAGCCGAGATTTCATCTATCTATGGGCAGGCTGGTTGTACCCAAGTCGATCAACACAACCAGCCTGTTGGATTTTTTACATGCAATTACTGTCAGTGGCTACAGTGTGTTTTGCACACTGCACCAGATTTAGCACTCTCCAGTTTTAGTAAATAACCCACATAGATCAGCAGTGCTGAGTGGACCTATATATGTTATTCTACAAACCATTTGGTAAGTGCAACACTTTTAACCACTTGCCTGTACATATACGTCAGGAAAACGTGCAGGCGTGCACACGCCACTCCTGCGAGGACCGTGGCCGCGGGACCCATGGACTCGATGTCTGCCGGTGTCCCACGATCGTGTCACGGAGCTGCAGAATGGGGAGATGCTAGTATAAACAAGGAATTTCCCTGTTCTGACTAGAGACAGGACATTGATCTACTGCTCCCTGTCACCGGGAGCGAGCAGTGGTCAGTGTTGTGTCACAGGTAGCCCACCCCCCCCAGTTAGAATTACTTCCTAGGACACACTTAAAAATTAACCCCTTCATCGCCCCCTAGTGGTTAACCCCTTCTCCGCCTGTGTCATTTACACAGTAATCAGTGCATTTTTATAGCACTGATCGCTGTATAACTGACAATGGTCCCAAAATAGCATCAAAAGTGTCCGATGTTTTCCGCCATAATGTTGCAGTCAGGATAAAAATCGCAGATCGCCACCATTACAAGTTAAAAAAAAATGCCATAAAACTACTCCCTATTTTGTAGACGTTATAACTTTTGCGCAAACCAATCAATAAACGCTTATTCAGATTTTTCTTTTTAACACAAATATGTAGAAGAATACATATCGCCCTAAACTGAGGACATTTTTTATATATATATATATATATATATATATATATATATATATATATATATATATACAGTGCAGAAAATAAGTATTTGAACACCCTGCTATTTTGCAAGTTCTCCCACTTGGAAATCATTGAGGGGTCTGAAATTGTTATCGTAGGTGCATGTCCACTGTGAGAGACATAATCAAAAAAAAAAATCCAGAAATCACAATGTATGATTTTTTTAACTATTTATTTGTATGATACAGCTGCAAATAAGTATTTGAACACCTGAGAAAATCAATGTTAATATTTGGTACAGTAGCCTTTGTTTGCAATTACAGAGGTCAAACGTTTCTTGTAGTTTTTCACCAGGTTTGCACACACTGGAGGAGGGATTTTGGCCCACTCCTCCACACAGATCTTCTCTAGATCAGTCAGGTTTCTGGGCTGTCGCTGAGAAACACGGAGTTTGAGCTCCCTCCAAAGATTCTCTATTGGGTTTAGGTCTGGAGACTGGCTAGGCCACGCCAGAACCTTGATATGCTTCTTACAGAGCCACTCCTTGGTTATCCTGGCTGTGTGCTTCGGGTCATTGTCATGTTGGAAGACCCAGCCTCGACCCATCTTCAAAGCTCTAACTGAGGGAAGGAGGTTGTTGCCCAAAATCTCGCAATACATGTCACCGGTCATCCTCTCCTTAATACAGTGCAGTCGCCCTGTCCCATGTGCAGAAAAACACCCCCAAAGCATGATGCTACCACCCCCATGCTTCACAGTAGGGATGGTGTTCTTGGGATGGTACTCATCATTCTTCTTCCTCCAAACACGGTTAGTGGAATTATGACCAAAAAGTTCTATTTTGGTCTCATCTGACCACATGACTTTCTCCCATGACTCCTCTGGATCATCCAAATGGTCATTGGCAAACTTAAGATGGGCCTTGACATGTGCTGGTTTAAGCAGGGGAACCTTCCGTGCCATGCATGATTTCAAACCAATAACGTCTCAGTGTATTACCAACAGTAACCTTGGAAACGGTGGTCCCAGCTCTTTTCAGGTCATTGACCAGCTCCTCCCGTGTAGTCCTGGGCTGATTTCTCACCTTTCTTAGGATCATTGAGACCCCACAAGGTGAGATTTTGCATGGAGCCCCAGTCCGAGGGAGATTGACAGCCATGTTTAGCTTCTTCCATTTTCTAATGATTGCTCCAACAGTGGACCTTTTTTCACCAAGCTGCTTGGCAATTTCCCCGTAGCCCTTTCCAGCCTTGTGGAGGTGTACAATTTTGTCTCTAGTGTCTTTGGACAGCTCTTTGGTCTTGGCCATGTTAGTAGTTGGATTCTTACTGATTGTATGGGGTGGACAGGTGTCTTTATGCAGCTAATGACCTCAAACAGGTGCATCTAATTTAGGATAATAAATGGAGTGGGGGTGGACATTTTAAAGGCAGACTAACAGGTCTTTGAGGGTCAGAATTCTAGCTGATAGACAGGTGTTCAAATACTTCTTTGCAGCTGTATCATACAAATAAATAGTTAAAAAAATCATACATTGTGATTTCTGGATTTATTTTTTTGATTATGTCTCTCACAGTGGACATGCACCTACGATAACAAATTTCAGACCCCTCCATGATTTCCAAGTGGGAGAACTTGCAAAATAGCAGGGTGTTCAAATACTTATTTTCTGCACTGTATATATATATTGGGGATATTTATTATAGCAAAAAGTAAAAAATATTGCTTTTTTTTTTTTTAATTGTTGCCCTTTTTTTTTTATAGCGCAACAAAAAAAAACGCAGAGGTGATGAAATAACACCAAAAGAAAGCTCTATTTGTGGGGAAAAAAAGTACGTCAATTTTGTTTGGGAGCCACGTCGCAGGACCACGCAATTGTCAGTTAAAGCGACCCAGTGCCGAATCGCAAAAAGTGGCCCGGTCATTTGGCAACCAAATCCTCCGGGGCTGAAGTGGTTAGGCTATGTACTAAGCCTTGGCTAAAATTGCCTTTTAAAATTGCCACTATTAAAAAAAAATTGGGGAAAAAAAGCTTATTAATATCTTACTGTATTAAATTGTATTGTAACTGTACTGTCGGCCCTCATGTTGTAAAGCGCTGTGTAAACTGTTGGCGCTATATAAATCCCGTATAATAATAATAATAATACTTGAAACCATAAAATAAATGCATTTTTGAAAGAGATTGATGAGAATTGTTGCAATTACATTTTATCTTGTGGTGGGCCCAGGAGTCACTACCAGAGCATGAATCAGGGGCATCCCTAGAGAGCAATAGTCATGACTAATTAGCCTGTTTATATTTAACCTTATTGGTCATGCAATATGAACTAGAACAATGGTATACCTATTACTATGTCACACAGGCCATGGATCACAAACCCTTTTATTTGTTAAACTTCAAGTTTTATAGATACTTTGGAGTTGATTTACTAAATGGAAATAGGGGGCCAGATTCAGAGACCCTTAACTCCTGTCTAACTGGTGTTAGACTGGAGTACTTTCGAATTACGCGCGTTTTTTAGCTAGTCTGAAACCTCAAACCATGAAAAGACGGCTGCGGGCTTCAATTCGAGTGGATTACGTGTTCGTACGCCTTCGGATCTACGCTGCAATAAAATTGCGGCCACTGGGTGGACTTCCCGTTGTTTTCCGTGTCGGGGTATGCTAATGAGCTTTTGCCGGCTATCCCCGAAATTACGATCTTCAATCGCAATCTCTTACGGCATCTTTAGTCATCTTTTTTTTGCGTAACACTATACCAGCTTTTTGCTGGTCTAATATTAGACAGCGCATGTTAAGTATGGCCGTCGTTCCCACGTCGAATATCAACGTTTTCCGACGTCTTTTTTTATTTTTTACGTAAGTCGTCCGGGAATAGGAATGTTCGTAAACGACGCTACTCAAAAAAAAAAAATGACGTAACGACGTGATTTCGCGCAATGCACGGCAGGAAATTTCTGAACGGAGCATGCGCAGTTCGATCGCTGCGGGGACGCGCATAATTTAAATGCTTCATGCCCCCCAATCGCGTATTTCGATTACGCGGCGAGAAATAGACTACGCCGCCGTATCGTACAGGCAAAAATCTACCAGAATTCGATTTAGAGCCTGGTAAAATACGGCAGCGTAGAGTATTTCGAAAACGCTGCGCAAATTTACGTGTACCTGAATCTGGCCCAGGCAGTTTACTTTGTAAGAGATTTTTCTTAGTGAATTCTGTGAAGCTCTGCTGACTTCCATCATCCAAATCCCTTGTAAAACGAACAGCCTATTTGCTTTTAGTAAATCACCCCCTATATCACCACTTTTAAGTTTTAACTTATATATTTCATGGGTAGCTTTGAAAAGGCAAGCTTCTTCATATTTTGCGTAGTGAAATGCCGCAACCCTACTGTGAACTTCCAATGCTTTACTACTTAAAAGTGCATAGCATCAAACAGCAACAAGGGTACTAACATGTTTTGGCAAAAAAAAATGATCCGTGGCAATGATTAAGACTTTTTAGCCAGAACGCGTCATTGTCCTTGTTGATGTATGATGTTGTGGACATTTTATTACTGTATATATTGGAGTATAAGCCGAGTTTTTCAGCACATTTTTTTGTGCTGAAAATGCCCCCCTCGGCTTATACTCAAGTCTGTGTCTGTATACCTGATGAGAGCCGTGTCATGCATTGCCTTCAGACGGCGGCCATCCAGTGTACAAAAGCCGCGCCACCTCCCCGTTCTCGTCCGTGATGGGGAACACTCAGTTTCCCAGCAGTGAGTCAGTGTTCAGTGTTCCGCCTATCATGGACATCCTCGGACTATCACGGACAAGGACGGAAGATGTCCGTGATAGGTGCTACGGCCGCTAGCCATAGCTATTTACATATGAATGCTGCCTCTATTTACATATGAATGATGATTATTTACATGTAAACACAGGGTCTGCAGGTGAGTCATATGTACACAACAATAGGGCAGAGCTGGGCAGCATTAGTACCAGCAATTCACACTGAGATATTAGGACACAGCACAGGACTAAAACTTCAAGGGACAAGGAAATTTAAACTGGGATAGTTGGTAAGTATGAGGCAGCTGCTTTGGGCCCCACAACAATGACAGGGCCCAGGACAGCTTCCCCTTTTCCCCTGCCGTAAAGACAATCCTGCTTGCACAGGAGCTTTAAATCAAAGTCAGTTGCTTGCTATTTTGGACAGTAATTTTATCTAAGGCCCTGTATACACGGGCAAGAATCTCTTGCCGCCCGAGTGTACACACTGACCTTTTCAAAAGAACCACGGTTCTCTTGAAAGGCAAGAATGTGGTGAGGTCATCACGTTCGACGAGCATGCGCTCATCACATTCCATGCCGTCGCCGCCATCTTTCTTTACCCTACCTATACCCTGGAAGCTACCGCGCATTCGTCAAAGTCATTTTGAGCATGCACGGGTTTCCACGGCGACAGGTAAGTATACACACTCTCGGGTTTCTAGTCGGGAAACAGGCCGACAAGAATCTCAACGAGAAAAAAGAGAGCAGGTTCTCTTTTTCCTCTGGCCAGATATCCTGACGAGAAACCTGAAAGCCTCGAACACAGGAACGGTTTTCTCGGCAAGAAGCAGTTTTCTTGCTGGCTTTTGCCAAGAAAACCAGACGTGTGTACGAGGCTTAAAAGAAATTCCCAAAACCTGTTGGGGGTACTTGAGAACAGAGTTGAGAACCTCTTATCTAGAAGACATAGCAGGGATTCCAAGAGCACCCTTGGAAGTCCTAGAAGGGATTCTTGAAGTCCTAGCAGGGAGCCTCGCAGGAGCACCGTAACATGAACACAGGGAACTCTGGGAAGAAAACCTGCTTATATAGATCAGTATAATTTCTTACCAGATTCAATACCTAATAGGGTGTCCAAAACAGGCAACTTTTGGTTCCATATGACAATGAAACAAAGGTTTTCTTGCTCCTGCCTTTTTTTTTACTTACAGCACTGGCATTCTTTATAGCCTAACAAGCCTCTTCCAAGAGGTTGGTAGCAGCTGGAAATCACAGGCACTCCTGGTATCCCTGCCTTAATGGCACCAAATACCAGTCCATCACTTAGTACTTTCAAGCACAGTTAACTGGCAACCTCAGTTCCAGGAAGTCCATCCAGACAATAATGATTGTATTCTTTTCATCCTTTAAGTAGAAAACATTAAACAAGCAATTACTGCATCACTCATATTATCTAATTATAATTGGTAATCAAGTAGTTTACCGCTGCGGCATGAAAGAACAAGCCTTTCCTGCTGGGATTTGAACCCATGACCCTGGTGTCACACAGATGTTTTATGCAGCACTAAAGCTCAAGTTCGCTGAGCAGATTTTGAACTTGGAAACTGCAAATTAACTATAACTATGATTCATTATTTTTTATTAGTGTTTTTTTTATTTTTCTGTACTTTACAGCTGTAATAAAGAATCACTGGTTTGATGTAAATGTATACACTGTATACTTCATTTACTTTAGATCAGACTTTTTCTGTCCTGTCTCCCCACCCTACCTGTTCAAATCTGAATATCTCAAAAACTGGGAGAATGAAAGTTTAACTGTTTCCAAAGAAGCATGTGACAGAAAAAGTTAAAAAGGCAGTTTTTACATGCTGTAACTATAAATATAATATAGAAGTTGCAGTAATAATATGGTAGCCATAGACGGTGCGCTAAAACTGAATGTCCAATTCGACAAAACAGTCAAAATGGACATCAATTCGTTGAACGACAAATGGCATGGGCAAACGATGCGATGCAATTCCATCCATGATTAGTTGTGGTGTCATTTTTTTTTATCATACTCTCCCTGCTCTTCTCTATCTACTTGAAGTATTTGTTGGCTGTTTTACTGATAAAGTACATGCCTGTTCTGCCTCCCTGTATCTTTTGAAAACAATAAGTAAAAAAATATATATCTTTATAATTGATCATGCGGTTGTTGATTGATGCTGTTTTTCCTGGCCCTACATGTGGATAGATCATAATTGATTCACAAGGGCATGAAAAAACAATATTGATCTACTCTGTGCAATCATTTCTTTTCAGCCACAATTGATGGACTTTGGTTGATTGAAACCATCACTATATGTGGCTCATCTCTAGGCCATAACATTTTTGTCTCGCTTGATTGTTTTGTAAAACCGGTCATTGATTGTTCAAGTTTTATTGCACCATGTTGGGCCTCCATTATATGTATATTGATGAAACTAGTAGCTATACCTTTTAGGGTTCAGACTCCCATGTTTACAGGGGCACCATGTTTAAAAGTTAAGTTCTCCTATAGAAACGTGTTACATTGGTATTTAGGGTGTACAGTAGACATGTGCAATCGTTTTTGTCCCTACGCTTTTTCGTCCAAATTTCAGGTATTTTCGTTATCGTTTTAACAAATGAAAACAAACGCACAGAATATGAAAACCGAAAGATACAACATAAATAAATGCTTTATTTTCATTGGACAAATGTGCCTAACCTTAACTCTATTAGTCCAAGGTTATTCTACATCAGGGGTGGCAAGCACAAGGCCCGCGGGCCGAATTCGGCCCGCCAGGCCTTGCCATGTGGCCCGCGCGGCGGTGGCAACAGAGTGTTACCGATCCGTGACACCATGCGATCCACTCCGCAGCCTCGGCCATAGGAAAGTCCCCGACTTCGGCCTAGCTCCGGAGCGGCGGCCATCTTGGTACATCCGGCGGCAGCTGTCTCGTCAGGAAGTGACGTTTCGCCGCCGCCATCTTGCTCCACCCCAGTCAGCTTGCCTAGTAACCAGTGCACGGCGTGACACTGCACCGCCTCAGCTCACTGATTACAGACCCGGGACCACAACCGCAGACATGAGGAGAACTGCAAGATCTGCACCTGCAGGTAGGAGAGACCATCACCCGGGGAGCATGGCTGTCTGTACTGAGCAGAGGAGGGGGACACCTGTGACACCAGAGAGGAGAGGAGGGGGACCAGTGTCACTGGGGCTCCTCACCTCTCTGGTGTCACAGGTGTCCCCCCCTCTCCTTTCTGGTGTCACTGGGGTCCCCCTTCTCTCCTCTCTGGTGTCACTGGGGTCCCTCTTCTCTCCTCTCTGGTGTCCCTGGGGTCCCCAACCTCTCTGGGGTCCCCCTCCTCTCTGGTGTCCCTGGGGTCCCCAACCTCTCTGGGGTCCCTCTCTTCTCTGGTGTCACTGGGGTCCCCCTCCTCACCTCTCTGGTGTCACTGGGGTCACCCTCCTCTCCTCTCTGGTGTCACTGGGGTCCCCCTCCTCTCCTCTCTGGTGTCCCTGGGGTCCCCCTCCTCTCCTCTCTGGTGTCCCTGGGGTCCCCCTCCTCTCCTCTCTGGTGTCCCTGGGGTCCCCAACCTCTCTGGGGTCCCTCTCCTCTCTGGTGTCACTGGGGTCCCCCTCCTCTCCTCTCTGGTGTCACTGGGGTCACCCTCCTCTCTGGTGTCACTGGGGTCACCCTTCTTTCCTCCCTGGTGTCCATGGGGTCCCAACCTCTCTGGGGTCCCCCTCCTCTCCTCTCTGGTGTCCCTGGGGTCCCCAACCTCTCTGGGGTCCCCCTCCTCTCTGGTGTCACTGGGGTCCCCCTTCTTACCTCTCTGGTGTCACTGGGGTCACCCTCCTCTCCTCTATGGTGTCACTGGGGTCCCCCTTCTCACCTCTCTGGTGTCACTGGGGTCACCCTCCTCTCCTCTCTGGTGTCACTGGGGTCCCCCTCCTCTCCTCTCTGGTGTCCCCCTCCTCTCCTCTCTGGTGTCCCTGGGGTCCCCAACCTCTCTGGGGTCCCCCTCCTCTCCTCTCTGGTGTCCCTGGGGTCCCCAACCTCTCTGGGGTCCCTCTCCTCTCTGGTGTCACTGGGGTCCCCCTCCTCACCTCTCTGGTGTCACTGGGGTCACCCTCCTCTCCTCTCTGGTGTCACTGGGGTCCCCCTCCTCACCTCTCTGGTGTTACTGGGGTCACCCTCCTCTCCTCTCTAGTGTCACTGGGGTCCCCCTCCTCTCCTCTCTGATGTTCCTGGGGTCCCCCTCCTCTCCTCTCTGGTGTCCCTGGGGTCCCCAACCTCTCTGGGGTCCCTCTCCTCTCTGGTGTCACTGGGGTCCCCCTCCTCTCCTCTCTGGTGTCATTGGGGTCCCCCTCCTCTCCTCTCTGGTGTCACTGGGGTCCCCCTTCTCTCCTCTCTGGTGTCACTGGGGTCACCCTCCTCTCTGGTGTCACTGGGGTCACCCTTCTTTCCTCCCTGGTGTCCCTGGGGTCCCAACCTCTCTGGGGTCCTCCTCCTCTCCTCTCTGGTGTCCCTGTGGTCCCCAACCTCTCTGGGGTCCCCCTCCTCTCTGGTGTCACTGGGGTCCCCCTCCTCACCTCTCTGGTGTCACTGGGGTCACCCTCCTCTCCTCTATGGTGTCACTGGGGTCCCCCTTCTCACCTCTCTGGTGTCACTGGGGTCACCCTCCTCTCCTCTCTGGTGTCACTGGGGTCCCCCTCCTCTCCTCTCTGGTGTCCCTGGGGTCCCCAACCTCTCTGGGGTCCCCCTCCTCTCCTCTCTGGTGTCCCTGGGGTCCCCAACCTCTCTGGGGTCCCTCTCCTCTCTGGTGTCACTGGGGTCCCCCTCCTCACCTCTCTGGTGTCACTGGGGTCACCCTCCTCTCCTCTATGGTGTCACTGGGGTCCCCCTTCTCACCTCTCTGGTGTCACTGGGGTCACCCTCCTCTCCTCTCTGGTGTCACTGGGGTCCCCCTCCTCTCCTCTCTGGTGTCCCCCTCCTCTCCTCTCTGGTGTCCCTGGGGTCCCAAACCTCTCTGGGGTCCCCCTCCTCTCCTCTCTGGTGTCCCTGGGGTCCCCAACCTCTCTGGGGTCCCTCTCCTCTCTGGTGTCACTGGGGTCCCCCTCCTCACCTCTCTGGTGTCACTGGGATCACCCTCCTCTCCTCTCTGGTGTCACTGGGGTCCCCCTCCTCACCTCTCTGGTGTTACTGGGGTCACCCTCCTCTCCTCTCTGGTGTCACTGGGGTCCCCCTCCTCTCCTCTCTGATGTTCCTGGGGTCCCCCTCCTCTCCTCTCTGGTGTCCCTGGGGTCCCCAACCTCTCTGGGGTCCCTCTCCTCTCTGGTGTCACTGGGGTCCCCCTCCTCTCCTCTCTGGTGTCACTGGGGTCCCCCTCCTCTCCTCTGGTGTCACTGGGGTCCCCCTTCTCTTCTCTCTGGTGTCCCTGGGGTCCCCAACCTCTCTGGGGTCCCCCTCCTCTCCTCTCTGGTGTCCCTGGGGTCCCCAAACTATCTGGGGTCCCCCTCCTCTCTGGTGTCACTGGGGTCCCCCTCCTCACCTCTCTGGTGTCACTGGGGTCCCCCTCCTCTCCTCTCTGGTGTCACTGGGGTCCCCCTCCTCTCCTCTCTGGTGTCACTGGGGTCCCCCTCCTCTCCTCTCTGGTGTCCCTGGGGTCCCCAACCTCTCTGGGGTCCCCCTCCTCTTCTCTCTGGGGTCCCCAACCTCTCTGGGGTCCCTCTCCTCTCTGGTGTCACTGGGGTCCTCCTCTTCTCCTATCTGGTGTCACTGGGGTCCCCCTCCTCTCCTATCTGGTGTCACTGGGGTCCCCCTCCTCTCTGGTGTCACTGGGGTCCCCCTCCTCTCTGGTGTCACTGGGGTCACTGAGGAGAGGAGGGGGACCCCAGTGACACCAGAGAGGAGAGGATGGTGACACCAGAGAGGAGAGGGGACACCAGTGACACCAGAGAGGAGAGGAGGGGGACACCAGAGAGTAGGGGGGACACCAGTGACACCAGAGAGGGGGGACACCAGTGACACCAGAGAGGGGGGGACACCAGAGAGGAAGGGGGACACCAGTGACACCAGAGAGGAGGGGGGGACACTTCTGAACCCTGCGCTCCCTACGCAGCGCAAGAAAACTGGAGTGCAGATATAACCGGCCCTTTGAGGGCAACCAAACTGCTGATGCGGCCCCCAATGAATTTGAGTTTGCCACCCCTGTTCTACATAGAGAGAAAAGATTTGACATTATAGAGAGGAAAGATTCGACATTATGGAGAAGAAAGATTCAACATTATAGAGAGGAAAAATTCAACATTATAGAGAGGAAAGATTCAACATTATAGAGAGGAAAGATTCAACATTATAGAGAGAAAAGATTCGACATTATAGAGAGGAAAAAATCAACATTATAGAGAGGAGAAAATCAACGTTATAGAGAGGAAAGTTTCAACATTATAGAGAGAAAAGATTTGACATTATAGAGAGAATAGATCGCTGCTAGAATTGGGTGGGGGAAGTAAAATAAAAATAATGATGATGATGAATGTTATTGGCTGATTGTAACCAAAGAGGAGGAGCAGTAAAATGGCTAGAACTAACTTGACAATTCAACATGAATGAAGAAGATTTGACAAAGCATCGTCGAAAAACGTTGAATCTGTCATTAAAGTCTTATGGTGTCTGTTGAGTGAGTGAGTGAGTGAGTAACTTGTATAGCGCTGACAAATGCGAACCAAATCGCCTCAAGGAGCTTTGTATCCAGAGTCGTGCTGATCCTTGAGAAGAGATGGGTCTTCAGTTTTTTCCTAAAAACCTGATGGTTTTCTTCCATGCGAATGGACGTGGGTAGAGCATTCCAAAGTCAAGGTCCTTGGAGTGAAAAATCTACGTTCTCCCTTAGATTTGTAGCGTGCTGTGGGGATTTCCAGAAGGTTTTGGTTAGTTGATCGGAGCACCCGATTGGTGACGTAGGGTTTAATTTTCTCGCTTCCTTGTGCGCATTTGTGAGTGTCTTGAATGTGATCCGATCCTTTACGGGTAGCCAGTGGAGGGACCGCAAGACCGGGGCGATGGACTTCCACGGTTTTTTACCTGTTACCAGTCTGGCCGCAGTGTTCTGGACGACTTGAAGACGCAAAATCTGGTATTTGTGTAGTCCTAAGTAGAGGGAGTTTGCGTAGTCGAGTCGGGAATTGATGATTGTACCAACCACTACTGCTTTATCCGCTTCTGGTACGTAGCATGCGGAGAAAGTGGTCAGAACCGCTGACTACCGCTCCTATTTGTGCGCCCATAGTCATGTCTGAGTCAAAGATGACTCCGAGGCTTTTGACTTTGTTGGTTGGGTTGATGGTTTGTCCAAGAATGGTGGGTGGTGTCCATGTGGTCCTAGAATTCGATTTCCGATTTGCGTGAAGGATAAGGAGTTCTGTTTTCGATCCATTAAGTTTGAGTGAGCTTTCAGTCATCCAATTGTCGATCAGTGTGAGGCATTTTCCTAATTCCTGATATTGGTGTTTTTTGTTGGTGATTCGAAAGTATAGTTGCGTGTCGTCAGCATAAGAGTGGTAGCGCAGGTCCTGTTTGCTGATGATTTGAATGAGAGGGCGGATGTAAATGTTGAAGAGTACGGGGGAAAGGGGCGGTCCTTGCGGGACTCCGCATGTAATTGTGTGTGTTCCTGACATGAATCCTCCTAATTTTACGGTCTGTGTTCGATCTGACAGACCGTTTCAGCAGACAAATTCGATCGTGTGTAAGCGGCCTAAGAGGGAAGTTTCAGGAAAAAAAAAAATTTCCACAGCCCCCTGCGTATAACACTCAGGCACAGTTTACCCTCTATTTTCAAGGTAAAAAAATGAGTGTTATACGCCAATAAATACAGTAAATAAAAACGAATTACGGGAGTAACTAAATTTATTTTTCGGACCAAAACTAAAATGCAAAACAAAATATTTCAGTGTGCACATGTTAAGTGTATAGTTAAACCTTGGATTGCGAGCATAATTAGTTCTAGAAACATGCATGTAATCCAAAGCATTTATATATCAAAGCAAATTTCCCCATAAGAAATAATGGAAAATCAAATGATTCATTTCACAACTAATAATTCATAAGTCCTTTAGTTTATTGTACATTTTTTAGCAATGTGATAGGTTGTGTAACCATAAAATGTCCATCCACACATGGAAGATTAGAAGCAAAATCCAGCAGGGGGATGGTCTATGTGGGCAGCTTTACCCCGGATGCCTGCGTACTTAGATGTGTCTGTTTTAATCATCAACCATGTGAGTTGCAAAATTTTGTACCTTCATTAAATGTAACCATATTGCTACACTTATAGGCGCCTCTCTCTTAAACTCAGTTGGGACATGATACTACTTGTATATCAAGACATTGCTTGTATATTAAGTCAAAAATTTAAAAAACATATTGCTTGTCTTGCAAGACGCTCCTAAACCAAGTTACTCTCAATCCAAGATTTTACTGTATATGTAACATATTTCTAAGCACCCACTTCCTATGCACAGACCCCCCTGATATATCGGCCCGGGTATGCTCAGGGGAAAACCTCGACCACAGCCGTGGGAGGCCTTTACATATCCCATCTTCTTTGTATTAGAACATGGGCTTACCCAAAAGGGTTCATAGCTGCAGACACCTGTAGTCTATGGTGTGTCTTTTTTCAACCAGTGCTGTGCTCTAGTAGGTGAGCCTACTCGGCTTCCATCTGTATGTGACACCCCTCCAGTACCACTCCTCCATTACAGCTTACCAGTCCTTACAAGTTGTGGCTGCATCTTTTCTTTTTTATCAGGCCTTTTTACCTTTATTTTCATCTGATAAATCTAGGGTGACATAGCTTGCTCACTGCACTGTATCCATGGAGGAACAGTGTTGACATCTTAAGCTGCTCTCCTGGTTTGGACTACAGACACCTCCCCTCTTTTTATTTTATTTACGTAGGGGGTTGTTTTTCTTTTTTTTGGGGGGGGGGGGGGGCTGGGAATGCTAAAACATTGTTTGAGATTTGAGTTCAGTTTCACAGAAAGAAACCTTTTTTCTCACTGGATTAACAGGTATAGGGCATAGCTAATTCATGCTGAATGGCTCAAAGGGACATGGTTAAATAAAGTCAACCCCTACCTTTAGTATACACTGTACAGAGTCCACAGTCCATGTAGCCACAGCCCAGGGCCGGACTGACAACTCATGGGGCCCCCGGGCAATAGAAGATTATGGGGCCCCCAGGCTTACAGATGGCCACCAAGCCAGGTGGCAGTACAGAGGCGCGGCAGCTAAAATCTTGGGATTTTCACATCAAAAGCATGTAGGTTTTGGACATATCAGAGACAGATGTAAAAAAAACCACAGATTTTTACATACTGTCCCTGGTTTTAATGAGCCTGGTAATTTTGATGGGGCCCCCTAGTGGCATGGGGCCCTCGGGCAGTGCCCGAGTTCCTCAATGGTCAGTCCGCCCCTGCCACAGCCATTACTGTTTTAGGAGTTTCACGCACATAAACCTGAACAATCACTGAAAAAATAATACAAAAGACAAAGGGGTTGATTTACTAGAGGCAAATAGACTGTGCAGTTGCACGCTGGAAGTGTAGTTGCTCCAAAGCTTAGTAAATGGGGTAAAGCTTCACTTTGCAAAGAATATCCAATCACATGTGTAGCGCCCCCTTTCTTTCAGAAAAGGCGCTACGCTAAAGTTAGTGGGAGAGTGGGAGAGTTATGTTGCTACCACTCCTAATTTGCTAAATTGGGCTGCTGTCAGCCCTGAATTATCCTGTGGGTCATTCTGTGCTCCAGAGATGCAGTTCCATCTCTGGGTGGCAGGTGGCGCCAGAGGGATTTAGGCAGAGCCACTTTTCCCCAGCAGCCAATCGGAGGAGTTTTCCCTCGTGGAGCATGCTGGGGAGGGGTATATCTGGGGCAGACGCCATTTTTTGGGGTTCTTCGCGGGTTCCAGGTTCCAGGTGTGGCACCCACCTTTAGGGTGTGCGTACCCAACATACCCCGGCGATATGGCCTACCAGGCCGGGGTCGCCTGCTACGTGGAGTTCCTTGCTGATGCTGAAAGGAGCCCTAGCGACTTGCTGGGGGCTCCACTTCTACTAAAGAGATCCTAAGCTGTGTGCTGTTCGGTGGGGGATCGGTTTGAGGAGAACCCGGAGGCAGGTGATCCAAAAGGGCTTGAATGAACCATCGGGGATTGGGTTGCCAGGAACTGACAGATAACCATAGACTGTCAACTGGTGATCCATACTGAAAAAGAGAACTTTCTGGGAGAATTTGCTCTACAGTCCAACATTGGGCCTGTGGCAGAGGTCATCATCTGAAACGCTAAATTCAGCTAGAGCCAAGTCGGTGAGAGAGACTTGTTCCTCCCAGCAAACTCAAGTGACGTTCCGGCTGCCAGGCTTGTGGCAGTAGTCTGTCCTGAGGCACTTTACCCACTCTGGCTAGAGTGGCGACGAACTGTTCTACTACGGAAAGCAGGACTGCTCTCTTTTTCATCCAAAGCCTGATACGGCAACGTTATCTCCTTTCATCAACCTTTTCTATCTACCTCATGTTAATGTTGGTCGTGTTGGACCAGGAAATAAAGCATTCAGAAAACTTCAGCGGCAGGTTAGGACATTCGCTTATTGCTCTGCTCACTGCAATCACTCCTAGACAACATACAAGGATAACTTAATACGCCAATCCCAAATCAATCAGCGGCTCCTGAGGGGGTATCGCTGCACATGCAAGGACAATAAAGGAAAATTTTAAATTTTTAAAATATTTTTGCTTGCATGTGATTGGATAGTGGAAGTCAGCAGAGATCCTGCTCATTTACCAAGCACTGGAGCAACTGCTCTAAAAGTCTTTAGTAAATCAACCCCATAGAGCTAGAAAATAAAAAGGACTGGTGTCAGTGGGGACCAGAAAGGTGCACTGGAGATCAGTGAGTAAGTGAGTAACTTGCATAGCGCTACAAATAAATTGCCTAAATCGACTAAATTGCCTCAAGGCACTTATTTCCATCCGGTGTCGTACTGATCCTTCAGAAGAGGTGGGTCTTAAGTTTTTTCCTGAAGGCCTGGTTTTCAGACTTGGGGAAAGGAGAGTCCCGTGAGTGGGGGCAGGAGAGTCCTGTGGCGGGCAGTGGGGGATACTGTGGAAGTTGGTATGGATTGAAAATGTACAGTAGTGGTCAATGGACTGGAAGAGGTCGATTGGTGGTCATTGGTATTCAGTGGGGCTGATAGGGTACACTGGTATTCATTGGGAGCTAGAGAAGTATTTTAGTGATAAGTGGGGCTCATGGGGTGCACTGGTGGTCAGTGGGCACTTACCTCGTAGTAGTCCTTGTCCCATGCTGCTGCTCCCTTTCCCTGCCTAGTTTATGCACACATAGTAGAAGCTGATCATGGTAAAGTGGCCCAGGAATGCAATCTTGGATCTGCAGGACACAGGGATTGTATTTCAATTCTGGGACAGTTTGGGGAGCCCTAATGCCCGTACACAAGATCGGAATTTCGACCGTGTGTAAGCCCCATCTGACTTTTTTCATTGGAAATTACGAGGAATTCTGTCAGAGTTTAGATAGAGAACATGTTCTCTTTTACTTCGATGGAATTCCGTTGTGATTTTGGCAGGTCAAAAGTCCGACTGTGTTTACGAGGCATAAGTGTTTTCTGGGGTTTGATGTTTTTCTCCAGTGAGCCTCAATTCCCTGATTCTTATTCTAGATAAGCTTATATGGAATCTGTATTTACTCTGCATGGGGACATGGGGAATTTCTTAAAAAAACATTTCAATATTTAATCTCAAAACGAAAAAAGAAATAAAAAAAGCATTGGCATGTGCTAAATTTGTGATTTTATATTTCCCTGGAATTCTCTAAAGGATACATGTTTATCAGGACATCATAGAGGTGAATTGAGAAGAAAAACAATCTGCCTTGGCCAATGTCCTTACTTCCTGTTCTAGAGTTTTTAATTGGCACTTTCACCGCTGTGGACTGTCAGGTTGGATTGGAATCTCCTGAACGGTATGTGTTTGGCTACTATGAACACATTGCTCAAAGTCTTACCTCAGAAAACATTCTTGCTCCCTCTTGGAACTATTTTTGGAAAATATGTTTTTGCAAAGTTCCAAATATAGATTGAAAACAAACTCTTTGAAAAAGCCCTCGGTATCCGACACCACCCATCTTCTTCTAGCCTAGAGAGGCCACGATGTACATCTTGGCGTGTTTTTTCCTCTACTCCCCTGGCTTTCTCCTTTATTTTCTCTCAATTACTCTTCACCTCTACGATCAATAGCCATGATATTTCTAAGGGTCAGAGATTGTACATTCATCGATCAGAAACAGCCTGACACAACTGAAGAGCAGACATAGCCAGACGGATCAATGACACCCGTGCCTTGCTCTGAAACATTAAGGTTTATTCCAAAGCATTAAACTGTAATGTGACCTGTATTTTTTCTCTAAATAGGATTGCAAGTACAAAATAAATCTGGTATTCAACAATTCTTGTTTAAACGAAAAACACTTACCAAGAGATTTATTCCCCACCCCAACCCCCTAAAGCACTGAACTTATAAAGAGATGACAAAACGCACTGGTGTCAATTCTTAATTTTCATGCTATCACTTAGGGTCCTTTCACACGGAGCGGACCGTTTTTCGATCCGCCCCGTGTGTGTCCGTCGGCTCAGCGGGGATCCCGGCTGAGCTGTCGGCGGGCAGGGCGGTCCCCGCACACTGTGCAGGGACCGCCCTCTCTCTCCTCCGCTCTCCCCTATGGGGAATCGGATGAATACGGACCGTGTGTCCGTATTCATCCGATCCGATCCTTCAGACGGAAGAAAAACCGGATCTTTGCGGAGGCGGGTCATTACGGACGTTAGCGGATGCTCATCTGCTAACAGCCGTGATCACATAGGGTACCATTACAAGTCCGTATACGGACTTGTAAAAAAACGGACGAACGGTCCGCCCGTGTGAAAGGACCCTTACCCCAACTGTAGGTCTTTATTTATTTTTTATTTCATGATATAATAGGTGTGGACTCTTCATCGGCGGTATTTGAGCAACCTAAAGCTCAACTCTAGGCAAGCAGCTAAGCATGCTGTTGAAGTACACACACACAGATTGATCTACTAAACTGTGCAAAGTGCAAAATCTTGTGCAGCTCTACATAGAAACCAATCAGCTTCTATTTTTTTTGTGAAAGCTTAACCGGGTAAGAACATAAACGTTGGCAGAATAGCACCGACAGGCAAATCGACGTATATTTACGTCAGTTTGAATTTGCCGCCAGTGGCACGCGCGCATGTTTGCCGCAAGCTCCGTGACCGTGCCCTTGGGACTCGTGGACTCGATGTCCACCTGTGTTCTGCGATCGGGTCACAGAGCTGAAGAACAGGGAGATGCCAGTGTAAACACAGCAGCTCCCCGTTCTGCCTAGTGACATGTCACTGATGTCTGCTCCCTCTCATCGGGAGAAAAAGAGTTTAACCGCTCCAAAGTCCCAGGGAACTGGATCTAAACACTTGGGTGCCGGCGCTGCAATGATATGCAAGATATGTAGAGAAGGACTAGGACGGCCGCACTCCAAAAACAATGTTGTTCCTTTTTATTTTAAACTGGTCTTAAAACAAACATGTCACAGCAAAAAAAATCAGATGAAAAAGCTGACGCGTTTCACACTATCATACAGTGCTTATTCATAGCTATTCATACAGTGCTTATTCAGCTATGAATAAGCACTGTATGATAGTGTGAAACGCGTCAGCTTTTTCATCTGATTTTTACAGCTTGATAAAGTAGCGCGACTGCCGCATCACCACAGATCGTACGCTCAGGAAACGCGTTGCACTTTCCAGGGACGTCACTAGTGCTATCCTGCTGCTCTACCCTGTTTGCCTGGCTTACAAGCTCTCTTCACCACCGCCGCTGGCCTCAACACCCTACAGCGGTGAAGGACAGCTTCGCACAGCACAGTGCCAAGCAGAAGAAGAACCACAAGTGACAGAACTGACGACTATCTCTAAAGAAATATGTACAAATGCCTATTTTTAACTTAAAAAATGTGAGTTGCCTGTACTCTTTTATATATTAAATTACTTAAAACATCTACACTTAGAGGCGCCTCTTTCCCTTGCTTTTTGTTCCAGTTGTAGAGGTTTCTTTTTAAATTGTGACTAAAATGTACCTTTACCCACCCACAGACATGCAGCTGCATTGGACAACATCATGACTATGGGACCCATGTTTAATTGCTGCTAAACTGTTATCAGGAAGATTGAGAAAACCTGTACTGATAGGTATTGTTCCTCCATAATGGAGCACAGAAGCATTTGCCAGCGGCCCACGTAGTCCTTTCCACCTCCCATCTTTTGACTAAACATGAATGTGCAGCACAGTCATGTAAGTGTACTGTGAATGTGTATCTGATCACTCTCTAAAATTTTTGGGCATCATGGATTATGGAAATTCGGAGACCACGTTTAAAGAGCATCAGCTACCAAACAAAAACACATTCATTACAAATTAACCTACAACCAATAATAAATCAGTGATAGGTATACAGGTGTAAAGCTAAAGAACATTCCATGTTTCCAGACAAAGCATCTACTTAGGGTTAGTGTGGATAGCACAGCTTTGGACAAGCCAAATTCTGCCTATATTAACACTCAAGGGATTCTCATGGGTATACAGTGCCTTGAAAAAGTATTCATACCCCTTGACATTCTCCACATTTTGTCATGTTAAAACGTGGGATTTTATGCTATACACCAGGGGTCTCCAAACTTTATAAACAAATGGCCAGTTAATTATCTTTCAGACTTTAGGAGGGCCGGACTGTGGCCAGTGAGAGTAAACATCAAAACATTTGGAAATAGGGGGAGTAATAATGCCCCATCGTTGGTATCATAGGGAGGATCAGTGCCCTATTATTGGTGTCAGTGGGAGAAATTATCCCTCATTGTTGGTGTCAGTAGAAGAAATGGTGCCCCATTGTTGGTGTCAGATGGCATAATAGTGTCTTGTATCAGTGAAAGGAATAGTGCCCCAATGGCCAGTTAAAAGCGAGCAAGGGGCCGCATCCGGCCCCAGGGCCACAGTGTGAAGACCACTGTTATAGACCAACACAAAGTGGCACATAATTGTGAAGTAAACGGTTTTCTTTTTTTTTACAACTAAATATCTGAAAAGTGTGGCATGCATTTGTATTCAGACCCTTTAGTCTTGTACCCCTAACTAAAATCTAGTGGAACCAATTCGCCCTCAGATGTCACCTAAATAGTAAATAGATGGTGTACAGAATGCCCCATAAAAATGTAGGGCCAGATCCATAGAGCTAGTACGCCGGTGTATCTCCTGATACGCCGGCGTACTTTCAAATTACCCGCGTCGTATTATTAGTTTGAATCCTCAAACCATGATACGACGGCTTCAGGGCTCCGATCCGACAGGCTTACGTCTTCGTACGCCTTCGGATCTACGCTGCAATCTTTTAGCACATGCTGGGTGGAGTTTGCGTCGTTTTCCGCGTCGGGGTATGCAAATTAGCTTTTTCCGGCGATCCACAAAGTTACGATCGTCCCTCGCAATCTCTTACGGCATCTGTAGTCATCTTTTTGCTGCGTAATGTTAGGAAAGCAAAAATCTGGTCTATAGTTAGACAGCCCATGTTAAGTATGGCCGTTGTTCCCACGTCGAATTTCAAATTTTGTTTTTGTTTTTGCGTAAGTCGTCCGGGAATAGGAATGTATGTAAACGATGCTACTCAAAAAAAACCTGACGTAACGACGTTATTTTGCGCAATGCACGGTGGGAACGGGGACGCGCCTAATTTAAATTGTTCACGCCCCCTAATCGTGTATTTCGATTCCGCCACGAGAAATACACTACGCCGCCGTACCTTACGGGCCAAAATCTACCTGAATTTGTCTTAGAGCCAGGTAAAATACGGCGGCGTAGTTTATCTCTGATACTCTGTGCCAGGGCAATTGTACCTGAATCTGGCCCTATATCTTTAGAAAAACAAAAGGTAGGAATCTGAGACAAAGTGGAAGGGGAATGTTTTTTTCTCAATAAAAGTGGAATTACACTTTGACATTGTTGACCTGTTTTTGAAAAGTGTCACCCCCTGCTGTCATCCTGATCCTGGGTTCTCTACCTACCAAGTCACTGACTTGCAGCAAGCATACAAGCTAATAACGAAAGTTGGAACTTGCATCCTGAATGCTTTTTCCACCTTTAAATCAGGTCAGCAATGGCACTAGAATGAGTAATGATGTTTAAAGCAGCTTTTTATTTTGAATCACAATTGACAGACGATAAAGGCTTATGAGCTCTTTTTTGGATAATTGCAATTACAAATCTGATTAGCTCTCTAGTTCCCCCTGGTGAAATTAATATGCAATTTTCATTATTGCAGGAGATCTATATTCTTCATCACTAATTCGAAAATAAATTGAGGTAACATGTTAGAGCTTTAACTTAATGAAAATAATCCTTTTAAACCTGCAAGACTCAGCTAAAAATCTTGTCTAGACTTATCCCTAAAAACCCTTAAAAGTGGGAGAAATAGCCATGATCATACATTAAAATAAAAGTTATTAGAAAGAACCTATCACACGGAATAGAAAAATTCTTGTTAATACGCCGGCCTCCGTAAGAGAATATTATAATGCACAGCCGTCATTAAAAACTTTTGTGGGAAATGTCAACTATACATGTTTTCACTTCTTTCCTCACATATGAAATATGTAAAAAAAATAAATAAAAAGTAAATAAAAAAGAACTACACTGTAGAAGGCAATTAAGAGACATAATTTAATGCTTGTACTAGTATACCTGTGGTTATATTTACACCAAGCCCGGAGTGAGCAATTTATTTTCACAAGGGGCCACATGAAAAACCGGGACTGTTGTGGAGGGCCGAACTTAAATCTTCTCAAGATTAATTTTAGACATGGTAAATAAACATATAGAAAACAAACACCTGGCACTATGGATAATAGGTAGAACTGCTCAAGAAATAGGTTTCTTTCAAACAGACGGTTGGGGGTGGTAAAAAATGGGCAGCTGAGTGATTTTAACTTCCCTCAGCCTACTACCTAAACTGCAAAGCACTGTGAGTCTGAGATCGGTACAGAGGGACTTTCTGCAGAAATTTCAGCTTCTGGGGTTTGCAGCATGTAGGTGCTAAGGAAGAACTTGACTGGGATATCTTCGAGACAATGCTCTCCTGACAGAATCAAGCCATACCGATCAGCTACTTAGGTTCTCTCCTTCCAGTTCTTGCACCTCTCCACATGGACATCCCTAAGCTTCCTTAGTGCTCAGAGAGGCATGCTGACAGTGGAGGAATCAAGGGCCAGATAGGAACAGCCGAAAGGCCAGATTTGGCCCTATGGACGCAATTTTCCCAGGTCTTCATTAAACAAAAGGATCCTCTATCACCCTTTCTATATGTACATTTTTGGAAATTTGTGCAACTGATATCTCTTGGGGGGGGGGGGGGGTCATTCAAATGTTAGCTATAGGTTGTTATTAGATTGCTTTTGATGGCTGGCAAGGTTTAGTGCTAGGCATATCGTTCATTTTAAGCAGTTGTCCATTTTTACTCCTCAAGGAAGAGAATTTAGAACTAACACACGTCCAATAGAACAATATTGGTCCTGTTTTGGTTTAGATATAGAATCAACCTGCCATCATAATCAGGGCCATTTGAAGGAATTCGGGGGCCCCAAGCAAAATGGGGGCCCCTTTACCCCCCCCCCCCCCCCGCATGTAAAGCCTACGTTAGTGCTATACTAATTTTTTACACCCATGTTCTTACTCCTCCCCCCTCCCTAGTCCCTGTTTTTCTATTCTCACCTCCCCTTCTTCCATGTAGGCTGCCACTGTAGCGTGGCCAAGCTCCTCTTCCTCCTGATAGTCCGGTGTTCTATCATTATGGGTCCCTAGATAGTCCCCCGGCCGGGCTGGGTACCGCCCGGCACAGGAGATTCAGTTTCCTGTGTTCCCGGCCAGACTGAAAGGAAGTGAGCACTCAGTGTGCACTTCCTGTTAGTCGGCCGGGAACAGGAAACTGAATCTCCTGTACCACACGTGGTACCCGGCCGGACTGACAGGACTCCAGGAGGAAGGAAAAGGAGCTCGGCCACGCTACAGCCTGGGAAGGGGAAGTTGGGGGCCCCAGGCCAGCTCGGGGGCCCCAAGCAATTGTTTGTTTTGCCTGTCCTGTGTGACGGGCCTGATCATAATAAAGGAGTTATATTCAAACTGTAAAGAACAACTGTATATTTTTTCAAAACTACAATTCATTGGTCCCCATAACACATTCACTTCCCTTGTGATGATCTCTAATTGAGGAAGTTGTTGTTATAATTATTATATTATTATAATTATATTATAATTCTGATAGCTCAAACTACTATGGCTACTTTATTTAATACACTGCAGTTCCCCCAAAAAACTTGCAAGTCCCCAGTTACCTACCTGTGGTATCTTTATGTCCACTTCAGCTGTTCCCATGCCATAGGATCTCTATGACACAATATGTTGGCAGCCAAGGCAGGGGGTCCTCAGCTGGGGTTTCATTTCAGTACAGGGAAAGCAGAATGTAGGCACCCATAAACATTGGCATGGATATTAAAAACCACCACTGCTTTCTGTCTGGGCATGAACATATATACATACCATTGATGCCTCTAACAGAAGACACAGGCTTTGGACTCAGCCCTCATGCAGTTCCACCATCTCCAACTCTCCAATTTCCTCAAATGCCAGACAATCTAGAATGTGACTGAGCCAGAGCCCAATGTCTCTCCTCTCCACACACCCACAGTGCCCCCTTCCCCAGACTGCCATGCCCCAATCAATGTGGGCTGCTATGTCTGTATTTATATTACTGCAAATGTAAATCAGTACTGGGAACACCATGAGCTGATACAAACAATAAACAAGTGCCTTATGAACCAATGACACTGTTGCACAATTTCCTTTTAATAGCCATAAGCATTCTAATTTTGGATTATGCTAGAAAACTAGCTCAGGGCAAATACACATAAACAAGAACAGTTAACCAGCTTGAATATGGTGTTCTTAGCGGGAACTGAACCCATGCCCTTAGTGCCGTAAAGGCAAGGGGCCTCCAAAGTGTCTGTATCTAGAAAAAAAATCAGCAATATTCTTAGAAATGTTTGTTCAACGTGTACTTCCAAGATTCAGCACTTACATTCACTTGTGCATACATGCCAGTACGGAGACAAAGTTTTACTAAGCATAAAATATAAAGCGTAAAATACAAAGGAATAGCTGTCATATCATTCCAAGATTATCATGCTGTATTTTTATTTCTGTTATTCCCTTCCAAAATAAAGAACCACCCAAGAGTTATCGCTAATACCTGGGTGTGTTCAGTTTGTGTTGGAGTCTATGGAATCTTCTCTTAGAAGACAATTACTTCAAGATGAACAAAATTCTGCCTAAAAGCATGTTATCTGTGTAACGGTTCAAACCCAACTAGCAGCAGGCAAAAGTATAATCAGCCAGTAAACTGCTAGGGCTATAAAGGCAACGAGAAAACTGTGCAAATTTATTTTAAGGCTGGATTCACATCTATGCATTTTTTTGTGCTTTTTTGCATTTTGCAGATTTGCTCTTCAGTCCATTTAACATGGTTTCCTATGGAACACGTTCTGTAGTGCAAATCTGCAAAATGCAAAAAAGCACAAAAAAATGCATAGATGTGAATCCAGCCTTAAAGTGGAGTTCCGCCCATTTTTTTATGTTTGTCTGTGCTGCATGCCCTAATCTCATAATGTTCAGAATGGTCAATTTTTATTTATTTTGTTGCTTGTAAATACCTTTATTTTGTAGTCCTTCATTACTTCCTCCTCCTTATTAGCCTAAGCCAGTGATAGGGAACCTTGGCTCTCCAGAGGTTTTGGAACTACATTTCCCATGATGCTCAACTATACTGCAGAGTGCAAGAGCATCATGGGAAATGTAGTTCCAAAACATCTGGAGAGCCAAGGTTCCCCATCACTGGCCTAGGCTATTAAGTCACAAGGCTTTTTGCAAGGGTTTCTGGGATAGGCATCATATTTCCCAGTAGTCCTTGCAAACCTGACTGAAACCTATTACATTGCTTGTGCAGCACTGAGCATGTGCGAGATATGCAAAGCTGAAATCCAGGAAGTCATACAGTCTGGCTTCATGATGCCCACACTTAAGATGGCCACGGTCTATTTCTAGATTATAAACTAAATCTAAATGCTGTAACAACCTAACAAAACGGACCTTAGTTTACAGACTAACTTTACTAGAATACATTAAGCTTGTGTATTACAGGGGTATTTATATTTAAAAAGTGAAATTGTGGGTGGAACTCCCCTTTAAGTCCATGATGTGGGTAAGATGGACATTTGGGACATAGTAGTAAAGTAACTTTTGCATCATATAATCTCTGCAGAGAAGTTTTTTTAGGCCTGATTCACACCTATGCATTTTTACTGCTTTTTGTATTTTGCACTACAGAACGTGAGTGAGTTGTATAGCACTACACATGCGAACTGATTTGGCTTTAGGCGCTTTTTTGCAGCCAGTGTCGTCCTGGCTGGTGCGGTCATTTACCCCGTAGGATCTTGCCACGCTTGGGACACACAGTCGTACACACATATATACTGGGCCAATTATGGACAGGATCCAACCTACCAGCATGTGTTTGGAGTGTGGGAAAAAACCCACGCAGACACAGGGAGAACATGCAAACTCCAGGCAGATGGTGTGGTCGGGATTTGAACCACCGACCCTTTTTGCTGCTAGGTGAAAGTGCCAACCATTGCACCACCGTGCTGAAATTTTTTAGAGACTAATTGCACCCTGTAGTAACTCACGACTGGTAAAATGTAAGAAAAAAAAACATCTCTTGCTGAAATACTCACCTCCTCTCCAGCATTGCCAAGGGTCAGTACTCTTTTGGGTGGAATGATCCCTGGCAAAGAAGATATCACCCAACTAGCCAAAAGACAGTGGTTTTATAACTGCACCTCTCGAGTGCTGTGATCTAGTGATGGATATCTTTTTTCATTGGTGACAAGTAAGCATAAGACTGGGTGATAGGTTTTACATGTATTTCTGACCGCCATCCTTAATAGGATAACGTAATAATGCAGAGGTCAGAAGGAGAAACCAATGAGAGCTGAATGTTAACACTGTCAGTGAGCCAATGAGGAGAGAGAGGGGGTGGGACCGAGCCGCAGCTCAATGTCTGAACGGGCACACAGAGCAGTGGCTCAGCTCGGGTGCCCTCCATAGCAAACTGCTTGCTGTGGGGGCACTTGGCAGGAGGGAGGGGCCAGGAGCACCAGTGAGAGACCTGAAAAGAGGAGGATCCAGGCTGCTCTGTGCAAAACCACTGTAAAGAGCAGGTATGTATAACATGTTTGTTATTAAAAATAGAGGCCCAGATTCACAGAGCAATTACGCCTGTCTAACTGGTGTTAGACAGGAGTAATTTCAAATTTCGCGCGCCGTATCACTAGTTTGAATCCTCAAACCATGATACGGCGGCTTCGGGCTTCGATCCGAGAGGCTTACGTCCTCGTAAGCCTTCGGATCTACACTGCGATATTTTTGCGGCCGCTGGGAGGAGTTTGCGTCGTTTTCATGCGTCGGGATATGCAAATGAGTTTTTACGGCGATCCACGAAGGTACGAGTGTCCCTCGCAATCGCCTACGTCATTTTTTGGCTACGTAATGTTAGAGGAGCTTTTTGCTGGTCTAACAGTGCGTAACCCATGTAAAGTATGGCCGTCGTTCCCGCGTCGATTTGAAAATATATATTTTTTTTTAACGTAACTCGTTCGGGAATACGAATGTACGTAAACAACGCTACTACGACGTGACGACGTGTTTTCGCGCAATGCACGGCGGGAAATTTGCGAACGGAGCATGCGCAGTTCGATCGCCGCAGGAACGTGCCTATTTTAAATGCTTCACGCCCCCTACTCGTGCAGATGTATTGCGACGGGAGAAATACACTACGCCGCCGTCGTTTACTGGACAAAATCTACCTGGATTCCACAAAGAGCCAGGTAAAAAACGGCGGCGTAGTGTATTTCTGATACTCTACGAGAATCGAATTCTCTGTGAATCTGCCCCAGAGACTTTAGTATCACTTTAACCAGTGATCCTAAGTTTTTGCCTCCACAAACATTCTCCAGCGAGAACACAGTCAGTGTTGCCATATTCTCCAAGGTTAGAGTAACTTGAAACCCAGTGCCAGTGTTGCCAACCTACCAGATTGAAATTTACTGACCCCAAATTTACTGGCACAGCCAAGTTTTACTAGTATTTCCAAAAGTTTAAAAATTACAGTTTTAAGTGCAAATTTCTGTATTTGGGCTACAAACAAATATAATATGCAATTAGCAATGTGATTTAACCACTTAACCCCCGGACCACATTGCTGCCCAATGACCAGAGCACTTTTTGTGATTCGGCACTGCGCTGCTTTAACTGACAAACAAAATTGACATCCTTTTTTTCCCACAAATAGAGCTTTCTTTTGGTGGTATTTGATAATCTCTGCGGTTTTTATTTTTTGCGCTATAAACAAAAATAGAGCAACTATTTTGAAACAATGCAATATTTTTTACATTTCGCTATAATAAATATCCCCAAAAAATATATAAAAAAAACATATTTTTTCCTCAGTTTAGGCCGATACGTATTCTTCTACATATGTTTCGTAAAAAAAAAATCACAATTTGCGTTTATTGATTGGTTTGCGCAAAAGTTATAGCGTTTACAGCAGGGATCCTCAAACTACGGCCCTCCAGCTGTTGCGGAACTACAAGTCCCATGAGGCATTGTAAAACTCTGACATTCACAGACATGACTAGGGCATGATGGGAATTGTAGTTCCTGAACAGCTGGAGGGCCGTAGTTTGAGGACCCATGGTTTACAGAATAGGGGCTAGTTTTATGGCATTTTTATTAATATTTTGTTTTTTACTAGTAATGGCGGCGATTATCGTTTTTTTTTCAGTACTGCGACATTATGGCGGACACTTCGGACACTTTTGACACATTTTTTGGGACCATTGGCATTTTTATAGCGATCAGTGCTATACAAATGCATTGGATTACTATAAAAATGCCATTGGCAGTGAAGGGGTTAACACTAGGAGGCGGGGAAGGGGTTAAGTATGTTCCCTGGGTGTGTTCTAACTGTATGGGGGGTGGACTCACTAGGGAAAATTACTGATCTTCCGTTCATACATTGTATGAATGGAAGATCAGCATTTCTCTCCCTGACAGGACCGGGAGCTTTGTGTTTACACACAAAGCTCCCGGTCCTCGCTCTGTACCGAGCAATCGCGGGTGCCCGACAGCGATCGTGCCCGCCGGGCATACACTCGGGACTCGGGGGCGAGCAGGGGCCCCGTAGTGGCTGTGAAAGTAGCCGATCTAGAGCTACGGGCTCTCGCCCAGGAGAGCCGACCTGCCACAGTAAAATTACGGCGTTAGGTCGGCAAGCAGTTAAGGTAGATATTAAGGCAAAAAAAAACTATTTTTTATTTTATTTTCAATATAGTAAGTAGCTCAGGCACAGGAAAGGCAAGCAATTACAATAGGCAGGCACACACACAAGAAATTGACCCTCACGGTGAAACTGACAGAAGTGTGATGACGATGATGCCTCACTGACACGTCACGATCGCCTCACTGACACGTCACGATCGCTGTCGGGCACCCGCGATTGCTCCTACTGGGTCACAGTGACAATTCCTCTCCACGCCAAGTGGTCTCTTCGGTCCACTCAGTCCAAAAAGCACTGAAAGTCCTTGCTCCCATTCCGCAGACCAGCACACAAAGCTCCTACCGCTCCGCCTTGGCTCCCTTGCACTAGGACATTACACAACACACTCAGGCATTGCCTCCGCCAGACCGGCACAGCCTGAACACACTGTACCAAGCACTGGTCTGATGATCTTAACCGGCTCTGGAATGTCACAACCAAATTCTTTATTGTCAATCTTTTCCTGTCACTGGCATTTCCTGACAGGCGAAAGGTGACAATTTTTTACTGGCTGCCAGTAAAAATACTGACAGTTGGCAATACTGGCCAGTGGTGGCAACTCCTCTTCCTTTTCCTTCAGCACCCTAAATAAACTTTTAAGTATCTGCCAATACCATACAGTGTCACTTGCATCACAGCTCTGGGTCTGCTGATACTGCTGACACCACATTCAAGATGTTGGCACCCAGCAACAGTCCCAGGGCTTATGGATGTCAGAAACGTAACATTAATAAATCACCGGGATCAGGTGGCTTGCACCTAAGGGTACCTAGGGAACTCAGTCAAATAATTGCCAGACCATTGTTCTTAATTTTTACTAACGGTACCAGCTGATTGAAGAAAAGTCAATGTAGCACCAATATTTAAAAAGGGCCCAAAATACATCCCTGGGAATTACAGACCAGTTAGCCTAACATCAATAGTATGCAAGCTCTTGGAGGGGATTATATGATTTCATGATTTCAGTAATGAGATCAGTACCATTAGCAGTAATCAGCATTGATTCTTGAAGAATCGTTCTTGCCAAACCAATCTATTAACCTTATATGAGGAGGTGAGCTGCCATCTAGATAAAGGAAGGCCCGTAGACGTGGTGTATCTGGATTTTGCAAAAGCATTTGACACAGTTCCCCATAAACATTAACTGTACAAAATGAGGTCTGTTGGCATGGACCATAGGGTAAGTACATGGATTGAAAACTGGCTACAAGGGCGAGTTCAGAGGGTGGTGGTAAATGGGGAGTACCTGGAATGGTCAGGGGTGGGTAGTGGGGTCCTGTGGGTTCTGTGCTGGGACCAATCCTATTTAATTTGTTCATAAACGACCTGGAGGATGGGGTAAACAGTTCAATCTCTGTATGTGTGGATGATACTAAGCTAAGCAGGGCAATAACTTCTCTGCAGGATGTGGAAACCTTGCAAGAAGATCTGAACAAATTAATGGGGTGGGCAACGACTTGGCAAATGAGGTTTAATGTAGAAAAATTAAAAATAATGCATTTGCGTGGCAAAAATATGAATACAAGGACCTGAGGATCCTAGTAGATGATAGGCTCAGCAATGGAATGCAATGCCAAGCTGCTGCTAACAAAGCAAACAGAATATTGGCATGCATTAAAAAGGGGGTCAATTCCAGAGATAAAATGATAATTATTCCGCTCTACAAGACTCTGGTCCAGCTGCACCTAGAGTATGCTGTCCAATTCTGGGCACCAGTCCTCAGGAAGGATTTACTGGAAACTGAGAGAGTACAAAGAATGGCAACAAAGTTAATAAAGGGTCTGGAGGATATTAGTTATAAGAAAAGGTTGCGAGCACTGAAATTATTCTCTCTGGAGAAGAGACGCTTGAGAGGGGATATGATCTCAATTTACAAATACCGTACTGGTGACCCCACAATAGGGATACAACTTTATCTCAGAAGGGAGTTTAACAAGACACATGGCTACTCATTAAAATTTAAAGAAAAGAGGCTTAACCTTAAACTACATAGGTTCTTTACTGTCAGGCCGCGTACACACGATCAGACCGGCTCGATGAAACTAGTCTGCAGACCAGTTTCATCGGACCAATTCAATGGTGTTTCATAGGACCGTTGTCCGTCGGACCAAAGTTTTAAAACATGCTTTAGCCCTGGTTCACACTGGTGCGTTTTGAGATGCGATTTGGCATGTCAAATCGCATGTCAAAACGGCAGATTTTGCCTCAAATTGACGGCAATGGCACCATCCTAATCGGTGCGACGCTGCATCTGCGGCATTGCACCGATTTCAAAAAGTAGTCTCTGTACTACTTTTTGCGATTTCAGCCTGTAAATCACATTGACATCTGTGCAGAAACCTGCACAGATGTCTCTGAAATCGCGGCTGAAATCGGGACTGCCGGGCGGGAGTGAAATCGTGCGAGTTCAGCTGAACTCGCACTGCTTCACTCCCGCAGCCCAGTGTGAACCAGGGCTTAAAATCTGTCCGACGGACACCTGTCCGTCGGACAGATGCGATGGTTAGTACGCCAAAGCATCGGACCAAAAACCTGTGCATGCTCAGAATCCATTCGACGCATGCTTGGAAGCATTGAACTTCCTTTTTTCAGCACGTCAGTGTGTTCTACGTCACCGCGTTCTGGTCTGATCGAATTTTTGGTCCGATGGTGTGTACACACATCAGACCATCAGACCACTTCAGCCTGGTCCAATGAAAACGGTCCGTCGGACCAGTCTCATCGGACCAGTCTCATCGGACCAGTCTCATCGGACCAGTCTGATCGTGTGTACGTGGCCTAAGGCCTCGTACACACGACTGATTTCCTCAACAATATCCATCAAGAAACTTGGTGGCAGATATTTTTTGCAGAGGAAAATGGTCGTGTGTATGTTTTTCGTAGAAAAAACTGTCATGGATCTCGACGATAGATTCTCGACAAGCCTGACAAGGAACTCGTCGAGGAACAGGGATGGACTGGCCATAGGGACTACAGGGAGTTTCCCAGTGGGCCGATGGCTCAGTGGGCCGTTTTTATAAAAGGAGACTCTCTCAGACCCCCCTGTCTCTCAGTCCCCCCCTCTGCCTCTCAGACCCCCCCTTCTGTCTCTCAGTCCCCCCTCTATTAGCCCCCTCCTCTGTCTCTCAGCTCCCCTCCTCTGTCTCTCAGCTCCCCTCCTCTGTCTCATTCACTCCTTGACTCCTAGGCTGCTTTCACACTGGGGCGGGCATTTTTCGGTAAAACACTGCTAGTTTTAGCAGCACTTTACTGTCATTTTAGCTTCACTATTCGGCGTCTAGCAGGCGCTTTTAACCCCCACTAGCAGCCAAATTCAAGGTTTAATGCGCCCGTGTAGCGCTGCTGTCGAAGTGCTTTGCACTGCTCTTCCACCGCCCGAAAGATGCTGCTTGAAGGACTTTTTTAATGCCCTGGTAGCGCCCCAGTGTGAAAGCATTTGGGCTTTCACACTGGGACTGCAGCAAAGGCGTTTTTCAGTCGCTTTACAGGTGCTATTTTTAGCCCAAAAGCGCCTAAAAAATGCCTTGGTGTAAAAAGGGGTCCTACACTCACCCCGTCTCTTTTACACTCACTCTTCTTTTGTTACACTCAACCCCCTCTCTCACTCACCACCCCCTTTCCCTCAACCCTCCCTCTCTCTCTCGCTCTCATTCCCCTCTCTCTCAACCTCTCATGATAAACAATAATGGATGTAGGGGCCTTTTGGTGGGTATTTTATTGAATTAAAGTGGGCCGGTCTGTATAAAGTCCAGGGCCAAATTTTTGTCCCAGTCCAGCCCTGTCGAGGAAAACAATGTTTCTTTTACGACGAGTTTCTCGGACGTGTGTACGAGGCCTAAGAGCGGCAAGGATGTGGAATTTCCTTCCACAGGCGGTGGTATGAGCGTGGAGCATTGATAGTTTCAAAAAACGATTAGATAAGCACCTGAATGACCACAACATGCAGGGATATACAATGTAATATTGACATATAATCACACACATAGGTTGGACTTGATGGACTTGTGTCTTTTTTCAACCTCACCTACTATGTAACTATGTAACAAAGGAGGGTTTTACAGGTGAATAACATGCATAAAATATGTTAAATGCACACATAATCCTATGGGAAGATTGTTGTTAACATAAATAGTCTAGTGTCAGGATTTCTTCCAAATACTTTGCACAAGACAATAAGCACTGCACATTTATGTAAATAGGTGGAGAAAGATTTACCACATCACTTGTGGACTTGTGAAAGTTTTTTGCGGTTGTCAATTTGCTTAATGATTTACTTATCTTTATTGGTGTATTGGCAACCATGTAATAGACTTTCAAGACTTACAAAAAAACCTTAAATCATAAACAATTATTGGGCCTTGCTCTACATTTAAACAAAGAGACCCCTTTCAGTCCATTTAATCTGTGAATATATTTTTTCAACCAACACAGAACTGGAAACACAGCTGTAACCAATGACTTGCAGATCCAGTTCATCGGCCAGCTGGATTCTGTTCTGCTGAAACAGCAAGATTTTCTACATTGTTCCCTTTTGTACATCTGGAGAAATCGTTTGAGTTCAAAGATGACAAGAAAAGCTCTTTAAATAAACCCAACGAACGGTGAAGATGCCCAGGCAACCAGCAAATCCACATCAGGGGGATGCTTATTAAAATAAAGCCTCCATTGAGAGGCACTCTTTTTGTGTATTTATAAATGTATCCAACTCAAGTTCCTTTTTTTCTTTTATCACCAAAGAACCATCTGAAGCTTTTCTCCCATCATCTAGCCAATTTAAAGAAGGACTCCACTAAAGCATCAAAGCTAGCCAGAAATTCCACTGAAATAGTGAACATTTGTAAAGCTCTACTGTACTATGTTTAAGTTAAACTTTTCCTTCTAAAAAATGTTGTCATAAAAACAAGGAGTATGCAACCTCAGGGGCCTTTATGTACCTCCTAATAACTTTTTAACTATCCCAGGAACCACAAAGCCTAGGGCTGCCCATCACTCTATCAAAAACGTTTACTTTGTTTTTTTAACGTTTTTTTTTTTTTTTTGTGGTAACCAGGTACACTTAGGTTTTTGGGTCCAAGAGCACTCATAACGGTATTAGAAGAGGCATATGGAGAGGTAAATGTGCCAGATTTTTTATTTCCACTACTGCTTCAGTTTTTGTTTTGACCAATGACAATTCTCTTGTTTGGTAATCCAACAGTACCTGTGCAAAGAGACTGTTGTAAGCTCTGTACTGCTTCTTCAAAGCATTCTAGCAATACTTATATAGCAGCTGTGAAAACCCAGTATAAAAATCTATTTATCTTAACTTTATTCATCCTTCCTTTCCTAATTGGACTGGAATTAAATGGGTTGTAAAGTCAGAAGGTTTTTTATCTTAATGCATTCTATACAGTTGTAGCGCTCTGCTCCCATTGATCAGGCGATATGCAAAATTTAGTGGGTGTCTGGGCCGATAGTTAGCTCAGACTTTAATGATTTATGCTAAATCAGCCTCTGTTCTGGCTGTGGCTGTGCCTAAAAAGGATTTTCCCAGTGTTGCCTGTAGGTGGCGATACCACCACAGGCCAATGTGGGAACACAGGCAGGCTATGGTGTATTGAGTGTCTTTTCCTGGGAACAGCCCAGTGGGAGTGGTCTCCCCGCTGGGCATGCTGGGGAAGGGTACGTAAGGGGCAGACGCCAATTTTTGGGGTTCTTCGCATTGGGGCCCTCCTGTCTCGAGGTATGTGTTGTTGTGATTTTCAGTCTCGGGGCCACATTGGACCGAGGCTGCCATTCTACCAAGTAGGCCCAGATACCCTGACTGGGGCCTACAACTGCAAAGAGATTCCAAGCTGTCCGTCTACTAGAGGAAGCTACTTAATGGAGGAAACCAGGGGAGGACCTGCCCAGGAGGAGACCAAGTGGAAGGCTAATGTCTCGGGATAGGCCTGGTGACCCTATAAGGGGGAAATCTACAGCTCAAGTTACCCTACAGTTTCGCCGGGATGGCTTAAAGGCTCTTTAACTGTATGGCTGGAAGTTCGGGTGTTAAAAATCCTGTGGCAGAGGATACCAGACTGTTCGTTTTGCTCATAACCAGTGTGTGGCAGAGACTGTTGCTGATTATTGTCCGTGCATCATTCCGGCTGCTAGGCCAGGTGAGAGGGGCCTATCCGGGTGAGCAATACCCACTTGAGAGGAAGTGGTGAATGACTTTTGGGACAGAGGGCGCCCTCTGTTGAAGTCAGATGTGACGAAACGCGTCAGTTCGTGGCTACAACGGAGTAACCAGGAAATACTGCGAGTGTGTTCTACGACTGAAACCAGGAGAGGAGTTTGCAATAGTGTGCATCTGGCACAAGCGTGATCCCCAGGGAACGTCAGAGAGCGGTGAATACACTCTATTCTCATTTACAAATCTTTTTATTGTACGTAGATAGGAAGCAGGGTGAACTTGTATGGGTTTATGTTCTATCATTAAAACGGAATTACACTATTTAGTGCTTCTGTCTTTTTATGATTTGCGAGTTGAAATTTAAACCCTAGTTGGTCCCGGGAATGCTGATTGGAGTGCAGATCAGGAGGATCTAATTAATCTCAAGGCTTTGTTTAATCTGTAATCTGGTGAGTGTGAACCCCAGAGGGGAGCGTGCCTCACGTGTTACGGGGTGAAGATTGAAAGTTGGTGGCGGGATCGATACCATTCCTTGAATATTTCTCTTGCACCTCTCAAAAGGTTGCCTTTTTGTGATCTTCCTTTGGACTGTTCCAGTTTTTATTTTCTATTTTCTACGTTGGACTTTTTAAGCGCTGTTTTATCATTTTTATATCCATTTTAGGTTATATGTTTATGATATCTTGTTTAATATGATTATAATTTATTATCACTGTTTTCTAGCTGCTCTAAAACCATTTTTGACATAAAGGGACACTTTTGGTTGCTATGGACAATCTACAGTTTCCAGGCATAAAGAACCGTTTTTATTATATAAAAGGACATGCAGGGCACTGGGCAGACCACTAGGGACAAAGTGGGTGTGTATTTTTTACATACAGTACTGTAATCTATAAGATTACAGTATACTGTATTTAGTGTGTTTGTTTCCTTTTTTGAATTTGGCGCCGTTCTCCGCCCTGTGCGTCGTAACGTCGCAGGGAACGGAGATCGGCAGCACATGGGGACACTGTGTGAATCGAGCGAGGACCCGCCCGCTCACAAAGCAGAGAGGTATCGCTGGATCTAAGGACAAGGTAAGTAAACCCTGCCTATGGATGCTACGAGGCGAGCCCGAGTCGGCTCGGGGTTACCCATTACAGCACAAAAATGTAACCCCCGAGTCAGACTCGGGAATTTCTGCCAGGAGGGTTAATATAGGCTTACCTGTAGGTAAAAGTGCTGTAACTAGGTTTACAACCACTTTAAAAGTATCTATTTCATGTATAAAAACCTACTGCTTCCAAGCTTCCTTAGCCTAAACTAAAGCTGGCCATCGACAGTTCATTTATTTAAAATCGCAAAAAAAAAATATTTCCCCATCCACACATGCGAGGTAAATGGAGGACCTCATTGTATTCTAACAGCGCGATCCCTCTGCTGTTAGAATACATGACAGGTAAGGATACATGCAGGAGGCATATATATCCTTATAGATCACCACTATGGCAGTAGTTTAGAAAGGATGAGAGTGGGTTTACATCCACTTTAAGTCTTGGGGTTCGTTAGGGTCAGGTAAAAGGTTAGGTTAAAGTGTAATTTGCAATCAAACTGTGGCTCTGTTAGGGGGTTTCCCTCTCAATTCCTGTATTTGTGATGACAATCTCAGCTAATCACCCACTGGCTCTTCTGTACTACCTCACCTTGCATTCATGAAGGAAAATCCCCTAAATACGGTTTACTTAGCTAGCACAAAAATTACTACTTTAGCATATCAGAGGCACAATCCAAACATTTTCTTTACTATTAAATGTATAGTAGTAATACATCCACAAGATTAGTGCTTTACCTTCTTTGCTGTCAGGAGGTTGCATATTACTTGGCACTGGCAGAATCTACAAAAAATAAATAAAAAACGTTATATTATAATTTTTGCAATACATGTTACATTTTCTTATTTATTACATTTATTTTCTAAAAAAAAAAAAAGAAAAAAAAAAAAAAAAAACAAGAACAATATCTAGAACAACTTGTGTACAACCAGACCGCCCCTCCATGGATGGAAATATGGCCAGTTCCTGCTGAACTAACTGAATTTTGATCCATTTATGGCCAGCTTGAGAGTGAATTTCGCCCACTTTGGAGAGGCCGCCAGTCACTTTCTGTTGTGTTTATAGGACAAGACGTAAAGGGAAATCTCAACAGGATATAGTTGGTGAGAGAACAGACCCTTCTCTACTGATACCTAGTTGATATTTTGGCTATAGATACATTTTAACCACTTAACCCCCAGACCATATTGCTGGTCAAAGACCAGGCCACTTTTTGCGATTCTGCGATTAACTGACAATTGCGCAGTCAAAAACAAAAATAGAGCGACAATTTTGAAAAAAATAATAATATTTTTTTGCTAAAATAATTATAATATAATATAATAATATAATATAATATATATCCCCCAAAAATATATTAAAAAAAAACTATTTTTCCTCAGTTTAGGCAGATACGTATTCTCCTACATATTTTTTGTAAAAAAAAAAAAAAAATAGCGATAAGTGTTTATTGATTGGTTTGTGCAAAAAGTATATTGCGTATATTGCGTTTACAAAATAGGGGATCGTTTTATGTCATTTTTATTAATATATTTGTTTTACTAGTAATGGTGGCGACATTATGGCGGACACTTCGGACACTTTTGACACATTTTTGGGACCATTGGCATTTTTATAGCGATCAGTGCTATAAAAATGCATTGATTACTATAAAAATGCCACTGGCAGGGAAGGGGTTAACACTAGGGGGCGAGGAAGGGGTTAATCATGTTCCCTGGGTGTGTTCTAACTGAAGGGGGGGTGGACTGACTTGGGGAAATGACTGATCGCTGTTCATACATTCTATGAACATGCAATCAGTCATTTCTCCCCCTGACAGGACCGGGAGCTGTGTGTTTACTGTAACGAGCGAACGCGGGTGCCCGGCAGTAATTGCGCCCGCTGGGTACGCGCGTCTGCGTCAGGGGCGAGCCTATTGGCTGCTCAGCGAGATGATGTATAGCTACGTGATCTCGCCCAGCAGAGCCGACCTGTCGCCGTATAACTGCGGCGGCTGGTCGGCAAGCAGTTAAAGCAGAGTTCCACCCAAAAGTGGAACTTTCGCTTTAATGACTCTTGACACATTTGGCATGTCAGGTTTTTTTTTTGGGGGGGGGGGGAGCGGGTACCTAGTTTTGACAGGTACCCAGATCCCACTTCGACTCGCGGTGCTGTGGCACTAAGAGCGGAAGTTCTCCTCTCCTCCTCCCTCCCTGCAATCTTCTGGGCACATCACAGGTCCCAGAAGATTGCCCGGACATTCAGAATGCACAAGCGCAACTCACATAATTATTTTTATTTGTTAACCATTAATGGTAAAAATGTCACGTTCACTCTCTAGTTTATTATTTTTTCAGTGCTACAATAAAACAAACATGGAAAAAAAAAAAAAAAAAAAGGCGCTATTTTTAATTTGCAAATAACGTTGACATGTTTTGCTAAATAAATGTTATTTTAAAGTCATTATAAACCGGAATAATATATATTTATCTTAAATTATGACAAAGTTGTTGCTAAATAAACAGGTCCCTAGCAGAAATGTAAAAAATGCTCTAGTCCTTAAGGAGTATACACTACAAGGGATGAAGTGGCTGCTCAGTATCAGTAGGAGGTCAATATGAGTGTATTTCCTGAAGCCTGTACAATGAACTTGCTCTGTGTTTTTGCTTACCAATTATATTCAAACCTCTAATACCGGTTTGAATCTCAATGGAGGATATGAAAAAATCCTAAAAGCAACATTTATTTTTTCTGCAGTTTTAGGCGTGTATAGGTAGGTGCAGTCTACTTTCTCCAATGCAGGGGGCGCTCATCTGTAGCTTCCCTGTAGCTGGAAGGGAAGTTAAGAGGGAGACACTTAGGGCCAGATTCAGAAAGATCCGCGGATCTTTCTGCTGGCGTAACGTATCCCCGATACGTTACGCCGCTGTAAATTTTTGCGCACTTTTTTACGGCGGCGTAACGTATGTGTTGTGGCGTAAGGCCGCGCAATTCAGATTGATGTAGTGGGGGCGTGATTCATGTAAATTAATCATGACCCCACGTAATTGAGTTTTTTTTGGATGGTGCATGCGCCGTCCGTGGACGTTCCCAGCGCGAATGCGTGAAATCACGTTGCTTTTTGTCAATGTAAACGACGTAAACGTACCTAACGTCGAGCCCCATTCCCCGAATGATTTACGCAAACGACGTAACCGACGTACAACTCCACGCTGTCCCGATGTCCATACTTAACATTGGCTATGCCTCCTATAGCAAGGGTAACCTTACTCCGCTCTAACGCTAACGCAAACGATGTAAACTACGACGCGCTGCTGCAAGTACGTTCGGGAATCGCGTAAATAGCTAATTTGCATATTTTACGCGGAAACCGCCATAAGCGCCACCTAGCGCCCAGCGTAAATATGCAACTAAGATACGACGGTGTAAGTGACTTACGCCACTCGTATCTTAGGAGAAAGCTGGCGTATCTTGTTTTCTGAATACAGAAAAAAGATACGCCGGCTATTCTTAATATTTACACGGCGTATCTATAGATACACCGACGTAAATACTTTTCTGAATCTGGCCCTAAATCTCCTGGGTAACCAAGGAAGCAATCTGGTTTGATGCTGCCACCCCATGTGACCCTGGCAGACATATTCGGTCAGGCAGGGCCTATTTAAGATGGAGTTCCACCCAAAAGTGGAACTTCCACTTTAAGTACTCCCCGCCCCATTACGTGCCGTATTTGGCTGGTAATTTTTTTGGGGGGGAAGTGGGTTCTTCGTTTTGAAGGGGACTTCCTGTCCCACTTCCTCCTTCCGCCTACGGGCCGCCTAGACGGCCCCTCCCTCTAGGAGATCTTCTGGGACATGTGACAGGTCCCAGAAAATCGCCTGTCCGCTCTGAGAGCGCAGCACGACTCGTGAATGCACAGTGCGTGCCTGGCCGTGAAGTCACAAGCTGTCAAGGTCGGGTGCCCACAGTCCTAATGACAGCGGAGAATAGGGAAAGAGGAGAGGGCCTCTGTGCGGCCACATCGCTGGACAGTGGGACAGGTAAATGGCTGTTTATTAAAAGTCAGCAGCTATACTTTTTGTATCTGCTGACTTTTAATAAACGAAAAATAGCCTGGAACTCCACTTTAAGAGGTTGGCTCACAGATTTGGTGTGCTTTTGCCAGTTAGTAGAGTAGGGACAGGTAACCATCCTGTTAGGGACAGCACTAGCGGTAGGGAGAGGTTCCTGACGAGGAGGGAAAGAGTCACAACTCCTTTGGTCATCATCCCATCAACCTGCATTCTGCTCTCTTAACAGCTGCTGTCAGTCTAGGACGGTGATCCCAACTTTCTTCATATTACTGGAAACCGCGAGTGCACCCGGCAGCCTTTCCACCAGGTTTGTTGTGAATTGTTGCTGTACTATTTTAATACAAGTTGTCACGTGATTGTGTGAATTATTGTGCTGCACACCACCTACATATATGAGAAGCAGCAAAGACTTGTTCCCGCATCGCCAGCAGGTGTGTTGCAGGATCACCAGATTACAGACAAGAGGGAGTTGGGTGATTTATAAGCAATGCCGGAATGAAAACCTTATTACTTTATAGCTGAACCCTGTATGCACCTCAATTATTATTTACATTTTGATTGGAATGTTTTTTTAAATTATCTGCTAGATAATCATTTTCAAAATGTCATGCAGCTGCTGTCCCAGCTTACAATCTGATGCCTTGTACACACGATTGGTTTTCACGACGAGAAAACTGCCATTTTTTATATTGGTCATGAAAACCGGTCGTGTGTATGCTCCCTAGCAGTTTTCTCGACGAAAAAACTGCCTTAAAATTTAAACCAGTTCTCTTTTTTCTCGTCGCGTTTCCCGTCGGTCTTTTTCTCGTCGCAAAAAACGGTCGTGTGTACGCTTTTCAGAGGGGGAAAAAAACGTGCATGCTCAGAATGTAGTAAGTAGCAACCCAAAGGGTGGCGCCATTTGAAAGGAAATTCCCCTTTATAGTCCCGTCGTACGTGTTGTACATCACCACGCTTTGAACGTGTGTATGCAAGTCAGGCTGGAGAGAAATCATGTTGGGAAAAACGTTGTTTTTTTTTTCCTGCCAAGAAAAATTGTTGTGTGTACGAGGCATAATGCAGCGTACACACGATCATTTTTTGGATTGTAAAAAATGTTTTTTTTTTTTTATGTCATTAAAAACGTGGGCTTCAGAGCATTTTTCGGGTTCTGAAAAACGGGCAAATTTTTTTTGGAACATGCTCTGTTTTTTCACAACGTTTTTAACGTTGTCGTTTTTAAGGTTGTAAAAAATGGTTGTGTGTGGGCTTTAACGACGTGAAAAATCCGCGCATGCTCAGAAGCAAGTTATGAGACGGGAGCGCTCGTTCTGGTAAAACTAACGTTCATAATGGAGTAAGCACATTCATCACTCTGTAACAGACAGAAAAGCGCAAATCGTCTTTTACTAACACAAAATCAGCTAAAGCAGCCCAAAGGGTGTTGCCATCCGCATGGAACTTCCCCTCTATAGTGCCGTCGTACATGTTGTACGTCACCGCGCTTTGCTAGAACATTTTCTGTTTCACGATCGTGTGTAGGCAACGCCGGTTAAATGATCGGGGTGAAAAAGACGTTGTTTTTTCTAGACCCTTAAAAACTAAGGGCCAGATCCACAGAGCCATTACTCCGGTCTATCTCCTGATACACCGACGTACTTTCAAATTACCTGCGTCGTATCATTAGTTTGAATCCTCAAACCACGATACGACGGCTTCGGGCTTCGATCCGACAGGCTTACGTCTCCGTACGCCTTCGGATCTAAGCTGCAATATTTTTGCGCCCGCTGGGTGGAGTTTTCCACGTCGGGTATGCAAATTAGCTTTTTACGGCGATCCACGAAGTTACGATCGGCCGTCACAATCTCTTACGGCATCTGTAGTCGGCTTTTTCCGGCATATAGTTAAAGCTGCTATTATCCGGTCTATAGTTAGGCTGCATTCACATCTGAGCGACAAATCGCCTGTCGCCCGACACTCATGTCGCTGGAGGGGCGAATCCCCATTCATGTCTATAGAGATGGTTCACATCTCTGAAACGCCGAACGCCTGTCGCCTGAAAAAAAGTCCCGGACCCTTTTTTCAGGCGACATTGCCGTTCGGCCATAGACATCAATGGGGATGATTTGTAAAAAAATAAAAAAAATAAAAAAATGAATCGAATCGCGGCAAGTAATGCTGCGTAAGCGGCATTACTTGCCGCTCAGGTGTGAATGCAGCCTTAGACTTGCCGTGTTAAGTATGGCCATCGTTCCCGCGTCGAAATTTCCATTTTTTTTTTTTGCGTAAGTCGTCCGTGAATAGGAATGTACGTAATTTACGCTACAAAAACAAACAAACGAGGTTTCGACATAATTTTGCGCAATGCACGGGGGGAAATTTCTGAACGGAGCATGCGCAGTTCGATGGCCGCAGGGACGCGCTTGATTTAAATGATTCACGCCCCCTACCCGCGTAATTCAATTCCGCCGCGAGAAATACACTACGCCGCTGTACCTTACGGGCCGAAATCTTCCTGGATTCGACTTAGAGCCAGGTAAAATACGGCTGCGTAGTGTATCTCTGATACACTGCGCCAGGGCAATTGTATGTGGATCTGGCCCTAAATTTTTTACAACCTGAAAAACGATCGTGTGTACGCGGTATAATGCCGTTTACACACGATCACTTTTTGTGATGAAAAAAAACGACGTTTCAAGTGATGAAACAAAACGACGTTTTTCAAACTTCATTTTCCAAAACGACGTTGCATACACACCATAGTTTTTCCAAAATGCTCTAGCAAAGCGCGGTTACGTAAGACACGTTCGACGGCACTCTGTTCCATTGAAGCTCCGTCTCATAACTTGCCTCTGAGCATGCGCGGCTTTAAAAACGTCGTTTTCAACATCGTTTTGCCCACACACCATCACTTTTTATGACACAAAAAACGTCGTTTTGAAAAACGACACAAAAAATTCAAGCATGTTCGAATTTTTTTTGGGTCGTTTTTTTGAAGACATAAAACAACGTTTTGCCCACACACGGTGATTTTAAATGACGTTTTTGAAAACGTTGTTTTTTTTCATCACAAAAATTGATCGTGTGTACGCGGCATAAGACACAGAAATACAATTAAAAACGATATATGATTTAAATTTGTCTCATTTAATCTTTTATTGTTGCCACTTGGTATAATGTATTATTATAAAAAAATATCTAATAGCTCACGCGGCAGCATTTCAATGAATCCCAATTTCTTACATGTTGTAGCGTATATAGGAAGCACCACTAGAGAGCACACTATACACACGTATGCTGCTTTCTCTAATAATGTAAATCTGTTCTCTTCAATGATAAACTGAGATTACAGAAAACCTAAATCAAGGCTGTTTCTCTGCAAATGGTTATAAAAATAGAATTTTGAGGCCCCGCTCGTTAAAGCTTTTAGGGAGGAAAAACACTTTTAACGTTACTAGCATGTCAGCGTCATACTGCAATCTGCATAGCCACTTTTCATTTGAAGCCTATGTTCATTTTTAGCACTTTATTTCTTATCCACAATATTTTTATTATTATTATTTTTATTATATTTAAAACTTCTCCGTCGTTAAGATGTTTTTCTCATGTCCTGGTTTGCCCTGCCTTTTTAGAATTCATGGATTGTCTTGGATCAGCTGTACACAAAAGAGCGTGTACATACATGGCAAAAATGGCCACTGGAATCACTTGAACCTAACGTGGCTATTAGTAACTTGCTGGTGGTAATATCCGTAGCTCACAGCTACTTCAGACATGGTGCGTGCATGTGAATCTTTTTATGCTTGTCTTAAAGGGGTTGTGAAGGTACAATGTTTGTCCTAAATAGCTTCCTTTACCTTAGTGCAGTCCTCCTTCACTTACCTCATCCTTCCATTTTGCTTTTAAATGTCCTTATTTCTTCTGAGAAATCCTCACTTCCTGTTCTGCTGTCTGTAACTCCACACAGTAATGCAAGACTTTCTCCCTGTTGTGGAGCGTCGTGCCCGCCCCCCTCCCTTGGACTACAGGAGAGTCAGGATGCTCTCTAAATTGCAGATAGAGAAAGGAGCTGTGTGTTAGTGGGCATCCTGACTCTCCTGTAGTCCAAGGGAGGGGTGAGCATGACACTCCACACCAGGGAGAAAGCCTTGCATTACTGTGTGGAGTTACAGACAGAAGAACGGGAAGTGAAGATTTCTCAGAAGAAATAAGGACATTTAAAAGCAAAATGGAAGGATGAGGTAAGTGAAGGAGGACTGCACTAAGGTAAAGGAAGCTATTTAGGATTTTTTTTTTTTTTTACCTTTACAACCCCTTTAACCACTTCCATACAGGGCATTTTCACCACCTTCCTGCCCAGACCAATTTTTAGTTTTCAGCGCTGTCGCACTTTGAATGACAATTGCGCGGTCGTGCGACGTGGCTCCCAAACAAAATGTGGTATTTGATCACCTCTGCGGTTATTATTTTTTGCGCTATAAACAAAAGAAAGCGTAAATTTTGAAAAAAAAAAAACACAATATTTTTTACTTTTTGATTTAATAAATATCATAATTTATTTATTTATTTTACTCAGTTTAGACCGATACGTATTCTTCTACATATTTCTGGTAAAAAATCGCAATAAGCGTATTTGATCGGTTTGCGCAAAAGTTCTAGCGTCTACAAAGTAGGAAATAGAATTATGGCATTTTTTTATTTAATATTTTTACTAGTAATGGCGATCTGCGATTTTTTTTATTGTGACTGTGACATTGCGGCGCACACATTGGACACTTTTGACAAATTTTTGGGGCCATTCACATTTACACAGCGATTTGTGCTATAAAATTGCACTGATTACTGTGTAAATGTGACTGGCGGGGAAGGGGTTAACACTAGGGGGGTGCTGAAGGGGTTAAATATGTACCTAAAGTATGTTCTAACTGTAGGGGGAGGGGGACTCACAAGGGGAGGATATCGATGTGTGTTCCTCTGTACTGGGAACACACATCAGTCTCCTCACCGCTGACAGGCATGGATCTGTGTGTTTACTCACACAGATCCATGCTTCTGCCGTGATCGCGGGTGCCCGCCGTTTATCATGACCGCCGGGCACGCGCACCGGGTCCCGAGGAATACGGCGAGGGCGCGCGCCACCTAGTGGCTGAAAAATGCAAGGACGTCATATGACGTCCAGTCTGAAGGACGAAGGGTCTCAACCGACGTCATTTTACTATGGCTCGGTGGGGAAGTGGTTAAACTACACTATAGAGGGGGTAAGTACATGAACAGAAAATGTTATATATACCAAAATTAGATGTGTGAGTGCACATACATTTTTGAGGTATAAATTGAATCTAGATCAGCCTTTTTCAACCATGGTGCCCAGGCATCCTGGAGTGCCTTGAGGTTTCTTTAGAGGTGTCTTGGCAAAATGCCTAAAAATTGCATAAAAATGTCTGCAAGCCAGCAGGTGGATCAAGCCTGTCTTTTGGTTACACAAAGCCACATGTTTTTATTGTGAACCATTTCAACCTTACAGCCACCGGTGTCCTAACAACCATGTCACAAGTGTTGATAAGAAGTGTTGATCGCCTGCACAGTATCCTTGTCTGACCGTCCCCTGCCCCTCTTAGTCAACACTGGGGTCACAATAGATGAGTGATGGAGAGAAACTGAGGGAGAGGAGAAACACTGGAATACTAGTCAGTACCAGTGTGCAAAAATGTATTTGCTTTGGAAGAATAAATCACCTCTAATGTTGGGTGTCCTATGTGTGGATGCTGCCGCATTATGTAAAACTATTAGAATTGTTTTTAAAATGTGAGAATGGGGTGGCTTGAGACTGTTCATAATTTTAAAGGGTGCTGGGACAAGCTCCATCCCTCACTGGCACTCCTTATGCAGATGTGGGATCATCTGGATTATCGCTCACCCATGCATTTATGGACCTTGATTTGTGCACTGGTCCAAATCATTTGGTTGGGGGGGTTGCTGATTATACCGTGGGCTTGTTTTTCTGAGGTCGAGCTTGGCCACATCGTTTCAGCAAAGGGAACTTTTAATGTGTCAGCATACCAAGACTTTTTGTACAATTTCATGCTCCCAACTTTTTGGGAACAGTTTGGGGATGGCCCCTTCATGTCCCGACATGACTGCGCACCAGTGCACAAAGCAAGGTCCATAAAGACATGGGTGAGCGAGTTTGGGGTGGAGGAACTTGACTGGCCAGACCTCAATCCGATAGAACACCTTTTGGATGAATTGGAGTGAAGACTGTGAGCCAGGCCTTCTCATCCAACATCAGTGCCTGACCTCTCAAATGCGCTTCCAGAAAAATAGGCAAACATTCCCAAAGACACTCCTAAACCTTGTGGACAGCCTTCCAAGGAGAGTTGAAGCTGTTATAGCTGCAAAGGGTGAGACAACTCAATATTGAACCCTATGCACTAAGACTGGGATGCCATTAAAGTTCCTTTAGCAGGGAAAAGGCAGTCACCCAAATAATCCATACATAATATAATGTATGTATGGATTTGTTTTGGAGTATGAGAATTTTATTTAGTGTCACTTTAACTGCTTGCCGACCAGGTCAGCTCTGCTAGGCGAGATCACGTAGCTATACGTCACCTCTCCCCTGACGCCGACACACATGCCCGGCAGTCGCGATCACCACCAGGCACCCGCGATCACTCGTTACAGAGCAAGAACACACACCCCTTGTTCCTGTCAGGGGGGAAAATTACCTATTTTCCCCATGTCAGTCCACCCCCCCCCTTCAGTTAGAACACACCCATGGAACATGATTAACCCCTTCCTCGCCCCCTAGTGTTAACCCCTTCACTGTCAGTGGCATTTTTATAGTAATCAATGCATTTTTATAGCACTGATCGCTATAAAAATGACAATGGTTCCAAAAATGTGTCAAAAGTGTCCGAAGTGTCCGCCATAATGTCGCAGTACCGAAAAAAATCGCTGATCGCCGCCATTACTAATAAAAAAAATAATATTAAGAAAAAATGCCATAAAACTACCCCCTATTTTGTAAACGCTATAACTTTTGCGCAAACCAATCAAAAAACGTTTATTGAGGTTTTTTTTTACGAAAAATATGTAGACAAATACGTATCGGGCTAAACTGAGGAAAAACATTTTTTTTTTATATTATTTTGGGGGATATTTATTATAGCAAAAAGTAAAAAATATATTTTTTTTTCAAAATTGTCGCTCTATTTTTGTTTATAGCACAAAAACCGTAGAGGTGATCAAATACCAACGAAAGAAAGCTCTATTTGTGGGGAAAAAAAAGGATGCCAATTTTGTTTGGGAGCCACGTCGCACGACCGTGCAATTGTCAGTTAAAGCGACGCAGTGGCGAATCGCAAAAAGTGGCCTGGTCTTTGACCAGCAATATGGTCCGGGGGTTAAGTGGTTAAAGCCATGACACCACAAACTGCAGCCACAACATGTAAGCCCATCATTATATGGTAGGGCAAACCAATAGCACAGGAAATACTACACCATCAAATAGTTAAAACAAATATTTTAAAGTGTACAATACCTGTATAACATCCTGATTTGTAATTTGTCCACAATGCTTCATATGTGATGTTTTACTGAGTCAGTGGACCTCCACACATTAATTCTATTTTTTTTCTGTGTGAATAAGAAGCCTTGATATCTTTATAGAAGCTCCTTGCATGCAATTTATACATCCTTTTATTTTGTATTCCGTCATTATGATTTCATACTTTTTTGTGTATTTTTTTTATTTTTTTATTTCTCACAGCATTCCAATGAAAAACCCCACAAAGGTATTGTTCCCATTGTCCACAGTTGTTGAATGGATGCTGTGTTATTTGCAGGAGCCCTGACATGGAAACTCTGGAATGCAATGATTTTCCAGAGTCCTTGACATGATATAAAATGCTTTTTTAAATTTATTTTCACCATTTATGATTTACTCCAAATGCAGAAACCTTTATTGTTAATCATTTAAAATGGTTACTTGTATCTGAGATATTCATATTCAAATAGTCAGGTACAGTCGGGAGGCAGGTAGACATTTGTTGGCTAAACAGCTTCTTGATCCAATCAGATGCAGGTACTGTTTGGGTATTCTGACAGCCACTAAAGCCTGCTGTCAGAAAAAAGAGCCAGCAGGGCAGATTCATCTCAGCTGTTCAGCGTGGATGGAGGAATCTGTTTTTTTTTTTTTTTATTCAGTCTGCAGTCTGAACAAAATAAATCCATGTGTTTTTATCGCCAGCGTTTATTGTTATACTAATAAATAGATGACATTGGGACAGAAGGCGAGGGTGATTCCCCTCAAACAGACCACAAAAAAGCCTGATAGTAGTTCAAACACATTCCCACATTTCCTTTATTTTTGTATTTTCACAGGGGAAATTTTCACTCACTTCCTGTTCTGATGCTGCTCCCACTCTCCATCAAAAATAGAAGTGAAAGTAAAATTCCCCAGCAGAGCCAAGGTAAGGAAAAAAAAAGACTAACAGAAGTAAGCCTTCATAAATTCAGCTAAAATAACAATAAAAACTTTGGTCGCAGTCAGGAAAGGTTCCATCCGCTGGTAATATTTATTATTATTATTTGGCTTGCAGTACTGTGGTTCTGCAGTTTGGAACTGTCAGGAGAACTTCTCCCTGCTGGTGTTGTATCATCTTTGGGATGCAGTACTGGTATCCACCAGCAGATGGATCCTGGCAGTGTGGAGCGTACGGCTCTTTCTGCGCTCAGGTGTAACTTGAAGCCAATTACTGACATCCCTATTTATACCCGGTGAATGCAAGCACACCTCGCCTTGGTATCTCTCTCCTTGACCTTGAGCCTGTGATCCTGACATTGAGCCTGCATCTTCCTGACCCGATCCAACCTGATACCTATCCCGAACTCGTTCTTGACTTGTCCTTCCTGCTTCCCCATTGCCTTGGATTCCTGTCCCCTTGTCACCTGGATCCCTGCTTTGCAGCACATCCATCCGTCATCTCCCTGTTCCTGTTCATCCCCTGTCCTCGTCTATCTTCTGATCTCCTTGTGTATGAGTATCATTTGGGAGAGTTCATTTATGAGGATGGAAAGAGTAGGTTTCCCTAACAGGTTGTCTCCTCTGCCAGTTTTCTAGAACAGTCTTCCACTTGCAGTCAGATATCTGCAAGTACTTAGGGGAATCGCAATGTTATACCCGCACAGCTCAAAGGGAGGAGCTCCTCTGTCATCCTGTAATCTGTAATAATTTATCCTAACAATGCCGGAAAACTGCCTTTCTTGTAAACATTACTTTATCTACACAAAGAACTGTAGAGCCTACAACATGCTGTATGTAGTACCATTGCTATAGCTGCCTAGGTTATGCCTTTTTAATTTCTTTTTTTTTTACTTATCTTTTATTTTAGTTTTCAAGAAAGGAAAATAGAATACAACATATTATAGCTAATACACATACACTTACAAACCAAATTACCAATTCCTTATACTTCACCAAATACCTAATATTGGTCTATACATTTATCCTTTCCATTTTCCTTATTCTCTTAAATTACCCCCTTCTCCACCCGCTCCCCACCCGAACAAAACCCCCACCTCCGAACAAAACCCTACCCAGGCTGCAAAACTTACAGTCTTAGGTTCTCTCCTTACATCCTCTCCCCTCATTCCTCCACCATAAGTCTCTTCCCTTCCTCTGTTCTTATAAATTGATTCCATCTTGACCAAGTTTCTTTATATTGCATCCTCCTATTGTGAGCAGAAAGAACCAGGTCTTCCTTTGCTCCTACCTCCTGGGTCCGATTGAGCCATCCTGCGACAGATGGGGGCCTTGGGTCCCTCCACCTCAAAGTAATTCACACCCTTGCTGCATTGACCAGATGACACACTACCGACTTCTTATACTTCTGCACCGGAATCTGTGATAGGTGCAGCAAGAAGAAGGCAGGGTCATCTGGGATCTGCTCTTCAATACATTTTTGGGAGATTCTCCGTACTTCTTCCCAGTACTGTCTGACCTTTCGGCATGACCAAAACACATGAAGAAGCGTCCCTTGTTCCTCCTCACATCTCCAGCACTTTTCCTCTACTTCTTATCGAATGTATGTAGCCTTTCTGGGGTGTAGTACCACTGGGTGAGAAGCTTGTAGTTAGCTTCTTGGGTTTTCGAGCACCTTGAGGTGTTAAGAGCCAGAGCAATTATTTGCTTATGCTGGGCTGGGGTGAAGCTTCTCCCCAGATCCCTCTCCCACTTACTAATGCTAGGCATCACATATTCTTCTGGGGGTGTGTTCAAAAACCCATACATTTTGGATAACACTCCTGAGAGTGGCTCCTCCCCACTACAGCTTCACTCCAGCACCGTCAGTTGCCTTTGGAATTCCGTTGCATGGCCCATTGATCTCAGGAAATGGCTTACCTGCAGTGCTTGCCACATCCTAAGCTCAAATGGGCCACCGACCCTCATTAGCTCCCCAATGGAAGGCCACGAACCCAATATCACAAAATCTGAGGCCTGACTGAGGCCTTTCTCTCTAAACTTTCCAGCTGTGTCCCTCTCCATCCCTGGTGGGAAGTTGGGATTTCCTATTATAGGTAATACTGGTGATTTACCTGATGAAAGTTTCTTGTTTCTACATATTTTTGCTGAAACTCGTAAGGTAGTCCCTATTATAGGGTGTCTCCTAAGGTCCCCGGGGAGTGCTTCATAGCACCACGGTGCTCTATTCAATGGGACCGGACTAACATATTGCTCTATTTCTACCCAACGTTTCCCCTCCCTATGTCTGCACCAGTCTACCAGCCTTGTTAAATGTGTTGCTCTATAGTATTTAGCTATATTTGGGACTGCCATCCCCCCCGCGGTCTTTGGCATTCTCAGCAGACCTCTTTTGATTCTGGCTCGCTTCCCTGCCCATATAAACTTCAAACATAAGGCATTCACCTGTCGGAGAAAGACTGCTGGGATGGAGATTGGCAAGGCCTGGAACAAGTACAACACCTTTGGTAGAATACACATTTTAACTATATTTCCTCTCCCAAACCACGAGTGCATCCCGTGCCCCCATTTGTCTAGTAGTGCTCTTATTTCATTATATAATGGGGGGAAATTCAATCTATAAGTGCTTTTTATATCCGATGCAATATATGTCCCCAGATACTTTAAGGCCTTTTCCCATTTAAACTTAAAGTTCTTTTTTAGTACCTTTCCCATTGGACCTGGGACCTCGGTGCTCATTGCTTCTGATTTGGTGTTATTGATTTTCAGGTTAGATAGTCTTCCATACATCTCAATTTCTCTTATTAGGTTGGGTAGTGAAACGTGGGGGTTAGTCACTGAGAAGAGCAGGTCGTCTGTGTATGCTGCTACCTTGTGTGTCCGCTCTCCTATCTGTAATCCCTGAATGTCCGGGTTTTGCCGAATTTTGTTTAGTAGGGGTTCCAGTGAGAGAGCGAACAACAGTGGCGACAGGGGGCATCCCTGTCTTGTTCCGTTCGTAATCTTGAAGGGACGTGATAGTACACTATTTACTCTTACTGAGGCCCGTGGGTTCGTGTAGACACTCATGATCCATCTGACCATCCGGTTTCCCAGACCCACCTGTCTCAGTACTTCTTCCAAGAACCGCCAGTTCACCCTATCAAACGCCTTTTCGGCATCAGTGTTCAGAAATACACAGGGGATCTTTTTTTCTCCCGCCCAATGCACCAGGTTTAGAATTTTAATCGTGTTGTCCCTGGCCTCACGTCCAGGGACAAACCCTACCTGGTCTAGACCTACTAGCTGTGTTATCCATGGTTGAAGTCTAGAGGCAATAATTTTAGAAAAGAGTTTTAAGTCTGCATTCAATAATGAGATTGGCCTGTAGCTGCCACACTCTGCCGGGTCCTTCCCCTCTTTAGGAATTACGGTGATATGGGCTAAAAGTGCATCCGGAGGGAATGCCGCAGCACAACCCAACTCATTGTAAAATTTTGACATCTGTCCTGTTAGAATCGTGGGGAATTCTTTATAATAGCTTATTGGGAAACCATCTGGACCTGGGGATTTCCTGGATTTAACCTTTTTCAGAGTTTCCTCAACCTCCTCAGCAGTGATAGGGCTCTCTAAACACTCCCGGACTGGGGATAGCAATCTAGGCATTCCTGCTTCGGAGAGGTATTCTTTTATCCCCCCCTGTGAGTTGTCAACTGGAGGCAGGTTGTATAATGAGGAATAAAATCCCCAAATATCTGGGCTATTTCTCTTGTTTTTTTTGCTAGGTGTCCCCCTTTTCCTTTGATTTGCGGTACATAAGTTGCCCTGTTCTTTTCCTTCAATTTCCCTGAAAGTAATTTACTGCATTTATCCCCCAACTCATAATTCACCTTTTTACCTCTTTGTATAGTGGCTTTAGCTTTGAATCGCATTATCTCTGAGATCTGTCTTCTTAATTGACCTAGTTCCTGTCCCACTGTGGGTAGTTGTATTTTTTTATGTTGGAGTTCCAGTCTCTGGATCTCCAGTAATATTTCCCTGATCTGTTTCTCCCGTTTTTTTTTCAAGTATGATCCATGTTTTATCAGGATTCCCCTGATAACCGTCTTGTGTGGCTTTTTAATTTCTACAATATGCATACAGTGTTCAAATAACTGTGGTGGTTCCTCTCAGTCTTCGGGTACACAGACTGTGCTGAAGAGAAAGTTGTACCTCAGAATCTGCAATGCACGGAACTCAATGCTTCTGGCTCTGTCGGTCTATGCTTTCTCCAACTCTCCTTCTTGACCAAACTCCCACCAGTCATCAAATCATTAGTCATATGGGCGAAACTTGTCGGGAATGTTTATCCACTCTACTGTCCTGTAATACTGTATCGTTTAGTACCTGTACTCTCCATAATTTTTATCTATATTCTTTATTTTGGTATTTTTAAAATAAAAATATTTTTATATGTAAGTTATTTGATATTTGTTTTCTTGCACCCCTAAGAAATCCCATTCATCATTCCTTTTTGCAACTAATTTAGGGATTTTGGTGCTAAAAATCGCCTGGTTATCCACAGTCTAAAACCAATCTATTAGTCATCAGGGGTCAGATCTGAGATTACAAAAGTAAAACCCTGTTCCTCCACCACCATGGACATCTCCAGAGACACAGTTCACAACAAGGCATGGAAAGTACTGGGTTTATAGATCAGATTCTGCAAGGCTATAGGCTATACTGGTTCTTTGACCTTGACCTGACTATTTTGGTGCACAGGTTCCACAGCACAGGTCCTTTTTAATTTCTGGAATAGGTTCAGATTGAAGTTTAAATTATAAAGTTAGAGCTAAGATTAGTTTAGGAATTACTTTTTATGTGTGACAAATTCAGTTTGACAAATGTCATTCATTAAATCTATTGCAGTGCACACAAACCTATCATACTTACAATATTTCATTTTGCTGTAAACTGTGTGTGTTGCTGAATAACTAGTTAAGAGTAAAGCTTACAGTGACTGAAACCACTGGCAGAAGAGTGTTTATTACTCCGATGGGCCCCACAAAATTCCCGCTGGTGCACGACGGGTTGCATTCCATTACCTTTGCCCCCTCCTGGGCATTTTAAATACAACGTTCTTTATCTATAAGTCTATATCTAGAGGGGGTGATAGAGCACTCTATTATGAAAATGTCGGTCAGATCATAGACATACAGTAGTTCCATTTTTGTATAGACTTTAATAACATTTCTCACAGTTTTTTTGTCTGTTAAATCATGGAAGCCTGGACAAAGCATGCGGTTAATGCAAAACATAAAAAATAATGTGTGCCAGGGTATGGCATGTTTTTTTATCCTATGAATTTAGTAATCCATGGTAATGCTTTCACCTCAAACAAATGCGTATCATTCATAACTGGAGATCAAATGAACTTTTCATCTAAGCTGTGAGCTGTGAATTCCTGATACCAGTACAGGTAAATAACACTGGCAGGTGTTTGAGTTGTGAATGGTGTAGAGGGCCCTTTGTGTCTTATCTGCTCATTTGTGGCTTTAAATTGTAACTTTTCAATGGAACACCAGAAAAGCCTTTCTTAGGCCGCGTACACACGATCAAATCTATCTGCTGGAAACGGTCTGACAGACCGTCTCAGCAGACAGATTCGATCGTGTGTACGGGCGAGCAGAAGGATTTGTCCAGCAGACAGATTTTAAAGCATGCTTTAAAATCTGTCTGCTGGGAACCCGTCGGACCGATATGTCTGCTGGTTAGTACGCTAACCTGCAGACATATCTGCTCGCACATGCGTCGAATGGATTTGACGCATGCGCGGAAGTGTTTTACTTCCCGGTGCGGTGACGTGGCGGCGTCAACGTCACCGCCACGTCACCGACACGTCAGCGCGCTGTCTGCCGGCGGGGATTTTGGTTTGATCGTGTGTACAGTGATCAAACCAAAACAGCCAGCAGACATATCTGTTCAAATCGGTCTGTCAGACCGATTTGAACAGATATATTTGGTCGTGTGTACGCGGCCTTAGGGCAAGTAAGAGGCAGATTCTCTGTCAGGTTTGAATTGCCGTGTATCCTGTTTGTACTTCGGAGAGGAGCCTTCAACTCACTAGGTGTCACTAGGACAGGAAGTAAAAGCAAATCTCTAATATGGTGATGCAGACAATAAAAAACTGTATGAAGGTAATAAATATGTCTCCTCGTGTGTACGCGGCCTTAGGGGCTGAAAATGCCCAAATCGACCTCAGAAGTAGTTTATGACATTTTTGAAGCTTCAAGCTTCGAGCTATTGTTGTCTGAGCATTTGTCACTATTGTAGAACATGGGATTTTGGATATTGGGTATTTTGGAGCTTTCAGCTACAAAACACTGGTGTGAATGAGTCCTTAAAGTGAATCTCCACTGCATCTGAGCATCACAAACCAAAAACACTATTTTATTCATTTTTAATATTCAAAGCAAACTCCCCCAACCAGCCATGCCTCTATGCTTTATTTTGTTGTGAAATCACCTTGAAAAACACCCCCCTTTCCCTTAGCATGTCTGGCAGTGAAATGATTCATGTAGCATTTACTTCCTGGAATCCATTTGCCCTTAGCTTAAGCATGCATGCAGGAGAGTGTGCTTAGCTGAGAAAGCCCCTTCTTCTTTCCTTCAATTCTGAAGACTCTGAGATGTATGACATCATTTGTATAGGGAAAGGGAGTCACCGCTCAAGGTAGAAAATGCAAACTATGAACCGCTTCACCGGATCTGAAGCCACGGGTGATGGCAATGCATATGGCAATGCAAATGTAAGGGGATGTCTGGACAGTCACACTCCAAAAATATTGCTTTTTATTGTTAAACAGGATCACAGGATACATACCACAGCAAACAGGATACAAGCTGACGCGTTTCACACTATAACTTAGTGCTTAATCATAGCAGCTATTACACCTATTATCTCTACAATCTGGTTGGCAAAACACAGATGTTCGTGTTTCACTCTATAATTTAGTGCTTAACCATAGCTGCTAATCATAATGCACTTGCAGTGCACTTGTAGTGCAAAGTGGATTTGCCTTTGGGGTTTACTTACTAAAAGCAAATATACTGTGCACTTTGCATTGAGCAGTTGCACCCTGCAAGAGCAGTTGCTCCAGAGCTTAGTAAATCTGGGGAAGCTCTGCTGACTTCTAACATCCAATCATGTGCAAAAAATTTTTTTTTCCTTGCATGTGTGTTGGGCATTCCTTGCAAAACGAGGCTTTAACTCATTTACTAAGCTCTAGACCGACTTCATTTGCAGAGTGCAACTACACTTTTCCAAGTGCACAGCCTATTTGCCCTTTGTAAATCAACTCCTTTGTTCTAAATGGGTAACATGGTGGAGTTTTTTTAAACAGCTTCCTCCGATATCTACAATGGATTGTCGATGCTCCACAATTATTCTCATTACCATATTATTTGCTTCTGTCTTTTGCCAACGAGACTGTAATGAGACCTGAACAGAAGATAACTGCAGAAAAACACAAGGTTCATGTCTTATTAAAGGAGATTTTATTGAGTGTGTTCCTTCTATCTGTAACATACATTAACAGTCAATAACCCACTCATCTAGGCTCCTAGGAAAATTATACTTTTTTTATTTTCTGGCTTTGACATGCTAACAGCTAAAACGGATCCATTACGTGGTTCCTCTTGAATTTTCTGAATTTCTGAACAAATAGAAAACAAGAAAACCTACAGTAACTTTGCCAGCGACAACATACTCTTAATTGACAGGGGAGGTTAATACTAACGCTCAGTCTTTGCTCCAGTTCATCAAAAGTCTCCGATGGAACAAGAAGGCGACGTGTGCAGATTTTTAAACAAGCTAAATGAAAAGTACATACGAATCATTCCAACAGTGAGCAGCCCACCGGCAACAAAAGCACAAACTCTGCTCTATCTTCACCAGCCAGAGCCCTATTTAGAAGTGGACGCTAGGCCCGCTCTTAACCCCTTTTGCAGCAGCAAAGAAAAGCCTCAAATGAAAGTTCTAGAAATTCAAAGAAAATTGGTTGACATAAATGAGAGATGGAAAGGCATCTCCTACTGAAGAGCACTATTCACAGCTGAAACAGGTAATTGAGAATCTTATATTGAGAAGACAAATTTTCTTATACAAAGCTGACTTCTTGACATGTAATCCCATTAAAGACAACAGCAGTGTCAGCTTTATTCCTAAACAGTATTTTATTTGGACTTTTCCATCATTTTACAAATCACTGATTTGTCACTGAGCTCTAAACGAGTGATTTTGTCTAGGCTGAGATGATAGAACCAATGTTCTGCAGGCAGGATAAAGCATTTCCTCATTTCCCTCTCCCCTAGTGATCGGACTGTACCATTGTCTCCTTAGAGCTGCTCACAAGATGAGGGGTGCAGCCGGGGCCAGAGGCGTATCTAGTGAAAATAGCGCCTGTAGTAAAGAGCATTGAAACTGCGCTCCTGTCGAAACATTTTAAACCCTTCTTTCAGATAACCTTAAAAAAAAAAAAACAGCTAACAAAACTAATGATATTGATATAGTGATGTTTAGTGATATTTATTATCCCTTGGGTAGTAACATATCCTCTTTATGGAGAAATCTGGGGTTTATTAGACCCCTGATCCCTCCTCTGCCCTCCAAGGCCAGGTAAATGCAGAACCAATACTGGAAGTGATGAAATGTTCATCACTTAAGGCCTCAGTTTTCTCAGAGGAGAGGGAGAAACTGATGTTCCTCCTTCTTCTTTGTGCGCTGCCAATCTGACCAGATGAAATGGGAGAGCCTGGGAGAACAGGGGAGGGCTGTGGCTGAACGCAGCAGGGATAGTGCTGCCATTGTCCATTAGCAAAAGTGCTAAAAAGGAGATCCTACCTATGCTTGGGAGGAGGGAAGAAGAGACCCTCAGACCCTGGTAAGTGCCTTGGTGCCCAGCCCCTATATATGGCGCCCATGGAACTTTCCATGGCTGCCATACCCTAGATACGCCACTGGCCGGGGCTGATCTGCGGCAGACATTTATGAACTTGTGAGGGCATCACTATTAACCACTTCAATACCGGACACTTTCACCCCCTTCCTGACCAGGCCAATTTTCATCTTTCAGCGCTGTCACACTTTGAATGACAATCGTGCGGTTTTTGAGACAGATAGATCTTTCTTTTGATGGTACTTATTTGCCACTGAGTTTTTTGCTAAACAAATAATAATAAAAAAAAAACATTGAAAGAAAAAAAGATTTTCTGTTACAAAATATGTAAATAAGTATTTTTTCTCCTTCACTGATGAGGCTGCACTGACAGCAGGGGCGGACTGATAACTCATGGGGCCCCCAGGCATTAGGAGATTATGGGGCCCCCCAGGCAATAAATTATGGGGCCACACAGTATACACACACACACACAGTATACACACACAGTATACATAAACACAGAATACACATACACACACACTGAAAAAGTAGGGGCATGGCAGCTATAATCTTGGGATTTGTAGAGCAAAAGAATGTCGGAAAGGGACATTTCAGGGACAAATGTAAAAAAAAAAACCTCAAATTTTTACATACTGTCCCTTGTCCCTGGTTTTACTGAGGCTGGCAATGGGGCCCTCGGGCAGTGTCCAAAAGCTGAATGGTCAGTCCGCCCCTGATTGATAGGAACTGATGAGGCTGCACTGATGAATCATAATGTAAGCCCAGCTTAAGCCAAGTAAACTTCAAATGCCCATTTATGTAATAGAAAATTAAAAACATCAAGCTTTACTTGCACCTACCAGCATGTTTGAAGTGATTGCTAAATAAAAAAAATTAACATTAGCAGAAACCTGCCGGGTCAGACATATTTAAGAGATTTCTGATCGTTTCTGATGGGTTTGACTTCAGAGCTGTCATGTTTATACTGTGATTTCTTTTTAATTATTAGTGGAGTTTGCCAATAATGGCATGAGTCCCAACCCCTTTGTGTATGTGCAGTTGCTGGGCAGGAAATGCCTTGGCTGCAATTGATTGGGCAGCAGTGGGCAGGAGTGACTGCTTCCTTCTGGGTTTGGTTTGAAAGCAAGTTCAGACCAAACCTAAGCTCATCCCAATTCTGAAGCATGCACCATTAAAAATAAGTCAACAGTAAGAGCTTCCACATTTCTATACTGGCAGTTTCTTTTTAAAATATAACTCCAGTTTTGTGGGAAAAATAGCAACCTCTCTGGGTTGCAAGGATTTTAGCACAGCCAGATTCATACTTCTGTTCTAAAGAAACTGCTGTCTGACTTAATGGAATGGACACCTGAGCATTAGTATTGTTATAAGAAGAGCTGCATTTCTTGCAATCACCCCTGAGCAGAGAGCATACCTATACATTTGAAGCATTTGCTTGTGTGAGCGTTTGTGCATGTGTATCAAACTTCGGGCATTGTTTGCCTGGGAAGATCTTCAGGCACAAAACTGCAAAAATGCATGAAAATGCACATGTTGCCCCTTTTTAAGGTGAAGTGTATTGGGCCAAAAACACCTGGTTTCGTTAAAAAATAGCTCATGTACTTCTTTGAACACAGTGGGGAAGATTTAATTAAATTGGTGCTATCAAAATCTGGTCTAGTTGTGCATGGTAGCCAATCAGCTTGTAACTTTAGCTTGTACAATTAAGCTTTAGCAATAAAACCTGCAAGCTGATTGGTTTCTATGCAGAGTTGCACCAGATTTGAGTAAATAAACCCCATTGCATCAAGCATTAAAGCAACTGTAAGGCCTCGTACACACGATCAAATCTGTCTGCTGGAAACGGTCTGCTAGACCGTTTCAGCAGACAGATTCGATCGTGTGTACGGGCTAACAGACGGATTTGGCCACCCGACAGATTTCAAAGCATGCTTTGAAATCTGTCGGCTGGGAACCCGTCCGCCCGACATGTCTGCTGGTTAGTATGCTAACCAGCAGACATGTCTTCTCGCACACGCGCCGAATGGTTTCGACGCATGCGCGGAAGTGTTTTACTTCCTGGTGCGGTGACGTGGCGGCGTCAATGTCATCGACACGTCAGCGCGCTGTCTGCTGGCGGGGATTTTGGTTTGCTCGTGTGTACACGCGAGCAAACCAAAATCCCAGCAGACAAATTTGTTCAAATCTGTCGGACAGACAGATTTGAACAAATCTGTCTGCTCGTGTGTACGAGGCCTTACAATTATAAATCATGGGATTCTGCATGTTGAACATAGTCAGGTGTCGGGAAACACACTATTAAATGCTCAGTTGTAAATGGAGGCTTAGACCAGTGGTGGTCAACTTCAAATAAGGGGCTTCAAATAAGGCCCCTTGACACCAAAGCTTCACTATTCACATGGGCGTCCGCTCCATAGGGCAAGGGGGGGCAATTGACCCCCCCCTGGAAAATCGAGAAGGTGTTGAAGAGTTTTGCGGCTGCGGGCCGTCTGAACGGTCCCAGGCCGAATGTCACACAGGCACAGCGAGCAGAGTAAAGCCGCCTCCCACTCCAGTGTTTATGTGTACACAGGGGGAGGGAACTTGCTGTGCCTGTGCCACACTGATGACTGATCTGAGGTACTGAATGGGATGGGGGAGGGGGGTCCATCTGTGCTGTAGGGGGGTTTGTGCTGAATGGGGGGTCGATCTGGGCTGAAGGGGGGTATGTGCTGAAGGGAAGGTCCATCTGTGTTGAAGGGGGGTCTGTACATTCACTAGGCTATATTTATATGGACATGGAGTGAAGATTAATTATCTCAAGAGCTATTTCAAACTGCCAGCTGGCCCCGTTATCGGTAAAGTGGCGCTAAAAAGAGGCATTGTTTTAGCTGCGCTATTCGGCCGCTAGTGGGGCACATTTAACGCCCGCTAGCATTTGAAGAATGGGTTAAATGTGACTGTGTATCCCCGCTGCTGAAGCACCCTCCTTGAAAAAATTTCAGCAGACGCCCATGACTTTTCAGTGAATATAATGCTACAAAAAGCTGTCAGAGACTGCCATCATGGAACAGGGGATGATCAGAGACTGCGGACATGCTGTAGGAATAGTTGGAGACTTGAAGAATGCTTCAGAAGACAGTAGCAGACTGAATGTATATTGTATGGGACTTCAATAGATCTCTGCTTCTACAATCCCTTTACAAATAAATACTTCTGTATTAGTGCTTCCTACACTTCCTACACCCCCATTAAAAATTACTTAATTGATATTTCTCCCAGCTAATTCCCAAAAAAATATCAAAGGAAAAAAATAGGATGGACAGCACTAAAAAAAAATAAAAAAAAAATGTAACTACTAGAAGTCCAAAATAAGGCGCCTCGGCCTGTTGCGCATTCGGCGGATCGGATCCCTCCACTCATTCCCACTGAGCAGGAGTATGACAGGTTTGTGTCCGCTTGCTGTGCAGATTGGACACAGATACAGTCCTGCTCTCCTCTATGGGGGAATGGAATGGAAATGGACAGCCTATCCTTTTCCATCTGATCCTGTACACCAGAAAGATGAAAAATAGCACCACCACCCATCTGGTTTTTGCCGGCAGATTGGATGGCAGCCATAGTAGAGGGGACTGCAAGGTCTGATCAGGTCTGCCTGAAAAACTGACAGGTGGACCTGTTCGGACAGCCCATGTGAAATGGCCCTTAGACAGCATCTCAACAAAAGTAAAGCTCCCATTCCCAAACAACACCTGGAATATGCCATGTATCTCAGTGCAGTCTTCCAGGATTTTTTTTTCCCTTGTAATGCAAAGTAGACTTTTACTTGGACAATATAAAAAAACCAAAGAACCTATATCAGGGGGGGGGGGGGGGGTTCAGAGGCTCATTAAACACATTAGCCCTTATTATGAAAAAATGGACTTCGTAATTATACCTGTTTGGCATATTTCTTTGGGCGCTATTGCAATGCAAGGTTTTTTTTCCCCATCCCAGAGCTAAGCTTTAAGTATACATATATCATTTCTCAATTTCTGTGCAGATCCAGGTGCTTTTACATTTTTGTGAATGAGATAAGCATACTATTCTGTTCACATAAAGCAACTTCTGTATTTTAGATTTACTGCTCTTTTACAAAGTAGGTACAATTTTTTTTTTGTTAATTTACAAGGAGCCATATCTAAAATTAAACATTCTGCCTGTTCCCAGAAAATGTAGAAAATACCAAGGTTTGTAAGGGTTAGAAAAACAGACAAGACTTCTCCGATACGAAAATATGTTAAAAGCTCAGTTTAGGAGCTTAGCTGGAGTCATCCGTGGGGTGCATATACTAATATGTTTCTGATGTGACTCTTCAAGTCGATTTCCCAGGAGTAAAGACTGATGCTGTCTATTATTAATCAGATCAAACAAGGCACCAGGAATGGAAGATAAATGCTTGGTGCCCCTGTCCTTTCAAATTATTTTATATGTAAATGTTGCAAGACCCCATGGTCTGCACACAAACCCTAGCCTGTGTTTTAACTTTTTCTTATTACATTACTGATGCTCACAGTGGTTTTGCCTATTGGCCACTACATCTCTACAGTTTTGCAGGGACGCAGTGGGGATGTGACGCCAGGCGGGTGGAACCACAGTGCACAGGGGGGATGTGACGCCAGACGGGTATAACCACAGTGCACAGGGGGGATGCAGGCATCATACACAACAGAAGAGAATTTTTAGCTTTGAAAGAGATTGAAGATCAGTGCATGGTGATGGAACTGGTAATGGGGGAACTCTTCTTTTACTGGCTGCTTTGGGAACAGGGTTTCTTTTTGGTACAGGGTTGCTTCACAGTGAACCAACTTTCTTGAACTGCATAGGACAAGCATAGGTTTACCTTGAACATTGTTCACAATGAAAATCAATTATTAGTTTGCACTAACCTATTTATCTATCTTGATATCATTGTTCATTCTGTCGGAATTGTTTCTCTAGCTAAATCTTGACAATAGGATTTTTTTTTTCAATTGTGCTGCTTTTTTTTGGTTTGAAGTTAAAATGTTATTGATAAATGTGAAAAATTATATCATAGCTTGTCAAAAACAAACAGAGTTAAACTGGAAAATACACATTGATATGGTCTTAAATAACTAAAAATATAATGCTCTAATAATAAAACAAATATTCTTACATTTAGATAAACAGAAAAACGAATTAACTATCTAGAGTTGCAAAAATATACAACAAAAAAATCTTAGAACAAAAACCTATAAAGTATGCAAAAGTTTTTTTTTAAAAAGCCTCTAAGACAGAGCTTCCAAATATGGCCATTACTGCCCCTTTGGGGGGCACTGAAATGATTTAGTAGGGTGGTATCCTTAGAGGGGCATTGAGTAAAAGTAAGGTGTCGTGGAAGCATTATGAAAGAATAGAAGAGTAGAACTTTTTGAAAAACTTGTGGTCGTAGTGATTACAATATTTTCCAAGAAACACACAAATTGCAAGTTACAACCAATCAGCAGGCAATTTTGCTGACAGGTCTTAAAGCTCAACTCGGGGCAGAAAAAAAAAACTATCCCTTGCAGTGGGGCTGCACCCACACTGCAAGAGTTAAGTGTTTCTTTTCTCCAGGGTTGGGGAAAACCCTTATACTTACTCCAACCTCTATTTCATGGCAAATGGCGCTACCCACAACCCAGTTCAGGACTATTCCTAGCTTTCTCACATTTTGAGCATGGCTATGGATGCTGGTCTGGGCTTAATGACATCAGAACTCAAGACCACTAGACCAGAGGGGGTTCAGGAGCTGCAGGGACCAATCTTGTGCCAAGAGGAATGGATGATAGAGTAAGTATATTTCCTTTCATCTTTACTCTAGGATGTAGGTAGACATATAAATAAAAGTACACAAATTTGTCTTGTTCACTTAATGAAGGTACATTTCCAGGGGGGTTTCTGAGGGTTTTTTTCTGAAAAGGTGAGTGGTAGGCCAAATAAGTTTGGGAACCTGTGCGCTAAGAGATTCAACTTTGGTAAGTGACTAGCTGAGTGCTTCATATCTAAGGGCATATTGGGGAAGGGCGGAGCAAATTGATTCCTGACCATGTGGTTATAGCCGACAGATCCTCATACTAGACATTAACTTGATTATTGAGACACAAATGCATGATACTACATAAAATGTATCTTGCCCAATTCACACTGCCAAAAAAAAAAAAAAAAAAATCGTAAAACTGTTCTTAGTTGAAAGGTCACAGTTTTATTGATTTACATAACCTACTTATTAAAAAAAATATTGTCAAAAAAAAAAATGATAACATGCAGTTGACAACAAAAACCTGTGCCATTCAAAGATGAAATGTGAGCACTCACCATTGCATGGCTTTAAGTCCTGTCCAACTTCCTGCCCACTAAGGGCATCAATCAGAGACCATTCTACCACTGACAAGCTAACCTTGAAACCTTTGAAAACCAAAAAAAAAAAGGCAATAACCTGACTGGCGGCTCAACAAGGCTTCAGGTGAGTGTGGCCTCTTCTTGAAACTACTAATTAGTCCCCCACCTTCTGCCCACCCTCTCCTCATTTAGGGGGCTGAAGCATATCTAAATCCAAAAAACTAAAGTGTTATATATTTTAGCTTACCAATCCTTAGATGTGATGACTGCATTCATTTTCACAAGCTAAGAACATTTTCAGCAAGTAGAGAAAATGGCAGTTGATCTTGCCAAATCAATGTCTGGTGAGCTTAAAAGAAAGCACAACGATTCTTAGCTTTATTGTATAAACTGATAGTCCCATCAATCCACCATGTAATGTGTGACAACAATGGCTTCCTCCATAGATACAGAGGAGAAAAACACACAAATACAGAGGAACAGGAAGTGTGTTATTCTCAGGATTACCAGTTGAAAACAAAGGGAAAAAAAGGCTACCGCCACCACATCTAAGGGCTGGTAAGTTGCAATACATTACATTTTTGTTATTGGGTTTAGACACACTTTCAGCACTAAAACTCAGCATCCTTGAATAGTTAGGGAGCGTGGGTTTTAAAGGGACTCCTAACTTTTCCGTATGCTTTCAGCAGTAAACAGCCCTTTTCACTAGAGATCCATTCATTCAGCAATGCACAGAAATCTTTAAAGCAACAAATGGAAAAAGAAAAGAAAATAAGCCGCACTCCAAAAAACCTTGATGGTTGTCTTTATTTAAAAAAGGAAAAATGCACTACAAGTCACAGCACACTACACGGGAGTAAAACAGCTGACTCGTTTCACACTATAAATTAGTGCTTAATCATAGCTTGATCTCCTGAGACCATACTGATCATTCTAACACAATCCACCTGGAGCCGTAACTTTGTTTCTTACATCTTTAAAGCGGAAGTCCACCGAAAAAAATAAATATTAAAAGCCAGCAGCTACAAATACAGCAGCTGCTGACTTTTAATATCAGCACATTTACTGTACCTATCCTGGAGTCCAGCGCTGTCCGCAGCAGAGGACCAGCAATCATTTGTCATTCTGCTGCCCCCACCACCATCCTCGGTGAGGGAACCAGGAAGTGAAGTGCTCTGGCTTCACTGCTCGGTTCCCTACAGCGCATGCGCAAGTCGCACTGCGCCGTGCTGACTGGTTCCCGCTGTGTTCTGGGAACTGTTTTATCGCTCACTTATCTAGTCTATGGCAGCTTTGAATCTGCGACAAAACTTACGTGCCATACAGGTAGAGAGGCAAAAGTCCAACTAGATTGATGTGAGCGCAGGCAAGGACAGGGAGCGCGTTCTAGCTCCTAGCTGCAGCAATGTCAAAGGAAAAGATACATAAGCCGCACATCATGAAGCAGACCCATGTGCATGAACTGAGATGGATGGCAGCCTCAGCCTGGACTCCATCCAGACCACGCCCCAAATTCATTTAGCCCTTCCTATTGGAACCTAATTATAGGGATTATGATCCTGCTCATGATTAAGCTCCAAGGGGTGGAGCGAAACATGTTAGGGGTGTGGCCTGGCTGAAGTCTGGACTGAGGCTGCCATGATCTCACTTCCATGCACATAGGTCTGCTTTATGATGTGCATCTTATGGATCTTTTCTTTTGACATTGCTGCAGTTTTGAATCTTCACCTCTCTGTTCAATGTTTTAAAAAATGCATTCTGAGCCCTGACTTCCTGTAGCATCATGTGACCATCCAGGAAACGTCATCTATCATCATGCACTGCATCACAGAATATGGGTGTGTTTACCTCTCTGGACCACACCTCCCTCATCAATATACCTCTTTTTTATTTCCACTTACCTTTCTACTTATTCCTTTAATGTGGCAATACACAGTACAATTTGATTGTACAATCTCCTTTAGAGCAACCATCAGCTATGTAGTGCAAGGGCCTGCCTGATTTGATACAAAATGAATAAATTGTTTAGGTGGGCCGTCCTATAAGATAGTTTTGGTAAATCTAAAGAAAATTAGATTGTAGAATTAGATTGCAAAGTGTATGGTCAGATTTATACATGGGAAGGAGTGGGTGGAGAAGCTCAGCTGTAATTGTTCTTGTGTAAACACATCAATTTCACTTTCAGGCCCCATTTACACCTAGCGTAGTGGGAGTGCATATTTTTGCCACTTTTTCTGTGACATGCATAGGGCAGCATATCGATTTCAATGTGCAGCCCTTCACGTAAAGTCGCACATAGGACATTTTGGCGTGTTGCAGTTTGCACATTTATTACTGTGCATTTTGCCACGTTTGTCATGTGTTTTTTATACAGGCAAAACATGTATTTGCTTCCGCATCTGGGGTTCCATTAACACTTAATGGCATCGAATGCACAAGTTAATTTTATGTGTATAAAGTTGGCCCTACACTACACAATCTAATTGTACAATTTCTGTAAATCTGCTTTAGATTTACCATAAATATATAATAGGAGGACACACCTATCTATCCAATAACTCGGTATCCAATCAGACAGGACCTTACACTACATAGTTCATGGTAGATCGAAATGAGGTTGTGCAATCAGATCGCATAATGTATGGTGAGCTTTACAGACTTCCAAGGAAACACTTCCCCTGTTTTCAATACAACAGCTCTGCTCCACATTGGCTGTTATATGATTGCTCAGCTCCTGCACACTCTGTCAAATGAACAATCTATGCAAAATTAAAGTAAGGTACAAAATGATTGCTCAGCAGAGGAAAACACTGGCTGTGTACTCAGGAAGAAGGGTGCTCACTGACAGTAATTGCATGTAACTACAGGGTTGGATGGGAGCAATCTCCTGGAGGGGGAGGGGGGAGTTGCAGAGTGTCTGTAAATGAAGTCAGCTGCTGAAGTTCTTCCTAAGGCCACTAACAGTTTTCATGTCCTAATTAAAGAATGTATACCAGTAAGTCATGGGGGCATTTTCTATAGGAGGAACTGGAGGCTAAGGTAATGTCTGCTTGGAATATCGGGACAGCGTTTTCTTTTCTCCAGCAGAGGTAGGTAATATATTGGTGCCTAGAGAAGCTGGAATTTAGAAAAAAATGCGAACTCAGCCTTTAAAGGTTTCATTCACTTTTGGCATAAAACACCCCATGCAGTGTTGTTAAGACATCTTGCTTAATTTAAGTTACATACAGTAAAGACTGTCAAAAAAAAAAACTCCCAATGGCTGATGCCACTGCTGCTACTGGGAGAGAAACTGCACACTGCACATGTGCAACCTTTGAATAGGAGCGGCACTTGATCCTTTGATGCTGTGCCATACGGTTGTAGCGTCCTGGAAGCAGGACAGAGTGCCATCAGATTTTTTTTTTCACAGCCTTGAAAAAAACATGCAAAAAGTGATCTAACTTTTTATTCTCTACAGTACAGACAAAGATTTGTTATGGGCAGTATTGGCCAGAAGGCGATTGCGTTTTAGCTCAACAAAACTTGATTTTCACTTTAAGTAAACCGTGTCCCCATATCTGACAGTAGCTTTGAGAAATTGGCAAAATACAAATAGTACCGCATTAAATCTGTGGACAATGGAAGGAAAAGTACAGAACATACTGCCACCACGTTCCCACACAATGCAATGTTCTCAAGGCAGGTTCAGAGACGGCCTATTAATATCTGCTGAATAGCTAACCTGTGTAAGTCCATGAAATGTGTCAGTGTGTAGGAGTGGGGCAGCTGGGAGTCAGTGTATGAAGCACAGAAGGTCTGCAGGTATGCTGAGCTCAGCCTTTTATACATCCAGCGTGCCTGCTCATGTCTACGGAGACACAGGCGGAATACAGCAGGTGCTACACACACTATGGAAATGTGCCTAACGATCATGAATGCATTTGGAAAAGCCAAGACCTAAGAGAAAATTTACAAAATATGTATCTCAGGAAATCATAATCTTCCACTAATCATACTTATGTATATTTAATTTTCCTTTCTACGTGACTGTCAGAAAATAATGCAATTACACTTTGTATCCGTTTTCAGAAACAGAAACAGAGAATTAAAAAGTAGACACGTGCACAACAAAAAATTTCGTATTTTTTTGTTCCGTTTCGTCTCGTTCCGTAGATTCGTAAAGATTCGTAATTTCGTAAGATTCAAGTTTTCCTATTCGGACCCGTTCGTATTTTGTAAGACGCAAGTTTTCCTATTCGGATCCGTTCGTATTTTCGTAACAGTTTTATTTTCGTTTATACTGAATGATTCGTAATTCTGTCTAATTTATGTTCGTTGATTCGAAATTCGTAATTTTGTTAGATAATAATTTTCGTTTAATAAGTTCGTAATTTTGTACTTTCGTAAATACATAGCAACACGCGGCTAATCCATATTAACCACTTGCATACTGGGTACATATACCCCCTTCCTGCCCAGGCGAAATTTCAGCTTTCAGCACTGCGTCACTTTAAATTAAAATTGCGCGGTAGTGCGACGTGCCTTACAAATAGAGCTTTCTTTTGGTGGTATTTGATCGCCTCTGCGTTTTTTTTTTGCGCTATAAACAAAAAAGAGCGACAATTTTGAAAAAAAAAACACAGAATATTTTTTACTTTTTGCTATAATATTAATCCAATTTTTTTAAAAATATATATTTTTTTTCTCAGTTTAGGCCGATATGTATTCTACATATTTTTGGTAAAAAAAACAATCGCAATAAGCGTATAGTAATTGGTCTGCGCAAAGATTATAGTGGCTAGGAAATAAGGGATAGAATTCTGACATTTTTTTTTATTTTTTTTACTAGTAATACGGCGATCTGCGAATTTTGTCAGGACTGCGATATTGCGACGGACACATCGGACACTTTTGACACATTTTTGGGACCATTCACATTTATACAGCGATCAGTGCTATAAAAACCGCACTAATTACTGTATAAATGTGACTGGCAGTGAAGGGGTTAACACTAGGGGGTGAGGAAGGGGTTAAATGTGTGTCCTATGAGTGTTCTAACTGTATGGGGGGAGGGGGGTGACTGGGGGAGGTGACCGATGCTGTCTCCCTATGTACAATAGAAACAGCATCTGTCACCTCTCCCTGACAGGACGTGGAGCTCTGTGTTTACACACAGAGCTTCACGTCCCTGCTCTAAAACTGCCGATCAGCGGGTACCTGGCGGACATCGCGACCGCCAGGCACCCGCATCGGCATCTCGGGGACGGAAATCAGTGGCCGGAAAAAACTATGCCGTCAATTGACGGCAGCTTGGAAATTCAGATCCCCAAAGCTGCCGTCAATTGAGAATATGCCGGGCCTCAAGTGGTTAAGATATGCTTTCTCTTAAGCCCCGTACACACGGTCAGACTTTTTGCCAACAAGGTGACTCAGCACAAAAGAGATGATAAGCTGATTGGCTAAGATATTAAGTAAGATACATCACTTACTAACTACACTGCCCATTCGAAAGAACGTTACAACTTACAAGTACACAAATTTACGAACAGACAAAGAAACGGATTTACAAAACACACAAATGAAAATACGAAACATTCAAATGAAAACACTAAGGCCTCGTACACACGATCGGACATATCCGATGAAAACGGTCCGCGGACCATTTCCATCGGATATGTCCGATCGGGAGTTTGATCCGATGGCGTGTACACACCATCGGATCAAATTCCCCGCCGCCGGACAGCGCGGTGACGTGGAGGTGACGCGGCGGTGACGTTGACGCCGCCACGTCACCGCCACGTCACCGCACCAGGAAGTTAATCACTTCCGCGCATGCGCCGAATCCATTCGGCGGCGGCGCGGCGGCGGTGGGGGACGACATGTCTGCTGGTAAGTGTACTAACCAGCAGACATGTCGAGCGGACAGATTCCCACCGGATAGATTTCAAAGCATGCTTTGAAATCTGTCGGGTGGAGAAATCTGTCCGCTAGCCCATACACACGAGCGGAGATGTCTGCTGAAACGGTCCATCGGACCGTTTTCAGCGGACATGTCCCCTCGTGTGTACGAGGCCTTACAGACAAAGGATTTAAAATGCGGAATGCAAATCGTCCGTTATAGATGTAATTTTCGTTCTTTTTCTTTTTCGGTGTTTCGTATTTTAGTTAGATTGTCCATTCGTACGTTCGTATTTTCGTTTGTTCGTTATTTTGCTTATTCGTAATTCCGTAATTTTCGTATTTTGGGTCTTTCAGCTGTTCGGATGTTCGAATTGATACGAATGTACGAATACTAACAAATTCGTACGAAAATCCATTTGTTACGAACGGGAACGCACATATCTATTAAAAAGGATACGTGTAGCCTTAACAGGGTATAAGGCTTGGTTCACATACATTGGGGATCGAAAGTTTGGGCACCCCAGGTAAAAATTTGTATTAATGTGCATAACGAAGCCAAGGAAAGATGGAAAAATCAACAAAAGGCATCAAATTACAGATTAGACATTCTTATAATATGTCAAAAAAGTTAGATTTTATTTCCATCATTTACATATTTAAAATTACAGAAAACAAAAAAATGGCGTCTGCAAAAGTTTGGGGACCCTGCAGAATTTATAGCATGCACTGGCCCCTTTGCAAAGCTGAGACCTGCCAGTGTCATGGATTGTTTTCAATCATCGTCTGGGAAGACCAGGTGATGTCAATCCCAAAAGTTTTAAATGCCCAGACTCATTTGACCTTGCCCCAACAATCAGCACCATGGGCTCTTCTAAGCAGTTGTCTAGAAAACTGAAACTGAAAAAAGTTGACGCTCACAAAGATGAAGAAGGCTATAAGAAGATAGCAAAGCGTTTTCAGATCCTCTGTTTGGAATGTAATTAAGAAATGGCAGTCATCAGGAACAGTGGAAGTTAAAGCAAGATCTGGAAGACCAAGAAAAATATCAGACAGAACAGCTCGCAGGATTGTGAGAAAAGCAATTCAAAACCCACGTTTGACTTCACGATCCCTCCAGAAAGATCTGGCAGACACTGGAGTTGTGGTACACTATTCTACTATAAAGAGATACTTGTACAAATATGGTCTTCATGGAAGAGTCATCTGAAGAAAACCTCTTCTACGTCCTCACCACAAAAATCAGCGTTTGAACTTTGCAAATGAACATATAGACAAGCCTGATGCATTTTGGAAACAAGTTCTGTGGACCAATGAGGTTAAAATAGAACTTTTTGGCCGGAATGAGCAAAGGTACGTTTGGAGAAGAAAGGGCACAGAATTTAATGAAAAGAACCTCTGTACAACTGTTAAGCATGGGGGTGGATCAATCATGCTTTGGGGTTGTATTGCAGCCATTGGCACAGGGAACATTTCACGAGTAGAAGGAAAAATGGATTCAATAAAATGTCAGGAAATTTTGGATGGTAACTTGATGCCATCTGTGAAAAAGCTGAAGCTAAAGAGAGGATGGCTTCTACAAATGGATAATGATCCTAAACCACTGGGTATTACATCAAGAAGGCATAAACTGAAGGTTTTGCCATGGCCTTCACAATCTCCTGACCTCAACATAATTGAAAATCTATGGATAGACCTTAAAAGAGCAGTGCGTGACAGACAGCCCAGACATCTCAAAGAACTGGAAGACCTTTGTAAGGAAGAATGGGCAAAGATACCTCAAACAAGAATTGAAAGACTCTTGGCTGGCTACAAAAAGTGTTTACAAGCTGTTATACTTGCCAAAGGGGGCAGTACAAGATATTAACTCTGCAGGGTGCCCAAACTTTTGCAGACGCCATTTTTTTGTTTTCTGTCATTTTGAAAGTGTAAATGATTGAAATAAAATCTAACTTTTTTGACATATAAGAATGTCTAATCTGTAATTTGATGCCTTTTGGAGATTTTTCCAGCTTTCCTTGGCTTCGTTATGCACATTAATACAAATTTTTACCTGGGGTGCCCAAACTTACGATCCCCACTGTATATGTGAATCGGATGCATTTTTTAACCACATCCAAATCGCATAGCATGTGAACCGGACCGTCTTTCAACAAAGCCAGCTCACATATGTCCGGTTCGTTTTTGAAAAGTGTCTTCTGCAATTTTGGGTCCATTTGGGTGTGCATTTAATTAGAAATTTGAATCTGAATTGTGCCTGAACCGTTGAACAAAACGTACTGGACTCTGGACTGCAAACTGCAGCCAGACATGTGTGAACATAGCCTAAGGCCTCGTACACACGACCATTTTCCTCGACAAAATCCATCAAGAAACTTGGTGGCAGAGCTTTTTTGCAGAGAAAGACGGTTGTGTGTATGTTTTTCGTCGAGAAAACTATTGTGGATCTCGACAAGAAAAAAAGAGAACAAGTTCTCTTTTTTCTCATCAGGAGTCTCAATTTCCTCGTCCTGTTTCTCGTCGGGCTAGTTTATGACGAGAAACACGTTTGTGTGTATGCTTAGAAACCCGCTCATAAAGTATGAGACGGGAGCGCACCGTCGGTAAAAGTAGTGTTCGTAATAGAGATAGCACATTCTTCACGCTGTAACAGACTGAAAAGCGCAAATTGTCTCTCACCAAACTTTTACTAACACGCGGTAACAGCAGCCCCAAGAATGGCGCCAGTGGAATCGAACTTCCCCTTTATAGTGCCGTCGTACACGATGTACGTCACCGCGTTTGAGAACGACAAGATTTTATCTTGACAGTGTGTTCGCAAAGAAAGCTTGACAAGATTCTCGACAAGCCTGACAAGGAACTTGTCGAGGAAAATTATGTTTCTTTTACGACGAGTAACGTTGTAAGGTAACTCCAGTCAAACATAAAGATAAAGAAATTAATAACAACAATTAATATAGCAGCCACTATGAGTCAGTCAAGGCACCCTTTAAAATTCTGCACAATCTCAATGAACCACTATACAAAATATAAAAAAAAAAAAAAAATAGTTTTATATAATGGGGCAACACCTACACACATAAGACACCCAACATTAGAGGTGATTTTTTCTTAAAAAGCAAATACATCTTTGCACACTGGTACTGACTAGTATTCCAATGTTTCTCTTATCCCTTAGGGGAGGGGCAAACAAAGATGCTGTGCAGATGCCCAATTTATTAAACGTATATGTCATTGATTGTTAGGATACTTGAAGGAACTTAAAGTGGTTGTAAACCCACTTTTTGGACTTCTACCTATAGGGAAGCCTAGAATAAGGCTTACCTATAGGTAGTGGAACTATCTCCTAAACGTGTGCCGTTTAGGAGGTATTTCACTTGCAGTCCCCCGAAAATTTCAATGGCGCATGCGCGGTGAAGAAACTAAACTAAGTGCCGTTTCTTTCCTAGCCTGTGCCGTTAATCGCGGAAGTGACATCACGTGGCTCCGGCGAATCATAGAACCCGAGTCCGCGGCCTGGAAGGAAGAGGGGCCAGAAGATGGACGCTGCCTATACAGGGGACATTGTTGGATTCTTTTGCAGTTAAGTGGCACACAATGGGCTAGTATGCCATGCATACTATCCCATTATGCTTTCATTTGCAGTCTTTGCAGCGAGCAAAAGAGGAAGTAAAACTCATCAGGGTTTACTTCCTCTTTAACCACTTTAATACTATGCCTATTCTGACACTTTTTTTGTTTACATGTAAAAATCTTCATTACATAAAAAATAAAATGGCGGTCGTCGCAATTTTTTGATGTCACACAGTATTTGCGTAACGGTTTTTCAAATGCAATTTTTTTGGGAAAGAAATACATTTTGATGAAAATTTATGGAAAATAAACACAATATATAGTAAAAAAATTTTGGTAAGCTATAAAAGATGATGTTACACTAAGTAAATAGATACTTAACATATCAGGCTTTAAAATTGCGCACGTTTGTGGAATGGCGATAAACTACAATATTTAAAAATCTCTATTTACATATGCGTGTGTGACCAATCATTGGTTTTCTTTCTGTAGTTTATGGAATTTTCTGAGCATTTTCAATGATTTTCCTATCACATTTAAGTTTCTCTCATCAGCAGTCATATACAACATAATAGAGAGATTTCAATAATAAACAAGTTTCACCAATTTGACAATCATTTTCAAAAAATATTCACCTATCTGTATTGAGAAAACTGGTGCGCAAATCCTATTTCATACTGTAATTTCTCTATTATGTTGTAAACAGCTGCTGATTGGGTGAAATGTGTTAAATGTGATGGGTAAATGCTATTTGAAAACAATGGGTGAATAAGGCAAACCCACTCAAAAACTAAACGATTGTTCAAGGTGAAAACGTAACCTTGAACATTCTTTAGGGTTTTTGTATGTAAAGCTTTGATGTTAGCTGCCTAGCTATTGAAATCCCTAGTGCTGACTTGTATTCATTTATTTTAGTTACAGACAAACAATTGTCCAGCAAACATACTGGGCGAGTCACATGCAAGAGAACCCAAATCTGCTGGAATATGCCCTGAACTGAACATCTGGCATAAGCATGAAAGTGAGTCCTTAACTCCACTCTTCCACTTCAACACTATTGTGATCACTTACTGCTTAATTCCTGGTACACACAATGACATTATCGGACAAATGATTGTCCGCTTTCTTTTTGCATGCAAATCTCATTTCGAAAAGAATTTACTAAAGTTACGAAAATTTTCGTACGTCAAAATAAAAATTCAGAAGTGATGTCACGTGTTGTATTGTATTTGTATTGTATTTTCGGACGACAACTGTACTGATTAAACTAAAATCGTCTGATCTGGTATCGAATGAAAAAAATCTTTGTGCTTGTTGGATAATATGAACTTGAAGGATTTGCGCATTTTTTGCGATTCGCACTGCGTCAAATTAATTGGCAATTGCACGGTCGTGTGATGCTGTACCCAAACAAAATTGATGTCCATTTTTCCCACAAATAAACCTTCCTTTTGGTGGTATTTGATCACCCCTGCGGTTTTGATTTTTTGCGCTATAAACAAAAAAATTGCTACAATTTCCAAAAAAATTGAATTTTTTTACTTTCTGCTATAAAACATTTCCAAAAAAATAAATAAAAAATGTATTCAACAGTTTAAGCAAATATGTATTCTGCTTTATATTTTTGGTAAAACAATTTTTTTGCAATAAGCGTATATTGATTGGATTGCGCAAAAGTTATTATGGCTGTAACGGAATGCACCGTGACAGACTGAGATATTCCTATGTCTAGGGTCACCTTATGTCCACTAGGGCCATAGGGTGACAAAGAATCATAATTCATATATTACAGATGGGACATTATTAATACTTCATTTTAGGACTGAGATATCAGAAGGAGTTCATGATGACATGACCAGGTCAACCAGACAGTGAGTCATACCTTTGTATAATAGGCTATTGAAATATCTTAAGGTGTTGGCTATTCACTGTAAAGACATTCCGTTGAAGGTGTTGATTGCACCCACTCTCACAAGACACTGCCATTGTGTGATAAAGCTGTCTAGATAACTTATTCATCTAGATGTCTGTGTATTATTCAAGGTTAATTGAACACTATTGAAGATGCGGTGCCGACAAGTCTACATGGTTAGCTTACCAGAATGCCTTTTAGAGTGTGATTGAAGCCCCCATGGTGTGAAGGGGGGTGGAGACTACATTGTCCTGTGACTAACTGCATTATGTTTGAGACTGTATAAGAAGCTGAGAAAATACCAATACATTGTCATATCTTTGAAGCAAGTGCAGAGCTTGAGTCTCGTCTTGTTTATGGGAATTGATATGGATCGTGGATGCAAGATTGTCGCAGTGTGTCAGATAAGCTTGTCGTGATTGGATGGAAGGTCGTAAGCGGTGGTGACCGTTACAATGGCATTTTTATTATTTTATTTTTTTACTAGTAATGGCAGCAATCAGTGATTTTTAGCTGGACTGCCACATTGCGGCAGACAGATCAGACACCTAACTGACATTTTTTACACTTTTTTGGGAACCAGGGACATTATTACAGTAATCAGTGCTAAAAAATTGCACTGTTGTTGTACTAATAACACAAGGGGTAAATGTGTTCCCTGTTTGTGTTTTCTAACTGTATGGGGGACTGTGTGACTTGGGAAATACACAGATTTGTCTTCCTACTTTCCTAGAAAGACAATCTGTGAGATCTTCCCTGTTAGAACGGAGATCTGCCTTGTTTACACAGGCAGATCACCGTTTTGTCACTGCGGGAAACGATCCCGGGTGGCCGACGGACATCGAGTCCGCTGGACCCGCTGATTTGCTAGCCAATGGGAACTTGCGCACGCCTCCGCCTGGCGCACATGCGCCCACAAAAGCGAGATCTCGAGCCAACGTACAGCCACAGCGGGATCGCGCCACCTTTCCGCAGTATAATGACCGCAGCTGTTCAGCAAGTGGTTAATTGAAATCAATAAATGCACATGGAGAAACGTGTGCCAATGTGCATTGGATATGAACAATTGACACTTTTGCAGCTTGTCACCAAAGCTTTTTACAGGCCAAGTCACTCACCTACAACAGATGATGGGATCTTTAAAAGTGAACCTAACATTAAAGTTTGCACATTTTATAAATTAGAATGCCATATTTCAGCACTTTCCAATGAAAATGTAATACATTTTGATTACTTGGCTTGAATAAAAATACTGTTGTTCCTGAGCTCCCAGGCCTGGAACACTTGGTCTATGTTTGTCAATCTTTAGTGTCTTTTTTTACACCACTGCACTGTAGTAATGCACAGTAAAAATGTACTTTACTTAAAATAAATAGACTTCTTCAGAGCTTAGGCCTCGTACACGAGAAACTCGAGAAACTCAACAGAATCCATCAAGAAACTTGGTGGGAGAGCTTTTTTGCCGAGGAAAACAGTCGTGTGTATGCTTTTCATCGAGAAAACTGTCGAGGAACCCGACGAGGAAAAGAGAGAGCAAGTTCTCTTTTTCCTCGACGGAAGTCTCAATTTCCTCGTCGTGTTCCTCGTCGGGATGGTTTCCGACGAGAAACACGTTGGTGTGTAGGCTAAGAAACCCTCGCACCTTCAGTAAAAGTAGTATTTGTAGTGGAAATAGCACATTTGTCACACTGTAACAGACTGAAAAGTGAAAATGTCTCTTACCAAACTTTTACCTAACACCCAGTAACATGAGATTAGCAAAAGCAGCCCCAAGGGTTGTGCCAGTGGAATCGAACTTCCTGTTGTATGTGTTGAAGTCACCGCGTTTGAGAACGAGATTTGGTCTTGACAGTGTGTATGCAAAGACAGCTTGTCAAGTTTCTCGACAAGCCTAACAAGGAACTCATCGAGGAAAACGATGTGTCTTTTCCGATGAGTTCCTCAGTCGTGTGTACGAGGCCTTAGTAAATAAGATGAAGCTTCAGTTTGCAAATAATACCTAATCACATGCTAGGAAAATAGAAAAAAATGCATTATTGCTTGTACATGATTGTATGGTGGAGGTCAGCAGAGCTACCCCTCACTTACTAAGATGTGGGGCAACTGCACTTGCAAAGAGCACAGTCTATTTGCTCTTAGTAAATCTTCCTCTGTGTGTTGCCATGTGGCCAACTATGCACGCAACAAGTTGTAGTGTGTTGAATTAAAAAAACACATCTGGTTTAGCTGTATTGTGGAGCTTTGGCAGCCCATTCAAAATGAATGATCTGCTTTACAACACGCACGTTGAGCGCACATGCATTACTGAAAAAAAAAAGCAGATGGTCTACTATTTTCCATTAGAAACACAATATGAGGGTGTAAAAAAATTTCCCCTATATTCATAGATAATTACAAACTACGACATTTTTTTTATTTAAAACATTACCATTGATACAATGACACATATAGTCATTGCCCTGCTTTCAGAAACAAGCTTCTTATGCAGTGTATAGCTATACCTATATAGCTATACCTCAACCATGCAGCCACCAACCAACAGGTCACTTACCTCACAGCAACGGCCTGGGGCAAAACCAGTTGCTGATTGATAACTGAAGATGGTGAATCACAAACTTTAGCTGTTCTGACAGTGCACGGGGCTAGTGATTGACCTGATTTTATTGCACAAATTTGGTTGCCCGTGTGGACACAAATATTTAAAATCATACATTGAGATACAGCATTGTTTTCTTATAACAGATGTTATTTACATGCTCTCACTTCCAGCACACAACACAAAAAAGGAGCTTAGTTCCTGCTTATAGGCCAATACGTGGAATCATTCAAATCATTCCTTTATAGCCCTTTTAGTCATCAGTTCATCCAGAACGGTTAGTGTAGATCACAGATTTGGCCATCATTTTTTAGAACCAGTATTACCAACTTAGCTGTCATCAGTGCACTATATTGGGTTTTATTGGCTCTGTGGCTGATTGACCTCCCATTTGATTGTGCATTCATGGTTAATTGGTGTCAGCGGCATGACACCAATTATCTTTTGTAGGAAAGGTTGAGGCCCAACTCAGTCACTGAAATTGTGCTGCTAGGTATTTTAGTGGTATCTTTGGGCCACCCAATGCTTACAGGGTAAAGTGGCATCATGCATAACGTGATCGTTTACACAGCACTTTAGGTATCATACCGTTGAGTAAATGTAATTTATTATGAGATTGGAACTGTATTGTTATGTAGTGTATTAATGCGCTGTGTCGCAGTACATCGGAGAATGTAACACGAAAAGTCAAGACAAACTTTTTACCTAGCCTGCACCCTTTGCGGAATCCACCGGATGTGGCTATTGAAGCCTGAGCGATGAACCAAAGTTCTATTGAGGTTCACCAATAAAATATTTTACTTACTTATAGTTTACATTTGGGTAAAGTATTTTTTTCAACACAAAAAAGTATCTTCTAGCTATCTGTAAGGCCACGTACACATGATCGGTCCAACCCAATGAGAATGGTCCGATGGACCGTTTTCATCGTGTCACCGCTGAAGTGGCCTGATGGTCTGATGTGTGTACACAGCGTCATTTCAAAAACCGATCGTGTCAGAATGCGGTGACGTAAAACACAACTACCTGCTGAAAAAACGAAGTTCAATGCTTCCAAGCATGCGTCGACTTGATTCTGAGCATGCGCCGGTTTTTGAACCGATGCTTTTGCGTACTAACCATTGGTTTGGACCGATGGTCAGGCGTCCATCAGTCCGATTTTAAAGCAAGTTTTGAAACTTTGGTCCGAAGGACGACGGACCGATGGGCTGTACACACAGTCGGTTTGGACCGATAAAACTGGACTTCAGTCCATTTTCATTAGTTTGGACTGATCGTGTGTATGCGGCCTAAGTGCGCATTCTTCCCACTGATCACCACTGTAAGGGACATTTTTTCCAAATGACAAAAAATGGATTGGTTATAGCAGGAGTTTCCCAAAAACTAAAAACTATTTTGAGGGTTCTTCTGTGACAAAAAGGTTGATAAATGTGGGTGTAGGGTTTGTGAGCCCAGATGAACAGTACAAATATTAAGTTTGCAGTGCGGCAGTACAAAAAGAACCAAAAGCCCAAAGTACTGTGAAATACAGCATTGCCCCCTAAAAACAGAATGTACTTACATGTACTAATTTCAGAACAAAACCCCAAAACAAGAAGCTCAGTCTCGGCATATGGGTAAATGGGCGCAGTCATGTCAGTCATTCTCTTTTGCCCCTTTTAGCCATCAGTGCATCTAGAATCACTACTGCAGGGGTAGGCAACCTCGGCCTTCCAGCTGTTTTGAAACTTCAAGTCCCATGAGACATTGCAAGACCCTGACAATCACAGGCTTGACTCCTAGGGGCAGAGTCACAATGGAATATGTAGTTTCACCACAGCTGGAGGGCTGAGGTTGCCTACCCCTGAAATGCTGTATAGCGCATATAGTCATAATTTTACAGAGCATAGAAATTGGATTTTCAAAACACGTATTAAATCACCTAGATTACAATTACCACCTTATTTATAAATATATGGCACTTTTACATATCTTAATTTTTTTTTTAATGTAATATGGTTTATATATATTGTATTTATCATAGATACACTTTCAGTCTTCTTATGTTTAAACAGGTATAGAACTGTCCCCTTTGTACTCTACCTAATAAATGGTTTCCTTTTATCATTTAACTGCAATGCGTCAAGTTGATGATAATGTATGGTAGGTGGTAGGCTTAGAAGGCATACCCATAAAACATTATCAGGCAAATAGTTCATCAGCAGTAATAGGACAATAGCTTGCCTACCCCTGCTACATGGCCTCAAGTGATCCTTCTTTTATTCCTTTGTTATGTACACAGTATTTTTTTATATAACATTTCTTGTGCCAAACCAAGCAAACCTGTAATGGTCGCTGTAGGAAACTATTAAATTTCCCATAGATTTTTATTCATTTACCTCATAAAAAAAGCCACACATTCAATATACACAGAGTACCAACACAAAGGACAGGGAGATCAAAACATTATGTTTTGTATGTTCATCTAGGCTTCCTTGGCTATAATGTATATATGTAGCCTTTACGACTTCACCGCTAGCTTTTTTCCTAATCTGCTGCCAAACTTCAGGGGAAGCGTGCTTTTACAGTGATATGTCTTTTCACAAAGGAAAAGCCGAGGATGATGACATTTTCATTAGATTTCATAAGTCACCTGCCGAGAACATTCCTGACGAGTTTTAAATTATTTGCCCAGAATTTTGGATCTGTTTTTTTTCCTGTGTACAAGCCGAAAAAACATGCCATGTGTTTTGTTTATATTATTCTGTAAAACACAGTTTATGAATTCTCTATTGGTATACTAGCGCTTGTTAAAAGAGGTTTTTATAGTTTAAGTAAAAAAAAAAAAGGACTAAGACTGTCTAATGATATTTATTTGTACTTTTTATTTTATCTTAAAAGTAATATGTAGTGTTTTTTTATAAGCTTTACTATGGATGTAAATAAAAATACATTCCAATGCAATACTTTTTTTTTAGTTCGTTAAATAGGAAATATTACATCAGCAAGAGTCGCGCTTACATGTGATATATAAACAGAATGAATCAATGTGAAAAAATAAGACATTAAATAAAGTTGAAAAAAAAAATATATATATATATAGTCCAATGTGTGAAATAAAGATGATCCTCTTTTCACCAGATGAATAAAAAAGCTTGCCAACTAGCGTGTGACTCCCTAATTAAGCCTAGGTTCACATTGGAGTGATTTGTCATGCAATTTTAGAGTTTAAATCGCATGACAAGTCGCAACTTGTGGGCGGCAATGGCAATGTTCCAATCAGTGCAACACAGATTTTACCGTTCCTGCTCTACTTTTGCAGATGAATGAATGAAAACTTATATAGCGCAACACATGCAAACTTAATCGCCTCTGGGTGCAACTTCAATAGACATCTGTGTAGCACCTGAAATCGCATTGACCTTGCTACATTGAAATTGTGCTACTTCAAGTGAAGTAGCACGATTTCAAAGTAGTATCAATGTGAACCAGGGCTTAAAAGAAGTCAAAACGAGCTTGTGGTAGGGCACCCACCCCTGGATTCTCCTAGGTAATCCCTCCAGCTTCTCCACTAGCTGATGGTTGTGGATAGTTAACATTCAGGTATCACCTCATACAGTATGTGAATAAAAGAGAGATGCTCCAATAACGTAAAATCTCATAGACAGATTTATTAAATCGATAAAAATTAAACTTTTATAGATAAAAAAAATGCTTTTAAACAATTCACTGGCCAGATGAGCAGCACTCACACTTCTGGGAACTCACAATGACGTCAGCACGTCACTCCGCCCTATGTGTTTTGTCACACATGATGTAGTCCAGACATGCTCAAGGTATTGGAGCCATTTTGGCTTAGTCCAAAGACTACACTACAACAAGAATGGACATTGCATTTAGCGCAGCTGATGTCATCTAACCCACAGAGCTCTTTGCATATACTGTAAGCCCTTGTTTACATTTCTAGTTACAAAGCTACAAAATTTGGCCCCACTGTTGTGCTGAATGGGGCAGGTGGTAAATGGTCCGATTCAGCACAACAATGGGGAAAATTGTTACTGCGCCACAACTGCAAATGTAATCAAGACAATTCAGTGTTTTCATCAAGTTTTTTAAGGGTTAAAACAGCCACTAAGGAGGCAACATATCACCTCCTTACCACCTGTCAAGATTAGTATTAGCTTAATTAGTATCAATTATGTGTGACTTTGTCATGTTTTAGGACAGTTACCAATCTCCAGTTAACATTCACATGCAGGTCCGTCGCCTACAATCCCTCTTACAGCTTCACTTTCTCAACAGCACATGCGTTACAAATGGTAGTTATGGATTTGCTATTGTTTGAAAACAACATTAAATACATTGGAATTTTATATTAATGGCATTCTACTTTATGATTGCCTTTGTTATTACTTCCAAAAGCCTAAGTGGTAATAAAAAAAAGCTATATTAGAAAACCAAATGTTGTCTTGAATGCATACGTATATCCAATTTCATATTCACTGAACAGAATGCATCCCCACAGTCCTGCCTGGGGGTGATAGTTGCTCCATATGTAGGCTACATTCTCTATGTCTTATTCAGAAACAAGAGCAGCTCATAAATGGTGCTCTGTCCTGCCAAATCTGTAAAACAGAGCATATTAAATTGCTGTGCTTCAAACTATCTGTCAGACCGAAGAATGAATGGGAATTTCTGCTTATAATTATCCTTCAAATAATAAAGTGAAAGAAGTCATGTCATTTTTATGTTTCATTCATTTGTTGAAAAGCTGTATGTTATTCTGCTTATGTCGCGACTTATCATATATGAACATAACTGAACATCACTGTTTTTATGATTTCTCTCAATTATTTTAACAAGCAACAACAAATCAAAAAGTCATGTATTTTTTATGTTTCAACTATTTGTTAGTAGAAAAAAGCAGCATGTTATTCTGCTTATATCATGACCTATCATATATAAACATAACTCAAGTACAAGTTTTTTTATTGTTTTTGTAGGGGCTCTTTTACATGAGTGGCAATGCGTATCACCCTCTAAAAAGCATTCCATGGAAGATCACTTTTCAGAGGGCGGTATCACAGCGGCTGGCAGGTGTTCAGGAGATGATCCTTCCACACCAGCGTGAACCGGCCCAAATAAAAATATTTTTTAAAGAGGAGTTCCACCCTAAATTTTAACTTTTTTTTAATCCACTCCCCCCCCCCCTTACATGCCACATTTGGCATGTAATTTTTTTGGGGGGAAGTGGGGGCTTCAGTAGGAGTGGGACTTCCTGTCCCACTTCCTGCTTCCGCCGAGGGGCTGGTTAGGTGATTAAGCCTTAATCGCCTACACCAGCCCCTCCCTGTAGGCGATCACATGGGACACTGACAGGTCCCATGCGATCGCCTCTCCAATCAGCGGCGAGCCGCGCCGCGCGTGCATGCGCAGTGCGGCTCGCGCATGCGTAGTGGGTGCCCGGCCGTGAAGCCGAAGGCTGTCACGGCTGGGTGCCCACAGTCGGGATGGAGACGCCGGCTGGGGAGGGGGGGAGAGGAGCAGAGCCCCGGTCGGCGCGTCGCTGGAACGCAGGAGCAGGTAAGTGAGTGTTTATTAAAAGCCAGCAGCTACACTTTTTGTAGCTGCTGACTTTTAATAAACACAATTTTGGGCTGGAACACCCCTTTAACATAATGTAAAGGTGCAAAATATGAAACACAAAAAGTCCAAAAATAGCAAAATAAAGTACCACATAGGAGAACATGTGCAGGACCTAGACGTGCTCCTCTACCTAATAAAAAATATTTGCCAGCACACCATGGATCGTAGATAAAGTCCAAAAATGTTATACAAAAAAGGCATTACAGAAAGTGCAACGTTTCGAGGCCATGCAGGACCTCTTCGTCAGGCAAGTGCTCCTCTACCTGGCTGGTCAGCCATCCATCCATGCATGTGGGTTTAGGCTGAATGTGGGGTTCCTGCTGTACTGGCTAAATGACCCATAATCCAGGGAGCCCTGCTGCAGGTGCTCTGGGCAGCTTTTATCACAGCTAACAGCCTTGTCTGCGCCTGTACACTGCCGGTGTTTACAGTTGGACGGTGGAGGTTGGTTCTTTGAGGGAAGCAATTCCTGAACAAGTAGGGATCCTTTTTTTTTTTTATGTGGAAGATGCACAGCTTTAAGCTGCATGGACTGCTCTATTCACAGGTCTCCCCGCTGTGACATCAGACATTAGCTTTGGTGAATTTTGAATTCACTTACTGGTGATGGCAGGTTACTGGGCCACCTTCTGAGAAGCATATACATGAGCACTGGCATTGTTACATTGTTGCTATTTTTGGACTTTATGTTTTCCATCTCTTGCACGTATCTATCTATACGTTATGTAAAATGTTGTACAGTATATTAAGGCACCACACTATTGTTTTTACACTTGAAGTAGGAAGCTGATTGGCTACTATGCACTAGCTGGCCTCGATTTAGCACTCTCCAGTTTTAGTAAATAAACCCCAGTGTGTTCCAATAATACGAGATATGTTAGGACTACAGAACACCACATCTCTATAACAAAGGGGAGAGATATTGCGTAGGTCACACAAGTGAACTTGGCAAGGTTGGTAACCCTGAGGTGTGCACAGGACAGCACTAAATGTCTGGATGGGTCAACAGATATTTTTTTTTCCACATATCGAACCGTAATATTAAAACAGACAATAAAAAATACATATTTAAAAGACCTAAAGGGAGCAAAGGGGAGAAGGTCATTGTTAGGATTTACATACATTTTAATGAATTGCTAATTTTTTAAAGCCAAACTTTGAATAAAATGTTTTGTTTTATTTTTTCTTTGTTAATGTACGAAAAAAATAAAATTTTCTGTCTGATCCATTGGAGAGATTTGTATTCTCTTCCTGTGTCTGTTCCGCCCAAACAATAAATAAGTGGAGCCGCTGTTACTTAGACAGGCAGACAGAAACAACAATAACAATGTTTTTCAGAAGTTCTAAGCCTTCCCTATTCTAGTAAAATTATGTATTTGTTTGTGTTCCCATTAAAAATATATTACTAGTACTTCTCGTCCTGGCATGAATAGGGTGTCTCCCCAGCAGACTCACAGACCGCAAAAAACTCTTTCTCTATCTAAACGTCTTGGCTGGAGATGGACTTGCAGACTATGCAACAGTCATAGTATTTACTTGCTTACATTTGATCTAAGTTTCCAATGATCTATTGCAGTCGTATGCAACACCATTTAGAGAAGCTATCCTCCTGTTTTTATTACCTTCGAGTTACCTTCGAGTTATCTACAGAGTAGGGATAAGCCGAACACCCCCCTGGTTCAGTTCGCACCAGAACATGCGAACAGACAAAACATGTGTGCGAACACCGGTAAAATCGGTAAATATAGACTGGGGGCTATAATGTACTTTGCAACAATTGTTCCTATAATGTATAATGTTACCATCAATTTTTGTTTTCCTTGTTCTTAGGCTATCAACCACATGATCGGATATTCCGACAACAATTGTGCGATGGACGTGTTTTGTCGCATAATCCGACAGTCTGTATGCTCCATCGGACAATTGTTGTTGGAATTTCCGACAACAAATGTTGGCTGTGCATGCTCTCAATATGTCTGACAACAAATGTGTTCCATCGGATTATCCGATCATGTGTACAAAAATCCGTCGGACTAAAATCCAAAGTACAAACACACATTCCCTGAACCAATGCTAATCATAGCACAACATTAGCAGAAATTGCCCAAAGGGTTGCTCTAAAGAGCAGAAAAACCTGGTTGTTTTTCGTGAATGTTGTCTGCCGTCTGTATGCAGAGCAAGTTCGCAGCCAACTCCATTTGGACAAAAATCCATAGGTTTGTCCGATGGAAATTTAATCGTATGTACAGTATGAGGCTTTAGAAACATGACCTTTTTTTTCTGTGCTTGAAACCCTGCTCACTCTTTGCCTTCATTCTCAGCTAGGAAAAATAAAAATGACATAACCCTGCTACTGCAGGCTCCTGGGATATCAACGCCAAATATCACAGGAAGCACCAGATGAGGCATACAAGGCACTGAAGCAAGGAAATGATGGTGCATTATCATGGGGCTGGTTGCAAGAACCAGAAAGAGACATAATGATGTAAAAAAAAAAAAAAAAAGAATGGCAGCACAAGACCAGTTGTGCAGCAGCAGAATCCAACAACATTAGTTTTGCTGGAATTGTGAGTATGTTAATTTTACGATACCCCAGTGAAAAAGGTAAGGAGGGGTTATAAAAATATATACAGGGGGGTGAAGTTTTTGCTTTCTGCAGGAAGCAGTTAAAGTGTAGCCAGTCTTAATGTTTCTTCCCTTCTGAGTTCTATTTGTTTGCTGCTTGTGCTAGCTGCTGTAGTAGTCTGTGACAGAAGGGGTTAACAGCCCGAGTTATTAAAAATGTATCAGGACAGCCAATCACTGAGAAGCTTGTCCTGGCAGTGTGAGATTGAAAGGTGATAAATAGTTGAGAACAACTTTGCAAGAGGATTATCTCCCTTGGGCTTTAGTCCAAAGTTGTGTGTTGGAAAAGTCTTCTCTTTGGGGACATGAGTACAAAATGCTGGCCTACTCTAGGAAAAGATGTACTTGGCCTTGAGGAAGCACCTGCAGCTTTTCCCTATGGAGGATGGAAGAGAGGTGCTAAGTGATTGGTTGAGGAAGAAGTTGAACACAAAAACATTTCAATTATCCTGCCGTAGGAATTGCTGCCAAGATACTATTAGAAACTTGGTCCCTAAAGAGCCCATGTCCAGTTGGTATGCAATCAGCCAGCATAGGCGCACAAAGAATGTCTTGAAGAGGATCATATGTTACCTTTGGTTGAGACAGGGTGCCAATAGGGTTTCATGATTGCTCCTCACTCTTAATCCCATGTATTACAGTTCTGCAATAAACCATTCAAAATTGTTCTACAAAGTGACTGGTGCCAAAGTTATTCTCACCAACACTTTAGATTACCTTGTAGTGATATGCTTGGAACATTAAGGTCAAGTAAGTGGACAGACATCTCTGTGTGCAATACATGTGGTTTGGCTTAGCCTCAGTGCAAATAATAGTTTCATGCATTTACAATATTTAGAATTTCAGATGTTTCATTTTTTAATTCTTAAGGTTATTTTGTATTTATAAAGTATAATTAAAGACAAAACGTTTTCTTTAGTTTTGGATAGAGTGTTGAGGGATTAGAACACTTGTCTTTTTTTTATTTTTTATTGCTGCCTGTGCCCCTGTTAGGTAGATTCGCCCTCTCTATTTGTCCCGCTTACCATTAGCATTATAAGTGAGCATTAAAAATCCCACATTTTGCGTAGTCCCCAGAAAAATAATAGAAGAGAAATGTTTAAATGGGGACCCTAGATCTGGTGGCCTGGGGGTTCCCTTAATTTACAAGGGTTTCCTCTCACTTCCTGCTTTAGTTATGGGACAGGAAGTGAAAGTAAATATCCCAAGATTTAATGGCAAAAAATAAACTAGCAGAAGTTATAACCTTCCCGATTTTTTTTTTTGCCTATAGTTCTATTTTAAGTCAATACTTAAACAGAAAACATACAGTTTGTACAACCACTATACATTTCCTTTAAACATAAGTCTCAAAGGGGAGGGGGTTATACAGTATCTCACAAACGTAAGTACACCCTTCACATTTTTGCAAATATTTTATTATATCTTTTAATGTGACAACACTGAAGAAATTTCACTTTGCCACAATGTAAAGTAGTGAGTGTACTGTTGGTATAACATTGTAAATTTGCAGTCCATTCAAAATAACTCAACACACAGCCATTAATGTTCTGTTCTGAGTGGAACCTGTCCTGTTAAACTGCTGTATGGTCTTGGCCACCATCCTGCAGCTCAGTTTCAGGGTCTTTTAAATCTTCTTATAGCCTAGGCCATCTTTATGTAGCGCAACAATTCTTTTTTTCAGACCCTCAGAGAGTTCTTTGCCATGGTGCCATGTTGAATTTTCAGTGACCAGTATAAGAGATTGAGAGCGATAACACCAAATTTAACACACCTGCTCCCCATTCACACCTGAGACCTTGTAACACTAACAAGTCACGTAACACCGGGAGGGAAAATTGCTTTTTTGGGCCCAATTTAGACATTTTCACTTAGGGGTGTACTCACTTTTGCCAGCGATTTAAACATTAATGGCTGTGTGTTAAGTCATTTTGAGGGGACACTGTTATACAAGCTGTACACTTACTACTTTATATTATAGCAAAGTGTAATTTCTTCAGTGTTGTCACATGTGAGGGGTGTACTTTATTTTGTGAGATACTGTATATCTCAAGAGGAATCAAAAGTGCAATAAATCTACAAAGAGAAGTAACCCACATATCTTTGTCCTGGTAGATCATCGTGGGTTTTTGCAGTTTGCCCCTTTGTGTGCTTCCTTATTTAGTATCCCACCAGAGCCAATCAGGTTTTGTCTTTGTTCCAGATGGACATACAGTGAACTATTACCAGTAAGTTGTTACAGGTTATTGCACTTTCCACATATTCATTGCACCTTGTGCTACCTTATTTGGTTAGTTGGAAACCCTGTAGCTCTGTGTACATCAAACTTTACAAAGGCTTATCCAGAAATTACAGAACATTTGTTGTGCAGACACATTTCCTCAGATGAATTGTTATAAGAATTTGTGCAGTATGTCTTCTCTGCACATTAGCCAAATGTGATGTAACAGCACAAATATCACACCCATGAGCTGCCAATCAGAGCCTGAGAACGAGTAATTACAGGAAACACCATTACAAAGCTGAGAACGTACCACACACAATTGTTTAACAAGTACACCAAATGGGAACACAAAGACTTTTAGTTAAGTAGAGCTCAGGCCAAAAGTTTTTTTCATGGGGAGAACCTCTATCAGGGTTTTGTTGTTGTCTGTGTCCCCATGGGGGAATTCTCTTCACTTCTTGTGAAGGAAGTAGGCTGAGATCTCCTTAAAGTGTGGGAAAATCCTGCTTTGAACAGCTGACGCTACAACAGGTGTCTCCATTTGAAAATGTCTTCTCCATTCCTGGGTGACAACTGCAACATTATGATTTTGCCTTTACTTTCTGTTCCAAAGACAAAGGTTACCATGACAGAGGGTGCAGACCACTAATGGGGACACAGACAGCAATAAAAAATAAAACCTGACAGAGGTTTTAAAATCTAAAACAGAACATGCATAAGTTACTTTCAGTAATAATAGCAAGTCTAAGTGACAGAGTTATAGGTAGCTGCAGTTACATTGAAGTTGGATTTTTTCCTGGAAAAATTCAGCTTGTTCGGGAGGCACTCATATTAAAGAACCAATAAGGAAGCTTGAGAGGCGTGTCAAAGGTAAATTTTGAGCCCGACAATGAGATTTTCATGTAACTGCCTATATTTGAATCTACTGATCATTTTGACATATGTTTTCTCATTAAGGTCTCTTTCACACGGGCGGCAAGCTCCAGACTCCTCTGAAAGGCTTCATGTACACTTGAACTACTTTGACCGCCGGCCGCAAGAAAATGCAAAACGCGTCAAAATCAGTTTTGCGGCTTGCGGTCGAAATGTTCCTATCTCCTGTTCAGGAGAGACAGGTTAGGGAAAGTTGAACCTCTAACCCGAGCAGCTCCTAAACGATCCAAAAAGCCTATGTGTAAATGGACACATAGGCTTTTATGGAGTAGAGTTTGGGAGTTTTGGCAAAAAACACCAAACGTTCCTAAACTCAAGTTTAGGAGCTTCTAGTGTACATGGAGCCTTACAGGTGTATAGGAGGTGCTACTGCTGCTTTCTGAATGACTGTTTTTTTTTGTAAGGAGGACTTTACATTGAAATATCATGCCACAATCGCATGCCAAGTGCTTGGCACACTGTTATGGCATGATATTTCAATGTTAATTCTCAGTTAGAACTGAAAAAATAGGCATTTGTGTTGAAGTCCCATTGACTTCAATGGTCATGTTTGACAAGCAGCAAGGCGTGTCAAACTCAACATGCTACAGCTGCGACAATGTGAACAGACCTTATTGGTTGCCGTGTCACATTGGGTGTGGACCCTGCTGCCCTATGTAAATGGCACCCTTATACAACTGTAAGGACCTGTGTGGAGTAGTATGAATTTCATTTTCTAAGTGTTGCCAATCCTGCTGAGCAGTTTATATGTGAATAGGCTCGGAGCACTAACGAACAGCCCAGCTCCCACAATGCTTTGCTCTGGATAAGCTGTACAGTCACTCAGCAGGATGTAATAAAGGGCACAGGCTGAATACTACACTTTGTGATATGGTTGCTGTGAGTCATGTCCTCAAACATCAGCATTGGAAACTGAGCAAAATACGCTTAGTTTACTTCAACAGCCTCAACAGCCTCAAACATGCTGCATCCAGATGTATCACTGCTGTCACTGCTGAAAATCTTGTCTAGCATAATGTGCTGAAGCTGCTTACAGTGGATCTTCATTCTCCTAAGCCATGTTTTTTCTACCTCATCCCTTGCCCCCTCCTCTTTCAAAATCAAAATGAGCTTTTTTGAATCTCATGCACTTTTTTGGGGGGGGGGGGTTCTTCCTGCACTTCCTAGGTTTTTGCCTAGGTGAGAATGGCATGTCACTTGTCCAGACACTCCTAGAATATACATGCCATGCATACCAGGAGGGTATGCTATTGCAAATGCGCCATGGCATGTCTTTAGAAGGACGACTGTTTGATTCTTGTACTTGTAGCCAGCCCCCTAATGACATCATGCAAGACATATAGTCATAGCTGCCAGAAAAAAACTGGAAGCGGCAGCTGACCTCCTGATGATGTCACAGATGAAGATGGTGGCATGGGTCCCAGTGTGCAGCAGCAATATGGTGAATGCCTACAGAACATCGCTGAGTGTGTATAGTTCTTGTGGATTATCCAGCAAAAAAGGTAAGGGGGAATAGGGGAGTGGTGGTGAGGATGAGATAAGTATGGTCAAAGCTTTGTTGGCCTGCCAAAATGTGCAAATATGCCATTTTTTTTATTTTATTTATTTAGGTCAAAGTTGAACTCTGCTTTAACAAGTGTTCCAGGTGTCTCCTTGAGGTCCTCCATCAAGTTGTTTTTGCATGAGCAGTTGCTGGATTGGGGTGTGACAGACCCCTTATAGCCAGCCTTATTGGTTTTCAATCCTAAGCAAAGCTGCTTATGTTGTGTTATTGCATCATAGTAATAGCTTCGACATTAATAATTTATTTCTGTAAACATAAAGCTGTGATACAGAGGGCTGAGAAGGAAAACGCGTACCTAGTCCACTCAAGGTTTAAAACTTAATTGAAATTTCTGTTTAAATCAGCTAAATACACTGAAGCTAAATGCTCCCTGCTGATTTGAAAGTTCTAGCTCTGACCACTTTAGATAGACCACTGCTACCACACAGAAAGCACGGGACCTTTACTGTAGCATGTTGACAAGAGATAGGCTTTTCTACTCAGGCTGTGGCTGCTTTCTAAAGAAGCCCAAGTGTAAGCCTTTGCACATTTTTTTTTGATGCCCTTGGAATATATTAACTGATTTAAATGAAAGTTTACCATATATATTCGAGTATAAGCAGAGTTTTTCAGCAATTTTTTTCGTGCTGAAAATGCCCCCCCTCGGCTTATACTCGAGTCGTCTTTTTGTGGCTGATATCCCGTATTTGGGGACCTGGTAGCGGCCGGCCGTAGGTTCCCTGGACCCCAAACTTGGCACACATATAGCCCCACTCTTCCTCTATAAGTGTGCAAAGTTTGTTGTCCGGGGGTCCTTTGGCTGGCGCCCCTTCCATAGACTCCCATGTTAAACGGTAATTTCTCTGCTGACCTTGGGGACCCGGTACTGGCCTTCCATAGACTCCAATGTTAAACGTCAATCTAGTCATGGACACAGTGGGGCATAGACACAGTGAGGCATGGACACAGTGAGGCATGGGATTAGTGAGGCATGGGCACAGTGAGGTATGGGCACAGTGAGGCATGGACACAGTGAGGCATGGACACAGCGAGGCATACACATGGACACAGTGATGCATGGACATAGTGAGGCATGCAGATGGACACCCTAGGCTTATACTCAAGTTTTCCCATTTTTTGTGGTAAAATTAGGTGCCTCAGCTTATATTTGGGTTGGCTTATACTCGAGTATATACGGTAATTAGGCTTTAAAGTTTTAATGCCTTTTGGAGGTATTACGTTAAAGGCAGATTTTAGTCTTATGTGTACCATCTCTATGCTATGTATATATTACTGTGGCAGAACTAGGAGGTTAGGTTATGAGATAGGGACTTCATGAGTGTCCTATAACCTAAATTAATGGGTCTTTCAGTGTAGTCATCTACAGGGCTGCTGTTAGAAATCACAGGGACCTGTACAGCCTACCTGACAGGGCCCCCAAAATATATCAAAACAATATTTTCATAAACAAAATACACTAAAATCATTATTAGTGGACACAAACATAACGGCGAACCTGTGTGAATTAGCCCTTTTTAAAATAGTTTTTAAAAAATCTTTAAACTTTTTTTTTATATAATTTTTTAAAGAATGTTAAAATGTATTAAAATTTATTTTATAATTTGTTATTTTTTTTACAAGACAGGTAAGCCAGCAGTGCCATGGGGGACGGGGGCAGCACAGTGACAGGGGGGGCACAGAGGGGGGCTAGAAGAAGGCAGAACAGAGAGGGGGATCGGTGCGGGGGAAGTAATTCTGTAATTGCCCCTTCATCCGATCACAATGATTTCCTATGCTCTCTGGATCCCCCCGCTTGACAGGGCCCCCTACATGAGGGCTGGTGGTCCCCCCTATCAGCGGCCCTGGTCATCTAGCAAAAATAAGGGGAAGGTTTATCACTAGTCTTAGAAAAATGCACATTAGGTGAACATTGCTTATGCTTTGGCTATACAGTATCTGTCTGCCCACATGGTACCCAGTGCTTCCGGGTTTGGGGAACATATGACTCTCTTTCTTGTGCAATGCATTGTGGATGCCAATCACCAGGCCCAAGTGGGGAAGAAATGTTAGCCTTGTGTATGCTCTGACCAGAGAGACTTGGAGAATATACTGTATAGGGCTCTTTCTCCTTGCTCTCACAGGAAAATTGAGTGGTGGAATGAATATATACAGTTGGGGGTGTGGACAAGATTTATCCTGCATGACCAAAGCACAGGCAAATCCTAAAGCTTCTAACTGAAAATAACTACCTCACCTACCTTTTAGGTCCTTATCATTTGCTCTATATCGTTTTCTATCAATTGGTAGATACACTTCATAGCCTGAACTATAAAGCTTGAACTATATTGGGTGAAATCTATTGTAGTCAGATCCTGTTATAATAGTGGAATGGGCAACTTCCCACAAAACCCTGCCAGATGCCATGGAACATGTTTAGCACAGTCTGAGAGTAGATTGTTGTTACTCCCTTTTAGCAAAGAGGGTCCCAGTCCTATCATAAAAATCTTACTGGTGGTCCGTCTTGTTCCCTTACAATTAGTGTATAAGAATTTCTATTGTGAAGCACATTTGGCAATAAAAATAGACTTCCCCTCAAGCGTCGCCCCATTTTCCCTGGGTTGGGAGAGCTTTGTTTGGTGTTTGTAGTCTTTAGGTCTAGAGTTTCACCTCTTCTTCCAACATTTGATATATTACAGATGATGTGTTGTGTGGAAGCGGCACCCCTTACTGCCAGAAGACTGTGCTCTGCATGGATTTTGCATGTTGCCAAGCCTAAAGACTTTTCAATAAAACATAAATTTAAATTGGATTTAGAATCTTCATTTCCAGGGATTTTATGAAGGCATTACAGCACTAAAGCCTTTATTTTAGTTTGATTCGAAATGACAACCTAAGATGGAAAGTTATTGGTTTTATAGGAAAGGCACTATTTTTCAGAAATAATGACAAAGCAAAAAATGTTATAGTGTCTCAAATATGTAAAAACACCCTTGCCTTCATTTTTACATTTATTCACAAATGCTGTGATATTTTTATCTTTTGCCAAAGTTAATTATTTGAAATCATTAATCATAGTAACTTGACATATTCCAAGTGTAAAGCCAAATCAGGCTTTGTAAGCTAATGGACAGAGGGAGGAGGCAATGTGAAGGACTTGTTTGAGTTAGGCAGGCCATACACGGTGCAAACTTCTTTCTTGCAACTATGGGCTGCAGGAAAGAAATTCACACGATTCCCCCATCAACACAGACAGTGCTGATCAGCCTAAGGAGAGATCAGTATGGGCGTCACTAGTGTGATGTTCTTTGCCACCAGTCCTTAAAGCAGACATGGGGTGGATCCAGGGTCGATCCACCCTATAGGCTCACTATGCAAGCCGCTTAGGGCCCTGCAAAGCTGCGAAGGGCCCCCTCACCTCGCTGGTTGCATGGGAGAAGAGATAAGAAGTCAGCACCCCCTGCTTCTCAATTTAATGTAAGATGTCATTTCCGACAGCAGAACACCCACTCCCCCCGCTTCTCAACTTTCTTTAATGTGACATGTCACTGTCGTCAGCGCCCCCCGCTTCTCATTTTTAATGTGCCATGTTATTTAGCTTAGGGCCCCAGGGAGGTCAGGATTGGCACTGGGTGGAGCAGTGACACACAGGCTTTATAAGCAAGGGTCCAAAAAGTACTTTTATATATTACAGCTAAAATTATGAACAAGCTCGGGGCTCTCAATTCTAAAATGTAAAAAACTATTTTATTCATTTTACATAATGCAGAAACATCAACACACGTAGGACACCCAACGTTAAAGGTGATTTATTCTTCCAAAGCAAACACACCTTTGCACACTGGTACTGACTAGTATTCCAATCTTTCTCTTCTTGTTCAATTTCTTTCCATCAGTCTCTTTAGGATGCTGTGTAGGTGACCGACATCCGACATTATTGGTTGTTAGGATGCTGGTGGCTAGCAGGTCCTAATGATGCACAGTGAAAACCTGTGGCTTTGTGTAACTAAAAGGCAGGCTTAATCCACCCGCTGGCTTGCATACAATTTTTGTGCAATTTTGCTAAGGCACCCCTGAAGAAACCTTAAGGCACCCTTGTTGAAAAAAAGGCTGATCAAACCTACCCTCACCTCACTTCACTGATGTTTTTCTGAAATGTTTTCCTGCAGCTGCCCTGTCTTCTCCGTCTGGGTTCTTACGTGTGCTCTGTATAACCCCATAGACATTTTTATGGGGCAGAGAGATGGACACAAGGTAAAACACAGCATAGGAAGTCTCCTGACAAAAAATAATGTATTTGTGTCTCTCTTCAGTGGATCGTGTATAAGCTGCAAACAAGTTCTTAATGACCAATTTTTGTTTATCCCAAAGACACTACCTCAGTTGCATTGGAATTTAAATGTAGACCAGTACTGGCCAAAACAGTCATACCAGCAGGGGGCATATCCATAGCAGCAGACAGACATGGCCTTCTAATTTCTTGCATCGCCCTCAAATACCACCTCCCTATCCACATTCTCACCGTCTCAACGCCATCTTCCCCCTTGCAATAACCACCTTTTCCACAAGACCGCACTTCTTTCACCACTACCCTGACGGCTGCCTCTGTGCTCACAGCCACTGTACCAATAGAGATTCCTTTGCTCATCACCAGGGCAGAGAAGCCCCCCTCTGTATTTAGCCCCTTTCAAGAATGGGCACACTTTTGCTAGTTTATAATACAAATAATATTAAAGTGTTTGTTACCCCAACTTTTTATATTTCTGATATATGCCTGCTGTACAATATACTTGTAGAAAAGTATCCTGTTCTCTTCGTATTGCTTCTTTTGAGGGAAATCCCCAGTGTTCCTGTCAGTCCCTCTGCTTTCCCATCAAAAACTGATCACACTAAGCAGGAGAACCGGTTGTAGTCAGTTCTCTAGCTATGCTGAGAACTCAGCCTGCTCTCCTCCAGTGAACAGGCTTGTTCTGACATGTCTCCCTTGCACAGCCTTTGACTGGGAAGCTCAGTATTCTGCTGCTTTCCCCCCCCCCCCCAGCTCTTATGCAGCTGAGAACAGAGGGAATGTGATCACTTATAAAACAGGAGGGGGGAGGTGTTTATAATTTATTTGTATATCTCTATACACAAATGTTTTGCCTTTCATTTAAAACTGAATGCATTGTTTTACAAGGTGATAATTTACAATCAGTTTAATTTTTCAACATGCTATATAGTTTCACGGCTTAAGTGGCAACAGACAATATACAGTATTGTGTTCATTTGGAATGGATGATAGTTATTGTTTCCCTATGCAATAAGCTAGCTTGCCCACATTTGCTCCCCCTATGCCTCCATTGACATAAACAACATGTTTAACAGATCCTTACATGTATATTTATGTTTTAATTGGTTAAAAATAACTCTTCTAGAAATGTGTGCACATGGCTAAATGCCCTCTAGCTAAACATGTTTCATGTCATTATTTATATCAACTTGATCACATTTCACTGTCAGCACTGCACTCGGGAATATTTATTGAATATAGGAATTTGTAATGTAGAATTATTATTATTTTATTTTAATCAGAAAAATGTTTTCTTTAATTCTAACACGACTGGGTGCCTCCATGCCTTACAGATCTGTCAAGTTGGGATAAAATATGTGTATTTAAATATACCTACTAATAAAGTGACTTATTTAACAGCTCAGGATAAATTTTTCATCTTTGGATAACACTTTCATCAGTATAAAATTATAGTTCTAATTAACGAACAGATCTTAAGCCAGGAGCCATACTAAGTGTTAACACTAACTAAAAATTGGCTCTTGTTTTTTTAATTTAATTAATAGTGATAAAGACTAAAAAAAATGTAATATTTAATGTAAATTGTGCTTGGCAACTGCAGGACAATGTAACATATACGTTTGTTGCTCATCACTCTGTTCACCCACCGGCACAAAGTGAACTACCCAACAGGAAAAGAGGAATAGTGAGTAATAATAGTGGGCTTAGCAGTTAAGGTAGACCTGAGCTCAAAAAAGCAAGATTTGTTGTTATGGGGAACATGTTAATTGTACTCTGAATTCCTTCTAAAAAATAGCAATGCATTTCTTGGTTTGTGTGTGCGTATGTGTGCCTAGGCACTCCTGTACCTACAGACTTATATTTGTGTATCAGCAGTGTGAAATCTAAATACAGTATTGCCTCTGACTTGAAAAATAAAGTTTACCGCTCAGAGGTCCCAGGGAACTGCAATGTGGAGTCCAAACGCCTGGGTGCAGGCACTGCAATGGTATGCAAAAATGTATGGAGAAAAACCGGGAAGGCCGCACTTCAAAAAAATGGTTCCTTTTAATAAAACTGGTCACAACATGAACATATCACAGCAAAAAATCAGGAGAAAAGCTGACACGTTTCACACCATCATACAGTGCTTATTCATAGCTTTTTTGGAGTGCGGCCGTCCCGGTTTTTCTCCATACATTATTGCCTCTGACTTGGTGATGTCACTATTTTGCTGCTCATGGAATGAGGAAGCAAAACTCTGCCTCTGCCAAGATGGCCACTCCTACACACAGATACATAGTGAACAAGGCACGGTAAGTGTTTAACCACTTCTGGACCACCCTACACAGATATACTGCAGCAGGGTGGGCCTCCTGCATGAAATCATGTACCTGTTTGTGGTTTCATGTACTGGGTCTGGGGCATGCTCCTGCTGTGATTGGACACAATGGGAGCCACTCTGAGGAGAGGCAGAACGGAGGTCTGTGAGAGTGGAAGATGGAGATCTTGTGTTCCTGCTAGGCAGTTTTTTATTAGAATAAATTTAGTTAACCCCTTATCATTTTAACCTTTTAGATGCCTGATTAGGATAAATGACATAATCCCAGAGTAGGGTTAACCTTTATGAGGAAAAAACACATTAAGCAAAATACTGAAAATAATATATATATATATATATATATATATATATATATATATATATATATTAATATACAATTAATATTATATAAATAAAATCACAACATTAAAAATATTAAAACAGTCTTAAACCCATCTAAATTAGAGAATGAATTAAAAGTCTGGAAACACGGAAAGAGATTATAGTGAGACCTGCGGATAAAGGGGGAGGGGTAGTCATTTTGGAGAAATAATTTTATCATCAGCAGTTATTTGGTCAGATCAACCTACATATAAAAAGTTGGCGAAAGACCCCACATTAGGTTATAAAGAACAATTAAAAACACTAGTGGAAATTGGTTATAGGACTTATGTATTACACAAGAAAGAAAGCAGATATTTGGTACCAAGTGTGTGTAGAAGCCAGATTATATTAAAGATTAGAGCTTCACTGATGATATTTGATTTTTTTTAATAATACTGGTGAATATTTTTTTTGCTCGCTACTTGCTTTTTTTTGGACACAGCTTCAAGACTTTAGTTCCACTTTAAGTGAACCTATTACTATGCCCTGTATGGGCAAGCACAGACTCACATTTATCGTACATAAAAACAAGAGCTAGCATTCATGTTAGTTTATAAAGACTATTGACCATCAGCCGACCATCCTTTATCACTTTATCACAGACAGTGTTTTTGGGGAAAAAAATCAAGAAAGACAGCATAGCACTGATCCTTCAGAGCTTTTGGAAGCGTGCAGGGGGGCACAGTGAGCAGTGAGAGACGCAAGCATCTGACCCACCTTAGAATTGTCGAATGCTGAAAACTATACAGTCACTTCTAGCTCTGAAAGACAGAGAAAGTTGGCTAGAACAGAACAAGTACTGGTAAGTATAAGGTTAGGTTCACAATAGTGCACCTGCATTTTAACCACTTGACCACTGGGCACTTAAACACCCTTAATAACCAGACCAATTTTCAGCTTTTGGTGCTCTCACATTTTGAATGACAATAACTCAGTCATACAACACTACATCCATATGAATTTTTTGTCCTTTTTTTCCCACAAATAGAGCTTTCTTTTGGTGGTATTTGATCACCTCTGCGATTTTTAACTTTCTCGCTATAAATGAAAGAATAACGTAAATTTTGTAAAAAAATGAATTTTTCTTACTTTTTCGCAAAATTTTATAATAGAAATTAATTTTTCTTCATAAATTTGGCCTAAAATGTATACTGCTACATATCTTTGGTAAAAAAAAAAAAAATTGTGGATAAAATTTAGTCTGGGTGAAAGTTATAGGGCCCTCAAGCTATGGTGCCAATTACTGAAAATGTATCAATTTGATCACATCTGATGTACTGACAGCTTATCTCATTTTTTGAGACCCTAACAAGCCAGTAAAGTACAAATACCCCCCAAATCACCCCTTTTTGGAAAGTAGACATTCCAACGTAGTTAGTAAGAGGCATAGTTAGTTTTTTGAAGTTGTCATTTTTTCCCACAATTCTTTGCAAAATTACGTTTTTTTTTTATTTTTATTTTTTTTCACACCAAATTGTCATTATAACAGGGTATTTCTCTCACATGGCATGCACATTCCACAAATGACACCCCAAAATATATTCTGCTGCTCCTCCTGAGTATGGCGATACCACATATATGAGACTTTTACATAACGCCGCCACATACAGAGGCCCAACACTGAAGTAGCAACTTCAGGCGTTCTAGGAGCATAAATTACACAACTAATCTCTCAACCACCTATTACACTTTTGAAGGCCCTGGAGCACCAGGACAATGGAAACGCCCACAAAGTGACCCCATTTTGGAAAGCTAACACCCCAACGTATAATTTATGAGGCATAATGAGTCTTTTGAATGGTTATTTTTTTTCCAGATGTTTTTGGAATATGTGGAAAAAAAATGAAAACGCATTTTTTTTACACAAAGTTGTCCATTTATAGGATATTTCCAACACATAGCATGTACATGGCAAACAATACACCCCAAAATATATTCTGCTGCTCCTCCCGAGTATGGCGATACCACATGTGTGAGACTTTTACATAACCTGGCCACATAGAGGCCCAACATCCAAGAAGCACCATCAGGTGTTCTAGGGACATAAATTACACATACAATTTCCTTACAATTTTTGAAGGCCCTTCATATTTCTAGCACATAGCATGTACATATCAAGAATTACACCCTAAAATACATTCTGCTGAGTAATAGGTAAAAAAATAAAAAAGATTACCTGTGGTTTTAGTAGTGCAATTTTCCACAGGAGGAGAGCCCTGATCCAGGCAGCAGGCAGGGACGTGGTCAGCGACAGTTTGTCCAGGCAGCAGGCAGGAATATTGTCCATAGTCAGTGCAGGCAGGGATACTGTCCATTTATAGTCCAGGGCCAGTGCAAGTAGAAACATTGCCAGCAGTGCCAAAATATTGGTCCTGGTAGTAAGCAGGTACATGGTCCAAGTAGCAGGCCAGGAAAGAATGGGGACAGGGGTAGAGGCTTCTCCTACCCAAATCTCTTTGAAGCCTCCGGGCAACCAGACCCTAATCCGGAAATGAGAAAACTAAAAAAATTAGTTTTCTTCATCCAGAAAAACTATTCTGGAGCCCCTCACATATGTGAGACCCCTGTGTTCCCACTAGCATAGCAAGATCAATCCAAGGGGCAGGCAAAAAACGTGGTCAAACAGTCCAGGGTCAGTTCCAGAGCAGGCAGAGGTAGGTACAGTTAAGCGTTAGGCAAAAGCGTGGTCGTATAACAGGCCAGGGTCAGTTCCAGAGCAGGCAGAGGTAGGTACAGTTAAGCGTTAGGCAAAAGCGTGGTCGTATAACAAGCCAGGGTCGGTTCCGGAGAAGGCAGAGATATGTACAGTACAGTGCAGTGGCATAAGGGGTGTGGAGGAAAATGACAAGAAATGAGAACTACCTAATAATTTTGGAGGGTATGGTAACGGCGGAAACATACACCTATACAGAGGCCTGGTTGGGAGGGACAATCGGGACAATAATACACAGTGTCTCTTCTGACTCCTCCTCTGGCGCACACACGGCATTTTTTCTGGCGTCTGTAGCCTCTTTCAGGGGAGGGGGTTTTCTCAGGAAAGTGGCGCTCGTGGAGTCTGCTCACGGAATCAGAGCGAATATTTTCTGGTGGGTTTTCAGGGTACACAAGGGCGGTGATGACTTCTTCTTGGTATTGCAGATAGGATGTGGGGTTTTCTGTCGATTTTTTGTAAATAACATAACTGTTATACATGGCCAAAGTGAAAAGATAAATGGAAACTTTTTTATACCAGTGACGGGATTTTCTTGTGGGAAGGTAGGGTTCAATCATCTGATCGTTGAAGTCCACTCCCCCCATAAACAAATTGTAATCATATATGCATGTTGGTTTTTGGATTGGGCCTTTTTTTTGGGGAACTTCCACGTAGGTGTCATCGTGGATTGTGGAAAGCATGTGGACATTTCGTTTGTCCCTCCACCTGACAGCCAATAGCTCCTGGTTTCTCAATGATGCCGACTCCCCTCGTTTGAGCTTTTCATTGACCAGTTTTTGAGGAAAGCCCTTTCGATTGGCTCTTACTGTGCCACATGCTGGGGTGTCCCTCAGGTAGAGATTGCGAAACAGGGGCAGGCTGGTGTAGAAATTGTCCACATAAAGGTGGTATCCTTTCCCAAGTAGTGGATAAATCAGATCCCAGACCACTTTTCCACTTGTTCCGATGTATTCGGGGCATTCAGGGGGATGCAGTTGGGAGTCCTTCCCTTCATATACCAGGAAGGAGTAGAGGTACCCCGTGACTCGGTCACATAATTTATACATTTTCACCCCATATCGGGCCCTTTTGCTGGGGATGAACTGTTTGATGCCCAGCCTGCCGGAGAATTTGACCAGGGACTCATCTATGGAGATATTCTGTTCGGGGATATATAATTGGGGGAATTTTTCAGAGAAATAATTTAGGAGTGGCCGAATTTTAAATAGTTTGTCGAAAGCTGGGTCATTACGGGGAGGGCACTGGGTGTTGTCATTAAAGTGGAGGAACCGTAAAATCATGAAGTATCGGGATCTGGGCATACGGGATGAGAAGACTGGCATGTGATGGATGGCTTTGGTAGACCAATAGGAGTATGATTGTTTTTTTTTTGAGAGACCCATATTCAGAGTTAGGCCCAAGAAAATTTGGAATTCCTCTACGGTGAGTTCTCTCCACATAAAGGGGCGGGCATAGCTGGAACCAGGGTTGCTTTCAATGAACTGCTGTGCGTAGAGGTTGCCCTGGGCCACAATAGATGGAAAAATTTTCGGTGTTCACCTGGACACCTGGCTGGGCGGTGAAAGGGGGGATATTTGCTGATCCAGAATTAGGGGGAAGCCACATGGGGTTTTGAAGGCCATAGGGAAGGCTGGCATGGCCCTGATCCCTTTGGGGCTGAGATGACATCCTACTGGTGCCTGGCCTTGAGGTGGACGGCACTGCTCTTGAGGTGGACGGCACTGCTCTTGAGGTGGGCGGCACTGCTCTTGAGGTGGGCGGCACTGCTCTTGAGGTGGGCGGCACTGCTCTTGAGGTGGGCGGCACTGTGCTTGAGGTGGACGGTGCTCTGCTGGTAGTAGGCTGCTGGCTTTTTTTAACGGGCATACATTCCTCTTCTGATTCTGTATCAGAACCACTGCTTATAACGGGTTCATAGTCTGAACCGGACTCGGAGAGCTCCCCGCTGCTCTCATCAGTCATGGATAGGCGTTGGTAGGCCTCCTCGGTAGAAAAAAACCTTTTTGCCATACTGGTGGCAGGTGGCACTGATGGGCACAGGTGGCACTGATGGGCACAGGTGGCACTGATGGGCACAGGTGGCACTGATGGGCACAGGTGGCACTGTAGTGGCACTGGTGTGGTTCTGCTTGTACAGGTGGCACTGGTGGGCACAGGCGGCACTGGTGGGCACAGGCGGCACTGGTGGGCACAGGCGGCACTGGTGGGCACAGGCGGCACTGATGGGCACAGGCGGCACTGATGGGGCACAGGCGGCACTGATGGGGCTCTGGTGTGGCTCTGGTAGCACTAATTAGCGCACAGGCTTTACTCGTGGGCACAGGCGGCTCTCGTGGGCACAGGCGGCTCTCGTGGGCACAGGCGGCTCTCGTGGGCACTGATTTGGCGCAGATAAGCACTGGTGGGGGCAGGTGGCACTGATGGGCACAGGTGTGGCACTGATGAGCACAGGTGTGGACTGTAGTGGCACTGAGGTGGTACAGGTGGCACTGAGGTGGTACAGGTGGCACAGAGGTGGTACAGGTGGCACAGATGGCACTTTGGGGCACAGATGGCACTTTGGGGCACAGATGGCACTGATGTGGCACTTTGATGCACTTTAGGGAACAGATGTGGCACTTTTGGGCAAAGATGTGGCACTTTGGGGGACTTTGGGGCACAGATATGGCACTGCTGGGCACTGCACAATTGCTATCACTCACTGTTGGGGGTCACAAATCACTCTCCTCTCCTCTCACGCTGGATCGGTGTGAGGAGACTCAGGAGAGGAGAGTGATAAACTTCAAATGTCCCTGTTTGTTTACATTTCAGATCGCTCCGTCATTGGACGGAGCGATCACATGGTAAACGGCCGCTGTCATTGGCCGTTTACCGAGATCTGTGTTGCTACGGGTCCCCTGGACCCGGCGTGCACGGAAGTCCCGGCGTGCGCGCGCCAGGAGCGCGCGCAGGAACCATTCCCTTCCAATGACGTGGATTGTTTACATTTCGGATCGCTCCGTCATTGGACGGAGCGATCACGTGGTAAACGGCCGCTGTCATTGGCCGTTTACCCCGATCCGTGTTGCTACGGGTCCCGTGGACCCGGCGCGCACGGAAGTCCCCGCGTGCGCGCGCCAGGAGCGCGCGCAGGAACGATTCTCTAGGAGGCCGTTAATTAACGGCTACTTAGAGATGAGCAACCGCCCTAAAGCCGTACTTTCGGCATAGGGCGGTTGCAAAGTGGTTAATGCAGTTTTTTTTTTTTTTTTTTATGCTCTGATTGAAGTCTATAGGACTAAAATGTACGCACCAAAAGAAGTGCCTGCACAATTTTCAAAGCCACACGAAGAAGAGTTACATAGGTATGAATGGGCCCTATAGACAAAAAACGGCACAAGTGTAAAACAGGGACTTAAGGGAGGCCCGGTTGGAGAAATCAATCGAAGCTAAAAGCTGGGAGCGAGTCCACTGGTGCATACATAAGGGATCGCAAAACGTGAGCATCCAGGAAAATGGGTACAAGATTAGAACACGATGGTACCGGACGCCAGACCTGATACACAAATTCTGTCCAACTGTGCCGGACCGTTGCTGGAGATGTGGACAGACCTCGGGTACTTTCCTCCACATTTGGTGGGACTGCCCGCTAATCCAAACATTTTGGCGGAGGGTTCATGACGTGACGACGGCAGTATCATCGCTACCCCTGGAGTTTTCACCAGCACAGTATCTTCTTCACCTCTCAGAAATTCCTAAAAAACAGTACTGCAAATCTGTGGCGATTCATATGATTAACGCGGCCAGACTGTGCTTGCCTGTTCACTGGAGAGACACGACACCCCCGTCTCCTAAAGAGTGGGTGGCACGCATTAAACATATTGCTGCGATAGAGGAGCTGATACATACTGCACAAGATAGAATCTCTAGCTTTTCCTATGTTTGGGAAGACTGGTTTACATTTAGGAATATGGCTACCTATCAGGAGCTTATCAAGGAGGTGTGATGAATAATAGTGTGCAAGGTGAGTCGGCTTTGCAGGTGTTGTACGATAAGGTCGAACCTTTTCCTGTAGGACATATTGACCCTCGCTCCCCACCCCCCCCCCTTTTCCCCCCCCTTTTTCCCCCCCTTTTTTTTCTTTTCCTCTCTCCCCTCTTGTTTCTTTCTTCTTCTTTACCTCTTCTCTTGGCATTAGCAATCTTAACGAGGTGGGCGGATGGGTCTGCGCTTGGTGGATCTCTCCGACCATCCCTGCTGGAGGAAGCGGTCCTCCTAGGACTAAGGCGAAAGTAAACCAAAGGCCCTGTTCTGGCGTAACAGGCAACCTGAATTATCATCCCATCTATATGGGGGTTGCTTGTACGTCTATAGATCTTCCCCCTTCTATGGGTCGGAGAACCTAGATACACTGCAGTATACCCATGTTATCTTGAGCCTTTTGTGATAGTTGGGCACATAATTTCCTTTTTACTTAGGCTGCTGACAACTTTATACTGGCTGAAAGTTTTATTTGGGCCTCATTAAGATTATGCCATATGTTATTGTATCTCACGTACTACCGGGACCCCTTGGTCTCTATATTTTATGGTTATTCCTGTCAATGTTTTTAAGATGTCTGTTAATATGTCTTTTCTCTCAATAAAATCTTTATGGAAAAAAAAAACAGGGACTTAAACCCCTTTAACTCTGGGGCAGTGGGTCAGTTAGCGGTAAAGAGCCGCTAGTTTTAGCAGGGCTTTACCGTATAACAGCGCTCCTACCCTGCCTCAAAGATGCTGCTTGCAGGACTTTTTTTCCCATCTGCCCCAGTGTGAGACATGAGAGGCAGTTTGCAGGCACCTTACAGTTGCTATTTTTAGCACTAAAATGCCTGAAAACTGCCTCTGTGTGAAAGGAGTCCTAAGATTGTCTGTGTTCATCCTTTTTTTCAAATGACAATGTCTCTTTAATTGTGCTTGTCAAATTAGTTATACTGTTCTTATACAAACAACAGCACATAAAAAAGCAGTTAAATAAAATTATGCATAATATCTGCAAAATGATCCTAACATTTAATAAATATGATACCGAAGCTTAAATCAAAAGATCTTAATTTAAGGCTTTCTTTGAAGTTTGGTTTAATTCACTTTAATTAAGTTCTTATTTACAAAGCACTTGCATTGGTAGTCAGAAGAACAAAGAGTTATCTGTTGTTTCTCCTGCATATATTAAAATATCAAATTTAAAGAAGCTGATTTTATCCGGTGAACATAAGTGAGTTTGGAGAGAATTCAAATTTTGCTGTACACCTTGATCCTCCTGTGAAACAAATATTGTGTCAAACTCACTTTTGTCATCAGTGGTAAAACGTATCATTTGTAATTTGTAATATTTTTGGTAATTTTTTACCTTGGTCATAAGAGCCTTTGGCCTTTTCAATAATGATGTTTTAAATCAGTTTGTGTTCACATTACAATCAAGGTAAACAGTTATGTGGATATACACAAAGTAATACCCAACAATACTTGTTATGTTGAACATCAAACAACACAGCATATTCCCCTAAAAGGGGGTAAAACTTAAGAGCATAAAAAGTATGGTGATCACCAATTGATGTTAGAATTTTGTGGGTCAAAATAGGGAGAAATTAGTAAAGTTAGAAAAAGGAAAGTTATGGGAGAAAGGTTTCAAATAAGTGGAGAGAGAAAAGAAAAAAAGGGGGTGGGGTAAAGAAAGGAGGTCAGAGAGAGAGTGTCCAAGGGAAGTCTGCCATTGAATGGTAGAACATAGAGAAAGAAAATAGCAATTCAGAATTGCTATTTTTAGGTTTTAAGTCTTTAAAACGCTGCACTCTACTCAGAACTGTAAGCTAAACACAAAGAAATGTCCTACCTACCTGCTCAGTTTTCATCGAAATGCTAATTTCACTGTAAAAACAAGGCCAACCCTAACACTAACCCTTGATGCTAACCCTATCTTTATTAACAAGGCCATGTAATCATTGGGTTAATGCTGACATGGTGATCATGTGGCTTTGTTGATAATATATGGAAAATTGGAAAGAAACTGCGCTAAAATACCATGAACAGAAAAAAAGAGTAAAAAAAGACCTGCAACCCAATGATGGTCTATTCACTCTGAGAGCTGCGATTTAGCATGTGAACAATAAATACAAGCGAAAAACATGAGAAAATAAATAAATTGCGCAATGTATTTATTTTCGCAGGCTTTGTTGATAAACATAGGGTTTGGGTTAGTGTTACGGTTAGTCTTTCTCCTTTCCTCAATATCTAACTTAATGTTCGCAGTTGAATAAAAATGGGAGGAGAAGGAAAACAGAAGGGGGGGGGGGGGTAGAACATGTATCAGCGCAAAAAACAATGTAATCTTGGGACTATAAGTGAGACCACGGCTAGTAGTATATACCATGGTCTCTATCCCTATTGCTTGTAGAAAAAGAGAGAGTATATATTGGGGAAAGGAAGAAGAGTGGATACCCTGCGCTGCCAGATAAGTATGAATGATAGCAGCTAACACAACTTTTTCAAAAAAGCAAAAAACAAAGGAATACAAAAGTGTAGCGCTGAAATGACTAGGTGAAAATCAATACCATACAATATATGTTACAACATGTAAACAGTGAAAAATAAATGTGCATATAAGTCCTTCTAATGAAAGAAACAGCTATTGTGCCTGTCTGGCACATAGTGCAAGTGGACAATTGCACCAGAAAATCCTGGTAGTCCTAAAAAAGTTTGTCTGGTGATTGAATCAAGTGAGTGAGTAACTGAACGTGAAAATGTGTGACTTCAACGTGACGATCCCACCACCTAAAGAATTGCAGGCTTACCAGAACGTGTTGACCAATGGTGACATATGCCACAAGAGGTCAAACAAGGCTTTGAATGACGGATGTCATGAACAGTCCTCAGCAGGAAACATGCGCCCGATCAGTCAGGATGTCTTGCAATGGGATAGGATAGGCTGGAAACTGTACTTATTTTGAAATCACCATTGGTAGGCTCGATATGTTAAAAGTGCTCAGACTGTCAGCAATCAAGCAACATTTCCCCCTGTCCAAGAGGGCAAAGGGAAAAAAAGGGAATAGGAATTATTGTCCATTGATTGGTGGTCCTTGCCGTACTGCATCACCAACACCTCAGTTCCCCTTGGCGATTATATTTTCCACACTGGCCCTAGATGCCAACAACGACAGTTATCACTTATGTTTTCTAATTGTCAATCTACTCATAGGTAAGAGCGTTGGGACTATATTTTATGCCCCCCAGATATATCCAGGCTATACTTGCTCCTGATGAGTGGAAGTTTATTCACAAAACGCGTCAAGCTTTTTACTGATGTTATGTCACAGCAACTTTATCATATCATGCAATTTTTATCTCTGAGAATCATAATTATACTCTCTATTTTATAGCTTATATATCAATTTGTATACAGTGATGCATACTATGTTACACCATAGGTATTATTATGTTATATTATGTAATTTTTTGATTTACCAATCATGCCTATCATTATCTCTATATTATCTACTGCGATGAATGTTCACTGTTTGGTATGCTCTATTTATTCCAATAAATGTTATTTTACCCTATTAATTGATTCATTATATTCCGGTGGTGTGTTTCATGTCAAAGTCCCACTATTCCTATTCCCTTTCTTTCCCTTTGCCCTCCCATTCCCTCCCCTTTTTTTCCCTTTCCCCAATATATGCTCTCTCTTTTTCTACAAGCAATAGGGATAGAGACCATGGTATATACTACTAGCTGTTGTCTCACTTATAGTCCCAAGATTACGTTGTTTTTTACGCTGATACGTGTTCTACCGTTTTCCCCCCTCCCCCCCTTCTGTTTTCCTTCTCCTCCCATTTTTATTCAACTACCAGGGATGGAGACAGTGGTCTAATTTTAGCCACTGCCTCGTTGAAAGTCCCAATGTATATTTTTTCTTCCAATTAATGTTCGCAGTTAGCATAATTTTTTGTCACAGAAAAGCAGATTAAAAATGTTTGAAAGGAACTTCTTTAACCTTCAAGAGGCATTAAAAGACCAATGCACCAATAAAAACCTCCCAAACTACTTTAATTTAGCCTTCCCTATTCAATGCACTTGACATAGTGAAATTCTCCGCAAAGATTTCAACAAAGTGAATGATCCCTTTAGATTCACCAACAACTGTGTAATGTGAGGGTAATCCATTCAATATACCATATACCCAATGAGTCAGGAAGGCTCTCACACTACATAACAGCTGGTAAATCGAGAGTAATTGTACAATCAGGGTGTTGTGTGTGTGTCTGGTTTTAAGAAAATATGTCTGCTTTGTTTTCCATTATGTTCAGAATAATGCGAAGGACTATTTTTAAGAGCCAAATACATTTTTCAAACTCCACTAACGAGGAAGTTGGCACGCAATACACAGCAAAAAAGTCTTATTATTCACCAAAACTTTTTATATAACAATGACAATCTAATTCTATGAATGGCAAACTTAACTGCCAGGCGTATATAACGATAAGCCAGTGCAGTGCTATCCTATTATAAATCAACAATAAATTGCCAACAAATATCAATATATAAATAAATAGGTGAATAACCAAATACAAATACAATTTATTGTTTTGATCTTGTGTTGTCTTTGTTAAGTGTGTCTGTGTCGTAACAATTTCCCAATTTCCCATTGGGGCTAATAAAGTATTCTGTATCGCCAAATAACGAAAAGTTTGTCCGTATATTTATTTGGAATGAAACAAACCGCACATGTCTACCATAAAACCACTCCTAAACCTTGTGAACAGCCTTCCCAGAAGAGTTCAAGCTGTTATAGATGCAAAGGGTGCCCGCCGTAGACAGCAGCGCAGGCACACTGAGCGTGCCGTTAGTGAGAGTGATCGTGCCATCAGTGACGGGTCCTGCGCACATCATCGTGACGTAACTCGTGTATCAATGGCAGCGGCGGAGGTGAGGAACAAGAGTCGCTTCGGGGGCTTCGATCTCAGGTAAGTAATACATAATGAGCTAGTATGCTTTACATACTAGCTCCATATGCCTTTCTCTTGCAGGGGTTTGTTTTTAAAGAAAGGCTTTAGAGGGTTTACTTTCTCTTTAAAAAGCAAAGGAAAAACATAAAAATATGAAAACCTATCTGTGCTTCATTCAAAATCTGAAAAAATAACTCCAGTTAATAATGATATTTTTTTTTTAAACAAAATAGCTAGTTATAAAAATTGCCAGATGCTTTTTAGAGTTATTAAATATAGTATATATTGTACTTTAGCTGCATTTATTCCATAAATAAATACTGACTTGTTCAGGGGTACTTCTGCTGGTTGAAATACATTCTTCACATTTGTAAACTCACCACTAAAGGATCAAAAATAGATCCTGGTCCTTATAATGGGCTGTCCATAATGATTTTAATTTTGCTAAGAAAATAAATAGAGAAATGCACATCATTCCCAGCTCTAAGAACATAACATTGGTTGCTGCATTCTGCAGACAACAAGCCTTGAAGCCTCCTGTCAAAATGTTGGTCTAGTAAGTTATTGTGGGTTGTCCCACTAATGCCCTCTACATTGTAAAAAATAAATAAAAAAATGGACAAGGTGAAATTCCACATAAGATAACAATGAGCCATATATCTAGCCACTTAATTCAGTAAAAATATAGATTTTGGTAGTTCTGCATATTTATTGGAGAGTTTAATTACTCATTTCTTTGTATTTGGACATATTTGTATTTCTTTGTATTTGGACATCTGTGAAAAATATTCTTCTTCGACCCCTTAAATCTAGATAGGTGTTGACAGTTTGTCCTTATAAAATTTGCTTTTAAATAATAATTTCCTAGAATGAGTTAATAAACCATTTTAAACTATTTGTAGTTGGAAAGCTGAAGATTTGTTTTTCTATTTTTGCCCATCAACATTATATCTTTCGATATTGGACTTCTATTAGTTGAAGAAATCCAATTGAAATTTAGTAGCAAAACAGAGAAAGCAGGAAAGCCAAAGGAAAAACAATTATTTGAAAGATCTTTAGAAATAGGTCTCCTGACTGTAATTTCCAAGCATCAGATTCAAAGTCTACCAGTTCGCAGAGAACTTTAATAGGGTAATAAAAACTTTTCTTAGATACGGTGTAAGATTTATTCCTTGTTGGGGAAAAGATCATCGCTGTTCCGGATAGTGTAAAGCCACTCTCTAATACTATTTAGACAACAGAGCTTACTAGAGCTTGTTAACCAACTCAATAATATTTGTTTTCCCTAAGTGAATGGAGAGTTGTATTATAGTATCTAAAATAAGCCTTTAAAGTGGTTGTAAAGCCTAAGCATTTTTATCTTAATGCATTCCCGACATTAAGGTAAAAATGTGCTGTGCCACATCTGCAGTGGCTCTCTCCTCTTCTCCCTGCATTAACAGGCTTTGCTGAGAGCAATGGGAGCCATAGGCTCCCGCTACTGCCTGTTAAATCCTGTGAAGAGAATGTGGGGGCAGGGCCAAGACTCACTGTCTGTGTCTATAGACGCAGGCAGCGTGGCTTGAGAGTGAGCCCACAGGTGTGCCACAATAGGAAACCGCTTTCTATGGTTGCACACCAAGAAGAGGAGGGGTCAAGGCCACTGGTGGGGAACCCAGAATTAGGTTTGCTCTGTGCAATACCACTGCACAGAGCGGGTAAGTGTAACATGTTTGTTATTTTAAAAGAACACTTTACATCCTACTTATAATGCTGTCTGTGAAAATTCTCCACTATACTGATTTTTATGCTGCTCTTGGAGGTGTAAATATCAACAAAAAGCAGTAAGGCATTTAATTATATATAAGACTTCCACAGGGTTTCAAAATTGTCTGAAATCCAAAAATGTGTAATTTGTCATAATGTAGTGTCATCTAGAGTGTCATCCAAAAGGTAGCCCCCATAATACATAAACATTGCTCATGGATGTTTAGGTTTTGCTCGACTGAGGCTTCTTAGTTGCACAGAAGATCAAATTGCCAAAATATGAGAGGTTCCCTGGGCTAATTATGAATTTAACAGAAGAACATTAAGAAAAAATCATCAAAAATTTGTTATTAAAGGGGTTGTAAACCCTTGTAAACCTCTATTGTGCAGTTAGTTTTGCACAGAGTGCAACCCGGTGGTGCTGGTAGCTCCTCCCTTCATCAGGTGTCAACGTTGGAGAAGCGCTCAGGCGCTGCTGCAGGCGCACTTCAGAATCCTGCTTTTGTGTGTATTCACACAGAAAGCAGGACTCGGCCCCGCCCCTGCATCATTGGAATTGGTTGACAGCAGCGGCAGCCAAAGGCTGCGCTGCTATCAATCTATCCAACCAGGACACGAGACACCAGCTAGAGCTAGTGTGCTCGTTCCCGGCCTGAGAAAGACAGTGTTCGGGTAAGTAAAACAGGGGGGGGGGGCTGGGGGGTTGCATTTGTGTTGGATTAACAGGGGTTGTGTTAATCCAACACAAAGTCCAGAACTGCATTTTTGTCCCTGTATTTGCGTTGCCTGAGTGTATAAAATATGTTTTTATATACTTTATTATGAAAAATCAAGAAACATGCTCTACCTTTAAAGATATAATATATAGTGTATAAAAAGAACATCGCAACACTTCTGACATGGGGATGCTCTGCTCTTCAGCAAAAAAACACAGAGCAGCAAAGAATTGCCATCACCAAATACCACTCAAAAACCTCCTTAGTGGTCTGGGGCAGCAGCACCTTAGATCTCCGTCTGAAGATGAAGTGCACTGCTATTTTTTAGGATCAATTCCAGACAAAGGGTATATTCTTCAGGGTACTATTTAGTCACAATTAACATTCTAGATGACACTAGATTACGACAAATACTATTTTTTTTTTTATTTCGGTCAACTTTAAAACCATGTGGTATTTGAAGTGCATGCCCGTGAGGACCTTGTGGCCCCTTGAATACAGTAATTAAATGTCTTACTGCCCTTTTCACCACTAAAAGCAGCATAAAAATTTCAGACCTTGGAGATCTACTACTATTTGCTTGTGTTTCGGCATTTACCCCCCTCCTTTGGGTTATTGCTAGAATTGTAAAGCCTCTGCTTCTTACTGATTGCAAGGCTCAAGCTGTAGCTCTATTGGGGGGAAAGGGAGGGGGTCAAAATGCTTCAGAAAGACCGCTAATTACACACATAGCAGTGGCCGCCCAGGTCTGAAGTCTTTTTGCTGCTGTTGGAGATAAAACATTAAAAAAGAACAATAAAACATTTAATAATGTCATTTGCCAACAACTTCAAGGTATTTATGGAATTAACCAAAATACTTTAGTTAGGGCTTAAAGGCAAAACTTTTTTTTTTTTTTTTTTGGAAAGCGTGCAGAAGGATTAAACACCTGTCAGTTTTATGTTTCAATAATTTTTATTGATTTTTAAAAAACACCTGTCAGTTTTTATTGCTGTCTGTGCCCCTGTTAGGGAAATTTACCCTCTCTATTTTTCCCGTTTACCATTATCATTAAAAGTCAAAGTAAAAGAAAATCCCAAATTGTGGGTTGTCCCCAGAAAAGTAATAGAGTGGAAATCTTCCAATGGGGGCACTAGTTCTGGTGATCTTGGGGGTCCCCAAGAAATTCCATTAATTTGCAGGAATTTACCCTCACTTCCTGTTTGGCTATGGGACAGGAAGTAAAGGGAAATCTTTACAGATGACGAAAAATAAATCTTACAGGGTTTATAACATTCCCTTGTTCTGTCCAAAATTAAAAGAAAAAAGGTTTGCCTATAGTTCTACTTTAATTCTATGTATACAGGCATACCCCACTTTTAAGTACACAATGGGGTGTATTAACTAAGGCTGAAAAGCGCAAAATCAGGCTCACTTCTGCATAGAAACCAATGGGCTTCTAACCCCAGCTTGTTCAATTAAGCTTTAGTAATAAAACCTGGAAGCTCATTGGTTTTTATGCAGAAGTGAGCCTGATTTTGCGCTTTCCAGCTTTAGTAAGTAAGCCCCAGTGTGTCCTTAAAAGTGGGGTGTGTCTGTACATATTATGCAAACACTTCTATTTTTACCCTTTGAGCCACACAACTCTATACCCGTGTCATGTATTATTTTCTGTTAGTCATTTCTTTTGCTAAAAGATCTTTTTAATGGCCATGTAATTTATCAATAAAGTCAAAGCAGAACCATGGGTGGAGTGCAGCAAATTAAAAGTATTTTTAATGGATTTCAAACAAAAATAGAGTCTGTTCCACAACTCTGTTGTATACAATAGCAGACTGTGTTGTATACAATAGCAGACTAAGGCGCTGATGCAAATATTTGGCCCAGCAGTCCATGGAGCTGTGTTTTGGTCCCTCTACAACAGTCATGTTAAATCAGTGTTTTTTGCCTTCACTCTTTCCTGGCAACCCATGACCAGTTTAGGAGTTTAGCCTAAATAAGGCTTCAATGCTGTGCCCAAATATCAGATTTCACCAGCAGGTGGTGCTGTATGTGAAATACATAATTGCAGCAATCTGCCCGAATTCGAGATTTCACATAGAGCACCACCGGCTGGGGATGGCAGGACATTTCTCTGTTCCCACACGAAGAACTACCAAACAGAGGATTTAGGTTTCCCCTTTAAAAGTTGAAGTGGTCACTAGGAAACATTTTTTGCAGATAAACAACAAAGTGAAACAAGCACATGATCTCAGGAAGGAAACTTTGTGTGAAATGAGCTGAGATGTAATTGCTATGTGCTGAAATAGTGATTTAATCTAAACACTTCTGGAGGTCAGGAAAGACTTGTTTATTATTGTGAAAAAAAATTCTCTGAAGCGACTGAATGGGGGGTTTTGTGTTATTTTTATTTCCTCTGGATGGCCACAAAGTGGTAACCTAAGCTGAGATCATTATAAAGTTGGAAATGATTTCGCTAACAATTAAGGCATGGTTACGGTTTCTAAATTCATGGTCAGCTCTTCCCCCAGCTTTTATTTGTCTGCACAAAGAGCCAGCTCTGGGTACAATGCTATATGAAGTGCTTCAGAGGTACGACTCGAGGACTCTGGGAAATTTCAAGGCAGCTGTATTCACTTGAAGATGGGAGGTACAGTACTACCTAACAAGCTGGATGAATGATTACATTTTGTTTAAAGAGAAACTGGATGCAACAATAAAAATCAATGAATTGACAATTCCACCCAGGGACGTTTGCAACTATGCTTGAAGGAGAAAGTCAGCTTGGTTTGATTTTAATGTACGATTTATATATTCCAGTGCAGCTGGATTCGGTAGATGGGTGCTCAGGACAGAGGAACAATTCAATGCCAATCGGAAAATGAGAATGCTAAATTTATTGAGATATTAACTCAGTTTAACTGCAAAAAAAACAAAAAAACAAAAACAAATGCAAGGTTAAAGTGACACTTAATAAAATAATTTAACCACTTCAGCCCCGGAAGAATTTACCCCCTTCCTGACCAGAACACTTTTTGCGATTCGGCACTGCGTTGTTATATCTGCAACGTTGCAATCAAACAAAATGTATGTCCTTTTTTTCCCCCACAAATGGAGCTTTCTTTTGGTTGTATTTGATCACCTCTGCAGTTTTTATTTTTTGCGCTATAAACAAATAAAGAGCTGCAATGTTGAACAAAAACAATATTTTTTACATTTTGCTATAATAAATATCCCCAAAAAATATATAAAAAAACGAATTTCTTTCTCAGTTTAGGCCGATATGTATTCTTCTACATATTTCTTGGTAAAAAAGCAATAAATGTATATTGATTGGTTTGCGCAAAAGTTATAGCGTTAAGAACATTGGGGATAGTTTTATGGCATTTTTATTATTCTTTTTTTTTTTATTAGTAATGGCGGCGATCAGTGATTTTTATTGTGACTGTGACATTATGGCGGACACATCAGACATTTTTGACACTATCTTGGGACCATTGTCATTTATACAGCGATCAGTGCTATAAAAAATGCACTGATTACTGTGTAAAGGACACTGGCAGGGAAGGGGATAAACACTAGGGGGCAATGAAGGGATTAAGTGTGTCCTAGGGGGTGATTCTAACTGTGGGGGGGGGGGGGGCTGGGCTACAAGTGACACGACAGTGATCACTGCTCCCGATGACAGGGAGCAGTAGATCACTGTTCTGTCACTAGGCAGAACATGAAAAAGGGATTTTTAAATACAGCTTACCTGTAAAATCCTTTTCTTGGAGTACATCACGGGACACAGAGCGGCATATTCATTACTATGTGGGTTATATGGAGTACCTTCAGGTGTGGACACTGGCAATCTTCAAACAGGAAGTCCCCTCCCTATATAACCCCCTCCCCTAGAGGGAGTCCCTCAGTTTTGTAGCAAGCAGTATGCCTCCCAAAATGGTCACCCAAAAGAGGGGTGGGAGCTCTGTGTCCCGTGATGTACTCCAAGAAAAGGATTTTACAGGTAAGCTGTATTTAAAAATCCCTTTTTCTTTCTCGTACATCACGGGACACAGAGCGGCATATTCATTACTATGTGGGATGTCCGAAAGCAATGCTTTAATGAGGGGAGGGAGACATCTTCCAAAGAAGGATTCAATTTTAGAGATAAACTCAAATCATAATAATAATTCCAAATTAGTCAAGAAAGAAGAACCTTTTTCTTTTTTTTTTTTTTTTTTTTTCTTATATAACCAAGGGTGTTTCTGATCCCGAGGATTTCAAACTGCAGCCTGTAGTACTGCCTGTCCAAAGGCAGAATCCGCATTCCTTCTCACGTCTAGTTGATAAAACCTTGTAAACGTGTGGACTGATGACCACGTTGCCGCCTTGCATATCTGAGCCATAGAGATCTGATGGTGTGCTGCCCAAGAGGCGCCCATGGCCCTGGTAGAATGGGCCTTTACCGACAACGGAGGGGGCAACCTCTTCAATCCGTAGGCTTGAATGATTAATTGTCTAATCCATCTCGAGATGGTGGATTTTGCAGCTGCCTGCCCCTTCTTGGGGCCATCTGGTAGAACGAATAACACCTCTGTTTTCCGGATCTTTTCCGTAGCTTTAAGATAGGCCTTCATGGCCCGGACAATATCCAAGGTATGCAGCAACCCCTCCTTTCTAGATGTAGGTTTTGGAAAGAAGGATGGAAGTACCAAATCCTGGTTTAAGTGAAATTTGGATATAACCTTTGGTAGAAAGGAAGGATGGGGCCGGAGAACTGCCCTGTCCTTATGCAGAACGAGATATGGTTCCTTACACGATAAGGCTGCTAATTCTGACACTCTCCTGGCCGAAACTATGGCGACCAAGAAAACCAATTTTCTTGTCAGTAAGAGTAAAGGAATCTCAGCCAAAGGCTCAAAAGGCTGTTTCTGTAGAGTGGACAGGACAAGATTTAGGTCCCAAGGACAAACTGGTGACTTGACAGGAGGATTAATACGCAAGACCCCCTGTAAGAAGGTCTTTACCAGCGAGTGGGTGGCCAGCGGCCTCTGAAACCACACTGACAGAGCTGAGATCTGTCCTTTGATTGTGCTTAGTGCCAGGCCTTTATCCACTCCTAGCTGGAGAAAACTTAACACCCTATCAATAGTATATTTGCGGCAATTCCATCTTTTGGATTCACACCAGCCTATATAGTTCCTCCACACCCTGTAATAAATTACCCTGGAGACCGGCTTTCTAGCCTTAATCAGGGTAGGGATTACCTGCCTAGACAGACCCCTACCCCTGAGAATCAGGGATTCAGCCTCCAGGCCGTCAAATTTAGACGCTGTAATGTAGGGTGGAGGATCGGGCCTTGTGAGAGTAGGTCTGGTTGTAGAGGAAGAGTCCAAGGGTCTCCCACTGCCATATTCAGGACTAGTGAGTACCAAGCCCTCCGGGGCCAAGCTGGAGCTATTAGAATGACTGGCTTGTGCTCCACTCTGATCTTGCGCAACAGGCGGGGGAGTAACTGTAGTGGAGGGAATGCATATAGAAGTTTGAATTGATGCCAAGGGCAAACCAACGCATCGGTTCCGCAGGCCATAGGATCCCTCGCTCGCGACACGAACCTGTCTAGTTTCTTGTTGAACCTGGATGCCATTATATCTACGTCTGGCGTTCCCCACCTCTGGCAGATTGTCTGAAAGACCTGGGGATGCAGAGACCACTCCCCTGGCGACAGACTCTGGCGACTTAAGAAGTCTGCCTGCAGGTTGTCCACTCCGGGAATGAATATCGCCGAAATGCAGGGTACATGAACCTCTGCCCACTGAAAAATCAAGTTCACTTCCCTTTGAGCGGCCTGGCTCCTGGTTCCCCCTTGGTGGTTTATGTATGCCACCGCCGTGGCATTGTCTGACTGGATTCTCACCGGGAACCCCTTTAATCTGGAGGTCCACGCCAACAGGGCTAGGCGAGCAGCTCTGATCTCCAAGATATTGATGGGGAGCTGCCTCTCTGCTTTCACCCAAGTTCCCTGGCGGGAGAACCCTTCGAAGACCGCCCCCCAGCCTGCCAGGCTGGCGTCTGTGGTAACTACCTTCCAGACAACAGGGCTGAAGGATCTTCCCTTTAGAAGATTCTGAGGGTTCAACCACCAGGCCAGGCTCTGTCGGACCCTTGATGATAGCGTCAAAGGGGACTCTAAGGCATGTGCCCTCTTGCCCCAGGCTGCTAGAATGGCTGCCTGTAGGACGCGAGTGTGGATCTGAGCGTATGGTACTGCCTCGAATGTGGCCACTAGCTTGCCTAGTAATCGCATACACAGGCGAATAGTTGGTCTTTTCTTGTTTATAACCAACTGAACCAACCCCTTGATCGCCTTGATCTTTACAAGGGGCAGGAACACCTTTTGATGTTCTGTGTCTAACCTCATGCCGAGGTATTCCAACTGCTTTGTAGGCTGGAATGCTGATTTTCCCTGGTTTAGGACCCAGCCGAATTCTTCGAGGTACCGAACCGTGAGGTTTACTGCCTTTTGCAGACCCGTCCGTGAGTGATCTATGATTAAAAGGTCGTCCAAGTATGCTAGGACTGTGACTCCTTGGATCCTTAAATTGGCCAGAACTGGGGCTAGGATCTTCGTGAATACCCGGGGGGCCGTGGCCAGCCCGAAAGGGAGCGCCCTGAATTGGAAGTGTCGCTGCCCGACCGCGAAGCGTAAAAACCTTTGATGCGACTGAAAGATTGGTACATGAAGGTAAGCATCTTTTATGTCTATGGAGGCCAGAAAATCGTCTTTCTGAAGCGCGGCGGCTGCTGACCGGATGGATTCCATCCGGAAGGAACGCACCCTTAGATAACCGTTTAACCTCTTTAGGTCCAAGATTGGCCTGACATCGCCGTTGGGCTTTGGTATGACAAAGAGATTGGAATAGAAACCTAGGCCTTGCTCTTGGGCTGGCACTTCTATAATTACGTCCTGGCAAAGCAGGTGATCCAAAGCTGCCAGCATTGAGGCCTTCCTTGCTGGATCCCTTGGTAGCCTTGATTCTTGAAAATGAGGCGGAGGATATCTTAGAAACTCCAATCTGTAACCTGTGGTTACAGATGCCCGGACCCAATTGTCGGGGATCTTGGCTTCCCAAACTTCTGAGAAGAGACGAAGCCTTCCCCCCACCCGTGAGAGTGGGGGCGCCCCTTCATAAGGCAGACTTAGGGGCTGTCTTTGACGGCTTGCGATACCACGGCTTCTTACCCCCAGGGGTCTGTCCCTGCGATCTACTGTTAACGTTGGATCGTGCAGGCGGCCGTCGATACTGCCTGGAATTAGAGGGCCCCGAGACAGGAAAAAGCTGCCTTTTAAATGTAGGAGCCCGGAATGTCTTTTTGACCGGTAAAAGGTTACTCTTGCCATTTGAAATAGTCTGAATATATTTATCCAGATCTTCTCCGAAAAGTCGTCCTCCATGGAAGGGAAATCCTGCCAGAAGCTTTTTGCATGGGGGTTCTGCCGCCCAGTTCTTCAACCATAAGAGCCTTCTCATGTGTACCAAACATAGTGATAAACGAGAAGCCTGCTGGATGGAATCTTTTATAGCATCTACCGCGAAACACAGAGCTCTGGGAATGTCAGCAAATTCTTCTGCTTGTTGGGTAGGCATGTCCTTTAACATCTCTTTTGTCTGGTCTTTTAATGCCTGACAAACTCCAATTGCAGCTACCGCTGGCTGCACCACTGCTCCTGCCGTAGCAAAGGATGCTTTTAAAAGTGTCTCTAATCTTTTATCAACCGGATCTTTAAACATATGTATGTTTTCCACCGGGCAAGTTAGTGATTTATTCACACATGAGATGGCTGCATCCACTACTGGGAGCCTCCACTTCTTGGAGAATTTTTCCTCCATGGGATAAATGACCGCAAATCTTTTCGGTGGCAGAAAAACCCTGTCCGGCCGTACCCAATCCCGAAAGATCAATTCCTCCAAGAGAGGATGGACCGGAAAAACTGCGTTGCTTAACGGGGCTTTCAAAGAGCCCAGAGAGGATACCGGAGGAACCTGAGGTTCTGGCAATGGCAAACTAAATGCCGAGCGGACCATGTCTGTCAAAGACTGTACCCACAGTCTCTCTGTCTGGGAGTCTGAAAATGGTTCCTCAGAGGTAGACCCCTCCATCCCTGAACCCTCTTGGTTCAGGTCCAGTTGATCCTCCTGTGATTCTAATTCCTCCGGAGAGAGAATCTCAGCATCTGAGGATACACCCCCTGGTGATGGGGATCTAACCCGTTTCTTACCAGGAATAGCTCTGGCGATCAATGCCGCTATTCTCTCTTCTAGCCCCCCTAGGGATACGGCTAGCATCTCCTCTGTGATAAACACAGGGCTGGGCTGATCTGGGCCAGCCTCCGCACCAGATCCCCCTAATGGCTCATCCAAGGCGCTTCTTAAATTAATAAGCTGCGGGGAAAGTATCGGCATATCAGAATCAGAAAGGGAACCCTTTTGTTTTTTGGTCTTTTTTGTACCCTTTGACCCCGAACCCTTGGAAGCCATAATACAAAATCGAGGGACTCCGCCCACACAACAGACTGTAGTGGCCAGGAGTACAAATTTCAGAGTTTAGGGGAGAATAGATCACTAGTGTCCCCAAAAACTGATGGGCCCGTATGTTGGTCTTTTCTCTTTTTTTTTTTTTTTTTTTTTAAATAATTATATATTATATATTATATATTTTCTTTGACAACATACAATGACCCTAATTTAAGTTTGCCAGCCTCCAACCTGCTGCAAAATAAGGGGGATTTCTTGGCTTAACAATAAAGGCATTGGAACAAAGTCCACATGTACTACCCCTCTTCCGCCACCGGGAGTCACTGTTCTGCCGCTCTGCGTCCTCTCCTTGAAAAAATCAGCCTCAGACTGAGCCCTGACAAGGCCTGCTGTCTATAACAGCACAAAGGCGCGCCCCTGTATGACGCCGCAGGCCCGCCCCCCCCGCCCTCCTGTCTGGACGGCGCGAAAAACGTCAATAAGACGTGCGCGCGCACGCGCGCGCGCGCGTATGCCGGATACAGGAGGAACATGGAGGAGCCGCGCTGCTGGAGATCCAGGCACGCAGAAACAGGCGGCAGATTCAAACCCCTGGCCAGGTAGGACTCTCTCAAGGCCCCTAGGGATCCTTACTAGCCCTAGGAAGAAACAGCAGGTTAGCTAGCAACACATATTTAGACAGGGGGGCCTAGTGATGGGGGGAGAAAGGGTGTCATCCTGTCTCTCTTAGACATAGTGATCACGGTTGCCCATGCAGAGCATACTTAGGCTATCCCCCCTTTTAGGTTACCCCGGGGAGCCTGCTGTCGAACCAAGTCCCGCAGGCTCCCCCTTACCTGCTCCATGCTGCAGGATGTTTGACCAGCAAACTGATCCAATCTTCTCCCATCTCCGTGGGTAGCGTAGTAGACCTTCAGGCCCTGGGGTCCTATGAAGGTACCCACTGTCCTGGACCTATATAGCACCCTGGCAAAACAGGAAATTTATGGTTTTTGCAAACTCCAAGTCCTGGGCCCAGGGTCCAGCCCTCCAAAGAGGAGCATTATAGGCAAAACCCCACGGTTTGGGGCCCGGGTACTGTCCACTTTGGCACTGAGGCTCCTTGGACAGATCCGGTTAGCCCGCCCTTAATCCCAAGGATGTGGAGCAAAGCTATTCCGTGACCAACACCTAAGACACTGGCGAAAAAACTGAGGGACTCCCTCTAGGGGAGGGGGTTATATAGGGAGGGGACTTCCTGTTTGAAGATTGCCAGTGTCCACACCTGAAGGTACTCCATATAACCCACATAGTAATGAATATGCCGCTCTGTGTCCCGTGATGTACGAGAAAGAAAATGCTTTGTTTACATAGGCGCTTCCCCATTCTACAGCTCCGTGACACGACCGCCGGACCCCGTCGGATGAGTCGAGGCGGGTGCGCACCCACACGGCTGAAAATTCAAAGCAACGGACAGGCACGTTGCTTTGCGCAGCCTTGCCATTCTGCCGACATATATTGGCATTAGCCAGTCGGCAAGTGGTTAAAAAGCACCCTGCAATACTATTTGCCTATCCCACCACCCATGCCTCTGGTATATACTGCTTTGCAGAGCTAAACTGGACACACTTATGATGTGACGAGTAGAACCACCTGCAGTGGTGGGGTGAAAGCATCTGACACTTCTTGAAGTGTTGGATGCCAAAGATTGTTTGGCTGGTAGACGTCTGCAAGAGAGCAAAGACCCAACTTAAGGGACAAGTATTTTTATTATTTTTTTTGCTTAAAAGGAGAAACTTTTTGTTTTCTCTGTATGCTCCAATTTTTTTATATTCTTGTTTGACTAAAGTATAACTTTAAGTTTTTTTTTTTACTGAAGCACTACAACCATTAAAGGTATACAGAAATATAGGAAAATAAAGCATATGTACTTCTGAGATGAACATATTTAGTGATATCAGCTTTAGTTTTGAGTTGGAGCTTAGCCACATTTCCCACATTAACCTTTGACCGCATCGCTACTGGCCACTGAGAAGCTGCCACTGGGTTGTCTGATGGCTGGAAGGTAAATGTGGGAAGGGGCATATGGCAGAGTTCCAAGCTGCATCTAAAGTCAAGGCTGCAGTTGATGTGTGTGCCCAGGATTGGGGGCCTCCAAACTGCATGGAAGTTTGCTCTCATGCTATAATAGTGGTTAAAGGTGTTTGAGGGACATTACAGATCCAACTTAGTGCCAATTAGGTGATAAGGTGATGTTTTTGTTTTAAAGTGATTGTAACTAAGCACATATATCTGTCGTGTTTACTTGTCTCTCGCCATAGCTCTAAGTGTCGTTTCTCTCTGTTGCTTCTTTCCTCTGTAATCAGCATGAGTCACTTCTGAGAAGTTTTCAGACACATGAGATAACATGAGCAAATACCAGTAATACCACTAGTATCTCTAATCTCCAGCCCTTTTTAACCACTTCTTGTTTGCAACCTCTCGTTCCAGCACTAGCAGCACATCATTGCTCTGAACTGGCCCTCTGATGATGATAGTGGACGATGGTGGACCATACCTGTGTGTCAGATTGTGACCAGTTGTTGCCCCATATCAGAAGGTGCCTGTACCAGGACATTCGTAGAAGGATCACCAAATTTCTTTTATCAAAAGCTGCAGATTTAAGAAGATTGAAAACAAGTTTTGAAACTACACTACCATGTCACAGCTATTAGGAAGATTAAGTGATTAAGGCTTGTATATACTTTACGGTTCCTGCATACTTTATATGCTAAGCAATCTTTAAAGTCTTCAAATTAAAAGTTGTTTTATAAATGTAAATGTGGAAGTTTGGTCTATAGAGAAGGTGCCCTTGAGCATCACTTTATTGCAGATGAAAATTACAGCAATCTACGCCTTAGGTAAGTAATTCTTGCAGAAATCTTAAATCGCCTCATACTGCCAGTTGAGCAACAGGACATGATGAACATTTTGTACATGCCTTCCAGGAGCAATACAGTTGTATGAGAGCTGCAGGGAGGGCAACACCTGCAACTTGGCACATCCATTCATTTGGGCTTGCATGCTGTCTTCATGATGAAATATTAACCTAAAACAATGTGTTTTTTTTTTTTTAACCTATCATTTGTGTTTTTAATGTATTAGTACCATATTAGCTTAAATGCAACACATCAAGAATGGAAATGGATTCCAATTTATGAAATGTTGCACATCAGAAGTCTAAAATCTTAAATTGCTCTTCCTAAAACAATAACTTGTGAAAAATAGATACTTGATCCACTATAACCCCTCACCATACAGCCTACCTTCCCTATAAAATAGCAATTGAATACCTATCTGGGAAATAAAAGGGCCTCTTCTATATCCAAAGCCTTCTCTGAGCCCAGGCACAGGTAAGAATTTGGATGGTATATTATATTTCTTATGAACATAGTGCTGTAGTCAGTGAAGTTTCAACTTTAGATCCACTTTAAGATGGCCATTATCATTACTGGCAGATGTGATGTGCAGATATGATTTGGTTGATTCATGGATTTCTTTGATGGTTTTCCGCACAATCATGTCTATTTCATACACCAAGTTGTTCATGTTTATGCTTACGGAAGCATGTCCAGAAACCTCTGTCACTAGGTTATTATGATGAATGCTCGAATTAAAGCTGAAATTAAGCAATTCCCCCCAAGATCAATTGTTCATGATAATCATTTCCTGATGCAACTAAGCAGCATGTGGCCACTTTCATTAAGAGTTCACACACTTTCCACCTTCACTGCAGAATTCACAGCAGAATAAGCAGCTAAATGGTTAGCACTTCCACCTTTGCATCACTAGAGTTGTTGGTTTGAATCCCAACCACAGAGCAACCTATCTTGGAGTTTGTATGTTCTCCCCGTGCCTGTGTGGGTTTCCTCTGGGTACTCTCTTTTCCTCCCACACTCCAAAGACATGCTGGTAGGCTAATTGACTTCTGTTTAAATTGACCCTAGTGTATGAATGTGAGTTAGAAGTCTTAGATTATAAGTTCCTGTAGGGACTAATGTGAATGTACAATATATATGTAAAGCACTGAGTAAATTGACAGCACTATATAAGTACCTGGAATTAAGGAAATGTACTAAAACTTATGTTAATGGCTTAGACTCACTCTCCAGTTAAAATATCACCATTTGGTGGAATGACCCTTTAACTTTAACATTTTTAAGAAGGATAGTTGGTTAAAACTGTGGGCTAAGTAGAAAACCACTTAGACCCACTTTAAGCTTTCAGATGATGAGTTAAATAAGCAATCATAGAGATTTAAACAAACAAAAAAAGGCCTTTCAAGGAAGTTCCACTAAACCAAAACCATATAATACAGCCGATGCAAAACGTGGAAAAAGCTGAAAAAATATAGCTGGTTCTAATGATGTGTATTTTTATGTAAACACTATAATCATTATTAGAAATGATCGCCACTTTAAAAAACTCAGCATGAACTGCTAACGTACATTGAGAAATTGAGTAGAAAGATCTTAGCATCAGTTAACATTTAGAAACTGTTTTATAAATAAGGTATTTTTATTTTTTCCTCTATCCTGTCCCATGAAAAATACAAACATTGCAGAAATCAAGATTGCTTTCAGTTATAGCGGTTGTCTGAAGTTCTGAAAAGAAAACAGTTTTCTGCTGATTTTACAGTGGAGGCTGAAATCGGAGATAGAAGATCAGATGCTTCCTGTATAGGCTTGAAGGTAAACCCAAGCATCTATTTTATAGGTTTGGATAGAGTAAAGAAGAAATAGAATCTGTTGTATTTTTATTGCAGTCTATGTTCCCATTGGAGATATTCCTTTTTAATTCTTGTCTTAACATTGTTTTAACATTGTTTTCCTGGTTCTCTACTGCACATGCGTGACTCGGGCTGCGTGATCCCACTGGTCCCTGCTGTCTTCTGGTACCTGTGTGTCTCCCAGAAGACAGCAGGGGGGACTGAGTAGGCACCGGACATGGCATAGGTCAACGCGGTGATTTATGCTCAGAAGTGGGAGCAAATACCTGTATTACACAGGTATCTGCTCCCTCCTCCCCCCTGAAAGGTGCCAAATGTGACACCGGGAGGGGGGGGGGGGCGATACCAAAAAGAGGAAGTTCAATTTTTGGATGGAAGGCCTCATACACACGACTGAGAATCTTGTCATAAAAGAAACATTATTTTCCTCAACGAGGTTCTTGTCAGGCTTGCCGTAAACCAGCCCGATGAGAAACACAACGAGGAAATTGAGACTCCCGGCGAGAAAAAAGAGAGCATGTTCTCTTTTTTTCTCATCGAGATCCACGACAGTTATCTCGGCGAAAAACATACACACGACCGTTTTTCTCGGCAAAAAATGCTCTGCCAGCATTTTTTTTGATGGATTTTGTCAAGGAAAACGGTCATGTGTACGAGGCCTAACTCCGCTTTAAGCTATGACAAAAAAGCTAATTGGTTTCTATGCAGAGCTGCCCCAGATTTGGACTCTCCAGTTTTAGTATCAACCCCACTGTCTCTTTATTTTGCAAATCCCAAAAAAAAATCCTTAACTGTTAAAAATTCCCTAACCACCTAACTTCCTGTTTATTACACAGTATATTTGTTGCACTGAAATCTCGAGCAGTGCTGTAACCCCTGTCCAGTTTTAGTTTGCTAGACTACAAAACAACCCCTCCTTTCTCTATTAGGGTATAACTGGACAGGGCTGATAACAATACATGAGATTTTAGTACAGCAGAGGCAGCAGTTTAGTGCTGTTGGAACAGTTAAACTATCTTTTTCATCTTCCAGGTAAGGATTTACTAATGCAAATTATAGGTTTAAGTATCTGTAAAGAAGAATCTCTTCCCACTGACCATCTTTGCAAGGGGGAACTAAACATATACGCAATATAATGGGTATTCCAGGTACAGACTACCAATATAAGGCACTACACTGACCACTGGTATAAGCGGTCACTACTCTGACCACTGATGTAAGGGGTAACTACACTAAATACTAATGTAAGGGGCACAACAGTGACCACCAATCCAAGGGTGACCACAACAGTAACACCAATCCAACAGTGACCACCAATCCAACAGTGACCACTAATGTATTGAGGAACAACAGTGACCGCTAATGCAAGAAGAAACTACCTGACCACCAACGTGAGGGGAGGGCTACATTGACTACTAATGTAGGGGGAAACTATACTGACCACCAATGTAAGCAGGAACTACACTGACCCCTAATTCAAGGGGGGACTACCCTCACCACTAATGTAAGGAAGCACAACATTGACCACTAATGTAAGTGGGAGCTACACTCACCAATAATTTAAGGGGGTACAATACTGACCACTAGTGTAAAGGGGAACTAAGTTGACTACAAATGTAAGAAGCACTACGCTAACCCCTAACTACAGTGAGTACAAATTTAAGGGGGGGGGACTACACTGATCACCAATACAAGTGGGCACTACACCAACCACCAATGTAAGGGAAGACTTTTTCACTGATCAACAATGTTAGTAGACACTACAATCTGCACTGCATTTTATTTCATTAATGTATTACTAAAAAAAAATGTTTTCCTATAGGGCAGGGGGTTTTAAAATGATCCACACTGGGTGTTATATACACCCAGTTAAGTATGCCACAGTTGTTTTTTTATTTATTCATCTACAACTTATTGAGCATACTAATGTACTGCAAGGATAGATATAAAGCACTTTTCTAGAAATAACAGTATCTCCCATACATTTGTTCTCTGAATTGTATTAAGCAACATAAGAAGCGTTGACACAGAAGATTTATTGTAGATTTAAATTCAATCAATACAATCTCATATACATTTCCATCTTTTTAAAATATTACATATTATGTAAAATGATATCTGGTGACCCTGACATAGAGGTCCTTGCTCAGACTCTTCCTGCAGTGGGGTGACTACTATGGGGTTGATTTATTAAAGGCAAATAGACTGTGCAATTTGCAAGTGCAGTTGCTCCAGGGAGTAGAAAATAAGGTTAAGCTTCACTTTGCAAAGAATACCTAATCACGTACAAGGAGAATTAACAAAATAGCATTTTTGCTTGCACATGATTGGTTGATGGAAGTCAGTGGAGCTTTTTCTCATTTGCTAAGCTCTGGAGCAACTGCTCTTGGAGAGTGCAACTGCATTTTGCAAAGTGCACAGTCTATTTGCGTTTAGTAAATCAACCCCGTAGATATCAGTTGTGCTTCTCTGTTGTCATCATCATGCCCCCTCAGTGAAGGCTACAAGTGACCATGTCAGCACACATTGTACAGGCATAGTCCACAACTGTCACTATCAGAAAGCCGATGCAGGGCAATGATGTGCAGTTGTCAGTGGAAGAGAGTGTGTAGACAGTAAGTGGCAGGGGCTTTGTATCACTCAGCAGCAAAAATGGATTAAAAGGGTAAAAGAAGCATTTATTTTTGTACGACATTTGTTTATGGTACACAGTGCATCAGAAAATGAATTGTCATCCAATAGGGGTTTAATTCCGCATGTTTTCAGTACTGAGCACTGGTGAATTCATCTGCTTTGTGCACTTAGTTAAAAGGAGCAGGGGATGAAAGGGTGAAGACCTCCTACCTCTGCAGCCATCCAAGTGCTCAGATGAAAATTCACCATACCTATGTTTGCTTCAAAAGGCAGAAAAGAGATAATGTGACAAGGCGGAGCAGGTGGTAGCAATGATGTATTGTCATTAGGCTGGTCCTTGAGAATACCAGTTGTATTCTCAACGATATGTTATTGTAATAACTGCTGCTACTGTAGGTTGCTTTCTCTACATTAAGATGAAAAATACCTGCAAGTTTAATACTGAGCGCTGTGTTTTTCTTATTCAAAATACCCTCCCCAGATTCTGCCACATCCTCTTTTCTGATTCCTCGTTCAGGTATGTTTCCAGCAATGTAATTAGTAATGCATAGGTAATAGGATGTGTGTAGTGGTAGACCCAGAGGCCCAGATTCACATACAATTAGATTCGCGTAGAGTATCAGAAATACACTACGCCGCCATATTTTACCTGGCTCTACGTGGAATCCCGGTAGATTTTGTCCTGTAAACTACGGCGGCGTAGTGTATTTCTCCCGGCGCAAGCCATCTACGCGAGTAGGGGGCATGAAGCATTTAAAATAGGCGCGTTCCAGTGGCGATCGAACTGCGCATGCTCCGTTCAGAAATTTCCCGCCGTGCATTGCGCAGAATCACGTCGTTACGTCATTCGTTGTTTGAGTAGCGTCGTTTACGGACATTCCTATTCCCGAACGAGTTACGTAAAAAAAAAAAAATTTAATTTGACGCGGGAACGATGGCCATACTTAACATGGGCTACGCACCGTTAGACCAGCAAATAGCTGGTCTAACAGTACGTAGCAAAAAAATGACATAAGCGATTGCGAAGACCACTCGTATCTTCGTGGATCGCCGCAAAAAGTCATTTGCATATCCCGACGCTGAAAACGATGCGGACTCCTCCCAGCGGCCACATAAATATCGCAGCATAGATCCGAAGGCTTACGAAGACGTAAGCCTCTCGGATCGAAGCCCGAAGCCGCCGTATCATGGTTTGAGGGTTCAAACTAGTGATACGGCAAGCGAAATTTGAAATTACTCCTGTCTAACACCAGTTAGACAGGCGTAATTGCTCTGTGAATCTGGGCCAAACTTTTTACCATGTTCGTTGAAACATTCAGACCTAAAGGATTGTCAATCAGTTATCACTGCCCCATCTGTTCTCTAGAAAATGGAATCAATCCTTTTTTTGTCATATAGGGAAAAGTACCCTGGGTAACTGTCTTGTAATAATAGTTATAATTAGCTTTTTTATAACAGTAAAGCAAAGTGATAGATTTGTTTTCCATTGTTCAACCATTTGAGGATACTGGACATGCTACACAGACCCAAAATAACATCATCAAAGTACACAGGACATGTATAACATGTCCAGTCCATCTTCCCCTCTGCTGCGTCCTCTCCTCTCAATTGCCAGCAATTCTGGGTTCTGAAAGTGAAGCAAGGAGTTGCTGTGTATGTACAGTAGCTCTAGCAGCTGTTGCTGTCAATAAAAGAACCATTCTTTAACATTATTATCACTGTTCAGATGTGAAACAGAGGGATATAAAGTAACATTATTACTTTCGTATCTACCCTATTTCTTTCATCTGCAGATCAGACAGATGAGGAAAAAAACAAAAAATTTAAAAAATGTAATAATAATTATTATTATTTTTATAATTTTTTTATAACTCTAATCAGCCCAAATGACTCCTTTTCATATTCTCCCTTTAACAATTTTTTGTTATGTTGTCATCCTTTCCTGCACACTCTAAGGCCGCGTACACACGAGGAGATTTATCCGATGAAAACGGTCTGACAGACCGATTTCATCGGATTTGTCTCCTGGAGATTTTGGTCTAATGTGTGTACACACGATCAAACCAAAATCTCCGCGGATGGACAGTGCAGTGACGTGGCGGTGACGCTGACGCCGCCACGTCACCGAACCGGGAAGTAAAATACTTCCACGCATGCATCGAATCCATTCGTGCATGCGGGGGATCTATGTCCGCTGGTTAGGCGTACTAACCAGCGGACATGTCGGACAGATGGGTTTCCAGCAGACAAGTTTTAAAGCTTTAAAACTTTTGTCTGCTGGAAACCTGTCTGCTAGCCCGTACACACGATCGAATCTGTCCGCTGAAACTGGTCTACAAGCGGCAGTTGTAATTCAGCATGCACTTGCTCATACTGCCATAGTAAACTTTGTCAAACTGTAATGTTCAGCCGCAGCAAGAGCAGGCACACATCTGCAGAAAGTTCCTACAAAGAGTCCAGAGAATATCCACAGTGCAGGGAAAGAAAAACTTGAATATCGTAAGGGAAAAACTGTATTTTTTTTATTTTATTTTTAAAGAATTCTGCTATCATATTTTACTTACAGTGCCCTACAAAACTAAAAATGCATGTCTGGGTGTTTAATTTCACTTTAATGTGACTGTTTCCAGACAAAGAACAGCAAAGTATTTACATATTTTTAGCAAGAAGTAAAAGAATTTTAGAATATACCTCCCTGGCCTCTGTTACTGCAGGAACTGTAGAGAAATTCATCCTCAAAGCTAAAGCACTGAAATCTAAGCTTCTCTCACCTTCTCTCTGGCAGCAGTGACTTGGCAGCCTACCAGCCATCTAATGTAAGCAAGTAACAGCTGCTCTAAGCTTTTAGAAATGGACTAAAACTGGATTTCAGATTCTCTTTTGTGGAGACTGGGTGTGTATTTCTTGATCCTGCATACACAAAAGTGTCAGTTATTTCTTCTACTTGGACAGCATGCAAGAACAGAGGAGATAAGTACAACCTGCCTATAATGCTAGACATACAATAAACCTGTTACTTTGCCTACTTTTTGGTTTTAAACCCCAACTCACTGAATTACAATAATAATAAAAAAATCCCTTGCAGCATCCCCCCCCCCCACTGCAAAGGTTTCATTTTCAATAAGTCTAGGGGGTAGAGGTAAAGTCTAATACCTCATACCTTACTCTGGCAGACTCCCCCTATCTGTATGCCCATTCCTCAGAAGCCTCTTCTTTAAGGCCGTGTACGAACGATCAAATTTATCTGCTGGAAACGGTCCGACGGACCGTTTCATCAGACATATTTGATCGTGTGTACGGGCAGACAGACAGGTTTTTCCAGCAGACAAATTTTAAAGCATGCTTTAAAATCTGTCTGCTGGGAACCCGTCCGTTCGACATGTCTGCTGGTTAGTACACTAACCAGCGGACATATCTGTCCGCACATGCGTCGAATGGATTTGACGCATGCGTGGAAGTATTTTACTTCCTGGTGATGGTGACGTCACCGCCACGTCACCGCGCTGTCTGCCAGCGGGGATTTTGGTTTGATCGTGTGTACACGATCAAACCAAAATAGCCCAGCAGACAAATCCGATCAAAACGGTCTGACCTCATCAAGTACAATGCAGGGACGGAAAAAAAATGCACTGTGTGTGATAAGATTGCAAGGGGCTACCCTCAGCTCCGAGTTCAGGAGAGCTCTAAAGTCTGCCACAGCAAGGAATAAGGGAAGCATTTCACTGTACTCCTTTACCCCAGAGACTTAAAAAAGCATTTACTCCTGCAGTTTGGTGGACCCCACTGTAAGGGTGATTTTTGTGTAATTTCCAGAGTTGGGCTTTAAAGGCATGTTAGCTGCACAAATACTGTGCTTGGGGTTAAATTCAGGGCTCTGTGCAGACCACATGAGTTCCTCTACACCAAACTCATCAAACTGTGCCTTTATGACTTGAATTTTGATCACCTGAACTTATTTATTTGGAAGGGTGTCCACATTTAGCTATATTGGGTAGATACTATGTCTGAAAAACATGTATAAAACGCTGAAAAAAAGTCTTGACATAATTCGTACACATAGCAAGCATTATCCTAAAAAAAGCATTTAAAATGGACCTGTCAATATAATTTAACTAAAAAGCATCTGAAATCTGCCAGATATTTGCAAAAAAAAAAAAAAAGCTAGAAGTTACTGTCAATCACATGGCAAGGGCATCATCACGCAGGCCACCAGGTATTTGGTAAAGAAAGAGATTGCCGGGGATAGTTGAAAAATTATCTAAACTACTTCCGTACGATTTTGCTCACTAAATTATGATTGCCTCCCATTACATTTGAACACAATTTACGTTCAAAATAATTCATCCTGGAACTCCTGAAATACAGATGAGAGGAATTAATCTCAGTGTCTTTTACGAGAGTTAAAATATGGGAATTACTTAAAACTCTCTAATAGCATTGAATTTATGCACTTCAGAATGTTAACTGAGACTGGGTATTGCTCACTGTTAAAATAATTATCACCTTCTATATAGGTTGTCCTTCCATGTTGAATGGTCCATAGACTATTTAAACATTAGATAACCTCACAGACTAAAAGTATCTCAGGGACTTATTACAACTGAAGTATATGGGTAAAAGTAAATCTGTAATAACTCTAGATTTAGCAAAACCACGCTGAATCTTGGTGGCAGGCCTACTGAGATACCTGCATCTTAAAATTGAACTCCAGGCATATATAAAAGCACTGTATTAATTACTTAAGGACCGCCTCCTGCACATATACGTCAGCCGAATGGCACGGCTGGGCACAAGCATGTACCTGTACGTCCTCTTTAAGTGCCCAGCCATGAGTCGCTTGCGCGCGCCCGCGACCCGTTCCAAGGCTCAATGACCGTGGCTGTGGGACACGCAGACCCGATTGCCGCTGGAGTCCCGCGATCGGTCACTGGAGTTGAAGAACAAGGAGAGCTGTGTATAAACATAGCTTCCCCGTTCTTCACTGTGGCGCTGTCATTGATCGTGTGTTCCCTGATATAGGGAAACACAATCAATGATGTCACACGTCCAGCTCCGCCCCATACAGTTAGAAACACATATGAGGTCACACTTAACCCCTTCAGCACCCCTAGTGGTTAACTCCCAAACTGCAATTGTAATTTTCACAGTAAACAATGCATTTTTTTAGCATATTTTGCTGTGAAAATGACAATTGTCCCAAAAATTTATCAAAATTGTCCGATGTGTCCGCCATAATGTCGCGGTCACAAAAAAAAAACGCTGATCGCCGCCATTAGTAGTAAAAAAAAAAAGATTAATAAAAATGCAATAAAACTATCCCCTATTTTTTAAACACTATACATTTTGCGCAAACCAATCGATAAACGCTTATTGCGATTTTTTTTTACCAAAAATAGGTAGAAGAATACGTATAGGCCTAAACTGAGGACTCTTTTTTATATCTTTTTGGGGGATATTTATTATAGCAAAAAGGAAAAAATATTGAATTTTTTTCAAAATTGTCACTCTATTTTTGTTTATAGCGCAAAAAAAAAGGTGATCAAATACCACCAAAAGAAAGCTCTATTTGTGGGAAAAAAAGGACGGCAATTTTGTTTGGGAGCAAGGTCGCACGACTGCGCAATTGACAGTTAAAGCGACGCAGTGCCGAATCGCAAAAACTAGCCCCGTCCTTTACCTGCATTTTGGTCTGGGTCTTAAGTGGTTAATTAATACACCGTTAAAGTGGAAGTAAAAGCAAAACCTAACTAGCTCTAACCCTACTTCCACCCACATTCTAAGCCTAATCTTTCAAGCCCTGTAAAGAAAAGTTTGCTATACTTACCTATTTTGCTGCGTTGTCATTGGCTTCAGTAGGTAGAAGAGGCAGTTGACAACAGAAGACCCATAGTAAGTCTATGGATGACGTCATTTCCCTTTGCATTTCCCTGTCATTGTCGGCTTCCTCCTGCACATAGAGGGATGCTTCTGGAGACCGGACCAGAGCGGCTTCAAAATAGGTAAGTATAGCAATCTTTTCCTTATAGGGCTAGATATATTAGGCTTAGAATGGGGGTGGAAGGGCGAACGTCTGAATCTCTGGACAGACATCCCTTGTTCTTCTACTTTTCCTTCTCCTTTTCTTCTTCTCTCTTTCTGCTTTTGCTCTTTTGAGACTTTATTTCAAAATTGTTTTTGATAATAATTCTGGGTCTTGTACCTCGACTTCTGGTCTGATCACAGTATGGAACCTGTTATATCTTTGAATTGACATGTTTGATGGGTTCACTTTGGGTTTCTACCCTTGGACTAGTCCCTTGAGTTTTGTAGCTTCGCGGTTGCGAATACTACCTGATTGAGACATAGCACTGTAACGGTATCCCTTTGATTTTGATACAACTGTATGCCCTTACTGTTTTTTATAGCCACAGCACTGTAAAAATGTCTACTACAATGTAATACTCTATTTTGTAAAACTAATAAAAACAATTGAAACAGAATGTGGGTGGGAGTAGGTTTTGCCTTTACATCCACTTTAAATGTTGTTTGAAATGCAAGCAGTGTAAGTAACTGAATTTGACTTATAGCAAACCTTGTAATACTATGTACAGCAGGAATTGGACCAGGGCGGGGAAAAGTAGAACAAAAGGCCAGTCAGTTGTCCTGCAGTGCTTATGGTCTAACAAGGTACATGCTGATGGAAGGAGAGAGCAGAGATACACATAAATAAGACTAGCACTATGCCACTCCTTTTACTGTGAAGTCACAGGCTGTGGGAGGGACAAGCAAAATCTGATTTCATGTCCTGCCAGACAGTGCTGTGCAGCAGAGCTATGTAAATTGAAAGACTGAATAGAGAGAAATAAAAATTCATTGGCAGGCAAAACAGCTCTCATATATGTATTGCATTTTAATTTATTTAGCTATTTTCCTGGGGTTCAGCTTTATCCACACTTTTATCCACTCTGACTACAATCTTCTAATCTAAATGCTTTAGGTTACCCCCCAAATAAATTGCAAACTTTGCACAGAGTTAAGGACAACCTCCATACTACACAGAAAAGCACTTGGATATTGTAGTAGGTTGCTTGTGCACTAAGTATTAAATTATGGGTGGCAGGGGCAGTGTCATGTGCACTCCATATCCTGAAGAATAGGGCTCTTCTCTAAATTGGGTAAAGTGGTTGGATTCAATGATATTTTGCTAAATTAAAATATACTGTAAAGTAACTATTATGCCGCGTACACACGATCGTAATTTCCGACAACAAAACCGTGAATTTTTTTCTGACAGAACTTTGGCTCAAACTTGTGTCACAGTCACACAAATGTTGCCGGAAAATTCCGAACACAGTGACGTACAACACTACGACGAGCCGAGAAAAAGTTCAATGATTCCGAGCATGCATAGAATTTTTGTGCGTCAGAATGTCCGACAAGAACTTTTGCCATTGGAAAATTTGAGAACCAACGCTCAAATTTTTGCTGTTAAAAGTTCCGACAGAAAGTGTCCGATGGGGCCTACACATAGTCGGAATTTTCAACCAAAAACTCACATCGAACATTTCTTGTTGGAAATTCCGATCGTGTGTACGCGGCAATACTTTGTAATAGACCCTTGTAAACCATTTTTACTGGCCTACAGTGACCAATATAATAAAACAATAAATTGTACTTCCACACTACAAAAAAAAAGATACAGTAAAGCAGATTTACTAAAGAGGTTACAAATCTTTAAAAGTGTGTAAATTTAATTAGCCAATCATGCGCACATGCTTTAAACATGATTGGATAGCTAATTGTGTGAACTTTTGCAATTTTTTTTTTTTTTGGTAAACCAGCCTCAATTAAAAAGTTAATGAATTATGAAGTGAAATTTAATAAGAACGCATTTATTTGAAGCAAGTTACGTTTTAATAATGGATAGGCTTATAACACCTTATCAAAACAATCAACAATATTTTTTTTTTCATTATTTTATTATGGAATGATATATCAGACAGTATTGGGTAAACAATTGTGATCACTGATTGACAACAATAATTACAATTTTGCTCCAAATAATTGACTTTGGGGATTTGAGGGTTTCAGAAAAATGTCTCCTATCTGTCGTTTGGGGTTGTCTATTATTTAAATACAGTATATATAGATAATTTTATGTCTATAACATGTACACACAACTGTATAAATGTTATATATTTCAACAGCATTTCAAAACCCAAAGCTCTGCAAAACACAAATTTAGTCTTAAAGAGGGTTACAGATGTTTTGTCTCAGGAGATGACGATTCCTCGATGGCTCAAGTGTGCTCCAAGGAAAGCTAGAAGGTTGTACAGTTAACTCCCAGGGTGTCATTCTAAACCATACAACCTACTACCTCAACCTGGATGCACACATTTTCCAACGCAGTCTTCATTTCTTCAGCATCTCACTTTATTTGTGATGCCTCCCTTTATTAAAATCACCTTTAATAATTGCATATTATGAATACAATAGTTTCTACCCATTGTCTGCTGACAAGTAGAAAACAAACTGTAACAATTATACATTGTAAACTATGAAACATTTCAGCTGCTATAATAAAAAGTGAACAGATCTTGCTTGACATACTACATTTTTAAATAACACAGCCAACCATAAAAACTACCGTTTTTTTTTATCAGGCCTCCGTAACAAAATCTGGAAAAGTTGTTCGGAAACAGAGAACAGCACAGAAAACAATCTATAAGTACATGCAAATGTAAGCAAGTTTTAAACGCTATAGTGCATCTTTACAATACTCACCAATTTGGGATGCAATATGCATCTCTAATAGTATGGTTTAGATTACCAGAAAGGTGCCTGTGCATGCAGAGATACAGTAGATTATGAAACTTTTGCCATTACTCCAAACTGAATATAAAACAAAACTTCTACTGTGTTAAATTGACAAAACGATTAAGCAGAGCCAACGTTCCAGAACCTCAATCACACAGACCCACAGAAACGAGCTTGAGCAGAACAATTCACCACAAGATCGGATCTACGGGTTCTTGTTATTGGGCAATAATATTGTACCCTGTGCAATTGATATACTATACTAAAAAGTCAAGTTTCATTAATACATTAATAGAAATAGAATAAAACAGCCTTTTCATTTTGTTTGTTGTGTCAACAGTAAGATAAAAAGGTCTGTATTTGGTTTTATTAGAAAATAGTTTAAATGATGATACATACACAATAAAAGTAATTCATTAGATTATTGTTATTTTTTTTTGGAAAAAAAACTCAAAGTCTTATATTAATTTGGCTTTGAAGGAAATTAGTTAATAGGCAGCATTAAAATGACAAAACACATAGCGTATATGGCCCCCATGCTTTAAGTCTCATAATTTAGAATTACATATATACAGATAAATAAATAAAAAATCATTGATAGACGTATGCACTCTTTAACAATCTTCTAAAGCATTTTGTAACACGTACCATTTGCTTTTTTAAATATTTAAATTTAAAAAATATTGTGTTGCAATAAACAACAAAGGATTCAAAAGTTTTGTCCTACAGCAACGCAAAATAATAATAATAATAATAAAAAAAATGCACACACAAATATAAGCGTAATTATTTCAATACATTGAACATGCCAGCACTACAGTCAAAGGCCCAAAACCACAATTCTAAGTATGCTGACAGAACCAATGTATAAAACTCCAATGAAATAAACAAAACATACTGTAATTTAAGCTGTTAAAAAAAAAATAATAATATTGTATTGTATACTAAAGCTTTTATTTTTATGTTTTGATGTATAGCTAATTTAATTCAAAGCTCTTTTTGCCATGCAGGTTTTTCTGCAAAGCAGAAATGTAAACATATTACTATCAACTTTACTAACAGCTGATTTTGGCCTCATCAGACAACAGATATAAAGAAAACCTCAGTTGGCAATGTATTTTTTTAATGACCTTATATACCTGTAATATGCCACAATGGAATACAACGCTTAAAAAAAATGACATCTCTTTTATCAAACTTTTTTTCAGCCGCACATAAACAAATACTCAGATATTTATCTTATTTAATTTTTTTAGCCATTAGCTTAAAATAGGACATTTCAGCTTTAATATCGCAGTGATAATAATCACTTTTCAACAAGTTCTCATAGTTTAGGATTTATTGTGTTTAAAAAAAGGTGAACACTTATGTTCATTTAGTATGCAACACCTTGGTAGAGATACCGATTTACACATTAAAACTACCTACAGCAAATGAGAGGCCATTTCCAGTATATTTGCATTAGATTAATAGATGTTTTATTACCTTTGCTGGTATCCTGCAATCTTGATGTATTCTTTTTTTTACGATTTCCTGGCACGTTTTCTAAAAAGGGAATAAAGTGTTGAATTGTTAAGGTGCACGTTGTTATAAAAAAAAAAACATATTTATTTTATTAGTGTTATTTCCTTAATGAAATAGCGTGAAAGGCATGTTCCAGGTACAGGGATAAGTATTACATATCTGTATATAAATACATGGTAATAAAATAGTAATTGAAAAAATATATATAAAACATGTAACTTGAACACTCCCAGCTAAAGGAGGCCACAGAATGGCACATATGGATATTCATGTAACTGTATCCTCATATGCCCTCACACGCTCAAGCAAAAAAATTATAGTAAGAAAGCCTTTTTTACCCTTTTATGCTTTCTAATTATTTAGGAAAATAAATAACTTTTCCATGTCAAGTAGTACAGCGTCTCATATAATAAACATAAAGTCCCTTTTAAGCATTTAATTATGATTAGAAGCACTAAGCTGCAATATTATTTCCCCTGGTTATTACTTTTCAAAAATTGCTTCAATTATTAATAAAAAAAATGCTATCATACCTGTATAATGAAATAAACTGACACACTTCACATACATGTCTGCGTTCAATATGATATTATCGCGACTTGACTTATTTATTTTAATGCATTTTTTGTAATCATTTACTTAAAACAATAAAATGTGTTTACGCACTTTTGTCATAAATTGTCCAAAAAGAAAAAGAAGAGAAAAAAAAATGCATTTTAGTAAACTATTACGCTATGAGAAAAAAAACATACCCTACAATGTGAAACAACCCATAAATTACCATTATTAATAGTCAAATAAGTTTAATAAATATAGTAAGCAGACATTTAAAAGCAATGACACCTGCAGCATGAGAAAATTAAAATAAAAAGATATATATACCTGTAGTTATGCAAGAGAATAGCCTTACTGCCACTTCAGCGGAATTTAAATTAGATGACTTTGAAAAGTTTGCCTTTTGTCTAATTAGAATTAAAAAAAAAAGTGTAGGGAGGCTGTATGACTGAATCGTGACATTTCCATTAACTCAGGCTTCCTTTCTGTCCAGTTACTCCTTAAGGAGGGCCTTGGAGCATTTTTTTTCTTCCTTAACTTCAGTTCTTCTCAGGATTCCAAGCACAAAGCACTGCACAAAATCAGCACCAATCCATGCCGCAACATTTTGCACAGCAGTGGAGGTGGGAAAGCTCTGAAAATACACGAAGACCGCTTTCTTTTTGTAAATTAGGGTAGGCAAAGATCTTTCACAGCAAGGGGGTCACAGAGGCAGGTTTCCAGTATGCTTCACTGCTGAGCAATGAGCTCATGATGAATGCTGTCACCCCATTTGCCTGACTCAAACGCCTGATTACAAGCCCAGCTCTAGCTCTAATATATTTTAATTGAATGTAACCATAACATTTAATAAAAGACGTTATAGGTTTACATAGCCTTTAAAAACTTGTTAAAAAATTAGGTGGCGATAATATTTGTACTGTCCCCTTTATCAGTATCAAGATAAGCAGAAAAAAATGTATCAGGCGTGAAAGGGACAGCCTCCTGGTGCCCTGCCAAAAAAACAGAATAAAGACGAAGTTGTGCTTCAAAGCTGAATTGCTTGCTGAGCCTAGCTAAAGTCAAGTATTAGAATCCACCATTTTCCGAGCCATGAAAAAAAAAAGGGAAAAAAAGGGGAAAAAAATCAGCACGGATGTTGCTATCTAGGACCCCTTGGCACCCACACAAAATCTCATCCGTAAGGTCACATGATCTTCTGCCAAGCCGAGAGTGCATTCCCATAAACCATTCTGTTGATATTGCGAAGGCAGCTATTGTCTAGCTTACTGTACATCCTCGGCTCTGCCCACTTTTCATTAAATTAGCTAGTAGGGAAAAAAAAAGGAAAAAAAATGCATCACCTTTGGGGGTTGGGTGTCATGGTAACGTCTACCTGGCAAACTGCCCACTTTCTCTGCCCATCAACCAGAAATGGAATCGTAGCTATTTAAGAGGGTTGATGACTAAGAATGCAAAGTTGTCTTCAATGAATCTAAATTCATTTTCTAAGAAACTCTTCAAGCTACTTAAGAGAAAAAAAAAAAAGACAGAAAGAAATCAAAGTAAGGATAAAAAAAGATTCTTACTTTCGCTCAAGATTATTCTAAAAAATACAAAAAAAAAGTGAAAAAAAAAAATTCTTTCTTTGCTGTGCAAATGTCCTTCCCTGCTTTAACCTCTTTAGTGCAGTAACCTCACAGGACCTTCGAGTAGAGACATTACTGCATTGTATAAAACTACTTGTTAGATTTGGCTGCTCCTGGAACGATACTATCTGCCAAATATGAGAGAACTGAAAACTTTACCCCACATCTAAAAGGGTTAAGGCAGACAATTATCCCCTCCTGTCATTGAAGGGGTGAATCGCGGTAGCTGCCAATAGCTCGTTCTTTTCAGAGTTGCTTGAGTATTGTATAACGAATCCTTTCAAATCTTGTTTGGAGTCATCCAACTTAAAATTCCTTATAAAATAGGTGCACGGCAATAGCCAACAGCAAAAGTTTGCATGGCTGATACAAAATTGAAGTATGTGTTCTTGAAAGTGGCGTGCTGAAAAATCTGTTTAGATTCCAGTAGTATGATGAAGCTCAGCTGTAAGTCCCCGCCCTTCTTTTAGATTTAAAGCACCCGTCTCTAAAAAAAAATATAAGCACAGTAAAAACCTCAGACCTCTAATGTAACTCTTACTAAAAATACCACTATCATGGATTTTAGCACTTGTGGTTGTCAGCATGGGGCTTTCATTACTGAAAACAATAAAAAATATAAAGGATTTCCAAAATTTCCTTTGCATATAACCTTTTTGTTTGGTAACCAGATAACTTAAAGAGGCCCTGTCTTTCTTGCGCTTAGGGGAGAATCTGAACTTTTAGGGGCAGTAAAGGTAGCATTTACTAAATATTCACTGCAGATGAATGCTCCTGGTACAATACATTTAAATGGTAAAGAGTTACCACCTGCCAATGTTTGGTGAATGTCACATTTACTGTTTTATAGATATGCTTCTTAGACCTAAAATGTAAGAGTGCATAATCAAAAATTTTGTTTAGTTTTTGATAGAGTAAAGAGTAATTTTCATAATATATTCATAATATATTTCATAATAGTTTTCCCCTGAGGAAGCGGAAGTCCGCGAAACATGTAGGGATATGCGATTTTCACCACAATCCCGCTTGTTGATGACCATTGGTATTCATGTAATCAATTGAACATCAGATTTTAATTTATATATGTATTTTTTTGTATATTTATATGTATTAAATAAAAACCCAATTTTGTATTTTTATAACAAAGACATTGTTCTTTCTCATCATTACCACCATTAGAAAAGCACTGCAATGTATCCCCTTTCCCTTTACTATTCCATATTTCATAATCATTTTCAATCATTTGTCCAGTATAGGACACCCAGTATTTTTTTTTCTTCTGTTTTCTGTGTCCAATTCCTTTCACTTCCTGTCCTGGAAACACAACAGGATATGAGAAAAAAATCTGTACAAGGTGAAGGGAATCTCCTCTTAGCCAGATGTCACTGGAGCAGTTGTCCCTATTGGAATATTTCTATGACTTCCTGTCTCAGTACACAACAGTCACTAAGACCAATTAAATAGTGGGGACATAGACCACAGTAAAAACTTGACAGGGGTTCTATTCCCTTCCTACCCTATCTGAAACAAAAAAAATAATGTTTTGTATGGATATACACTTTAATTCATAAATTCTGCAGGCTTATCTGTGAAGGATCTTCTTTTAGCTTTACTTAATTTGCCTTAGGATGGCTCTTGAAGATTGAACAGACAGAGATGAGAGGCTCCCTAAGATCTAAGCGTTGCTACCCTGTCAACTGCCTGAGCCCACATGCTGACATGTAGATGGTACTCAGAGAATTAGGAAAACTGACATAGTGCTGAACTGCGTAACATCGGTATTAACCCCAACATTAATCACATCTGGACCACCCACCACATATATACTACAGCATGGTGGCCTGTCTGTGCAAAATCACGTACCTGCACATGATTTCATGCACAAAGTCTGGGGTGCGTGCAGCCGGCGACCCACTCCCACTGTAATGGATGCAGCAGGAGCCAATGAGCGGGTCTGGCGGCCGCAATGGTTCACAGGAGAGTAAACAAGGCAGATCGCCGTTCTGCCAGAGAAAAAAAATTGAGATTTTGTGTTTCTGCTAAATACACCAGCACTCCAGTCACAGAATTCCCTCCACAGTTAGAAAGCACCCCCTAGGAGCGCACTTAAGCCTTTGATCGCCCCTGATGTTGACCCCCTTCCCTGCCAGTGTTATATATATACAGTGACAATGCATTGTATTGGTATCACTGGTCCCCAAAAAGAGTAACTTAGTGTCAAATCAAGGCCCTTTAAAATGTCCCAAACCAGATTAAACAATCCCTCCCTCGTTTTAATAACTTTACCGACACGTCCTGCAGATTAAGGCAGTTCAGGTGGTTTGGGCAGTTCATAATTAATAATGAAACTGGAAGTAATTTTGACCAACTTTAAATTGATACTAAAGGCAATAATAATAATAATAAAAAAAAACATGTCATTCATACCTGCTCTGTACAGTGATTTGGCACATAGCAGCCCTGATCCTCCTCTTCTAAAGTCCACTGCCGGGGCTCCTGACCCCTCCCTATTGCCAAGTGCCCCTGGAGCAAACAGCTAGCACTCTAGCATGTCTATTCAGGCACAGAGTCATGACTCGACCCTGCTCCATCTCTCTTTTCATTGGCCCACTGGCTGTGATTGACAGCAATGGGAGAGTCCCCAGAGAGCGAAGGCTCTTGTGCACATCACTGGATCACAATGGAGCTGAGGTAAGTATAATGTGGGGCTGGGGAGGGGCTGCTGCACAGAGAAGGTGTTTTACCACGAAAGTAAAAAAAAATGGAGGCTTGACTATCACTTTACGTTGGCACAAAGACACGCAGATTACCTCACGGTAAAATAAGAAATAGAAGGAAAATTGTCTCATCTCTGTATCGTTCTGCTCTCTCTTCTTAATAGTGTGTCACTTGTTAGCACAACTGCTTGGCTCCTTGTGCTGCTTTTACTATTTCCAAACTATGCTCTGCTGTACAGGGGATTGCAAGAGACTGTTAACTCTGGGATATATATATATATATATATATATATATATATATATATATATATATATATATATGTATATATATATACTTGCAATGGGATTTCTTCTAACCCCAGACTTCCTGAAAGTTTTCTCTTTGCAGTTTGGGGATACCCCACTGCAATAGTAATTGTTTGCTATTGCCTGGAGTGGGGCTTCCATGTCTGTATTTTATTTTTGCCTTGAGTGCAGCTTAACCACTTGCTGACCGCCGCATATATATATACATTGGCAGAATGGCACGGTTGCACAAAGGGACGTACCTGTATGTCCCTTTGAATTTTCCGCCGGATGTTCGGCGAGCGTGCCCGCGGGTCCCACAGACTTGATGTCCGCTGGGTGCCCGTGATTGTCTCACTGAGAAGCAGAACGGGGAGATGCCTATGTAAACAAGGAATTTCTCTGTTCTGCCTAGTGACATGTCATCGGGAGCAGTGATCACTGTCGTGTCACTCATAGCCCAGCCCCCCCCACAGTTAGAATCACTCTCTAGGACACACTTAACCCCTGCCTCACCCCCTAGTGGTTAACCCCTTCCCTGCCAGAGTCATTTATATAGTAATCAGTGCATTTTTATAGCATTGATCACTGTATAAATGACAATGGTACCAAAATAGCGGCAAAAGTGTCCGATGTGTCCGCCATAATGTCGAAATCATGATAAAAATCACAGATCGCCGCCATTGCAAAAAAAAAATATTAATAGAAATGCCATAAAACTACCCCCTATTTTGTAGATGTTATAACTTTTGCGCAAACCAATCAATATACGCTTATTGCGATTTTTACCAATAATATGTAGAACAGTGTTTCTCAACCTTTTAGTTCCGTGACCCCTTGATAAAATTTCTCAAGTTGTGGGGACCCCTAAAAGTAAAATTATTTTCGTAGCGTGGGTTGTCAGCACCCAAGGCAAGACAAGTAATTTGTGCCCCTAACCCACGGAAATTTAGCGCTCCCTGAGTCCTCCACTCGTACAGTATTAAAACCTTATATGGTACATTTTAGGATGTATCTCTCCTCTTTTTCCCTTTTATCTCTCGCTATCCTAATTTCTTGTTTTTTTCCCCATCCCTCTCTCTACCCGTCTTTCATGTTTTTTCTCTTATTCTTTCTCTCATTTTTTCTTTCTTCCTCCCCCTCTTTTCATCTCCCTTCCACGTATTCTCTACTTTATATCCTTCTCTTACTCCTTGGTGGGGGGTGGGATCAGTGGCAATGCTAGGAGGAGTTCTGATCAGCCAACTTAGATGCTCTTGATCAAGGTCATCTGCTGATCTGAGAACTGTAGTGGGGACTTTTAATGGCAACTATAATCACATGTAGCGTTACTCACTGTGTCTCCGACTTTGTGGTGTCTCGTAGCATTGACACCTATGCTGAAATCAGGAGATAGGGTCTCCTCCAGCCCCTCCCACCTCACAGTCCTCACCAGTCAGCGGACCTCTAGTCTCTGCCCCCAGTCATGCCGTGAACGCAATGGGCGGCTGTAAAGAGGCTCAGTGGGCGATCGTGTGTTCCAGGTACAGCCCAGCTAGGTGGCCATCAGCTCCAGAGACAACACTGCTGAGCAGCCGCAAGAGGGTTGGGAGAGTGGTGCAGGCTTCAGGAACAGCCCAGGATTTGGTGACCCCTGGCAAATCATCATTTTACCCCTGAGGGGGTCCCGACCCCAGGTTGAGAACCACTGATGTAGAAGAATACATATCAGTCTAAACTAAGGAAAAAAATGGCCTGGTCATTGGGCAGCCAAATCCTCCGGGACTGAAGTGGTTAAAGAAAATGTAAACAAAAATACTTTATAGAAAAACAGATTAATGATTTAAGTGATGTCTCATGCCATATTTTTGATGCTATTAAACACTTCAGGTATGTTTGAAGTAAAACATATGTTTCTTAGCAGACTGTGCAGGTAATGTATAGCTTCTATATATCATAAATTAGTAAAAGTGTTCGGGATCTGGATAATCACTTAATAGAACATCCTCTACATCCTGCGATAGACATGCTCAATCTTGAGTTTGACAGGTTGGATAACAGTGTGTGAGCCGATGATCTTTTAGGAACAATCTAGCTTTATTATCTGAAAATTGGAACAATACATTTTGCACGATAATACAGTGAATTATCTTCACCCAGGGACAGGCCCACATAACTTTGGTTTTGGCGGGTTGCCCTTGTTCTACGCTCCAGAAAGGCCTGAAAGTTAATATTATTTAAATATACTAATATGACAAGCACACTAGTAAAAATCTTTCCACGTATTAATGTCAGCTCTATAAACCACCCCAATTTGCTTCTTGAATCTTCTGGCAACATCTGGAGTGTGTTACCTACAAAAGGCTTCCAACATTACATACACCTTGAAAGATAAAACAATGAGGCTAATTAAAAAAAAACACTGTAGAGAGCAATGATGATGTGAAAAGTGCAGTAATGCAGAGCATCCAGTCAGATTTCAGGTTACTGAGGTCAAAGCAGTAAAAAATTGGATCCTAATTGGTTACGCTTTACATATTACCTTACTAAATACGTCCAGGTAAATTCACAGCACTATTCAAGGGAAACTAAAATTTTTAGTTATTTTTGCAAATGTAAAACTTTATTAGTGAATAACTTTATTTGCATTTGAGGAATAAACAGTACGACATTTTGGGGTTGATTTACTAAAACCAAAGTGCAAAATCAGCTTCCAGTTTCTTCTGTCAAGCTGAAATAAGAAGCTGATTGGCTACCATGCACAGCTGAACCAGATTTTGCACTCTTCAGTTTTAGTAAATCAACCCCTACAAATGACCAAAACACTGGCAATGTTTTGGTCATCCATAGTTCTATGTATGTGAGTACATAATGACAACTGCATTGGTTTTGGATTCATTTTATTTGATTTCAGTCTAATGCCGTGTACACATGATCGGTCCATCCGATGAGAACGGTCTGATGGAGCGTTTTCATCGGTTAACCGATGAAGCTGACTGATGGTCCATCGCGCCCACACACCATCAGTTAAAAAAATTATCGTGTCAGAACACGGTGACGTAAAACACAACGATGTGCTGAAAAAAATGAAGTTCAATGCTTCCAAGCATGTGTCGACTTGATTCTAAGCATACATGGATTTTTAACCGATGGTCGTGCCTACAAACGATCAGTTTTGACCTATCAGTTAGGAATCCACCGATGGTTAAATAACCGATGGCGCCCACACATGATCGGTTTGGACCGATGAAAACGGTCCATAAGTCTAACCTTCCAACCTTTGTGCGCTCCGTTTTAAAATGCATACATGCGTCACTTCCGGGGACCCACGCTTAGGGGCCGTGCCCGACTCCTGTGTCAGAAGTGAATATGTATAAAATGTAGTGTGGGCGTCTAATAACCAGGCAGTCTTCCGGTGGTACAGACAGTGACGCTGATTGCTCTCCGGGCCTACTGTTAACTTATGGTTGTAAGGTAAGGAAGATGTACTGCATTTGGAGTTGATTTAAGTGCATAGTGAGGCGGTATAGGTGGATACATTGTAGGTGTATATATTTTATCTTTTCTTTGTTATTTACTAAGTAAATTATAGGTTTATCCTAGGATTCTGAGGGGTACTAATGTCTATGGGATGTTTTGGTCAAGTTAATTAAACCCTGTATATATATATAGATAGATAGGTATATATAGATAGATATATATAGGAAGCCAATCCATTAGTAATTTTACAATGGGCATTGTGCTAAATATGAAGGTTGGAGCTTTTTGCTTACCAAATTGGGAAGTAAAGCTTAATAATGACATTTCTCTTATTCCTTCTTCTTCCTTTAAGGCTTACTACATGTGGTCTGATTGAATCAATCTCTTGGGTCTTCTGTTTGACTTTCAAGTTTCTTCTGTCCCCATACTTTACTCTACATATAGACAGATTGAAGTGAGTATATAGGGGACGTTGAACACCTATAAACTGCCATATCCCATGTATAAAATGTAAGAGTGATAGAACATACACTCTCTTTCTTCTCACAGTACTTGGTGTTTGTTGTCCTTTCCGCCATGTTTACCATTGCATAATCCAGTATCCGATTGACAGGGTACTGATTTTTTGTCGGGGACCTCTAACTGGAGGGCAGGTTGTTTGCATGCAGAGCCTATGGGAGGGTATATTTACTGCATACTAATTTAATTGGTGAGCATGTTTGTAAGATGTAATATGATTCACACTGGTAATATGAAATGTATAGCATAGCGTGATAATATTATATTTTAAGTTTTTTAACCCAGTGATAAATAGATACTACAGTAATTCAAATTCCCTGAAGAAGCGGAGATTTACTTTGTGAAACGTGTTGGGATTCTTATTGCTATGAACTGTCTTCAAGCATGTGGAATATTCATCACTGTTTATATATCATGCTATATTATGAACTTTATTATAAAATTTGAATATTTTTGTATGTGATTTTATTATCTTTTTTCAATTAATTATTTTAATAGACATTGTGTGCTCGCCTCAGTGTCAGTGTCTTGAAAGGGTTTTTTCCACTTTACACATTTTTTAGCAGTCAGGATGTGGATGTGGTAGCTGTCCCTAGAACTGGCAACATCAATCTTTTACCAGTGCGCTCCTCTGTATTTTTTATTTACATTTTTGGTATACTGATCTTTTTCAGCATTTTCTGTCGCATCACGTGATTTACGGCACTTCTTTTTTTAATTCTATGGCAGTGGATGTTTGGAATGCTGCATACAATGATCCTCAAATAGTGACATGAACGCTATTCTGTGCAGCAGCACTCATCTGTTAGCCCACTCTAGCATGATGAGAGGCCCTCATCATGCTAGACTGAGGTTTCCCTTAATTTTCAGGCATTTCCTCTCACTTACTGTTTGGATATGGAACAGGAAGTGAAGTGTAATCTCTGCAATGGAACACAGATGGCTAAAAGAAATCTGACAGGGGTTATAACCCTCCCATAGTTCTAGTTGCCTATAGTTCTACTTTCATTACATTCTAACAGCTGGAATTTTTTTCGCTGTCAGGTAACACTGATCAACTGCTGCAGCCACTCATCAACAAAAGTTGATCCATCAATTGACATGGGTGCAACCAGCATGCAGGATTTTGAACATGCAATTATCGTTGTGTTCTGCCAGCAGAGATGGCTCCCTGCACCCAGCCCACCCCCCACCACCCTGCCAGGAGAACACAATACCTCACTAAGAGGTATTCCCCCATCAATATTGACTGGGTTCTTATCCTAATTCCTTCGGTCTTTTCTTTGTGGCCCATGTGAAGACCACGGGGTATATATCTGACCATTTTGTTATAATCATAAATTATATTAATAAACCTTTCTGGTTGGCTAATTAGGGAATGCTAAAGGAAATATTTATAAACCATGGTGAACGATGTCCACGGTAATTGGGAAATCCGCAGTTTCAAGATTATAAAATGTTTATGTGGCGAATGTGACTTTAATTGAACATTCACTAGATATTCCACAAAAAAGTATCCACCTGACCAATACTCACCAGTTTGAGCATGTACTACCATCAAATTCACCACATTATAGATGTGATGAATAATGCTAGGCAGCCTCCCTGGCGGGATGATTATGTCAAATTTTTGAGTCTCAAAGCGATACATTGTTTTGCATAGAAATTTGGCGTTTTATATCGTAGGCATGTGATTCTTAGCAATAATAATCTGCCCAAGACATCGACATCCTGGGTATGATAAAGTTTGAAACATGAAATCATAAATTATAATATAATAAATAACTATAAATAATTATAGAAAATAATAATAATATAACAATAATAAAATTTATTTCCCCACAATTCGCTAGTTTCATGGGTTGCAGGAGAGCGGTTGCGGTAAAGTGTTGCTAGTTTCAGCGGCGATTTCCCGTTGTTTTAGCGGTGCTTTTCAGCTGATAGCGGGGCGTTTTTAACCCTCCTCCTATGGACCGGTGATCAACAAGATCTGGCCATGTTTATTGAATCCCTTAATACCAACCAGAGGGGGATTCAGTTGAAATATGAGGCCAGTCAGACGGATGTACACTATTTGGATCTTAAGATCGAGGTCAAAGAGGGGAAGTTTGTCACTTCCACCTACTTTAAAGAGACAGACAGAAACTCTTTTATTCCGGTAGACAGTTGCCATCATGAACCATGGCTTCAAGCTGTCCCTAAAAGTCAGTACCTCAGACTGAGGAGAAATTGCTCTGATTCTCGTCAGTTTTTGACCCAGGCCTCCATTTTAACAGATCGGTTTTTGGAAAAGGGTTATTCCCAAGATGCCCTACAGAAGTCTTTACAAGATGCTCTTGACATCCAGAGGGAGGACCTCTTACGTGATAAGGTTGTTGGTGATGAGATAAAATTCCCTGATGGGGTACCCTTTATTACCACATACTCTGTCCAAAACAAAGGGCCATCACCCATTTGGTGAACAAACACTGGCATATAGCCAAAAACGACCCTATATTGAAGGAGATTTTACCTCCTAAGCCACGTTTAGAGGGGTCCAGTCTAAAAGAAATAAGGTAGCAATTAATGTCATCGACCCTCCCAGTAGGGATATCGGGTTTTTTAACCAACTGCAAGGCTACTACAAATGTAGACGTTGCAGGGTCTGTAGTCTGAATTAAAACCCACATAGGTGTGTGACTGTTTTTTCTTCTACAGCCACGGAAAGATAGTATAGGATTAGGCCATGTATCACATGTGCCTCTACAGGTGTGGTATATTTATTGCAGTGCCCTTGTGGCCTGCAGTATGTGGGCCGTACCAAGAGGGCCTTCCAAGTACGTGTAAACAAACATATCACAAACATTCTGTCAGGTTTTAAAGATCATTCTGTCTCTAATCACTATAAGCTTAAACATCATAAGCATCCGTCCAATACCCTCTTCTTGGGAATAGACACGTTTAAGCCCCATTGGAGGGGGAGCCACCTAGTGAGAGAAATCTCAAGGATGGAAATGGGGTGGATATACCACCTTAAGGCCGCGTACACACGATCAAATCTATCTGCTGGAAACGGTCGGCCCGACTGTCCCAGCAGACAGATTCGACCGTGTGTACGGGCGAGCCGACAGATTTGGCCAGCCGACAGATTTCAAAGCATGCTTTGAAATCTGTCGGCTGGTAAACCATCCGCCCGACATGTCTGCTGGTTAGTACGCTAACCAGCAGACATGGTTTCGACACATGCGCGGAAGTGTTTTACTTTCTGGTGTGGTGACGTGGCGGCGTGGCGGCGTCAACGTCACCGCCACGTCAGCGCGCCGTCTGGCGGCGGGGATTTTGGTTTGATCGTGTGTACACGATCAAACCAATATGTCCCCAGCAGACAGATTTGTTCAAATCGGTCGGCCCGACCGATTTGAACAAATCTGTCTGCTCGTGTGTACGCGGCCTAAGACTTACACGCCGTATGGGTTGAACATAGAGACCGATATAAATGCATTCATTAACAACGCATAATTTGGAAACCCATTTTTTGTAAACTCGTGAAGTGCACCAACAGAGGCATTCCTCTTTTTTTTGTTTCTGTTTTAAAAAAAATCCTGAAATGTTATTATATATTTTTCACTTTATAAATAGTTTTACAATGTACATACAAGTGTACGTAAAAGTAGGGGGGACCCTATAGACCAGGCATGTCCAAAGTCCGGCCCAGAGGCCAATTGCGGCCCGCGTTTCGGTTTAATGCGGCCCCACTGGTAATTTGGACATATATGTCTTTTGTAGTCCCCAACAAATTCAGAGGCTGCTTTAATGGTGCTTGTGAGGCTGCATTCATCGTAGCTGTGAGGCTACTTATTAGGCTGCATTGAGGGGAATTGCCTGACTTATTTTGCTTAACAGTTCTTGATTTAAAATTTAAATTTTTCCTGAAACTTCCAAAAAGTTAAGGTGCGTGTTATACGCATGTGCGTGTTATACACCAATAAATACAGTATATCTAAATAACACGCCTTAGCTCATCCTTAGACTCTTCACCACACACAGCCACAAAGGCAAGATAATTCTTGTTGGGCAGTGTATTAGTTAATTTGCATTACATTTTAATGGTTCAAATAATGTCAGGCAAAATGTTCGGCCCTCACGCATGTTCACTTCATCAAATCTGGCCCTCTTTGAAAAAAGTTTGGACACCCCTGCTATAGACGGTCCATTGTAGATTGTTTTTTGAGCACGACACTTTAATTGTGATCATGCTGTCCTCTACTTATACATGATGGAGGCATTTTTCACATATTTCACATTACTTAATAATATTAGTATTAATATTATTAACATTTTCATTGAGCACTTAATTATTTGTTATAGGGTGGGATAATCAACTTCTGTCCATGCCAGGATATGGGCAGATCAAGGTGGTTTGTTGCCTGAGCCCCCCATCGACTCATTTAATATGGGTACGATGGTACCTAAATTATTATGACTTTTTGGCCCTATTTATTCACATTATCTATAAAGTATTGTCAGCACTTTGGTGTAGAATTGCGCCAACACGGCTGACGTTCGTAAAAGCACTCTAAATAACTTAATATACATTGCATTAATGTTTATTTTTTATTTTTTATAATATATTTATTACCTTCATATTTATTATTATTATTTTATTTTTATTTATATATGGGGTCCTTATTCAGGGCTCTTTATAAATTTCCCTTAGAGGGGCTCTGCGTTTCTTTTGATACTGGCTCCGTACGGGAATAACAAATCCGAGCTCTTGTAATGTAAAATTCACACAACGAGTGGTAACATGAGCCAAATCTGCCTTCTTGGTCAGAGTTGCGTTTCTCTAATGTCTCTGTAGAGGGCGCAAGAGAGAACAGGTGGATATCAGACAGTCTGAGGCAAATTCAGTACGCAAAGAATAAACTTTTTCCTCATCGTAAAAATTTGCACCCTCGTTTAGGGGTTAAGTGCTTTTTGAATACTCGCCAGAGTAAACCCAGGGTTGTGCTATGGGCATGTTTACCATAACAAAGATGGCGGTTTCTGCCACTGTTGCTAGGCACTTCACAACAAGGTTTAGGGATTTATACTGGTGACTTTACTGCGGTAGCCCAACCCATTGACAACGTCCGTTGATGACGAAACGCGTCTGTAGGACGCGCAGTGACATCACCACGCACGGAGGAAGGGCTCCGATCTATCTGCCGGCCGGCGATTGTTTTATATGTTCTCGATACTTTGTTTTATTGTAAGTACCTTTCGCTTATTAAATTTACGGGTTAAAACGGAATCACACTATTGGCGTATCCTTTTTTTTCCCATCCTTCTGTGGCTGATCGTGAGTATCCGCCGGTTAAAGTCCTGCTGGAAGCTGTGTCCAAAGAACCATTCCAGGATTCAAAGGCCGCGGCTGGGCTATAGTCAATCGCTACATTGAGCTTGCCCTCTGGTAAGCAGCCCCCCCTTATATTGGTGAAGGGATCAAGTTTTTTCCGTCACAGTGGTGGTGTCATTAACCAGGATTCTGCAGTGTTCTGTTTTTTGGGACTTTTATCCATTTTATTTATCTTCAGAACTGGACATCTGCAAAGACTGTATGGGCATTTGTGGTATTTTCTTTAGGGAGCCTTGCTGGTTCTTATTGTGTGCCAAATGCTCTGTGGTATACATCAATTTACATATATCTGATTCAGTTCATGAAGATTTATTTTATTAACCATTTACTCAACAGTGAACTGATGCATATCACTATTGTCATAAATTTATTGAGTATGTGGGCACGGCTTTGCTAAGTTGTACAGTTTTTAACCCCCGCTAGTGGCAGAATAAAGAGTTAAAAGCGCCGGCAGCGCTGCCCATTAATTTCAATGGTGTATACACCGCTCCCAAACTGCCCCAAAGATACTGCTTAAAGGACTTTTTCTAACATCCTGCAAGCACACCACTCCCGGGTGCAGCGCTAAAACGCCTAAAAAATGCCTTCAGTGTGAAAGGGGTCTAAGAATACAATGGAGGTAACATATAGCTTCACTTGAAATGGCTGAATATTGACAGCAAACGTTCATTATACATCAGGTGAATGTTTCCTGGGAAAATGTAGGTAAATCTTGGGAGATGAGATTTAACCCTTTATGAATGCTCCTCTTACATTTTTACTCCTTTGTATACATTTTTTAAGTTACTTTTAAAAATGTACAGATATTTGGAATGATTAATTTCAATGCTTGATAACAGTTAACAATTGCACATTGTAGTTTGACTTACAAGCCCAAAGACACTTCTGCAGAGGGATGTTTTAGATCATTGCTTTCCGGCTCCTTATAAGATCCCAGTTCTCCGCACTGCTCTTGTCCTGCAACCTTTTCTGTGCCTCTCAGGGTGTGAGCTCCCTGGGTCATATCAGGACACAGGGTGAAATATCTGTGTTTTATGGAACAAACTTCAGTGCTGGCTTTAAGACCACAATAAATTAGCCAAAACCTAAACTGAATAATAGATTGCAGTTACCATAGAAGACAGACAGCTGGCAGCATACATTCTGTGCTCTCGTTTCTGAAAACATATTATGCTTGCTGGCAGGAGGTGCAGATGAAGTGGAAAATGTCCTTAACTGTTGACTGTTGTGTACAAGTATGGAAGTGCGCAGCGTGAAAATATAGAAAACTGTGCAATGTCATTAGTATCATTTACAGGAAATTGTATCTTCTTGTGGATGACCTCAAGCCGGTAACGGGAAAAATTAAATATCAGAACAGGCAATGGGAAAGCAGGTTCTAAGAATAAAAAGCTTCAGGGCTGATTTATGAAACTGCAGAAAAGAGTTTACCACAAGTGGAGCAGTTAAAACGGCCCATAATGGCCAATCAGGGTTATTTAACTTTTTCATCAAATAAAACATTAATCCAGTGGCGGCTGGTGTTCAACATTTTTTGGGGGGCACAAACAAAACAAAAACAAAAAAACAATTGCAGCCTCACTGTGCCCATCAAATGCAGCCACTGTACCATCAATTGTCACCACTGTGCCATGCCATCAAACGCAGCCACTGTGCCATGCCATCAAACGCAACCACTGTGCCATACCATCAAATGCAGTCACTGTGCAATGCCATCAAATGCAGCCACTGTGCCATCAATTGTCACCACTGTGCCATGCCATCAAACGGAGCCACTGTGCCATGCCATCAAATGCAGTCACTGTGCCATGCCATCAAACGCAGCCACTGTGCCATCAATTGTCACCACTGTGCCATGCCATCAAACGCAGTCACTGTGCCATGCCATCAAACACAGCCACTGTGCCATCAATTGTCACCACTATGCCATCAATTGTTACCACTGTGCCCATCAATTGTTACCACTGTGCCATCAATTGTTACCACTGTGTCATCAATTGTTACCACTGTGCCGCTGACTCTGATAGGCACTTCCACACAGCCAACCAGCTGCCGTTATTCAGATGGTCGGCGCTCTGCATCCGGCCATCTGAATAGTGCGCGGCAGTGGCGAAAATACATAGATTCATGCAATGCATGAATCTATGTTTTTCAGTGGCTGTGTGAGAGCCAGAGGGGGCAGCGCTCCAGCGCCCTCTATGGACGAACTGCCACTAAGTGTATCTAAACCCAATAAATGCATTTGTGTAAAGATTTCTACATTGGTGTGTGTAAATGTTTTATGAATATCTGTTGATCCTGCCAGATTCTGCTCTCTCTCTCTTTCTGTGGCCAGTTTTTAACCACTTCAGCTCTGAAAGGGTTTACCCCCTTAATGACCAGACCATTTTTGCGATACGGCACTGTGTCCCTTTAACTGACAGATGCTGTACCCAAACAAGATTGATGTCCTTTTCTTGCCCACAAATAGAGCTTTTTTTTGGTGGTACTTGATCACCTGCGGTTTTAATTTTTTTGCTATAAACAAACAAAGAGCGACAGTTTTGAAAAATAAAAAATGTTGCTTACTTTTTGCTATAATACTTATCCCCAAAAATTTTTTTTATTTCTTCATTAGTTTAGGCCAATATGTATTCTTCTACACATTTTTTGGTAAAAAAATCGCAATAACTGTATATTGATTGCTTTGCATAAAAGCATTAACATCTACAAAACAGGGAAAAGATTTATGGCATTTTTTTTACTAGTAATGGTGGTTTTTAGAGGGACTGTGACATTGCGGCGGACAGATCGAACACTTTTGGCACTTTTTTGGGACCACTGACAGTTATATAGTGAACAGTGCTATAAAAATGCACTGATTACTGTATAAATGACACTGACAGGAAAGGGGTTAACACTAGAGGGCGCTCAATGGGGTTAAGTGTTCCCTGGGAGGCGTTTCTAACTGTGGGGGGAGTGGACTGCCAAGGAGTGCAGAGAGATCGCTGTTCCTAATCACTAGGAATAGTTGATCATTCTGTACTCCCCTGACAGAACGGGGATCTGTTTGTTTACATTGGCAGGTCCCCGTTCTGGCTCTCTATGGAGAGGGGGTCCGGCGGATATCGCAGATGCCGGCCACGCACATTGGCTCTGGCCACACACCTCCGGGGCCATGCACGCACCCACTGTATCAATTGCAAGAAGCGACGTACACCTACGGTGATTCGCGCAATAGAGCTGACCTGCCGCAGTATAATGACGGCGACTGGTCGACATGTGATTAATAAGATGACCACCAACTCCCAGTTCTGCAGGATGGTGGTCTCCCTGTGTGATCATCCAATCTGATCCAGTAAATGCCCCCTGCTGGTTGATTAACAGCTACTTCCAGCATGTAGCAGCTGAGGCAGGGACTTGTACTTGCACTAAGGCATGGTCTTAATGTAAATTTAAAGATTAACTAGCTTTTGATGAGAAAAAGAACATTCCCCCTTGGGTGTGTACATTACAAGGATTTTATCAAACTTTGAAGAAATCTGTGTGTTTGTCTGTGTCCATGTGAGAAAGTGAATATAATGGGAGTGGTTTCGTAATTATCAATTAGCTGCTGCACCCACATGGCACTAATGAGACAAGCTGTGGGGGCTGCATCCCTTTAGACAAGATTTCCTATTGGGAGCATCTCACCAAAAATGCCTTGTGCCATGACTTGTACTTTAAGCCTCATACACACTATTAGATTGTCTGCAGATTTTTGACTTCAGATTTACCAAAACCATATAATATGAGGTCAAACTTTAAGGCCGCGTACACACGATCGAACATGTCCAATAAAACTGGTCTGCAGACCGGTTTCATCGGACCAGTTCGATGGTGTGTACGGCCTATCGGACTGCTGTCCGTCGGACAAAAGTTTTAAAACATGCTTTAAAACCTGTCCGATGGAAACCTGTCCGTCGGACAGGTTCGATTGTTAGTACACAAAAGCATCGGACCAAAAACCTGCGCATGCTCAGAATGAAGTCGACTTGCTTGGAAGCATTGAACTTCGTTTTTTCATCACGTCGTTGTGTTCTACGTCACCGCGTTCTGGTCTGATCGGATTTTGGTCCGATGGTGTGTACGCACATCAGACCATCAGACAAGTTCAGAGATGTCTGATGAAAACGGTCCGTCGGACCAGTCTCATCAGACATGTCTGATCGTGTGTACAGGGCCTAAGAGTTTCAATTTGTATGCAATCAGGCAGGCCCTTGCTCTATATAATTTTGGTAAACCTGAAGACAAAAATCTGCAAAAAATCTAATAGTGTGTATGGGGCCTTAGTGTAGATTTCTGGGAAAATCAGTGTGCCAATCACACAAGCAGTAAATAATGTTTCTGGGGGGTGTATACACTTTCTCTGTACAGAAGACCTCCAGGTAGCCATATTGCATTGCATTTACAGAAAATGACAGAGCTGCAGATTAAAAAGGAAAGGTACTTTTTAATAACATACAATTATAATATGACACTATATTATTTTTTCTTTATTTGCTATTATTTTCCCCACAAAAGTGGAGCTACCCTTTAACTGATTGTAATGTAATCTGACTGCTGCACATTTTGGAAAGTGGAAAAATAACAGATTCAACGTCAGCACCACCAACAGGTAATACAACAATATTACAACAGGACTGGCTGTGATAATTCTACTGGCCATACTACTACTAATCATATCATGTCATTTATATGTTTTTTTTTTATTTTATGTTTTTCTGCTAGTTACACATTTAACAAGGGGTGTCAAAATTTTTGACCTTCCTGGGCCACATTGAAAGAAGAGGAATTGTGTTGGGCCGCACGCATGTGTACACACGATCGTTTTTTCCAATGGGCTTTTTTCATCTGAAAAAAATTATTGTGTGTGGGCCCCATCTGACTTTTTTCCATCGGTGTAAAAAAATAGAACACGTTTTCAATTTTTCTGATGGAAAACAACCAATAAGAAATTCCGATCGTCTGTGTGGAATTCCATTGGAGAAAAATCCACGCATGCTCAGAATCAAGTCGACGCATGCTCGGAAGAATTGAACTTAATTTTTCTCAGCTCGTCATAGTGTTGTACGCCACCGCGTTTTGGACAGTCGGATTTTAGTTTAATAGTGTGTATGCAAGACTGATGAAAGTCAGCTTTATCGGAATTCCGATGAAAAATGTCATCGGATTTTATTCCACCAGAAATCCGATCGTGTATAACGGCATTAGGGCTCCTTACACACTTCGTAATTTCGTGGGCAGAATCGACACGTGGTAAAAAGCACCACGCGTGTTTGGGTGCCTTTCCTTCTTAATGGCACCTCAATCACAGTGCAATTTTGTCATGATGGCTGTGCGCCAATTTCGGAAAAATGCATTACATGAAGCTGTCTTAAAAAATAAGCTTTTTTTTGAGTGACAAGCTTTGCGCCATGTGTTTTGCCACGACTGCCACGTGATTCTGTGACACGACAATTGCAAGGTGAGAAAACACGAGGGTTTGCAACCCCTTTAACACTGGCTATCACCCATTCAGTCTATTATGAATGCTGCTGCTAGACTTATACACCTTACTATTCATGACTGTTGCCCCTCACTGCCAGTCCCTTCACTGGCTTCCACTTTACCAACATATAAAATTCAAAATAATAACCTCAACATACAAAGCCGTCCCCACCTACATCACCAAATCTCATGTGGCGATATCACCCAAATCATCCTCTCCACTCTTTCCAAGACATTTTGCTCTATAGCTCCCTTGTTACATCCTCCTGTTATCACCTCCAGGACTTTTCCAGAACCCCTACCATCCTCTGGAACTCCCTACCCCACTATGTCCTGTCCGTTCTACCCTGTCCACCTTTAGGCGATCCTTGAAAATTCATTTATTCAGGGAAGCCTACCCCACCGCCATTTAAAAACTGTAATTGAATCATCTCCATCAGATCCTCCCCTGCAGCTATTAGCTTTTGTACGACCTCTCCCTCCCTGTAGCTTGTAAGCTTTATGAACAGGGACCTCCCATTTCATCTGTATTGAACTGCGTTGTAATGGTACTGTCCCTTTTATATTGTAAAGCGCTGGACAAACTGTTGGCGTAATATAAATCTTTTATAATAATAATAATAATATTTAGTGAGTTGTGATCTTCTGAGTACTGCTTCAGCAGCTTTTCCTCTGTCCACTAAGAACAAGGTTTGGCTTGCTTAACACTGACACCATTCAGTGAATGTCTTGTATTTTTCTTTGATTGACCAAGGTGGAGAGAAAGGGTGGATGATGTCTCGGTTTCCACCTCATCCAATCATAAACTGCCTTGTATTCACTAAGGCATGAATAGTGAATAGTGGCAGTTCTCAATGAGAGACCCTTTGTGGTTGAATTACTAAGACTGGATAGTGCAAAAGCCTGGCACAGCTCTGTAGAGAAACCAATCAGCTTCCAGTTTTTTTGTCAAAGCTTTATTGAACAAACTGAAGTTAGAAGCTGATTGGCTACCATAGCTTCACCATATTTTGCTCTCTCCAGTTTTAGTAAATCAATCACTTTGTGTTCAGTGTGTAGAGGAGAAGCTGCTGGAAAAGCACCCAGAATAAAGCATGACTTGTATGTAGCATGGACCACTGCAGTGATTTTCAGCATCCCCAGCAGCCCACTAGATATCAGACAAGGATACGTACATCCAAATTAGAACAATGTAAATTTGAAAAAAAACAAGTTCTGGAGTTCTGCACTAAAAAAAAAAAAAGCACACCGAAACATAAAATAATTACAACTTAAACACCTTGAATAAATTAGACCAAGGCAATCAAAGCAAACCGTTGAGGACCAACTAACATGTTAATGGTTACATTGGGGACATTTTACTATCATAAAAGTTTGAAAATAATTAAATTGATCTTCTTAGCTACATGATCGAATTTCAAAATAAGTTTCTTTTCAAAATCAGAAAGTTTTTTTTTTTTGTGATCTGATGATGCCACCATTGATTTTTGAAATCCGGCCGACCAAACCTTAATGTTGCTGGGAAAATTTGTTTCTCTCCGGGAATATTCTTTTCTGTCTGGGAATATTCTTTTCTTGCACATGCACATTTTATTTTCTATTACATTTCTCATACGATTCTCCCATCATTCATCAGAAAATCGTTAGTTTTTCAAAAAATTTCCAACATGTCGGATTCCTCAAATTTGTTTGCCGCGCGAAAATCAGCTGTTGCTGCAGCCCACTAACAGTGCGAAAGTCGTACGTAAATTCTTTGATACGATTTTCGAAAGAAAATTCTTTCGAAATTCAAACCGTGTATGGCCGCCTTAAGTCAGCTGAGGTAAACCAGGGAGAAAATAAAAGTAGAACAATGGCTTGAGATGGGGATGAAGGAGAAAAAAAATTGGGACTATCAGATGGCATATAGGGTTGACAGAAAGAAAATGAGAGCTAAGCAGCTTTTAACATATGAGGACTTTATGGGCCAGATTTTTAAAAGAGATACAACGGTGTATCGCAGGAAACACCGTCATATCTCTGTTTTTTTGCCCGGGTATCTAGAATCACTTACGCATAGATACAGTGTAGATCCGACAGGTGTAAGACACTTACACCGTCGGATCTTAGATGTATTTCCTTCGCTGGCCGCTAGGTGGCCTTTACGTTGTTTTCCCTTTTGCCTATGCAAATGAGCCTAATACGCCGATTCCTAAACGTTTTTACGCCGCCTCGTCGTCGTTTACGTAGTTTCCGTAAGCGTAAACCTACCCCTGCTATATGAGGGGTAGGCTTACGAAGTTCCGTCGTATGCCATGTTAACCTCCCTGGCGGTATGATTCTGTCTGGAATTACGTACCAAAAGCGGTACAATTTTTTGCATGGAAATTTGGCGTTTTATACTGTAGGCCTGCAATTCTTAGGAATAACTTGCTTAAATCTGTCCAAACAAGACATCCCGGGTATGATAAAGTTTGAAAAACAAAATCATAATTTTGCCCAGAGGCGATTTGGTTCGCATGTGCCGCGCTATATAAGTTTTTCATTCATTCATTCATTCATATAATAAATAACTATAAATAATTATAACAAATTATAATGTAATTATAATAATAAATATTCAATAATGTAATCAACTCAAAAACACTGAAATTTGCTCAGTTGCAGAATTATCGCTGTCATTATTATTATTTTTTTATGATGAATTTCCCCACAAATCGCTATCGCTCAATTCTGCAAGTGATTATAATTTATTATTGCTGTTTTCTAGCTGATCTAAAACCATTTTTGACATAAAGGGACACTTTTGGTTGCTATGGGCAATCTACAGTTTGCAGGGAGAAAGAACACTTTTTATTATGTAAAAGAACATGCAGGGCACTGGACAGACCACTAGGGACAAGGGGGGTGTGTCTTTTTTACATACAGTACTGTAATCTATAAGATTACAGTATACTGTATGTAATGTGTTTGTTTACGTTTTTGAATTTGGCGCCGTTCTCCGCTCCCGTGCGTCGTAATGTCGCAGGGAACGGAGATCGACGGCACACGGGGACACTGTGTGAATCGAGCGAGCACCCGCTCGCTCACACAGCGTGGATGCATCGCTGGATCCAGGAACAAGGTAAGCCAGCGCGCGCTGCAGGCTCTGCATAGCTACCCCGAGCGTGACTCGGGGATACCGTTCTTAGCACAAAAAAAACACCCCGAGTCACGCTCGGAGATACCGCCAGGCAGGTTAAGTATGGCGTCGGCGTCGTCTTTTTCCGTCGTTTACGCCGTTTTACTAAGTCGTTCGCGAATAGGGAATTGCGTAAGTGACGATCGGTTTCAACGACGTTTTCCGACGTGAGCTGGAGCATGCGCACTGGGCTTTTTCCCCAGCCAGCGCATGCGTAGTTCGATCGACACAGGGGCGCGCTTAATTTAAATACAAGCCGCCCCCTTTAATTTATACAGTGATACGCCGGGCCATTTAAACTACGCCGCCGCAACTTACGGAGCAAGTGCTTTGAGAATACGGCTCTTGCTCCAGTAAGTTGCGGCGGCGTAGTGTAAATAGCTTACGCGACGCCGCCGCAGAAGGTACGTCAATCTGGCCCTATTTGTTTTTCTTTACTCCTCAGCTGTCTATCTTTCCTGCTTAGTTGTGTCTCGTTTTAGATGTATATAACCAGGGCTTTTTTTCAGGGGGAACTTGGGGGAACTCAGTTCCACCACCTCTGGCTCAGACCCTTTGGTGCCTGCTCACCACAATCACTTATAAACACAGAAGTCTGGTTTCTGTGTTTGCAAGTGACAGCTCTACACTCTGTGTGTAACCCCCCTGAACTCTACGCTCTGTATGTAATGCAATCCTAGTATTTAATGCCCCTTTAAGACCCTTCTACTGTTTGTGAAATCTGAACGGGTCGTGGTTGAGTTCCTGCACCTATTTTCTGAGAAAAAAAGCTTTGTATATAACTGTCTGTGTAGGTTTTCATTTATGCAGGTCATGATATACAGTAGTTAGTATTAGTTAGTCCCACCTAACTGGACTTGATCTCTAATGTTGAAAACGTTTCACGGCTTATCCAAACCACGTCTTCAGTTCTAAGTGCCAGGATCATATGCCAACATTTCTAACCATGGGTAACAAAAAACTTCCCACCTTGACTCCCATCCCGTTCTTGGACGAAGAACATCCGCCTATAGTGTTTGGATTAATCTGACTGAATTACCTGTAAGCTGCTAAATATCTTCAACATTACAGAACCAGTTCAGGTAAATATGAGTCACTACTACTATCGATGTAAATAAAAATGTATTATCTGACTTTTTAAAAGTATTTTAATGCACTAAAACTTTTAATCCAAACTCCAATTGCAGTTGTTATTCTAAAAAGCCAGTATAAAAGAAAAAAGTGGAGGTGAAAAAGCACTTAGTCAGTTTAAGCAATTGTTACAGTGTAGCCTTTCTCAACCAGAGCTACGTGGAGCCCTAGTGTTTCTTTAGAGGTTTTTAAAGCCTTATTATAGGCTTACCTGTAGGTAAAAATCCCAAAGCAGGCTTTACTAGAAATAAGCAAATAAGTGTCTGGCTCTTAGATGAATAACCACTGACAAGAATGATCTTTTTTAACTATCTGTAAGGTGGGGAATTTTTCCAATGGCCATAAATGTATGAAGAATTCTTCCCTAATGTATAGGCAGGTGAAGACCAATATATTCTCCACTGCAGGTGGCACTCAACCACAGTGGCATTGCAGAGGGAGAGAAAGTCGAGAGGAACATGGTTCCTCTATGGTTTCCTGGGTCACTGGAACAACGATCCGGTTGGATGCTGACAGCCCATGTGACTCTGGCATCATCTTAAAGGAACACTAAAGGTTACTTTTTTATTAGATCAATTGATTGCTGTAAGCTAGAGCATTTAAATATCACTTACCTCGTTTTTCCTTTTGACCTCCAAAATACAGTAATCCAGGTTTAAAAATGCGATTTCCTGTCTCTCCTCTTCTTGTTTTACACCAGCATCTGCATGGTGGAAAGCAGAATGTGCTCACCCCCTCCCTATGACTACAGCCCTGCGTGAAGATGCTCTCTTATCCCTCACAGGCATGGAGGCTAAGTCTAAGGGAACTGTAGTTCCCATCAGGCCGTGATGTAGCAAGAATGAATGCGCACCGCAAACCAGGAAGTCAGTGAGAATAATGATTCAGGAGTAACGGAGGTGAATAAAACAGCTTGATTTCAACAGGTATCAAACTATTTATAATGCAAAACATTATTTTTACTTTATCAGCTACTGTCAGACTTTAATTTAAGAGGAACATATGTTTGTCTTTACAACCCCTTTAGGTAAGGCAGACTTTTTTTAAGACCCTGGCTCCTGAGATTTCCACACATTCTTGCGAGTGGACAGGTTAGGGGCAGGTCTCTGTCAGGCAAAGTGGCTAGTGGTAGGGAAAGGTTCCTTATGAGTAGGGACAGGCTAGAGCTATGCCTTCCTTCTTGGAATCTTTCTGCTTGGGTGCAGACTGGGCCAGGCCACATTCCGCCCTCTGGGACAAACATTGTCGGCATGCTCAAGAACCGCTCAATTTTACTTTGGCCATACATACTGTGAGTGCTCCCAGTTGGATACCTTTCCACTGGGCTGTTTGTTTCATTGAACTTTCTTCTTAATACAAGTTCCGTTTATTGCAACTGTGTCTTCACTGCTGGCGCACCATGCTGCGCTTATCTTCAAATGCACTGTGAGCTGTAGATATTGTAATTATTAGTAGGTGTTGCCTGAGACCGTAACCTTATTTCAAGGGTTCCATCATGTTGATAAGGTTGAAAAAAGCTGTTATCATTAAAACATTTTCTCCCTTCTACTGTTCCAATGATAACTCAAAATAATGGGTTTTCACTAAGTTCCAGTCTTGGTGACAATGGTCACTAGGACAAATACAAAGGGTGAATCCCCACACTGAGCACACAGACATCAATAAAAACCTAACAGGAGTTCTATCTTTTTCTGCTTCATACAAACTAATAAAATGGTTGGGCTTTGAATTCGCATTATTTCTATATAGTCTGTATAACTGGGGGCATGGCAGGATGGTGTCCTTTGCATACATACTATGCTATAATGTGTCAATTTTTATTATATCAGGAGGTTAGGAAGTACGTTTTTAGAAAGCATTATACAGTATATGAATAGATTTGAATGGGGGACTTTAAATGGATCATGCGTTTCTCTAAAAGCTCTTTCACACTGCAGCTGTAAAGGGGTGATTGGTGGGTGTTTCTAACGGTGCTAAGCCATCCCTACTTACCTCTATACAAACAACGAGTCAATAATGTATGCTCTAGGACAAACAGGGGACTTCAGTTTTTTTTTTTAAAGCAGCAGTTTAAACACTATAAACAGCAGTTGAGTAGTGGCTGCCTATTGTTTTCTATTGCTTCTCCAAGAAGATCTGCCCAACTAGAAGAAAAATTTGATCATTGGTGTAATGCTGTCTGACAAATTAACTGCAGCAGTAACTACTACAGAGATTTCCAGCTTCTAAGGCAGCGTTTTTCAACCTTTTTGCCTTCCAAGAACTCTTAGCAAAACGTTTGAGATCTTGGGGGAACTCCTGAAACCATTTTCAGATCTACAGCTCACTAAAAACATTGTTGTAATCAGTGAGCTGTTGCTATAAGAGTAATTATTTTTAGAAATAGCATTAAATAATAGAATATTAAAACTTACTTCCCTAATGTGAAACTTGGGATGGCTTTTTTCTGCACAGATGCTAAATTCTGGTCAAACCAGGCCAGGGCACAGGGGAATCACCAGGGTCCAGGGGGGACACCAGGTCAGGAGACAGGGTAGTCACCAGGTCAGGACACAGGGTAGTCACCAGGTCAGGATACAGTGAAGTCACCAGGTCAGGATACAGTAAGGTCACCAGGTCAGGGCACAGGGGAGTCATCAGGTCAGGACACAGCGGGTGTCACCAGGTCATGGCACAGTGGAGTTACTAGGTCAGAACTCATGGGAGTCACCAGGTCAGGGCACAGGAAAGTCACGAGGTCAGGACACAGGGGGGTCACCAGGTCAAGGCACAGAGGGGTCACCAGGTAAGGGCACAGGGGGTGTCACCAGGTTGGGGCACAGGTGGGTCACTGGGTCAGGGCACAGGGGGGTCACCAGGTCAGGGCACAGGGGGTGTCACCAGGTCGGGGGACAGGTGGGTCACTGGGTCAGGGCACAGGGGGGTCACCAGGTCAGGGCACAGGGGAGTCACCAGGTTGGGGCACAGGTGGGTCACTGGGTCAGGGCACAGGGGTGTCACCAGGTCATGGCACAGTGGAGTTACTAGGTCAGAACACATGGGAGTCACCAGGTAAGGGCATAGGAAAGTCACCAGGTCAGGACACAGGGGGGTCACCAGGTCAAGGCACAGAGGGGTCACCAGGTAAGGGCACAGGGGGTGTCACCAGGTCAGGGCACAGGGGAATCACCAGGTTGTGACACAGGTGGGTCACTGGGTCAGGGCACAGGGGGGTCACCAGGTCAGGGCACAGGGGGTGTCACCAGGTCAGGGCACAGGGGAGTCACTAGGTCGGGGCACAGGTGGGTCACTGGGTCAGGGCACAGGGGGGTCACCAGGTCAGGGCACAGGGGAGTCACCAGGTTGGGGCACAGGTGGGTCACTGGGTCAGGGCACAGGGGGGTCACCAGGTCAGGGCACAGGGGAGTCACCAGGTCATGGCACAGGTGGATCACTGGATTAGGGCACAGGGGGGTCACCATGTCAGGGCACAGGAGGTTTGTAGTACTGTTTATTTCCCTCCATATGCAGAGCTGCACAGGGAAGCTGCTGGTATACGTCTGTTTTGGCACGTAGAGTGGATATAGACTACAAAATGGTAAATTGCGAGGGAACCACTAGGGACGTCTCGAAGAACCCTGGCTGAGAAACACTGTTTTAGGGAAATACCACAAACACGCTATACAGTATATGCATAGTTTCATTGGACCAAGCTGGGCCAATGTAACTATGTAAAAAATCTGTACCTTGAATTCTTCTTTATGTTCAAAGTCTCATGCCGCGTACACACGACCGTTTTTCGGGATGTGACATTTTTAATGGTCTAGAAAAAACTATGTTTTTTTCTAAATCCGATTGTTGGTAAACCGGCTTTGCCTACCCACGATCATGAAAAAAATGCTCTAGCAAAGGGCGGTGACATACAACAGCTACGACGGCACTATAAAGCGGATGGCGCCATCCTTGGGACTGTTTTTGATGATTTAGTGTTAGTAAAAGATAATTTGCGCTTTTCAGTCTGTTACAGCGTGATGAATGTGCTATCTCCATTACGAGCGCTAGTTTTACCAGAACAAGTGCTCCCATCTCATAACTTGCTTCCGAGCATGCGCGTTTTTTTTTCACGTCGTTAAAGCCAACACAAGACCATTTTTAACAACGTTAAAAACGACGTGAAAAATTAGAGCATGTTCTAAATTTTTAATGCCCATCTTTTACGTCGTGAAAAATGCTCTGGAGCCCACACATGGTTGTTTTTAATGACATTAAAAAACTTAATTTTTTACAACCCAAAAAACAGTCGTGTGTACGCGGCATCAGACTTTGGACTCTTCATAAAATAAATATAGCAGCAGAATGTGAATTTCAGGATTGTAGGCAACTTCTGCTCATAAGTAAGGCCCCGTACACACGACCGGTTTCCTCGACAGAATCCATCGAAAAACTTGGTGGCAGAGCTTTTTTGCCAAGGAAACCGGTCGTGTGTACGTTTCTTATCGAGGAAACTGTCGAGGAACTCGACGAGCAAAAAAGGGAGCAAGTTCTCTTTTTCCTCGACGGGAGTCCAAATTGGCTCGTCGTGTTCCTCGTCGGGCTGCTTTTCGACAAGAAACACGTTGGTGTGTATGCTTAGAAACCCGCACACCTTCGGTAAAAGTAGCATTTGTAATGGAAATAGCACATTTGTCACGCTGTAACAGACTGAAAAGTGAAAATGTCTCTTACCAAACTTTAACCTAACACGCAGTAACATGAGATTAGCAAAAGCAGCCCCAAGGGTTGTGCCAGTGGAATCGAACTTCCCCTGCCGTTGTATGTGTTGAAGTCACCGTGTTTGAGAACAAGGAGATTTGGTCTTTAACGTCTGTACGCAAAGCAAGCTTGTCGAGTTCCTCGACAAGCCTAACAAGGAACTCGACGAGGAAAACTATGTGTTTTGCCCCCGACGAGTTCCTCGGTCGTGTGTACGAGGTCTAAGACTATATGCACAATTTCCACGTCCGATTGGGGTGTACCTTTAAGCTTGATGTACAATATACCAAGCTTGCCAACACATCCAGGCTGTCTCTAGTGTGAAACATATTGGTAACACTTCAGAAATATGTGCTAACAATGTACAACTAGGTTCATTTAAATTGTGAAAAATTGATTAAAAACTTGCACCGACACATTTAACTAATATGATTACTTAGATCGCATATCCCCAGGGTGTGTGTACTATACCTTATCTGAATCACAACAAAAGCTTAAAACAAGCTGCATGTGGAATTAGACCATCCATCATCACATGAGCAGTAATAATAGACTGTCATGTAAATAGTACTTACTTCACTAAAGTTATTAAATCATCATTATATTTGTGTCTGTTTTATGCATTTTAGTAAAATTAGTTTTTGTTTTTGTCATGTTTCCAGAAAGGCCTCTTTACCAGCAAAATGTTAAAGGTTACCTCTGGGCAAAACACTTACATTGAAACATACAGTATTTACCTGCCATTGAACATGTAAGGATTTGTAATTTTGCTTATTCGGTTTAGCCTTAACCCATACTCTACTAAAGACTAGAAAAGGAACCTCCTTTTATATATAAAAGAGAACTATGACCAAAGCTTTTTTAGCCATACGTCTTTTCTAGGCTACAGGAGTGCACTTACTTTTGCTCTCCTGTGAGTCAGTTAAAGCCCACTCCACTGTCAGCTGCCATCACAGAGCCACTCCAGGCTTTTGAAGGATCCCATCCATATTGTCAGGATCCACCCAGCTCCCTGGTTGACAGCTGGCTACGGCTCTCGGCATGTAACGGGGAGCTGAAGGCAGCTGTACTCGCCCTCTTCCCTGTCTGGCGCTATAAGCAGGCCAAGAAATGAGCGATCACCGGTCATATGATCATTCATTTTTTGGGCTTAGAGGCAGGGAAACCAGAAGCAGTGCTGGAAGCAAATCAGATGTGCTGCATGTACATTTCCTAACAATAAACATGCTCACAGAAGAGAGTGAGCAAACAGATAAACATCAGTCTGCTTGTGGGTGGGCCCCACCTTCTCCAGCATGTGTTGGGTTAACTCTCCCCTCGTGTATGTGCTCATCAATGACCGGGACCAGGCAGGGCCACAGTCATGTGAAAATCAACATGGCTTAGAGATGAGCCATACACTGTGTGCAGCTGTGTACAGAGTTCGATGAGCATTTAAGAGGGACACTGCTGAGCCTACGTCCTCGCCACCAGCCCAGCATATCTCTACCACTCCCAGTAACAGAATGGGGACCCGCTGTGCACTAGCGTGGACCTCATGTGTGCACATAATTAACTCATTCACTCTCCCTTACCATGTGACTGGATAAATGATGTCTACGTATTGTGGGTTCAGTCTTGATTACTTTTGGGGAACTGACCGATAGGCAGTACACACACCCCCATTGCAACTGGACGACCTGTCACCCGGGCTAGGTACTGCTTCTTGCTGGCTGATATTAATTACCCCCAATTCTTGGTTACATTTATTTTCTAACTCTCCTACCAAGTCAACTCATTGTGTTGACTTTCCATTTGTACCCAGTGTGTGTGCTTTACAGGCCCTGTTCTTCTGATATTCCACATGCAACTCCTTTGAGTAACTTCAGACCAGGCTTAAGAACGGTTAACAAAACTTTACTTGTAGACTGCAATGGTACAGTTCACAAGCATTTCAGCTCCAAACTAACTAGTTATACACTCCCCAGGCATAACTTTACAGGTGGAAGTCAGAGTCCTTCATAGATAGATTCCCTTGGGGTTGTGTAGATCGAAGGTCACGCCAAGTTACATCCTCGACTGGCCTAGACCCACTTCCCCTTCTCACGTGGGCCTGCTTTCTCATTGAACTGGCCTTCCCCCTGATTTATATCCTGGACAGGGTGGAGGGAAAAACCCAAAAAGCCCAGGAAACCAGCAGACCCAAGTTAACCCTCTTTATACTAAACAATGGCTAATGATCAACAAAATAACATACAGTACCTTGAAAAGGTATTTATACCCCTTGACATTTTCCATATTTTGTCATGTTACAACCAAAAATGTAAATATATTTTATCAGGATTTGATGTCATAGGCATAGACCAACAAAAAGTGGCACATAATTATGAAGTGGAAGGAAAATGATAAATGGATTTCAAATTGTTTTACAAATAAATATGCGAAAAACGTGTCGTGCATTTGTATGGCGCCCCCCTGAGTCAATACTGTGTAGAACACCCTTTCGCTGCAATTCCAGCTGCAAGTCTTTTTGGGTATGTCTCTAGTTTTGTCTCTAATTTTAGTTAGGGGTATCAGAATAAAGGGGGCTGAATACAAATGCACACCACACTTTTCACATATACATATTTAAAACATTTTGAAAACCATTTATCATTTTTTTTTCACTTTATAATTATGTGCCACTTTGTGTTGGTCTATTACATAAAATCCCAATAAAATACATTTACGTTTTTCGTTGCAACATGACAAAATGTGGAAAAAAAGCATCTCCCTCCACAGATTTTCAGATGTAGGAATAAAACATAAAAAACAGGACTTACCTCCAGAAAGTATAAAATTTCCACTATCCAGATCCAGTAGTGTGCTATCTTTCTCTTTGTATCGCTGTTCATCCCACCAGCAAGATGGCGATCCGGCGTATGTTTCACTGCCCAGACCTCATTAACCAGACATGATGTCAGACATATCATGGCCCTGCTTCAATGCGTTTCACTGCCCACAGCATCTCTAGGAAGTGGGGGCCATGGCCATTCTGAGGCAATTTTGTTTTTCTGCCCTCAGGGTCTAATAACATATAGCCAATCACAGCCCTTAAAATGAAAACCCACAGCATACACTGCTGGAGCCTGTCTGTCATGCAATACATTGGTAAACCCATCCACTCCCCATTAGGTATGCATATGATACAAATGTGATCAAATATGAATTACAGTTCATCCTATATATAATATAAAAACTATATATAAAAAAACGTTAATATATCTTATAACAAAAAATATTTTAATGAATATTAAAAATGACATAAATTAAATTTAAAATATGCACCATCACCATCTAGTGGCGGATTTTCCTAAACGCACCCCCCAATAATATACATCTGGCATACAGCGCCATATTGTGGTTTTTGATAATAACTACACTCCTATGTATCTTCTTCCAACAGATTATTTAGCTATATTTTTTGTATATATTAAATATGGTTAATTAAAAATGTGCAATAAAATAATATATATCTAGTTCAATATTTGGGCTAGGGTCCCGATGAAAAAATTCACCTGGTTTTGTTCCAAGAAATTTCCTGTGTTAGGTTGGATCCCATCCAGTGCCCTTCTATTCTGTCTATCCCATAAAATGTTAATCCCCTGGGATTTTTCTGGTGTGCTATTGTGAATTGATTGGAGACACTATGCCGTCTAACCCCCTTCTTTATATTATTTATCTGTTTTCCAAAAAAAAATTCTTATCCAGAAAAGTGACAATCCTTTTGGGCGGATCAGGTATATTGTTTACCACCTTTAATCTTAGGTTTGGGGCCTTTCTATAGATTAATTGTGGTCTGGTCTCCTAGGTAGAGCATTCTCCAATGTGGGATCTCTTCCCAATATTATATTATATACGGTAATCTTTTCCAGCTCTTTGAACTGTTGGTTAAAATCAATGATAAAAGCCCATTCTTGATTTTTTCCCTACTTCTGTCTACCTGTTAGGTGTCTCTATCCATACCTTCAACTTGTTGCTGGACATCCTTTAGTTTATACCTCTGGCTTCCTTTGTTTATCAATCTTCGGATAAGGATATTTGACTTCTAAATAGTTTGAGATTCTTTCTATCCCAATGAATTGTCCCTTGCGTATCACATTTTTCCATTTAGGAGCACAGCCTCCTGCCTGCATGCCTCCTCCTAGAATAACTAATCATATAACATGATATTTTAAAACATGCATTTTATTATATGTCATTTAAAATGTGTCTATTAGAGGAAATAGCAAAAAAGCAAAAAATACTTAGCATAACTCTTGTTAAATACACACACTCCCCACTCTCTAAAAATATGGTAAATCCTCCAAGGACAGGTGTAGTAAGCAATCATGGAAGGACCATGCAGAGCAATGAATGACATATAGAAGAATAGACACAAACCGAGGTGTTTCGCCTTGTTGTCTTCTTCAGGAGTTTGGAGGGGAATGAATACAGTAGAGTTGATTATGTAGATAAGAGACTGGCTTTCGTAAACCCCCTGAGGGCATTAGACATTTCTGCCAAAGCAATTGAATGTGGACGGAGTGCATATTTATGTTGGGCGGACACACAGGTCAAATAGAGGAGCCTCACCCCTAAACCGCTGGATTTACTGCCAATCATCCACAAACCCAACTGATGGCCAACTGCCTGCACTCACTTTCAGACTTGCCACCACACCACAAGTGTTATCCACATGTCTTCATCTTACAAGAACTGGAGTCACCCACCTGAACCCTTAGAATAGACAGCCAGTTGCCTGTGCCCGAACCCCAAACTACTAAGCCACCTGCATGCACTCCACCCAGAAAACTTTGCATGCATGTATGGGAAGATCTGTGCTGTTATATTCAATGACATTGATCTCATCTTAGAAGTACATGTAAACTGTATGCACATTTTTATGAAATCATTTTTATTTAATGATTTTTGAAACAAAGGAAAAAAGTAGAAAAAACATACAGAAAATGTTGTAGTAGACAATTTTAATTAAATACACAAAAAGTGCACTAAAAAGACATGGAAAAGTATGGAAAATGCACTTAAAATGTAAAAAAAAAAGCATGCCTACTTTAGGAACTATCTTGAACTGGGGAAAAAAAAAATATGCAAACTGCAAAAATGGATGCATTTTCAGTGTGTGTTTTATAGATGCCCATTTTAGATCTTATTAAGTGTATTAAATATAAACTGGCTACTACCCCACATCAACCAATCACATTCAAAATACAGAAGAAATGACAGAAGGAGAAAGTGTGGTTCTGACTGTTGACTGTGAAAGATACAGACAGTTCCGATTAAATAGGTTTTCTAGTTTCTGCAAGAAGAAGAATACCCTTTATTTCCCCAATAAGGACAGCCCAGGTTTTCATAGTATGAACCCCAAATGTTGTTGGACTCAAGAAAGAAAGGATCCAAAATTCCTGTAGTATACTGTATAGAGCTGCTCAGATATTTCCTTGCATGGAAATTCAATGGCTTTCTGAATAGGAGCTGTGTCATGCTGACAGAGCGTCTCTGTACGCTGCAAAGGACACAGAGCTGCTTTTTTTCCCCTCCCAATCTGAGAACAGCTGATTGGTGCAGATTGAAGTGCAGAGACCCCCACTGGTGAATTGCAGAAAGTTCTACATTTCTGGAAAGTGCTAAATCTCTTTAAAGAGATGCAAGGGTGCAGCCTAATATTATTACTAATGTCTTAAATGGGCAGATTGGGGGCTGTTTTGGGAATCGGGGTAAGAGTTTAAAGATAACCTGTTCTTTGCCCTTTCAAGGAAAAGCAATAGGTTTACTTTTAAGCCCAACTTCATTCAAATTAAAATATCCACCCTTGCAGTACCCATCCACCCCCTTCCTGCACTACTAAGGTTAATGCTTGTTATGTCAAGGGGATTGCAGTAGAGGCTCTATCACTTACAGCCGGGGTAGGCAAACTCGGCCCTCCAGCTGTGGTGAAACAACAAACCCCATCATTCCTCTGTCTCTAGGAGTCATGACTGTGATTGTCAGGGTCTTGCAATGTCTTATTGGATTCATAGTTTCAAAACAGCTGGAGAGCCAAGGTTGCCTACCCCTAAGGGCCCTTTCACACTGGTGCGTTTTTGCGTTAAAAATAGCGCTATTAAAACACTCATAAAACGCTCCCCATGCCCCTCTCCATTGAAATTAATTAAAACGCGGTAAAAACGCTGTAAAAACTTGGTAAAATCGCTGTGTTTTGCCGCGATTTTAATCGCGGAAAAAACACCGAGATTTTGCCGCGATTTTACCACGTTTTACCGCGTTTTTACCGCGTTTTTTATTCATTTCAATGGAGGGGGGCATGGGGGGCGTTTTAATGGCGCTATTTTTACCGCGAAAACGTGCCAAAAATGTGGGAAAAACGCACCAGTGTGAAAGGGCCCTAACTCACAGGTACCTTTCTCTACACTCCAGCTGGCCCCAGCGCCCTCATCCACCACCATTGAGCCTTGTATTGTATTGTTTTTAGAAATAATATTTATAGATTTTTTTAGTTTTTTTTAAAGGAATTCAAAATTATTAGAACTAAATATATAATAAATACATTAGGTATACTGAAAGGCCCCTGTTTGTCTAAGTCTCCACAAACAATTGCAGCAGTTTTGAAAATGTGAATAGGCCTAGCCTATTATCTGACCTTCTACATGAATTGTTGGGACTAGGTATCAGCTGTGCATTTGTTTGAGATGTACCATGGGTCCTTATGACCCCCCCCCCCCATAGCAGGGTCACAGTCACTCACATTTGTTTGAATGGCACAATCAATCACTGAAGTCACAGCAATTTTCAGTTTCATGTAATCAAAGTGCCCCAGCAGCATAGCCCTAAGGAAACCTAAATGGTCAGTTATGACTTATGAAATAACAGAATGGAAAGGTTTAGCTTTTTGCTGTTTTTTTGTCTATAGAGTTTGAGAAACAGCCATCCTTCAATTTTCACCAAAGTATCAAAGCAGGTTATAATTATTAGTATTATACGGAATTATATAGCGCCAACAGGAGGAATTAGAGGGGCTGCTCATTAGAGCTTACAATGTATATTTTAATTGTTAAAGAATTGTGTATGGTACAATCCTCACATTCATTGTGTAGTTCCGTATGTGTGTGTTTAGTAATGCTTTGCTACATGCTTGCAGTGTGTTTTGGATGCATTATTTTGGAATTATTTATAATCTTTTTTAATTGAGTTGCATTTAGGCACATTGAATTTTCTTGCATATGCGTTAATTCTGTAATTAAAATGCATTCTGCCTCTGGTGTAAATGAGCCCTTTCCTGCCCAGGACGATTTTCAGCTTTCAGCGCTGTCACACATTGAATGACAATTGTGGGAAATCTTTAAACAGATAAAGCTTTCTTTTGATGGCATTTAATCACCACTGGGTTTTTTATTTTTTGATAAAAAAACAAAAAAATAGACTAATACATTTGGGATTTTTTTTTTCTTCTTTAAGTTATACAATTTTGTAAATAAGTAAATTTTCTCCTTCACTAATGGGTCTTGCATGCCCAGAAAGAGGGCTCTTAGGCCTCGTACACACGAGGCAATCTATTTGTTCTAATCGGTCGTACACACGAGCAAACCAAAATCCCCGCCAGCAGACGGCGCGCTGACGTGTCGGTGACGTGGCGGTGACGTTGACACCGCCACGTCACTGCACCAGGAAGTAAAACACTTCCGCGCATGCGCCGAATCCATTCGGCACCGGTGCGAGACGACATGTCTGCTGGTAAGTGTACTAACCAGCAGACATGTTGGGCGGACGGGTTCCCACCCGATAGATTTCAAAGCATGCTTTGAAATCTGTTGGGTGGCCAAATCCGTCGGCTCGCCCGTACACACGATCGAATCTGTCTGCTGGGACGGTCTAGCAGACCGTTTCCAGCAGACAGATTTGATCGTGTGTACGAGGCCTTAATGTGTCCCATGGGTTTGCCATAATTGTCATAGTAGATGTCCCCTGTGTGGATTGCCTATTCCCAGCTTTCCTTTTCTCATGAGTTGTCAGGAAAATCCGTTTTACACTGTGATCAGCTGTGATTGGACACAGCTGATCACATAGTAAGGAGCCACTGAGACTGGCTCTTTACCCTGATCTGAATCAGCTGTGTCTGAAAGACCCAGCGATCATAATTCCCTGCCGATGTGCACCGCAGGAGGACGTCAATAGAAGACATCTCAGAAGTGTGCGCATGTGCTGTCATTGGGACGTAAAATTATGGGAAATCTGAAAATGTAAAGCAGTCACCAGAATAAAAGGTAACTTTAAATCTTCCAAAGTAAACACCTGCTCTGATGAAAACATTTGAAGGGAGGAATTCCATCTCCTTTGTAAAGGTATTCTCTCACCTCCGGGACAGGAAGTATAAGGAAATGCCCCCAATGGTTCGCTGACAGAAAAAAAAAAAAAAAGATATAGGGGTCCTAACTTACCCCTACTTTATCCAGAATTTAAAAAGTCATAGAATTAGAGGGAGCGTATGAGCAAAAAAGATGATGCAGGATCTATAGTTCCTTTCTAGCCTGACCTGCTCTTTTACCAGCCAATTTTTAGATGTGGTGGTTGTATTCGTTTTCTTTTTTTAGGCTTCCTTTCCTTTAATTTCACCTGGTGGTCTGTCCAGTAAGGCCGCGTGCACACAATCGGTCCATTCGATGAGAATGGGCCGACGGACCGTTTTCATCGGGTCACCGCTGAAGTGGCCTGATGGTCTGATGTATATACACACCATCAGTTCAAAAACTGATCGTGTCAGAACGCGGTGACGTAGAACACAATGACATGCTGAAAAAAATGAAGTTCAATGCTTCCAAGCATGCGTTGACTTGATTCTGAGCATGCGCGGGTTTTTGAACTGATGCTTTTGCATACTAATGATCGGTTTGGACCGATGGTCAGGCGTCCATCAGTCCGATTTTAAAGCAAGTTTTCAAACTTTGGACCGAAGGACGACGGACCGATGGACCGTACACGCGGTCGGTTTGGACCGATGAAACTGAATTTCAGTCCATTTTCATCGGTTTAGACCGATCTTGTGTACGCGGCCTAATGCCCTGTACACATGATTGGAATTTCTGATGGGATAAAATCCGATGGAATTTTCCATCGGAATTCCGTTCAAGCCGTTTTGCATACACACTGTCAGACCAAATTCCAACCCTCCAAAACGCGGTGAGCCGAGAAAAATTAAGTTCAATGCTTCCGCATGTTTTTTTCTACGTCAGAGTTCCACACAGACAATCGTAATTTCCGATATGTTCTATTTCTAAACTCCGATGGAAAACAGTCCAATGGGACCCACACACGGTCGGAAAATTTGATGAAAAAATTCTGCCTGACTTTTTTCATCGGAAATTCTGATTGTGTGTACAAGGCATAAGTCTGTTGTTTTTCAAAAGAACAGACTCTCCTGCAAATGTATACGTTTACTCTGTTAAGTCAAACCATTTAGCAATGACAAGGGTGCTTAGAATGGCCAGCTTTTATTTTTTTATTATTGTTATAGGTTGGGCAAAAAAAAAGAAAAGAAAAAAAAGATTGATTTCAACAACATCTCTCTTTATAAAAATATTTTTATTTCTAAGCAGGTTTGAGATTTTTAATTAAAGTGGTTGTGATTCCTTAAAGACAATTTTTCCTTACAGATAAGTCTATAATAAGGCTTACCTTTAGGTACTGGAAATATCTCCTAAACCTGCATGGTTTAGGAGATATTTACCATATACGATTGCGCCAATGTACTCGGCACACGCGCACCTTAGAAAGGGAGTGTCGTTTTTATAGGGCCCAAGCCGTGACCGTCCCCTCCCATGATCGTGGACATCGCAGGCTTCATTTGCAGCTAAATGGCACATAATGGGCTAGTATGCGATGCATACTAGCCCAGTATGCTTTTACTTTGCAGGGGAATAAAGAGGAAGTAAAACCCATCAGTGTTTACTTTCTCTTTAAGGTTACATTCACACTAGTGATTTAAATGTTGTGAATTGTAGCAGCAGGAATCAGAGATTATTACTGCGGTTCTGAGCAGCTAGGTGTGGCTGCTGGCCTAGTTCATTATAAAGAGAGGTCATCAGCTAAGACTAAGCACTAGTGTTAGTCCGAAACGCATCAGCAGTTGGGTTTTATTTTACTTTGCTGTGCTGTGACTTGTAGTGCTGTCCTTTTTTCAATAAATGGTTACAATTTGTTCAGTGTGCGGCTGTCCAGAGACAATCTTTGTTCCTGCTTTGCTAAGTGCATTGCCTGCACTTGAGTTGTCTGCAACGGTGGAGGTTCATTTGGGTTCCCACCTTTCCCCTTGCTTACCTGTAGGTACATTGAATATCTCTTAGGCCCTGTACACACGATCAGACCGGTCTGATGAGACTTATCTGACGGACTGTTTTCATCAGAGAACTCTGAACTTGTCTGATGGTCTGATGTGTGTACACACCATCGGACCAAAATCCGATCAGACCAGAACGCGGTGACGTAGAACACAACGACGTGATGAAAAAATGAAGTTCAATGCTTCCAAGCATGCGTCGACTTGATTCTGAGCATGCGCGGGTTTTTGGTCCGATGCTTTTGTGTACTAACCATCGAACCTGTCCGACGGACAGGTGTCCATCAGACAGGTTTTAAATCATGTTTTAAAACTTTGGTCTAATGGAAAACGGTCTGATAGGCCGTACACACCATCGAACTGGTCCAATGAAACCGGTCTGCAGACCAGTTTCATCGGACATGTCCGATACGCAGCCTTAAATGTGCGCTGTTTAGGAGATAGTCATATCTGTAACTGATGTCACCGGCACATGCGCACTGACTTCTGAATGGATGGCATTCACACGTGTGTCATCAATTCAGAGCGCAGTTCCGCACCCATGACTTGAGCACAGGAGCAATGTCATTGTGGGTAGGTTTTTCAAATGGCTGGAGCCTGCAAGCCTGGTAGGAAGACCAGCCAAAGATGGAAGCCTTGTCAGCAATGACAGCACACCGCTGGGGGATCTGTTTCTTGCAGAGGGTATTTATTTTTTAATGATTTTACTACCACTTTAAGCAAAACCTTACCCATACAAAAAATGGGAGAGAAAAGGGTTTTTTTTTGTTTGTTTTTTTTTATTGTAAAAGAGACATACTTTGTATCTTCTGCAATACCTACAGAAAGAGCGGGAAAGAGTTAAAACATTTTGTCAGGTTTTTGTTTCTGCTTCAAACCCCATTGGAGGGATTTTTTTCTTCTTCATTTCTCTGTGACAAAAGGACAAATAATGGGTGGGGGTGGGGGTTGTCACCAAGACAGGAAGGCACAGATGCACACTAATGACATCATCTTTCTGCATCCTGTAAGTAGGCTCCCATATAGAAACATATGCATTATAACAGAGTTTGATTGGTTCAGACTGATGATCCTAACTCAACAGTCTGGGTGCTGCTGAACAGAGAATTACAGAAGGCTGTCTACTATTATGTAGGGCATCACTAAGCGCCTGGGCTTGCCCTGATCTCCCTTTTACTGTTATCCCTGCATGCCCTTTAATCCCTTAATTCAGGTTCTACAAGCTTGGACCCAAAACTTGATGGGCCAAGCTTATAGCCTAATCTTTCCTTACTTCTTATTTTCCTTTTTTCTTCTCTATCTCTCTTTTGTCTGTTTTTCCACAATTTCTTAGTTGATTACTATACCCCTCAGACACCAGACAACAACCATGATGTTGTTTTTTTTAAATTTAATAATTCATTTTTTTAAATATCTCACATGTGGCATGCAACTGGCCTTAGAGCCTACCTATGTTTACTATGTGAATTATTGTATAGTTACACCTCATTTAATGACCACTTGGACTTACGACCAGCTCTCCCCACCCTAAAGACCCCCTATACCTCATTGTATTCTACAGTACAGTACAGAAATTTTGTTTGTATTCTGCACTTATGCAAATTAAAACAACGTAATTGAGCTAGAGTTTTGTGTTTAAACCTTTTTTTCACAATACAATACAGTACCATTAGTTAAAGGGGTTGTAAACCCTCATGTTTGTTCACCTTAATGAATCCTATACATTAAGGTGAAAAAACACCTTGCAGTGTCCGGCCCCCCGGCCCCCCGTTTTACTTACCTGAGCCCCGAATTTCTGTGGGCGCAATCCCTTGTCGATTTCTCCCGGGTTCTCGATTCTTCAATGGATAGATTGATAGCGGTGCAGCCATTGGCTCCTGCTGCTGTCAATCAAATCCGATGACGTCTATGGACGCAGTGTGTATGACACATGAGTGTGCCTGCAAGGTAACCCCCACGGCAGAGAGCTTCCCAGAGGGGGTTATCTAATGCTGGGAGGAACTGCAAGACCCAGACGTTGGAATGGAACCTGATCATTAAGGCCCCTTTCACATTGCGGCAGGAGCCGCGCTGGCGGTATAGCTCCGCTAAAAATAGCGGCGCTATACCGTCAGATTTGCCACGAATTGCGGGCGTTAGCGGTGCGGTATTAACCCCCGCTAGCAGCCGTGAAAGGGTTAATACCGCCCACAATGCACCTCTATAGAGGCTCATTGCGAGCAGTATTGCCGCGGTTTCCCATTGTTTTCAATGGGAAGGAGCGGTCAAGGAGCGGTATACATGCCGCTCCTCTCACCACTTCAAAGATGCTGCTGACAGGATTTTTTTTTATCTCCCGCCAGCACATCGCCTCAGTGTGAAAGCCCTCTGGCTTTCACATTGAGGATGCAGTGAAGGAGTTTTTCAGGCGGTATAGCAGCACTATTTTTAGCACTGTACCGCCTGAAAAACTCCTCAATGTGAAAGGGGCCTAAGTGAGGAGAACCTCTATATGCCTCACCTCTATTTTTTATATGAATGCATTCGATACACTGGAGTTGTCAAATGTTACTTTTGACTCCTACGCATTTTACTATATCTTTGTTAAAACTCAATAAACATACAGTATATTTAACCTAAAAAATACATTTTTTTTTTTTTTTTTTAAAGAATAATGGCATAATGATTATCATAACTACATTAATTTATGTGTTTTAGTTCTGCTGGAGTTCAGCTTTAGCTATTATTTATTTATTGAAGTCACAAGCTATCATTATGACTTTAAGACTAGTTTTGTGAAATGTCAGTTTACATTCTGGACAGAAATATGAAATGCTTAAGAAAAATAAGAAAAAAAAAAAAACACTGGTGGTGAAAGGTTCACACTGTATAGCAAATTCCTAGACAGGAAATAAAGAGCGCTCAGTCTACAGGACCTTCTAACATGTGATATTATACTTCTCTGGCTGACGGCTGATTATATGGGTCATGAATGGAGCACTTCCAATGAGGCAAATACACTTTATACGTGTGGACTGTGATTGCACACATTTTAATAATCAACAGCTTTGGTTTATGTTGTTCTTCTGGCAAATAGCATGGTCAGAGCAACTATGACAAATTAAACTTGCTCTCTTGACCTGATCATGTAATGGGATTTTTCCAGCCAATAAAATCTAAGCTCCATAGGCATGGTGTCAAGCTGCAGTCCTGGGGGGCCTGAGAATGATGGATTAAATGGTAAAAAACATGAACTTTTCTATGTGCGCATCATATTACATTTCTTTGTGTCTTTACATAATCAAGCTATAATTGGTCATTTTCCAAAAGAAATGTTCTTCCGTTATCAATGCTTTTGGAAAAACTGCTGTAGTCTAAGCTACATGTATAAATCAATCAGATTTTTATTTTTGTTCTCTCATGCCCCATAACACAAAAGCAGACATGTTTAAAGCTTCTTTACAAAGCATATTCAGTATAATAAAGCTCTACATTTTTGGTCTTATTCATATACCGATTTATAAAAATATCTTCTAGTAGCAAACTGTATAACATCCAATATGATTATCATTTGTGCTTAAAGAAGGAGATTAGGTTAAAATAAATACACATCTACTTGATCATATTTGGAAATCCACTATAGTACCAAAATTATTTGCCCTTTACACTCACATGAACTTTAATGTCATCCCAGTCTTAGTCCGTAGGGTTCAATATTGAGCTGGCCCACCCTTTGCAGCTATAACGGCTTCAACTCTTCTTGGAAGGCTGTACACAAGGTTTAGGAGTGTCTCTATGGGAGTTTTTGATCATTCTTCCAGAAGCGCATTTGTGAGGTCAGGCACTGATGTAGATGTTTATGGACCCTGCATTGTGCACTGGTCCAAATAATTTGGTAGAGGGGGGATTATGGTGTGGGGGTGTTTTTCAGGAGTTGGGATTGGCCCCTTAGTTCCACTGAAGGGACCCCTTAAGGCCGCGTACACACGATCAGACCGGTCCGATGAAACTGGTCTTAAGACCAGTTTCATCGGACCAATTCGATGGTGTGTACGGCCTATCGGACCGTTGTCCGTCGGACCAAAGTTTTAAAACTTGCTTTAAAATCTGTCCGACGGACATCTGTCCGTCTGACAGATTCGATAGTTAGTACACAAAAGCATCGGACCAAAAACCCGCGCATGCTCAGAATCAATCGACGCATGCTTGGAAGCATCCGTCGGACCAGTTTCATCGGACCGGTCTGATCGTGTGTACGTGGCCTAAGGCGTCAGCACACCAAGACATTTTGGACAATTTCATGCTTCCAACTTTGTGGGAACAGTTTGGGGATGGCCCCTTTCCTGTTCCAACATGACTGAGCACCAGTGCACAAAGTAAGGTCCATAAAGACATGGATGAGCGAGTTTGGGCTTGAGGAACTTGAATGGCCTGCACAGAGCCCTGATCTCCACTTGATAGAACACCTTTAGGATGAATTAGAGAGGAGACTGCAAGCCAAACCTTCTTGTCCACATTAGTGCCTGACCTCACAAATGCACTTCTGGAAGAATGGTCAAACATTCCCATAGACACACTCCTAAACCTTGTGGACACATGAACACAGGTTATACTTCTTAACTTAACATAAGCACCAACACCAACAAATGCTCAGTACCACAAAATAGGAGAGATTTCAGAAGGAGACACAATGTCAAGCGCAAGTCCTTGCAGTATACCAAGAGAGAATCTCAAATACAGCATACACCATCATGGAAGATGGTAATAAATGTATAAGACACCAATGGAATATAATGTGCAATACCTTCCCCAAGGAGATTTCCAGCAAACCGGTAAAAGAGTCTAAGGGTTGACCAATATGTCCCACACTTTATTCAGTTTTATTGGGCAGTCCCGTTAAAGGTAGGTTTCCTTGTAATGGGGAACTACAGAATTATTTAGGGTCTTCCAACAGGTGATGGTAGTAGCTTGGTCAGATTTCCATTTCAAGGCTATGGCCTTTCTGGTGTAGAATAACAGTAAACCAAGGAGGTGCTGGGTTGCGTGTTTGAACGAGTCTACCAGCAGATAGCTTTGTTTTTTAATTGTATTTGATCAAACACTGACAGGTCCTAAAGTATACTTCTCATGACAACAATGAGAGTGCTGCCATATCTGACCACAGCCTGGCTATAATACCAGTTTCTTCAATATTTTCTGAGTTACTGATCATAAAAGTCTGTGAACAATCAGAAGACCTGTTCTGTATAATTGTTCCCAGTCAGAAGTTCAATGTACCAAAGCATATGGGCAGCTCGATAGCCAGGCAAATAGCATTTACCAGTTGTACAAAACATTAACAGATCATTAAAAAGCACACATTACAACATTATTCCGCCCTTTGGTGTACTCGGGCTCTCTGCTCCAAGGCTACTGTTTATAAATGACACATTTTGATGAAAGATGATGGCAAAAAGGTAGAACAAACCAAAAGATTGATAAAAGAAACACACAGAATTCAGAAGATCAAAGGGAATTGTTGAAATGCACTCATGGGCAGAGCTGGAAAGATGCCCAGTGACAGTAGCAAGCTAAACCTGCCTCAATAGTTGATGATTAGAAGCGCCTCTTTTAACTGAAGCATATAGCGTCTGTCAACTTGTTAGAGAAAGATGATCACTTTATTTCCTCTGTAACACTAAGAAAATCGCAGCAAATTATTAGTGTTCGTCAGGGGCTGAGAAAGAAGCCTGCCCAGAGGACCCCGCTCGATTTCCACAATACAGCTCTGATTTCCCAATTGGGCCCCAATTCCTGGAACAATGTACCCCCAGCATGTGATAAGGGTTAAGAGAACACAGCACCACTGATTAAATATCTTAATTATAACCTTCCATAAAAGACTGAAGCCGGATGTATCCTGATAGTAAGCAGAGAAGGAAAGTGTCACATTGTTACCAGGATCATGAATAGATTCTGTGGGGAATGAGCCATGGTTCCATCTAAATGGCACTTTAAATCATTAGCTTTGCATAACAAACCTTAGATTTGCTGATACACGATTTATATTGTGTGGTTGATAAATAAATTAAATTATAAAGCTGGTCACACACATATCTTGGCAGTTGGATATGTGGACATGATCTGACTGCCTTTAGAGTCTATTAATGCCGCGTACACATGATCATTTTTCGGCATGAAAAAAACTACGTTTTTCCAACTTCATCATTAAAACGACGTTGCCCACACACCAGCGTTTTAAAAAAATGCTCTAGCAAAGCGCGGTGACTTACAACACATACGATGGCACTATAAAGGGGAAGTTCCATGTGGAAAACAAGGTTTTTTTTCATGCTGAAAAATGATCGTGTGTACTCGGCATCAGATCCTAAACAACATTGCTCACTTTAGACCTCCACCATAGATGGTGCTATTTTGGGAACTACATGGAAATTAGATTAGTGCCAGAGATTGCTTCCTAATGTATATGGGTCACTTAAATCACTAAACTCCAATAGCTTGGATGCTGATGAATTTACTAGCTTAATTGTATATTTCTCAAGACTATAATTTTCTGCAATATTTAAAGAGTATGTGTAGGAAAAATGGTGTTATAGTTTTGGAGAAGTAAGTCATATTTAGAACCCTTATTATCATTTTTTATTCCTGCATCTTCCCTGGGGAGAGTCAGCCTCTTAATGTGTCCTCATGACCATTCTCACCGGGACTAAATGTGAGAGAAAAACAAAATTTTGAATTGTGACTGCAATATTAATAGAGGAAAAGCTTTCAATGGGTATACCACTTCTGGTGACATCTGCCCAACATGGGAAGTCCCCTGACTTTGTAGGGATTTCCTACAAAGTCAAAATGTTCCTATTGCATCTCAAAGTCCCAAGCGGGAAATCTGCTGAGTGGAATCCTTCAGAGCATCCATAGTAAATAAAAGGACTTGAGGTAATCTGCTAGGTTTTCACTTATGTCACCCTGATCGTCTGTGGAATCCAAGTTCCTAGACATATGCTTCATTCGACCCTAAGACTGACAGACACCAAATCTTTGCTATTGCTAGTTGCATGGCAGCCCCAGCCAAGGAAAAAGAGACATTCACAAGATCCACATCGCAGTATCCAACATTGAAAATCTCTCCATCATCCATGCAATCCTTTTCCAAAAAAGTAGAGGGAACAGATGAAGGAAAGTGACCATGCTTCTTAGTAGATATGGGAATATGGTTGAATATGATCCCAAAAGGAATACACTCCAATTTTGTGGTACTTTATGAATGGCAACACAGACAATATGCTCCGGGAAATATAAAAAAATACAGAACTTTATTAGACAACAGTAAAAACATCAAAATATTGCGGCTAGGAACAATGTACAATGGTTACAGCATAGAAATGGAAGCATAACAACCAAGAAGACAACAGGAGCAACCAATGCGCTTTGAATAGTGCGATATTGTGTATCTTCTTTAGGGATGCTTACAAACATCCCCGAAGAAGATACACAATATTGCACTATTCAAAAAGCTCAATATAAGATACTTGAACCAAACATGTACCAAGTTAGATAAAAGTCAGAACTCATGTCTCACAAGACTACAAAGTTTGTGGCCTTAACCCACATTCATCAACTGTATTTACTGTACCAACAGAGATGTGTAGATTCTCATTGTTATTCTCCTGAAGATGATAGTTCATCTTTAGCTCCTGCACTCTAAGACAGTGTTTCTCAACCGCAGTCCTTAAGGCGCCCCAACGAGTCATGTTTTCAGGCTTTCCTTCAGATGAAACAGCTGTGTTTATTACTAAGGCAGTGAAACTGATCAAATCACCTGTACAAAATAATGTAAAGCCTGAAAAACTGACCTGTTGTTGTGCCTTGAGGACTGCAGTTGAGAAATACTGCTCTAATGCCCTGTACACACGATCGGTTCATCCGATGAAAACGGTCTGATGGATTTTTTCATCAGATAACTGATGAAGCTGACTTTCATCAGTCTTGCCTACACACCACGTGCTGAGAAAAATGAAGTTCAATGCTTCCAAGCATGCGTCGACTTGATTCTGAGCATGCTTGGATTTTTAACTGATGGACGTGCCCACAGATGATCGTTTTTTAACCATCAGATAATTTTAAAAACAAGTTCCTATTTTTTTCACTGATGGATAAAAAAATGATGGGGCCCACACACGATCGGTTCGTCTGATGAAAACGGTCCATCAGACCGTTTTCATTAGACGAACCGATCGTGTGTACGCGGCATAAGATAATGACTCGGAACAAGCAAGCACCAAATTAGGTCAAAGTCAGAACTCCTTAACTGAAAACTTGTTTTGGGTTACACAAAAAGTAGTAAAGCGAAAAGATAAGCATGAAATACAAGCAAGTTGCTATTTTGGAGGAAGAGTTCAGCAATGGTAGCCCTGTGTTTCCTCAGTAGAGGATTTCTTTAGGAGAAAGCATTGCAATGATGCTAAATCTATTAATTGTGAATCAGTACTGCTTAGACCTTGAAGAAGAGGTAACCCCCCCCCCCCCCCCCCCCCCCGAAAGCTTGTCCTGAAAAATTGTATGTTAGTGCAAATAAAAAAAGTATCATGGTCAGTACTCAGTTATCTCCATCTCCTTTTAAAATGTTAAACATACAGCAGAGGCAATAAAAGGTGTATCTTTTCCATGTTTAAAAAGTTTGAAGAATACATTCCTGGCCAAATCATTTCAACATCTACCCCCATTTATGTTGACATACTGGATTTCATGCTGTAAGGGTACTTTTGTGTCAGGGCGATGGTCAGATGGAGTTATATTTTAGAAGAACTGATAGCATCCTTACCCGACACTCACTTTATCTCCACTACTCTGATCATGGAGATGGGGGTCAATGTCAGTCTCTGCCTCAATTAAAAAAAATATTGTTGTTACACATAATTTAGATAGCAGACACTCTATGGAATCATACAAGAGTACAAGAAGGGTGGAAGTGATTAGCAGATGGAATGTAACCCACATGCTGCTAGAGATAACATACAGTGAGGAGAATACACAGGAGTAGCAGCAGGAGGCTAAGAATTAATAGGAAACACATGATGTAGTGGGAGGTGGTACTGCACACAGTCTTTAAGCAATTATAAGGGAGTTTTCATTTTCAAAGTACATTCCAAGTGCAGATGCAATACACACTATATTGTACCACCTACTGTAAATTAAAAGGATATCAAAAGCTACTAAGGAGCTATATGCCTCGAAAAAGTTTGGTAATACTGGTTGATGGCCTTAATGTTGATTTCAGGTATCACTAATATCACCTTCTTCATAATTTTACCCAACATAAGCTATTGCATCTGTACATTACCCAGAATATTATTTTGTTCTTGATATACATGTATTTTGCAGGGGGTCATTGTACTTGTGATGAGAACCAAATGCAGCATGGTGTTCATTCTACAAAACCAACAAGGTTTTCCTTCGTTGTTCTTTTGGCACCACAGACACATATGCCCCAAAGATTTGAACAGGACTTTGGTCAAACAGTATGGGTGGAACACCTCTCTTATTTCCCTGGGACAAAACTGCATAGGCAGGGCAGTGCCATGCCAGAGATTTTGCAGGTCCAGGTTGAATGGTTTAGCTTAGGAAAGTAAGCAGAAGAATCAGTAGAATTTCTGCTTAGGATAGTTTAAGGACCTAACAGATATTAGTTGGGGGTTCTTACTTAAAGTGTTACTAAAGCCAGGACCCTGCATTCACTATATCTGGTCTGCCACAGTACACATAACATGTAAATAATTTTAGTAAATATAAACTGCTAAATACCTTCTCATCAGAAGTATATAGCAGTAGGAGGAGTTTTAATTCGGTACTGACTGTCCTATCAGGAGGCAGGACACCTGACCCTCTATCTGGACAGTGCTGATTGGCCCTGTGCTGATCACATGCACCCTCCCAAGAATGAAACTCTCTAGAAACACACACCAAACTGAGCACGTGCCTGTCTCCTGGCTCTGTAGTTTTTAGGAAATATATTAGGGACAGTGGGAGGAGGAAAGGATCAGAAGAGACAGAATCAAACAGCCTTTTAACACAATGCAGAGGATTGACCCCTTAGGTTCCACAGTGAGTATAACAAGCATGCTTTAATGCATATATAAACTGTTCTTACTGTTGTGGGTTTAGTAACACTTTAAAGGTGAACATGTATTACAGGTAATAGCAAGCATTTTGTGATGTTTGCTTTTAGGATTTTTACTTCTAATGCCGCATACACACGGTTGGAATTTCCGACAACAAATGTTCGATGTGAGCTTGTTGTCGGTAAATCCGACCATGTGTATGCTCCATCGGACATTTGCTGTTGGAATTTCTGACAACAAATGTTTGAGAGCTGGTTCTCAATTTTTCCGACAACAAAAGTTCTTGTCGGAAATTCCGATCATGTGTAGCCAATTCCTATGAACAAAATTCCACGCATGCTCAGAATCAAGCAACAGAGCCGCACTGGCTATTTAACTTCATTGTGCTCGGTTCGGCGTACGTGTTGTATGTCACAGCAGTTTTGGCATTCAGAATTTTCGACAATGTTTGTGTGACCGTGTGTATGCAAGACAAGTTTGAGCCAACATCCGTCGGAAAAATATCCATGGTTTTGTTGTCGAAATGTCCAATGTTTTGTACGTGGCATTAGTGTATAACATGTAGTAGGTTCACTTTAACTCTAAATGTGGCATGCAAAAGCAAAATAACAGTTATGTAATAATATAAAATATGCAAAACAAGAACATTTTCTTTAATGTGAAATGCTTGTCAAGCATTCTCTTCTTCCTCTATTAACAAACAACATGCATTAAGTTGTTTCCCATTTTTAGCTTTTAAAACAAGTTCTAAAATTAAATAGGGATGTAAAGTGCATTTTAAATCATCTGTCAGTTATAAACCTCATTTAGCATTTTATAACCACTTACAAAAAAAAAAAGTGGAGTACAAATTCCACCACCACATCCAATAACAGTTCCCAGTGCCTCATTGGGGAAGAGAATGGTTAATCTCCTAATTCTTCTATTTATGATTTCTTCTCTGTTACCTTTCAATACCATAAAACTTCCTGTAATTGGAATATTGAGTTACAAACTCATGGCTGCTCGTTAAGCTGATGCTGTTCAGTCTGAGGAAGAAAGCAAAGGCACGCTGAACAGTGAAAGAGTGGCTTAGCGCAATTGTTTCTAAAGGGCTGATTAAAGCTTGGTAAATGCACTTCAGATAATGCCTGTGGATTCTATAGAATAGGCCGCTCCTTGCAGGGGACATATATTATTCAAAACAAATCCTAATAGTGCTATTTTGTACTACAACAATGGGATATTGTTAAATTGCCAATTTCAGCAAATGTAGCAGCCTCGGCTAAACTGGTAACTACTCTGGTAATTAAATGTGAGGAAGGGAAAAAGTCCATCCAATGGATGGTTTATTATTTAATTGTAGGGTTCACTGCCTGTATAGATTAGGTTTAAGACATTTACGGGTTGTTACTTTTAGCTAAAAAGAATAATATTTTATGAATGTAACATTTAAACATTTAGGAAACACGCTGTAAAACAGATTACACATTTGCAATACTTGTTTGCCTTCCAGTAAAATGAAGGTCTTATACATACAGGATAACACGGGGGGACCCGGTGCATGCTCCCCAACCCCTGGTAACACAGAGGCTGCAACAAATGGCTCAGTACACCAAGTGAAGGCCTTGTTGCTATCTATCTATCTATCTATCTATCTATCTATCTATCTATCTATCTATCTATCTATCTATCTATCTATCTATCTATCTCTCTCTCTATCTCTCTATCTATCTATCTATCTATCTATCTATCTATCTATCTATCTATCTATCTATCTATCTATCTATCTATCTGTCTGTCTGTCTGTCTGTCTGTCTGTCTGTCTGTCTGTCTGTCTGTCTGTCTGTCTGTCTGTCTGTCTATCTATCTATCTATCTATCTATCTATCTATCTATCTATCTAACTATCTATCATGAGTTGAGGTGTGCTGGCTACCTGGTGATCTGACCAGTAACACCCCTGCTGTATTACAGTGTATAGAATGCCTCTACTCTAGATGAAGGAGCACAGGGGTCACCATTGAACAACAGCATGGTCAGTCTGAGAGGAGAATAGTGTTATGACCCGAAAAATTCCGACCGTGAGTAGGCTACATCAGACTTTTTCTGTCTGAATTTCCGACAGCAAAAAATTGAGGGCTGGTTATCAATTTTTCCGACAAGAAAAATTAATGTCAGAAATTACGATCATCTGTATGCCATTGCGACAGACAAAAAAACATGCATGCTCGGAATCAAGTTGACGCATGCTCAGAAGCATTTAACTTAATTTTTCTCGGCTTGTCGTAGTGTTGTAAGTTACCGCGTTCTTGGCAGTCAGGAATTTGGTGTGACCTTGTGTATGCAACACAAGTTTAAGCCAAAATTCAGTCAGAAAAATTCCACGGTTTTCTTGTTGGAATTTCCGATTGTGTGTACATAGCATTAGGTGCACTCGCAGATTATTATACACTGGCAAGCTGCAATTAAACAAATGCTTCTTTTTGGGTTCAATACCGCTTAAAGGATGAATTGTTCCACAGTGCTTGCAAATGTCAACAGAGGCTTGTTTTGAAACCAATTTACTGTAAATATTTCACTTTCTATCACCCTGATACAGATTCACTGTAAAGTGGTTGTAAAGGCACATGTGTTTTTACCATGCATTCTATTTTTTTGGCAGCAGCAGGAAAAATTGCCAATCAAAGCCAGTGAGCCAATCAGGACACAGAGGGGCGGGTTCCAAGCCACATTTCCATGTATGAATGGACACACAGAACCACAGCTTGGGAGCATGCCTCCTTGGGTGCTTCCAGATCAAGTTGCTTGCTGTGGGGGTACCCATCAGGAGGTTGGGGACAGGAATGCCAGTGGGGGATCCAAGAAGAGGAGGATCTGGGCTACTCTTTTCAAAGCCATTGCACAGAGCAGGTAAATATAACGGCCCGGATTCACAAAGCACTTGCGCCGGCGTATCTCCAGATATGCCGCGTAAGTACAAATATGCGCCGTCGTATCTGTGCCCCGGACCCACGAACCAAGATACGCCTAAAAACAGACTTCATCCCACCGACCAAACTTGCCTATGCCGGCGTAGAGTGGGCGCATATTTACGCTGGACGCATGTGGCTTTCCCATTGATTTTCTATTCAAATAAGCAAATGAGGGAGATATGCCGATTCACAAACGTACTTGTGCCCGGCGCATGATTTAAGCTGTTTGCGTAAGTTTTACGTTCAGCGTAAAGTTATTCCCCATAGATGAGGCGCAACCCATGCAAAGGTATGGACCAGGGAACACAAGCCTACGTATTGTACGTTGAACGTCTGTGAATATGGGCCAACGTGGGTCGGGCTGGGCGTAGGTTACGTTCACGGCGTTCACAGTGATCCGGCGGATCTTCCGACGTGGTTGTACGCATGCGCACGGGGATACGTCCCTGTCCCGACACATGGGCAGTCCATTTTAAGTACTTGTCTGGCGCCCGGCCCATCATTTGCATGGGGTCACGCTTCATTAACATGGATCACGCCCACTTCCAGCCCACTTCCACCTACTTCCACTAATGGCAGCTTACGCCTATGAAATAAACGCTACGCAGGCGCAGAGTTGGGAGCATTTGCTTTGTGAATTCCATGCTTGCCTCTCCGAGCTACACTGGCGTAGCGTAAAAGAGATACGCTACGGCGGCATAAATATGCGCCGATGTATGTGAATCCGGGCCAACATGTTTATTATTTTAAGAAAAAAACAAAACAAAAACAAGACTTTATTAACGCTTTAAGGCCCAAAACATGCATGCCATTCTTAAAGTTAACGAGAAGTACTGTAATCTCCAAAAGATAATTCAAACTCATCCTGTGTGTGCAGTTGCTGACCTATTTACCTATTCATGACTACCATTGTGCATTTGTAATGAAGCTTATTAATGTGCTGCGGGGTATAAGAAAAAAGTGGTATAAGGCTTAGTTCACACTTGTGCGGGTGGTTGCCGGTGCTGGAATCGCACCTGTTCCCAACACCCACAACCACTCGCAGCCAAAACGCGCTGCTTTTTAACAGACGCATGTAGCCACCATTAATTGTTAATGACAGCCCCATGTGTCTAAACACTCAGTGCATTTGCAGGTGTGGGAAATTACATGGTGCAAAAGCGCCATGCAATTTCCCTGTGGCTGCAGGTTTCAAATGGTACAGGGACCCTTTTCCTGCATTTCCCGCAGGTGCAGCAGATCAGTCAAGTGAATTCCCACACAAACGCTGGCTACACGATTGCATAGGTGTGAACCAAGCCTCCCAGAGGATGAGCACTCCATTATTTACATATAATTATATAGAAGGTAATAACAAATTGTGAAATTTACATTACAGCTGAACTTCAGGTAAACCTAAGTACACAGATAAAATACATATATGGGAGATGTTTTATCAATCAAGGAACTTGTAATATTGTCCAAACTTGTTGGCAGAGCTTTTTTGCTGAGGAAAACGGTCGTGTGTATGCTTTTCATCGAGAAAACTGTCGTGGAACTTGATGAAAAAAAAAGAGAACAAGATCTCTTTTTCCTCGTTGGAAGTCTTAATTTCCTTGTCGTTTTCCTTGTTGGGTTTTTGACGAGAAACACGTTTGTGTGTATGCTTAGAAAACCGCGCATGCTCAGAATAAAGTATGAGACGGGAGCGCACCTTCGGTAAAAGTAGCGTTCGTAATGGAAATAGCACATTTGTCACACTGTAACAGACTGAAAAGTGCAAATCGTCTCATACCAAACTTTTACTTAACACACGGTAACATTAGATTAGCAAAAGCAACCCCAAGGGTTGTTCCAGTGGAATCGAACTTCCCCTGCCGTCATATGTGTTGTACGTCACCACGTTTAAGAATGACGAGATTTGGTCTTGACAGTGTGTACGCAAAGAAAGCTTATCAAGATTCTCGATAAGCCTGACAAGGAACTCATCGAGGAAAATGATGTTTCATTTACAAAAAGTTCCTCGGTCGTGTGTACGAGGGCTTAGGCCTCGTATACACAACCCTGTTCTTCGACAGAATCCATCAAGAAACTTAGTGGCAGAGCTTTTTTGCCGAGGAAAACGGTCGTGTGTATGCTTTTCATCGAGAAAAATGACGTGGAACTCGACGAGAAAAAAAGAGAACAAGTTTTATTTTTCCTTGTCGGCAGTCTCAATTTCCTCGTCGTGTTCCTCGTCGGGCTGGTTTTCGACGAGAAACACGTTCGTGTATGAGACGGAGCGCACCTTCGGTAAAAGTAGAGTTCGTAATGGAGATAGCACATTTGTCACGCTGTAACAGACTGAAAAGCACGTCTCTCACCAAACTTTTACTAACACGCGGTAACACGAGATTAGCAAAAGCAGCCCCAAGGGTGGTGCCAATGGAATGGAACTTCCCCTTTATAGTGCCGTCGTACGCGTTGAACGTCACCGCATTTGAGAACAACGAGATTTGGTCTTGACAGTGTGTACGCAAAGAAAGCCTGACAAGGAACTCGTCGAGGAAAGCGATGTTTCATTTACGACGAGTTCCTCGGTCGCGTGTACGAGGCCTGACACCACTACCACCCAGTGCAGCCCTGTCCAGAGACCTGATTTTTCTCTGCTGCAGTGAAATGAACACTTACAAGTCTTGTCCCTCCCCTGCCTGTCAGGGAAGGGACATGAGGGACATACTCAATGAAGTATAAGGAAAACAGAGTTGCATTTGTTTCTGAAGTTTCTGAATGATGGAGGCTAGTATTTTTCTAAATGGTCATATCTGTTACTTAGTACCTGACCACCAAAGCCTTTGGTATGGTTGATATTTAAATAATAAAAATTGGAATAAATCAAATTTTCACATCTGTTTGATAGATCCAACAAGTCTCATAAAACCGTGTTGATGTATTATAAGAATAAAATGCAATATTGTGAGGAAAAACATATATCTTTCATAGCCGCAAGCCTTTTTTTCTTTTTATTTTGGCTTACCTTCCATTGATGTATTTTTCATCTGTTTTCCGTTGAATTTTCTAAAAAAAAGGATGTGAAGCCTTTGATTAGTCTTTGTTGCTCTCTTCTACGTAAAAACAAGTTACCTTAATCAATATTTAACTATTAGCCATTATAAGTACACATTTTTTTGGTTTGCAGCTCGATGGGATGACAATGTCATGTCTATTTGGCAGGCAGAAACAGCACCTGGAGGGAAACATGGATTGGACCTTGCAATGTTTATACAGGGAGACGAAAGCTATTGCGCCATTAAAAACAAACACCCTGTAAACCAGGGTTTCTCAGCTAGGGATCCATAGAACCCTAGGGTTCTTCCAGAGGTTGCCAGGGGTGTTCCCAATGACCACACTTCCCTTGGACTATCACACTAATGCATGGGTCTCCAAACTATGGTCCTCCAGATGTTCAGGAACTACAATTCCCATCATGCCTAGTCATGTCTGTGAATGTCAGAGTTTTACAATGCCTCATGGGATGTGTAGTTCCGCAACACCTGGAGGGCCGTAGTTTGGAGATCCCTGCACTAATGTATCATGATCATGAGTTGTAGATATAGTCATTTTTAGCAGGGGTTACCTGAGACCATAAAGTTATTCCAATGGTTACACTGTGTTGAAAAAGCTGAGAAAGGCTGTTGTAAACTGAACAGCCTACTGGTACTTTACCTTCAGTCTCAGATATAGTTCCTAACTAGTAAAGAAAAACAATTTTCCTAACAAATTCCTACTTCACATATTGGAAACCCTGAACCAGAATGTGTCTCCCCAGAAGTCACATCTTCCTAAATTCTTAGCCACATTTAAAACCATTGGGATACTTGTGGATACAGGTATGTAAAACTCCTGCAATTCAGAAGGTGTAGGCTTTGATGCTCATCTGAGACCTTAAGGTGCATTCATTGGGACTGACCTGAGGTCTGAAGGTGCATGCATTAGGCCGCGTACACACGACCAAATAAATCCGATCAAATCGGTCTGACAGACCGATTTGATCGGATTTGTCTGCTGGGGTATATTGGTTTGATCGTGTACACACAAAATCCCCGCTGGCAGACAGCGCGGTGACGTGGCGGTGACGTTGACGCCGCCACGTCACCGTCACCAGGAAGTAAAACACTTCCGCGCATGCGTCGAATCCATTCGACGCATGCGCGGGCAGATATGTCTGCTGGTTAGCGTACTAACCAGCAGACATGTCGGACGGACGGGTTCCCAGCAGACAGATTTTAAAGCATGCTTTAAAATCTGTCTGCTGGAAAAACCCGTCTGTCCGCCTGTACACACGATCCAATTTGTCTGCTGAAACGGTCCGTCGGACCGTTTCCAGCAGATAGATTTGATCGTGTGTACGCGGCCTTAGGGCTGATCTGTGGTGTGAAGGTACATGTATTAGGGCTGAATCTGAGTGTGCATGAACTGGGGATGATATAAGGTCTGAAGGTGCATGAATTGGGGCAGATCTAAGGTCTAAAGATGGATACATGTAATTGCTCATTTTCACTAGAGTTCTTTTAAGTTGTTACATAGTATCTAGTGTTACAAAGACATATGTAATTCCTGTGTTCAAAAAGAAGAATAGACTAAAGCACATTATCTTTTTGGCCATATCACACAGAACAAATGTACATGTGAATTCACTGGACGAATGGCTATGCAATTTTTATTTATTTTTTATAAATGATCTTTGGCATTACATAAAATTTCAAGTTAAATCTTGTCATAAATGTCTTTTTAGGTAAATGTTATAATAATAATTCAGTCTAAAAATGTATGAGTCAATCCACAAATATCATACACATGATCACTCCTTGAAATATCACAAGCTTCTGCATGATTATAATTGCAAAGTTCCATAAGGTGTATATTAAGGAGAAAATAAAAAGGATCCATTCAAATTAGGGGTAAAATACCAACGTGTGAGGCCCCGTACACACGACCTAGTTTCTCGGCAGAATCCAGCGAGAAGCTCGCTGGGATCCATATTCTGCCGAGAAGCTCGATCGTGTGTACACTTTCGTCGAGCGTCCCGTCGGGAAGCTCGTCGAGCCAAAATAGAGAGCAGGTTCTCTATTTGCTTGACGGGCCATCGGGACTAATGGCTCGACGCCTTTTTCGACAGCCTGGTCGACGAACTCGACGGCCGGCCGAGAACCTCGTCGGGCGGAACGATGGGTTTAGCCCGACGAGGTTCTCGGTCGTGTGTACGCGGCCTGAGATAAAATGGTGGTTGAAAAGAACAAAAAAAGCTATCTTTTTTACGTCATTGGTAAAGTGAGCTTTCCATTAACTTTCCAGTAACTCTATGTAAACAGATTTATAATTACAAGCTATCAGTGACCCCCAGTAAATTGAACTTGCCTAGGCTAATATAATATCAGTCCACTGCAGGCAAGAGCAAGCATTAACGCAATCTCTCCTCCACCAATGATGAAACTGTCTCATTCATACCACAATGCACTTAAAAAAAGGCACAAAAAAAGCCTATGTGTTCACTTGCGTCTGTGTACATTTTGCATATGGGTTTAATTTTTGTATGCCTTGCAATGTTCCTTGGCACATTTCACAAGATACAGCAAATACAGATCCTGAAAACACCTCTTTTTTTTACACATTTATGTTGTGTTCAGAAAAATGCAGCCTGCTCCACTTTGTTTAACTTCACAACAGCGCAACGCAATGGTGAGAACTACGCTCATTGCAATCTATTCATTTTTATGTGTTTGGAATGCGTTTATGCATACATCCAAATGTGTCTGATGTGAACGGGCCCTAATTTTAAAAAGTCACAAGGTAAGAGGCTGCACAGAGGGCATAGTTGTGTCAGATATGTGGGAGCACAGCCAAGAACTGCACAGATGAATGCCTTGCTACATCCACGACCCTTGAAGTAAAAAATTACATTGATGATAAACACACACATAACATAAAAAAAATGAATAAAATAAAAGAAAGTAAATACAATGGGCCAGATTCACAGAGCCCTTACTCCAGTCTAACTCGCGTTAGACTGGAGTACTTTCAAATTACGCGCGTTTTTTCACTACTCTGAAACCTCAAACCATGAAAATACGGCTGCGGGCTTCAATCCGACTGGCTTACGTGTTCGTACGCCTTCGGATCTACGCTGCAATAAATTTGCGGCCGCTGGGTGGAGTTCCCGTCGTTTTCCACGTCGGGGTATGCAAATTAGCTTTTGCCAACGATCCACAAAGTTACGAACGTCAATCGCAATCTCTTACGGCATCTTTAGTCATCTTTTTGCTGCGTAAAATTATACCGGCTTTTTGCTGGTCTAATATTAGACAGCCCATGTTAAGTATGGCCGTCGTTCCCGCGTCGAATTTCTACGTTTTCCGACGTCTTTTATTATTTTTTACGTAAGTCGTCCGGGAATAGGAATGTTCGTAAACGACGCTACTCAAACAATGAATGACGTAACGACGTGATTTCGCGCAATGCACGGCGAACGGAGCATGCGCAGTTCGATCGCCGCGGTGATGCGCCTAATTTAAATGCTTCACGCCCCCTAATCGCGTATTTCGATTACACGGCGAGAAATACACTACGCCGCCGTACTGCAAGGGACAAAATCTACCAGAATTCGGTGTATAGCCTGGTAAAATATGGCGGCGTAGTGTATCTCTGATACTCTGCGCCAATGTAATTATATCTGAATCTGGCCCAATATGTTTAAATATAAGTAGATTGTGAAAAAAAAGGGGGATGCCACAAAAGTTCAGTATTGTGAATGCTGATTTATTTCAAGGGTTATAAACACTCACAGGATGAAACATTAAAAATATGCTCACCTATAATAGATGTGGTGTAGATCTCTCCTCTCCATCCTGCAGGTACTGCCAGTGGATGTCCCGACAGCCGTAGATGGTATAACTGGGCTGGAAAGTCTGGGGAAAGCCAGGAAGTCAACACCAACCAGCGTGGAGTGCAAGTGTGGATGAAAAGTCACCGGGGGATAAGAAGGGACAATAGACAGGCGTCATATCTGCCATTGCGCTCCACGCTGGTTGGCGTGGACTTCTTGGCTTTCCCCAGGCTTTCCAGCCCGGTTATACCACCTATGGCTGTCGGGACATCCACTGGAGGTACCTGCGGGATGGAGAGGAGAGACCCACACCGCATCTATTACACATGAGAATGTTTTTAATGTTTTATCCTGTGAGTGTTTTTAAACCTTGCAATAAATCAGCATTTACAATAACTGCACTTAAATGGTGCTCCCCCTCTTTTTTTTTCTTTCTGTCATGTTTTAACAGAGTTTGCTCAATCTCTGAGGATTGCAGCAGCCAGCGCATATTGTTACCCCCTTTCCACATATATGGACTTTTGGACTTAATGAACTTTATAGACTTGTTCTGCTTTTTGCAGCTAATGCATTTGCATGTTTGCTAGACCTTAACCTTCCATGTGCCAGGATACCATCCTTTACTTATATAAGTAGGGTGTAACTTCTATCTCTCTCTTCCTTTGTTTCATCTCTCAAATGCAAGCTTTTTTTTTCTGCTATTCTTAGGCCTCGTACACACGAGGCAATAGATTTGTTCAAAACGGTCTGTCCGACCGATTTGAACAAATCTGTCTGCTGTCATTTTGGTTTGCTCGCGTGTACACACGAGCAAACCAAAATCCCCACCAGCAGACAGCGCGCTGACGTGGCGGTGACGTGGCGGTGACGTTGATGCCGCCACGTCACCGCACCAGGAAGTAAAACACTTCCGCGCATGCGCCGAAATCATTCGGCGCCGGTGCGAAACGATGTGTCTGCTGGTAAGTGTACTAACCAGCAGACATGTCGGGCGGACGGGTTCCCACCCGATAGATTTCAAAGCATGCTTTGAAATCTGTCGGGTGGCCAAATCCGTCGGCTCGCCCGTACACGCGATCGAATCTGTCTGCTGAAACGGTCTAGCAGATTTGATTTGATCGTGTGTAAGAGGCCTTAGACATTCTGTTCCAGGGTGGCTACATTTTTTCTCAATGCCCCCTTATGTATGTGAATGTAGCCACTCTTTCCTGCTTGCCCCCCAAGATGGACCACACATCTACATGCAGACACTATGGGCCAGATTCTCAGAGGCGTTACGACGGAGTATCTCAGATACCCCGTCGTATCGCCTTTTTTTTTGTCTCGTATCTATGCGAGTGATGCTTAGCATCACTTTTGCATAGATACGCTTCTACATCCGACAAGTGTAAAAGCATTACACTTTCGGATCGTAGGTGTAATGACAACTCCGGCCACTAGGTGGCCTTTACGTTGTATTCGCATTTGCATATGCAAATGAGGTAGTACGCCGATTCTCGATCGCTTTTACGCCGCCCCGTCGTCGCGTACGTCGTTTTTGTTCGCGTAAGGTTACCCCAGCTTCTATGTGGAGTAACCTTACGAAGTACCATCGGATGCCGTCGGGTCCCGTCGGATGCCATGTTAAGTATGGCGTCGGGTCAGCGTCGGCTTTTTCCGTCGCTTACGTCGTTTTACTAACTCGTTCGCGAATAGGGAGTTGCGTAAATGACGCTCACGTCGTTTTGACGTCGGTTTCAACGACGCTTCCTGACGTGAGCTGGAGCATGCGCACTGGGCTTTTTCCCCGGCCGGTGCATGCGCAGTTCGTTCGACGCGGGGGCGCGCTTAATTTAAATACAAGCCGCCCCATTTGAATTGCGCGGGTTTACGCTTGCCGATTTACGAGACGCCAGCGAAAACTACGGAGCAAGTGCTTTGAGAATAAAGCACTTGCTCTAGTACGCAGCGGCGGCGTAGTGTAAATGGCTTACGCTACGCCGCCGAAAATATATGAGAATCTGGCCCATTCAGTTCTATGGGAATAGTAGTACGCACAGATCAGTACATGTGACCAGAAATAACGGGTACTGCTCGCTCTACACTAGTAGAATTGAAGTGCATATTTCCCCCAACGTTTTCCCCGACTTGTTCATTCCCCGACTTTGGTGGGAGTGGGTCAGCCATGCCCTGTGACCTTTGACCTCTGGGAACCCGCCTCCTGACCTTTGGGGGAGTTTCCTGTTCTAATTACTGAGTCCTAAACCCTAACCCTAACCCTCTAACCCTAACCCCCTAACCCTAAAATTGAAGAGAATAGGGAGAGTGCAAAAGAAAAAAAAAAGACTGAAAACAATGATAAGAGACTTAAAAAAAAAACAGAGCACAGCCATGGTATACCGAATATTTACGTAAGAAGAATTGCTGTAAAAAAAGTTTAGTGTCACTTTAAATAAAGTGATTTTAAAAAAGTCCATGAAAACAACTGCTCCTTCATATCGGCGGCATTTAATAACATATTATTATTATTATTATACAGGATTTATATAGCGCCAACAGTTTACGCAGCGCTTTACATTAGGGAAAACAGTACATTCACAATACAAATCAATACAGGAGGGATCAGAGGGCCCTGCTCGTAAGAGCTTACATATATAAGGAATCTGGAGTACTTACATAAGCGACATTTTCTCTTTCAAACCTAACACATCAGAACCTCTTTGAACACCAGCAGTAAAACAAGGAATGTGAAATTATTCAACGTGTGTGAAATTCTAGGAAATATTATTGTGTACAAAAGCTTTAAATGCTTTTGAGTGTAGTATATACACTATTGTAGAACAATGTATTAAGCAAGTAAAAGAAAGGTGGCGGTAATGTATAAAACAAACTTTGCTGCTTATATGCCAAGCTATTTGTCGATTAGCAAATACATTTTAACTTGTGTTAAAATATATAAAAGCAGATCACTTAGGGCAAGGCTGCATATTGTTGTTGCAATAGTGAAAGAAATTGTTCATTGTAGAATGGAATATTTGAAATTGTACATAAACAGCGCTTAGGCTATGTATTGCACTATTAATCGCAGTCCATCTACGCCAGAATCACACATTTTTACATACAGGGGGTTATTTAAAAAAGGCAAATCTACACAAAAGGCACTACAAGTACAAACTAAGTTGATGATCCGACTTTGGGGGCGGGATCACGTAGGGTGGGGGGCCGGGAGCTTGTTGCCCCCTTATTAAAGGGGGCTCCCAGATTTCGATAAGCCCCCCGCCCGCAGACCCCGACAACCAACGACCAGGGTTGTCGGGAAGAGGCCCTTGTCCCCATCAACATGGGGACAAAGTGCTTTGGTGTGGGGGGCGCAGTGCTCCCCCTGCCCTAAAGCACCCACCCCCCATGTTGAGGGCATGCGGCCTGGTACAGTTCAGGAGGGGGGGCGCTTGCCCATCCCCAACCCCATTCCTTGGATAAGGATCTGGTAAGGATTTTGGGGGAACCACCCCGCCGTTTTTTCGGCGTAGGTGTTCCCCTTAAAATCCATACCAGACCAAAGGGTCTGGTATCACCCTGGGGGGGAACCTCACGCTATTTTTTTTTTAAGTTTGCGCGGGGCTACCCTTTAAGATTCTCCGCACACCAGTCGCCCCGCAACTCGGATCATCTTGATCCGACTTCTGGTGCGACCTCTATTCAAATCAATGGGCTCCCATAGGGAACCATTGATTTTGAATAGAGACAGAAAAATGCTGCTGAAAACTAGCGCGGCAAAAACGTGCATTGAATTCAATGCAAAGCGCGGAAAAAATCAATTTAAAAATGCTGCTTTTTTCTTGGCGCCTGTACTAGTTTTACAGCCCTTTTTTAAAACGTTAGTGGGCATGAGGCCTAACACAGATTTAAATGGCAGTAGAGGGTTGAAAAATAAATTTGATATATATTAGTCATTTCTTGACCGGCCAAAAGACCAAATATAGAATATTGATTAGTTTAAACCCTTTAGAAAAACACAGAAGTGCTGATGCAATCTCCCATATAGATAATGAAAGCTCTCACTAAGTGATTTGGTTTTTCAGCCCACATAACATTACTGCTCTATATGAACCAGAATACAACCCTCTCTAAAGCAGTGCTGGGAAGCCAAAAGTAAATGAAATGAGGCATATGTAATTTCTGGCTGTGTGTCTGCACAATATTCTAGTGCCAAGAAACTGCAGGTTCTCCCCTAGCGGTTTTATACACTACTATATAGCACAACATATAGTTATGGCTTATTAAATATAGTTACATCCTAAGCTTTGGAAAAAGTTAGTATGTGCCTCTATTGGCACAAGTATGTGTTTGGAGATGTTGTTTAACCCTTTCTTGTAATTTTTAGAGATGAGAAAGGGGGTTCAAAGGTTATCTGTGATGAACAATGCCAGCAGAAAGTCAATGTGCAGATCAAAGCAGGCACCATACAGTGCTAAAATGTACCATGCTTTTACCACCTGTTCACTACCCTACCAATATACTCAGATAAAAATCACTGATCAGGTATGGTTAATAGGCATGTCCCCAAACTGCAATCCATAGGGCAATGCTTGGTGCCTGATTCCATAGTGCAATGCTAAGTACTTGAGTTACGTACTACCGCTCCAAGCATTCATCATACAGGGTGAGGGGGTGTGCAGGGTCACATTTATCATTCTTATTCCTGTAGACCACATATCTTGTGCTGAACCCCTCCTACCCTAGTTAACTGGCTAACCTTAAGCCTATTACATGTTAAGTTTTTTTATTCAACTCTGAGAGGACGCCATTCAAACTTTGTTGCAATGTTAGTGCAGCGATCTTCCTCACTGTGCTATTGTGTTCTGAGGGGGAACTGACCCCCCACCAAAACACAGTGATTAGCGCTCGCAGCAAATGGCTGGTTGTGAGACCGGCTTCTGTTGGACAAAGAGCCGTACATACGGGCAGAAAGTTGGCGGGTTCCTGGTTGTGTACCCAGCATTAGTATCACATTACTAGGACCTGCAGGCACAGCAACAATGATGATATATTGAGGCTAGATTGCTAGGCAAAGCAGTAGTCTGAAACATTCACTTACACTCCAGAACATAGGTGTGCACAGCTTATTGCTTTTGGGTGTGCACTGTAAAGCTCAAACACACGTGTGTCTACATATATATGGCGCCGGCAGGCGGATCAATCTCCCTGTCGGCACAGTGAAAGAGAAGTGCTTAAGCCATTCTCTTACGGCAGAGCCAGTAAGAGATCTTTTCCATCATCCCGCCTGCACACAGAATGATAATGCTAATGTGCAGGGTCCGGGATACCCTGTGTGCACGCCTATGCACCAGAATGTGTTATCGACAGTCAGAAACAAGATATGTGGATAGGTTTGTGTCACCCCTGGTAATCCCATCACCCTAAACCATTGCTAATGTTGGCTAAGCCAAAACCCAGCCCTCCCTTGGGATGGCCATGAATCTCTTTATCCTATTACAAAAACGATATAGCCCATATCGCACATTGTAGCAACGAAATTTCACTCTGGAAGAAAGGCAAACATTAATATGGCTATTTTGAAAATAACACTATCTTTTTAGATTTTGAAAATCTTTTGCCGAAGTTCCCTTCCCATAGCATATCACAAAAAAAACAATTCTGAACATAAAATTGGACAGTTTATGATAAGCAATTTGTAGAAATTAGGCCTACACGATTCATCAAGGACAAAGTAGGCTTTTTACTACATAGACAAGCAGGGAAAACAGAAGATGTACTATAAATTAGGTAAATATACTCGATAATACTAAAGATGTCTTAATTTTTATTTAGGCTTCGAGTTTCAGAACCCATGGGAGTCATAGAATTTCTACAGGTGTGCGTTACCATATATAGTTCTTCTTCTGTTTAATCAGTTTATATAGATCTCCAAAGACATTTCCTATTTTACATTGTACCAGTCAGGGATGTCCCCTCTCTCCCCCTTCTGTTTGTTTTATGCACAGAGCTGCCTGCTGCATGGATCAGGAACTGTCAAGACATCTTCGGAATTTTGTAAAAAGAAAAAGAAATTCACTGCTTTTATTGACATTGTAATCTTATTATTATTACTATTATACAGGATTTATATAGCACCAGCAGTTTGTGCAGCAATTTAAACAATGCTAGGGCAAACAGTACAGTTAACAATACAATGTAATACAGGAGGAATCAGATGGCCCTATTAACAAATATGTTCCAGATCAGTCACAATAAAACACAAAAACGTTATTACACAAAACGTGTAAAACATGCTGGCTTGGCTTTGATTAAAGGAGAAGTACAGCCAAAAGGTAGCAAAATAAATGTAAAAAAAAAACCGAATGCCCCATACACACAATTGGATTTTCCGTTGGCCTAAAATCCGATGGAATTTTTAATCTGAATTCCGTTCAAGCTGTCTTGCATACACACTGTCAGACCAAATTCCGACCGACCAAAACGCAGTGGCGTAAAACACTATAATGAGCCGAGAAAAATTAAGTTCAATGCTTCCCGAGCATGGGTCGACTTGATTCTGAGCATGCATGTTTTTTCTCTCCGTCTGAGTTGCACAAAGACGATTGGAATTTCCTATCGTTTTTTTTTTTTTAATCGGAAAAAAAATAAAACATGTTCTATTTCTAAACACCAATGGAAAAAAGTCAGATGGGGCCCTCACACGATTGGAATTTCATCGGAAAATCCGATCGTGTGTACGTGGCATTAGCTTTAAATAAAGGAGAAGTACAGACAAAAAGCAGCAAAAATAAACAAAAACATGACATTGGGTCCCCCTCCAAAAATCCATACTAGACCCTTCAGTCTTGGGATCCCCTAAAAAACAATGTCATAGCCTTCAATTGTAGTAAAGTATATACTTTAAGGAGAAATTCTGCATAAAAAAAAAATCGCACGTCTGTGTTAACAAGGCAAACACAGACCTGTCCAAAGATAAAGAAATGACTGCCAAATATCACAGCAAAAAAAATTATTTAGAGCAGGGTTTCTCAACCAGGGTTTCATTGAAGCCTAGGGTACCTCCAGAGGTTAACAAGGGAAAATAGTACAGTATCAAAAATGACAAAAAAACATATAAATAACCTTCTTCCACCAATAAAAAAATAAATAAAAATATTCATGGAAGAAAGATATTTATATGTGTGCGCAATTTTTAATACTAGTTTCATTCACAATTTTTAAAGATATTTTGAATTTACTAAATTAAACTAGTTGTTTTTGATACACCATGTGTGTCCTGTGAAAGCAGCTTCCCTTTGTTTGGTATTCTACTCATCTTTTGTCATTAGCATTAATACATATTATGCAGGGACCACACTGACTTAGTAAGTTAACATATTTCTAAGGTTTAACCACTTGCCGACCGCCGCACGCACTTTTACGTCAGCAGAATGGCACAGACAGGCACATTTTTTTTAAATTGACGCTCTATTTTTGTTTATAGTGCAAAAAAGAAAAACCGCAGAGGTGATCAAATACCATCAAAAGAAAGCTCTAAAAATACCGTACATTTTAATTAGTAGCCACGTTGCACAACCGTGCAAGTGTCAGTTAAAGTAACACAGTGCCGAATCGCAAAAAGTGGCCCGGTCACTTGGCAGCCAAATCCTTCAGGGCTGAAGTGGTTAAACCATTTTACCTCTTTATTAAGAATAAAAACTGACAGAGGTTATAATTATTCTCTGCTGTATCTATCCCAATGGATATTGCATGAGATAAAATCCTGCATTGTTTCATGAGATAAATCCCACATATTTCAATGAATACCACATGCAGTATTTTAGTAGTATTTTTTTGTGAATTGGAAAAAAAGTTTTGGAAAAACACATGGAGTTAATTTTTGCAAAAAAAAAGGGGAAAATACAACTTTGAGCCCAATGTCCCACACTAGATGAAGAAACTGAAAAAAAGGCAACTTTCAGAAAACATACTTCAAGAAAACCATAACATACTTTAAAAAATGAAAAGGTAAGTGGGCATAGGCATATCTCAAACATAACGTGCAAACAGAACAACCTAAAAAATGTTTCTGAACTTGAAGCATCCACAAGAAAAGAAAAAAACTCATAAAGAATGGAAAGCTGGCTACAAGACATAGTTGGCAGCTGTATAATTTGACATAGGGAACGTTAGTAAGTACTTAATGAAAGGGTGTCCAAACTTTTTCATGTCTCAGTTTACATCGTATTGCTTTCCAATCCATTACATTCAGAAAATAAATAAAAAAATATATAGACAGAACAGCTCAAACTTTTGGACATGTTTGCAATTATGCTTTCAAAAGTCATGATTTTTTATTTATTTTTTATTCCACTAGTATAATTATCTAAATCTGTCTTTATACAGAGTTCCCACATAAAATCTGAACGTTGGCAAAAAAAGCAAAGGATAAACATTTCATGTGCTTTACATGTACATAAATGCATGACAACACTGTAACTATGAAACAGAAACGTAAAAATACACAAAAACCTGCAAAAAAAAAAAAGCTTCTCGAAATATATAACAAAACTGAGTTTATGTGATAAAGGCAAAAAGAGGGAGAAGAGGCGCCTCTGGGTGCAGATTTTCCAACAGGTTTAATATGCAGTAAAAGTTTTCTTATAATAAACTCACATTTCCAGAGTTAAAAGAAGGCATTGAGTCATATCCCATAATATGGAGCTGTCCTCGGTGGAGTCGATCCCTTGTTCTCCTTCTGTATGTGTCCTGTGATGTTACTCTTCACCACTGGATGATGTCCGACAAGCAGCGGCTGAGTGGGTCCTCGGCACGAGGTTTGGAGTGCAAGGAAGTGTCAGGTGGATGGGGAGTGACGTCACCGCAATGCGACTCGTTTCGCAAGCGCGCGGGCCGTGGATGGAGTAAACAGCCGCGCTCCTTTTTCAAGCTTTGAAAAAGAAGCATGGCTGGGGTCTTTCGCCTTCCCCTGGGGTCAACTGTGGGTTAAGGATTGTGTATATGGGATTGTATGATTTTTTTTTTGTTTATTGTTAAAACTGGTTAAACTGTATGGACTTGTGTCTTTTTTCATCATAACTAACTATGTAAAGCATAGAGCCTACCCTGCACTAAGACTGCTCCTAAGTCAATGGTTTGCCACAGCCTGAAATTACATATGACATTTGGGTCAACCAGATCTGTCAAGTTTGGTGAACATGGGAGGATGTATCAAGCCTCTCAACTTAAAAAGTGTTGTGGCTTCACTGTCCGGTTCCCTACTGTTCATGTGCGAGCCACGCGGCACGCCATCACTGGTCCCCGCTGTCTCCTGGGACCAGTGTGTTTCCCAGAAGATAGGGGGGTAACGCAAAGGGACGTGACTCCCATGGGAGTCTATTTCCGGAAGTGGGTGCAAATACCTGTATTATACAGGTATCTGCACCCCCCTGGTATACAGGTATCTGTTCCGAAAAGCGGAGGTTCACCAAGCCGTCATCTCCTCTCGGCTGTCAAGTCACAGATGCACAGTCCCGCCTCCGCCACCAGCATTGGACCAGTGTTCTGTCTATCACAGGAGATGGTCCAATGCCGATGGCGGAGGTGGGACTGTGTGTGTGTGTGACGAGACAGCTGAGTGAGAGCCGAGTGGAGAGGAGACGATGGCTCGGTGGTTTCCGGTGGGCGCTCGTCCCCCTCCTTCCCCTCCGAGGTATGTGTATGAGAGGTATGTGTAGAAGTAAGTGAACTGACCTCATTAAAGTTATATTCACCCCAAATTTAAGTAATTCCAGAATAAAAATTGTAATGCTTTCTTTGGTGTTTAGATGTAAACTGAGTATTGAGTTGGAGGCATTTTGTGTATACTGTAACTTTGAACTCTGACTAGCTATATACATCCACATCCAAGGTATTCCACAGCATGAAGGACAAATATCCCCTGTGGGCAGCTAAGGTCTATAATGTTATATCTGTCAGGAAAGTCTGAGTGACACTCCAGAGACTGGCTTAGATTGCTTCAAAGTTGTTTATTAAAAAAATTTGTTTTTCAGAAAATTCCCTCTTAAAATTGGGGTGTGTGTTATACGCCGGCGCGTGTTATACGCCGATAAATACGGTAAGTCTGGTTTTACTGGAACTATGATAAGACATGTATTAGATAATGCTGGTGTTTAGATCTTATTGTAAAGTGCTGTAAAACTCTTTATTCTCTTTAGTTCTTTTTTAATATGTGTCTTACTTAGGTTTTCTGCTCTATGAGGAACAGTAAGGCCGCGTACACACGACCAAATACATCTGTTCAAATCGGTCTGACAGACCGATTTGAACAGATCTGTCTGCTGGGCTGTTTTGGTTTGATAGCTGTACACACGATCAAACCAAAATCCCCGCCGGCAGACAGCGCGGTGATGTGGCGGTGACGTTGACGCCGCCATGTCACCGCACCAGGAAGTAAAACAGTTCCGCGCATGCGTCAAATCCATTCGACGCATGTGCGAGCAGATATGTCTGCTGATTAGCGTACTAACCAGCAGACATGTCGGACAGACGGATTCCCAGCAGACAGATTTTAAAGCATGCTTTAAAATCTGTCGGCTGGCCAAATCTGTCTGTCCGCCCGTACACACGATCGAATCTGTCTGCTGAAACGGTCTGTCAGACAGTTTTCAGCAGATAGATTTGATCGTGTACGCGGCCTAATACAATCTTACAAATCCTTACAAGCCCAGGTTCACATCTATGAGGGAGGTCCCATTCATTTACATGTGGTGCTGTACCTGCATTTCCCGCACGGAAAAAGTCCCTGACCCAAAAATGCACTTGCCTGGTGATTTGACACCATGCAGTTTCACACACCCAAAAACAAGCCAGGTTTTCCAATGATTGGTGGTGCCATTAGGACTAGGCTTACACTAATGCTGGTGCATGTAAATTGCATGCTTTCCCACACCCAATACACATTGGGATTCATTTACTAAAACTGGAGTGTGAAAAATCTGGTGCAGTTGTGCTTATAGACCAATCGGCTTCCAGGATTTTTGTCAAAGCCTAATTGAACAAGCTCAAGTTAGAAGCTGATTGGCTACCACGAAGAGATGCACCAGATTTTGCACTCTCCAGTTGTAGTACCTTTTCCCTGCGTCTCCTGCAAATGAACGGCTGCTTGTACCGCACAAACATGAGCCACACTGCTTGCTACAGTGTGAACCTAGCCTAAGAAGAAATTGCACCCCTGCACATCTGCTAAAGAGGAGCACATTTTTTCTGTGGATGCGGGAACAGGTGTGATTTAAACACATTCCCACACCCACTACAGTGTGAAGTAGTGTTAACATATGTATGCAACAACTGATCACACCAGGCCAAATCCATGCAGGCTCAACAATTAAGCATAATACAAATAAAAAAAAAACGATCAAAGAGCATTTTTATTTCTTAATAAAATATAATATTACGTGTTTTGCTTTTTAGCTTAACATTTTATTGGTTAACGTGGACATTGTTTTAGAGGCTAAATGCTTGAAATGAAAAAAGCCATATTTAGAAAAGCTTAATCTGTAACCCTAAAAAGAAAGTACACAGAACTCTTCTAAGATATCTCAGAATGACATACTCTCTAATGTTCTTCTATAAGGCAAATGCTTTTAAAAGATTATCCTAGATTTTCAGGGTGTTAAATCTCTATTAGCCATATTCAACGAAGAGGGGAAAACTTCAACAACCCATATCAGCCAACCAAATTTCAGTTTACTGCAGTTAGATCACTTAAGAAATGATTTCTGAACATTCCCTGTGTGCTACTGCCATGCGTACTTACAGTGCAAGCTTAAATGTCTCAATCCATTTTTTTTTTATTCTTTGATACTTGAGGACATCTTTAAAATAATGATTCTGTTTATTTAGTATAGTGTCAGTAGTGTTATGAACTGTAAAATCAGGCAGTATTAAAAATAATCAAATTTTTAGCAATATTACAGCTGGTATAACACCTAGTAATGTGAGGTGGTAAAACACACTGTAAGGTTAATTATGTATTTTCTGGTTTACATAGGGCCAATATAATATTCAGCACCCCTTTAGAACACAAAGGTCCATTCATATGAATACAATAAAATATTGTAACATCGGGTATTTCTTTATGCTGCACAATCACATGGCTATAAACAGTGTAAGTTTGGCCAGTATTATGCACTGTAAGGTCAGATAATAGTATTGAACTGTAAGTCAGGTGGTAGTACATACCTTAGTATTACACCTAAGGAAGGTTGCCTGCTATACCATACTGTAAGGTTAGTCCGTATCAGATAAGTGAGCAAAGACATTGTAAGTATTATGCGTGATACGATTGGGTAGTAATGGACACGGTAAGGTCATGCAAGATTAGATATTGTAAAGTCAACAGTCAGCTGGTATTATTGGTTATCGAGAACCCTAAGGCTGGGTTCGCACTAGAACACGCAGAGGCTCACAGCAGGAGTCCAGTGTGTCTCCATTCACCGTTTCCAAAAAACGCACAAAACTCCTGTGCAATTTACACCAGAGCTGCAGCGGAGATGTGTGAACCGGCTCCATAGAGAGTTGCTCACAATCTCCTGCTATGCGAATTGAATGCCGGAAAAATCCACATCCAATTTGCATAGGTGTGAACCCAGCCTCAAAGATCAGGTGGTGTCAGACACTATAAAGCCAGGTGGTATTAGATAATGTAAGGGCAGCTGATATAACACACTGTAAACTCAGGGGTTATTACACACTGCAGGAGCATTGTAGTCCCATATTAGACTTTTAAAAACTCAAGTAGTATTAGGCAATATAAGGCTACTCCATATAAGCAATTATAAATTAGAATGTATTAGACACTATAAGATCCGGTAGTATTATACCCTATGAGATCAGAATGTATCGGGTGCTATAAGATTAGGCTGTATCAGGCACTATAATGTCAGGTGGTATTAGTCACTATAAGGTTACTCTATAATAGTCATTATAAGATCAAGTAGTATTAGACACTATAAGGTCACTTGGTATTAGTCACTATAATGTCAGGCTGTATTAAACACTTATAAGATCAGGCTGTATTAGAAACTATAAGATCAGGTTGTATTAATCACTATAAAGTTACTCTATAGTAGGCATTATAAGATCAGGTAGTATTAGACAGTATAAGGTCAGGTAGTATTAGACAGTATAGCATCAGTACAGTATAGGATCAGGTAGCATTTTAGGCGTTAGAAAATCAGGTCGTTTTGGACATTAGATGATCAGGTTGTACTGCATTAGATGGTATAAGCTCAGGTAGTATTAGACACTTTACTCTATATTATGCATTATAAAATGCTGTAGCATTGGACATTAGATGATCAGGTTGTATTAGATACTATAAGATAAGTAGTAGTACACTAAAAGATCAGGTTGTATTAGACACTATAAGGTTACTCTATACAGTAGTAAGCATTATAAAATCAGGTAGTATTAGACAGTATAAGAACAGGTAGCACTAGACATTATAAAATCAGGTAGTATTGGACATTAGATGATCAGGTAGTATTAGACACTATGGCCCGGATTCACATACATCGGCGCATATATATATGCAGCCGTAGCGTATGTCTTTTACGCTACGCCGGCCCAGCGTGGAGAGGGAAGCATGTGTTGTAGTGTACTTGTATTGTATTTTCTGGCGACAACTGTACTGAATAAATGAAAATCGTACGATCTGGTATCGTAAGAGAATAATTTTCGTATTTGTCCGATCGGATAATATCAGACAAATTATCATGATCGACTATGGAAAAAAGCTCTGTACTAACGTTCTGATTATCGTACGATCGATTCAAAATCTGTATTTTTCATACGATTTTCGGATCGTGCATACGGAACATTAGACATTATAAGATCAGATTGTACTAGACATTATAATATCATGTCGTTTTAGACATTATATGATCAGACAGTATTAGACACAATGAGGTTAGATGATTTTAGATACTGTAAAGTAGCCCCATAGTAGACACCTTAATGAATTCTTAAGGGAAGAGATTTTTTTTTCAGAGATTAATGATTACGGTGAAGCTCTGCTAACTTCCATTATTCAATCAAGTGCAAGAAAAAAATGCTGTTTTTTTATTTTATTTTCCTTGCAAGTGATTGGGTCTTCTTTGCAAAGTCAAATTTTAGAATATTCATTAAGCTCTGCGGAAAGTTCCCTTGCAAAGTGAACAGCCTATTTGTCTATATTGAATTGACCCCCTATAAGGGTACCCTGTATTAGGCACTGTAAGATTAGGTGGTATTAAGTCAGGCACACACTGATAGAATTTTTTTGAACTGTTGCTCGAAATTCAGAAAAATCTTAAAATGTTTTCCATACCAGATACCTGAATGGAATTATATCCATATATCATTTATTTTGCACTTAGCATATATGCACATCCCAATATGTATAATTTTTCCCAAACGGAAATCACATTCTCGGCTAGAATTTTGTTGGTTCAGATAAGAAACAAGAATAATTTTCCATTTTGCTTCTTTGAATTTTTTCATCACTACAGTTGAAAATGATCATCAATTTGACCTCAATAACAATAAAAAAAAAAAAAAAAAGATCAAAAAAGAAAATGTTAGTTTGTATTATGCACTGTAAGGTCGGCAAGTATTACATATTGTAAGGCCACTTACAGGTGGCATTGGACACTGTAGTTAGTGTAAAGTTAGGTTAGGGACAATATTAAGCCGATCTGTTGTCATATAAAGCATGTATGATCAGATCTTATATGATTTTTTTTGGTTACAGTTACTACTTAATTTTCTTTTGAAAAAAAAAAATACAACATTGTCTGTCCAAACTGTGTTGACAATCATTTTTCAACTCGCTTAATAAAGATAGATTATAATCTTTATTTTGACTAATCAATATAATACATCAAATTTTTGCAGTATTTTTAGTATTCATTATTTTTTGTGTGCTGCATAATCAATAAGAGTAAAAAAAGAAAAAATGAGAGAAGAAATAGCTGCACAAAAGTTTAGTTCTGTAATCTCCTATCATGAATTATATATGAAGAAAAATACAATAACAAAAACATGAAATTTGCATCCTTATGAACACAAAGATAACAAAATATATTTCAGGTAACGGCATCTGCTTTTTCGACAGTTTATATTTTAGATTACTTTAGAATTCTGTTTTACAAAAGAAGTCAAGCACTACTTTTTTGTTATGGCTTTTTAAGTAAAATAGAGTAAAATACAGTTTTTATAAAGCCTCTTGTTTAAGAGTTACGAATACAGCAACTTTACTGTATTATGGACAATAAATTATTTCCAGCATTGAGAAGCTGCTACAAAATTATTAAATTTCGCCTATAAGACAGGGACTTTGTTTTACTATTTTAAGGACATATTACAAACTGTGCCAAACCATATACAACATTTAGTTTACAATAAACAATTGGTTTTAAAGCCATAGGAGTCCCATAATCAAATACATAAAATTACTTAGAGGACCAAACTTGTCTCCAGCACCAGCTCATCTTATGCTTTAAGCACAGCAGGTAGCAAAATGATAAGATTATGGGGGAAAAAATTATAAAACAATGGAAAAAAAGATTTTCTTGAAGTATTAGAAACATAATTACTGCGGCTATTTTTGTTTAAAAACATATTTTGTCTTTTTTGGATGAAAAAATTGAATCATATTTAATATGTTATCGTTTAGAAGTTACTGTGTTCTTGAGCACATTATTACTATGTCTATGGCTGTTTTACTTTATAAAAGTAATTGCTCTGTTCATAGGTATCCAAGACTTTTTTTTTTACTTTTTTTTTGTAATAAAAGTGCAAATTACCTAAATGTATACACATGTGTTTTATTTCATAATACCCTTTGCGAGAAAGTATTAATAATAAAAAGCTCTTAAAGTTTTATTACTGATGCTCAACTTTTTTTATTTGTTAACACAATTTATTATTATTAGTCAGCAGCATTGTTCTAGCAAATCAATACTTAACAATATACAAATGAAAGCAGTAAAAAAAATGAAATGTTAGATTATTTTTTTTTTGCATGGATGGATTGTTATGAAGAATGAAAGAAAAGAAAGAGAGAGAGAGAGTGAAAGAAAGAAAGAAAGAAAGAAAGAAAGAAAGAAAGAAAGAAAGAAAGAAAGAAAGAAAGAAAGAAAGAAAGAAAGAAAGAAAGAAAGAGAAAGAAAGACAATAAAAAGGAAAGTAATAAATAAAGAGACTAAATCTGGATACACACTTTACAATTCTCTTTAGATTTTTTCCTCTAGATTTACCAAAACCATATAATATGGAAAGAAAGAAAGAAAAAAAAAAGAAAGAAAGAAAGAAAGAAAGAAAGAAAGAAAGAAAGAAAGAAAGAAAGAAAGAAAGAAAGAAAGAAACAATATAGTTGCACTACATAGTTGAAGGTAAATCTAAAAGGAAATTGAACAACAAAAGTTGTATAGTGTATATCCAGCTTAAGAAACAAAGAGAGTGTGGGAAAGAAAGAAAGAAAGAAAGAAAGAAAGAAAGAAAGAAAGAAAGAAAGAAAGAAAGAAAGAAAGAAAGAAAGAAAGAAAGAAAGAAAGAAAGTAAAGGCAACACAATATGCTGTATAGTGTATATCTAGCTTAAGAAAGAGCGAAAAAATTTAAAGCAGCACAATATGGTGTATAGTTTATGTGCAGCTTAAGGAAGAAAGAAAGAAAGAAAGAAAAAAAGGAAAGAAAGAAAAGAAAGAAAGAAAGAAAGAAAGAAAGAAAGAAAGAAAGAAAGAAAGAAAGAAAGAAAGAAAGAAAGAAAGAAAGAAAGAAAGAAAGAAAGAAAGGCAGCACAATATTTTCTGCAAATAAATAAAAATCTAATCTTAAGATGATTTAAAATTAAATTGATATTTGCACATGTAAAAAAAGTAATATTTAAAAATAAAATAACTGTTGTACACTACAGGAAGAGAAAAAAATTAATTGTAATTTTAACATTTCCACACAAACGCTGGTGGCCACATTCAGGCACAAGTTTTAACTGAGGGAAGAAGAAATGTGCTATGAGTTCTCTTCGTGAAAGGCTGCCACTGGGAAGTTGATTTTGGCCTGTTGCCATGTGCAGAATGTCCCTCATTACAAATTCATGAAAGTCTATACTATGAACAGAAGGAAAAAAAGACCCAACAGACTGAATCTGTGACTAAAATTAAAACCTCACAAAGGCACTGAAGAAAAAAAAAATCATTTTGAAGTGTCATTTCAGGTTTTTGCAGCTATTTCAATTTCTGCTACCGCAGCACAAAGACCTGCCAAAGTCATTTCCTACATACTCAGACAATAGAATCCGTAAACATGGGGGAAAGAAAATAAAGAATGATTTGGAGCGCTGTAAGTATACTGTACACATGTACAGTACGCAGGTTTATTTTCAAAAGCAAAAGAATAGAAAACAAGCAGCAAACTCTGGTAGAGGTGAGTGAGGGAGGAGGTGGGGGGGAGGGGGTGATTGAGGGGACGACACGAGGCATTTGTTAAGCACATATCCTTACCGAGATGTCTTCTATTGGGTTCCTGAGATGACAAAAATCCTGGCAAAGCCAACAGATATTCTTGCAGAAACCATAAAGGGCCTTTTGTGAGTTCAGTGATGTAACTTTGCACTTTGAGAGTGAAAAGTTTAATAAAAAAATAAAAACCAAAATAAAAAAGCACAAGCACATTCCTAATACTCAATTAGACTGTGAGATTGAATAATGTGGATTTTATCTTTAAGAGAGGGGGGTTATAAAGCAAGGAGGGTGTGGTCAGACTATTAGGCTATCCCTGATAGAAGGGGCCTTGCCGACACTAGCACCTAACTGCTTGCAGAGGCAAACTGGGAAGGGAGCCAATGAAATGACTTTGTTTGACCCAGCTGCCAATCTCTACTGAAGCAGTGGGCCAGACTAAACACTGACACTATTTTAACTCAAATCATGCTTCAGCAGCTGTTTACTCTCTGGCTCTAAGCTACACACCAGAGTACTGATGACCCCGCACTGCACACATTCCTGATCGGGTGCTGCAAGCGCTGCAATCTTTCTACATTCAAATGAATCATTTTTGGTCACACTCTATTATTTTTTTTAACTAAGCGCCTTTAAAGCGAGCTCCATAACAGAAAATATCTTACTGAAAGGACAGTCGTTGTACCTGAAAATATTTTCAAGCGTTGCTGGACCGCCCACTGTATATTTACTGCGACAGGGCAGCCGCTGTGCACCAGATCATGTACCCAATACATGATCTAATACTTCCAGGCCTTTGGGTGCACTCCCACTGTGATTCTACCTAGCAGAAGCACAACAGCGCATACCACAGACTCGATGTCCGCCGGCACCTGACAATTACACAGGACACAGGTAGAACGACAATCTGCCTGCCTATATAAACAAGGCAAATTGTCGTTCTGTCAGAAGGGAAGGTATTGATCCTGTGTTTCTGCAAAGGATCTTTGCCTTCACCTAGTCCATTGTTGGCGAACCCATAGCACGCGTGCCACAGCTGGCATGCAGAGCCCTCTCTGTGGGCACTTGAGAAAGAAAAACTGGCCATCCTGTACAAGGTGCATCTCATCCACACTGCACCCCTCCCATGGAACTACATCTCCCACAGGGCTCTGGGGCCAGGGGTGACATTTCGGGGTGGGCGTGGACAAGATGAAGCGTTGCTGCCAGGTTTGATACTTCATTTCTTGCGGGCTGTCCCCGTTATCTCTTAAAGAAGAGTGGCTGTGGACCAAAGCCGCCTCCCTCTACTTGGCTGTGTATAGCTGCACAGCCCGGAAGAAGGATACCTGCAGTGTTCTGAGGTCTATACTAAGTTTATTTTATTGTAGATTAATACGAGGGGGACAGACTGACCAGGAAAGGGGGAGGTGTAGGCAAGTTAAAAGCAATGGAGGAGTGATTGTGAGGTGGGTCAAGAGGATATGTGCTGGGGGGGGGGCTTTAGGAGAGAAAGGGACTCCCCAGAAGTGGGAGCTGGATTTGAAACCTGCCTCCCTACAAGAGCATAAGCCCTCTCACCTCCCAAAGCGCCCCCAGCACAAATCTGACCCCACACATCTCCCTACTAGCACAGGTTCCCACCTCTCAAAATGCCCCCTAGCACTTAACAGACCCCCTACCTCCCTACTAGCACAAGTGGAGAGGGATGTGAGTACTGAGGGAGAGTGGATCCCTATGGTGGGAAAGGGGTCTATATTGACTTATACATCAGAGGTTGTGTTGCCAGAAAATGGAAAATGGAAAAAGGGTCTACAGAATAGCAGATTTTGGGCACTCTGGGAGGTTTTGGGTTGCAGTTTGGCCACTCAGGTTCAAAAAGGTTCAGCATCACTGCCCTAGTCAAAGCATCTCCCACACAGTAAGTAAGCACAACATAGGCACACAGTGATTTCCCTGATGTTAACCCCTTCTCAGTCTCAGTTTACACCAGTGCAGGGCATTCCAGCGCAGTCATCAAAAGTAGTATATGCTGCAATTTTTCTGTATGGAACACATCTGGAACATAGCAAAACACATAAAAAATTCACTGGAACACATCAGAATGCATCACAAAAGTGCAAAAATAAATCCATCCGAAAAACATAGAAATTGTGGTGTGACCTGGCTCTAAATGATTTTGAACTTGAAGCTCCTTAGAATAAGGCTTCAAGGAGAGGCATTAATTTGTAAAATAACAAACATATATACCTACCTCTATGCTGCAGCATGTATGTGATGCTGCAGCTGTCTCACTTGAACCGCTGAGCCCTCAGATTGGAACAGAGAGCAGTGACTGCCAGTAACTTTTCTCCAGCACTCTCTGGAGTGCCGGGCAGGATAAGGGGTGGGTGCATCTGGTTAAGGCTCTTAGGCAGGCACTGAGAGGTAGAGCCAGCTGTCAATCAGGCAGCTGGGTGGATCCTAACAAAATTGTCGAGATCCTTCCAGAGCCTGAAGTGGTTCTTCCAGGTCAGCTGATAGCAGAAAATAGCCCACTATCAGCAGACTCTGGGTCACAGGAGGACAAAAGCAAGTGCACTCCTGACTTAAATTTTTTTTAAAAGGGGCGGGTGCACCTGCTCTTTAAAACGGATCTCAGTCGAAAAAAAATATTAAAAGCCAGCAGCTACAAATACTGCAGCTGCTGACTTTTAATATTAGGACACTTACCTGTCCTGGAGTCCAGCGCCGTCGGCAGCAGAGGACGAACGATCGCTCGTCACTCTGCTGCCCCCACCGCCATCCTCGGTGAGGGAACCAGGAAGTGAAGCATTGCGGCTTCACTGCCCGGTTCCCTACGGCGCATGTGCGAGTCATGTGCGCCGTGTTCACTGGTCCCCGCTGTGTTCTTTAAGCCTTGTTTTCCCAGAATACAACGGTGGGGGGGGGCAGGCTTCTGATTTCCTGCCCGCAGTCTACCCGCAGACTGTGTGGCCCGAAGTGGGTGCAAATACCTGTCTTTAGACAGGAATCTGCACCCCCTCCCCCTGAAAGGTGTCAAATGTGACACCGGAGGGTTCAGATGAGCGGAAGTTCTACTTCAGGGTGGAGCTCAGCTATCAGTAAATGTTTTAAGACTACAGAACACTCTGTATGATATGGAGAAAAGTAGAAGAGGAGTTGTTTTTGTCCCACTTGACAATTTCTCCTCTTCGTATATACAATGCAGTGATTGAACGCTGTCACCCTTGGACAGCAAGTGTGTTACTGGCAGGATCATTAGAAGAAAGTTAAAGAAAGAATGTCTGGAAAAAGGAAAACAAATGTAACCTCTACATCTAAGAATTGGTAAGCTGTAGTATTATTGTTTTGTTATTGCCATTAGATACACTGTAAAGCAGAACTGTATATGACCACTACAAACTAAAAACACTATTTATGTTCTACTATGATAAAGCCCTAGAAAACTTTGCACATGTGCAGTACAATATACAAGAGCTGCAGGTACGCTCTCACAAGGTCAGGTATGCAGGCAGGAAGGAGTGCTTAGCTGAAAAACCCCTCCTCCAGGTGAACGGAAAAAAAAAATCCATGAAGACTTCTGAGATGTATCACATCATTTGGCCTAAGCCAGAAGCCTGGAAGCAACTGAAGAAATACTAAAAAAGGTTTAAAACAAGTACGGTAAATATAATATATCTTCCTATCCATTTACCGTATTTATTGGGGTATTGCACGCTCCGGCGTATAGCACGCACCCCTAATGTGGACCCAAAATTCCTGTAAAATTTTTTTTTAGTACTTACAGTTTTGGTGTCTTGCTCGGCGTCCATCGGCGGCCTTGTCCGGTCTGGTGTCCGTCTTCGGCTTCAGTGGTGTCCTCCCGGCTTCTCCAGTGCTGTCTCAAGTCGAATCCCCCCTTCCCGCGCTCAGCTTGAACGCCTCCGTCGACATATACCGAGTGCAGTACACTCTGGTACATTCGGCCAGGCTCGGCTTCTCTCGTGCTCACACTCTGTGACATTTATGCGTGAGCACGAGCGAAGCCGAGCCTGGCCAAATGTACCCGAGTGTACTGCACTCGGTATATGTTGGCGGCTCAGTTCAAACTGAGTGCGGGAAGCGGGTATCGGCATATATCGCGCACCCACGATTTCCCCCTTATTTTAAGGGGAAAAAAGTGCCGATAAATACGGTACTAAGTCTAGCAGTATAAGTATTCAAAATAGTATGGGGTTTGTTTTTTTCTGAATCATACTTACCTAGGTAGATGCAGCACCGGTCTGATGCTGCATCTGTCCCCCGCTGGCTCCAACACCAAGATCTGAGCGATCAAACCTTGCTGACTGCTTGGTTCTCAAGGCTTCATGAGCACCGCTCTCTGCTCTACCCCCTCTTCGCTCACTGGTGCTCTGGGCTGTGAAGGAGGTGGGAGCAGCCGGCCCAGGCTCTCAACATCTTGCTGAAAGGCTGAGCTGGGAGCCGGTCCAGGCATGTCCTCAGAGTTCTGACTTCAGTGTCAAGATCTTGCCAGAGCCTGGGCCGGCTCTGTGACATCAGCCGACATTGGGCTTCAGAAGGCTTCAGCTGCCTGCTGAAAATGGATTACAGAAGTGCAGAACAAACTGCACTCCTGTTATCCACAGGAGAAGTACAGCCAAACAAGCTTTGGCTGTACTTCTCCTTTCATGTTGATTAAGAGAGTAAAGCTCCACTTTAAAAAATGTCTTAGCTCAAGCTTATTGCTAACACACAAGGACTGTCATATTACAAAGGAAAGAGACTTTTTACTAATCCAATATTGCACAAATTAAATAAATAAACATGGATTCCACATAACTGGGCCATTAAAGTAAATCTGCGCGCAATTTATTGTGTGAACATTCTCAATTCCTTTAGTAAGTCAGCCTTAAGCCGGCAAAGGGTGAATCTAAATGTGGTTGGTTTAGGAGGGGCTGACTGAGATTCGATCCATCTATGGGCAGGCTGATTGTACTGAAGTTGATCCATCAAGCGACTTGGGTACAACCAGCTTTTCAGATTTTTTACATGCGATTACAGCTATGGCCACTATCAGTAATCATTGTGTTCTGCTGGCCAAGAAGGCTCCCCAAGGGCAGAACACAATAGCACTGCGGGAGGTTTCCTCTATCAATACTGACTGTGTTGATGGGGGAGTCAAATCATCTATGGGCTGCTTTAGAGTGTCAGTTATGAACCCTGAGCTCAGGTCAGTGTCCATTGGAGGCTTTAGAGCCTGACAATGAGCTAACATTTTGTCTCCAACCCGGGAAGGAATATGCAAATAAGAGCATATACATACATCCCACTTGTCTAAAAACACACAATTGTAATAACTTAAAGGGTCTGTAAAATTATTATTATTTTTTTTTTTAAATAGGTTCCTTTAAGCTAGTGCATTGTTGGTTCACTTACCTTTTCCTTCGATTTCACTTCTAAATGTTTTTTTTCTTTGTTTTCTTTGTCTGAATTTCTTACTTCCTGTTCCTCCTCAGTAAGCTGTTCTGGCTGACTAACCCCCCGCCAGATGATGGGGGAAAGCTTATTGAGGAGAAACAGGAAGTGAGAAATTCAGACAAAGAAAAAAAAATTAGAAGGGAAATGAACCAACAATGCACTAGCTTAAATGAACCTATTTAGAAAATAGAAACAAACCTTTACAATCACTTTAATAGTGAAGATTTCAATTTTTACAAATGGTAACCTCTGAGTAGTATTTTTGTATCTATGGGGTTTCAGTTTGATATTCCAGACTCCTGTATTTAAGTAAACTTTTTTATTCATTATTTTATTCATGTACTTATTTACACAGGTTTTCTTTAACTGCTTAAGGACTGCTGCATGACTATTTACGTTGGCAGAATGGCACGGCTGGGCACATGGACGTACAGGTACGTCCCCTCGTCCTGTCCTCCATGACCGCGCCCACGGGACCCGCGGACCCGATCGCTGCCGGTTTCTCGCGATCCGGTCACATAGAGGAAGAATGGAGAGAGGTAAGTGTAAACAAACCTTCCCCGTTTTTCCTAGTGTGACTGTCAGTGATCGTCTGTTCCCTGTGTTAGGGAACGACGATCAGTGATGTCACATGCACAGCCACGCCCCCCCACAGTAAGAACACTCCCTTAGAACACACGTAACCCCTACAGCACCCCCTCCTTGTTAACCCCTTCACTGCCAGTGTCATTTTCACAGTAATCAGTGCATTTTTATCGCACTTTTCGCTGTAAAAATGACAATGGTCTCAAAAATGTGTCAAAAAAGTGTCCTATGTTTCCGCCATAATGTCGCAGTCACAAAAAAAAATGCTGATCGCCGTCATTACTAGTAAAAAAAAAAATAGTAATAAAAATGCCATAAAACTATCCCCTATTTTGTAAACGCTATAAATTTTGCGCAAACCAATCAATAAACGTTTATTGACATTTTTTTACCAAAATTATGTAGAAGAATACGTATCGGCCTAAACTGAGGAAAAAAAACTTTTTTATATATTTTTGGGGGATATTTATTATAGCAAAAAGTAAAAAATATTGCTTTTTTTTTTTTTTTAATTGTTGCTCTATTTTTGTTTATAGCGCAAAAAATAAAAACCGCAGAGGTGATCACATACCACCGAAAGAAAGCTCTATTTGTGGGAAAAAAATACACTGATTTTGTTTGGGAGCCACATCGCACGACCGCACAATTGTCAGTTAAAGTGACGCATTGCCCAATCGCAAAAAGGGGCCAGGTCCTTTACATGCATATTGGTCCGGGTCTTAAGTGGTTAAAGGTTAATTTCAATAAAACAGGAAAATATTACATATGAATGGAGTTCACGGCCTGCCTACCTAGTAGCTCTTATCTCCTTCCTGGCATTGATCGTGTGATTGGCACTAAATTGGTTCAAAGCAGACCAACATGTGAGAGTATGTTCTATTAGACCCTTGCAACCATGCCTAGGCAGAGCATGAGAAGGAGGTTGCAGAGAACACCCTACCTCAAAACACTGTCGGCATACAGAATGTAGCTCCAGTTTGCTTTCTGGTTTTAGCATAAATGCAATATTTCCTGAGTAGCATAACAGTTTACTGATTTTACTTGCTGCCCGGCAATTCTCTTTGATATACTGATAGCTAGAAAAGAAGCTTGAACAGAAACCAAATGAACATAAAAGTCAGAGAATAGTGTTGAGATTCCTGCTCGCCCCGTTTACGTGACTAATACATAACCCCAGTCTCGGTTTCTGTCACCATCATTCATTTTACCTGCTGACATCCATGGCTGACTGAATCCACCTGGTGGCAAGCGTGGAAAATCATGTCCACATACAAGCACCCCTTACTGTGAGGCAGCATTGTATATGATCACCCATGGTTGAAGAAAGGCTGTAACAATATCCAGTGAGCCGTTTGCACACAGGGCTCAGGGATCTATTTTCTCCAAAACCAGACAGCTGCAGATACAAAGACCTGCTACGCCTTTACATTTCTGGACGGTACAGACTGCTCTTATCTGTGGTATACTTAAAGAGCTAGGGCCAGATTCAGAAAGAGTTACGAGTAACTCAGAATCTACGCCGTCGTATCTTTAAGCGTATTCTCAAAGTGAGATACGCCTAAATGTTGCTAAGATATGACCGGCGTAAGTCTCCTACGCCGTTGTAGCTGCCTATTTACGCTGGCCGCTAGGGGCGTATACGCTGATTTATGCCTAGAATATGTAAATCAGTGAGGCGTAAAGATAAAGCTGCAACAAGATGGCGCAGCCAATGTTAAGTATGGACGTCGTTTACGTCGTTTGCGTAACTCGTCCGTGAATAGGGCTGGACGGAAATTATGTTCACGTCAAAACCAATGAGTCTTAGCGGCGTAATTTGGAGCATGCGCACTGGGATATGTCTACGGACGGCGCATGTGCCTTTAGGAAAAAAACGCCATTTACGTGGGGTCACACTTAATTTAAATAAAACACGCCCACATCAAACACACACCCATTTACGCTATGCCGCCGTAACTTAGCTTGGTGAATACAGCACTTGCCTCTCTAATTTACGGCGGGGTAGTGTATCTGAGATACGCTACGCTCGCACAAAATGATGCCGCTCTACGTGAATCTAGCCACTAGTCTAGAAATCAAGTCCGCCAGTGGACTGCTATAGCTATAGAGGAAGCATTGCAACTATGCTAGTGTACAAAGCAAGTTATTTGGTGGAGTTGTGCAACTATAGAAGATGCATTGAAGTCAAAAAGTCCACTTCGTTTATCTTTAAAGTAATACAGTAAGAAAAAGGATACATGTAAAACCTTTTTCATGAAGTCCATTGAGAAACACAAGAATTCAGGAATTTTGAAACTTGAGGATTACCTTGCCGCCTTTAGAAGGTTGGGCACTGGCAAACTGGCAAGCAGGAAAAATGTAAGCCAACCTCCAGATATCCACTTCTATAGCCAGTGAGCCTTGTTTTGTGTGTGCAAGCAATACATTGGGCCAATACCAAAGTGGATGGGACCTGTGTCCCTCAATGGACTTTAAAGGGGTGCTTCAATCACTTTTTTTTTCTTTCGGTTTTTTATCCATAGGAACATTTTAAAACAAGTTCTATTTTTTTTCACCGATGGAAAACAAACTGATAGGTCCCGACAAACTGATCGTGTGTACAGGGCTTTAGGCTTCAAGCTGTGAATGTGCAAGCAGCGCTGCAGTTTGTGAATGGTACCACAGCCTTTTGGGACCTGTGATGTGTCCCAGAAGGCTGGATGGGGGGGGGGATTCCTGTGAATTGGCCGTGGCAATCCAAGTGGATGTAGGAGTTAGTAACTCTCAAAACCCCCCCCCCCCCCAAAAAAAAAATCCTTACAAATATGGCAGAGAAGGGGAGGAGGAAGAGCAGAACTTCCCCTTTTGGGTGAAGTTTCACTTAGAAAGATTTAACGGTAAGTACTGAAATCTTGTTTTCTTTATCCCCAGTAGAGGAACACATGAATTAAGGAATTGCCACTGACTTCCTGCATTGAAATGGGAACGGTCTCGGACCCCCAGTGGCATTACTAATGATTGTGCCAGGTATAAAGAGGCAACTTCCTTTAAAGGACAATTCAGTTAGATGTACCTTGGACGTGTCCTCAGTGTCCCAGGCATGTAGCCAAAGTGCCCTATGCACGTGAATGGAGATCAGCCGCATGTGTTCGGTAGCATACCTGATAATGTGGGTTGCTGTAGTATCAATTGTGGCGAGAATGAATTCCCTTTTAAAGGGAAAAAGCTGTGGGAGCTCTAAAATATCCTACGTCTGAAACAACAACTTGATCTTCTAAATGCAGAGTAGCACTGCATCATCCAAGTGAGAAAGAACCCCTTAAAAATCCTGATTCAACTACAAATGGCTCGGTTCGCATCACAACTCGCAAAAGTTTGGACCCAAACCCCATTGAAGGCTCATATGCAAGTTATTGCCCATAAAAAGGGTATGAGGGCCTGGGTACTGCCCTAGGACACATGTATCTATGCAAACATTTTAACTGCTAAAGCCGCTAGTGATAATCACTGTCTTATGCTGGCGTGGACGGCTTCTCCCACCCTCTCCCGATCGCCCGTCAGGAGAAGACAATTGCTGATTACCCTGTTAAAACCATGCATTTTTTTTTCCTGCAACCCTCTGAGCCAATTTACATTTAGCTTGTGCCCTCCATGTAACTCTAAATGATAAATATTTGTGACTTAAATACAACTGGTGGGTAATGGCTAATGCCGCGTACACACGATTGGAAATTCCAACAAGAAAACCGTGGATTTTTTTCTGATGGAATGTTGGCTCAAACTTGTGTTGCATACAGATAGTCACACAAAATTCCGTCAAGAATGCGGTGACATACAACACTACAATGAGCCGAGAAAAATTAAGTTCAATGATTCCGAGCATGCGTTAAATTGATTTCGAGCATGCTTGTTTTTTTACATGTTGGAATTGCATACAGACGATCGGAATTCTAAACAAGAACTTTTCTTGCCGGAAAAATTGAGAACCAGCTCTGAAATTTTTGCTGTCGGAAATTCCGACAGAAAAAGTCAGGTGGAGCCTACACACGGTCGGAATTTCTGATCAAAAGCTCACATCAAACTTTTCTTGTCAGAATATTGGCCGTTTGTGCATTAGTTATAAGCTCTTTTTAACAAATTTCCAAACTTCTTTCTAATTTGAGTTTATTCCATAAGAGGTGTTAAATACTGACAATCCTTTGGGCGAAAATAGATTTTTCACACATATGTTAACATCTGGCAGCAATTTCTACCAATAATTTAAAACATGTGACAAATGCAGGCTTCTCACAAGTAAATTCATATGTTGGAGGTTGCGCCTCCTGTCTTCTATCAGGAATCCTGCATATCAATTTCCTAAATAATATTACTGAAAGAGACATGTTAGATAAAGGAGAACTGCAGGCAAAACACATTGACCAAACTTTTCTCCAATTCGTTGCCTTTTGGGTTTTGAAAATTGGTGTGCATGTTCAGGAGAATTGGCACCAAACTTTTCATCATGTGAATTTTCTGCGCTAAGAAATTGAACGCTTATAAACTATAAATATTTTCCATTGACGCTGATACCATATTTTATGTTTTCATTCATATGTATCACCTGGAAAATGAACTTCCTTCACCCAGAAAAATATGTTGTCATGTGCTGGCATTACAGTTTTGAAAAATCTGTTTGTACTAAATTAATTGGCAAATACAGGTCAATGCAGCCAAAATGCAGTAGATAGGACTTATTTTCAATGCACTACAACACAATGCATTGGGGGAACAGACTAACAAACACTATTTTATGATGTCTAGGTATTTTGGTTGTGCAGCAAAATTACACAAAACCTGTGAGGCCCCGTACACACGAGCAAATGAATCTGATCAAATCGGTCTGTCTGCTGGCTGTTTTGGTTTGATCGCTGTACACACGATCAAACCAAAATCCCCGCCGGCAGACAGCGCGGTAACGTGGCAGTGAGGTTGACGCCGCCACGTCACCGCACCAGGAAGTAAAACACTTCCGCGCATGCGTAGAATCAATTTGACGCATGTGCGAGAAGATATGTCTGCTGGTTAGCATACTAACCAGCAGACATATCGGTCCGACGGGTTCCCAGCAGACAGATTTTAAAGCATGCTTTAAAATCTGTCTGCTGGACAAATCCGTCTGCTCACCCGTACACACGATCGAATCTGTCTGCTGAGACGGTCTGTTAGACCGTTTTCAGCAGATAGATTTGATCGTGTGTACGCGGCCTGACAATGCATTTTGATAGGAAATGGTCCTAAAGTTCCATTTACTTTCCAGAGCCTAAAGTTCACGGATGATCAGATTGATTAAATTATGTCCATCAGAGACCCCCCCCCCCTCCAGGTCCCAATAAAGTACTCTGCTTCTCTTCCTGTATTGTGTTTATTGTTAAGAGATCATGTAAGGATCCCAGGGTAATGAAGACTTTGTGGGGGAGCATCTCTGTGGTTGAGTTATTGCCTGTGACCCTAGGATCGGCCCTGTATTGATGCTCACTGCTGGGGGATCTCTTCTAACTGGAGGGGACCAATTTTTGCAGGGGGGTCAACTTTTGCTGAGGAGGTCGATTGTTGCTGGTGGGGGGCCTATTGTTGTTGGGGGTGGGTCTTATGTTGCTGCAGGAGGTCAGTTGTTGCTGCAAGAGATCTACTGTTTAAGGAGGGGTCTATTGCTGATGGCTGCCAGAGAGTCTATTAATGCTGGCTGTGCGGAGATCTGTTGATGCTGCCGGGAGTCTATTGGGGATTTTGTTGTCAGTGGTCCATTGTTAGAGGGATTTATTGTTGCTGGCTGCAGGGAATCTATTTTACTGATTTTCTTGATATCATTACCAAACTCCATACAAATTTCTTAGCACCACAAAATGATACTTGATTCTGTATTGTCTAAAAGGGGCGGTACTGGGAGGTGGGTATAAGATGGAACCAAGGGAAGGTGCTCGGAGGTGGGTAGGGGCAAGGAAGAGGGGTGACTCAGAAAGGGGGAGTTCCTGCACCTATTATCTGAGAAAAAAAGCCCTGAAGCTGCTATAGTAATAAACACTGAAAGATTAAATCTGGATAGATGCCTCATGATGGACATGCTTATCCATGCTTACAGTACCTGGTTGTAAGCTTGGTAAAAGATATTGACAAGGGATTGTGACTTAACTAATTTCACTAACTATGTAGTTGTTTTTTATATAGATGTAGACCTTGAAACTTACACCATGATTTCAAGCCAGTAACCCCAGTATAACAGACCACGGATACAGACTTTCCTTGCTTGGTGCCTTAATGCAAAATATGCCAGCTCCTTGGGTGTTTTTAATACTTTCTGACCCTGGGCATCTTTTAAGGGATACAAATGAGGCCATTGGGGTGGGGAGCACCCAAGGCCCTCTTTCTCAACCAGGGTTCCTCCAGAAGTTGCTTGCGGTTCCTTAAGCAAGGAGCAATTTCTGCCTCTAATAAAACTTCCCACTGACAGTTTAGCTATCTGAAGATTTCTCCACTGACCACAAATGTAAAGTCTCATACACACGGGCCTAATATTGGCCAAAATCAGCCGGTACAGTAGATACCGGCCGTCCTTCAGCCAATGTGTACAGGTCCGTGTTTTACAGGAGCCGATCTCACAACCGGCTTCTGTCGCCTGATCATGCTGGAAAACCAGCAGCTGATTGGCATCTGTAATAGCTGCAAGTGCTGACATGTGTGTTCTGGTGGGGTAACCCCTCTGTCAGAACACAATAGCACATTTCTGTACTAACATCAAATGGTTAGTACAGAGACCACCTTGTGAGCTGCTCATTTTTTTTTTTTTCTGGACGAAAAAAGAACTTGCCATGTGTACAAGACTTTGGGAATGTTTTTCCCAGTGGTCAAGACACTCATGTACAGTGAGATGTAGATATACTAATTATTAGCAGCAAATATACAGAGGAAAGGATCGCTGCTTCTCCAGACCAGCCCAGGTGAACAAACAATAAGGAGCAGCCTCAACCTACACATCTCCACCATACCACAAACCCTGATGCATTTCTCTCCACCCACTGGGGCTTAGTCATATCTTATGACTAAGCCCCAGTGGGCAGGGCAAAATGCTTTAGGGCAGGGATATGCAATTAGCGGACCTCCGGTTGTTGCAAAACTACAAGTCCCATCATGCCTCTGCCTCTGGGTGTCATGTTTGTGGCTGTCAGAATCTTGCTATGCCTTATGGGACTTGTAGTTCTGAAACAGCTGGAGGTCCGCTAATTGCATATTCCTGCTTTAGGGCATGTGGTATGGTGGAGACATGTAGGCTGAGGCCACTTCTTATCATCTTTGTTTGCCTTATCGTTTGTAGGCTGGTCAGGAGTAGCGGTGATCCTTTCCTCTGGGACATAGGGATACACAAAAGCCATATAACAGGTCACAATTATTAGCAGCATTTCCCTGAAACCAGAAAGTTATTTCAAGAGTTCCTCCATCTTAAAAAGGATGAGAAAGACTGATCCAAGGGATATAAGAAACTCTTATGTAGTTTTATTTTCCGGCGTTTACCAGAAGCTGAATTATACAGTGGACTGACCCTTTAACCACTTGCATACTGGGCACTTACACCCCCCTCCTGCCCAGGTAAAATTTCAGCTTCCGGCACTGCGTCGCTTTAACTGACAATTGCGCGGTCGTGCGACGTGGCTCCCAAACAAAATTTACGTCCTTTTTTCCCCACAAGTAGAGCTTTCTTTTGGTGGTATTTGATCGCCTGTGCGATTTTTATTTTTTGCGCTATAAACAAAAAAGAGCGAAAATTTTGAAGAAAAATACAATATTTTTTACTTGTTGCTATAATAAATATCCCAATTAAAAAAAAAAAACATTTTTTTTTCTCAGTTTAGGGCGATACGTATTCTTCTACATATTTTTGGTAAAAAAAAAAAAATCGCAATAAGCAACTGGTTTGCGCAAAAGTTATAGCGCTTACAAAATAGGGGAGAGAATTATTATTTTTTATTATTTTTTTTTTACTAGAAATGGCGGCGATCTGCGATTTTTATTGGTACTGCGACGTTATGGCGGACACATCGGACACTTTTGACAAATTTTTGGCGCCATTCACATTTATACTGCGATCAGTGCTATAAATCTGCACTAATTACAGTATAAATGTGACTGGCATTGAAGGGGTTAACACTAGGGGGTGAGGAAGGGGTTAAATGTGTATGCTAGGTGTGTTCTAACTGTGGGGGGAGGGGGGGGTGACTGGGGGGGGGTGACCGATCTGTGTCCCTATGTAGGAAGGAACACAGATCGGGCTCCTCCTCTCCAGAGGCAGGACGCTGTCTCTGTGTAAAATGGCAATGAGAGATGATCTATGAGAGATCATCTCTCATTCGCCCACAGATCGCATCGCAAACGGCCACTCTGATTGGCCGTTCGCCGCGATCTGTGATTGGCCGTGTCCAAGGGACACGGACAACACAGGGCTTCCCCGCAGCGTGCTCTACAGCGCGCGCTGGGAACGCCTGAATGACATGCCGTCAAATGACGGCATGTTGGATATTCAGGCCCGCGCTGTTGCCGTCATCCGACGGTAGCGCGGGCCTGAAGTGGTTAAAAAAGTTTGTACAGACTATAGTCAGGCATTCTGTATTTCCCCAGAGGCTGGAAGCTCTGTGTAAGGAAAAGCACTGCTGACTCATGTTCTGTGTGCTTCGCTTTACACACCTGCTTTCATTTATCATCGCACATCACAGCATCAGAAATAGAGAACAAAAAATTATTACTGAACACAGTATGGCAATAAACTGACTCAGTTAAAAAACAACTCAAGTCTAAAACTTATTTTAGTTTCTAATGGCAGGGCTGTATGGATCTCTAGATATAGCCTATGACCAGTTTTATCTCATTGTCTGAGGCTGCAGAGGCTGCTAATGTGTACATCAGCAGCTCTCCTGGATTAGAAAGCCAAAATTATATGCTGTCTGTTCATGCCCTGTTTAACCACTTAAGCCCCAGACCAGAGCACTTTAACACGTTGCTTTAACTGACAATTGCGCGGTCGTGCGACGTGGCTCCCAAACAAAATTTACGTCCTTTTTCCCCACAAATAGAGATTTCTTTTGGTGGTATTTGATCACCTGTGTGTTTTTTATTTTTTGCGCTATAAACAAAAATAGAGCGATAATTTGGGAAAAAAGGCAATATTTTAACCACTTAAGACCCGGACCAATACGCTGGTAAATGACCCAAGGTGTTTTGCGATTCGGCACTGCGTCGCTTTAACAGACAATTGCGCGGTCGTGCGACGTGGCTCCCAAACAAAATTTGCGTCCTTTTCTTCCCACAAATAGAGCTTTCTTTTGGTGGTATTTGATCACCTCTGCGATTTTTATTTTTTGCGCTATATACAAAAATAGAGCGACATTTTTGAAAAAAAAACACTATTTTTTACTTTTTGTTAAAAAAAAATCAAATAAACTAAATTTTAGTCAAACATTTAGGCCAAAATTTATTTAGCCACATGTCTTTAGTAAAAAAAAAAAATCGCAATAAAAAAAAATAGCTACCTAGCGGGAACAGCGACACTAATACAGCGATCAGAAAAATGATCGCTTAGTGACGCTGGCAATAGGGAGTGAAAGGGTTAACTAGGGCGGTGATCAGGGGGTTAAAACTTTATTAGGGGGGGTGGGGGGGCTATCCTGAACCTAACACTAACTGATTTTACACTGCCTGTCACACTGACACTAAATGCAGTGATTAGATCACTGCATTCAGTGACACTGTGACAGGGGGGTGGGGGGGCGATCACAAGGGGTTAATGTGCCTATGTGAGTGTGTGTCAGTGTTGTGTTGGTGCACACTTACTGTGGATGTCTTCTCTCATCAGCAGCGGTGGGAAACACCGCTGCGATGAGAGGTGATATCATTTCCTCCTTCCTGTGTAAACACAGGAGGAGGAAGTTACACAAAGGGGGAGCGCTCCCATTGGCTGGGAGCGATCGCGGGGGGGGCGGGTAAACGCCGACATCCGCCCGCTCGTCCCGGATCGCTCCCGGAGCCAGGGGGACCCCCGCACGCCGCGGAGGGGGTCCCGATGGAACCCCCGAACCGCACTTAGGCGGGGACGTAAATTTACGCCCTTGTGCCTGTACGAGCCATTCTGTGGCCGTATATGTGCGTGCGGGGGTCCCTAAGTGGTTAAACTGTTTGCTATAATAAATATCCCCAAAAAATATCTAAAAAAATATATTTTTTCCTCAGTTTAGGCGATACATATTCTTCTAAATATTTTTGGTAAAAAAAAAAAAAAAAAGCCCAAAAGTTTTAGCATCTACAAAATAGGGGATAGTTTTATGGCATTTTTATCAATTTTTTTTTTACTAGTAATGGCGTCGATCAGCGATTTTTATCATGACTGTGACATTATCAAGGAGCCGATGAATGTGACGTCCTCACATACACGATTCTTGGAAGATGTTTGCTCCCATCCCAGGCTGTTACTTCTTTACAAATGCGCATATGAGGATGCTGTTTGTATCATTTATGTTTTTTAATAAATAATTGTTTTTTATTGGTTTACACTATGTGGTGTCCCGGCTCTTTTCTTTTATTGGAGTGCGTAGATCCCACTCTGACATGGAGCCATATGCTTTTCTGTGATACAGGCGCATTTTAAGGTCTTATAACTTGGAAGTCAATCCCATCTGATAAGCATATTTTGGAGTGGATATCGAGGGTGCACGGAAGTGGTGTTCAGGGCCAATCCTAGGGTCACAGGTGCCTGGGTGCAGAAATATTTCTGGCGCCCCCACATGGGCATCGTCATTTTACTAACTCCTCCCCTTTACAGATGTTTCTATGGCAATGACTTAACCACAGAGATGCTCCCCACAAAGTCTTCATTACCCTGGAATCCTTACATGATCTCTTAACAATAAACAAAATACAGGAAGAGAAGCAGAGTACTTTATTGGGACCTGGAGGGGGGCCTCTGTGATGGACACAGAGAGGGCTTCTGTTAGAGAGTCTGTTAGATGCTCGGCGCCCCCACCTCTGCAGGCGCCTGGGTGCAATGCACCCTGTGCACCCTGCCTAGGATCAGCCCTGTTCCAATTCTACTTTACAACACAGGTTTATGTGAATGTGGCTTAACTCTCTCTAAAAGGGCTTCAATTTTTTACTTATACTTATGTGGCAATACAGTTTGAACTATTACATTTGGGCTCCATCAATTAGACACTGTATCACTTTTTTTTGTTTTCGCTTTTATGTGTTTGATTTATGTTTTTATATTTGGATATTTAGCCCTAAACTGTTTTTTACATTTTTGTACTTACCACTTATATTGGTTGATGTGGTAGGTGCTCATTTCTACTACCTACTGCGATTTCAATTCTTATTTTTATGTGTGCCCTAAATAATATAATAACATACAATTTGTACATTGTACCTCTGTTTCCAGTCCCTAGGCAGCATGGCAAAAGATAAACCTCACACTTCTCCAGCCAGGGCAGCGGCAAGATTATGACACACACCAATGCTCCTCATCTCTGATTTTACATTACTGACCCCCCTACTCACAGAGTTTAATGTCAGCAAACCAACACGCTCCCCTACTTTGGAACTCTGAATGCAGTTTTAATCACTGCTGCTGGTTAACTTGGACCAGTAGAGTCTGCCTCCATCGTGCAAAGTGCTGTCTGCTGTGTGCAGTGAAAACGCTCTCTGCAAAATGTGGGATAGGAGTTCAAACTGCCCAATGGCATTTAGTTGCTGGAACCTACTGCAAAGAAGCACCCTGATGAAGATGTGCTGACAACTCTACAATAGTGTCAGAATATTTCTGTTTAGGCAGCTATCAGGAAGCAGCATTGGGCCAGATTCTCATAGAATCACGCTGGCGTAGCGTAAGGCATTTACACTACGCCGCCGCAACGTAACCGAGCAAGTGCCGTATTCTCTAAGCACTTGCTCCGAATGTTTGCGGAGGCGTAGAGTAAATCGCCCAGCGTAAGCCCGCGTAATTCAAAGGGGGCGGCTTGTATTTAAATTAAGCGCGCCCCCGCGTCGAACGAACTGCGCATGCGCCGACCGGGGAAAAAGCCCAGTGCGCATGCTCCAGCTCACGTCGGAAAGCGTCGTGGAAACCGACGTCAAAACGATGTGATCATCACTACGCAATGCCCTATTCGCGAACGAGTTAGTAAAACGACGTAAGCGACGGAAAAAGCCGACGCTGACCTGACGCCATACTTAACATGGCATCCGACAGCACCCGACGGCATCCGACGGTACTTCGTAAGGTTACTCCTCATAGAAGCAGGGGTAACCTTACGAGTTCGTAAACGACATACGCGACGACGAGGCGGCGTAAAAGCGATCGGGAATTGGCGTAGTAGCCTCATTTGCATAGGCAAATGAGAAAACAACGTAAAGGCCACCTAGTGGCCGGAGTTGTCATTACAACTACGATCCGCAAGTGTAATGGTATTACACTTGTCGGATGTTGAAGCGTATCTATGCCAAAGTGATGCTAAACATCACTCGCATAGATACGAGCCAAAAAAAATGGCGATACGACGGGGTATCTGAGATACGACGGGGTATCTGAGATACTCCGTCGTAGCGCCGCTGAGAATCTGGCCCATTGTGTCTTTGGCTCCAGAAAATTAACCCTTCATCCACTGTCTAAGGAAAGATATCACTTCAAGCAGCAGGCTGTGGGACGAGGATGGGCGCTAAGTGTAGAGAACTTCCAGGATGGCCAGCGATACTGAAGGAGTCAGAACATTTGCCTCTGCTGCCTTTATTTTCCCTGATGAAAGCTGATGGCAATATTGGCAGAGCACCGTGATAATGACACTTAGCACAGTGCCACCTAACATCTACTCCCCAATAACTGCAACCCTCTGCCACCATACCTTACCTTAACTTTTCCAAACCCACCTTCCTCCCTTGTCACTGTCCAATTCTACCACCTACCTTACCTCCCAGGTCAGCACCTCTGAACTCAAACAACCCTCATACTACCTCCCTCCAACCAATCCTTTCCCCACTTGGAGCACAGTAACTCCCACCCACTTCACTGCACCGAACCTCTCTCCTATGGATCTCCAGCTCCCTTCTTTTTTATACTGCCTCTGCATCTAAAAACCCAGGCTACCTATCTCCTATCTACCTTACGCCTCACCAGACTCAGTGCCTTCCTCCCATCTCATCTATGTGCTCACAATGCATCTATTACCAGATACAGTGCATCCCTCCCCCTCACAGTCCCTAATCTGCTGTAAGCACCATCTCATTTGCTTCATCAATGCAAAATACTCCACTTATCAACAAATATTCACTTTGCTATATCCCATCATCTGCGTACTACATTTCTACACACTACTAATTAAGTTAGAGTTTTAAAAATATATATATATATATTTTATTAGCCGTGTGAGGTGTGGGAAATTTCCCCTCCTTTCCCCCCAGTGCAGCTTTAATACAGCATCTAATATATACACACTGAGAGTATTTGTATTTGTGAATTTCGCAGGCTTCCCCAAATCATCTAGAACATGGTTAGATCTCAGTGCATTCAAAGCTTCTTTCTCTTGCTATAGTTAGTAACTTAAATTCATCAAAACCTCTAAAAGAGTTATGTTGACACAAGCATGGCAGCATATTTAGGAGTAGTTCTACCCCCTACTGAACTAGACAGGGGTATGAATAAACAACTTTACTTGATAAAGAAAATATTTTTATTTCACATGCCAGTTTTTTCCCTTACCTGACCATTTCTTGCAATCATTTCCAGGCAGTTTGTTGTGGCTCTCATTCCTGAAATCTACATTACATGTTGAATGCATTCCACATGGGAATGCCTCATTTTGGTGGTCTCAGAGGCTTATGAACTTTAGACTTGGCAGCAGCAGAGGCCATTTTGTATTGCTATAGCACATGGTTCTACACCTTCCTCCCCCCCCTCCACCTCTTCTCCTTCCCATAAAGCAGGGATTTGCAATTAGCGGACCTCCAGCTGTTGCAAAACTACAAGTCCCATCATGCCTCGGACATGATGTTCACGGTCTCAAAGACATGTACGTCCGCCCGGGAGACAATGCTAGACTTTCTAATGACCAGCACTTCATGATAAATTCTTTGAGGTTACAAGGGAGAGAGATTTATATAATATGCAAGTAATGGACATGACCCGACATACTGTGCAAGAGTCAATTTTAGCACTGTCATCTCAGATGTCAACATCGGTTAATACTGGGCCTCAGCCAATTGTTTCCAATCCTTTATCCTCTACAATTGCAACTGTGCAGAGGTCATAAAAAAATACATGATTGTTTTTCAATCAAAGGAATTCAAAGAAAGTTTCAGAGGAGAATATACAGTTAGGGTTTTCATTAGTTCAATCGTGTAAATGCCATTAAACAAGCAACAGAGTGGCCTGATCTAGTTGCTGAAAATAATATTTGCCTTTTTCTAAAAATTATTAATTACCTTTTCCTTTGATAGAGGAAATAACATGTAATTTTGGGTAATGGAAGAAAGTGGAAAAAATGTTGATTAAAATTCATTTTTTTTTAAATTATATTGCTTCATAGAAGTTTGTCCTTTTGACATGATTCTACAAGTAGACTCAGTGGTTATGATTATCTCTACATGTGGCCCATTTAATGAACAAATCAGTGACCTTTAAAAATAGCGCAGATTGCAAGACTGTTTAAGATTTTAAAAATATCTCTCAATCCTCAGGAAGTACAAGTAAGCCTGTATTAGCACTTACTTCAGTGACCAAAGCCATTCAGGTTGGGTCAGACAATACAGAAACAGAAAAATAAAGATTGCAAGTGGAGGTAGAGCACATTATTAGAGCCTTAGATGAATCAAAACAAGCAGTCAGTTTTGTCACCACAGATTCATTAAAATGCTCAGCTAGATCTATGCTGTTGTTTATTATGGCCCAGAGGGTTTTCTGACTGAGGCCACGGGCAGCGCATCTGCATTCCAAGAACAACTGGTGTAAGATTCTGTAAGACTGAATAAACAGTTTCTGCAGCAAATTTAATGCAACAATAATAAAAGTCCCAGGTGGTAAATCAGGTTTAATACCTGAAGACCATAAGAATAAAGACTCATCCTTTATCAGACAGAAGATTAGGCAGTGAATATTTTAAAGGTTCAAGATCTTATAGAAGGCAAATCCGTTTTTCTCTTTGAAATTGACAAAAGCAAAGTTGACATCATCTTTTTCACCCATAGCCGCTCACTGTATCACTCGGCCCCACCTCTCGGCGCGCCGCGTCACTGGATGTGATTGACAGCAGCGCCAGCCAATGGCTGTGCTGCTCTCAATCCATCCGCTCTGGCCAATCAGTGGCCAGGCTGGGTGGCGAAGAGTATCTCGGGATCGAGCGCAGGACTTTTTCGAGGGGTCAGGTAAGTAAAACGGGGGCACAGGGGGGGGGGGCATCATCAGATGTTTTTTCACCTCAATGCATAGATTGCATTAAGGTGAAAAAAATGTTTTCTTTACAACTCCTTTAAGATGCAAATAACCTCATCTATGTTTTTTCATTACAGAATGGACTTAAGAACTTTATTCTCATGTCAGCCTAAAGCAGTGTTTCTCAACTCCAGTCCTCAAGCCCCCCCAACAGGTCATGTTTTCAGGATTTCCCTCAGATGAAAAGGCTGTGGGAATTACTAAGGCACTGAAACTGATCAAATCACCTGTGCAAAATAATGGAAATCCTGAAAACCTGACCTGTTGGGGGGCCTTGAGGACTGGAGTTGAGAAACACTGGCCTAAAGTAACATTTGCTTTATAATTAAACCAATACACATTGTTGCCAACATTTCCAGGCACAGCAGAGAATTGCTATCACCCACTGGTTGTAGGTCACCCCATCCAAACCCGCTTACATAAGACTGCAAACTTCAGATCTGCAACCTGGTGTTCTTCCATCAGGGTCTTATAAATAAAAGTCACCAACTTCAAGAACAATTGCATCTTGAGTGGTAAAGATACTAAGGAAACCTCTGCCAGAGGTTTGGCATCTTCCATCACAGCAAATTCAATGAAAGCTATATCTCCATCTATGGAGGCATCACAGAAGAAATTTGCAAGGCATTAACTTGGTCATCTTATGAAATGTTCTTGGTGTACTATAAGGTTGATCCTGCTGTTCTTACCACAGTGGGCTTTGGTGGATCAATGATTCATTTGTCAATTACATTTTACCTGCAGTTTCCTTCTCTTGTCTGTGCTTGCTAGGTTTCATACATATGTTGCCATTCTTGTCTTAGGAAAGCGGGAAATTGTAAATGTATCCATCTGTAATTTTCTTTCTTGACACACATATGTTTCCATTCCTTTAGCTCTTGGTTTATCCATTACAGGCTAGAAGACTGAAAATACTGGCACACCGTTTAAATTCAGTAGAGGGATTAGCTACCCATAGGTTTGTTGGTATGTTGCCATTCTGACGTTTCAGTAAAAAAAAAAATTACTGATAGTATAAGTATACAATTTTTCATTCTATCTCCCAACACATGGCAATTCACCAAATCCTGCTAAAAAGAGAATAATATAATAATTGTGGTAGTGTGAGTAATAAAGAAGTATAATACATGCACAGCCTCTGTGCAGTCTGCAGGATTTGCTTGAACCAGAGAAAGCACATTCTTAGCACAGATGAAATGTATATCAATGTGCATGTGGGTCATTTCAGGTTATGCTTGCTGTTTCTCTGGGCATTGCTTCTCCTGATATTTCACACGTTCTCAAGTGAGGATTCAGGGCACTGCAGTCTAGCTAAAAGATGTATTTATTCCCTCACGATCAGCAAGTGTGTACACAGACTCCTACATACCAACAAGCTTTTACATATAGAAAGGCTTCTGTGCAAAGGAGAAAAAAAAATCCTCATTAATTTAAAGGTTTATTCTATTGATGTACCAATGTCCTTGCAAAGAAATGTTGTTTAAGCCCTGGTTCACACTGATGATACTTTGAAATCGCACTACTTTACTTGAAGTAGCACGATTTCAAAGTAGCAAGGTCAGCGCGATTTCAGGTGCTACTTGATAGACATTTGTGTGGCTTCATACACAGATGTCTATAGAAATCGGCAAAAGTAGTGCAGGAACTAATTTTGCAAATCGGTGCCATTGCCGCCAATAGGCTACGACTTGTCATGCGATTTGATCTCTCAAATCGCATTACTAATCGCTCCAATGTGAACGTAGGCTCAGGCCTTGTACACACGATGTAATATATCCAAAGGAAACGGTCCGACGGACCGTTTCCATCGGATATGTCCGCCGGGCTGTTTGATCCGGTGGCTGTACACACAATCGGATCAAATTCCCCACCGGCGGACAGCACGGTGACGCGGCGGTGATGTTGACGCCGCCACGTGACCGCCACGTCACCGCCGCGTCAAAGCACCAGGAAGTAAACACTTCCGCGCGCATGCGTCGGATCCATTCACAGGATATGACGCATGTGCGGGCAGATATGTCCGCTGGTTTGCCGTACTAACCAGCGGACATATCTGACGGGCAGCTATCCGGCGGAAAAATTTCAAAGCATGCCCCTACACACGAGCACACCATGTTCAGCGGAAATATTCCCTCGTGTGTACAAGGCCTTAGACATAATTTGGCATTAACTTGGAGGGTGGGGGAGGGGGGGGGGGTTGTTCCTTTACTTTGCTGCTCAAATGTTATCTGATGTTCAAATGAAATACAAAATCCAGACACTACTGATAAGTGTGTGTTGTTAACAATAAGTCTAATTTTGTCCCCTGAACAATCTACAACTGTGCTTTATAACCATTCAGATGTGGGGTTGGGTTAGCACCAAGCTTCCCACACTACCCCATCTGTTTTGTTCTGCTATAGACATTATCAGTTGATATTATAAAATGAAAAATAAAAGAAACAGACCCAGGGACTCAAGGACTGATTCAATCAAATCACAACAAAGCCTCCAAAAGATATAAGGCTGGGTAAGTCGACTGAATGAAAAGAAAGTGAAGGTGAATAAAGGAACCCCTCTCAACGGGACAGATTTTTCCGACAGCGAGACTCTGCTGTCAGAATACATTGATCAGCAGCTACAGCCTGATAAATCAACAGAAGTTAATATAATAGATTGAATTCTGTCGAACAGGAAGGGCCACACACAGATCAAAATTCAGCCAGTTCATGCTAAATGTCAATCAGTCTTTATCCAGTGATTAGCCTCGTACACAAGAACGGTTTTCCCGTGGGGAAAATTGCCAAGAGAGCTTTTGGCCTGGGAAAACCGTCCGTGTGTATGCTCCATTGCAGTTTTCCCGGCAGGAAAACTGCCAAAAAAAAAAAAAAAAAGAGAACCAGCTCTCTTTTTTCCCACCGGTATTCCCGTCGGTTTTTAACCCGGCAGTTCTCCAATGTGAAACATTGCGATGGAGCATACACACGGCCTGGATTCCCAACTGAAGCTCCCATGGCAGTTTTCCTGTCTGGAAAACTGGTCCTGTAGAGGGAAAAAGTTACCGAGCAGGTTCTTGGTTTTCCCCTCGGGTTTTGCGGCGGTAAAGTCCACCGGGAAACCCGTACGTGTGTACGAGGCTTAAATCATTTTCTGAGAGTTTATTTCTCTAAGGCCGCGTACACACGATCGGACCAAATTGATCGTCGTGTGTATGGCCCATCGGACCGTTGTCCATCGGACCAATGTTTTAAAACTTGCTTTAAAATCTGTCCGATGGACACCTGTCTGTCGGACCAAAACGATGGTTAGTACACAAAAGCATCAGACCATACGCATTCTCAGAATCATGAAGCATGCTTGGAAGCATTGAACTTTGTTTTTTCAGCACGTAGTTGTATTTTACGTCACAGCGTTCTGGCCCGATGGGATTTTGGACTGATGGTGTGTACGCACATCAGACCAGCAGACCACTTCAGCGGTGGTCCGATGAAAACGGACCGTCGGACCAGTCTCATCGGTTTGGTCTGATCGTGTGTACGAGGCCTAACATCTACCCAACAGACAGTTTGGATTGGCTTTCTTGACTGATTAGTGCTAAAGAGGTATGTAGCCACTTTTAGTACTCACTAGTGTTCTCTTACTTTATTATAATACTAGCTGTAAGGTTCCATTCACATCTCCGCGTTACGAATCGTGGGCGGAATCACTGCAATTCTGCCTATAATTCGCAATAGCGTCAAATCGTGGGATGCTCGTGCATTTCCTGGTGCGTTGCCCATAGATTAGAATAGCATTACAAAAGCGGTGCGATTTTCCCATCAGGCGGCGATCGCAGTAAAAATGCACTAATAGAATTTTGGGTTAGGAGTCCCCTGATTCACTATGTCCTTGGGCAAAGCTTTGCCCAATCGGGGCTTAAAATGCACTACAAAAGCGGTGCGATTTTCCCATCAGGCGGCGATCGCAGTAAAAATGCACTAATAGAATTTTGGGTTAGGAGTCCCCCGATTCACTATGTCCTTGGGCAAAGCTTTGCCCAATCGGGGCTTAAAATTGTGGTGCACTTTGTGGGAAAACATACCGCTGAGCGCCCCGTAAATTACGATGTTTGCAAACAGGCAATATTCGGGCCAAACCTTTTCTTGACTCGAGCTGTTCGCCCAACTCTAGTCTTTACTATCTAAAGGCCCATTTTCACCAGCCAGGTTTGTTGCAGTGCATTTAATGCACACTTGTTAACCTATAGTAACATCAATTGTGTTAAGAGGCCACAATGGACCACAAATCAGACCTGCTGCATTTTCTGTTAGCACAGCACATGGTTTTGCATGGTAGTGCATTACTACATGTTGCAGTGGTCGGCTTTCTAGGTGGATTGTAAAGATGTATTAGGATACATTCCTGCAGCACAGTGGTGTGGAAATATTTGTTGTTAAAGAGGATCTTTAGCATTTTTGAAAAAAAATTAACGTCAACCACTACAAATACTGTATCTGCTGACTTAAGGATTCAGCACCGTCCTTACCTGGGCTGCTTCTCTGCCAGTCTTTGGGTCCTCAGCGATGGCATGTTTTGTGTGGGAAGCTGGCTGTGACGCCTTCCCAGCTAATTTCCCATTGTGCATGCAGGAGCCACGCTGTAAATGTTCCAGCAGCCTTATGGGACCTTTGACATCTCCCAAGAGGTTGCGGGTGGGGGTGACCTTTCAGTGGAATCGCCTAGGCGATCCAACTGGAAGTGGGAGCAATTATCTACCAAAACTAGGTACCTACTGCCCCCACCCAAAAAAAATAATTGCCCAAATGTGTTAGAGGTGGGAAGAAAGAGGGAACTTCTAGGCTGAAATTCCGCTGGTTTTGCAAGGTGTCCCCTAGCACAGGAAGTGAGGAGATAGCTCTCTGATGGGGACAGAGACAGAAAAAGTATCCTGAAGTGTCCTAGAGAAAGAAGAGCTTATTTGTGAAGATCACCATGGCGCTTTATAAATATGTTGGAATTTTATTTTTTTTGTCATACCTCTGCTTTATAAATTGGGCCCTTAGTATTCTAGTTTTGATTTAGGCCGGGTTCACATATATGCAAATTTGATGTGTATTTTCTTGCATCCAATTCACATGTGACAGGTGAGTGTGACTGGCTGGCCCTCAATGGAGTCAGTTCACACGTTCACGGTGATGGTCACTGGAACCGCAGCCAGAGATATGTGAATCCGGCCTAAATCAAAGGTGTTTAGGAGAGTGAAGAGTGTTACCTGCTAACATATGTATGTTACATCTGCTCATTCAATGTCCCCACCACCTTAGTACATCTACCTCTAAATTTGCTTTCAGGGTTTGAGCACAGGTCATTTTATTGCAGAATCCCCCCCCCCCTACACATTTCCCTTAGTCTTCCTAGCAGGACAAGTGTAATGCCGCATACACACGATCGTATTTTCCGTTGGAAAAACCTTGGATGGTTTTTCCGATGCAATTTCGCTCAAGCTTGGCTTGCATACACACGGTCAAACAAAAGTTCTCTGAACTTTCATCCGTCAAGAACGCGGTGATGTAGAACACTATGACGAGCCGAGAAAATGAAGTTCAATGCTTCCGAGCATGGGTCGAATTGTTTCCGAGCATGCGTCAGAATTTTGCGCATCGGAACTGCTATAGATGATCGGATTTACCAATAGGATTTTTTCCAACTGAAAATTTGAGAACCAGCTCTCAATATTTTGTTGGCGGACGTTCCAACAGCAAAAGTCCAATGGACCACACAGTCAGAATTTCCGCTCAAAAGCTCACATCGGACTTTTGCTGTCGGAATTTCTGATCGTGCGTACGGGGCATTAGGGTGTGCCACTAGGGGTGGAGCTTAGTGTCATGAGGTTACATTGCAGCCCTGTCTCAGGTGGCATGATATGCAGAGTCAGTCCTGAAAATGAAGATCACCTTGTAAGCCAACCAAAATAAGCAGCACATTCGTCTTAATAAGTGAAGTTTCTGGAAGTAACAAGCTCACAAAGAAATCATAATCAGTCTATTAGCATGAAGAGTTAATGGGTGAAAATAACAACCCTGTAAATCCCAAATGGATTTCAAAGCAAACAATAAACTCCATGATTTTCACATATGAATAATCTCGCTTTCTCCCTCTCATGTTCTCTGGTAAAAGAATAATGGCCAACGAGATGGAACAAAGTCTTGCAATATGACCATGGGATTACATCATTTCGAAGCAGCCATTTTCACCATTCAAGCGTTTCAATTCATCATTGTGCGAGGTTGGCTCAATGTCACAGATTTCTCTCTGTTTTAAGAAAGCAGAACTTTCCATTCTGCAGGTTCTCATGCTGGCCATCCAAGAACACTTTCTCTACAGTCAAAGCATGTCCTCAGTGTTCACTTCATTCTTGTTTCTGAACAAATAGCAATGTCCTGTTCCTTGCAGTGATCTGGCCAGCAACGTCCAGGGTGACATAGTCTAAAAAGGCACCCTTTCTGTCTGGTTGCTAAGGTACCAAGTACAAACAATTTCATAAGCAGTATTAATTATTTATAGGCTTATTTAGTTCTAAAGTCTATTTTAAGACTGGTTGGGGGTAATAAAGAACACACTTGGTCTTATGCAATATGGTAGGACAAAGATTAATGATGTCTAGTAATACATAGCATCCAAAAAGACTTCATTTGTGATCCGTTTAGATCAATCAGAAGAATAAATGATGATTGCAGCTTGGTGGATACTGATAACTCATTTTTATTTGTCTAATAAAAAAATCCAAAGCTTTGGCCCCTCAATAAAAGACAATACTTACCATTTAAACAGGTAGCAAGTCCAAATTCAGCCATCTATAAACAGCACAGACTCCAGCAAAGTCTTTGTATTCAACACTTCCAGAAGTATCAGATGTCTGCGTCCCTCATCATACAGTGTGGTTCCCCCCGTCATCCCCTACAGAACTAAGTTGTTCTATGGAGACCAGCAGAAGGAACCATTGAGACCAACACAGCAGAAGAATGTAAAGCACTCTGGTACTCTAATGCCTCCCCACACAGAGAGGAAAATAGAATTATTAATCATTTGTATCTACAGCTGCATGCATTTAAGTGGAAAATGTAGTGTCTAACTCAATCACCCATCAACATGAACTCTTAGTCCCCTTTCACACTGGCGGAGTCCACCAGCGGATCCATATGCTCAGCAGGGGATCTTCTTCGCTGATCCCCACTGAGCAGGTGGATGGTGTCCGTGTCCATTCCACTGATGCAGAGCGGACACCACCCACTATCCTCTATAGGCTGTTGAATGGAAACGGACCACCCATCCATTTCCATCAGACTGACATCCAATCAGCCAGACGGATGGGGAACAGATAAACATGTCTGTTTTTAGTAGACAGTAACAGATCGAATGTCGGTGGGTGTCGACGGACACATGTTCATTGACATCTGCCCCTCCATAGAGAGCAATAGATGGTCCAAATGGGTCCGCCTGAAAAACTGACAGGCGGATCTGATCGATCCATTAGTATGAAAGGGGCCTTAGTCAATTGTCACAAAAAAAAAAAAAAAAGTTTTTGCTTTACATATACTTTAACAACTAAACACCATCTGCTGCCTATGAGTATTGTTTGCTGACATCAGAGCATAGATAAAGCTGGTACTTCCATCCTGATGACTTCTAGCATACTATATCTATACATTGAAATCTCCAAAAACACTTCATTTTCCAATCATCATCTCTCAAGTGCTTCCACGTACTTGTACGCTGACAAAACAAGTTAATGAAGTACATAGCGGATGTGCAATATCTGATTGCCTCGCATGAATTTCTACCTGAACATACACAGCTTCGCTCCATGTCACATTTAATAAGCAGCAGATTAAGTGAAGCAGTGAATTTCAGAAACTAATTTATAATAAATCTTATAGGGAAATTAGGTCATAAAATAATTGTAATGGAATTGGAGCGGCCTCACATTGTCAGTGTTATTAGAGTCATGGTCTTGGATTTTCACATTCTAATCATACTAAATGCCAGGAACAAAATTCAACAAGGACACTGATAGAAATGGCTACCAGCTGGGGGAAAGGCAGAAAAACTATTAACTCTATTATTTCCAAGAGCCATTTGTGTTTTAAGCAAGAAGCTCCGTGGCCTAAGAAAACCTTTGCCATGGTCCCACATATGCTTTGATGCCTGAGATCAGAGTAAGACAGGGCAATTTCGTTCACCAGGCATTGTCAAGGAGCCAGTCAGTTGGCTTCTGTGATGGTGAGGACTGAGCTTGGTTTACGTCCATATAACCACCTTTTCCTTCCTGTGAACAAAGTACAGGAATGGAAAGTTCAGCTGCTAAAGCAGGTTTGCTCAATATTTTTAACCTAGAGCAGTAGATTTGTCCACAAGTATCTCTAAGGCCGCGTACACACAATCGAATTTATCTGCTTAAACCGGTCCGACGGACATAGTATTTTACTTCCTGGAGTGGTGACGTGGCAGCGTCAACGTCACCGCCTTGTTACCGCGCTGTCTGTCCACAGGGATTTTGGTTTGATGGTATGTACAACCATCAGACCAAAACAGCCCAGCAGACATATCCGATGAAAACGGTCCGTCGGACCGTTTTCATCAGATAAGTTTGAGCGTGTGTACGTGGCCTAACAGGTAATTTTCAGAATTCCTTTTACCTTGCATGAGTGCTTTAAAACAATGTCAATGTCTTGATATATATGACAGCTATTTTATCTGAAGCCCCATACACACTATCAGTTTTCCTGACGGTTTTCTCTTCAGGTTTACCAAAACCATCTAATATGAGGTCAAACCTCAAGAGTTTCAATTCGTATGCAATCAGGCAGGCCCTTGCACTACATGGTTTTGGTAAACCTGATGAGAAAACCATCAGGAAAACTGATAATGTGTATGGGGCTTTAGAGAAATTCACAAGACATGGCCTGTTGGGGGTACTTGTGGAGTGAGGTTGAGAATTACTGCATGGATGAAATAATTTTCAGGGGACACCTGCTAAAACCAATTCATCAAGAGTCAGTGGCAAAATGCCTCTTACATTGGTGGTCAGTGGAAAGAATACCCCCTTACAGCGATGGTTAGATCACCCCCTTACAGGCACTTCAAAGATTGATTGGTGTAAAGTAGCTGGCTCTGCCGAATGGTGTTATGGTGTTGACCCTGGGACTATGCAGGCACCGTAAAGTGGGAGGTCACGGCTCAAGGAACACCTAGCAACTTCTGGAGGAGCCCTAGTTGAGAACATCTGTGTTAAAAGTGTTATTGAACCCTTGGGTTTCCTGTTAAACTGGCCTATCTAGGGATAATCATGCCACTGCTGTGCTTGTCATTTAAAGTGTAAGCACAGTAGCTAGCAGCACCAGGATTGTCAGTTTTGAATCCCAACCATGGCACTACCTGCCCAGAGTTTGCATGTTGTCCCTGTGCCTGCATGTGTTTTTCCTCCGGGCACTCTGGTTTGGTCCTAGTATGTGTATATTTGAATGTATGTTAGGGACATTAGAGTGTAGGCTTTCTGAAGGCAGGGTCTGATGCAAATGTATAATAAATATTTAGTGTGATGCTTATATTAACTGCACTATATAAGTCTCGTAATAAAATAAATAAATAATTTTAATTTCTGAGAGTGTCTCGAATGATTGCAAAGAGAAAGAGAGAAAGAGACTGTGTGTTAGTAGCTGGACACTAGTTTTACATGCATGGTAGAGAGAGAAATGACTGTGTATTAAAGGATTAAAGTATCACTAAAGGAAATTATTTTTTTAGCTAAATAGCTTCCTTTACCTTACTGCAGTACTGGTTTCATGTCATCATTGTTCGTTTTTGCTTTGAAGTTGCTGTAATCCTGCTCTGATCTCCACACTTCTTGCTTGTTTGTTTCCTTATAACCACAGTGCTGGGAGCTTTCTCACACTGTGGTCTAAGCTGTCATTACTGTGTGTCTAAAACTTCCCAGAATCAAATTCATTTTAAAAACAAAACAATGCCCTGTATGTGTTTGTTTTTGTTCTGTGTGTCTTCTCTACTTCACAGAAACATGAAGCCAGTTTAAAAGTGAAACTAACCTGCAGGCACATTATATGATTGATTTTTATCTGTTTTTAATCATTCTGAAAAGGAATCAGTTAACTTGTATGTCTCTATACCCTGTAAACAGTCATTTTAGCAAAAAAAAAATTTTCCTTTAGTGACCCTTTAAGTGTCAAACAGACTAATATGTATATTGTATTTTATGCTTTTTTTTTTTTGCTCCATTGACACATTCTTTGGTGTATTGATGCTAGAACATTGTTTGATGCTGTAAACACAATAAACCCGGGTTTGGACAGTTTTAGTTGTGTGGACACTCCCTGGCTGTACAAAATCTCCCCATATCTGGCTGTTTACCTAGCTAGGCCGCTATAATTGCATCCTTTCAGGGCAAACCAAGGAAATGTTTTCACTTAGCCAATTTTTGTTTTTCTTTTATAAATTTAGGAATTAAAAAAAAGCACAAGAAAGACCCTTTTGTGCTAAAAAAAAGTCACATTTTATTTGATATCATAAAGAGTACTGCAAGATATCAAGCCATGGAAACTGCTCTAAACTTTGGGCTGTAACAAAGTCATATACTTCAGGGGTAATTTATTTTAAATTCTTTATTTCTTTCCGGGAATACACCAAAAAAAAGATAACAAAACAATAAAAACAGTAGATTACAACAGCAAATAATATTGTCATTTCATACATATACCAATAATAGGTCGCAGTGAAAAACCTGTTTCCCTACCTACCCATACCTCACCGGCAGGTATTGCTGTCGCCTCTCATTTCCATTTAGATATTGTCCACTATATTTTCAGTCCTCCTGTTATTTTAATCTAATTATATATACAAAACAAAATGATACAAAGTAGCCCAATCCAAAACAGAATACAACAACAAACAAAAAAAAGGGTAATCCGTGTTTTTCAAGGGTAACTAGGGCAGGCAGGTCTATGATCTAGACTAGGTTTACCAAGTTTCGGGCTTTAGAGCTTGGAGTTGACCTTGTAGTCTAAAGATCTGCAGCACCCATCAAGCCATCAAGTTGTAGAGCTGGGTATGGCTAAATCAGAAAGTAGATGATCTCTGGAGCTAGAAAGGACATTATATAACTGCTATTCTCAATATTATTTGGACTGTAAAGTTGAAGATTGCTTAATATTAGGTAGAGCAAAGAAGAGACAATTGGAATTGGTGACAACAATCTGCAGGTACCCGATGGTGCCTGATAACAATAACATGCTTTTCATATACACAAACAGAACTTTAACCCAGAAAAGAAGAAATTGCTGGAATACTGCAATCCATCTATAGTCCTTACATTTACAGAAGGTACTGATTTACTGCCCACATAGGACATGAAGTGCACATGCAGGAAGTAAAGTGGTGTCACACACAGGAAGTAGAATTTGGATCACCAGAGGTAAGTTCATCTAAGTGGATAATGTCCTTGATAGGAACTGAAATCCAGTTTTCCTGCACACTAGGGCAAGACTGCTAACCACTTAGCCACCATGCAGCTCCACTCAGCTTATACATTTTTTTTTAAATCTGATAAATGTTAATCCTGACAAAAATCTTGTGAGCTGATAACGCCCTGGGCTTCCTGTTTTGGTGCACTCATCAATTGCCATTGTTTCCTGATCTTTCTGTGGACTTCAGAGCATCTTCCCCTATGCCAGGGGTCTCCATACTTTTCAAGCAAAGGGCCAGTTTACTGTCCTTAAAACTTCAGGGGGGCCGGATTTTGACCAATGGGGGTAGAAAATGCTCCAGGGTCGAGCATCAGTGAGAATAAACATGGCCCTAGTGTTGGTGGGCAGTAGGAAGAGGCATAGCGCTCCATTAGTGGAAGAAATAGAGTCCCATTGTTGGTGTCATTGGGAGGAATAGTGCCTCATATCATTGGGAGCAATACTGCCCCAAGGGCCGGATAAAAGCTAGCAAAGGGCCACATCCGGCCCTCGGGCCACAGTTTGGAGACCCCTGCCCTATGCTATTGAGAAAAAAAATGATAAAGGCTTTTGTAGTCCTAATACACTTCCTATCCCAGGGTAACAACTCAGTGCCTCTATAGAAAACAGTATAGTTGGAGAGCAATGTTACCCTAGAACAGGAATGCTGCATACACATGGTTGGAATTTCCGACAACAAATGTTCGATGTAAGCTTTTGGTCGGATATTCTGATCATGTGTACTCTCCATCGGACATTTGCTGTCAGAATTTTTCAACAACAAATGTTTGAGAGCTGGTTCTCATTTTTTCCGACAACAAAAGTTCTTGTCGGAAATTCCGATCATCTGTATGCAATTCCGACGCACAAAAATCCTACGCATACTCGGAATCATTGAACTTCATTTTTCTTGGCTTGTCGTTGTGTTGTACGTCACCGCGTTTTTGATGTTCGGAATTTCTGACAACATGTGTGTGACCGTGAGTATGCAAGACAAGTTTGAGCAAACAATCTGTCGGAAAAAAAAATACACGGTTTTGTTGTCGGAATGTCCGATCGTGTGTACGCGGCAAAAGTGTGTTACTGACAGGATAGTCAGATAAAAAAAAAGTTAAAAGAAACTAAAATAATAAAAAAAATGAATGTAACCACCACATTTAAGGACTGGTAAATTGCAATTTATTAAATTTTTGTTCTTATGATGATCTTTGGATACCCAAGAATTGCAATTTATTAAATTTTTGTTTCTATGATGATCCAGGGATATACCCACAGCGTTGAAACAATATAAAGTAAGCATTCTCACATCATAAAATACTTTCTATGCAAGAATAATTATCAGAACTGTCAAAAGTACTTAAAGGAGTTGTAAAGGAAAACTTTTTTTTGCTGAAATGACTGTTTACAGGGTATAGAGACATAGGGGCAGATTCACAGAGAAATGGATTATCGTAGCGTATCAGAAATACACTACGCCGCCGTTTTTTACCTTGCTCTACGTGGAATTCAGGTAGATTTTCTACGGTAAACGACGGCGGCGTAGTGTATTTCTCCCGTCGCAATCCATATAGACAAGTAGGGGGCGTGAAACATTTAAATTAGGCGCGTTCCCGCGGCGATCGATCTGCGCATGCTCCGTTCGCAAATTTCCCGCCGTGCATTGCGCGAAATCACGTCGTGACGTCATTCGTTGTTTATGTAGCGTACTTTACGGGCGATCCACGTCCCGACGAGTTACGTAAACAAAAAATTTTTTTAAATAAATTCGAAGCGGGAACGACGGCCATACTTAACATGGGCTACGTAAAGTTAGAGCAGCAAAAAGCTGCTCTAACATTACGTATAAAAAAATAGACGAAAACGATTGCGACGCCCGCTCGTATGTTCGTGAATCCCCGTAAAAACACATTTGCATATCCCGACGCATCAAAACGACGCGAACTCCTCCCAGCGGCCGCAAATAGATGGCAGCGTAGATCCGAAGGCTTACGAAGACGTAAGCCTCTCGGATCGAAGCCCGAAGCCGGCGTATCATGGTTTGAGGATTCAAACTAGTGATACGCCGCGCGAAATTTGAAATTACTCCTGTCTAACCCCAGTTAGACAGGCGTAATTGTTTTGTGAATCTGCCCCATAATAGTTAACTGATTCCTTTTAAAAATGGAATAGATAAAAATCAATCATATAATGTGCCTGCAGTTTCAGTTTAGTTTTTCATCTAGTTTCATGCTTGTGTGAAGGACAGAGACACAGAGCCAATACAGGGCAGTGTTTGTTTTTAAAATGAAACTGATTGGTTCTGAGGGGTTTTAGACACACAGTAATCACACCTTCTTGATTAGAGACCACAGAGAGAAGCTCCCAGTACTTTTTTCATAAGGAAACAGACAACCAGGAAGTGTGCAGAACAGAGAAGGATTACAACAAAAACGAACAATGAGGACATGAAACCAGGACTGCATTAGGGTTAAGGAAGCTATTTAGCTAAAAAAAAATCCTTTAGTGACCCTTTAATAAATGGGAATAAATTATAATTATTATAATTTTTGTATTCATTTTATTAATAATAGAAAACACTCTCAGAACAGAATAAGTTCAGTTACAAAGATGAAAAACAACTGGTGTCATGTTAGGTTTAAAATAGTCCAACTGACCACTTCTCTAATTTTCACCTGATTCTCACATGCAAAATGTATAATCCAAGAGAAAAGACAGAATTTGTGGTGTGCTAACTGCACTCGGTAATGCATTTGTATTTATATTGAATGTTATACATCTGTCTTAATTCTTAATGTATACAATCTGTGCTGTATCTTTTCTCTTGAATAAAGAATTTATATATAAAAAATAATCCAAATATAATACATTTTTTTTAAAGGTCTGTCCAAAAAACATATTTTAATGGGCACCAGAAGGTTTATTCTGGCATCAGATTTTTTATGCATGTTAGAAACAACATTTCCCATCCATAGTTTGTATACCTACCTATCCAATTTAATTATTTTGAAAGAGTCACTATCTTACAAGTGGCCTAACCAGCAGTGTTGAGCGGAATACGCCATATTCGATTTTGCAATATTTCACGAATATATAGAAGAATATTCGCGAAATATTCGTTAATGTCGAATATTCGTGATATTTTATCAAAAAAATTTTTTTGCGAAATTTTCGCTAATGCGAATGCGAAATTGATTGCGAAATTGATTGCGAAATTCTCGCGCATGCGAACAACACATTATTATGCTGGGTATTCTGGTACATGACTGAGCCAGATCACTAAGCAATTTTTCTCTTCCCTCTGTTTTATTTTGCTATTATATAGATTTCTTTTAAAAACGGCAATGCTGCAGCTCAATTGTCTCTGTTGCCTAAAGCTTTCACAGCAAGATTGTTTATTTGACTAGCAAAACCAGGTAACATTTGCCTTTCCTGTACAAACTTTTAAAATGACAATTTAAAGTTGTAAGCCCCTGTTTATAAATTTACTTTCTAATAAATGCTTTCGATTTACTTGTACATTCTATTTTATTTTTTTTCCTACGTTCCTGTCATAAGGTCATTTCTACTTTTCATACTATATACTTGTTAGCCCTTCAAGTGAATTAATCTGTTCCTATTGGTTGCTATGGAGGTTGCTAACCTCTGACAACTGTGGTAGGAGAACTCTGATTGGCTCTGATGCAAAAGAAGGGCAGAGAAAGTATTCGCGAATATTCGTAATACGAATATTCGCATTGCGAATATTCAGCAACATAAAATAATCGCCTCAGATACTCTAATCATACCAGCAATGCTTTTAGACGTCGATGGAGATCACTAGGATGTGATCTGTTTTAAAAATAAATTTGAAAAATACGAATATTCGCAATAGCGAATATTTACCGCGATATTCGATTTATTCGCGAATACTCGAATATGCAATATTCTTAACGAATATTCGCAATGCGAATATTCGTGAGCAACACTACTAAACAGTTACTTGATTTTACTGCATGCTGTGAGTGAGGATACAGTGCCTTAAAAAAGTTTTCATACCCCTTGAAATTTTCCACATTTTGTCATGTTACAACCAAAAACCTAAATGTTTTTTTGGGGGATTTTATGTGATAGACCAACACAAAGTGCCACATAATTGTGAAAGTAAGGAAAGTGATAAATGGTTTTAATTTTTTTTTACAAAAAAATATCTGAAAAGTGTGGTATGCATTTGTATTCAGCTCCCTTTGCTCTGATACCCCTAACTAAAATCTAGTGGATCTAATTGCCTTTAGAAGTCACCTAATAAGTAAATAGAGTCCACCTGTGTGTAATTTAATCTCAGTATAAATACGGCTGTTCTGTGAAGCCCTCAGAGGTTTGTTAGAGAACCTTAGCGAAAAAACAGCATCATGAAGGCCAAGGAACACACCAGACAGGTCAGGGATAAAGGTGTGGAGAAGTTCAAAGCAGGATTAGGTTATAAAAATAAATATCGCAAGCTTTGAACATTCAATCCATTATCTGAAAATGGAAAGAGTATGGCACAACTGCAAACCTAGTAAGACATGGCCGTCCACCTAAACTGACAGACTGAGCAAGGAGAGCATTAATCAGAGAAGCAGCCAATAGGCCCATGATAACTCTTAAGAAGCTGCACAGATCCACAGTTCAGGTGGGAGAATCTGTCCACAGGACAATTAGTAGTCGTGCTCTCCACAAATCAGGCCTTTATGGAAATATGGCAAAAAGAAAGTCTTTGTTAAAAGAAACTAATAAGAAGCCCCATTTGCAGTTTGCAAGAAGCCAGGTGGGGGGGGACAGCAAACATGTGGAAGAAGGTGCTCTGGTCAGATTAGACCAAAACTGAACTTTGTGGTCTAAAAGCAAAACGCTAAGTGTGGCAACAAAATAACACTGCACATCACCCTGAACACACCATCCCCGCCGTGAAACATGGTGGTGACAGCATCATGTTGTGGGGATGTTTTTCTTCAGCAGGGACAGGGAAGCCGGTCAAAGATGATTGGAAGATGAATGGAGCCAAATACAGGGCAATGTTAGAGGAAAACCTGTTAGAGTCCCCCCTTAACAAAAACATCAAATCCAGTGACAACACACTGGACCAGATGTCAGAAGAAGCTCCACTCGGAACTCTTCAAAACCACGTTAGGGGAAAAAATAAACACAATTCAGCCGCACCAAACAGCGGAAGAAACACTAGAGGCCATAAACATTGCACTATTGCAGTCAGCTGACTTGATAGCGCCGAAACGAAAGACCCAGATCAGGAAAAATAACTCCGGCTGGTTCAACAACCAGCTGGCGTTACTGAAGCAAGAGCGCAGAAGGGCAGAAGCAGCCTGGAAGAGAAGCTCCTCAGATGAGAATCTCGCGATTTACAAGGCAATAACCAGAAAATACTACAAGCAAATCTTCGAAGCCAAGAAAAACTATTTTTCTGAGGCTATCAACGGTGCCCTAAATCGCCCCCGCGAACTCTTCAAGCTGGTCACTCAGACCATGAATCCAGGATGTCTTGAAGCCCCCAACTCGGATACACAAGAATTTTGCGATGAGTTATCGGATTGCTTCATTAACAAAATTGAGGCAATCCGGCAAAGCATTCAGCGGAACAACTGCCTTCCCAGCTCCCCCCGTAGTCATTTACACAGCACCGGCAACAATTCACCACAGTTTGGTGAGTTCACGCTGGAACCCATCTCCATTCAGACCACTAAAAATATCATCGGCACTCTGCGCAACAGCACGGCGCCAAATGATATTATCCCCACTAAACTGCTGAAGGAATGCGCCGACATCCTGGCACCTCCTGTCACGCAGCTTATTAACCAATCCTTCAGGGAGGGCATAATGCCCTCCCAGCTGAAGGAGGGCTTCATTCAACCCATCTTGAAGAAAGCCACCCTGGATCCTAAGGATCCACTCAACTGGCGTCCCATAACAGGCCTAAATGTTCTCTCCAAGATAATGGAGAAAGCAGTGGTACAGCAGCTGCAACAGCATCTAGATACCCACAACTTACTAGACCCATTGCAATCAGGATTCCGTCCCGGACACGGGACGGAAACAGCATTGCTTAAGATATGGGACGACGTTCTTGAGGCCGCAGACGAAGGAGAATCTTCTCTTCTGGTTCTGCTGGACCTAAGCGCAGCCTTTGATACAGTTGATCACAAGCTGTTGTTGACTCGGCTGGCTAAAATAGCCAAAGTCGCAGAAAGCGATCTATCTTGGTTCTCCTCTTTTTTGGAAAACCGATCGCAAATAGTCAAGCTAGGATCATTCACGTCGGAACAACGCACATTATCGTGCGGGGTCCCTCAGGGATCTCCCCTGTCGCCGATGTTATTCAACATCTATCTGCGTCCTCTTTTTGAAATCATCAGCAGCCAAAAACTGCTATATCACTCTTACGCAGACGACACGCAACTGTACTTCCGCATTAGCAATAAAAAGGATCACCACCTCGATCTAGAGACATGCCTCTCTTTGATAGAGGATTGGATGACAAAGAGTTATCTCAAACTCAACGGAGCGAAAACAGAACTTCTTCTGTTTCACGCCAAGCGTAGGAATCAACCGATAACAACCTGGATCCCCCCGCCCATTCTGGGCAAAGTCATCACCCCTAGCGCCAAAGTCAAAAGTCTGGGGGTCATCTTTGACTCCGACATGACAATGAACGCACAAATAGGGGCAGTAGTCAGCGGATCTCACTATCTGCTGCGCCTACTACGCAGACTCACGCCTTTTATTCCGAAGAAGGACATAGCGGTCGTGGTGGGAGCAATTGTAAACTCCAGATTGGACTATGCAAATGCCCTTTACCTCGGACTCCCCAAGTACCAAATCGCTCGTCTTCAAGTCGTTCAAAATACGGCCGCCAGACTTGTGACTGGGAAAAAACCCTGGGAATCAATCTCACCTTCGTTGAGATCCCTTCACTGGCTACCAGTCAATGACAGAATCACTTTTAAAGCACTCTGTCTAACGCATAGATGTATCCATGGGAATGCTCCCCATTATCTATGCGAAAAATTAAAAATGTACAATCCCAATCGGATTCTACGATCCAACAATCAAAATCGGCTTCAAATACCGAAAGCCAGATACAAGTCCAAAGGAGACAGGAGATTCGCTGTCCAAGGTCCCAGACTATGGAACGCCTTACCAGTCAGCATTAGACTGGAGGAGAACTACTTGGTCTTCAGAAGAAAGATTAAGACGCATCTCTTTTGATCTCAAAGGAGACAGGAACAACAAGCGCCCAGAGGCGATTTACTTTGCATGTGCTGCGCTATACAAGTTCTTCATTCATTCATTCATTCAAAAGACTTGAGACTGGAATGGAGGTTGACCTTCCAGAAGGACAATGACAGTAAACATACAGCCAAAGCTACAATGGATTGGTTTAGATCAAAACATATTCATATTCATTCAGAATGGCCCAGTCAAAGTCCAGACCTAAATCCCATTGAGAATCTGTGGCACGGCTTAAAAATTGTTGTTCATAGACATGCTCCATCCAATCTGACAGAGCTTGAGCTATTTTTCAAAGGAGAATCGGCACAAATTTCACTCTCTGGATGTGCAAAGCTGGTAGAGACATCCCCAAAAATACTTGCAGCTGTAATTGCAGTGAAAGGTGGTTCTACAAAGTATTGCTGAATACAAATGCACACCACACTTTTCAGATTTTAATTTGTAAAAATATTTTTAAACCATTTATCATTTTTTTCCACTTCAGAATTATGTGTCAAGTTGTGTTGGTCTATCACATAAAATCCCAATAAAATACATATACGTTGTGGAAAATTTAAAGGGTATGAATACTTTTTGAAGGCACTATATGTTATTACTGGGAACACAGGAGGTAGACCATATGGTCAAAAGCATATAGACACCCCTCCAAATTCTGAGTTTAGGAGTTTTCCAGTTAAGGGCACTTGTTCTGGTATTCAGTACGAAGGCATTTTAGACAATTGTGCACTTCCAGCCTTGTGCTAATAATTCGGGGAAGGCCATTTTCCCTTTCAGCATGACTGTGCTCCTGAACGCAAAGCTAGCTCTATAAAAATAGGACGAGTTTGATCTGATAAAACCCTAGTGGCCTCCACATAGCTCTTAACTCAACCTTACTGACCACAATTGGAATGAGTTAGAACACTGATTGCAAGCTAGGTCTTCACATCCAACATCTGACACCTTGTGCATGGACTCAAATTCCCACAAATACACTCCAATGTGTGAAAGCCTTCCCAGAAGGTTGGCCAACTCCACAATAATGCCCATAGTTTCGGAATGATATGTCCAACAAGCTCATATAGGTGTTATGGTTATGCGTCATAGTGAAAAATAATATAACTTAAAGCGGAGGTTCATCCAAAAGTGAACCTCTGCTTTTCGGAACCCTCCCCCCCTCCAGTGTCACATTTGACACCTTTCAGGGGGAGGGGGTGCAGATACCTGTATAAAACCGGTATCTGCACAACTTCTGGGTGTAGACTCTTGCGGGAGTCCGGCCCCTCCGCATCACCCCCCGTTGTGTTCTGGGAAACACTCGGCTCCCAGAACACAACGGGACCAGTGGAACTGCACAGCGTGACTCATGCATGCGCAGTAAGGAACCGGGCAGTGAAGCCGCAGCGATTCACTTTCCGATTCCCTTACCGAGGATGGTGGCGGGGGAAGCCGAGAGCCCAGCTACCGCTTGGCTTCGGCGGACGCGCTGCACAGGTAAGTGTTCATTTTTTAAAAGTCAGCAGCTGCTGTATTTGTTTTGCTGGTGAACCCCCGCTTTAAATCACAACTACAGGAACCTCAAAAACCCTCCTGTGCAGTTGGGCCAACAGCCTGTAAAGATTTACATTAGTTTAAATAACTAAGCATTTTAAAACTATTTATATTTAAAATAAATTAACATATTTAAAAAAAAAAATCCACCTTCATTACTAAATATCTGATCCTGTATGCAATCACAGGAACAAATCCATATTATTAACCATTAGAAAGAGATGTATAATCATCTAAGAACTCATACGATAGATTTCATATATATATATGACCCTGACTAATTAACCCCGTGGTTGTGTTTATATTACACAATGTGCGGGATCAAGTGGTCTTGGCTTTAATGAAATTGCTGTAGCTAAGCCTTCTGTAAGTGGCACTTGTAGGATCCTGCCGCTTCTTTTATTTGCATTAAAACACAAAGAATCGATATGTGTTTACTTTTCCCTACATATTAGACAATGCTTGAGGAAATAAGCCTCCATTTCACAATATTTTTTGTTTATTAACTGCTTTAGCCTTTTTCCTGCTTGAAATATAAGTGGCTCTTATATTTTTAAAGTTGAGGCATTAGAAGTAAGAGAAGCCAAAACTCTCTATGAGGGCAAACAAAATCAGAAAAGTAATTGACCCAGGTCAATTATTTTATTTTATTCTATTTGTAATATACTGTATGTGCTGTGTGTTTTCATGTGTAATGTGATTACTGTTCTTTTTCCCTTTACAACATTAACCACCTAACCCCCGAACCATTTGGCTGGCCAGAGACCAGACCACTTTTTGCGATTCGGCACTGTGATGCTTTAACTGACAATTTTACGGTCGTGCGACATGGCTGCCAAACAAAATTGATGTCCTTTTTTTCCCACAAATAGAGCTTTCTTTTCTTTTCTACTCCCACTGGCCACAATCCTGCCCTCCAAAAGACTAAAGGACAGTAAACTGGCTCTTTGCTTAGAAAGTTTTGAGACCCCCTGGTCTAGAGATAAAGATCCGCACAATGATTGTATTATATCACTTCCTTAAATTGTAACCAACTCACTAAAAACAACGCACTTCCTACGTCGTTAAAGTCGGACGTTAAAGTGGAACTATGACCTCCCATTAGGTTATGAGCTTGAGAGCCCATTCACACAGGAGCAACACGACTTCCAGCACAACTTTGGGAGGCAACTTGGACACGACTTGAGTATCAATCATCAGGCAACTTACAAGGCAACTTCAAGTCGCCTCCAGGACAGTACAAGGCAACTTCAAGTTGCCTCCAGGACAGGAGGCTTTCCAGTGGCCAATCAAAAAACAATCAGCTCCATGGGAGAGGAGGGGGGGGGGTTTGCCTGAGAAATGTATGTTATCTTCCTGTATTGTTGCTTCAGTTAAGACAGTGCTCCAACTTCTGAGGCAACTTCCATTGAAATCAATGGGTACAAGTTGCCTACAAGTTGCTTAGAAGTCGGATTGAAGTAGTACAGGAACCTTTTCTGAAGTCGGAGCAACCTCAGTAGTGTACATTAAGACGGCTCCCATTCATTTCCATTCATTTTCTCGACCACACGATTTGGGGCAACTTGAAGTCGGATCCCAGGTCGCCCCAGTGTGAACCGGCTCTGACTGCATGTGCATCCTAACGTATTACTTTCTCTTCTAATTTGCATTAACACCTGTAGATCCTTCCAGTGAGGTTGACCCTCCTGCAGCCTCATTTAATAGGGTGACAGCACTGCAACAGAATTCAAACCAGTGCTGTCACCTCCAAGTATGCCTTGCCTCCTGGCATTAGGGCGGTATACGAAAACGTTGCAAGAGGCTAGCCTATCATCATTGTCATTACTAATTCACAAGCCCATAGCATATCAAATCAGCAACTGGTCAAACCTCATGCTGCCCACTGCTTTTGCTTCTTCACTACTGTGAGCTGCAGTGGCTGGGAAGGGGATGTTTATGATGGTCAGATGAAGGAGGATTTGGCTCACTCAGGGGAAGTAAAGGAAGTTGTTTTTATTACATGAAGCTTGTTCATCGGATACATTAAAAAGAAGGCAATGTGATTGCAAACTGAGTGTTTGCTCCCTCTAGTGGCTAATTTACAAATCCCTTCATTTTTACATAATAAAAGAAATATGGAAGAGCACACATGATAAATTGATTCACTATAATAAGCCAAATACAATAAGTATGTGATTCTTGAAAATACACAGCATAATAGAGTTTTATTTTTGTTTTTATGCTTTTGGGGGGAAATATATACAGGCACCTCAAAGAGTTAGCATTTTATCTATGTTGGCGTGTTAGGTTCTTTATAAAACTAACCAATCCCCTGTAAACTGCATACACACATGGACAGATTCCAGTAACATGACAACAATATCTTGTTTTCAGACCAAGTGATACAGAGCTGTACAGATATAACAATGGTAATCTAAGGCCGCATACACAAGATCGGACCAACCCGATGAGAATGGTCCGACGGACCGTTTTCATCGGGTCACCGCTGAAGTGGCCTGATGGTCTGCTGTGCGTACACACCATCAGTCCAAAATCCGATCGGGTCAGAACGCAGTGATGTAGAACACAACGACGTGCTGAAAAAAACTAAGTTCAATGCTTCCTAGCATGCATCGACTTGATTCTGAGTATGCACGGGTTTTTGGTCTGATGCTTTTGCGTACTAACCATCGGTTTGGCCCGATGGTCATGCGTCCATCGGACCGATTTTAAAGCAAGTTTTAAAACTTTGATCCGATGGACAACGGTCCGATGGGCCGTGCACACGATCGGCTTGGTCCGATGAAACTGGCCTAAGTTGCAGGTTAAAAATGGAGGTGCCAGAGTTTTAAAATTGAAGTTTAGCACATCCTGATGATTGTAGGAATCTTCTCTTCAGTGGCATTGGGTACTCTTAACAGCACTGAACATGTTGCACTGTATGGGTAATAGCCTTTGGTCTATCATTGCAGCATATTGAAGAAGTCCTGATGAACACCCATCCTTTTCTGTCCTCTCATTCATTCATAAAAGGTCTTGTTTTCACTGAAAAAAACACATTCTGTGGATGGATAGAGAGGATTATGTTCATCTGCCCTACTCCATCACAGAAAGTGTATTATGTAAAAAAAAAAGAAAAACTGCAAGGACGTTTTGAATGAGGAGGGGACAGAAAGGGGCACGTGGCCATCAGAGACTTTGGCAAAGTGCTGCAATGTTAGACCTATCCATGAGTGTTGTGAAGAGGACCTGTCATCAGTGGAGAGAATAGTTAAACTCTGAGTACAATCAATTGCAATGAGCAGGACATGGGATTTTTTGGCATACACAACATCACAGGTAAGGTATGTTGAGGTAAGGAGGACTTAAAGTGGAGCCTCCCCTTTTAGGTGAAGCTTCACTTTAAACTTCCAAACAGGGACAAAAAAGCTTTAAATTGATGTATATATACAATTCTTTAATTTTTAATTAGGGAAGGGTTAAAACCACTAACAATTCATGTTTTGTTGTTCTGATGTCTGTGTACCATTGGGGAGATTTCCATTCACTTCCTGTTTTAGAGAAGCAACAGGAATAGAAAAGAACTGAAAATTGAACTTCTCACCTCCTATTCCAAAGATGACTGTAAAATTTAGGATTTTCCATCCCTTTTTGTCTCAGTAAAAAGGTCACCAAGACAAATAGAGGTTGTGAATGTCCTATATCTCTGGCAAATGTATGTGCCAACAATTTGAAGTTTAAAGTGGAGCTCCTCCCAAAAAAGGGAAGCGCCGCTTGTTTGCAACCTCCCCCCTCCACTGTCACATTTGGCACTTTTTGGGGAGGGGGGATAAGGGTACCTGGTAAGATCACCATTGGCGATCTACGTCATGAACGCCCCCCCCCCCTTCCCCCCGCTGCCTAGTGGGACCTGTATGTGTCCCAGAAGACGGATGGAGCATTCAGAAAGCACAGCACGACTTGCGTATGCGCAGTAGGAAACCGTCTTTGAAGCCTGAAGGCTTCACTACCAATTTCCCTTACTTGAAATGCCAGCGCCTGCACCTGAAGCCAATGGACAAATCGGCTTGGGGTGCCAACATCACGGGATCCCCGGAGAGGTAAGTGTCCTTATATTAAAAGTTATCAGCTACAATAACTCACTTTTTTTATATTTTTTTTCCCAGACTGGAACTCCGCTTTAAGCTTACAGTACACATAACACAAAATTGAAAATCCATCCAGCTATAGAGGATCTTCCATAGGGATAAGGTATATCACTGAGAAGTCAATGATTCGCCATTTGTAACAAAAGACAAATGTCTGAAAGCCAGCAGAGCTGGTGGAGTTTGTAGATGGTCATACTGCAGATGTTGGTCAAAACGATGGAAAATTAGTCTCAGTTGGTTGCATCCAACAGGTGAATGAGCTTTCTAATGGCAAATTTTCTGATAGGTGTTTAGTGGCAAAAAAGGGTGTTCAGTGATTCAACCAGTAGTCACATTACAAATCAAATATGTTTTTATGCCACTCTATCAGTTATTTTTGCCTTGACCCTAAAGCCTCATACACACCATCAGATTATCTGAAGATTTTTGTCTTCAGATTTACCAAAACCATCTAATATGAGGTCAAACCTTAAGACTGCGTACACACGATGAGATATGTCCGCTCAAACATGTCCGACGGACCGTTTGCAGCGAACATGTCTCATGTCGGGCTGAGGATGCGGTGACGTGGCGGTGACGTTGATGCCGCCATGTCACCACTCCAGTAAGTAAAATACTTCCACGCATGCGTCGAATCCATTCGACGCATTCGCGGACAGTTCTGTCACCTGCTGCCCTCTGATAACGATGCACATACAAATGAAAATTTTTGACAAATTTTACCTGGGGCAATCAATCTCGCTAGATCACGTGATGTGGCCTTGCATTTTGTCGCCATATCAAATGCCACTCTGGGGCTTTAACTAACTCTGCAATGTACATTCTAAATTGGGTTTGTAATTGAGACAGTTGGCTGTTTAAGGATTATTATCAGTTTCATAAGCAGCCATGATCTCATTTATTTGCAATATATCAAATCGGATAAAAAATATAAACTATGAGTCACTTACGTTCACGGCGGCACTGCGGTTTCTTTATCCCCGGCGAATGATGAAAGTATGATAGTGAATAAATGAATTATTAGCAGCGGGGGTTCCAGATGCGTTCCTGAAAAATTTTCCTTCTCAGCACATTCCTTCTTCAAAGGTTGCTTATTAATTCCCCCACCAGATGGCACTAAGCACATCTACAAGTTCAGGAACTCAGGAGAACAATGGTCTTCTTTATTCTGAAAAGTAAAGAAAATGGCTGATTGACAGTGGAACAGATGTACATACCAGCTTTTTAACTCTTTAAAGACCTAGAAAAACGCCGGCGGCACAATGATAATGAGCGGTTGTACCTGCCTGGTTATTTATAACTGATGATTATTAGCAACACTCCAGTAGAATGCTGAAATGGTGAATTTTGACAAGTGTACATTACTTATGTTTCAGTTCACAGTGTGGCCCCTTTGGGAGACTTCTCAGAACCTTTAATTACACATGGCCTTTGCATTCCAGATCACTAGCCGATACCCAGATGTTCTTCCTCCCCTAGATAATTCCATCAGAGCTGTTACAAGCACAGGACAGGCTGCTGGATGTGGACAAGGCTTTAACGTGGAGCTAATCCTCAAAAAAAACATTTTCATATGAAGAAGCTGAAAGCTGCAGCTTTTGTTTCTTTAAAGGGGTGTTCCACTTATAGCTGTAAACCCTTTTCAAGGAGGTAGTAATGGCTGGCAGAGGAAAGTTGTTTGAAGGTTCAAGCCTACTCTTGGATATGAGAAAACTTTCTTCACATAATGAAACACACTTCAGAAAAGCAATTTATTTTGTGTAGCTTCAGAGAATGATTAAAGTCTAAGTTTACACAAGGGTTAGTACTTACATTCTATGAGAAGAGTCCCTTGTGCTGCTGTCTTAGTTAAAATCTTTAGTCCCCTTATGCCCCCCCCTTTATTGCCCAGCAGTGGTAACCTTCAAGTGATGCAGAGGTTATAATAAGTGATGGGACCTGTAATAGGCAATTGTCAAAAGTGCCAACTATGGCTTCCCTCTCTGCCCCCTCCTCCATTCATAAGAGCTGTACCATCACTCTAAACAAGGAGGAGTGCGACTTTTCGTTCATCTGCCTAAATTCCATTCATAAAACGTTTTACTGATGTACAGCTTCTATGAATGGAGGAGGGGTTAGAAAGGGCAGGCATAGTCAGCGTAGCCATGACAGGTTCAGAAGCTGCATTAACCCCCTTGGCACTGGAAGATTACATTAAAACAAAGGATAGAGGGCGTACCAACCTTGCACATTACCCAAGAGAGGTGGCTCTGAGGAATAAGGGACCTCCCCTCGAAACGTGTCAGCCATCTTGAAGTTCCACCGACTTGCTGGGAACAGTCTTGGTGATCTGGTCGCTTTAGGCCTCGTACACACGATCAAATCTGTCCGCTGGAAACGGTTCGCTGGACCGTTTCAGCAGACAGATTCGATCGTGTGTACGGCCGAGCCGACGGATTTGGCCACCCGACAGATTTCAAAGCATGCTTTGAAATCTATCGGGTGGGAATCCGTCCGCCCGACCTGTCTGCTGGTTAGTACACTTACCAGCAGACATGTCGTCCCGCACCGCCGCCGCACCGCCGCCGAATGGATTCGGCGCATGCGTGGAAGTTTTTTACTTCCTGGTGCGGTGACGTGGCGGCGTCAACGTCACCGCCACGTCACCGACACGTCAGCGCGCTCTCTGCTGGCGGGGATTTTGGTTTGCTCGTGTGTACACGCGAGCAAACCAAAATCCCAGCAGACAGATTTGTACAAATCTGTCGGACGGACAGATTTGAACAAATCTGTCTGCTCGTGTGTATGGGGCCTATGTGTCTACTATGGACCTTGATATGCTTTTATCATATATGTGCTTGTGAGTATACTTCTTTCTATACATTATTAACCACTTCAATAACGGGCACTTTTGCCCCTTCCTGCCCAGGACAATTTTCATCTTTCAGCACTGTCACACTTTGAACGAGAATTGCGCGGTGATGAGACACTGTACCCAAACTACATTTTTAGAATTTTCTTCCCACAAAAAGAGCTTTCCTTTGGTGGTATTTAATCACCACTGGGGGTTTTTATTTTTTGCTTAACAAACTAAAAAAAAAAGTTGTTCTTTGTTTTTGTTATAACATTTTGCTTTCTCCTTCACTGACAGGTACTGATGAGGTGGCACTGATGGACACTAATAGATGGCACTTATGGGCAGCACTGATGATGAGGTACTGACAGGTATTACTGATGGGCTCTGATTAGCACTGTGATGGGCACTGACTGGCACCGTGGTGGGCACAGATTTGCAGCTGTGGTGGCATCTCTGATGGGGGCTGTGCTGATCATCAATGTTCTGATTATCAACACAGACCCCCCCCCTCTGACAGGGAGAGGCGCCAATTGTCTCTCTCTGTCAGGGTGAACCGAGGAAAGCCGTTTACCGGCACTTCCAGGTTCACACGGTGATCAGCTGTTATTGTTCACTGATCGCCGCACTGCACGCACACGCGGGCGCGCATCGCCATGTTATCCTGCTGGACTTCATATGATGCCCAGTCAGGATAACAGAACCACCACCCGGCCATGATTCTGCTATAGGCTGGGTGGGAAGTGGTTAAAGATACCACATGGGTAATCCGCAAGGCTGGTGTGTCCTCTTTGCTTTGTTTTATAGTGTATCCATTGGGTCACTTCCACCAAATACCACCAAAAGAAAGCTCTTTTTGTGGGAAGAAAATTATAAAAATTTAGTTTGGGTACAGTGTCGCATGACCGCGCAATTGTCATTCAAAGTGTGACAGTGCTGAAAGCTGAAAATTGTCCTGGGTGGGAAGGGGCAAAAGTGCCCGTTATTGAAGTGGTTAATAATGTATAGAAAGAAGTATACTCACAAGCAAATATATGATAAAAGCATATCAAGGTCCATAGTAGACACTAAAGCGACCAGATCACCAAGACTGTTCCTAGCAAGTCGGTGGACCTTCGAGATGGCTGACACGTTTCGAGGGGAGGTCCCCTATTCCTCAGAGCCACCTCTCTTGGGTACTGTGCAAGGTTGGTGCGCCCTCTATCCTTTTTTTTAATGTAATCTTCCAGTGCCAAGGGGGTTAAGAAATAAAGATTTGTATGTACAAATTAATATATATATATATATATATATATATATATTATTGCTTCGGAAAGAAAAATGTTAAAATTTTCATCACTAGGTTTTTCTGGCAGGTTTGCTTTAAATACCACTGGTTACATTACAGCAGTTACTTAAGTATGGACAAAGTAAGGCTGGGAGAGCAGCTGTGACAGCTGTGGAATTTAAGGCCTTGCAACAAATTTGCATCTATTTAAGATATTTATTAAAGCGGAGTTCCACACAAAAATGGAACTTCCACTTATCCCACTCCTTACCCCCTTACATGCCACATTTGGCATGTAATTTTTTTTGGGGGGGAGTGGGGGCTTCAGGAGGAGTGGGACTTCCTGTCCCACTTCCTGCTTCCGCGGAGGGGCTGGTTAGGCGATTAGGCGTAATCGCCTTATTTCAGCCCCTCCCTGTAGGCGATGGCCTAGGACACTGACAGGTCCTAGGCAATCACCTGTCCAATCAGCGGCGAGCCGAGCCGCGCGCGCATGCGCAGTGCGGCTCGCGCATGCGCAGTGGGTGCCCGGCCGTGAAGCCGAAGGCTGTCACGGCTGGGTGCCCATAGTCGGGATGGAGATGCCGGCCGGGGAGGGGGGAGAGGAGCGGAGCCCCGTCGGCGCGTCGCTGGAACGCAGGAGCAGGTAAGTGAGTGTTTATTAAAAGCCAGCAGCTACACTTTTTGTAGCTGCTGACTTTTAATAAACACCATTTTTGGCTGGAACACCCCTTTTAGGCATTTGGAAGGGTACTGGATTTCTGTGAATACTATCTAATATCCAACTGTCTTGTAAGTATAAGAAAAGTATGTTGTTGGCGGGAGTGCCCAAAAATAAAAGAATATTGGTATTATATCCTAGAATACATCGAGGAGATAACCAGGGAAATTATTCCTCAAAACCCTTGGAACGTGTTGTTCCATGGGAGCAACAAAACAGAAAAACAATATAAAGAAACCTTGCTCCCTCCCCTGCTCAATGCTGCAAAAGCTCTGATCCCAGATTGCAAGTGGAGAAACCATCTATAAATGAATGGATACAGAGAGTAGATCATACATGCGAGATGGAGTACCTTTGCAGCAGGGAAAAGAGGAAAGATATCAGTTAATTTGGAAGAAATGGCATGAGTTTAAGAGAACAGAGAAATATGTAGGAGCTATGATAGAAACGGATGGGCCCAAAATAAGCTAAAAAGGTGAAAATATCAGATCGTGGGGGTGGGGTGTAAATAAATATAGGATGTTTGTAAGATTTTAAAATGTTTATGCATTCAGTAATGTATTGAAAACATTCTTGGAATAAAATAAAGTTTAAATAATAAAAAAAATAAAAGTACCGTATTTATAGGCGTATAACACACACAGGCGTATAACACGCACCCTAACTTTAAGAGGGAAGTTTCAGGAAAAAAACATTCCACAGCCCCTTGCGTATAACAGGCAGGCACAGTTTACCCTCTATTTTCAGGGTGAAAAAGTGAGTGTTATACGCCAATAAATACAGTATGTTGCAGTGATATCCAGAAGTAATAGGTCACATTTAACTGGGCTTGTGAAATGTAAAGACTTTTTGTAGCTCATCAAAGCCGCTCCTTTGATCTAATGAGTGTCTGGAAAATACCCCAGCATTTCTATTTGCAGTATTGAAAATTAAGTCCTCTGCTAAATGTATACTTGGATGGAATCTCTCCTACATCATTAGTGGTGTAATGGACTAGACTAGAACATGTATATAACTGTCACAAATAAGAGGCAAATAGCGGATTTAGCCTGAAGTGCGGGGAGAGAGCTGCATTTCTTTCATTTGACCACAAGATGGAGATGGAATCAATAACTAAGCCATACATGGAATTCCAGGGAAAACTTTTTTTGAATAATGTGAGGAAGGAATAAAACTTTTTTTTTGGTGTGAAGAGTCAGGCCGCGTACACACGACCAAATAAATCTGCTCAAATGGGTCGGACAGACTGATTTGATCAGATTTGTCTGCTGGCTGTTTTGGTTTGATCGCTGTACACACGATCAAACCAAATACCCCGCCGGCAGACAGCGCAGTGACGTGGCGGTGACGTTGACGCCGCCACGTCACCGCACCAGGAAGTAAAACACTTCCGCGCATGCGTCAAATCCATTCGACGCATGTGCGGGCAGATATGTCTGCTGGTTAGTGTACTAACCAGCAGACATATCGGTCCAACGGGTTCCCAGCAGACAGATTTTAAAGCAACCAATCGAACTAGTGGAATACTGTTAGCACAACATTTGCTGTTCCTTTGGACATATCATGGCCTACTGAGGTGTGTTTGAACTGAAGGCAAAGCAGGTCAAAAGTAGTCTTTTCTTGTCAAGAGCTGAATTTGCCATTCAACACATAACATAATAACGCCCGTCACCATGAGCCCTGAAGCTGCATCCTAGTGGTGCCTCCTTTCTGATGACATCATGGCACTAGTTGGGCCCTTGTAACTAGTTGCCCAGTGCTTTGAAAATTTAAAGTGGTTGTAAACATTTGTGTTTTTTCACCTTAATGCACCTAAAAAAACTTTGCAGTCATCGCCCCCCCCCCCCAAGTCCCCATTTTACTTACCTGAGCCCCGAATTTCCATGGGCGCGATACCGTGTTGCTTTCCCCAGGTCTTGTCGGCTCTTCATTGGATAGAGTGATAGCAGTGCAGCCATTGGCTCCCGCTGCTGTCAATCAAATTTAATGACACGGCCACGGGGGGAGGAGCAAGTCATTCATTCATGGACGCCGATAGTATGGCATGGGAGCGTGCCCCCAGGGTAACCCCCTCTGGAGAGAGCTTTCCAGAGGGGGATAGCTCTTGAGGTGAGGAGCCGCGAGAGCCGATGTGGGACCCAAGAAGGGGACAATCGGGACCACTATGTGCAAAATTAACTGCACAGTGGAGGTAAGTATGATAGGTTTGTTATTTTTTTTTTTTAAATCAAAGCTTTTGTACCACTTTAACAAATTGACATGATCAAATGACCGTGGAAGAAGGTCAGAAGTTTTAAAACAGGGGTGCCCAACCAGTGGCCCAGGGGCCACATGTGGCCCATGGAGCCCTCTGATGTGGCCCACGACCTCCTGCTTTGGGATGGAATACTGAGTTGTTTTTAAACTAATCAGCAGGTGCAGAATAGTTTACCTGCGGGTTAACTGCACTGAGCTAGACTTCTGTTAATACCTGCAAGCTTGGTGAGCTTTCTGAAAGTGCACTAAACCTGCAGAATATAATAGAAGTCTATTGCAAAGTGCAGGAAAGCCAAAGGTACACTGTTGCACCCGCGGTGTGGGTAAACCGCAGCACATCAGTGTTAAAGCAGCCTTGGGGCCCCATTCACACCTAAGCGTAGCGTTTTGCCGCGATTTTGCTGCGTTTTTTACCACGTTTTGTTGCGATATTTGCGGTGTTTTTACCACGACTTGCCGCGATTTTTGTGGCATTTTTTACCGCAATTTTGGACAGGTCTAGGGTCACCAATGTTAAAAGCAGAAAAACGCCCAAATACGCCCAAAAAAAAGAACTTGTTTGAGCTTTAGGTGTTTTTGAACTTCTGGCTTCAAGCGTTTTGTAGTGGAGATGTGAACCATCTCCATAGAGAATATTGATTTTTTCCTCTCCAGCGTTTTGTAGCTTCAGGCTTCAAGCTACAAAACTCTCAGGTGTGAATGGGGTCTAAGTAGTGGCAGACATAAACCAATTTGTGTCCTACAGTACCTCTAATCTGATTCCGCTAAAAATTATAGTGGGCTGTGTCCTTGTCCCTTCTGCAGAGCAGACACAGACATGCCATTCACCCGCTCCGCTCGTTGTGGCCCTCGACCGGTTACCTAGCTGCTTAAGTAGCCCTCGCTCTTCAAAAGGTTGGGCACCTCTGTTTTAGAAGATGGCTCGTAAGACATCTATACGGATTCATTGTATAGGGTAGGATTTTAAGGTTGGAGGCTAAGCAGGCAGATACAGTGTGCTGTGCTGTATATGATAATGTTTTTAGTTTTAAATAGAAGGTAAGAACTCGGTGGTGCCATGACACTTTCGAGGGGTCCTACTATCCTCATGTGATTTCTTTATGAATAAAGCAGAAGTAGGCTTCCTGGGTTGGAAGACCCACTGTGAAACAGGAGGAGATCATTTCAAAGGCAGACAGATCAGAAGGGTCTCACTGTCAATGTCTTTAAGAAATAAGAAAAGCCTGTAAGACTTGGCCCTCTGGCCTCCCCTTATAACTGATATATCACTTCTAAGTCAAATTACACACATCACTGAGAAAACCTAAAATGTATTTTGTATTTAATGTATTTAAATGTTTTAAAATTATATTTCTTCTGTGTAAAACTGAATATTAAATCACTGTTAAAAAAAAATCACTGTACCTAAAAAAAAGGCTGCTTCATGATAGAGGGAATGTATAGTGGTTTGTGTACACTAGCTGGCCACTTTATTAGGTACACCTGTTCAATTGCTTGGTAACATAAATTGCTAATCAGCCAATCACATGGCAGCAAATCAATGCATTTAGGCATCTATATGTGGTGAAGATGACTTGCTGAAGTTCAAACCGAGCATCAGAATGGGAAAGAAAGGAGATTTAAGAGAATTTGAATGTGACATGGTTGTTGGTGCCAGACAGGCTGGTCTGAGTATTTTTAAAATCTGCTGATCTACTGGGATTTTCAAGCACAAAACATCTCTATGGTTTACAGAGAATGGTCCGAAAAAAAAGAAAATATCCAGTGAGCAGTTGTGAGGATGAAAATTCCTTGTTGATGTTCAGAGGTCAGAGCTCAGAGGAGAATGGGCAGACTGGTTCAAGATGATAGAAAGGCAACAGTACCTCAAATAACCACTCAATACAACCAAGGTATGCAGAATACCATCTCTGAACGCACAACAGAACGCATCAAACATTGAAGTAAATGGGCTACAGCAGCAGAAGACCACACCGGGTGCCACTGGAAAAATGTTGCCTGATTTGATCTGATGAGTCTCGATTTTAGCTGTGATATTCAGATTGTAGGGTCAGAAAGTGGCATAAATAACATGAAAGCATGTATTCACCCTGTCTTGTATCAACGGTTCAGGCTGGTCGTGGTGGTGTGGGGGATATTTTATTGGCACACTTTGGGCCCCTTAGTACCAATTGAGCATCGTTTAAATGCCACGACCTACCTGAGTATTGCTGCTGACCATGTCCATCCCTTTATGACTACAGTGTACCCATCTTCTGGTGGCTCCTTCCAGCAGGACAATGCATCATGTCACAAAGCTCAAATCATTTCAAACTGGTTTCTTGAACATGACAATGAGTTCGCTGTACTCCAATGGCCTCCACAGTCACCAGATCTCAATCCAATAGAGCACCTTTGGAATGTGGTGGGAAATTTGCATCATGGATGTGCAGCCGACAAATCTGCAGCAACTACATGATGCGATCATGTCAATATGGACCAAAATCTCTGAGGAATGTTTCCAACACCTTATTGAATCTATGGCATGAAGAATTTTAAAGGTAAAAGGGGGTCCAACCCAGGACTAGCAAGGTGTACCTAATAAAGTGACCGGTGAGTGTATATATTCTTATTTACTACAGTCAGGAGTAAAAACTAATTCTAGCTTGCCTAACCACTGGCTACTATGTACGTAAAAAGTATTCAACCCACAAATACATAACATAAGATAGGCCATATTTTCTTAACAAAGGTGCTATGTATAATTAAACTGCTTACCTAGTAAGTAATAAGCTCTGAAAATATTGTGTTGCGTATTCCAAAATAATGCAGTTGTATATAATTTTTTGATCCAGGTGGGGATTGAATCCACCAAGGCTTCCCCTCGAAGACTAGCCTGAACTAAAATAGGAAAGGGAGATTGAATATGATTGGCTGAGGACAACACATAGTGCCGTGCTGCTCATTCCCAAATTGATTGTACCTGTTGTTTTTACAGTGTCATTTTAAATATAAACTCAAGAACCTGACTAGCTGTTAGTGGGAACCCAGACCTTTAATTTTACAGCTGGCTTACCTCAATCAGCTCTATTGTTAGTGTACTGGATGATGGTAATGTGGTGCGGACATACAGTAATACATCATGGCATCTCAGCTAAAGTGTCTGACCCAACAGCTGTAGAATGAGTCACTAAAAGTAAACAAACAAATTCACTTCTAATTTAAGAACTGGAATTCACCAAAATCTAGTAGCGGGAACTTGCGTTTGTGGGGGGTTTTAGCGTACGGTTTAGAGAAAGGGCGACGCATGGCAAAATGCGTTACATTCTGTGCGATTTGTTTCTGAAATGCCAATTGTGAATGGAGACTAATAAATAATATCTAATAATAATATAAAACCAACCATCCAAAATGTCCACCTAACTGAACCCCAGTCATGTTTATTCGTGTATTTAGTTCATCTCCTCAGCCTTAACATGTCAGAAGGCTCCGATATAGAAAGAGGCAGGGAAAAGCCTATGGCCTTTATGGATGACCTACCAGTGAAGCTCAACCATCAGCTTGAAGAGATTACTGAGTCTTCCTGTTGAAAAACCAAAAACTTTTTGCCTCATTGTATTCCTCCCTTCAGAGGGCGCTGGTGCAGGACAAGGCATGTGGCAGGTGAGCAGGGGATTACAGCACAACAATGCTGGATTTGCTGGTGTAAGTATGTTGAGTATAAGGCAGAGAAATACTGTAAGAACCCAATATAACCCAAAGAAATATGGTAAGAAGAGACTGTGACGCTAGTCACTTTAGGCGGGGGGTTCGTGGAACCCAGCTTACCTCAGAGAGGTGGGGAAACTCCTTGTTCAGCTCCCAGGCCCCTGTTATTAGTGATGAGCGGAATACGCCATATTCGATTTCACGATATTTCGCAAATATATAGAATAATATTTAGAGAATATTCGTTAATATCGAAAGTTTGTGATATTTTATCAAAAAAATAAATTGCGAAATTAAGCTAATGCGAAATTTCGCTAGTGCGAATGCGAAATTGATTGCGAAATTCTCGTCAACGTGCGAAAACGGAGATCATTTCCTCGATTACTAAACTAATAGGCACTAAATACTAACTCTACTTACACAAACTTATATGACTAAACTAAAGCTATTTTTTTTTTTTTATATACACAAAACACAGAAGGGCAGAGAACATATTCGCGAATATTCGTTAATATCGAATATTCGTTATATTTTATCAAAAAAAAATTTAGCGAAATTTCGCTAGTGCGAATGCGAAATTGATTGCGAAATTCTCGTCAACACGTGAAAACGGAGATCATTTCCTGGATTACTAAACTAATAGGCACTAAACACTAACTCTACTTACACAAACTTATATGACTAAACTAAAGCTAATTTTTTTTAATTTTTTTTTATACACAAAACACAGAAGGGCAGAGAACGCATTTGCGAATATTCGTAATACGAATATTCGCATTGCGAATATTCGGCAACATAAAAGGATCGCCTCAGCTACTCGGCCCAGGGTCTCTAATCATACCAGCAATGCTTTTAGACGTCGATGGAGATCACTAGGATGTGATCTGTTTTAAAAATACATTGGAAAATATACGAATATTTACAATAGCGAATATTCACCGCGATATTCGAGTTATTCGCGAATACTCGAATATGCAATATTCGTAACGAATATTCGCAATGCGAATATTCGTGAGCAACACTACCTGTTATGTCTAAATTTCCCTATTAGCCTGGGTCTTATATGTGTGCTTTCACTGCTTTGTGTTGAAAGTTGGAGAGACTCCTTCACTTGTGACAGTAATATTTATAAACAATATCCCTCAAAAAATATATAAAGATAAATGAATTCCATCTTTTCAGACAGCTGGAATATTGTAGGAGTATGTCTCGTAGACTGTTGCAAATAGTTTGAGGTTAGGTGGGGTTTGTTATGTGTTTTTCTGCTAAGTATGTCTCTCCCATTGTTAATTACTAATTATATCACGTCTACGTGCCCAGTTACTGATTATATTATTTGTTGAGTAGTTTGAATATACCTGTGTCTCATGTTCCTAGATGTACAGTTTACCCCGCCCTGTGTCATTATGCAAAGTAGGGGGGAATGTCCCAGAGTGTATATCTCTTTGTGCCTGTGTTTCAATAAACAGTCTTATGTCTTCCACCACCCTACTCTGAGCCTCGACAAGTGACTGGGTGGGCTGCGGGATCCCATGTTGTTGTGTTATCGAACAAGGGGAGCTTATATGATGGATATACTCCTCTTGAGTACAGCGTCCATCACAGAGACTGAAACAAATAAACACATAGGGGCGAAGCTCCTTTTTAAGCTTTTCTGTAAGGAGATTAGGGACATATATCCTTTAAAAGAGGAGACATCTTCAAATCATTACTTCTATTTACACACTGATAACTGATAAATGTAAGTCTTCATCAGAATGCATATTACCAATGTCAGCAATTAATATTCCCAATAGCCTGTGATGCCCTGTACACACGATCAAGTGAGGCCAGTCAATCGCCAGTCACCATACAACCCAAGCTAAAGCACAGAATGTATATGGAAAGATTTTGCAAAATGTGGCTCCTATAGGGAACTTACACCAGTGACTTGGGCAAGATCAACTTTGGCAGCTTTAGTTTAAAATACAGTACGTGCGTACTGAGCCCATAGATATAGAAATGATTTACTTAACCACTTGCTTACTGGGCACATATACCCCCTTCCTGCCCAGGCGAAATTTCAGCTTTCAGCACTGCGTCACTTTAAATTAAAATTGCGCGATCGTGCGACGTGCCTTACAAACAAAATTTACATCCTTTTTTTCCCCACAAATAGAGCTTTCTTTTGGTGGTATTTGATCGCCTCTGCGTTTTTATTTTTGCGCTATAAACAAAAAAGAGCGACAATTTAAAAAAAAACACAGAATATTTTTTACTTTTTGCTATAATAAAAATCCAATTTTTTCAAAAAAATTAGGGCTGTTACTGATCAAAATTTTTGTGTTCGATTAATCGTTTTTTATTTTAATCGATTAATCGACTAATTTCGATTAATTATAACGCACATACAGATCCAACAATTTTTAGCTGATCTACTGGCAGGCTGATTCCCAGTGCAGCTACCAACAACTGGAAAAATGGATAGCGGGATACAAAAAACACACAAAGGCAGCGCTCGATGGGAATAGCATTAAAAATGTTATAGTCTTCAAGTAGGTAACAAAATAAATATTGCACTGGAAATAAATCGATGTAGCTACATAAACTGTAAAAATGGTGCGAGTAATACCAAACGGTACCAAAAGCAGTCATAAAAACATGTAGCTAAGTATGATACTGGTATAAAAATAACGATACCACTGCTGAATCCAGATGAGGGGTTAACATCAGTCCGTCGGCATGTAGATGTCCCATGAAGGAAACTATCACAACTCCCAATGGATGATTGTAGAATCCGAGGGTGATAGAAGGAAGTGTAACAGCCCTTGTGTGTGGCAGATAGTAAGGTCCCGCCGGCAGGCAGATATGAAGACACAGCAAAGGAGCCCTTCAGATGGACACGGCAAGCCCCGCTGGTGTTCGTGACATTACCGGATCTCCGACGGAACTCCCGGAAGGCCCAGAAGCTGGCGGAGAGGTGAGAACCAATCAAAAGAATTTTAATTGATCAAAAAGATTTTGATCGATCACAAAAATTAAAGATTAATCGATTAATTAAAAGTTAATTTGCACAGCCCTATAAAAAATATATTTTTTTTCTCAGTTTAGGCCGATATGTATTCTACATATTTTTGGTAAAAAAAAACAATCGCAATAAGCGTATAGTAATTGGTTTGCGCAAAGGTTATAGTGGCTAGGAAATAAGAGATAGAATTCCGAAAAAAAATTTTTTTTTTTACTAGTAATACGGCGATCTGCGAATTTTGTCAGGACTGCGATATTGCGACGGACACATCGGACACTTTTGACACATTTTTGGGACCATTCACATTTATACAGCGATCAGTGCTATAAAAACGCACTAATTACTGTATAAATGTGACTGGCAGTGAAGGGGTTAACACTAGGGGGTGAGGAAGGGGTTAAATGTGAGTCCTGGGTGTGTTCTAACTGTGTGGGGGGAGGGGGGTGACTGGGGGAGGAGACCGATGCTGTCTTCCTATGTACAAGAGAAACAGCATCTGTCTCCTCTCACTGACAGGACGTGGAGCTCTATGTTTACACACAGAGCTTCACGTCCCTGCTCTAAAACTGCCGATCAGCGGGTACCTGGCGGACATCGCGACCGCCAGGCACGCGCATCGGCATCTCGGGGACGCGCCTGGTGCGCGCGCGCGCCTCCCAGTGGCCGGAGAAAACGATGCCATCAATTGATGGCGGCTTGGATATTCAGATCCCCTAAGCTGCCCCTAAGCTGCCGTCAATTGACGATGAGCGGTGACTGAAGTGGTTAAGCTTTAAGGGAATGCCCGTCCCCTCTACTTCTTAGTTCTTAATGTGGCACCATTCTCTTTTTCCTTGTCAAGGAGCTTAAAGGAGTTGTAAAAAAATGTTTTGCCTAAAATTAATGTCTGCAAGGTAGACAGACAGAATAGTGTAATGATTCTGTTAACAAACAAGTAAATACCTATTAAATTCCTTCATCTATATCACCTCCGGCATTTTAGTTTCTGTTCTCTCATTCACGGATTGCATCACTTGTTCATGTAAGAACTACATTTCCCAGTATGAATTGCGGCACACCCAGTAATTCACACCTCCTTGAATTTTCTAACACGTAGAAAACGTCCTGCCACACATATGTAGTTCCCAGGAGGGTGCGAGCACGTTACTGACCACCCCAGTAAAGTCTCCATTCATTGGGTCAGTAAAATCAGACAAGCAGGAAGTGAACAGAACAGAGAAAAAATAGAGCAACTTCTGAGAAAAAGCAAACAATGAGGAAGTGAAAAGAGGAATGTCTGCAGGTAAAGGATGCTTATTATGATTATTTTTTTCCTTTACAACCCCTTTAAGGGCAGGCAGATGAAGAGCAGAGGGAGACTCTAGAGGTGAGGATGAAGGGGATCACTTAGGACCCCTGTGGCCTGAGGTCTCTAAAAGGTCAGACAATTTCCCGGAACTCAAATACAAATTCCTTCCTGGATACATATGAGGAGGAGGGTACCACTGAAGGGGCAGTGTAGGACCCTGGAGCAGAACAATTCTGCCCAGGATGAAAATGTCAGAAATCCTAAAAGAGACTAAACAGACCCTCTCTGGACCCTTAGCAGAACTATAGCTGTCAGGTCCTGAAGCCCCAGTCTCAAACTTTTTAGTCCCCCATGTGCATAAGGGGACACTTTAGGGGTAGCCACATCCATCCTGTGTCCATTCACCCACAATAGAGGTCCTGTAGTGCATCTAGAGATCAATTACTCCGAGTTGTGGTCTGTGGCCTCAGGGAGTGGAGAGCTGTCTCACAGACTGGATTACAGGGAGGAAGTCTGAGCAGTCCTAGTTTTCCAAGGCTGCAGTCCAGGAACAGAAAGGTGCCAAACTTAACCTTGGAAAACATTAACTACTGTCTACCCAAGCTCACCTGAATCCAAGGACCTGGACCACCACAGGATGATGGTAAACCTAAAGCAGACAAGCTCCATCTGCATCTATACCCTCTGGGCGAGCTCACACCATAAAGGTATCTTCAGGGACAGGGCTCCACTGATAGATGGACTCAACGCAATGCATGTCTTACTAGAAGAAATTAAATGAAAAAAAAAAGGATTAAGCTTCTCTGAGACAGAGAGAAGGCATGGATAACCCAAGGACACTATCAAAAAACTATAAGCATGACAGGATTATGCTTGGCTATCCCTTCAGATTTGCTTTGTGCGATCACCTGAAGGTAGATGCATAACCCATTGGTGACTGAATTGCCAACCTGTGTACTGTTATGTGTGCGTCATATTCCCATGGCGATTTGAGGTAATCTATACAATTATCTAACAAAGAGCAAAAATATGAAATGCTTACTTATTTGTTCTTTGTGGAATAATTACAAAACACTATATTTAGCAAACATTTCTGAAAATAAAAATGTGTTGAAGAAAAATCCTAGCATCATTAAACATGCAATATACAGTTATGAATTCTTGTTAACGTGCCAGCTAAAATGTTATTATTTATATTGGAGCTATTATCAGACACAGATTTTTTCTGGTACAAGTGAGGGAAAAGAGGCCAAAAGGACTAAAAGAGGTGAGAGGAGAAGCCTGAGAAAGTGATTGTAAGCCTGAATTATGGGGCATAGTCTGTGAAGTAGAAGTGATATGATATCAGATGTATTCTACAATTTAATTCCCGTTTCCGTGCATAGTGATTATAGGTCCAGAACACACTAAAGCAAATATAGATGAACTCTCCGTTTACCATGCAAGGCAAGGTGGCAGTGCCTTTGTAAATTTCCTCTACTAAAATCCTGGTATCCAACTTGCCAGCGCTCCCTCAACCAAACCAGAACCTAAAATGACACTAAACAGTATCCTTAAGCCTCGTACACATGACCAGTTTTCCCGGCAGGAAGCTCTCGTCGGAGCTCCCAGCCCCTTCCTCCTGTTGAGTGCCCCCACAGCAAGCAGCTTGCTATGGACCTTAGCTGATCCACAGCTCCCTCTGTCCACTCCGACACACAACCACGGTCCGACCCCACCCCTTTTTCTCTCCTCATTGGCTCAATGTCTCACTGACTGATTGACAGCAGCAGGAGCAAATGTCGCTGCACTGCTGTCTTAGCAAATGAGGAGGGGAGTCCCGGACAGCCGAGTCTCTCATGCAACATCGCTGGATCTAGGTGGACCTAAGGTAAGTTTTAGGGGGGGGCTGAGAGGGGCTGCTGCACACAGAAGGCTTTTTATCCTAATCCATAGACTGCATTATGATAAAAAAATCTTCTGCCTTTACGACCACTTTAAGAATACATACTTGAATTGATTGTCTCTTGAGGAAGCTATATTGTGAAATGCGTAGGCACTTGACCTCACCCACACACAATGTAACCGATATATACCAAAACAAATTAATATATTCAGTCACGTTAATATGTGTTGAGATGATTGGGCAGGATATATAAAATGTAAGTGTAAATAGCAATGGCCCAGATTCACAAAGCACTTACGCTGACGTAAGTGCAAATGTGCGCCCGTAAGTGCAAATTTGCACCGGCGTATCTGTGCGCCAGACCCACAAACCAACATACGCCTAAAAACTGGCCACCCTACGCCAATGTAGCTTACATACCCCAGGCGCACTTTTCGTCTAGACGCATGTTGCTGTTCCCATTGATTAGGTATTCAATCATGCAAATGAGGGAAATACGGCAATTCACGAACGTACGTGCGCCCGACGCATGCTACACGAGGTGCGCGTAAATTGTACGTCCGGCGTAAAGTTATTCCCCATAGATGAGGCGCAACCCGGTGATCCGTCGTAGCTTAGGCATTTGTGCCGGCGTAGTTGTGAGCATGCGCATAAGGGTGCCGTTTAATGCGTCCACGTCACGGCTACGTCACGTCAAACATTAAAACATAATTAAGGTCATCCACAGTTAGACATGCAACTGTGTGGCTTGCTGTGTGTATTTGCACATGGGTGTTTTTTGATGGATGGATATTGACACATCTGTCCCTTCTACCCCCCCCCCCCGTCTCCTCTCTTTTTTCTTTATAGTCAGGGCAGAGCCATATTATATAATATTATGTAGAGAGAAAGGGTGTGCTAAGTGAACACCTGTGTGGATCACTAATTGTTTCTTAATTTTCTTCTGGTTAGTGAGACATTATAATAGTGTAAGGAAGGTTCTTCTTGATGGTTGTCACGCCTTGTGGATGCTTGTCTATGTGTCACACTTGCCTAAAGTTGTACGGGAATGCTCTAATAATTCTAATAATTTAAATGTTTGAGGAATTGTATTTACATTGTGAATTTCGATATTATTGTTTTCTTAATTATATTTAATGTATTTCACAACAATTGTTCTGTCCTGAGGAAGTGGTGTGACCAAGAAATCCGTTGACAACATTCAGGAAGGAAGCCCCATCGAGACATTATATAGGCAACAAAGGGATTGTATGTATAACATATTTTTATCTGTGATAAGGGTTGTCCTAGCCTGGACTTATGAACAGTGGTGTACATATATATAATGTGAAGTGTTTATTGATTGTCTAACTATGTATAATTTTAAAGTAGAACTATAGGCAAAACTTATTTTTTCCATTTTAGAATAAGGGGGAGTTATTATAACCCCTGTCAGCTTTATTTTTGCCATCTGTGTCCCATTGCAGAGATTTCTCTTCACTTCATATCCCATACTCAAAACAAGAAGTGAAAGGGAAATCCCTGGAAATTAAGGGAATTCCTTGGGGACCCCCTGTTCACCAGAACTAATGTCTCCATTGGAAGATTTCCCCTCTGATACTTTTCTGGGGACAACCCAAAATGTGTGATTTTCTTTTACTTCACTTCCAATGATAATAATAAACAGGACAAAGAGAGGGTGAATATCCTTAACAGGGTTACAGACAGCAATACACACTGACAGGGGTTCTAATCTCTCTCCACTATATAAAAAAAAAAGTTTTGCCTTTAGTTATACTTTAATTTGTTTTTATTTTTGAGAATAAAGTAGATGTTTTTATGAAAATACATACCTCATGGTATACCGTGACAATCCAATATTATAGAGTAACAGATATGTTTCGCTATTAGAATTTTTTATCAGGATAAAGCCTACAAGGCAGGGGTGTGGTAAAAAAAAAGCTGTGTCCAAAGAGAAGGTGTGCTTCCAAGGGTTGAAATAGATGACAGCCTGGTGGTCAGATCTGGTGCATTAAACAGCAACATGGAGTTCCTTGGGCCCTCCCAGCCTTAATGCAGTAGGGGTGCAACAAGTCCTCATGGATGGGACATGGAGGTGTGAGTGAATGTGGCAGCAGTGCAATTCGAGATGCTTATTAGGAGACTTCAGAAGCAAAGGGTATTCTCGTTTTAAAAAACGCGCAGAATCCGGAATCCGAAAGATCCGACATAAAAAATGCTTTATTTTTATTTCATTGCGACAACAGTTTGATATAGATAGAATATTCAACATGACCGTGACAATAGTGATCTCTGTCTATCGAACCTGCGGTTGAATGTGCCTAACCTAACTCTATTAGTCCAAGATTTTTAAACAGAGAGAAAAATATCGACATTATAGAGACTCGACGAAGCAGCTAAAAACATGCGATCGCGAGCAGACATTTATGGTCAAATGCTCCACCCCTAGGTTATATAAGAATTCTAATGTTGGTTGGCTAGTAATAATAATTAATACATATAATTATTACTAGTTATACAACATTAGAATTCTACTATAGCTTGTGGACGGAGAATTCGACATTCGACCGGAAATGTACGATTTCGGCGTTGTACAGTTTGGCTGCTTCGTCGAATCTTCTTAGAACATTCGACAGATACCATAAGCCTTCAATTGACAGATTTAGCCTTAATTTGGATTTTCGGATGAATGCATTTTTTAACAACACAAAATAAATAAAAACGAATTTCGGGAGTAACTAAATAAATGTATATTTCATACAAAACCGAAATTCCGAAACAAAATATTTCAGTGTGCACATGTCTACTTGCTGCATGTTACAGTTTTACTTTGTTTCATTTGTTTTGTTAAACCTCCATGTTGGGAAAGTTGTGACACATGTTTGTGATTGTCCTAAGAACTGTATCGTGCTGTAACCGCAGCGCTTTGATATCTGGACTTGCAAGCTGAGTAAATATTTAATCATTTTTAACTAGCGAGTAGTTTGTGAGTCCTGGCTATTGTCTTACCCTTTCACAAGTGTTTATAACAGATTGTATAATCCAACAGGAATAAGTAGGCAAGGAGCATGAAACAAATTAGAGAAAACACAGATCTTGGGTGGGCAATCACAGAATCACTCTAGAGATTTAGAAGATGATTTGTTTTAGCACAAATATTAATATAAGGAAAGCACTATATTTAAAGCTAAAGTTTAGTAACGTTTTTTCGTGGCATACAGTACCACTGTAATAATGTACCTCAATGATGTGTATCCCACGTTCTGCTGGCTTCTGGATGCTGTAATAATCCATCCCTTGGTAATGTCACACCTCCACGCTCATGCATTGCCTGTGATTTAGATGGCAATAATGGGACAGCCAGTCAGTTGAACTAATTATCGCAAGGGCAGATTTTCTAGCTTAGTGAGGTGCAGATAGATACCTTCATTCCTGGCCTTTTGGTGGAGGTATCTGCCTATAGTCATATAAAGGAAACAGGTTGGCAGACGTATGAGTTGGGCATTAAAAACTAAAGTTTTATGCCTCGTACACACGACTGTTTTTCACGACGAGAAAACTGTCATTTTTTGTATTAATCGAGAAAACCGGTCGTGTGTATGCACCCTAGTAGTTTTCTGGATGAAAAAACTGCCCGCAAAAAAAATTGAAACCAGCACTCATTTTTCTCGTCATGTTTCGAGTCAGTCTTTTTCTCGTTGCGAAAAACGGTTGTGTGTATGCTTTTCCGAGGGGAAAAAAACGTGCATGCTCAGAATCAAGTATGAGACGGGAACACTCGTTCTGGTAAAACTAGCGTTCGTAATGGCGATAGCACATTCGTCACGCTGTAACGGACTGAAAAGCACAATGCTGAAAAGCGCGAATCGTCTCTCACCAAACTTTTACTAACGCGAGGATCAGCAAAAGCAGCCCAAAGGGTGGCGCAATTTGAAAGGAACTTCCCCTTTATAGTCCCGTCGTACGCGTTGTACGTCACCACGCTTTGGTCAAACGTTTTATTGCATGAACGTGTGCATGCAAGTCAGGCTGGAGAGGAATCACATTGTGAAAAACTACAGGTTTTTGATTGTCTGGAAAAACGGTCATGTGTATGCAGCATTAGACTTTTTTTTGTGGAAAATAGTTTTTTTGCCATTCAAGGCTGCAAGGACCCTGTAGCTTACAAGTCATTCTTTGTTTTTGTTTTTTAAATAATTACTCTCCTCATTTATATCTAGTGACAGTCCAAGTATAAATTCCATTTGATCCCACGGTAGTTTGGACCAAGGTTTGGCATCTTTATTAGTCAAGGAAATTAGTCTATAAAAAATAACATTTTGTGGAATACTGCCTTAGAAATTACAAAAGCATCTGTCATCAACTCTAAAAGTCAGAATGATTCGCAGTCTTCATTAAAATAGACTCCAAGTATGGTGCCAAAATCTCAATATACTGTATTCTAAATCACGTTGAGAAGAGCGTCAATCACGGGTGTTTTCCAGGTGGGGGAAGACTCAACAGTTTCTTTGACCTCCTCTGTAATGATTTCTCCTTCAACAATTTTAAGCTGTCCAGCAGAGAGACAGTTTAACCACTTCAATACCAGGTACTTTCGCCCCTCCCTGCCCAGGACAATTTTTAAACTTTCAGCGCTGTTTGCACTTTGAATGACAATTGTTTGGTCATGCAACACTGTACCCAAACTAATAATTTTCTTCCCACAAATAGATCTTTCATTTCATTTCGTGGTATTTGATCACCTCTACGGTTTTTATTTTTTGCTAAACAAACTAAAAAATACCCACATTTTGAAAAAAATAATAATAATTCTTTGTTTTTGTTATAAAATGTTGTTTTCTCCTTCACTGACGGGCACTGATGAGTTGGCACTGATGGACATTGATGAGGCAGCACCGATGGGCACTGATGAGCTGGTACTGATAAGATGGCACTGATGGGCACTAATGAGGAGGCACTGATATGTGGAATTGATTGGCACTGATAGGCGGCACTGATATGCAGCACTGATGGGCACCAATAGGTGGCAGTGATATGCAGAGCTGATGGGCACTGACAGGTGGTACTAATGGGCACTGACAGGTGGTACTAATGGGCACTGACAGGTGGCATTGATGGGCACTGACAGGTGGCATTGATGGGCACTGACAGGTGGAACTCATGGGCACTGACAGGTGGCACTGATGGGCACTGACCAGCAGCCATGATGGGCACTGATTGTCATTGATATATGGCACTGATGGGCAGCACTGATTGGGCAGGTGCTGGACAGATGTTAATGCTGGGCACTGATTGTCATTGTGATAGACACTGATTGTCACTATGGTGGGCACTGGTTTGCACTGTGGTGGGCGCTGATTGTCACTTTATTGGGCACTGAGAGGGGGTTATGATGGGGCACTGACTGGGCACCGATTGGCAGCTGATGAGTACAATTGATGGGGGCTGTGCTGATAATCAATGTGCTGATTATCAGCACAGACCCCCCTTTGACAGGGAGAGCCATCGATCGGAGATTCGGAGATGTGGTGTGTCAGACAGACATGCCACACTTGTGATTGTCACGCTGCGCGTCCCTAGGGGGACGTGCCGGCATGTTATCCGGCTGGACGTCATATGAAGCCCAGTCAGGATAACAGAACCACTTCCAGGCTGTTATTGTGCATACGGCGGGCGGGAATTGGTTAAACAATCATCTATTATCCTTTTCTGAGAAAATAAAGCTGGTCAAACATGGAACAGCTTGTTTTCGATCAGCCTGTATGTAACAGATTCTCCATCCATAGAAGCCAGGATGGATACAGGAATCCTCCCCTCTGCACTACTGTATTCTGACAGCAACGGACTTCTCCACTATCAGGCCGCGTACACACGAGGAGATTTATCCGATGAAAAAGGTCCGACAGACCGTTTTCATCGGACATGTCTGCTGGGATATTTTGGTTTGAACTGTGTACACACGATCAAACCAAAATCCCCCGCTGGCAGACAGCGCGATGACGTGGCGGTGACGTTGATGCCGCCACGTCACCGATCCAGGAAGTAAAATACTTCCACGCATGCGTCAAATCCATTCGACGCATGCAGGGGATTTTTGCCTGCTGGTTAGGCGTACTAAACAGCGGACATGTCGGACAGATGGGTTTCCAGCAGACAAGTTTTAAAGCATGCTTTAAAACTTTTGTCTGCTGGAAACGTGTCTGCTAGCCCGTACACACGATCGAATCTGTCCGCTGAAACTGGTCTGCGGACCAGTTTCAGCAGATATATTCGATTGTGTGTACGCGGCCTCAGAATACATCAACTGGCTGCAGCGCTGATCAAACGAGAATTCTCCAACAAACCCATTTGCAAGTCGATGATCAGATTTACTTTCATGAATGGGAACGACCATAGACGGATTGGAATTTGGCTGGTCCCTGTTGAAATTTTGATCCATCTATGGCCTTTTTAAGTTGGCATATAAGGTCTCATAATACATATATTCATATAAATGAGTAACCATAAGGAAACCTCGTCTTACCAATACACACTGTTATATAGCCACAAAACTTTAGAGGTTCTCGCCTGTATACTTCCCCTTGATGCCTTGCATTATTTTTCATCCTCCCATGAATTTACTTGACCTCTGCTGCAACCAATCAGGAGTTGTGCCATCAGACCTAACCACCATAAAAATTCCATAAAGGCCAATTTCAGTTCAGAGAGTGCATACACACAAAATTCTGCTGTTTTTAAAAAGTTCACTTAATTTTAGAAAAGGAATTCAAAACATTGGGCCAGATTCACATACATTGGCGCATATTTTGACCGGCGTAGCGCACCTCCTTTACGTTAGACCGGCGCAATGTAGAGGCGCAATCACCGTATCCTCGTAGTATTTGCGCAGAAATGTGCGCCGGTGTAACGTAAATTCTGAGGCGTAAGGCAAAGTAATTCAAATTGGGAAGGACGTGGGCGTGTTTCATTGAAATGAGCCGTGACCCCATGCAAATGAAGGGCCGGGCGGATCGCGCATGCGCGCATGAAGCAGACCATGGTCAGCACCTCTGTGCGCATGCTCACAACTCGGGAACGGCACAATCAGTGAAATTGGAAGTGGACCTGGGCAACTTAGCGAGCTACGCAGAGTGCTTAAATAGACAGAGACAAGCACACTTCCTTTGCAAAAGTACATCCCTTTGTATCCCTCCCTATACAGCAAGGTGCTTTTGTTCTGTTGTTTATTAGCGTTTGTTTGTTTGTTTGTGACGTGTCTTTGAGATATTTGGTGACTGTTTTGCAGAGTGATTTTTGTCTTTTCTGTGTTTTCTTTGTTGTGTTTTTTTTTTTATTATTTTTTTTGCTGGGCATTTTTTTTTGCTGGTCTTTTTTTTTTTTGGTTCGGTTTGTGAATGATTTTGGAATGTGGGGGTGACATTCCTGCTGGAAAAGGGGTGTCACCCTCATTTGTGGTGGGGAAGTGATCCCCAGGTCCGTGTGAATGGTGTATGAATGTACAGTGACCTAATTGGAGCCGTGGCGTGGTGTTGCTGCTCACAAGTCCTGCATGGTTGGCTTGTGCCAATCCAATGTGATGAGGATGTGATGTGTCTGTGCTAGGGACCACAGTGGTGTGCATGCATGCATTCTCATTGTGCCAGGATTAATGTGTGTGTTTAATGTGCAAAGATGCCTAATGTGAGCTGTCTCCTGGCTGCTCTTCCCTCAGAAGACGGGGTAGCCTCGGTTAGGGGGGGATTGTCTGGTGCGGGGGTCAGGTCATCAGGTATGTCAATCTCCAGGCCCTTTCTCACTGCGAAGTTGTGCAGCATGCAACATGCACCAATGATCTGGCATACAAAGTTTGGGGAATACAACAGGGTACCATGGGGGGTTCCGGATAGGAGTCATGAGATGGGGTCCCAGGGCATATGCAGAGTCACCCTGAAGGCATAAGACAGGAGGATGTTAGTAGTGCATGTGCCCCTTGTGATTTCAGCATCATGGGGGGGACAGTCATGCCTGCCACCCATATCACTCACCAACCAGCCAGCTGTCCTCATACATGTTCTGTTCGAAATCTGTGGGGATGGGGCTAGGATTGTATATGTAGCTGTCATGGGTGTCATGGGTGTCATGGGTGGTGTCATGTGTTGGGCTGGTGATGTCCTCCTGCAGGGTTGTGGTTAATTCCAGGATGGCATGAGGGGTGAATCTGAAGATGCGAGACACCTCAGAATCACTCATGCCAAAGATGTCTATGCGTGTGTGATATATCAAGTGAAGAGTGAGGGGCTTGTATTAGATTAGATTATTATAACCATCAAGGTTTTAAAGGGCTATTGAAAGATAGTGAGACCGTGTTTGTAATTTGTATGTATGTTATGTATTGATGTATATATGTATGTGTATTTAAAAAAAAAATGTTTATAAAAGCAAATAAAGGGTTTTTGGAAAAAAAAAAATCCTCTCCCGTGCCCTCCTCTGTGCCCTCCTCCGTGCCCTCCTCCTTCTTTGCTCATCTAAAGTCATTAGTATAGCTATGAGCATGGATGCCACTGGCATGTTGGCATACAGTTTGTTGGGCAGCAAGTGTGACTGCTCAGCTCCTCACTAACAGTGTTGCTTTATCTGACATGTAGACGGATTGTCTAATTTTATTCCACCTTTTCTATGGTCTAATTTTAGACAGGACGTGCAGCAGTTGCGCACAGCGCTTAGCCTGCGCTGCACCAACTTACTTTTGTGGATACCCGCCGGTCTATCGAAATTACGCCAGTCCAAAAAAAGTAGATTTCATGCGTATATCGTTTTGGGGATGCGGCGCATCGATACGCATGCGCAAATTTAGACTTACGCCATGCATCTCCTGTAACGCCGGTATAATGGCTCTGTGAATCTGGCCCATTGCTCTTAGTTTTAGACATCTCACAACCTAAACCAGATTAAGGGCCCATACATTATATGTGTTGGACAGCCTTGTTGAATGTAGTGCCAACACATAAACAAGGCCAATTATGTCCTATTGTTATAGCTCACACCAAAGCGCTGCTCTGGTGTGCGCTGAAAAAAGTAGGACTGGATGTATTTTTACTAAGCACACTGAGGTACATAAAGTTGAATGAAATTACATTTCAATAAAGTTTAAAGAGTAACTCCAGAAAAACATTCCCCTCTGGGTGATCTTTGTACATTACAAGGATTCTAATAAGCTTTGTTGCAGATTCCTACCTTTTGTTATTCTGAAGAATGGTGTGTTTGTCTAAGTTCATTTGGTAAGTAAATCTAAGGCCGCGTACACACGATTGGTTAAACCGATGAGAATGGTCTGATGGACCATTTTCATCTGTCAAAACCGATCGTGTGTGGGCGCAATCGGTTATTTAACCACCGATTGAAAAAAAAGCCAACTTGCTTTAAATTTAACCAACGGTTTCCTAACCGATAGGTCAAAACCGTTCGTTTGTAGGCACGAACCATCGGTTAAAAATCCACGCATGCTCAGAATCAAGTCGACGCATGCTTGGAAGCATTGAACTTCATTTTTTTCAGCATGTCATTGTGTTTTACGTCACCGCGTTCTGACACAATCGTTTTTTTTAACCGATGGTGTGTGGGCGTGACGGACCATCAGTCATCTTCATCAGTTAACCGATGAAAACGGTCCATCAGACCATTCTCATCGGATGGACTGATCGTGTGTATGCGGCATTATAGGAGCGGGTTTTATAATTATCAACCAGCTGCTGCACCTGCATGGCTATAATGAGGAAAATTGCAGGGTCTGCATCCCTTTAGATGTGATTTCCTATTGGAAATATCTCACTAATAATTACATTTTTGTTACATCTGATCTTAGTGTAGTCTTCTGGGAAAATCAGTAAGCCAATCACACAAACAGGAAATTATGTTTCCGGGGGGGATATACGGCCTCACGGCGGCAGGGCCTTTGCGCTGAGCAGCCGCATATTTGCGCACAATAGCAGTTCTGTGCCGAGAGCACCGCCTTGCGTGCTTCCAGCACAGTGACCACCGGGTTACAGAAAGTCCCCGATCGCTGCTTGCGATCAGAACTTTTACGGTCATGTGACCACCATGACAGCTAATCACAGCGGTCACGTGGCGTCAGCCACATATTTGCATTCTGTGTACATAACACCTCTAGGTACCCATATTGAATTGCACGGACAGCGCTGCAGATTGAAAAGGAAAGGTAATTTTTTATAACATTCAATTACATATGACTTGAGTCGCAAATGTACAGTATATGCTATATTATCAGGGCTCAAAATTTCAAGTCCTGAGCTACTAGCCAGGCCTCAAGAGTTACCCGCCACCAGTTGCCCCACCTAATTCATACACTGCCCTGCGCCTAATTGCACCCGTAAACACGCCCTCGTAGATTATCTTATGGAATGACACTGATAAATGTTTTATGCAGAATCAAGTTACAAAATTAAATATTACCAACAACAACTTTAACAAATTGGGGCAGGGCACTGGGGGCAGGACAGAGGGACAGGGCACTGGGGGCAGACCAGAGGGACAGGGCACTAGAACTGGCTCTCTTCCCCATTCTCTTGCTTTCCCTTCTGCAACTCCCATTACAAGACAAAAAACGACCGTGTGTACGCGGCATCAGTGTAGGCACAGATTGGAGGGAGATTGGTCATGCAGCCCTGTCATCACTCGCCCCCAGCTTAAATCCACTCGCCAAATGCTAGTAGGCGAGTGGAAATTTTGAGAGCTGATATTATTATTTATTTATTTTTTGGTATTTTTTCCCCCCCCGAAAGTGGGGTTACCCTTTTACCAGTTTGCGATCAGCGCACGCAAACATGCGGCCTCTCGGCTGGGCCTTGGCGCCGAGCAGCTACATTTGCGTGCAATAGCAGTTCTGTGCCGAGAGCACCGCCTTGCATGCTCTCGGCACAGTGACCAGCGGCTCTTCCGATCATGTGACCGCCGTGACAGCTAATCACAGTGGTCACGTGGTCATAAGCCTACCTCATGGCATAGCAAACCCCTTAAAGGGCTGGTGACAGCTGGTGCCAAGGGCTTAACTACTAAAGAAAGAAGGTAACCCGGGGATGCATTGTATCAGCGAATGACACTACCCCTACACAGCACACACCAGCAGGCATGCACTATACAGAGCATAATGCAAAACTTACAAACTAAATAGCCTAAAAAAAAAAAATCATACAGGCTCCAGACAGTACATCATTTACACGGATCTCTCAACTAGAATGTATACATCAGTATTCTTTAGTACAATCCTCATTCAATGCATTGGAGAAGTTCTTGAGAAGAAATTAGCTCTTCTATAGACAATGTAGACAATAAGGCAACTTTTCTAGCAACGACATTTCTATAAAATAAAACAACCACACATGTTTGAGGTATTAATGTTTCTATGGTCAATATGTACTATAACCTCCCTGCAAAACAATTTTGACAGTATTATCTTTACCATTAGAACCTAACCACTCAGTAAGCTCAACTACTTTTAATAAATCCCAAGAAATTCTTCAGTGTCTACACTATATTACCAAAAGTATTGGGGCACCTGCCTTTACACGCACATGAACTTTAACGGCGTCCCAGTCTTAATCCGTAGGGTTCAATATTGAGTTGGCCCACCCTTTGCAGCTACAACAGCTTCAACTCTTTTGGGAAGGCTGCCCACAAGGTTTAGGAGTGTGTCTATGAGTGAAAAACTTATATAGCGCAGCACATGCAAACTAAATCGCCTCTGGGCGCTATGAGAATGTTCGACCATTCTTCAAGAATCGCATTTGTGAGGTCAGGCACTGATGTGAACGAGAAGGCCTGGCTTGCAGTCTTCGCTCTAATTTATCCCAAAGGTGTTCTATCGGGTTGAGTTCAGGGCTTTGTGCAGGCCAGTCAAGTTCCTCCACCCCAAACTCGCTCATCCAAGTCTTTATGGACTTTGCTTTGTACACTGGCCCAAATCATTTGGTGGAGGGGGATTATGGTGTGGGGTTGTTTTTCAGGGGTTGGGCTTTGCCCCTTGGTTCCAGCTAAGGAAACTCTTAAGGTGTCAGGATAACAAGACATTTTGGATACTTTCATGCTCCCAACTTTGTGGGAACAGTTTGCGGATAGCTTCTTTCAACATGACTACACAGGAGTGCACAAACAAGGTCCATAAAGACATGGATGAGCGAGTTTGGCGTGGAGGAACTTGACTGGCCTGCATAGAGTCCTGACCTCAGCCAGGCCTTCTTGTCCACATCAGTGCACTTCTGGAAGAATGGTCAAACATTCCCATAGACACACTCCTAAACCTTGTGGACACCCTTCCCAGAAGAGTTGCAGCTGTTAAAGCTGCAAAGGCTTTAAAGGGGGATAGATCTGGGCCAACTCAATATTGAACCCTATGGACTAAGACTGGGATGCCAATAATTATACGCTCATAGCATCCCAGTCTTAGGCCATAGGGTTCAATATTGAGTTGGCCCAGATATATCCCCCTTTAAAGCCTGCAAGGGGGAAAGATCTACACTAAATTATCAAAAGTATTAGATCTGTCTCCCTTGCAGGCTTAAAAGGTTCACCTAACAGAAGAGTAATTAACATTTTTCCTCACAGAACTAAAATCAGTCAAGAGTCTGGGTCCTGATGCATTTAGGACTAAGTACTACAAGCTTTCCTAACCAACTAGCACCACGCTTTCTAAAAGCATTTAACTACTTGCCGCCCATAGGATGTTCATGGATTTCCTTGGGTTTCACTAGTTATACTGGGATGATGCCTGCACCTACAGGCATCATCTTGTGTATGGATCTTTTCAGAAGACCATTCCCTTTTTAGAAGTGATTTGAGTGGCTAATTAGTCACTCATTCAATTCTGCGGGTGGTGGAAGGGGGGTGTACCACCTCCTTATCGCTGCCGCCTTTCCCGGGCTTTACCTTTCCAATATGGATCCCGGGAACAATGCGGCCATCAGAAATTGCTGCACTGAACAGAGAGAGAGAGAGAAACTGACGTCATTCCCCTCTCACTGTAACCACAGAAACCGGGAGCGATGAGTGTTTTGTCACTTCCAATTTCACCTCTTTGATTACCTGGCCGTTAGCGACCAGGAAATCAGCTGATCAGACCGATCTGTGTCTGATTGGCTGCATGAGAGGCTAGAGGAGAGATCTGGGGTCTAATAGCCCATGGCCCATGCTGTCACAAGGGATGTTTTTCATCCATTGTGATAGCAATAAAGTTAATCCAAAAAAGTGTAAAATGTAAAAATGAAAAATATGAATAAAATAAATAGTAAAAAAATATTAAACCTCCCCGGTCCCACCGTGCTTTGGCGCAAACACATACATTACTCCTGCACGCATATATAAACGGTGATCACACCACACATGTGAGGTATTGTTGCGAAAGTCAGAGCAAGAGCAATAATTCTAGCACCAGACCTTCTGTGAAACTCTAAATTGGTAACCTGTAAAGGCAATTAAAATGTCACCTATGGAGAATTTTAAGCACCGTAGTGTGCTGCCATTCCAAAGGCAGTAAACGCAATATTAAAGCATGACATGTTAGTTATCTGTTTATTTGTTGTACCATCATCTTTCACATTATATAAAAAATTGGGGTAAATATTGTGGGGGGGGGGGGGGGCATTCATTAAAGTGTATTTTTTTTTTTTCGTTTGAAAAAACGCTGCGCAAAAACTGTATGACATAAAAAATTGCAACACCCACCATTTTATTCTATAGGGCCTCTGCTAATATATATATATATATATATATATATATATATATATATATATATATACGTATATATATATATATATATATATATATATATATATATATATATATATGTATATATAATGTTTGGGGGTTCTAAGTATTTTTTTAGCAAAAAAAATTGTAGATTTTTACATGTAGGAATGAAGTATCAGAATTGGCGCGAATACAAAGTGGTTAATCTTTTTTTAGTGTGCATAATCACCGCCAGAGTTGGAAGCCTCCAGGTGCATCTCAAAGAATTAGAATATCATCAAAAAGTTAATTTATTTCAGTAATTCAATTTGAAAAGTGACACTCATGTATTGTATAGATTCATTACACACAGAGTGATATATTTCAGGCATTTCTTTCTTTTAATTTTTATGATTAAAAACAGAAAATTTGAATACTGTGGAAAAGTTCAATATTGTAGACTCATGGCGTCACACTCTAATCAGTTAATTATCTCAAAACACCTCCAAAGCCTGAGCCTTTAAATAGTCTCTCCGTCTGGTTCAGTAGGCTACACAATCATGGGGAAGACTGCTGACTTGACAGTTGTCCAGAAGACAGTCATTGACACCCTTCACAAGGAGGGCAAATCACAGAAGGTCATTGCTAAAGAAGCTGGCTGTTCACAAAGTGCTGTATCCAAGTATATTAATGGGAAGTTGAGTGGAAGGAAAAAGTGTGGAAGAAAAAGGTGCACAAGCAACAGGGATAACTGCAGCCTTGAGAAGATTGTGGAGCAAAAGCCATTCAAGAATTTGGGGGAGATTCACAAGGAGTGGACTACAGCTGGTGTCAGTGCTTCAAGAGCCACCACACACAGACGTATCCAGGACATGGGTTACAGCTGTCGCATTTCTTGTGTCAAGCCACTTCTGAACCAGAGACAACGTCATAAGCGTCTTACCTGGGCTAAGGGAAAAAAGGACTGGACTGTTGCTCAGTGGTCCAAAGTCCTCTTTTCGGATGCAAGTCAATTTTGCATTTCATTTGGAAACCAAGGTCCCAGAGTCTGGAGAAAGAGTGGAGAGGCACACAACCCAAGTTGCACGAGGTCCAGTGTGAAGTTTCCACAGTCAGTGATTATTTGGGGAGCCATGTCATCTGCTGGTGTTGGTCCACTGTGTTTTATCAAGTCCAAAATCAGCGCAGCCCTCTACCAGGAAATTCTAGAGCACTACATGCTTCCCTCTGCCTACCAGCTTTATGGAAATTCTGATTTCATTTTCCAGCAGGAATTGGCACCTGCCCACACTGCCAAAAGTATCAATAACTGGTTTAATGATCATGGTATCACTGTGCTTGATTGGCCAGCAAACTCATCTGACCTAAACCCCATAGAGAATATGTGGGGTATTGTCAAGAGGAAGATGAGAGACACCAGACCCAACAATGAAGATGAGCTGAAGGCTGCTATCAAAGCCGCCTGGGCTTCAATAACACCTCAGCAGTGCCACAGGCTGATCGCCTCCATGCCACACCGCATTGATGCAGTAATTTATGCAAAAGGAGCCCTGACCAAGTATTAAGTGCATACTATACTGTACATGGACATGCCTTTCAGTAAGCCAACATTTCTGTTTTAAAAATCTTTTCTTTTTTTTTTGTCTTATGTAATATTAAAATTTTCTGAGATTCAGAATTTTGGGTTTTCACTAGTTGTAAGCCATAATCTTAAAAATTAAAAGAAAGAAATGCTAGAAATATATCACTCTGTGTGCAATGAATCTATATAATATATGAGTTTCACTTTTTGAATTGAATTCTTGAAATAAATTACTTTTTGAGATGCACATGTATATGTAATACATAAAGCGCATAATGTGTAATGTGCCACCTATAGGTCTATGGTCCTGTTAAATACAGACATTAAATTATTTGAAAACATCCTGGTCAATAGATCCAAGTCATTACCAATCAGCAATGGTACCCAGTAAGGGGGGGCTTCATTACTCATAATCGGACAAAATTAGAACATTAGACTAGTCCAGGCACTCAAAAATTTGTACCAGCTATGTAGTATGTCATGCATCCTAAGAGGATTTTTTTTTTTTACAATCAGCAAGCTAAAGGATTGGAATCTTGGTACGGGTAGAACTTAGGACGCTCTAGTTCTCCAGTTGCAGCCACAAATAGGGCAAGGTGAGAACATTAAGATGGATTGCATTTATCCAATTTATCCAACCCCTACTACTGATCCATCTACCTTCTCTGCATCCTATTACATTACACTTGCAAAATATGTTTCTACATATTCCAAATGTCCACTAACCCTGCCATTGCCATTGTGAGCTTTGTTAACGTATTCATGTATGGTGGTTTCGTTCTTTCATAATTACAAACTAAACAACACATGTCTGCCATGTTCTACCTAATAAAATCCACAGAAGGAATTGGACTACTTTGGTCCTTTTGAGCTTGCCGCTAAGTAAGTCTCAGCAACTGGCCTACAACAAATCCTTAGTTATATATTTGCTACTGAACACCTGTTTTCAGGGCAAGTTTGCTGGTCACCCTTTGTGTAGTAATGACCGGCCTCAATGGAGTTTTTCTCAGTTGTATTTTGGTATCTAATAAAAACTCTGTAATGTGTTTTTCCCAAAGGTTTAAGCCATAGTTATACCTTTTGACTTTCAGGTTGAGGTGAAATAAACATCCTTGACAGTTTTCTCAAACTAAACATTTATCTCACATATATCTGACAAAATACCTTTCAGCAGAGTTAAAACGTACGGACAAGGATACATTTTCCACAAAAAAAGCATATTTTTGCTCATATTATTTGCAGACTGGGGAGACAAATGTGTGTTTGTGTATACAGTTCATGCAAAATAGTCAATGAAGATTAGGTTAGATTTTCTAAAAGTTAAAAAAAGAGAAGAAAAATACATACAGCCGCAATTAATGTTGTATAATTGCATTCGCTGATAAAATTATTCATAATTGACTACAAGACATAATTATGTGGTTTCATTTTCTGCATAGGAAATGTTCATCTACTCCTCTGCTTATTCAAAAGCCATACAGCCCTAGATGCAGCACAAGTAGCATTCACAGCTATACATTTCTATATTTTACTATTTAGCATCCAATTTTGTGCCAGATCTCACCAGAGGGTTCTCTGTTTGGTTCAGTGGTCAGTCTTCGGACTAAAACAGTTGTCTATATGCTCCTAAGGTAACCATGCCCCCTTTTTCTGTTAAATGGTTGCATTTGCCTTCATAATACTGGTGTTACATACCACCTATACAGATCCCTGTACTGATCCAGAGTCTATAAAGGACACTGGAATACAGGCAAGTAACTAAGTGCTTCTTAACAGGAAGTCTCCCCTTGCCAAGTCTAATGAAGAAGACAATGGCAATATAAATGTTGCTGAGATTATTATAGCCTGCTTATCCACAGATCATAATAAAGTCATAGCGTTTAATGGAACAGCAGCGTATTGTTAATGAGATTAACTGAAAAATAAAACCAGACAAATATTATTTAACAGGCGAATCAAAATTCGAAGCTGTAGCTGTCTGTTTAACCTTCAGCGACAGCTTCGTTTGACCTTGGTACATCATTCAATCTCTCTATGTGTGTCAGCTGCTCCAATATGAACCTGTAAGCTCTGGGGATCATCGAGTATCCCAGCGTGTCTATAAAGAAAACCCAGACAATACTGTTTGGCCTGATTTGCACCGTGCAGAAGAATGCAGCACCACTATTTCTGTCATCTAAGGGGTTAACGTTAAAGATACAATTACCACACTGTCATATGAATATTTTAGCACTAAGATCAAGTTCTTTGTATTAATATATGGTGTATTAATGGGATACAATATATTAGTATAATATACTTTAATCAGTACAAAGAAAATATATATATACTGGAATAATAACTACCAACATGAAAATAGGAATGCTTTAGGAGTAAAAAAGAGAAAGTAAAAGAAGATGGAGAAAAAGAAGACGAAGAAGAAGCTAAAGAAGAAGAAGAAGAAGATGACGAAGAAGAATACAAAGAAGAAGAAGATGAAGAAGAAGACAAAGAAGAAGAAGAAGAAAAAGAAGAAGAAAAAGTAGAAGACAAAGAAGAAGTAGAAGAAGAAGAAGTAGAAGAAGAAGACAAAGAAGAAGAAAACTAAAAAGAATAAGATGATGATGAAGAAGACAAAGAAGAAGACAAAAAAGAAGGTGAAGATAAAGACGAAGAAGACAAAGAAATGGAAGAAGCACTGGCAGAGGCCCCTCTTCAAGCAAAATCACAAATATAGATTATATATAGTACAACAGGCAGCAAAACAGAATATAAAATATAATATATATAAACAATTGTTAAACACACACAAGCATTCTACACCATTCACACTGTGGATCAAAAGCCAGCTATCACTGCAAATAGATAAGGACACATACATGTATTTCAACATTCTCATGCTCACAAACTGATAACATTCCATATCTGCATACGCTACATCTACAGACAAAGCGGAACAGAGATTTTTAGTTTAAGGAAGCATCCATGATCCTGAATAAACCAGCTGAATAAAGATTTTTAAGTTCAAAGTGTATCTTGCAGCTTACAGTGTTATTTTTGTATGCAACACAACAATGATCTTCATCTGCTACTGCTTAATAATAAAAAACATCTAATTCACTAGTAGCATTAAAGGTCACTTCTATTGCATGAAAAAACAATACAGATTAAATGCAAGCAAGAAATTCACATTGAGTCTATGGGCAAAGAATAAAAATGATCAAGAAAAAATAGAGAAGGAAAAAAAAACAGTTCCTTAAAAATCTATCCCGCTGTTTTTTTGTTTTTTTTTGCCGGCTTCATCTTCCTAGGGAGAATAGAAATCCAACATGTACTTCATGCAAAGAAATGCACAGTCAGGAAAGAAATGAGAACACAGCGAAGGTCAGCAAGATAGAAATTCATTACTTTTCATGCTCTGTCAAACCTATGAGAACAGCTCGATTCTTAAAGAGATGCAAAATCTTACTCCAAATGCTATTCAGTCCAAAGCAATGGCCATAAAGAAGGGTTTGTGGCCTGGTCACAAAAAAACCTTGACCTCCGTAACCTCTTTTTTTAATCGGGAAAAATGAAAAGGGCAGATCTTGCCTATCATAGGAAAGGTTGCTTCGTGCTAACATTTGTCTAGATCTGCCCAGCAATAGGGGATTTTTTTTTTCATGAAACAGCAGAAGTCTCGGAACTGTCATGTGACTTTTTTTTTTTCCTCCTGATATGAGACATGTGCTTGCATATCATTTTGCAGTTTAATAACTATGCGAATTTTTAGAACAACCTGCCTTTGCTTATAATGCATGACACAGTCTGTAAGGGAGCATGAGAACAGTTTTCCATGAAAGACAAGGTTTTCATAGTTGGCCTGTAACCATGGTAGCAGATGCCTTTTTCGCTTAACCCTGCTTACCTCTTTGCAGCCACGAGCTGCTCCCTTTTGTTACAAGGGGTACGCCTTGATTTTTCTTTCTCGTGAACAAACTTGCATCTTCTTCAAAGGGCATGATGTTGCAGGTCATTGGTCTAGACTGTTTGAACGGTCCAGGGAACAGCCTTGATGTAACCCTTGCTCCTTGTGTGCCACACCACCAGCCGTGTGACTGCAGACTGTAGGGGGACATTTGAGATCTGTATTTGAAAAGGACTATGTCCAATTTTGCCACTGTGCCTTTTCATTCATCGATTGAATGAATATCGAACCTTCTGTCGTTGCATGTGTGAAATAGATAGCTTAGCAAGCACTTTTCCAACTAAACCTGAGCGGTGGGCCAAATTTTTTTTTTCTTTCCTCCCAAGCTATAATTATTTCTTCTCTTTAATGCATTCATCGCATGTTATTTTTAATGAGCTGTGTAAAACGTCACCTTGACTGCCATTAATGTTCTACATCTAGAACTAATCATTTACTTTTTTTGTGGATTTATGCGATTTTACATTTTTCATGCCATTTTTTATTTATTTATATTTTGAAATGTAGATTAATATATATATTTTTTAAATCTTAATAAACTTTTCATACATACATCTATATAAATGGCTATGTTGAGATGATTAGGAGGATACAATATACAATGAATAATTATGTTTTAATGTTGATATCCTTTCGCCTTTTTAACTGCATTGATTATTATTTATAATAATACAATTAAATAAACAGTAATAGTAAAAAGCACAAAAACTGTTAAACCTGATAAATCTGCACTTCTACTCTTATTCAAAAAATATTTTTGGGTTAATTTTTATATATTCATCTATATATATTTTTATATTTTAAATTTAAAAAGTAAGCACCCTCAGCAATGCATTTTATTCAGAAAGAAAGAATTATTTCACGGTGACAGCCAGCACCACCTGCTCTGTCTGGAAAAAATATGTTTAATAGTAAGGTTACTAAAATACTGATAACAAAATACCAAGAGGACTTAACAAATCTTCATGGCTGTGCTTCACATAGACGACATCTGTGCGTATTTCTTAAGACAGCATTACTTTATACTACAAGGTTTACTTTCCCTATTCTTAATTGCTACAGGCAAAGGGGAGGTGCACATAAGAATAAAGGTTACACTGACAGATGAAACATAATTCACAATGAGAGCGGTTTTCATCCAAGCTGAAATAGACCATGCTGACTTCTAGACCAGTTAAAGGGCAAGCTGAGTGCAACTGGATTTTAATAATACAAGTGTAGAACAAAGACGAAAAGACGGGTTTTGTGGCAAACCTGCTTGCCAAAAAAGTGTGTTTTAATGGAGAAGATGCAATATGACGGAAGAAACAAACAAAATCTGAAAAGGTTGCTGTGGAACAGTGATGGGGCTAGCTGGATTGGCAAGATGCGCTTTATAAGTATCACAAACAAAAAGGTCTCACTGTTTTATGTAATTATGCAGTTTGAAAATTAGGTAGCTGCAGGACACATTTATCCGTGTTTTTATTTGCTTAAATGTGCATACTTTTTAATCAGATTCATATTCAATATATCTCTATCCACTTATGCTTTATTCTAATGTGGAAGCATAATATGTATAGTTACAATGGTTATATACATATACATACAGAGAGATAGAAAGAGAGAGAGAAAGAAAGAAAGAAAGAAAGAAAGAAAGAAAGAAAGAAAGAAAGAAAGAAAGAAAGAAAGAAAGAAAGAAAGAAAGAAAGAAAGAAAGAAAGAAAGAAAGAAAGAAAGAAAAAGAGAGAAAGAAAGAAAAAAAAAGAGAAAGAAAAAAAGAAAGAAAGGGAAAAAAAGAGATTAAGAAAGAAAGAAAAAAAGAGTGGAAATTAAAGAAGAGACTTAATTATTTATTGCATTAATTGCATTAAATGTTAACTTTTTATCAATAAAAATAGCATAGTGTATTTGTATACAGGTATATAAATAATTAAAAATTCAAAGTGAATGCAGTTTTGGAAAGCAAACAAAAATATGTATTGTTTGTCTTAAAACTAAGTTAAAATGTAACGTCTGCAATATGCAATATTTATTATTAATATTTATTACTTATTGTATTTACTCTGGTAAAACAATAAAAAATGTTTGCAAGGTTGTCCAAGACTATCAAAAACAAAAAAAATCTTGCACAGTATAAAATTAGTGAGACTAGCAGCTTAAATATTTGCAATTTTCTTCATTATTAAATTTAAGCAAACGATATGCCAAAATACTGGGGAAAAAATGAAAATATATTGTATATGTTTAAATTACACAAACACATCAATAAAATACACAAAAAAAAAGATGTAATCAGAATGTAAAAATTAAATAACGGTATGCTTATGCTAAAATTTAAAAATGTTAAAAATGATATTGTATTGCAAAAAGATAAAAATAAAATATATATATTACATCACCAAAATATGGGGGCACAGCCAGTTATCAAAAACTGAAAAAAATAATTAAAATGTTTATATGATAACGGAACATTCTGTTACTTTTTGTGTTAATTTCTGTCACTGAACATAATAAAACATAAATGAAGGGTTTACATGATGATCCTGTGTTTGTGAAACCCAAAAGCTTATTTCTATGTGGATTAAAAGGCTAATTTATTAAAACTTCTAATTAATACATTATATCTTTCTGTATTTTTTTTTCAGCAGCAGTTTTAAATGATCTTGTATGGCATCAACTAATGATGAATGCTTCTGTTTGTTATGATCATGCTCTACTACCACACCTTTACTAAACAATAGCAGTAGGAAAACAATAATCTAATAGCACATATTTATGGTGGATAACTTGCAGTAATTGTTTAGCACATTTCTCACCTTATCTTACAATGCCTGTTTGTTACTTCTCTACTTTAAATGTGGATAATATTGCACGGGGTAAAGAGCTAAGAAGGTAAGTATCACACATACAGTTTAGGAGACAGCTCAGAAAAAAAACCCAGCAGATTTTGATTCCATAAGACAGACTGGATCAGAGTCAAAGCTGCCACATACTGTGTGAAAAAATGCCACCCTGGTGTGAACAAAGGGTTTAAAATGGAGTCAAAAAGCATGCAAGCTCAATGTCTAAGCCTTTCCTGTGTATTGTTCTGCCGCAACCTGCAGGACATCAAGTGGGCTTGAAAGAATAGAGTGCTCTTAGAGATTACTGTTGACAGTGAAATGAATTGGGATTTTTTGGGGATTAGCAGATTTAAAAAATCTGAATAAAGACAATTTTTATAAAATTCATAATTAAAAAAATTAAAAGTACTAAATAACCACAAAATGGATCCACTTCAAGGGTGGATGCGGGGATGCGGGGAAATTTTTGTCCAGATTTATATTAATAGATAAAATATAAAAAAATATCTATATAAAAAATAGGAAAATTATCTAAATAAACGAACATTTCTGCTCTATATAAAACATTGCATTCAAGTTATCATCAGCTTTTAGAACCTTATCGTTTTTAAAGGTTAGGTCTAAAGAATTTTTTCTCAAACATTATCATTTGAATAAATAAATAAATGCATTGACATAAAAAAGTTTCACTGAATGATTCAAAAAATCATTTCAGAAAAGTTCTTACAACTAAAATTAGCCTGTGCATGAGTAAATTACTACTTTAGGGTATGTAAGCGAAAATGAAGTGTCCTTATACATCAACAAATACACATGTGCTTCCTCCTCAGTGGTGATTCAGCATTTGTAATTTTTTTTTTGCAGTCAGAATTTTTGTTTACATGGTTTTCATGCAGAAGGACCTATCTTATTATAATAATTTACATATTTATTTTAGAACCAAAGATTTTTAGCTTTTAAATTTTCCACAGAACTCAAAAACACAATCACAATAGTCTCCAGCATGAAGAGATGTATATTTTTGATCTAGTATTTTAGTTGTAAATAATTAATAATATAATAACATAAATTAAACATAATAAATAGTCTGTTAGCAATCCTATAAAATATATTTCCCTATTGGTTTACTTTCAAAAGTCTTTAAACTTGCATGCTATCTCTTGGTAAAGGTAAAAAAAAATGGTTTAGAGCCCCTAAATCCCTGAAGCTTCCCTAGAAGGTCAAGATGGGAATATTTTTCTATTTACTCTTTGTAACTCTGGATAAAAATCAATTTGTTGCTTTCATTACAACCACACAATCAATTCCATTTAAAGCATGATGCAAAACCAAGTCCAAAGACAAAACGAAGCTGTGGAATTGTGACAAGTGAATTTTTACTAGGTTAGCATTTGTATGAAAATGTCCCATCTGCTTTGCCATAGCTAAGGCATCAGGCTTTTTAAAGCAAAAGCTCATGTCATTTATTCTTCATTTAATTAATTCTGGACCTATTCATACCTCTCTTATTCAAGGAAGATTGCAAAGGAAATGGTCACGTTAATAAAAATGCCAAATAATCCTGAAGTTTAAAATGCAAAATTACTTTTTATTTATGACAGACATTTAAATAGCACAATCATTTTATGCAGCATATCACACACTGTACATTTACACCAGTCCCTGCGCTCAAGTAGCTTACAATCTAAGGTTCCTATTTCAAGTTAATGCATACACACACAACACACAAATACAGTACATACTAGAAACAATATAGACAGATGCCAATTAATTTACCAGCATTTCTTTGAGAGAAAACCAAAGTACCCAGAGGAAACCCACAAAAGCACAGAGAGAACAAACACCATGCAGATAATGTCCCAGTAGGGCAGCAAGGCAACATTGCTAACCACTAAACCACTGTGCTACCCAAAATGGCCTGTTTAAATATATATATATATATATATATATATATATATATATATTAAATGGGCATATCATTTCCTACTGCCAAATTTACTATATGCATATATTAAAGTATAGTATGGTTGTATTTTAGTAGTACGTGAACGTGAAATGTATTGTACAGTTACTGTTACCTGGCTTTACAATTTTTTTTGTATTCAAACATATGTAGAAATAAAAAAAAAAAGGCAAAAATGTATCACAAACCGTTCAGGTCGTAAAAGCCCCGTACTATTGCTACTACTAGAGCTTTACTGAATTGAAATGTTGGTGCCAAAGCCCCAAATGTTTTTTTTAAATATATGTTTTATTTATAAATAATTGTATTATATTCGAATTTTTAAATAATATAATGAATATGAATTCATTGTCGGCCATTATCGGCATCTTTAGCGCAAGAAAAGCTCAAGAAAAATGCATCCCTTTAAGTCCTATGTATGTTTTTACACTGATCTGTTGCACTTCCGTTTAGGGTGTTAAAAATTTTGCTTGCTGCGTTTTTGGTCACTAAAAACACACCTCCCCGTTGAAATGCATTGAAAACGTAGCAAGAACGCATCAATACAGCACCCGTGTCAAGTTTTTGATGCAGTTTTTGAGTCACTTGACCTTTGAAAAAAACACCATTAAGCACAGTAAAATCGCGTGCATTTTCGGTGCCATTATCGGCAGCTTTTACCTCTATTGGCAAAATGCCAACAACACAATTTTCGGCCAATATGTTTCGGCTGTTGAAATTTCGGTGCATCTCTAGCTTTTTCTTTTTACTTATTTGCATATACTTTTTCTATATGCAGAGATGTGAACACTGGTTAATGACAACCTAAATGCTGTCAAATGTTTAATGCTGCTTAAACTTTTTACATGAAGTCGCTGATTTCATTAAAGCTGGACTATTCATACAGATACAGCTACATATGAAGTCACAGTGGGTTCAGTTAACAAAGCTAACACAGTAGGATAAGGATACTTATTTTTTTTTGGAAAGTTAAAGTTATTTTCAGCTGTATCCAATGAGGTTTGAAAAGTGGTCACATGACTTAAAGAAAGATTCTTCTCTTTAGTTAAAGTTATCTGAATTGAGCTTAACCACTTGCAGACCAGACTTTTTCTGGCACTTGTTTTTATTTTTATTTTTTTAGCAGAGACCCTGAGGAATAAAAAAATGCAGATTGTTGCAATTTTTCATGTCACACGGCAATTTCTTTTTAATTAATGATTTTTTTTTAAAAAAACTCAATAGTTACTCCAATTTTTGTATAATGTGAAAGATGATGTTACGATGAGTAAATAGATACCTACCATGCCACACTTTAAAATTGTGCACACTCATGGAATGGCGACAAACTACGGTACTTAAAAATCTCCATAGGCGACTATTTAAACGCCTTCACAGGTTACCTGTTTAGAGTTACAGAGAAGGTCTGGCACTAGAATTATTGCTCTTGCACTAACGTTAACGGTAATACCTTATTATTGTGGTTCAAATTACACTTATGTATGCATTTACTTTAAAAAAAAAAAAAGTATTATTATTATTTTTTTTACTTTTTATTTTTACACTCTCTGTTTACATTTTTTGTTATCACTTTTATTCCTATTACAAGGAATGTAAACATCACTTGTAATCACTTGTAATAGAAACAAGAATGACAGGTCCTCTTTATGAAAAGATCTGGGGTCAAAAAGACCCCAAATCTCTTTTTTTCCTTTAAAAATATTGATCTTTTGCTTTAATTTTTGTTTTATTTTCCTTCCAGCTTGGACTAGAATTGACATCATGATGTTGCTCTGGTCCTCCAAGGCTATAGAGACTGTTAACTCTTTGATCGCCTATAGGAGCAGACGGCTGCATTGTCAGATCGTTTCTCGGGCGAACCTGCAGTAATGGACAGCCCGAGAAGCACCAGCGAGCGGCGGGACATCCTTGGGAAAGTGGCCCAGTAGCTCGTGAGCCTTTTGGACTGGTTTCATGAGAAAGCCGGCCGTTTGCAGAGAAAAACTGTACCAGGGTTATGGCTGATATCATCAGCCATAATTCCTGGTAGACCACTTGCAAACCGCAACGTATATATACATATTGCAGTCAGCAAGTGGTTAAAGCAGAACTAAACCCAGTGATTTAATTATTTGCCAAAACAGAAACTTTCAAGGCATGCCTTGTATGACAACTGTCAAATGCGCTTGTGCTCAAATCAAATGGCTGGTTTTAAAACTGATCACATGTGCAGCACCACGACAACTGCAGATCAAACAGAGGCCAGGATATCAGCCTCCTTGGGTGTAAAGCAGTGTTTTTCAACTCCAGTCCTCAAGGCACACCAACAGGTCAAGTTTTCAGGATTTCCCTCAGATGAAATGGCTGTGGTGATTACTAAGGCAGTGAAACTGATCAAATCACCTGTGCAAAATAATGGAAAGCCTGAAAACATGACCTGTTGGTGTGCCTTGAGGCCTGGAGTTGAAAAACACTGGTGTAAAGGATAGGAGGGTTTGGTTCCTCATTAAAGTGGAACTAAAGATGAAAAAAATAAAACTTTGAACAGGCAGGCTCTTTATTGCAGCTCAGAAAACCCCCTCCTTCCTCCCTGAAGACTCCTGGGATGTATGACATAATTTTGGCCTAGGCCAGAACACAGGCAGCAACTGAAGAAATGTAAAAAACAAAAAAAGCTTAAACAAGTAAATATAATATACCTTCATATATGTTTACTAATGCAGCAGCATTAGGATTAAAAATAATTAATGTTGATTGAGAGAGTTTAGTATCACTAAACTTAATGGTAATCTAGTGATCTAGGAACCCCTGCCTGGGATACAGGAGAGCCAGTCCCAAACATTCTCACTGCAGATGGCTTGCTGTCTCTCACACAGTCAAGCCTTATGCCACGTACACACGATCGTATACACACGGTAACACAAAAGTTCTCTGAACTTTCGACCATCAAGAATGCGGTGATGTACAACACTACGACGAGCCGAGAAAATTAAGTTCAATGCTTCCGAGCATGCGTCAAATGCTACAAATGCTTCATGCTACAGACGATCGGAGTTTCCGATTGGATTTTTTTCATCTGAAAATTTGAGAACCAGCTCAAATGTTGGCGGAAATTCCGACAGGAAAAGTCGGATGGAGCATACACACGGTTGGAATTTCCGACCAAAAGCTCACATCTGACTTTTCTTGGCGGAAATTCTGACCGTGTGTACGGGGCATTAGGGGAAAAAATTGCATTTAGATATAAAACATCTTTGCAAACTTTAGTCTGGTGGTACAAAAAGGGGAAGTTGAAGTTATGCAACACAGGCTTCAGAGATTATATCCCTAGACACCTTGTGAGGTGATCTCTGGCTTCAATAAATTGGACAAGAACTAAAACAAAGGCTTAGTTCCCTGTACCCACCCTCCCACCTGGACTGCCCCCCCCCCCCCCAACAATATGTTATGCTTTATTTTATTGAATGCTTACCTTTTTTAGATGTCTTCAGGTGGGTCACAAGATGTGGGTCCTCTTGCTCTGCATCTCTTCTCTGTTATTAGGTAGTCTATTATGATTCAATGAACTGTACTGATATGATGATGATGTCAGTGTCTCCCCAGTGTCAGTTGTCAATGTCATCCCTGTGTCAGTTGTCAGTGTCACCCCTGTAAGCGAAGAGAACCATAGTGATGCCCTCTAAGGGGCAAGTCTATGATACCCTGCAGTTACAGGATCCTCTCAGTCTTCAGGATTCAAAGACTGAGGACTTTTTTTGGCAAAAAAGGGAAAAGCCCCAGATTGAAGTTAAGTATTGCAGCCTGGGATTTTTTTCAAGTTCCTCCTGGAGGACTAAACATCTTTAATAATTAATTAATTTAAAATGATGTTGTGTTTTTTTTTTTCAAATACACGAGATAACAACAGCTGGAATAAATCAGTAGTTTGCTAATTGCTTTCATTTGTTATCTGGAGCTATTCTATGAAATTATTAACAATAAATTATCCAGATACTGTAAAAGATTTGAGTGCCCTGTACAACAAGATCTGGCCACTCAGCCCAGACATTTATTAAGCTGGCCATATGTGGAAAGATAATAAAATTCCACACACATATTTTTCTTTGCCCCGTGGACAAAAGAACAGCATTGCATTCATTGACAGATTCAGTCACCACACAACTAAATCACATAATATGTCATTATCTGCCAAGACATCATTGCTGCCATGGTCCTGTAACTGATGTACTTTTTTATGTTATTTTCACTACACAGGCATATGCTAAAAAATCTGGTTTTATTGTATCTTCAACGTGAAAAATGGTCAAGATTCTGTTATCTATATATACAGAGCAGAGGGAGTATTTCAAGTCCATAGGATCCTCCCCAAGAATAAACATTAATATTTTATGAAAACCTATATGTCATTTTTACATTGTATCAGGACTGGCCTATGATGTTTATATGGTACTCTGTGCAAAAGAGAATAATTATAGACTTGTCTCCCTCTTCTTTGTAGCCACCGCCACTGAACAATGAGATCAAGGGTCCTTGTGCTTGGAATTCCTCCTGACTTTCAATATTCCTTATTACATTAGACATATTTCTTATATACTGTAGACATTTTCAGAACTGTGAGAAAACCTATACAAAGTAGATTCTTGGCACAGATACTTAAGACTGGCAAACTTCTATTAAGCAATAACTTAACTTAGACATTCACTCTCTTTAAACTTGCACATCCCTCACTCTTCAGTTACATAAGCAGACAATAAATTTTTTTCCCCTAAATACTTTTGCTACAGGACCTATCCCCGAACATCTCACCTAGGCAACAATGGAGTCCTCCCCTTTCTGCCTAAATCCTCCTGTTATACTATGCTATATGCCATCGGAGGCATTGGGGAAATTTCACGCCTACTGCAAATGTGCTAGGCAATCTCAGGCACACTGTGCATGGGCAGTGGCATGTCATCAGGGAGTCAGCCACAAGAACTAAGAACAGATGGCAAGCCCCCTGATGATGTAAGAAGAGAAGCGGGAGGCATAAGACCCAACATGTAGTGGTAGAGAAGCAGGTTACACCTAGACATGTGCAATTAGTTTAGCTACGAATTCGTTTTTTGGACAAAATTTGTTATATTCGTTAATTCGTAAACATACGAATGAACGAACGGTTTACTAAAATTACCAATGAACAATGAATTTTCGAAAAGAACGAGTATGGAAAACAACGAAAATACAAAATTAGAAACAGCGAAAATACGAAAGAGTGAAAAAACCAAAACATAGAAACAACAAAAATACCGGACAAAGATTAAAAAATAATGAAAATCAAAATAAACAAAAACTCGAAATTACGAATATTTGGAAAAAGGAAATCAAAACAAAAATACGAAATAACGTAAATACTAATTCATTTTTCTGGACGTTGGCCAATATGCTTGTCCCTTCCCCTGAAGAGGCTGTCCCTTCCCCCAATGAGCTTGTTTTTTATTCCCTTGTGTGTTTTTCTGTGTTAGACTGCAGTGCATTCCATCCAGAGTCCAGATAGGGTGTGGTTGGGTGGGTGGCACTGTTTTGGTCGATTTGTGAGTTAAGTTGTGACTTGTGAGAGAGAAAGTCTAATTTCTATATTTGTATTTTCTAATATCTCTGACATATTTTTGTTTTCTCCTATGTCAGACTGCATTCTAGCATGTTAGTAGTGTAGTGCCATTCTGACATATTACGTAAAATTACGAATTATGCCCTGATTACAAATCTAAAAAAACAATGTTACAAAAGTAAGAATAAATCAGCCAGTCAATCTCTTGAAAGTACGAATTACAAAATTATGAGGAGTAGTGTTTCGTATGAGCGGAAAATGTATTCTAATGAAAGTACGAATGTAATTAAATCGACAAAAGTATGATTTTCCAACGGAAATTAGACACAGAAATACGAATCATTGCAAATCAACGAAAATATAGTTCTTACGAAAATACGAACGCGGCCGAATATAAAATATAACCAAAATACAAATTTCGAATCAAATTAGACTAATGCCGCGTGCACACGATCACTTTTTGTGATGTAAAAAACGTCGTTTTATCTCATGAAACAAAACAAAGTTTTTCAAACTTCATTTTAAAAAACGATGGTGCATACACACCATCGTTTTCTGAAAATGCTCTTGCAAAGCACGGTTACGTAAGACACTTTCGACGGCACTCTGTTCCATTGAAGCTCCCGTCTCATAACTTGCTTCTGAGCATGCGCGGGTTTAAAAATGTTGTTTTAAACGTCGTTTTGCCCACACACGATCATTTTTTGTGAAACAAAAGATGACATTCTGAAAAACGACATAAAAAATTCAAGCATGTTGGAATTTTTTTTGGTCGTTTTTTTGAAGACATAAAACGACGTTTTGCCCACACACGATCAATTTAAATGACGTTTTAAAAAACTTTTTTTTCATCGCAAAAAATGACCGTGTGTACGCGGCATAACAGAAAAACAAATCAATGGAGAAATAACCCTTCAGGAAGTCCGAATATGATAACCCACGTTTTACGAAATTACGAATCGTTACGTATCAACGGAAATAAACAGAAACGAAACCAAACTAAACACATTTTTATGTTGTGCACATGTCTAGTTACACCGTGACCTCACAACTTAACTTGTGAGTATGTTTTTTGAGGAAAACCCAGCAGTCAAGGTAGGAGGGGAAGATAAAGACAAAAACATGTAAAAAGGGAGTGAAGTTCCTCTTTAAGTCTCACCACATTACAATATCTGTTCAATCAACTTTAGATCTACCAAAACTATGTAATATGAGGACTACCTAATCTATCTATTCAGTTTCAGCTATGCAGGTTCTTGCACTACATACTTGTTGGTAGATTTAAAGGAAATATTTCAATCAGGTTGTAATGCATATGGTGAGCTTAACAATCTAATTTAAAGGTAAGTTAATGTATAACGTACATAACTTATATAAAAACATGGAGCTGATCATGCAAGCTGCACTTGCTTCAGATATGACAAACAACATTGTATCTGAGCAATGCTATTTTTTTTCTCCAGGGTTAATAAATCAGCCCCACAGAATATTGCTTAGTTCCCAATTTAGCTCTAGATGTGAACCTGACAAAAGGAATTCCTATCAGAACAATCTTGATTGCTACTGGCATAACAGCCTTTCATGAATTAGGCAGGCAGGTTAGAAATGGGGAAAGGCTGAAGTAAAATACTTGAGGTTGACAGTGACCCAGGACACTCAGAAGACAATGATGGTTGCTGTTATAGTGAAACATGACCCCTTTCAGATTTCACAAACAGTAGGAGTGTCTTAAAGGGGTATTAAATACGAGAATTGCATAACATACAGAGTGCAGAGTTCAGGGGGGTTACACACAGTGCAGAGCTGTCACTTGTAAACACAGAAACCAGACTTCTGTGTTTACAAGTGTTTGTGGTGAGCAGGCACAAAAGGGTCTGAGCTAGAGGTGGTGGAACTGAGTTCCCCCAAGTTTACCCTGAAAAAAGTGAGTACACCCCTCACGTTTTTGTAAATATTTTATTGTATCTTTTCATGTGACAACACTAAAGAAATTCCACTTTGCTAAAATGTAAAGTAGTGAGTGTACAGCTTTTATAAAAGTGTAAATTTGCTATCCCCTCAAAATAACTTAACACAACCATTAATGTCTAAACCGCTGGCAACAAAAGTGAGTATGCCCCTAAGTGAAAATTTTCGGGCTCCGCTTTGCTCAGTGGGGATCAATCCGTCGATCGCCTCTGAGCCGGCAGATGACAGGTCTAACTCTGTACACTGTGCAGGGACTGACTTGTCAGAGTGCTGCTCTCCCCTATGGGGGATCGGATGATGACGGACCGTAGAGTCCGTTGTCACCCGATCCGATCCACCAGACGGATGGAAAATAGGGTTTTCCTGCATCACACTTTGGTGGATCGGAGCGGGTCGGATGTCAGCGGGCATGTCACCGCTGACATCCGTGACTCCATAGGGGAGCACAGAGCGTCCGTTCAGGTCCTCCTAAAAAACTGGCAGGCGGACCTGGATGGTCCGCCCCGGGTAAAAGAGTCCTTAATCCTGCTCATTAACCCATCCTCCCATTGTATGTGTCCTGTACATTACCCCCTCACGTCCTCCCTCTATGTATGGCCTGAATATTAATGATGTGCTGTATAAAGTACACCATTATGAAGATTAACGTTTGTTCAATTTCAAAACAATTGGGGCAAAAAATAAGATCACTTTGGAGTGTCCACCTTCTAAAAAAATAGGTATTTTTAGGGGTGTTTATACAGTCCTGGCATTCTTATTGTATATGTTTTAACACATAAAGCAAAGGGGAAACATTTTTTTTTTCAAAATGTTTTCCTTTAACCACTTGCTTACTGGGCACATATACCCCCCTCCTGCCCAGGTGAAATTTCAGCTTCCGGCACTGCGTCGCTTTAACTGACAATTGCGCGGTCGTGTGACGTGGCTCCCAAATAAAATTAATGTCCTTTTTTCCCCATAAGTAGAGCTTTCTTTTGGTGATATTTGATCGCCTGTGCGGTTTTTATTTTTTGCGCTATAAACAAAAAAAAGCGTCAATTTTGAAAAAAAAATACAATATTTTTTACTTGTTGCTATAATAAATATCCCAATAAAAAAAAAAAAAAAAACGTTTTTTTTTCTCAGTTTAGGGCGATACGTATTTGTCTACATATTTTTGTTAAAAAAAAATAAAAAAATCGCAATAAGTTAGGGGACAGAATTATTATTTTTTATTATTTTTTTTTATTAGAAATGGCGGCTATCTGCGATTTTTATTGGTACTGCGACGTTATGGTGGACACATCGGACACTTTTGACACATTTTTGGTGCCATTCACATTTATACTGCGATCAGTGCTATAAATATGCACTAATTACTGTATAAATGTGACTGGCATTGAAGGGGTTAACACTAGGGGGTGAGGAAGGGGTTAAATGTATCCTAGGTGTGTTCTAACTGTGGGGGGAGGGGGGTGACTGGGGGGGTGACCGATCTGTGTCCCTATGTACAAGGAACACGGTTCGGTCTCCTCCTCTCCAGAGACAGGACGCTGTCTCTGTGTAAAACGGCAATGAGAGATGATCTGTGAGATCATCTCTCATTCGCCGCACAGATCGCTTCGCAAACGGCCACTCTGATTGGCCGTTCGCCGTGATCTGTGATTGGCTGTGTCCAAGGGACACGGCCAACACAGGGCTTCCCCGCAGCGCGCTCTGGAGCGCTCGCTGGGAACGCCCAAAGGGGCGGCCGTCTTTTGACGGCGGGTTGGATATTCAGACCCGCGCTGTAGCCGTCATTCGTCTATAGCGCGAGTCTGAAGTGGATAAATAGTAAACAATAAAAAACAAGTGGCTATTAAATCCAAAAAAAAACCTCAAATAAAACATATCAAATAATTTGGGTAAAGTGCTGCACAACAAAGTAATTGTAAGTCAAACTATCATAGCACTGAAAACTGAAAGAATAAAGCCTTATAATTAAGGGGGTGTTACAAGTCGGTACGCAAGCAGGGTTAAGAATACATAAATATTTGGATATCCATAAGCTGGCAACAGTTCTACTTTAAGAACCAGTCATCAGAAATATAATCATAACTGACTATAATGTCTAATCATATATATTTCTATGTAACTACAAAAACAATTATAATGTATTTCTAATATCTATATTATGTTGCTTTTTTATTGAGCATTTGTATAAAGAAAAAGTGGTGATCATTTTTTTGTTCTATCTATAATTAAGTATGATCAGGGTGTGGTAAGGGTGTATAACATTTTTCGGCAATAAATAGTGCCTTTTTCCCACTTCAAAAGTTGGGAGATATAAAAATTAAGTGACTATAAGGCCTGAGGCTCTCTTTTGCTGCTGTGGGTTGACTTCCTTTTTTGCTTTGCATGGAATTGAGCCAAATGATCCCTTTTTCACATCGAATGATATAATGCATATTCCAGACATATTTCAGTAAATATTTCACAAACTTTATATTTTCTGTAAAAAGAAAACCTAAAGGATTTAAACATTGTATCCGTGATTTCATGTAATTCATGATATGTGAACAAATGACAGATTTTTTATTGCTCCCTGTGTCCCCTGCTAGAGAGATTTACCCTCTCTATTTGTCCTTTTTACCATTATCACCAAAAGTGAACTTGAACGAAAATACAGCATTTTTAATTGTCCCCAGAAGAGCAATAAAGGAAATCTTCCAATGGGAACACTGGTTCTGGTGACACTCACTTTGGAGGGATTTCCTCGCATATTCTGTTTTAGCTATGGGACAGAAATTGAAAGAAACTCCTCAGATGGGAGAAAAATGGCAAAAAAAAATGATAGCAGTAATAATCCTCCCTTACTTAATCCAAAATGAGAATGAAAATGAAAAGAGTTTTCCTTTAGTTCTACGTTAACTGACAGCTGTTCCCATGACAGGCAGTCAGACAGCAGAGGACGAGTTACCAGTACTGTCTTCGGTCTCCCTGCAACTGATCTTTTTCCTATTACTGATGTGCCAGGCTTTGTTCTGCACTGTCTCTCTGTGGAGGTGGCCATCGTGGTGGAGGCAGAGTGTTGCTTCCTTATGTGAGATCCTTCAGCACGGATAACAGTGGGCAGCACAGTAGTGACATCACCAAATCTCACTCCAAATCTCCTAAAGCTGGCCATAGATGGACTTTCTTTTTTTTTGATCAGCCAGCCATCTGATCAAAAAAAGAAAAAACAAACCAATTTCCCCATCTACTCATTCAAGGTGGACAAAGGAATCCTCCCAGCTGTGATCCTCAACTGTCAGAATACACTATTCAGTGCTGAAGTCACTTATTCCTGTTCAAGAAAAGCTGACCATTAGATAATTTTCTTTCTAGTGGGAAAGGCCAAAGATAGATTGAAATTTGTCTGGTCCCTGCTGAACCAGACTAATTCCAATTCATATCTGGCCTGCTTGAGACAGAGGCTGAAATACATAAAACTGGCAATAAATTGACAAAAATTGGTCTGGTTTAGGGAATGGACAAATCTTGATCCATCTGTGGCCACTCCTGCTCGACCTAAGTCAAAGAGGAATTGTTTGAAAATGTTAATTCGATCAGTGACTGCACCACTGATCAATGTCTTATGGTAGTAGAGGAGTCTAAAAATGTCAGAATACAATAGGCTAGTGGGGAGGATTCTTCACTTGTGTGGATGGGGAAATCTGCCAGCAAAAAAAAAAAGACCCATCCATGGGCAGCCTTAGACCTCACTCTGTAAATATACAGCTATAATCCTGTAGGCTCAAGAGTTCCTAGGTATCATCACATACAGGAAGGGCATTATTATTATTTTTATGAGAAATTCCAGACAAAGGGTATATTTTTCAGGGTACCGTTTCTAAAAATTCCCTATAAGATAGTAAATCTTTATTTTAGGGAGTTCAAGTTCCCTTTAAAAGTAATATTTTATAAAGGGAAACACAAAAATCTTTTCTAGTGTGCAAAAAAACATAATATTCATGCCATTTGTAGTGTAGACAGTAACATAAACAATAGAGGTACCTGCATTCTCCTTTGTTACCTTCTTGAGCCCCCCGGGAGTCTTACCATTCAGGGATCTCAATATGGAAGCATCAACCCTCTGGCACACCGCCCAACCATTGCACATCTTACTATGGGTCAGTAGGGTGAGCGAGGTGCATTCAGGGATGTGGCTGGGCATACTAAAGACTTCAGAGCTGGGGGCTGCTATTTGCATACTGTGCGTGGATCCTTTATGTGTCTTCCTGAGCACCTCGGGAGACCCCAAACCCTGTGTCTCTTTTTAACACTTTGGAATTGATTTAGGAAAGGGGTAGATAATGTTCCTGTAGATTAGTAAAAAAGCAAAGCTTTGCTCACTTAGCATACTCAATTGTATACGGCAAAAATAGAAGGATTTTGCCTTACACTACTGGACAATTAAATTGAACACAGCTTCCGTTTTTAACTAAAATCAACCATCCTGTTTTTTTTTTTTTTTAAGGATTGCCATTCATATGAACAATAGTGGTGTCCTCAAGATGACAAAAATATTCTGAAACACTGCTAAATGCCAATGCTAAACTTATTATCTCAGGTACATGCTTACTTATAAATGTACTGCCTATACGTAGACTTAAAAGCTTATAATGGATAATGCCCTGTACACACGATCGGTTCATCCAATGAAAACGGTCTGATGGATTTTTTCATTAGATATCCGATGAAGCTGACTTTCATCAGTCTTGCCTACACACCATCAGTTAGAAAACCGATCGTGTCAGAACGCGGTGACGTTAAACACAATGACGTGCTGAGAAAAATGAAGTTCAATGTTTCCGAGCATGCGTCGACTTGATTCTGAGAATGCGTGGATTTTTATCCGATGGACAGACGGATGGACAGACGATTGTTTTTTTCAATCGTTTTTTTAACTATCAGATAATTTTAAAACAAGTTCCTAGTTTTTTCACCGATGGATAAAAAAAACGATGGGGCCTACACACGGTCCATCAGACTGTTTTCATCAGACGAACCAATCGTGTGTACACGGCATTAGAATCCTAATCAATAATAATATTATTAAGAATGCTTAGGTCTATTGTCCAAAAACGATAGCCTATCTTGTTTAATAAAGCAGGCTTGCTGTCTAACTCCAGCCAAAACTCTAAGGCATTAAATGTCTTTTTTTTTTGTATCCCCACTGGGTAAATTCCATTTTGCTTGCCTTTATTCATGAAACAGAAAGGGAAAACTTTCCAATGGTGACACAGCAAGTTTCCCAGTCTTTCCAAAAAAAAATAAAAATTGTCTGGAGTTGGGTTGTAAACTTAAATGTAATATTTAATATATAATATATAATCTTAAAATAAATTGATGTTCTACATTGCTTGAAGACGGAAAAATAAATTATAACAGTTCAACTTTTTGAAAAATAAAACTTAAAGCTGGGTATACATTAATAGAATAGAATAGAAAAGCATTTTGTTCAAAATGTTTCATTTGAAGAATGTTCATTTAATTTATAAATCGTTAATGGGGTCAAATCAACATTCATTTTTTAACTGGAGCAACAATAACATTCGAAGGAGAAGGATGGAAACATTTTCTTGGACAAATGAGTTTCTAACAGTGAGTGTGGTTTTAATTATTTAAATTACATTCATTGAAAATTTTAATGTTAAAAGCAAACAAAATTTTGTAAAGTACAAAAGTGCGAAAAGTACTTTCAAACAACATTCTTCTAGCAATCAAATGTACTGAGAATTTTCATAGGAATATTTTTACAAAACAATATATTAGTATATGGTGAGCTTTACACCACCAGTGGTAGTGACTGATGTTGGGGCAGGCAGCTCAAGCTAAGCAGCATTGTTTTTTGTGTGGGTTACTGTATCAGCACATTTATTAAAAAGTATATTATTCTATGTTATTATCTCTCACAAACTAGCATTAAATCACTATTTCTGCTCTGTGAATGACTTTTATAGCCTTCAAGACTGCAGATATCAAGACAGATTCAAGACTGCAGATAGAAGTACAAATGATTGCCTGTGATTTGTAAAATAATCGTATATCTCTCTAAAAATTCCTTTATAACTAGACTTACAATATGGTAGCTGTCTGCAAACAACATGGTATCCACTGGAAAATACTCTTTTAATCTGGGATAGTGGGCTATAAAACTGCAGACTATAGTTTGCATATTGCATTTTTATTTACTTTACTAATGAATGGGTCACGCTGATTCTCCTGGAACGGTGACCCCAATAAGGAGAGGAGGGGAATGAAAGCCCAGCCATCTGTAAGACATGGGATCTAAAAGGGCAGACGGCCAACACGGTGCAAAAGGTGGCAGGAACAAGACATATGAGGTGACAGACAAAGGGCAATAGACAAGGGACTGACAGACAGGATGGGTCAGACTAGAGCAAAACAGCAAATGGGGCAGACAGGAAAGACAAGGGGAGACAGGCGAGAGAGGGCACTCTACATACTAGGGGGTAGGCAGAGGAGGGCAGACACGAAATAAAAGGACAAGCATGAGCAGGCAGACATGAAACAATAAAGAAATGAAGGGGGTTGACTAAGGTAATCAACCAGCTGCCAGCTGACTTTATGCAAGTGCATGCTTCTCCTTAAAGAACTGCTAAACCAAAATTACAGCTTGGTTTCAGAATTAATAATGTCCAAAGATACAGACTTGTAAGTTATCCTGAGATGACCTTTAGTGCTATCCAGAACTGAATACTGTTTAGCCTCCTTTTTTTAAAATATAATAGATACAAAATAATAATAATAATAATAATAATTATTATTATTATTAATATTATTATTATTATTATTATTATGCACTATGATAGCATAGCAAACAGAAAAGTAGCATTCTCCATTAATCAATGTCTGGAATAAGAATTGTTTGAGCTACCTCATCAGCATTTCCCACCTGCCCTTTATGGACCCTAATCTCTGTTTCCTTCATGATTTTCATTGCTTTTCAGTGTGATGTACATGTGATGTAATGTACATTTGTAGCAAATTGTTTATACAGCTTTTTAAATCCACAATTGTTTATGTTACAAACGAAGTGGAGACACCTCCCATACTGATCTGAATGATTAAAGAGTATTTCAACATGTGTAATTAGATTTGAGAAAACCCCACTATATTATTATGTGTTCCCATTCACACAGTATACCTAAAAAATATATATATTTTTTTAATATTTCTTATTTTTTAGATGTTTCTTAGGAGAAGGAAAGTTGTTGGTGTTTGGGGCTGGGTGTCTAGAGCTGCCAACATCCAAAAAACAGTATATATATAGTGCAAAGGATATTGGACTTTTTAGGCAGAAAAAAACGGGGTAGAAACATAAATACATTAAAAGGCAACATTCCACTTTTATTCATACAAAAATTTAAATAGGATAAACATAGAGACAAAATGAGTCCAAAAACAGTAAACATTGCCAACATACATATAAGTCACGGCCACAAATGCATAGAACTTAATCCATATACATAACAAGTACCCAGTACTCAAAATAAATAGGATGCACCCTGGGTTCTGCCAAAGAGAGACTGTGGTCAGTCAGCATGAGTTGAGATTGCAGCAGAACAATGCTGGGTGGGTAGGTATTTGAACTGAGGACAAACATGTATCAGGTAAGTTGACCTTTAAAAACAAAAAAATTGGGGCTAATTTATTTTACGTAATGCATAAATCTTGACTATTTATGTATAAGATAACCTTGTCCCCAACACCTCCTACATCCTGAGTTTTCCTATTAATATGAATTGTAGGCTCACTGCCCTACAGAAAGTCTAGGGAGGCTGAACCAAGCTGAAATTTTACACGAAAACTCAAGATTTGCATATAACTTTGACTGCCTATATCTGTGGATCCACTGATCTTTGACAAGCACATCTATTAGCATGCATTATAGCCAGTAACATCTATTTTGTTGAATATTGAATATGAATATTATTTGGATATCACAAACGACTTTTTAAAAAATCCATCTGCCTTAGAATTTATTTATTTTTTGTTAAGAGATGAGATTTTCATGTTTTGTTTTCATGTTCACAATACGAAGGGAGAGTGACACATCTCCAGACTCACTATTGTTGCCTTGTCAATTTTCTATGTTCTAGAAGACAATATGTGGCTGTGTTATCTCTTTAGTCGAAGAATACCTTTGTTCACGTCTTAATGAGACTGAAGTCAACTTATTGACTGGATAGAAATCTAAAGTAATGTCACAAGGTAATAACTGTTGTGTTTTAGGAGAAAAAAAATCAGAATATGCAGCAGTCCTGTCAATAACATTGATAAAATAACATAAACTTGACATCCTTTGTGTTGAAATATTGACTACAGTGACACTGACATATGTGTTGAGATATTATATTATCCTACAAGCAGAAGCTTAGTTATTTAGATTGACTCTTTGCTTGCTGAAAGGTTATGACACGTAAACCACCTGCAAAAAGCATGAAGTCACAAAGAAGAGGTTGGACACCATTGCAATGTGATCCTTCAATATCAACAATAATGCACATAGTGCACCCTATCGGGTTAAACAGTTTTATTTGTAAAGGCTGAGACAACCCCAGACTCGATATGGAAAACAATTGCAGAGTATTGTGTAAGTGATATTAAGGCTTGCAACTTTAAAGCGGAGTTCCACAAAAAAATGGAACTTCCGCTTTTCGGAACCCTCCCCCCTTCGGTGTCACATTTGGTACGTTTCAGGGTGAAGGGAGGAGCAGATACCTGTTGAATACAGATATTTTCTCCCACTTCGGGGCATAGATAGACGCATTATCTGCAAGTCTCTCTGCCACTTCCCGACACACAGGTCCCAGAAGACAGCAGGGACCATTCAGATCACGCAGTGTGAGTTGCGCATTCACAAGGCTTCACTTCCTGATTCCCTTACTGAAGATGGCAGCATCAGCACTCAAGAGCGAGCACGTTGTTGTGCAGGTCTGCTATCATCAATTCTTCTGTTGCTGATGCAGCACTTCTTGGTTGGATGACAACCAGCATCAGCCATGTTCTTCCTGACGTGGTTGATCATCAAAGACACTTCTCCTGTAGTCCTCTAGGCTACAGGTCACCGAGACTACGGTGGAAGGTACTACAAGTGGTGGGGAGCAGACAGATATCCGCCAATTGCTGTCTTGCCTGCCCCAGTTCCTGGTACTGAAGTTTAATGTAGACCTTTACTTTATCCAAGTTGGTCAAGGTTAAATGGTCACTTAGCTCAACCAACTCCTAGCAGAATCTACTCTCCTTTTCTTACTCATGAACTGCTTTTCAACTGCCAGGACCAGAGAAAGAAAGCCCTTCCCCAAACCAAATTATAGGAGGTTACATGGGGCTATGGACTTCTTTCCCAGCCCCATGTGAAACTTCTAGACAGATTAAGACAGAAAGGGGCCCTCAGTATGGTGGCAGCTTTGCCCCTCCTCTATTCCTTCCACTGGCATTGAAAACGTTTGCAATAGATAGTCCAATCTGCATTGTATGAACTGCCATTACTCATCCTTTTAGACACCATCAGCCTATATGAACATTCTCCATTGTGAAGCGAGAGATGATGCCCAGCTTTGAGCAGTTATAATGGCTTGAGCAGGTGCCTGAAGTTGTAGTTAGACCCCCCAAACAAGGCCCGGTCCCTAAGCTCCTGCTTAGGTTGTCGATGATCTGGTTCAGGACAGGATTGGGCCAATCAGAGGTCATGTGCTCACCTATACCCAGATGTAGCGGAATTACACTTTGCTTTTAGGTGCAAAATGATGCATGGTTTGGGGAAGGAAAGATGAGTATAGGCTCCCAAGGTGGGGGGAAGCTAAGCAAGTCTTTTATTTTGCCGTGCAAGGGTAAAGGAAAGGTTGACCATAAAACTTCAGCACTTTTGTTCAGATGCACCTATGAAGGCTAGTTCAGTCCTCAACAAAAGTAGGCCTTTACAGTCATATCTAGTGTGGTCTTTTTTAGTAAACAGTAGACATGTGCACACAAAATATTTTGTTTCGGAATTTCGTTTTCGTCCGAAAAATACATTTATTTAGTTACTCCCGAAATTCGTTTTTATTTATTTTGTTTTTCGTAAAAAAAATACATTAGTCCGAAAATCCAAATTAATTAAGGTTGAATCTGTCATTGAAGGCTTATGGTGTCTGTCGAATATTCTAAGAAGATTCCGCGAACGTAGATGCGCCCGGCCGCTTCATATACGCGATTTGGGGGGGGGGGGGCATTCCTCCAATAATCCACTTTTAGTGCTGACCAAGGAAGAGAAAATCTCTAACACGATGTGCACTTTCTAAAGAATACAGCAAGCTGAAGACAGCAGATATACATGTAAAACTTATATATGGAGATTTGTTTAATCTCTGTGTATCATCTGAGGCTGTTCACTTTACTGGGTATATGTGAGGGTTTACATCCACTTAAAATAAAAAAAATTAACCATCGGATTGAATTGCGAATTGTAAGAAATGTGCATGTATGGCTCAGATGGGAAAAATGAAAAATGCAAAAAAGCATATACAGTGCAGAAAATAAGTATTTGAACACCCTGCTATTTTGCAAGTTCTCCCACTTGGAAATCATGGAGGGGTCTGAAATTGTCATCGTAGGTGCATGTCCACTGTGAGAGACATAATCCAAAAAAAAAAAATCCAGAAATCACAATTTATGATTTTTTTAACTATTTATTTGTATGATACAGCTGCAAAGAAGTATTTGAACACCTGTCTATCAGCTAGAATTCTGACCCTCAAAGACCTGTTAGTCTGCCTTTAAAATGTCCACCTCCACTCCATTTATTATCCTAAATTAGATGCACCTGTTTGAGGTCATTAGCTGCATAAAGACATCTGTCCACCCCATACAATCAGTAAGAATCCAACTACTAACATGGCCAAGACCAAAGAGCTGTCCAAAGACACTAGAGACAAAATTGTACACCTCCACAAGGCTGGAAAGGGCTACGGGGAAATTGCCAAGCAGCTTGGTGAAAAAAAGGTCCACTGTTGGAGCAATCATTAGCAAATGGAAGAAGCTAAACATGACTGTCAATCTCCCTCGGACTGGGGCTCCATGCAAAATCTCACCTCGTGGGGTCTCAATGATCCTAAGAAAGGTGAGAAATCAGCCCAGGACTACACGGAAGGAGCTAGTCAATGACCTGAAAAGAGCTGGGACCACTGTTTCCAAGGTTACTGTTGGTAATACAATAAGACGTCATGGTTTGAAATCATGCATGGCACGGAAGGTTCCCCTGCTTAAACCAGCACATGTCAAGGCCCGTCTTAAGTTTGCCAATGACCATTTGGATGATCCAGAGGAGTCATGGGAGAAAGTCATGTGGTCAGATGAGACCAAAATAGAACTTTTTGGTCATAATTCCACTAACCGTGTTTGGAGGAAGAAGAATGATGAGTACCATCCCAAGAACACCATCCCTACTGTGAAGCATGGGGGTGGTAGCATCATGCTTTGGGGGTGTTTTTCTGCACATGGGACAGGGCGACTGCACTGTATTAAGGAGAGGATGACCGGGGCCATGTATTGCGAGATTTTGGGCAACAACCTCCTTCCCTCAGTTAGAGCTTTGAAGATGGGTCGAGGCTGGGTCTTCCAACATGACAATGACCCGAAGCACACAGCCAGGATAACCAAGGAGTGGCTCTGTAAGAAGCATATCAAGGTTCTGGCGTGGCCTAGCCAGTCTCCAGACCTAAACCCAATAGAGAATCTTTGGAGGGAGCTCAAACTCTGTGTTTCTCAGTGACAGCCCAGAAACCTGACTGATCTAGAGAAGATCTGTGTGGAGGAGTGGGCCAAAATCCCTCCTCCAGTGTGTGCAAACCTGGTGAAAAACTACAAGAAACGTTTGACCTCTGTAATTGCAAACAAAGGCTACTGTACCAAATATTAACATTGATTTTCTCAGGTGTTCAAATACTTATTTGCAGCTGTATCATACAAATAAATAGTTAAAAAAATCATAAAAATTGTGATTTCTGGAATTTTTTTTTTGAGTATGTCTCTCACAGTGGACATGCACCTACGATGACAATTTCAGACCCCTCCATGATTTCCAAGTGGGAGAACTTGCAAAATAGCAGGGTGTTCAAATACTTATTTTCTGCACTGTATATAGGTAGAAAATTCAATAAATAGTAACATGCTTTCTAAACCGATACACTGAAGTCCCTATGGGTATTAAAAGACAACATATTTTGCGACTCTTGTGCCATTGCTATTTGTGGCTGGAGGCTGCAATTTGCAATTTATTTTTAACTGTCGGGAGTTCTTCACAGTAAAAGGGTGGGGGTTATCAATTATGTAACCAAAGTTCAAGGATATCCAGCCCCATGTGACCAAGAGGTCAGCATCTGACTGACGTCCGGTTCAGCCCCAGTAGCATAGCAAGAGTTAAACATTAGTGAAATGAAGATTGCAAGAACAATATATATTTATGAAACAGCCCAAGACCTATTGATTCAATTCTAGGATTCAAATCACATGCACACACTCTCCCTTTTATTCCATGATTCCCCATCCACACAAATGAACAAAAAGCTTTATCTGTGATGGCCACTGAGCAAACGAGGATCTGTGCGGGGACTATCCATCACATTTCTGTCTTAATTGAATGACACCAGAATGAAATCGATAAATTGTAACAGGAGACAGCTTTGCATTTCCACACTCACTTATACTCCTTCTCTATTACTTGCTGCTTTCAACGTGACCAGAAAGCCAAGCCGGAGCGGAACAAGGGAGGCTGAAGAGCAAACAGCCTTTAGAACAAACTTACAAGAAGAGGAGTGTATAAAAATCTAAGGAGCTCATTTGTATGCTGCATACGGGCGGACAAAAGTGCCGGAATCCAGCTTTTGGAGCCTGGAGGCGCTAGGGATTATGGGTAGCGAGGATATTTCTCCAAACTATAATGGGGAATGTGTTTGAGTTTAACCCAGTCGGCGCTAAAGTGGCTGTGGGAAAGACTGGAAAGAAAGGATGTGTGTCTGTCGGGAATTAAAAAAGAAACACAAAAATAACAATTCTGTATATAGTAAATTGTATTGTTCCTAACAGCATTAATAGTAATATACAGTAATATAAAGTGTTGAAAAATTAGGGTATCAACACAATTTTTTTGCGCCGGTGACAATCACTACACGTTTTTATCAACACAATTTGTTGGTCTGCACAGAAGGTTGCGTAAGATCTGCAATTATTAATATATATATATTTTTTGTAATTATTTTTTTCAATAAACAAGTGCATACACAAATAAAACATTAATGCGGTGGTATCCCCGCAAAAAAAAAAAAACTGTTAAGCCGTGTACACGCGATCGGTTTGTCCGATTAAAAAGACAGACGGACCGTTTTCATCGGACAAACCGATCGTGTGTGGGCCCCATCAGTCTTTTTTCCATCTGTGTAAAAAAAGCGCCCCTTTACATCAGGTGTCCCCATCACAGCGCCCCTTTACATCAGGTGTCCCCATCACAGTGCCCCTTTACATCAGGTGTCCCCATCACAGCGCCCCTTTACATCGGGTGTCCCCATCACAGCGCCCCTTTACATCAGGTGTCCCCATCACAGCGCCCCTTTACATCAGGTGTCCCCATCACAGCACCCCCTTACATCACGCATTTCCGTCAGAGTGCCTCCTTACATCAGATGTCCCCATCAGAGTCCTCCTTAACATAAAAAAGGGGTCACCTTGATGGGCACATTTTATGTTAAGGGACACTCTAATGTGCAAATTTTATGTTAAGGGGCACTCTGATGGGTACATTTTATGTTAAGGGACACTCTGATGGGCACAACAAAATGTGTCCATCAGTGTGCCCCTTAACAAAATATGCCCATCACTGTGAACATTAAAAATATACCCATCAGCGTGCCCCTTAAAATAAAATTGGTCCATCAGAGTGGCCCTTAACATTAACAACATATGCCCAGCAGTGTGCACATTAAATATGCCCTTTAGTGATCACTAATGGTCCACATACCTTAATGAAGGAGGGCACTGAAATACTGAAGGGGGTGGAAGCTGAGAGATAAGGAGCCAGGACCCGGGAACCACGAGCAGCAGAGGGCGGAGCGCACGTGATGTCACGCACCTAATCACTGCCCGTGAGTCATCCCTAATCTCTACCTGCAGCGAGGAGCAGGGGGCATGCGCACGCACGCTGCGTCACTGGTTGCTGTTGCTGTTATACTGGTGGTCCGGGCAGAAGCGGCACTCGGGCCGGACTCGGACTGCGGGCCGCCATTTAGTGACGGCTGGTGTATATGAATGGATTAACCACTTAAGGACCCTTTCACACCGATATACGTTGGCAGAATGGCACGGCTGGGCACAAGCACGTACCTGTACGTGCCCAACCGTGGGGGCACAAGTGCGCCGCCGCTTTGCAAAGCGACGCAGTGCCGAATTGTAAAAAGGGGCAAGGTCCTTAACCTGCATAATGGTCTGGGTCTTAAGTGGTTAAGAAGTTCTGCTTTGGAGTAATGATAATTAACCCTTGTGTGTCAAAAGTATTGGGGCACCTGCCTTTACACAAACATGAACTTTATTGGCATTCCAGTCTTAGTCCGTAGGATTCAATATGGAGTTGGCCCACCCTTTGCAGCTATAACAGCTTCAATTCTTTTGTGAAGGTTGTCCACAAAACTTAGGAGTGTCTATGGGAATGTTTGACCATTCTAACAAAAGCGCATTTATGAGGTCAGACACTGACGTTGGAAGAGAAGGACTGGCTCGAAGTCTCCACTCTAATTCATCCCAAAGGTTTTCTATCAGGTTGAGGTCAGGCCAGTCAACTTCCAAACTTGCTCATCCACACTATATTGTTTTTCATAGGTTGGGTTTGGCCCCTTAGTGCTAGTGAAGAAAACTCTCAGGGTGTTAGCACACCAAGACATTTTGGACAATTTCTTGCTCCCAACTTTGTAGGAACAGTTAGGAGATGGCCCCTTCCTGTTCCAACAGACTAGACATGTGCACTAGACATGTGCATTCGTTTTCGTTAGAATGCATTTTCGTCCGAAAAATCTGTTTTTTTCGTTATCGTTTTAACACACGATAACGAAAGCGCAGGTGATGAAAACCGAAAGATCCGACATAAAAAATGCTTTATTTTAGTTTTCGTTGCAGTAAAAATTCGATACAGAGAGATTCGACATTATAGAGAAAAGATTCGACATCATAGAGAAAACATTCGACATTATAGAAATAATAGATTCGACATTACAGAGAATAGATTTTGATTCATGAGAAAATGGATTCGACATTATGACTAGTCATACAACATTAGAATTCTTGTAGGTGGAATATTCGAATGGAAATGTACGATTCGACGTAAAGTTTTGAAGTTCCGTCGAATATTCTTTTGACCATTCGACAGAAACCAAGTATTTTTGGATTTTCGGACGAAAGCTATTCCCCAACGAAAAACGAAATAAATCAAAACGATTTTCGGGAGTAACTAAATAAATTTATTTTCCAGACGAAAACGAAAAAAAGAAACAAAATATTCCAGTCTGCACATGTCTACTGCACACCAGTGCACAAAGCAAGGTCCAGAAAGACAGAATAAAATTATTGGAATGACCGATAGGAACTGTTAAGTTCATGACGTATCATCACCTAATAACACAGACCAAAGTCATTTAACCACTTTCCGACCAGCCGCCGCAGTTATACGGCGGCAGGTCGGCTCGCCCAGGCGAGAGCCCGTAGCTCTACGTCGGGCGCGTGAACGGCCAGGGAGCGCGCGCGCGCGCCTCCCCGCCGTTCCCGACGATCGGATTCGATACAGAACCGATCACTCACCAGGTCCAGGCCAATAAAATCTGGCCTGGACCTGGTGATCACCCTCAGCCAATGGTTGTTCTCCCCTGCCAATGTTTTGTAAACATTGATAGGGGAAATGCTGCTCTCTCCCTCGTGTCGGTCTTTCCGTTCCTGACCGTGAGGGAGAGAGCATCTAACTGTGAGTTGCACAACACTACACTGACACCAGGTCACGTAGGCACACAATTCACCCCTGTTAACCCCCCGATCGCCCCCCAAATTAACCCCTTCACTGCCTGTCACTGTGTCACCCAGTACAGCAATCAGATTTTTTTTTGATTGCTGTACAAGTGTCATTAGTGACTAAAATAGTTGTTAGGGTAATTAGCCTTAGACCCTAATAAGTCTAGGGACCCCCCCTAACCCCCCCCAATAAAGGTTTAACCCCTTGATTACCCCCTGTCACCAGTGATCACAGTATAAGTGTCACGGGTGACGCAGTTTAGCTAGTTTATTTTTTATAGCATCAAGGCACCCGCCATATTTTTTGCAATAAAGTTTTAACCCCCTGATTGCCCGGCGGGTGATCAAAGTTTGGTTTTAGCGCCGGATAGGGTCTGCGTTGCCCCAGGCAGCGTCAGATTAGTGCCAGTAGCGCTAACACCCACGCACGCACCATACACCCCCCCTTAGTGGTATAGTATCTGAACTGATCGATACCTGATCTGATCAGATCTATACTAGCGTCCCCTGCAGTTTAGGGTTCCCAAAAACGCATTGTTAGCGGGATCAGCCCAGATACCTGCTAGCACCTGCGTTTAGCACCTTCGCCCAGCCCAGCCCAACAAAGTGCAGTATCGATCAATCGATCACTGACACAAAACACAAAAACACATAACTGCAGCGTTCGCAGAGTCAGGCCTGATCTCTGCGATCACTAACAGTTTTTTGGTAGCGTTTGACTGTCGCTAACAGGTCAGGTGCTTTTTTTCCTGTGAATCTCACCACCGTACACCTAAATTTAGAGCCCAAATGGCAAATAGAATGTTTGGTGATGAAGAGGCCTACTTGTTCATGAGCCTGTCAGATAGTGATGAGGAGGTCACGCATCTGTCAAATTCTAGCTCATATGATCCTGTAGACGACAGTGGCTCCCTGACAGATAGCTCTGACGACGGAGTGGTCCCTGCTAGGGTCAGGCGTACCAGATCCCGATCTTCTGCTGTCGCTGAGGTGCAAGAACCGCAGGGCTCTCGTATGGGGCAGAGTAGTACTAGCGCCGCTATTCCTTCGGGTGATCTGGCAAGCACCAGCGGCCTAGTACATCCTGGTCATACATCCAGCACTGCAGTAACACTTGGTGACGTGGCGAGTCCCATAAGTGCAGTTCAAGCTGGCGAGGTGGCAAGCACAAGTAGTGTCCCGCTGCCACCAAGAAGAAGAAGACAAAGACAGGCCCGTCGTGCCCATAGTGCCCTTCCTGCTGCATTAGCCAATCCTGATTGGGTCCCCGCCACTTCTGCAGCACCCGTACTTCCCCCATTCACTGGCCAACCCGGAATTCAGGTGGAAACAGTTGATTTTACGCCACTGGATTTTTATTCACTGTTTTTCACGGAAGATCTCTATAGATCTATTGTGGACCAAAGCAATTTGTATGCTGGTCAATTCATCGCCGCTAATCCCCAGCTGTCCCTTGCCAGAGATTGGAAGCCAATTACGGTTTCCGAATTTAAGATCTTTCTGGGCCTTACCCTCCTCATGGGCATTACTAAAAAGAGTGAATTGCGGTTGTATTGGTCCACGCGCCCAATTTACTATATGCCCATTTTCTCTGCCTCCATGACCAGGACACGATACGAGCAGATCTTGCGGTTCATGCATTTTAGTGACAATCAACTCTGTCGTCCTCGGGGAGACCCTGAATTCGATCGGCTCTACAAAATTCGGCCCCTCGTAAACCACTTCAACGAACGGTTTGCAGCCTTGTATAATCCCAATCAAGTTGTCTGCGTTGATGAGTCCCTGATTAAGTTTTCTGGTCGCTTGTCATTCAAACAGTTCCTTCCCAGCAAGCGTGCCAGATACGGGGTCAAGTTGTATAAGCTCTGTGACAGGGCAACAGGCTATACATCTAGCTTTATGGTTTACGAGGGAAAAGACAGTCACGTAGAGCCGGAAAATTGCCCTGATTACATAGGGAGCGCTGGTAAGATAGTCTGGGAATTGGTGTCACCCTTATTCGGAAAGGGGTACCACTTGTACGTGGACAATTATTACACGAGCGTGCCACTTTTTAGTCATCTTTTTGATTATGGAATTGGCGCATGTGGCACCGTGCGACCTAATCGCCGGGGCATCCCCCAACGGCTTGTAGAATCCCGTCTTAGTCGGGGGGAGAGAGCCTGCTTACAGTGTAACAATTTGTTAGCAGTGAAGTGGAGGGATGCACGGAATGTTTTCGTTCTGTCCTCGCTTCACGCAGACACGGCAGTCCAAATTCCTACGGCGACTGGTGTTGTGGAGAAACCCCTCTGTATCCACGAGTACAACCTTAACATGGGAGGGGTGGACCTCAATGACCAGTTGTTGGCGCCGTACCTAATTACCCGTAAGACCAAACGCTGGTACAAAAAAGTGTCGGTTTATTTGTTTCAATTGGCTTTGCTGAACGCTCATGTGCTATACACAGCTTCAGGACAGGCTGGATCCTTCCTAAAATTCCAGGAAGAGATCGCCGAAGCCCTTCTGTTTCCAGACGGTGCTTTGCCCCACCTTCCCAACGCAAATGCAGTGAGCCGGCTGTATGAGAGGCATTTTCCTTTTATCACCCCTAGTACCCCTACCCAAAGAACCCGCCAAAGAAGATGTCGTGTCTGCAGCAAACTCGGATTTAGGCGTGACACCCGCTTTTATTGTCCCGACTGTCCTGACCAACCTGGTCTTTGCATTGGTGTATGTTTCAAACGCTACCACACACTAATTGAGTTTTAGCGTAGGGTACAGCACCACACAGTCCTAGGCACATAAACACAGGGTTTCAGAAGATGTGATGGCCATCACATTTTGAGAGACCATAATCTGCAACGTTCAGTTTACAGTTTATAAAAGTGAAAAAAAGTGGAAAAAATTAAACTCACACAAAAACACAAAAAAAATATAAAATAAAAAATCCCAAAATAGTTGTGGTTGTATTTTTCTCCTCTATTTGTTGTTCTCTTATGTTCACTCTCTACTGTCTACTCACTATTGTTCTATATCTATTCTCTCTATTTTTTTTTTATAGTATTTGCTTTGCAGGTATGGTATGTTATACTGTAATGTTTGTTTTATTGTTAACCATCATTTACTTAGCAGGTACGCCATTTAGTTGCATCGCGGATTTATTTAGCGTGACAGCAACAGCGTTTGCTCCCACGATATATAAATCCACGACTCCAACACTGTGGGAGGTGATTTCACCACCACAGCTAAAAAAAGAGCATATATGCCGAAGCATGGGGGCATTAGGGGCGGAGGAGCGATTTTGCTCCTAATGCCGCATACATACGATCGAAATTCCGTCGGAAGCTTTCCCGTGGAAAAGTTCAACCGTGTGTACGCGGCATAACTTTTTTTGAGGGAGGATGCCCCCATGCTTCGGCATATATATTTTTTAGGCACAGGTTGCGTTAATTTATTTTTTACTGTTTTTTTATTTTTTGGTATTTGATTTGCAGGTATGGTATGGTAAGATCTTACTGTTAGAATGTAATGTTACTTTGTTTTAATGTTAACCATCATTTGCTTAGCAGGTACGCCATCCAGTTGCATCGCCGATTTATTTAGCGTGACAGCAACAGCGTTTGCTCCCACGATATTTAAAGCCGTGATTCCAACACTGTAGGAGGTGATTTCACCACCACAGTTAAAAAAAGAGCATATATGCCGAAGCATGGGGGCATTAGGGGCGGAGGAGCGATTTTGCTCCTAATGCACGTACATACGGTCGAAATTCCGTCGGAAGCTTGTCCGTGGAAAAGTCCGACCGTGTGTATGCGCCATAACTTTTTATGCAGCGTACATACGTCTGTGAGCGGCATAACTTTTTTGAGGGAGGATGCCCCCATGCTTCGGCATATATAACTGGTGCATGTATGCCCATCATTAGAAGTGGGTGGATGAAGGGAGGTATTCTAATGGTGGGCATACCCACCGATCAATCAATTTTTTTCGTTCAGCCAACAGGCTGAATGAAAAAAAAAAGATTACAATACATGTCCAACAAGAACCATCAACGTATGGTATGTTGCTGGACTTTGAATGGTTATACCAGAATGATGCCTGCGGGTTTAGGTATCATCTTGGTATCATTCTCTTCAGCCAGCGGTCGGCTTTCATGTAAAAGCAATTCTAGCGGCTAATTAGCCTCTAGACTGCTTTTAAAAGCAGTGGGAGGGTATGCCCCCCCCCCGGATATAAACTGCGCCATTGGGAAAGTGGGAAAACATTTTATCACACCGATCTTGGTGTGGTCAGATGCTATGAGGGCAGAGGAGAGACCTAGGGTCTGATAGACCCCAATTTTTTCAAAAAAGAGTACCTGTCACTAACTATTGCTATTATAGGGGATATTTACATGCCCTAAGATAACAATAAAAATTATAAAAAAAAATAAAAAAAGGAAGGAACAGTCTAAAATAAAATTAAAAAAGCAAAATAAATAATAATAAAAAAAAAAAAAAAAAAAAAGCACCCCTGTCCCCCCCTGCTCTTACGCAAAGGCGAACGCAAGCGTCGGTATGGCGTCATATGTAAACAGCAATTGTACCATGCATGTGAGGTATCACCGCGAAGGCCAGATCGAGGGTAATAATTTTAGCAGTAGACCTCCTCCGTAAATCTAATGTGGTAACCTGTAGAGGCTTTTAAAGGCTTTTAAAAATGTATGTTGTTTGTCGCCACTGCGCATTTGTGGGAAATTTTAAAGTATGTCGTGTTTGGTATCTGTGTACTCGGCCTACGATCATCTTTTTTATTTCATGAAATATTTGGGCAATATAGTGTGTTTTAGTGCTTTAAAATAAAAAAAAGTGTATTTTTTCCCCAAAAAATGTGTTTAAAAAATCGCTGCGCAAATACTGCGTGGAAAAAAAAAATGCAACACCCACCATTTTAATCTGTAGGGCCTTTGCTTTAAAAAAATATATAATGTTTGGGGGTTCAACTTAACTTTCTTGCAAAAAAAAAAAAAGTTTTTATGTAAACAAACAGTGTCAGAAAGGGCTTTGTCTTCAAGTGGTTAGAAGAGTGGATGATGTGCGACATAAGCTTCTAAATGTTGTGCATAAAATGCCAGGACAGTTCAAAATCCCCCCAAATGACCCCATTTTGGAAAGTAGACACCCCAAGCTATTTTCTGAGAGGTATGTTGAGTACATGGAATATTTTATATTTTGCCACCAGTTGCTGGAATATGACAAACTTTTTTTTATTTATTTTTTTTTTGCACAAAGTTGCCACTAAATGATATATTGCTCAAACATGCCATGGTTATATGTGGAATTACACCCCAAAATACATTCTGCTGCTTCTCCCGAGTACGGGGATACCACATGTGTGAGACTTTTTGGGAGCCTAGACGCGTACGGGACCCCAAAAACCAATCACCACCTTCAGGCTTTCTAAGGGCGCAAATCTTTGATTTTACCCCTCACTGCCTATCACAGTTTCGGAGGCCATGGAATGCCCAGATGGCACAAACCCCCCCCAAATGACCCCATTTTGGAAAGTAGACACCCCAACCTATTTGCTGAGAGGTATGGTGAGTATTTTGCAGTTCTTGCTTTTTGTCACAAAGATTAAAAAAAAAAAAAAAAGAGAAAAAAAAAAAAAAAAATATCTTTCTTCATTTTCAAAAATAAATGAGCGCTGTAAAATACTCGCCATGCCTCTCATCAAATAGCTTGGGGTGTCTACTTTCCAAAATGGGGTCATTTGGGGGGGTTTAGTGCCATCTGGGATTTCCATGGCCTCCAAAACTGTGATAGGCAGTGAGGGGTAAAATCAAAGATTTGCGCCCTTAGAAATCCTGAAAGCGGTGCTTGGTTTTCGGGGTCCCGTAAGCGGCTAGGCTCCCAACAAGTCCCACACATGTGGTATCCCCGTACTCAGGAGAAGCAGTAGAATGTATTTTGGGGTGTAATTCCACATATGCCCATGGCATGTTTGAGCAATATATCATTTAGTGGCAACTTTGTGCAAAAAAAAAAAAAAAATTGTCATATTCCAGCAACTGGTGGCAAAATATAAAATATTCCATGTACTCAACATACCTCTCAGAAAATAGCTTGGGGTGTCTACTTTCCAAAATGGGGTCATTTGGGGGGGTTTTGTGTCACCTTGGCATTTTATGGCCTTCAAAACGGTGATAGGTAGTGATAGGTAGTGAGGAGTGAAATCAAAAATGTATGCCCTTAGAAATCCTGAAGGCGGTTCTTGGTTTTCGGGGTCCCGTACGCGGCTAGGCTCCCAAAAAGTCCCACACATGTGGTATCCCCATACTCAGGAGAAGCAGCAGAATGTATTTTGGGGTGCAATTCCACATATGCCCATGGCATGTGTGAGCAATATATAATTTAGTGACAACTTTGTGCAAAAAAAAATAAAAAATTCATATTCCCGCAACTTGTGGCAAAATATAGAATATTCCATGGACTCAAAATGCCTCTCAGCAAATAGCCTGGGGTGTCTACTTTCCAAAATTGGGTCATTTGGGGGGGGGTTTGTGCTATTTGGGCATTTTATGTCCTTCAAAACTGTCATAGGTAGTGAGAAGTGAAATCAAAAATTTGTGACCTTAGAAATCCTGAAGCCCATGCTTGGTTTAGGGGCCCTGCACGCAGCTAGGCTCCCCAAAAAGTCCCACACATGTGGTATCCCCGTACTCAGGAGAAGCAGCAGAATGTATTTTGGGGTGTAATTCCACATATAACCATGGCATGTGTGAGCAATTTATCATTTAGTGACAACTTTTTGTAATTTTATTTTTTTTTTTGTCATTATTCAATCACTTGGTACAAAAAAAAAAAATATTCAGTGGGCTCAACATGCCCCTCAGTAATTTCCTTGGGGTGTCTACTTTCCAAAATGGGGTCATTTGGGGGGGTTTTGTACTGCTCTGCCATTTTGGCACCTCAAGAAATTAGATAGGTCACAAATAAAAGCTGTGTAAATTCCAGAAAATGTACCCTAGTTTGTAGACGCTATAACTTTTGCGAAAACCAATAATTATACGCTTATTGCGATTTTTTTTACTAAAGACATGTGGCTGAATACATTTTGGCCTAAATGTTTGACTAAAATTTAGTTTATTCGATATTTTTTACTTTTTGTTATAAGAAAAATCATTTTTTTTCAAAATTTACGGTCTTTTTCCGTTTATATCGCAAAAAATAAAAATCAAAGAGGCAATCAAATACCATCAAAAGAAAGCTCTATTTGTGGGAAAAAAAGGACGCAAGTTTCGTTTCGGTATAACATTGCATGACCGCGCAATTACCAGTTAAAGTAACGCAGTTCCAAATTGTAAAAACACCTCTGGTCTTTAGGCTGACAAATGGTCCGGGGGGAAAGTGGTTAAGCATAGGCAAATGTCCTAATGCCCTTTCTTGCTGAGACTGCTTGTATTTGGTTAGTCTATCTGTTGCAAATATATATATATATATATATATATATATATATATATGATGTAACCACCATGAATTCAATCTACTTTCTGTTTCAGTAACCAGCATTTTTTTTTTTTTTTTGGACTGTTTTTTAGACATAAAGCAATCAGCTGAGTATATCAATGCTGCCAAATGTAATTGGCTTTGGGCACTGTTCTTTGGATGGGCAGGACAGTTAATAAACTAATAATCTGGAACATACAAGCTAAATATAACAAGTGGCAGGGAGTGAATGATATAAGCTTAAAGGTATATTAGTTCAGTGCCCATGTAAGACAATAAATCTGTTTCTCTTACTCATTAGAGAGAAGAAAATCCTCTGATGTCTGGACTGGGCCATTACTGCTTCCCCACCTGGCTGCCTCTCAAGGTGACTGCAGATGTGAGTGTATAGAAAAAAGCCACATTATCTGCTTGTATTAAAAGTGATGGTTGAGTTTATGTTCTTCTCCAGATACTTTATAACTTTAGAAGAACTGCAGCTGCTTTCAATGAGAGCAGGTCCTTCAGACAATCTTGCAGCTCTAGTGATTCTGCTTTCCTTTCAGTCCTTGAGATCTGCAATGCATTATTGATAATCTTATCACTGTGCTAAAAGAAGTGACTGACACAGTTATAATACAAGACCCTCCCAGAAAGGCTTCGGTGACAGCCAGGAATCAATCACTTCACAATTCAGGAATAAAATTACCTTTGCAAGTTGAATAGATGTATATTATCAAGTACAATCTAGAGTTGTATTGATTGTTTTATGGTTTGGATACCACAAAGGTATTACTAATATTAATTAATACTGTTAAAGCGGTTGTAAAACCAAAAAGAAATACAAAATAAAAACCTGCAAAACAAAGGCATAATGAGCTAGTATGACTAGCATACTAGCTCAATATGAAATATTTACCTTAGATCCCCTCCGGCCGCAGACAACTCTCTGGAAGGCTACTTCCGGGTATCGCCGCTTCGGCACTGTAATTGGCCGGATCGGCGAAGATGTCACTCTGCGCATGCGCGCAGGAGCCGTCAAAGCCGGCATTAGCCATTCACAAATCCAGCATTCCCAGTGCGTCTGCGCCGATGTCTATGGCACGCATGCGCCGTAGACATCGGTGCATTCTTTTTGGGAAATATCTCCTAAACCGTGTAGATTTAAGAGATATTGCAAACACCTACAGGTAAGCCTTAATGTATGCTTACCTGTAAGTGTAACTTCCCCCAGAGGGTTTACTTCCTCTTTAAAGACATAAAGACATATGGGGGGTTAATTTACTAAAACTGGAGTGTGCAAATACATTTTTGTCAAAGCTTAAACCTTCGTGTTTTTTCACCTTAATGCATCCTATGCATTAAGGTGAAAAAACACCTTGCTGTGTCTGGCCCCACCAGCCCCCCCCGTGTTTTACTTACCTGAGCCCCGAATTTCCATGGGTGCAATCCTGTGTCACTCTCTCCACAGCTTCTCGGCTCTTCATTGGATAGATTGATAGAAGCGCAGCCATTGCCTCCAACTGCTGTCAATCAAATCCAATGATGTGGCCGGCGGGGGGCGGGGCCGACTCATACACTCGGCGCTATGGATGCTGAGTGTATGACACGGGAGCACGCCTGCAAGATAACCCCCTCAGGAGAAAGCTTATCTATTGCGAGGAGGAGCCGCAAGAGCGGCTGTGGGACCCCAGAAGAGGACGATCGGTGCCATTCTGTGCAAAACGAATGGTAAGTATGACATGTTGGTTATTTAAAAAAAAACTGAACCTATAGTATCACTTTAACCACTTAAGGACCGCCTACTGCACATTTACGTCGGCAGAATGGCACGGCTGGGCACATTAACGTATATATACGTTGATTTTAGTACCCAGACGTGGGACGCGGGCGCGACCCGGTCCGAAGCTCCAGGACCGGGACCGCGGGATTCGCGGACCCGATCGCCGATGGAGTGCGGCGATCCGTCCCTGGAGCGGAAGAACGGGGAGAGCCGTGTGTACACACGGCTTCCCCGTGCTTCTCTGTGGCCGCAGCATCGATCGCGTCATCCCTGTAATAGGGGGACGCGATCGATGACGTCACACCTACAGCCACACCCCCCTACAGTTGTAAACACACACATTAGGTCACACATCCCCTACAGCGCCACCTGTGGTTAACTCCCAAACTGCAACTGTCATTTCCACAGTAAACAATGCAATTTAAATGCATTTTTTGCTGTGAAAATGACAATTGTCCCAAAAATGTGTCAAAATTGTCCGAAGTGTCCGCCATATTGTCGCAGTCATGAAAAAAATCGCTGATCGCCGCTATTAGTAGTAAAAAAAAAATAATTAATAAAAATGCAATAAAACTATCCCTTATTTTGTAAACGCTATAAATTTTGCGAAAACCAACCGATAAACGCTTATTGCGTTTTTTTTTACCAAAAATACGTAGAAGAATACGTATCGGCCTAAACTGAGGAAAAAAAAATGTTTTTTTATATATTTTTGGGGGATATTTATTATAGCAAAAAGTAAAAAATATTGCATTTTTTTTTAAATTGTCGCTCTATTTTTGTTAATAGCGCAAAAAATAAAAACCGCAGAGGTGATCAAATACCACCAAAAGAAAGCTCTATTTGTGGGGGAAAAAGGACGCCAATTTTGTTTGGGAGCCACGTCGCACGACCGCGCAATTGTCAGTTAAAACGAAGCAGTGCCGAATCGCAAAAAGGGGCAAGGTCCTTTACCTGCATTTTGGTCCGGGTCTTAAGTGGTTAAGGAAAAACTCCAGCTTTTCCTTTCAAAAACAACAGATGCTTGTGCAAGTAAATGAATCACAACCCCATTGTCAATTTATGTGTAACTTACCACCTTTAGCTGTATACAGTAGGTTTCTGTGTCTATGTCACTCCTCCGGGCTGAATTTCAAAGTGATCTGACTTCCTGTTTCCTTCCTTTTCCAGTCCTGATACTACATGTCCCATGATCCTTTTAGCCTCTGTAGTTCTAGGGCAGGCTATGGGAGTCACTTTTACTAGTTCTGGGAGTTGATGTGGGTGGGTCCTAGAGTTACCATGGGTGTTTCTGGGCCTTCATGTGGGCGGTGAGAGGTGTGAATGTGTCATATCTCCTCCTGTGTCATTCCTGTCTTGTAGCATGCCAAAGAATAATGGTTTACTACAAAACTACAGAGGAAGGGCTATGGGAGGTTAATATTAAGGTGTTTCCTTTATATGTAAATTAATGACTTCACAGAGAGCAGGGCTCTGAAATGGCAGGATCTCTGGGGTGGGACTCACGCTGTTCACACTGCTCGGCATATTTAACTGTGCATGATTGAATTCTAATTGTTAAACATCCAATCCTGCCCAGCACAGCTAGCTTTCAGAACAGGCTGTGTATGAAGGTGTTTCTTTCTTAAATGATTCTGTGATCTGTGAAGCCGGGGCCTTGGGAAGTTTGGACTCATGTAGGTGTGACTGGGTTGGATTGAATGCTAATTAGAACATATTCAATCCCATCCACCATCAGAGCTGTGAAGGAAGTTAACTCCTTTGCAGAGTCTGAAGGACTACAAAAAAGTGTGTTACTCTAGCTGATGCAGGAAGGGGCTGTGGAAGGGACAGAGTCTATCAGCAGGATATACAGAGTGTCACATCATACAAAGCCACAACTAAACCCAGAATATCGGGGGATCTGCAGACAACTGAGCAAGAAAGTTACAAAGGTATTATCTATGCTGGGATTGATCATTCCATTCAGTTCTAGTGAAAAGAAAGTTGGAGTTAATTGAACAAGCTGAAGTTAGAATCAGATTGGCTACCATGTGCAACTTCATCAGATTTAGCATTCTACAGTTTTAGTAAACCCCAATGTCTATCTAAAGGAGCTGGCTACAGACATAAAACACGATTACTATAGATCAAGGTTTGATTTAACTGATTATTAAGGACTTCATTGCCTGACAATCAACTCCAACATGACCTCCAGCATCCCTTCCAGAATGTTACTAGATCAGCTTGGTTGATATGTTGTCTACCTACATACTGCTTCCTTTTTTTAATGGTGATCAATCTAACACAATCTAAAGCATAGGTTCTGGTTACTTGGCGAGGGTTAGATGATGACAAATAAGAGGTTGGCTACAGCTTAGAAAAGGTCCTTAAAGGGTCACTAAAGGAAAAAAAAATGTTCTTTAAAATAACAAACATGTTATACTTACCTCCACTGTGCAGTTTGTTTTGCACAGAGTGGCACCGATCCACATCTTCTGGGGTCCCTCAGCGGCTGTCTCTGGTCCTCCCCGCATTAACTCATCACCTTAATGCGAGAGAGCTTGCATAGTCCTTGCGGGCGCACTCCCGTGATACAGCGAGCGGTCATAGCTCACTGTATCACTCGGCCCTGCCCCTTAGCGTGCCGCGTCACTGGGTGTGATTGACAGCAGCGCCAGCCAATGGCTGCTCTGCTCTCAATACATCCGCTCTAGCCAATCAGCGGCCAGGCTGAGCACGGGACTTTCGACAGGTAAAGTAAGTAAAATGGGGGCTCGGGGGGGGGGGGGGCACATTCATCAGTTGTTTTTTCACCTTAATGCAATCTATGTCCTTTACAACTCCTTTAACTAACCTTGAAATTGCAGCATGTCATATAGGTAACAAACAGAACCTCAGTCCTGCTGTAAGTTTACTGGGTAAGAGGAATATTGGGACTTATCAAGAGACACTTGGTGCCACTTCACAAAGTTGACCTTTGTCTTCAAGTATTCTATAGACACCTGTTGGTGGTTAGATGTTGAAAAAAAATGGTCTAAATTCTGAACAATGTCCCAGGCTCCTGAAAAACGTGATGCATTTATAAGGTTTAGAGCTACAGTATGTGTAAATGTTCTTATCACTTGAAATATTTCCTATTTTTATAGTAGGAAGCTTTGGCCTATTGTTTCCAGCTGTCATGTCTTGAAATGTCCTTCTGTAGGAATAATCAGCTGCTACCAATTTTGGTTTTAAAGCGGAGCTCCACCCTAAAGTGGAACTTCCGCTCATTGGAACCCTACCCCTCCGGTGTCACATTTGACACCTTTCAGGGGGAGGGGGGTGCAGATACCTGTCTAGGACAGGTATTTGCACCCACTTCCGGGAGTCCTCTCTACGGGTATTCTGTGGGTAGTGAGTCACTTCCTGCCCCCGCCCGTTGTGTTCTGGGAAACATACGGTTCCCATAACACAGCGCGGACCAGTGAGGACTCGCGCATGCGCCGTAGGGAATTGGGCAGTGAAGCCGGAATGCTTCACTGCCCGATTCCCTCATCGAGGATGGCGGTGGGGGCAGCGATAGACGTCCCTGGACTCCAGGACAGGTAAGTGTCCATATATAAAAAGTCAGCAGCTGCAGTATTTGTTGCTGCTGGCTTTTAATATTTTTTTAATGGCGGAAGTACAGAAAGCACAGAAAGTACCTACTGATCCTCCAAGAAGTGCAGTGTCCTAAGGAAAACTGCTTGTCCCCCCCCCCTCCCCATTAATTAGAGATGAAGAATGGAAGACATATTTGAAGTCCAGCCTGGGTAGCAACAATGGGTCTCAATGGCTCCCTTTAGATATAGTAGTCTTTACTCCTCTCCTGTAGGCATGTTCACAGTTAGGTCACCAGAAATGTCAAATGAAAGAAAGATATCCATGCTATATATATAAAAAATTCTGCTGAGCAGAAAGTCCCTCTTTGTATAACTAGAGAAGAGAGGAGGCAGAGTCTGTTGGTGTTTTCTATCTCACAAGGGACCATAGCAACTGGGGCAGGTTGATAATCTGTGTGATCACCTGTAATCCTTCACCAGCAGTGGCCAACCTACTAAATACTGAGGTCCTCAAATGTGGCCCCTGACATCACCAAAGGGCAACAAATGATAATCAGTATGAATGCTTTTAGAGACAGTGGACATATATATATAGGATATGAACAGATATGTTGGACATGCTTCATATGTGGTTGGAGAATATTGGCAATCTGTGTGTCATTTAAAAAAATACAGTTTCTGGTTCAATAATTTTTTATTGCGGGTATATCAATAACACATAAAGTAATACCAAAAATACCTAGTCTGCCAATGCAAGTGCTATTCAAAACAGAGTGCTAGTGTGGCCCTTCCTTCAGTATTATAGCACTGCTCAGCGCTTAGAATGGTTCCCTTTGAGAAAAATTGGCCACAGATAGTCAGATAAATAAATATTGCAGCAGCTGCTTAAAAAGTGACAATGTTCAAACAAAACAGCAAAAACAAATGAATAATTGAAACTTAAAGTCCCAAAATCTATTGTAAAACTGTAGCAGCGCTACTTCGTCATTGGTTGACTTCTTCTGAGGGCGTGACTAAGCTTATCCATGACCTATTATATATCCTCAATGCTGGAGCGCATCTATTACGCTCAGTGGTTAGTTCCGGTCACATGAGCGCATCAAACTGCTCTTGCGCACAACGATCGGAACTTAATGTATTCGTTTGTTGGGCGAAAAATGCGTTGTGCGTTCTTAATCCCGCATGCGCAGTGGTCGGTGTGAGGCCATGCCCATCTAAGGGCAGAACACTTCTGCGTCGAAACTAATGTATATGGGAGGAGATAGATGATGACCATATACAATTCAAGATGTGTCACCACTCGTTCTCCACTGTAGCAGAGGCATTGGTCTGAGTGCGACCATATGTGCTCATCCTCAATCACAATTTAGCTATGTTAATACAAATAAAACTTAATCTAAAATATATTAAACATGTATATACACAATATATTAAAAATATAAAAAATATATATGCACAGTAAATATTAAAATCGGACAACATAAAAACTACCGCATTTAAGATATTCTGAACTGGACATTGTTAAAAAATGCATCAAAAACTGCATAAAAACGCAGCATAAAAAAGCAGCAGCATAAAAAAGCAGCATAAAAAAGCATAAAAAAGTACCTAACAATAAAACTGCAGTCTGAACCCATCTATGTATCACTAATAAAACAATTAATATCAAGTTCAATGTTTAAGCCTTTAGGGGCTAGAGCATTTGTAGAAAAAATCCATCGTGTTTCGCGTTTAGAGAGTTCTCGCACCCTATGTGAGCCTCTCCAATTGGATTCTAAATGTTCAACACCCCAAAATTGGAGGCCGGATGGATCCTGGTTATGTTTTACTTTAAAGTGCAATGATACATTGTGGTCTACAAAGCCTAATCTGATATTGTTAATGTGTTCTAATACCCGGGCTTTAAGCTTCCTTTTAGTCCGGCCTATATAAAGGAGGTCGCATGGACACTTCAAGGCATACACCACGTAGTCGGTGTTACAGGTAATAAATTGCTCAATTTTAAATTCCTGACTATTGGATGGAGATATGAATTTATCAATTCCTCTTGCCAATTGTCTGACTGATTGGCAAGCTTTGCATTTTCTACAGGAGAAAAAGCCGTTTTTGCCCCAAAAGGACCCTGGTTTGGTAGGTGGATCAAGCACTTTTTTTTACTATACGGTCTCCATAGTTGGGTGCCTTCCTATAGATAAACTGGGGGACTGGAGGTAGCACAGTTCCTAGTTTTTTATCCATCAGCAAAATGTGCCAGTGCTTGTTGAATATCGCCTCCACCTCCCTGTATTGTGTATGATATTGGGATAAAAATCCCCATTCCTTGTTGTTTGTAGGTCCAGCCTCAGACATGGGTTTGGGTTGTAAACAAGTTTCTCTCGGAATTGTTTGTATTTCTTCAATCAGTTTTTCCATTATCAATGGCTTGTAGCCCCTGGCCTCAAACCTTTCCGTAAGGACTCTTGAGTGCTATGACTGCTCTCATAAAGAACACAAAATACACAGCATAAGCAAAGAAGAGAAGGCCCCCTATCTGAACAAGCACAGAAATACTGAATACAACATACATATAGTTTGGGGTTAACCCCATAGAATGCAAAATTAGCCAGGACCCGTATCCTAATAACTTTTTTTTTTTTAATAGTCCTGGGCATCTATAGATAACTATGGAGGGTTCAGACACCAAAAGAACAGGGAGGAAAGGAACGGAAAAGGATAAAGATAAGGCAGAGAACAGAGTGAAAGAACAGGGGACCCAGTATTTCTCGAGATACAGTACCAGTTAGAGCCAACCCACACTTGCCAAAGAGAGATCAAGATCAAGGGATACATCAATCATGGTTCCCAGACTTTACAGAGCTTAGCATGTGTGTTTTTAAGAATACTGGACATTTGTTCATTGACCATCATGGCCGTAAATCGGTCCCTCACTCCCCAGAAAGACACTAGTTTTCTTCCATGGCTGGGTGATCATCCTTTTAGCAGTTATAAACAAGTAGGTTGCTAATTTCTGCTGTTGAGCGAATAAGTCTGGAATAGGGCAATGCAGCAAAGCAGATTTAGCCTCCTTTCAGATGTTCAAATGAACCAGGGAATACAGCAATCAAAAAACTTTGGACCAAAATCCCACCAGTTGCAGGCAGATCAACCAATTATGATAAGCATCCCCATGATGGCCTTAAAAATACAGGCCCAGATTCATAGAGCAATTACGCCTGTCTAACTGGTGTTAGACAGGAGTAATTTCAAATTTTGCGCGCCGTATCACTAGGTTGAATCCTCAAACCATGATACGGCAGCTTCGGGCTTCGATCCGAGAGGCTTACGTCTTCGTAAGCCTTCGGATCTACGCTGCGATATTTTTGCGGCCGCTGGGAGGAGTTCGCGTCGTTTTGATGCGTCGGGATATGCAAATGAGTTTTTACGGCGATCCACGAAGATACGAGCGGTCTTCGCAATCGCTTATGTCTATTTTTTTTTACGTACTGTTAGACCAGCTTTTTGCTGGTCTAACGGTGCGTAGCCCATATTAAGTATGGCCGTCGTTCCCGCGTCGAATTTAATTTTTTTTTTTTACGTAAGTCGTTCGGGAATAGAAATGTCCGTAAACGACGCTACTCAAACAACGAATGACGTAACGACGTGATTTCGCTCAATGCACGCCGGGAAATTTGCGAACGGAGCATGCGCAGTTCGATCGCCACGGGAACGCGCCTATTTAAAATGCTTCACGCCCCCTACTCGCGTAGATGGATTGCGACGGGAGAAATACACTACGCCGCCGTTGTTTACTGGACAAAATCTACCTGGATTCCACGTAGAGCCAGGTAAAAAACGGCGGCGTAGTGTATTTCTGATACGCTACGATAATCTAATTCTCTCTGAATCTGGGCCACAGTTTATATTCTTAACCAGGCCATACACGGTCGAATTTTGAACTTATTTTTTTTTTTTTTACAATCAGAAAGTAAATTTTTTTGTGATCCGATGATGCCACCATTGATTTTCGAAGTTCGGCTGACAAAACCTTCATGTTGCTATGGAAAATCATTTTTGTGGCCGGGAATATTATTTTCTTTCCGTGAATATTCTTTTCTTGCACATGCGCATTTTTTTTCTATTACATTTCTCACACGATTCTCCCATCATTGATCAAAAAATCGTTTGTTTTTCAAAAAATTTCCAACATGTTGGATTCCTCAAATTTGATTGCTGCACGAAAATCAGCTGTTGCTGCAGCCCACTAACGGCGTGGAATTCGTACAAAAATTGTTTATGGCCGCCTTTACACAGACAAATACTAACCTTAATATGCAGGCTTTGATTTTCCTCCATACAGATTCTGGTTTTGATGACTAATCTGCTGAAGCCACTCTTCATAGCAGTCTCTGACCAATCTTACTCCCACCCCTCTGGTCAATGTAACTACTTCTGCACTGTAATGTAATGTAAAGACTCTTCCTGGTACATATGTTTTAAATTTCAGTGACTGATTTACCTGCAGTGAATGGTGAATGTCATGTTCGCTACTTTTAAATATGCTCATAGTGTGAATTAGAAAATCTATTTTAAAACAGGCTACAGTTTATTTTTAAGTCAGAAAGGGTAAGTTATTAACATTTGGTTGCAGCTCAACTTTAAAAATGTATTTAATATTTTTTTAAGAAACATGTACAGTGTAAGGTAACTGGTTTGGATTATGCTTTTTAATATCAGCCTGGAGTAAAACTATAATTCTTCCACATGTGTGTAGTGTAACTATACAAGCCATGGGGATCCTACAACAATATTGCTTCTAAAGTTGCCATGCGGTTATTTTATATGGTGGCTTTAGCTTTAAATAGTGTTTTAGAGTGGTTTTCCTTTAGAGAAGTTTCAAAATTTAGTTGTGTATAATTTTCATATTTTTAGGTCACTAAAACAGCCACTTTTAGGTTAAGCGGTCATTTATAGTTGGTAAAGTAACATAAAATCTACAAACTCAACGTTAAACAATGCTAAAAGTAAACACCCCCATAAAGGCTAATGAGTCAGGATTAATTCAGTTGGAGAAAGTCATTTGAAGCCATTGAAATTTGACAGGAGAAAGGGAGGTCCGAAGCTCTGGCTCATTAGGACGAGGAGCTGATAATGTGGAGATAATGCCATTATCTCAACAATGGCAATAAAATAATTTGTCACCAATTAGTCTCAATTAACTTAAGTGTAACAATTAAGCAGAAGTAGTATAACCTTTGAGACGCTAATAGAGCGACAGCATTTGAATGGCTGTAATCTTAGCAGGCTTTCAATGGCTTACCAGGCCTTTTGTGTCTGTGTGATGTCAATGTAATGAAAAACCCTTCACAATGAGTCCAATACACATACGGATGCAGACAGATGTCAATTGACTGCTGAAAATAAAATCATAAAAAATCTACGGCAGGAAAAAAAATTCCTTTTGCAAACTTCTAACATCTGTTAGCAATCTATTGATGTAACGATTTTTGCAGGACATTTTTCAAAAATCTCATAAAGTCATATTAAAGTGGGTCTTTTCTGAGATAATTGTCCGTGACGTTGGCTGGCGCCTGGGGCTAAACCATCACCCCCCTCACCAGATTAGGTTATAGATGGTTATGTTTTAATGGAAGCAGTATAACCGCTTGTCCAATAAAAAGAACTTGCAAAATGTTATTAAAGGGGTTTTCCACTTATTTCCCAGTGTGAACCACTGAGGGCATTCCACTGGTGGTAGATTGAGAATACTGGTGTAGCTATTTTGGATGCAATCGTTTTGCATTTTTTTCACCTGAAAATGAATATATTACAACTGAAAAATATTATTTTGTTACATATTAAAGCATTCATTTTCATACCTAAAAAAAACTTTCCCAGAAACCCTTGAACCTAACACACCAATACTAATTAACCACTTAAGGACCGCCGCATGTACATTTACGTCGGCAGAATGGCACCGACAGGCACATCAACGTATATATACGTTGGTGCCTTGGGGGGGATCGGGGGTCCGATCGGACCCCCCCCCCCGTACATGCGGCGGTCCGCGCGGCTGCAGGAGCGATCCGACAAGTGGGGGCGGCTATCCGTTTTCACCCGCCCCCTCCGGATCGCTCCCAGCCAATGCGCGCGCCCGCCCGCCCTGTCACTTCCTCCTCCTGTGTAAACACAGGAAGGAGGAAGCGACGTAATCTCTCCCTTCGGCGTTTGTTTCAAGCGCCGCTGAGGAGAGATCACAACACTACAAGTAAGTCTGCACCAACAGCACACTTACACACACACAAAAACACATTTAACCCCCGCGATCGCCCCCCCCCCTCCCCCCTGTCACAGTGTCACTGAATGCAGTAATCATACATGTATGATTACTGTATTTAGTGTCAGTGTGACAGACAGTGTGACAGTCAGTCAGTGTTAGTGTCAGGGTAGCCCCCCCCACCCCCCCCAATAAAGTTTTAACCCCTTGATCACTGCCCTAGTTAACCCTTTCACTCCCTATTGCCAGCATCACTAAGCGATCATTTTTCTGATCGCTGTATTAGTGTCGCTGTTCCCGCTAGGTAGCTAATTTTTTTTTAAATGCGATTTTTTTTTTACTAAAGACATGTGGCTAAATAAATTTTGGCCTAAATGTTTGACTAAAATTTAGTTTATTTGAGTTTTCTTATAACAAAAAGTAAAAAATATTGATTTTTTTTCAAAAATGTCGCTCTATTTTTGTATATAGCGCAAAAAATAAAAATCGCAGAGGCGATCAAATACCACCAAAAGAAAGCTCTATTTGTGGGAAAAAAAGGACGCAAATTTTGTTTGGGAGCCACGTCGCACGACCGCGCAATTGTCTGTTAAAGCGACGCAGTGCCGAATCGCAAAAACCCCTTGGGTCATTTGCCAGCGTATTGGTCCGGGTCTTAAGTGGTTAACAACTGGACTATCACATGATACTAGTGCCAATATATTTCAACGGATTTAAAAGGAAGGAGGATTTGAAAATTGACAAGCCATACTTGTTTTAAATGGAATGATTGACCCGACTTGGGTGGACCACTGTGTCCCAAAGCAGGTTATATATACGTTTGGTCAAAGTTTGGACAAACATATATATTCTACAGATAGGGGAGGTTATATAATGAATGGATACATTACTCAATGGATATTATTCAGGCTTCAGAACTAGAATAAGGGGCAGCATTATTCATCAATCCACTTATATCTTCCATTTTTTCTTTTTATACAGATCGACAATCTAATTGTAATTAGGGTGCGATATTTAACCTAGGGTCGAGCAGACATTTTTTTTCCGTCCGACCCACTGGGTTAAACAAAAAATAACTCATTGTGTGTACCAGGCTTTACACTCCAAACCAGTGATGTTTACTAGGCTACGATTATGTCATGTTTTTGCTGCAGATAGGAAGAAGCATTTCCTCAGTCTACCCCTCCCTCCAGGGATAAGACAGCAACTTTGTAACCTCGTAGCAAGACATAGGTTGAGAGTCTGCCACAGGGACTGAGCTGTCAGAAATTTCTGAACACTTTTAAGAACTTTACAGGCACAAGGGTGTACATAACTGTTTCATCTCTAAGTTGGAATCTCAGACTAGGAAGAGACCCTGGATGGTGCCTGAACAAAGAAGATGCTACTGAAAGAAAAGCAGATGAAGGTATTGTCAGAGGGAGCACTATGATCTGTGTGAAAGGTGCCTGCAATTTAGCATGCATGGAAATTAAAAATATATCGTATGTTAGATCCACTTAAAGTTGGACTGCAACCTTTTAGATGATTCTGCATATATCTTTCAGCATAAAAGGGAACTACCTTTCTGCAATTCACAGCCCGTGTTGCAATCATGAAAGAGTCATATTTTACACTCAACCATCATCAACCACCTATGCTGCTTTTTTTCAATTAAAAATAATAAAATAATATGGTCTTCGAAAACAGACAGAAAGCTTTATTTTGTCAGTTGAATATAACTGCTTTTATAGATGTACTAAAGATTGTGTTGGGCACAATCTTTGGCTTTTTTTTTTTTGGGGGGCTTTTTTTTCCCTCAAAATTCATAATTATTTAACACGAATACAAAAAAAAATACTGTCAACAAAAGTCTAACAGTCACCATATTGGCCAAAAAAATCTCCCTGATTTAGTGTCTTGAGGCTACTTGTCAGAGAGAGTCAATTTAGCCAACAAGATGGCAATGGATTGATTGTAGTGGCAGGTCTATTGTGTCTCCTTCCAGTGTATGTATTCACCAGTAAACCAGTATTTACATACCCAGCTAAAACATAGGACAACCCCATACTGAGTAAAGCTTTGTAGGGCAACTATAGAGTCAATAGAGAAATGATACTTTAAGCTCTAAATCACTGAAAGGAAAAATGAAAGAGTAAAGACCTCATAAGCTGAAGTCAAGAAGTCAAATTCTTCTGGAGCTATGCTCAGCCCATACATGACAAAGGTTTATCGTTAAAGAATGTTTTTTTTTACAATAAATGCTCTTTTGTGGTTCATGGCAGAGGTCACGTAAATAGTAAAGTCTAACTAGTTTTAGTAGCATGACTGCTATCTGATTGTGGAATTGTCAACCAACATTTGAAATCTATAGGCACACTCAAATGGTACAAGAAACCCCTTGCTTTTGTACAATATCTCAGTAGTTAAATGCAGATGACTTCTCATGCCGACATGGCGTGATTAAAGTATAGTTAACGGGGTTGTAAAGGTTTGTTTTTTTCATTTCTAAATAGGTTCCTTTAAGCTAGTGCATTGTTGGTTCACTAACCTTTTCCTTCTGAATGTTTTTTTTTTTTTGTTTTCTTTGTCTGAATTTCTCACTTCCTGTTCCTCCTCAGTAAGCTGTTCTGGCTGACTAACCCCCAGCCAGAACAGCTCAGATGATGGGGGCAAGCTTACTGAGGAGAAACAGGAAGTGAGATATTCTGACAAAGAAAACAATTATTTAGAAGGTAAATCGAAGGAAAAGATAAGTGAAACAACAATGCACTAGCTTAAAGGAACCTATTTAGAAAATAAAAAACAACCATTTACATGTGACATTTATTTTTAGATGTTACTTGAATACAAGCTAAGTAATGAGCTAATGCAGGGGTCTCCAAACTGTGGCCCCGGGGCTGGATGTGGCCCTTTGCTTGCCTTAAGGGCATTAGGGCATTATTCCATCCAATTTCAATGGGGCACTATTCCTCCAACTGACATCATCAATTCTTTCCATTAACACCAACGATGGGGCACTAGTCCTCCCACTGTGACCAAAGATGGCCCCCCTAAAGTCTGAAGGACCGTAAACAGGCCCGTTGTTTAGAAAGTTTGGAGACCCCTGAGCTAGTGTAACACTTACAAGTATTTATTACCTCTCAAAGAGAGTATTCCCCCTGGCAATGCTTTCATCTTCCTTTCTAACTAGAACCAACTTTGTTCAGACATTATCCAGGGTCAACATCTACAATCTGGGCTAAAATCCATTATGGTTCCTGTAGGGTAGACTTTCTGTTTTGGGTCCACGAACTGATGATATATTTCTCCCAGTCTGCACCTCTTGGTGTGGCGCTCACACTGTGACATGGCAGGCAAAATTCAATCATATTTGAAAAGATACTGAAAGGATCACTTTAAAGACACTACTACACAGGAATTTTCTTACTGATTACAGGATGTGAAACAATTTGCAGAAGCATTACTTTTCTATGCTTATCAGAGGGATCTGTACTAACGATGAACAAGCAAGACCATCCATGGTCAATACAGGTGCCTACAACCTCTGCATCAATGGTGATGGTGGGAGGGCAATGTTATAAAAATCTAGGTTACTCCTTGGTATTTTGCAGCATGTTCCCCAGTTGCTTAGCACACAGTCAGCCAGGGACCTTATGCAGTAAAGCACTAGTAATCAATGTATTTATATGTACATTTAAATAAATCTCACCATTGAACTGATAGAATCATTTTTGCCATTAAAAAAGTGCTTGCATACAATGCAGTATATTGGGAGAGTAATAAACAGAATGTGTGGATAAGCCCCAGTAAAAGTTGCAGGTACCTAGAAGAAGAAAACTTTGTAAAAGAGGTCTTGGTAGGAAACAGATAAGACCAAGACCCCAGGGAGAGGCCTGAAACTCTGCTCTGTTGCCTTTGTGTGCACTGCAGGAATGTGCTTGCTTTTCATTTTACTTTTTTTTTGTGTGTGTCAAGCACACTGGCTTGCAAGCATATCTTAAGCCATGCAGGGTCAGGGCAAACAGAGAACTGCATTCATGAATAGATCAAGTTTATGTGAGAATCTGCTCCTCCGGTGCCCTCGATTTCCATATGAATTGTTAATAAAATCTCAGGCTGAAAGCACATGATCACATCAGTGGGGAAGTCATGCAGAGAATCCCCCTAGCTCTATCTTTCTCATCCCCCTTTCTGTATTCGTGGGAATTAAGCCTTGTAACCCCTCCCAAATGAACCCCCTTCCGTCTTTAACAGCATCCTAACACCTGATCACCGGGGAACAGATTGCAAAATCTGCTGGAACACAAAGGGAACATGATGGTAATGAGCCTCACCTGCCTAGCAGTTGGCCATCACAGACACCTTCAACCAGAGAGAATGATAAGATGGGAGGACAATGCCTCGAACAGCTGATGCGAGTGGCTAAATGACTTTCCCACAGCTTCTTGACATTGGGTGAACTGAGGAGCAGCCAAGACAATGAGAGGTCATACATAGAGTGAAGAACAGAACCCACTGCAATTAATGTTATCTTCCCATGGAAATTCAGGGACAAGGAAGCACGTCTGCTTGTATATTCTACCATAGCGCCTTTCAAACTAATCTCATGCTGGACAATGGTGTGCCACAATTATGAATGATAATCTAGCTTGTGTAGCTCCTTTCTAAGTACAAGCTTATCTTGATTTTTCTTTCCTTAAAAAAAAAATCTTTCTTTTAAACATAAGATAATACAGGATGATGACCAATATAATGTACAATTTGTAATACAGAAATTAATAAATATGTTTTGATTTTATTTACTGGAGGTTAATCAATCACAAGTTTTATTAAGAGAGTGAGACCAAAAAGAAAAACAAAGTGCTATCTTGCTTCTAAGTGGTGATATTCTAGCTCTGCCATCTTTTACCCTACATATATTGAAATCTCTTTGCACATTTTAGAAAATGTTAATCGGAAATTCTGTTCGTCTGTATGGAATTTCGACGGAGAAAAAAAAAATGCCTGCTCCGAAACAATTTGACGCATGCCTGGAAGCATTGAACTTTTTCTAGGCTTATCGTAGTGTTGTACGTCACCGCGTTTTTGACGGTCGGAATTTGGTGTGTCCGTGTGTATGCAAAACAAGTTTTTTTTCCAATGGGAAATCCGATTGTGTGTACGGGCCATTAGTGGTTCTCCGTTGAACAGAGCATAGTTTGCTCATGGAAATCTCCACAACTTAACTTGGTTGAAGTTACAAATAGAATAACGCTAGGCTCATATTAGAGATAAAGTTCATACCCGTCATACAGAAAATATTTTCTTAGCAATCTAAGTCCATGAGTTTGCATTCATTAAGGCAAACGGGCAGTTTACTTTTCGAGGGAAGTTGCAATTCACAATAGAATTTTCCTTTAAAACAGTGAATGATGTGAAGTTTTGCATAATTTTTTTATACCTATATCTACAAAGTAAATTCTCATCACATTTGCTAAGCTAAAGTGCAAATTCCCTTGCAAAGTGAATAGCCTATTTGACTCTAGTAAATTAACCCCCATGCCTCTTTGGGATATCAGCAGGAAGAAAGGTGCATTTATCCTAACCCCAATACCAAATTAATTATCAACAACCAACTCTCTTCCCTTAATATCAATGTCCAGAGGCACAAGGCAAGGCCATTCCCGTATTCTTTTTAACCTTGCACTGGATCCCCTCCTTCACCTTAACCCACTTTCCAAGGTATCACTATTGGCTACAAAACTATTCAAATCTGCTTCTTTATGTTTCTCACCCAGAATCTTTCCTTCCCGGTATAATGCTCCTTATTAAATCATGTGTTCTGATCTCAGGTTACTTCATCAATGTTAACAAATCCAAAGCTGAACGATTTAGAAGATATCCCTTGTATTTGCATGTGCCAATGTAATCTGCGGAATGACAGGTCACCGGCTGGTGCTGTCTGCCAAGTCCCGCACATCATCGCGGCTCTAGCCAATCACAGTGCCGGAGCCACAATACCCGGAAGTAACTCCAGGATGACATGTCGACGGCCGGTGCTGTGTTGGGCACCACAGTGGGGGCTTCGATCCCAGGTGAGTACTACATAAAATGCCTATAACCTATGTAAGGTTAAAGTGGTTGTAAAGTCAGATTTTTTTTTATCTTAATGCATTCTATGCATTAAGATAAAAAACTTTCTGTGTGCAGCAGCCCCCCTTATACTTACCTGAGGTCCATCTAGATCCAGCCATGTTGCAGGAGTGTCTCGGCTGCCCAGGGCTCCCCTCCTTTTTGGCTGAAACAGCAGTGTGGTGCCATTGGCTCCTGCTGCTGTCAATAAATGTCAGTCAGCCAATGAGGAGATAAAGGGGGTGGGGCCGGGCCATGGTTCCATGTCTGATTGGACACAGGGAGCTATGGAAAAGGGTGCACCCATAGCAAGCTGCTTACTGTGTGGGCACTCAACAGTGTGTGGGCACTCGACAGTATGTGGGCACTGAACAGGAGAGCTGAAGAGGGGCCAAAGAGGAGGAGGATTTTTAACTAACAAAATCAAGAGTATCACTTTAATATTTCTCCTTGCTGCACATTTGGGGGGGGGGGTATACATTGCCTGCATTCAGAAAGTTCAACAGCTTTTTCATACAATAACATGCTTTTCCATTACCCCAGACTTCTTTTAATAAATGATGACCTACAGTATATTTATAACTATGCACACTAACTTAAAAGCAAGATATAGCAAATACCATATTCTTCACAGTTTGTCAGCATATTTCCATCCAGGTAAAGTAATCTCTTAACTCCCCTTTACATTCCAACATCTTGTGTATACTACATTGTTGCTGATGTCATATAATTGTACATGACTGTCTTATATCTACTTCAGAAAGCCTAACAAAGAAAGATTATCCAGATGCATCCATTCGGTGTGCCTGCCCACGTCCCCTTGTTAAGTAATTCCCAGGACTGCTTATCTCATAGCACTTATGATAAATATGCTCTGAGCACCTAAGTGGTTTCTGCAATAGATAATTCCAACCATTTACACAATAACATAAGTTTACTCAACCTGTGTTTGCATTTCATTTACTGTACTTCTGATACATGACATACTTAGGAATAGATCTGTTACTGCCAAGGTTTAACTACAGTTCTTGCAGCTTAATATTATTATAACTACAAACTACGGTACAAGTTATACATGTACACGTCATTTATCAATACAAAAAATACAGTTAAAGCTGAAGTTCAATAAAAAAACTTTAAAAAATCAGCACAAGGGGCGGTACTTACATTTAATTTGAATTGTGCCTTGTGCTGCTGGCTGGTTCGGTAGTTAAAATCTGAAGTCCCATTGCCCATATCCCACAGCTTAACCCTACAGGGGTTCAGTTAATACGAGCAATTGACCTGGGACATGAACTCATTGTGAGTACCAACTATGCCCACCCTTTTATATAAGCTTTAATATAACGTTCCTCAATGAAAATCATTCTAATAATGGAGGAGGTGGATTTCAGCTTTGCTTTAAGGTCGTTTGTACAGCTGTACATACAAAATGCATTTTTATTGAATCCATAAGCAAATTAAATTGTTTTTATGTATCAATGTTATTAGCTTTGAATGCAGTTCATAGTTCATAGTATCCATTGTTACTATTAGTATTAAATTCACGTGGATAGTGCTTGGTTGACATAATAGCTATAATTAGATGTGATTTTGTATACATTTTATAAATGATATCGTATTAGCAGGCCCTCAACTGACCAAAAAACTCAAAATATGAAAGCAAATTTAATTATCACATTAAACATATTTATGTATGTAGGGTTCCCAAAATCCTTTTAATGTAGTCCATTACTGACCTCAGCGACCTTTAGCAAGGTGCATGAAGACATACTAATTCTTTACCAAAAAATAATGGTTTGCTGCAGCTCCATTGTGGTAACCAGATAGATACGTCAATGTAATTTTTTTATTTATTTTTTGGCACCCCCTTTCCCAAATATTTTACTGTGATGACCCTGTTGGATAGTTTTTTTGTCTGAGGATAGAGACAAACTTTCTTTGGATTTCTCTTACTAGACCCTGGTTACCTTGGCCGATACAGTAGGTAACCCTTTACAAGTGAAAATGAATAACAATGAGTAGAGAAAGGGAAATCTGGTTCTAATGTTTCTGGGGATATATTTAGGTGATGTACCTGAAATCAGCCCAGCCCCTACTTACAGATGGTATTAATATGGTGCTTAGGCATCAAACAACTGCAATTAGACCCCATATCTTTGTATTTGGTTTGCTTCGCAATTTTGGTATGTGGGACAGAGTGTCAAACCTATTGTAACAGAACCATTATTATCCTTTAAGCTTGAAGCAACCCCATGCCTTTACCAAAATGGCTGCCTCCACAAAGAGACCCCATGCAGAACAAGGCATAGTAAGTCAGTAATGGAGGGAAGATCAGTAACAGGGAGTATACAGGCAATACTCTTGATTAGTACCTTGCCCTCAGCTTCCACGGAACAGGTCCCCATTAATGTACAACTCTCAAATTTGGCTTCATCATTGGCTTGTATACATATCTATTTGTTTTTGCAAAGGCTAAATATTAGGCAATAAGGACAACTTAGCTGCGTTTACCTGGGTGACTTCATTGTCTAACTGCATGTGAGACTTCATTCACAATAGGACCTGAATTGCTGAAAACACATCCCTGCTTTCTATTCAGAAAACCAAAATATCCTAATCAAATTGGGCAGATATTTGCCTTTAGCACATTTATGTTTTCAAGCAAGCCTGAAGCCAAAGGACATGAGTTATAAGAGTAAAGGTTGAAAATGCAAAATGTCAAAGTCACATACAAATATTAAAGCTGAATTCCAGGTGAATATAAGGAAAAACTTTATATTTCTAAATACAGTACATATAAATATCAGAATGATTTTTTTTCTATTAGCTTCACACTATGTCCAGCGCACTTCGTACTCACACTAGGAAAGAGTTAGGGCCCATTCCCTCTATATGCTTTGGGCTGTGTTGGACAGCCTTGCCCAATATATAGACAAGGAAATCTGCCTTATGTCCTGTTTCACTTCAAACCAACACGCTGCATTGCTGTGTGCTGAAATGAGGTAGGACAGGATACATTTTTGCACAGCATGCTGCATCACCCAATACAACATCACATGTGGTGCATAAAGTTGCTTGCAGATATAGTGAAACCTTGGTTTGAGAGTAACTTGGTTTTGGAGCGTTTTGCAAGAGAAGCTAAATGTTTTAATAAATTTTGCCTTGATATACAAGCGATGTCTTGATATAAGAGTAGCGTCATGTCACAACTGAGTACAAAAACGAAGAGAGAAACCTCTAAGTGTAGCAATATGGTTACATTTAATGAAGGTACAACATTTAACAACTTATTACTACACTTAGAGGTGCCTCTCTTCTATTTTATACCCTGTAAAAAAATGCTTTGATATACAAGTGCTTTGGATTACAAGAATGTTTCTGGAATGAATTATGCTTGCAAACCAAGGTTTTACTGTACTGACTCCAAAAGGACTTTTATTCCTGTTTAACATGATTTATTATCTGAGAGGGTGTTCTGACCAGCCAGTTTCTTTCCAGATTCCCAAAACTTCTTACTAACATACATTCATTCTCCCTTACTATGTCAATATAAAGTGAAGACTTGGCTCTCTGGCCTTGATGGGAGATCTCAGCAGGTGTGCCTCTGCGGCTTCTACTTCCCTTTGGTAACAGGAGTATTCATGGTGGGGGCACCAGTAATTACCCCTGGTTTTATACAGAGCGGTTAATATTATCCCAAATTTTCTCCTACCTCAACACCAGACAATCGATCCCTATTTGTCAGTACTAGGTCTAGCATATTATCACCTCGGTTTGGCCTTTTAAATTAACTATTTTAGAGAAACCCCTTTAGTGATTCCATTACATCCCTGCTCCTGCTTGTAATAGCAGTTTGAGTATTCAAGTGAATGTCAGGCATGTTAAAGTCACCCATAATCAAAACCTCTCCCTTTATTGCCATTTGTGTTATCTCGTCAATTAACAAGTTATCATAATATTCAGTCTGTCATAGGAGTCTGTATACTACTAGACATGTGTTCACTGAAATATTTCATTTTGGAATTTCGTCTGAAAAATACATTTATTTAGTTACTCCCGAAATTTGTTTTTATTTATTTTGTTTAGTTAAAAAATGCATTTGTCTGAAAATCCAAATTAAGGTCTAATCTGTCAATTGAAGGCTTATGGTTATACAAAAGAGGAGAGTGCGGAGGGGATGGGAAACCATCAGATCCTCCCAGAAAGAATTCTTCAACACGGAACTGCTGAATGTTATAGACTTTAATTAGTAAACCGCAATAAATTACCGTATTTATTGGTGTATAACACTCACTTTTTTACCCTGAAAATAGAGGGTAAACTGTGCCTGCGTGTTATACACAGGGGGCTGTGGAAAGTTTTATTCCTGAAACTTCCCTCTTAAAGTTAGGGTGCATGTTATACGCCTGTGCGTGTTATACGCCGATAAATACGGTACTTACACAAATTCCGTTATAGAAAAAAACACATCACCCTCCACCACAATATTAAAATTGGACTAGTTTAAATTATAAACATGGGTGACCACCCAATCAGCCATACACACCCCAATCACTCACTCCATGACTCGTCCATCCAATTTCGATCTCAAGTCAAATAGCAGTTTGGGCTTTAAATTCTCATTCAATATGCAATGATGAGAAAAGGAAAAAAGGGGTTGGTTGCACGCTCAGTCACTATATGACATCAAAATGCTATTCATACTGAATTCTTTCTGGGAGGATCTGATGGTTTTCCATCCCCTCCGCACTCTCCTCTTTTGTATATGCCTAGTTAATTCAGAGGAACTAATAATGGGACTATTCTGTTAATACAGAGATCTCCCATTTCTTGCTGAGAATGCTGCTTGGATAGTGGGATACCATGCACGAATGTAGTGCACTCATTCTTTTGCAACAATTTAGTGGATGAGCTTGATAGATACCTATCCTTTTGTCATTTTATGAAGGCTTATGGTGTCTGTCAGATGTTCTAAGAAGATTCGATGAAGCAGCTAAACTTTACAATGCTGCAATTTCCGGTCGAATGCTCTGCCCACAAGCTAAAGTAGAATTCTAATGTTGTATGACACTAGTAATATTTATATTTATTAATTACTATTACTAGTCAACCAACATCAGAATTCTTCTATAGCCTATGGGCGGAGCATTTGACTGTAAATGTCCACTCATGACGATTGTATGTTTTTAGCTGCTTTTCGTTGAATCTTCATAGCTCTATAATGTTGAATCTTTTCTCTCTATGTTGAATAATCTCAGACTTAGGCCGCGTACACACGATCAAATCTGTCTGCTGGAAACGGTCTGCTAGACCGTCCCAGCAGACAGATTCGATCGTGTGTACGGGCGAGCCGATGGATTTGGCCACCCGACAGATTTCAAAGCATGCTTTGAAATCTATCGGGTGGGAACCCGTCCGCCCGACATGTCTGCTGGTTAGTACACTTACCAGCAGACATGTCGTCTCGCACCGGCGCTGAATGGATTCGGCGCATGCACGGAAGTGTTTTACTTCCTGCTGCGGTGACGTGGCGGCGTCAACGTCACCGCCACGTCAGCGCGCCGTCTGCTGGCGGGGATTTTGGTTTGCTCGTGTGTACACACGAGCAAACCAAAAGCCAAACAGTCAGATTTGTTTAAATTGGTCAGACAGACCGTTTTGAACAAATCTATTGCCTCGTGTGCACGAGGCCTAATAGAGTTATGGTTGGGCACATTCAACCACAGGTCACAGATCACTATTGTCACCGTCATGTCAAATCTATCTATATCGAACTGTTGTCGCAACAAAACGAAAATAAAGCATTTTTTTTTGTGTGTGTGTTTCGGATTTCGGATTCTGCACGTTCGTCATCGTTTGTGAAAACGACCGCGAAAATCCCAGAAATTCAGACGAAAATGCATTCTGACAAAAACAAATGCACATGTATATATACTACATAAATTCTGAGGGAAGATACCTCAGAATTGGAAGGCAGACCCAGAGGCTTTCAATAATTCATTTGTTTTTGTAATTATTGTTAGCTTTATGCTATTTTTGACATATATGGCAACTACACCTTTCCTTCTTCCTACTCTGTCATTTCTGTATAGTGTATACCCTGGTATTGTTTTTTTCCCAGTCATTTGAATCCTTGAACCATGTCTCTGTAGTTGCAACAGGGTCCAGGTTGTCCCTAGACACAAGAGTTGTTCACAAAGCTTGTTGCCTAAACTACTGTACAAGCATTAGTGCACATGACATGACAATTATTATTATTATTATATATTTTATTTTTTTGGTGACAGGGCAAATCTTACCCAACAACTATACAGACAACAATAAAATCCTTAAACCCTGTACACACGATCGGATATCTGATGGAATCTAATCCGAAGGATTCTTTCATCGGATATCTGATGAAGCTGACTTTCATCAGTCTTGCCTACGCACCATCAGTTAAAAATCTGATCATGTCAAAACGCGTTGATGTAAAACACTATGACGTGCTAAGAAAAATGAATTTCAATGCTTCCGAGCATGCATCGACTTGATCCTGAGCATGCGTGGATTTTTGACCGATGGACTTCCCCACAGACGATCGTTTTTTATCCATAGGAAAAATTTAAAACAGGTTCTATTTTTTTCACCGATGGAAGAAAAAAACGATGGGGTCCACACATGATCGGTTCGTCCGATGAAAATGGTCCATCGGTCCGTGTTCATCAGTCAAACTGATCGTGTGTACATGGCTTTACTGAGGTTCTAGCACTTTCACCATTCTATCCATAAATGTAAAAATAGTTTTAGGTCTAGATACCCTTAAAAGTCTCTTTTTTTTTTTTTGGATGGTTACATCTTCAGGTAAGTCCCTCTTTGGGACACCGACAGCAAAAAAATCACTCCCCATCCTTTATTCTAAGCTAATAAAAAAGAGAAAGAAAGGAATTCCAGTATAATGTGGGAATCCTTTCTGTGTGGTTTTTTTTTTTTTTTTTAATCTTGAAAAATAAGCAATCTATATGCAGTCCTTTAGACACAACAGTTCCTTCTAGTATTAAAATACAGGAGCTTATTTTTAAAAACCGATGCAAGAGAAATTTACAGCAACCAATGCAAGCGACAGCTGCACTAATAAAGCAAATCAAGCAAATTTGACTAGTTACTATCAGCAACAGCTCTGCATTATGTTACTTCACTGTCTATTAATCATTTCCAATGTACCAGCGTTATAAACACATTTATGCAAAAATTCTACTTCCAGATTCATTTTGCTTGACAAATGTTAGAACATTTGAAGTAACAGCTGTGCAGAAAAATACAATTTATATTACAATGAAAACATCATAAAATGTTTTAAATCCCCAAAGAAAATCAAATTTTTGTGTCTGGTATTTAACGTTCCATTTCTCCACAGCTGATACAGGGACCACCATACATCAAACATACTGCAAAAAGTTTCACTAATAACTTATGTAATAGCCAGTAGCTACTTACCAACTTGAATGTTTCCTCCTGTTGCTTGTATATCACTTCATCCTACAACGAACATATATAATTTCATTTTCAGGGTGTACAGTAGCTTCATCTTTAGGGCAATAACATACGATTGTTAAATTCAATTATTAACTTAAAAGAAAAAAAAAAATCTCAAAGCTGATCTGCAGGCAAACAACTAAATACTACACAACTGATATACATACAGTGGGCCAGATTCAGGTAGAACAGCGGTTCTTTATTTCGGAGTAACCTTAGTCATTTACGTTACTCCGCCGAAACTTTAGGAGCAAGTACTGTTATTCACATAGCATTTGCTCCTAAAGTTGCGGCGGCGTAGCGAAAATGAGCCAGCGGAATTCAAATTGGGTGGGTAGGGGGCGTGTATTATTTAAACTAGGCGCGATCCCGCGGCGAACGTACTGCGCATGCGTCGACTGTCAGTGCGCATGCTCCAAATTCTGTCAGTGAACGTCAATGACGTCAATCCCCATTCACGGACGTTTTACGCAAACGACGATAACATTTTTAAATTCGACGCGATGACGACGGCCATACTTAACATAGGATACTCCACCTAGGGTGCATGTTTTTCTTTACGCCACGTATCGCTTACGGAAACGTCGGAAAGTCACTGCGTCGGGCCCGCGTACGATCGTGAATTTCCGTCTCTCGCTGAATAACATATTCTCTGCGTTAATCAGCGGGAACGCCCCGAGCGCCATTTTAAATTTGCAGTTCCGATACGACGGCAAAATACAATTACGCCGCTCGTATAGGATCTCCAACTCGGCGTTTCTTGTTTTCTGCTTACAGAAAACAGAAACACCAGCTCAAAGTGAGAGTTATGCTGGCGTATCACTGATACTCCAGCCTAACTCTACCTGAATCTGGCCCAGTATGTTTTTATGACTCTTCTCAGCCAGCCTTATGATGCAGACACCACTGCTAGATAGCATAGCCAGATCAGGTCAAGTCTAGGGCAGCCCATATCATTGTTAAATGAAAAAAATAAAAATGATTCCCCCATCCACACATTTGATGTGGAAATCCTCCGTGCTGAGCTATTATATTCTGAAAGCACGGAGACTTCCCCACCATCAGAATACATCGGCACTGGCAGTGGCAGTGAAAATCCAACAGGGCAGCTGTACAGAAGTCTTCATCCACACAAATGAGGTGGATGGAGGAATCCCCCAGCAGGACATTGTTCTCGGACAGTGGGACCCACCAATTTGCTGCAGCAACCAATTGGTTGTAGCTGCTGATCAAGAAACGTGTTCCTTCAACAGAAGTCAATCAAATGGTCTTCAAATTCTGTTGAGCAGTGATGGACACACACTAATCAAAATATGGCCAGTCCCTGCTGAAAAAGCAAAATGGAACTGGGGTAAGACAAATCTTACAATGAGTTTATTATGTTTCCATTAGAGAATGGAAAGGAATGTAAATTAGGATAACTGTTAATATAGTGTCACAGGGTCAATGCTTTGTACTTTATCATTCAAGTCCTGATCTTGTTCTCTCTTTTGTAAGGACAGTTCTTGGCTGAGTAGTCATTTCTTTTGTGCACTTATTAAACAAAACTTACAAAAGTTACACTATATTGTCAAAAGTATTGGGACACCTGCCTTTACACATAAATGTTAATGGCATCCTAGTCTTAGTCCATAGGGTGCAATATTTAGTTGGCCCACCCTTTTCAGCTAGAACAGCTTTAACTATTCTGGGAATGCTGTTGTTCACAAGGTGTGTCTATGGGAATGTGTGACCATTCTTCCAGAAGCGCATTTGTGAGGTCAGGCACTGATGTTGGAGAAGGACTGGTTTGTAGTCCCCACTCTAATTCATCCCAACGCCGCCTGCGAGCCAGGCCTTCTTGTCCACATCAGTGCCCGACCTCACAAATGTTCTTCTGGAAGAATGGTCAAACAATGGACTCACTCCTAAACCTTGTGTACAGCCTTCCCAGAAGAGTTGAAGCTGTTAAAGCTGAAAAGGGTGGACCAACTCAATATTGAACCCGGATTAAGACTGGGATGCCATTAAAGTTCATGTGTGTGTAAAGGCAGGTGTCCCAATAATGTGTTTTAATCATGTGTTTTAATCATGTATATGTGTATGGAGGCATGCTCGAGTGTGTGCACACATGTACATATTATCACTACATGGTGTGTGAAAAATAGCGGCATACACATTTTTTTTACAACTAAGCAGAAAGTGAAGACTATTTCCTGAAGCCTAGTTTACTGTTGGATTGAAATAGAGCAGTTATAAAGCTCTCCTACCATCCATCGCTGCATCTGTCACATCGTTTTATGGTGACCTGACAGTCTCGGGTTGCATTGATTTGCAGTGTGCCACAGCAAAAATATTGGCTGTTGCCTTCGACAGGCAGGACACATCCACCAAACATGACGCATTCAAGAGAATGGGGCCACACTGCTTACGTGAGCCAAATGCTGGGCTCAAGGTTACGGCATGGTATTCCCATTCAAAAACCTGGTTTGGCTGTCATAAAAAAAATATTTATCTACTGTAACTTTACGTTTTGTTTACTTTCAGCCTGATGTTATCTTTTGGCTAATGAGAATCTGTTTTTTTTTTTGGCACAAGAGTGGTTTAGAAAGAGCTTAGAAGTCCATTACACTCTTAACCTCCCTGGCGTATGATTCTGTCTGGAATTACGTACCAAAAGCGGCAATTATTTTGCATGGAAATTTGGTGATATGTATTATAGGCCTGCAATTCTTAGTAGTGTTGCTCACGAATATTCGCATAGCGAATATTCGCTACGAATATTGCATATTCGAGTATTCGCGAATAACGCGAATATCGCGGCGAATATTCGCTATTTCGAATATTCGTATTTTTTAATTTTTTTTTTAGAACAGATCACATCCTAGAGATCCCCATCGACGTGTAAAAGCATGTAAAAGGTATGATTAGAGACCTTGGGCCGAGTAGCTGCAGCGCTCATTTTATATTGCCGAAAAATCGCAATGCGATTATTCGGCAATAGCGATATCGCGCGATTATTTTGTATTGTAATATATCACGAATATTCTGAGCCAATCAGAGTGCTCCATTCCGCATTTCTCGAAATTTCGCAATTATTTTATATTGTAATATATCACGAATATTCTGAGCCAATCAGAGTGCTCCATTCCGCATTTCTCGAAATTTCGCAATTATTTTATATTGTAATATATCACGAATATTCTGAGCCAATCAGAGTGCTCCTTCCGCATTTCTCGAATATTCGCAATTATTTTATATTGTAATATATCACGAATATTCTGAGCCAATCAGAGTGCTCCTTCTGCATTTCTCGAATATTCGCAATTATTGTGTATTGTAATATATCACGAATATTCTGAGCCAATCAGAGTGCTCCTTCCGCATTTCTCGAATATTCGCAATTATTTTATATTGTAATATATCACGAATATTCTGAGCCAATCAGAGTGCTCCATTCCGCATTTCTCGAATATTCGCATTCGCATTCGCAATTCGCAATTCGCAATCGCATTCGCGATAGCGAAAATTCGCAATGATTTCATTTCCAAAATATATCACGAATATTCGTATTTAGCGAATATATCACGAATATTCGACTATATATTCGTGATATATCGCGAAATCGAATATGGCATATTCTGCTCAACACTAATTCTTAGTAATTACTTACTTAAACCTGACCAAAACAAGACTCTAGTACACATTCCAGATGTGATAAATTGGAAACACAAACACATGAATTATAATCTGATAAATAATATAATTTTATTCAATAATGCAAAGAAAAATAAAGAAATTAGTCAAACAAAGAAATGTAATACACATCCTTGGGTGTGAAAAAGTTTGAAACATGGAACTAGACAAAGTCCGACGTTGTAATCTGGTCAATAGTACCTGGTTTCCTTTCGGATTTTTTTTCCATTTTCATCCTTCTGGGAACAGCAAACGATGCACATCCTGGTAGGCGCTAACTTTCGTGCGGTTGGCGGTACAAAGTCTACAAAATGACGACCTGTCAGGCGCTCTGGATTGCCAACGTCAACAGAGCGTCGTCCGGGTCTGTTAGCAGACACTGATGGCGTCGGGTGGTTGATAAAAATTTGCTCAGCCAGCTTCCATATAAAGTCGCAATGAAACAGAGGTGTGTTCGTGTTTGCCTTATAAAGAATATAGGCGTTCCAAAGACATTGTTCAAGGAGATGTCTGAAAATCTTTTTGTAGTACTTTTTTTGTTGTTTGCGTATCGCCGGGTAAAATGTCATTGCCTGATCGGCTCGGTCGACACCCCCCATCGTGTGATTGTAGTCGATCACTACTTGTGGCTTCAGCACATCTTTTCCCTGTTTTGTGCGGACCATGGTAGTGGAGGTGCTGTGCACGGTGCTCATGACACACACGTCCTTTTTGTCTCTCCATCTCATTGCCATCATTTTTCCCTTTTGGAAGGCAACCATCTCTCCTTTTTTTAATTTCTTCTTGCCAAACGTAGATGGCATGTCACGCCGGTTTGGCCTCACTGTACCATACCCATCCGTTTTGTTGAGGAGCAGAACCTCATAAAGTTCCGGTGATGTATAAAAATTGTCTGTTGTCACGCAATATCCCTGGTTCAGTAATGGGTCCAGCAGTGAAAGGACTGACGATGTGGCCATCCCATAGCGGTTGTACTTGGGATCGAACTTGGTACCTTTCCCGGTGTAAATTACCGCATTCCAAATATATCCCGTGGAAGATTCACTTAGCATATAAAACTTTATGCCAAAGCGCGCCCTTTTGGACGCAATAAATTGGATCCAGCTCAGGCGTCCCTTGTAGGTCATCAGACTTTCGTCCACACTGACATCCCTTTCTGGCACGTAGGTCCGCTGGAATTTGGCGACAATCATCTTGTACACCTCCCAGATTTTTTTGAGCTTGGGCGCAGGATGCGTGGCCTCATCAAACTCTTCGTTGTTGGCGTAGTGTAAGTTTTTCATAATCAGTGAAAAACGATACTCAGACATCACAGTCCCAAAAAATGGCGTGGTCCAGTACCATTTCTGGAGCGGTTTGCCCACCACCCCTTGAAGGATGATGAGTCCTAGAAAGTTCCAGATGTCCTCTTTAGTGACAGGTTCCCATTTTCTGGATCTGGAAAATCTGGCACGCAGCGTAGCAGATTGCTGATTGTGGTATCGATTGGTCTCTGTCACAATTTTTTAAATTACCTCCTCAGAAAGAAAAAGTTTCAGGTACGCCAGAGGGTTGTCACTTTCCACATCAACCTTCATCCCAGGAGATCCAGTGAATCGGAACCTCGGGGGCGCTGCCTGATCCGCATCGCTGTCTATAGCGCACCAAGTGCGCACATCACTTATGTCAGGTGCGGGATCATCGGCGTTGTCACTTTCTGCATCAGTGTCCGTGTCAGAGCCGGATGACAAATCGCCCCACGACTCACTGTCGCTCTGTTCTGCGATCAACTCCGTTTCGCTGTCGCTGTCGCTCAGCAGATCAAAAAGCGCATTCGTAGGACAGCGCTTTTTAGATGCCATTTTCAAAGGGTTTTGAAAGGTTTTATTTGTCACAAATGACAATGGCAAGGGGCACTGAAAGGGCACTGTGTCAGATTCCAAGGTGATACAGTGTAATCCTCTCAGATTACATTGTATCACCTCCTTTTTATGTGTTTGTGTTTGTGCATACATTTGAATTTCCCTCCCAGTTCCGCTCCCATGCACCATTGCGGTGCAGGGAACGGAACCAGGAAGTCAGATGACCGGTGGATGGCGCGGCTGGGATCTCGGCGGCGATCACAGCAATGAGAGATCATCGCTGGATCGCCTGGAGAAGGTAAGGAACGCCGCTGCCGCTGGCGCTGGCTCTGCACATCCACCCCGAGCGTGACTCGGGGATACCGATCGCAACAGAAAACACCAACCCCGAGTCACGCTCGGGGATACCGTCAAGGGGGTTAAAAACTACACACATTCATTTTACATTTTGTATTGAGAATGTATTTACCAAAAATGGCAAAATGTAGGCACTGTATGACTCTGAAAATTGCATACTGACCAGAATGAATGTGAATGAAATGATGTTAAATGTATTTTATAATACAGGTGAATGAGCAAGCAAAGTACACAAAGCAATGGGAGGAAATCACAGTTTGCACATTTATATGTAGACTCCTATATTTTAAATCAAGAGAGGACTACAGCAATAACCCGAAGCATCCAATTATTTTATTAGGTATCACTGGTATTAGGAATGCCATGTTGTAGACGATGGAAAGAAATCTTGGTCGACTTAAACTGCAAATGGAAAACTAATCCCAAAATAGAATGGTGATCTGTAATTCACGAGATCAATCATCATCTAAATTTAAACATTCATCATTATGCAGTCTACTGAGATTTCTCAAAAATGCTTGCTATTTTAATAAGAATATCATGCTCCTTAAAATATTTAGGGCTAATTAATTAAACATGGAGAAAATTAGAGGTTTTTACTTTTTACCCAACTTGGGAATTTAGAATTTTTTGTCTGTAAAAGAAAACGAAAAACATAATTGACAACTAATGGAATCAAGATAAATCTCATGCCTCCTTTTTATCTTGTTGTAATGATTTAGCCCGCATTGTGCTTATGATTTTTCTTCTGAATTTAGTTCACCAGGCTTACAGTACATAAAACAAAATGCTAACTGCAGTGCGCAGTAACTAAAGCAGCCTGTCTTTACCGGGGTTCCTCCAGAGGTCGTTAAGGGTTCCTGAGCTTGAGCTGTGGCTGTTTGACCTCCCATATGTTGGTGCCTGGATAGTTTGGCAGAGCCAGCAGCCTGCCACCAATAATGTTTTAGCTGCCTGTAAAGGTGGCATTTAGACCATGGGGGGAGGTATCTTTCCAATTATTCCAATGATAAAGGGAGCCAGTAAGTGGGGATACTAGGCCTATGTCCAAAGTATTGTACTGGGGTTCCTAAACATGCAGGAACATCTCCATGGCTGAATTTTTGGAAGCACTTACTCAACCCACCATTGCCACTTTACAAAGCTACCTATTTAGCTTTGTGGTTGTGCCAAAAAGTTTCATAAAGTATGGGATATATGGATAGACTTCCATTCTACAAATAGTGACTCTGTTACTCTCGATTTTCCTCTACGATAAAGTACCTCCTGTGTTGTTGGTGTTGTTGTGTAGGTGTTTTAGCTGTTCACTATCTGTGCTTACTTTAATTCAGCTAAGTGATGACCTACAGGGAAGTGCTATGCATTTGTCCCCCCCTGTTCTGGTTGCCTAAACACATACAGTGGAACCTGGAGAATGCTCGTAATCCAAAGTACTCGCATATCAAAGTGAGTTTCCCCATTGAAGTCAATGGAAACGAAAAATAAAAATAATTAATTCCGCAATGACTTCAATGGCATGCAATACCGCATGTGACCAGGGGTGGGGGGCGCCGGAGAGCCTCACAAAGACACGGAAAGGCCCGGGGACAGCTGACCTCAGCAAACCTCGGAAATGGAGTATTTATGAGTCTTTACGAGAATTTACGAACGGCTACGAACGGCTACGAACGGTGCCGATTGGTGCCGTTCGGCTTAGTGAAGAAGAGTAAACTTTATTGAAGTCTATGAAATTAGTTTTATCTTCGCTAATCATCTTAAAATAATTTATCCGTTTTGGGCAGATGCGGGCACTCATTCTTTAAAGAGACCCTGTCACCAACTTAAATAATTGATGGTAAAAGCCTAGAAAAATCAAGTAATTTAAAGATAAACTAAAGTACATGGTAGAAAACAGCTCTGTTTCAAAGGTCTGATGCCCATGAGGTCCCTTGCCGGCATTGACACATTCTCCCTGGCTTCCTCCAGGCACTGGTCCTCAGCTGTATTGACTGGCCAAAATGGGATGATGTCACTAACATGCATGGTCAGGAGTCTTTCTTGCAGCATATGGTAAAACGTAGAAGAACTGCAAACAGACAGGTACGTTTATTAAATTTTTTATAGAGTCTGTCCTCCTGTAATATTTTTTTTTTAACCTTAGTTCCGCCTTAAATGATTACTTGATTTGCTTTTCCTTTCCACAAATAATTTATATTTACTTGCAATGTGCCTTTGAACTTGCTGGAAAATTTGACAACATATCCCCTCCCTGATTGCACATCACTCACTTTGGTAGGTTTCTATGTCCTTTCTGTGCTGGCCCAGCTTCTACGCCCCATACTCACCAGAAGACACAGTGATGGAGGACGAGGCAGAAGATCCACCATGGTGAAGGAAGAGGCAGAATAGCTACTTCCTCATAGCAACCGCCCTTTCAGGTGAGTATAATTTTTTTTTCACATTTTTTTTTTCTAGTTATTTTAAGATTTTTGAGGGAAATAAAAAGGGTAAGACCCCTTTGTCTGCTGAAACTGCTGACATCTCATCCAAGATGACAACACCCAGCTGCAGTCTCAGGGTGTTTGGATGTTGACTCAAGGGAAGCTTTGACAGGGAAATAACATAAATAAAATGTTTACATTACTGTGAATCTAGTAATAGTTCAGTCAGTGTGAGTGTAGTGAGTGACCATTCATTTTTTCTTTAGTGTCACTTTAGTGTGAAACTAGTGTTAGTTCAGTCAGTGTGAGTGTAGTGACCCTTTAACACAGTATATTTCAGTACGTTACTGCAAGTTTAACGCAGTATATTTCAGTGTGTTACGTGCCGATTAACGCAGTAAATTTCAGTGTGTTAGTGCAAGTTTAATGCTGAATATTTCAGTGTGTTATGTGCCATTTAACGCAGTATGTTTCTGTGTGCTAGTGCACATTTAACGCACTATATTTCAGTGTGTTACTGCAAGTTTAACGCTGTATATATTTCTGTGCATTACCTTTCATTTAACGCAGTACATTTCAGTGCGTTGCTGCAAGTTTAACAGTGTATATTTCAGTGCGTTATATGCAATTTAAGGCAGTATATTCATGTGCATTTGTTGCACGTTTAACGCAGTATATATCAGTGCGTTATGTACCGTTTAACGCAGTATAGCTCAGTGCGTTACTGCAAGTTTAACGCTGTATATTTCAGTTCATTATGTGCCGTTTAATGCAGTATATTTCTGTGCGTTAGTGCAAGTTTAACACCATATATTTCAGTGCATTAGTGCACGTTTAACGCATTATATTACCTTTCATTTAACGCAGTACAGTTCAGGCCCAGAGGTGCTTCAAGCCACGTCAGCTGGAGCCAGAAATGGTGGTGTGCGACAATGGCCCAAACTGTCCACCCTTAGACAGGGAAAGTTGACACATTTTCCATGTCCGACACATGTCCTCAATTTGATGGAGCAGCATTTCCTAAATAGGTACCCAGGTTTGGAAGATCTGATAAAGCAGGCCAGAAGAGTATGTAGCCATTTCAGGTGGTCATACACAGCAAGTGCTCAGTTGACTAAAATTCAGCAGGAATTCCACCTGCCCATAAACTGTCTGATTTTTTACATGCCTATCAGGTGGAACTCGACTTTGGTAATGCTGCAGGGGCTGCACATGCAGCAGAGGGCCACCAGTGAGTACCTGTGTAAGTATGGCACAACGATAGGCTCAAGCCGGCTCTGCTTTTTTCCCATGCCAATGGCTGCTCATAAAGAATGCATACACTGTACTGTCACATTTGAGGAGACCTCAAGGATGGTGAGCTGTCATAATGCTTGCATCAGTGACACAATCCCTGTTGTGTTCCTTCTGGAGCAGACTGTGCGTGGCATTGTGGACAAGGCATTTGAGGCAGAGCAGGACTTCCTTTCCTCTCAAGGCCCACTTAATGCAGACACCATTGTTCCTATGCCACAGAACACATAAGAGGAGAGGGAGGAGGAGGATTCTGTCAGTTTTGGAGGCATGGAAGCAGAGGAAGACATACATCAAACAGTAAGAGATGGTTCTTCATCCGTTGAACCCTTGGGAATAGTACGTGGCTGTGAGGAAGCTGTTTCAGATACTATAATCCTCAGTGACCCCGAATAGTCTGCTTCTCATGCCTCTGCAAATTTGCGGCGCATGGGCTCCCTCATGCTTCAAAGCCTGCAAAAGGACCCAAGAATACGTTGTGTAAAGTAGAAGGATCACTATTCATTGGCAATCCTCCTTGACCACTGTTACAAGGGGAATGTCTCAGAACTAATCCCATCCCCACAGAGAGTGTATAAGATTACATATCTTGAGGACACCTTAAAGAGGAGTTTATGTAATGCTTTTCCCGACTGTGGTAGGTTGCATTGTCATGGAAAATTTAGTTTTGAGGCTCCTGTTGGTTAAGAGAGGAGCGGTGGAGAAGGCGGCTGCCTATGTGATGCCTTTTACTATTTTTTTAGTCCTTGCCGCCCAGAGCTGTCAGCTTCCACATCCTATCGGCAGTCCACGATCAACTGGCTTACTGGGTCATGAGAATAGACCACTGGCCAGAACTTGCCCAGTATGCAATTGAGCTGCTGGGCTGCCCTGCATCCAGCATGTTTTCCAAACAGCAGACAGTGCTGCTGGAGGTTTTGTTATTGATAATAGAATGCATCTGTCCACAGACCCCGTGAACCATCTGACATTTATCAAAATTAATCAGTCCTGGATTACCAGCATCTTTAAAGCCCCTGATGTTGATGTCACTAATTAAGTGTTTTTGGGATGTGGAATGCAGCCTGCCTAGCGTTGTGGGTGTTGATTTCATCTGGAAGAATTTTTTTTTTGGTGTAGGTTTCATAGGCACAATTAAAACCCAAAGACCAATTTTTCCCCACCTATTTGACGGGTGCATATCATTGCAATTTTTGACAGCAAGGCCAATTCTTGCTTTCACCAAGAGTACCTCTATAGGGTTATGAAGTGAAATCGTCACTGACACCTAAAGACCAATTTTTCCACACCTGTTTGATGGGTGCATATCATTGCAATTTTTGACAGAAAGGCCAATTCTTGCTTTCATCAAGAGTACCTCAATAGGGTTACAGTGTGAAGATGCCAGCAACACCCAAAGATCAATTTTTCCAAACCACTTTGACAGGTGCATGTTTTTGCATTTTTTTACAGCAAGGCCAATTCTTGCTTTCATCAAGAGTACCTCAATAGTGTTACGGTGTGAAGATGCCACGGACACCCAAAGACCAATTTTTCCACACCTGTTACTTCTATCGTACATCTGTGGAAGAGACACCAGAATTTATCCCAAAAAACTCTAATCTTTTTCCCAGTGCACTACATTGTGGCCTCATCATACAGACTGGCTCCGCAAGCCATTGCTTACAAAATAAAGAAAGCTTGCAGGGAAAATTTTTGGCTTTAAAAATGCAATTATTGCTGCAGCAGCTTCTATACACAGTGCCATTTTACAGGCAGACTAAGGGGACCCCCCTGGCACTATATTGAAAGGGATTTTTATTTTTTAAGATTTACTTTAAGAATCAATAAATCACTGCTCATTTAGAAATGACGTTTTTTACAAACTTTTTTTCACTGATACATGTCCCCCAGGGCGGGATCAGGACCCCCATAACCATTGTATGCCCAATTACTTACATATAAGCCTTCAAAATGGGCACTTTTGATTTTTACAGTTTGGGTACCATATACTTTAATGGGGTTTGTCATTCGGGTTCCGAACTTTCACAATGTTCGAAAGTTCTGGTGCAAACTGAACAGGGGGTTGTTCAGCCCATCCCTATTGGTCATATGTAAATGACCCCCTCCAAAGGTGTGCTGCTTTAGCTCCATGGGTGTAACTCAGTTTTCTGGGCTACCGTTTGCTATGTTTTGATGTAACTAATAATTGATTACCCAGGATTCCATTACTATATCCCTCCACTTATCCCTTACCCTATCAATAATAAAGATAGATTGTTTTGTGGGTATCTAGTAGACATCCTTGATAAACTTTAATGTATGTGAACAATTTTTAGACGTTGAACCCCTGTACGATGTTCCTTCTGCTTTTCAATGTAATGTAATGTTCTGTGTATTATCGTTGTGCTTCTTCTCCATTAAAGCATTCAGATATTTTGACTAAAAACTAAACCTAGTTTCAACCCTGAAGTAATTGGTGGTTAGCTGTATTTGATACAGCTGTTTTCATCACACAAACCGATTGTGTGTACAGGGCATTAGGCATTATGTACATGGGGTTGATTTACTGAAACTTGAGTACACAATTTGGTGCAAATCATAGAAACCAATCAGCTTCCAGATTTTACTGTCAAAGCTTAATTAAACAGGCTGAAGTTAGAAGCTGATTGGCTACCATACAGAGCTGCACCAGATTTTGCACTCTCTGGTTTTAGTAAATCAACCCCATGGTCATACAGGGGCTGTAGAGCATGCAGAATCTGCATAATGGCATTTCCGATTGCCATTACCACCACGTACAGCCACACTTTGAGATGCACTAAAGAGGCAGCTGGATGGGGTAGCATACCGGGGGTTGCATAAAGCACCTACATGACGTATGCTTCAAATGTAGATAGTGTGCATATACAACCTGCGGCGCAAAGGGCATACAGCTACCTCTTCTAATGCATCTCAATGGGTGGCTGTATGCCCCCTGTAAAGCTGTGTGCATAAAGCCTAAAGGTTTAATATTTCCTTACTGTTTGGCCCCCAGCCCCCTATGTAGGTCTCTGAGGCCTGCAGAATTGTTTACATATCATGCGCTGGCTTCCTGATTCAAACTTCATGCCTGTGCAGTTCAACACCACAGACTCCACAGACTCCTGTGGGTCTGGTTGAGGAATAGGAACTGGTGGACATCTATGAAGATGAACTATGCAGGCATAGACGCTGGAGAAAGGACCTGGTGGAGGAATGTAAACAATGCCTATGGCCTCTGAGTGAGGTCTAGGTAAGCACAGCAATTTTAGGAGGCGGGTAGTCGACAACTAAATAGGTGGGTAACAAAATGTACCCGATTGGCCCTCCCTGAGCATGCTCGTCCGACAGACCTCTGTCAGACTGGTTGACATACACACGGAATGTTGGCTGATTTTTATTGAACGGGTCAAAGTCTCCTGTCATTTTGACAGTGTGTACTATTATTATTATTATTATACAGGATTTATATAGCGCTAACAGTTTACGCAACGCTTTACAATATAAAAGTAAGACAATACAGTTACAATACAATAAAATACAAGAGGATTAAGAGAGCCCTGCTCAGAAGAGCTTACAATCTAATAGGGTGGGGCAGGTGGTACAAAAGGTTATAACTGTGGGGAATGAGCTGATGGAAGTGGTAAAAGATTAGTTGGAGACGTAATAGGCTTCCCTATAGAGGTGAGTTTTCAGGCATCGCCTGAAGGTAGCAAGAGTAGGGGATAGCCGGACAGGTTGATGTAGTGAGTTCCAGAGGATTGGAGAGGCTCTGGAGAGATCCTGGAGACGAGCAAGAGACGAGGAGACGAGAGAGCTTGACAGTAGGAGGTCTTGAGAAGAGCGGAGAGGACGGTTTGGGATATGTTTGGAGACAAGATTGGTGATGTAGCTCGGGGCAGAGTTGTGGATGGCTTTGTAGGTTGTGGTTAGTATTTTGAATTTAATTTGCTGGGTGATTGGGAGTCAGTGCAGGGATTGGAGGAGAGGTTTAGCAGACACTGAGCGGATGGTAAGGAGGATAAATCTGGCAGCAGCATTCATGATAGACTGAAGAGGGGAATAAGAAGGCAGTTGCAATAGTCAAGGCGAGAGATAACAAGGGAGTGAATGAGGAGTTTGGTGGTTTCATTTGTTAAAAAGGGGCGAATTTTAGAGATGTTACGGAGGTGAATTCTACAAACTTTTGACAACGATTGGACTTGAGGCTGAAATGACAAGTCACAGTCTAGGATTACACCTAGTACCCTGGTGTACTGTTCATAAGAGTTGTTCACATGTGCAGGAGTTTTGCCATCTTTGGCTGGTCAATGACTGAAGATAGAAGACTTTCCGGATAAAGATGGCAGTGGTGGTGATGGAGCGACGAAGGGGATCACTGACCTGGTATTAATAGAGGAGGGCACACTAAAGGTAATTCTGTCTGCCAGCATTATAATATGGGCTCTGGGGGGCCTCGGTTACATATAGTTCCACTTAAGGGCCAAAAATTATTAAAATGGCTCACTGTTCTTTGTATCCTAAAAACATGTCAGTATATAAAAAAAGCAATACAAAAAAATGCACATTTCCATTTAGAAGAGCAAAAGATCTCCCATACACTCCCCAACCTTAATCTTGAGCCCATGGCCAGCATAACACACTTTCTTACTAATTAGCTGTTGATACTGGCGTCCATATAGAACAGTTTACTGTCACGGTAAGCTGCGGAAGGGAAATTACTCCTCAATGGGAGTCCTAGCAATTATCTAATGCTGTTAAAGATCTCTGCCGAGAGAACAAAAAATAATCATGCTGACTGTCAGCCTGCTCGGACATGTTTTTTGTTCTTCGAGTAAATATTTGTCTTTTCTTTTTGTCTTCGGGGCTGGTTCCGGTATTCACAAAGAGAATCCGCTTGTATTATTGTACAAAACATTTAATTAAGATTATTTCCAATTTCTAAAACCCCCCTACATGCTGATTAAAAAGCATGCAATAAGGTAGAAAGAGAAGACACCTGCTGGCTGTAAACAGGGAATAACAAACGTCCCATGGCTTCAAAACAAGGCAATATGGCCCCCCTGCTGGTTGGTAATGAGAAGGAAGCCATCCCCTACAGACTGAGAGTCGACACTGGGGATAAGAAGGAGTACGGACTGTACTATCACAAGGAAAAGGGGGAGGGGGGGAATTGCTTAATGTAATGACACCACATTCTATTACCACTGGTAGCAGTGGGGACCTCAAATGAGACTTTTACAATCAATGCTGGCTGAGCAGGAGAACAGTCCGTCCCATAAATAAATGGCTGCTTGTAATGCACAGGAATGGAGTCGTGAAATGCTAGACAAGCAGATTGCAGAATGTAAAACGCCCGGGCTGCATGCAATGAAAAATTAGAGGCTGCCTACAGTTTAGAGAAACACTATAAATATATCATTTAATCTACCGTGGCCAACATGCATTGCAGAGATAGCAGAAGCACAATGTTTCCTAAGCAAATAACCCATCCAAAATGTAAATAGCCAAACCACGCAGCATGTCAAATTAATCAGCAAACCTCTAACGCTGTCCAAGAAACTTTGCAGATTTTAACTCCTGCTCAATTTATTTTTCCTTTCTAAACTATGTATAAATATACCCTTATCCCTTGCAACTAGATTGAGCAGGGCTCTTATATTGCCTCTGAAGTTGTTGGTGCTTGCCAGTCATTCTGTGCTGTTAAAGTGGAACTAAACTCTTTCAATTAACAAGAACTATTTTAAATCCCTATGCAGCAAATCATACCTCCCAACTTTTTGAGATGGGAACGAGGGACACTTTTTAGCAAAAGTATGTTGACAAAGGACACACCCCCTGCTACACCCCTTTAAAGGAGAATTATACAAAAAAATTATTAGTTAAACCCACAAGTGCTTTTTTTTACCACTACTATTCCTCTATACTAGCCTTTGAAATTTACAAATGCAACCATTTAGAAATTGGATAAAAGGTTTAGCACTGGGAAACACTTTTTAACCTCCCTGGCGGTATCATTATTTCAGATTTTAGGTGCTGAAAGCGGTACCATTATTTTGCAAAGAAATTTGGCGTTTTACATTGTAGGCCTGTAATTCTTAGGAAAAACTCACTTAAATCTGTCCAAACAAGAGTCTAATAGGCCTCCCGGGTATGAAAAAGTTTGAAAAACAAAATTATAAATTATAATTTAATAAATAATTATAACACATAATAATGTAATTATAATAAAAATTATTCAATAATGTAATCAACTCAAAATCATTGACATTTGCTCAGTTGCAGAATTGTCGCTGTGATTACTTTTATTTTTTTATGACGAATTTCCCCACAAATCGCTATCACTCAATTTTGCAAGTGATTATAATTTATTATCGCTGTTTTCTAGCTGGTCTAAAACCACCTTTGATTTAGTCTCTGTTAAAAAAAAAAAAAAAAACACCTTTGATATAAAGGGACACACACACTGTGTGATCGAGCGAGGAGACACCGCTCGATCACACAGCGGAGAGGCATCGCAGGATCCAGGGACAAGGTAAGTAAACCATGCCTGTGGCTGCTGCGAGGCGATCCCGAGTCTGGCTCGGGGTTACCGCTTTTGGTAATGAAATACCACCCCGAGCCAGACTCGGGAATACCGCCAGGGGGGTTAAAAGATAAAAAGTGCATTTTACATACAACTATATAGATCTGACCAAAATTAGGGGCAAATGAGGAGGAAAGAGGGACAGAGGGACATTGTTCCAAATTGGGGAGAGTCCCTCAAAATCAGGGACAGTTTGGAGCTATGAAGTAGATAGAAAGGTAAATTACATTTTCTGGCTTAGACCGAAAGCTGGCCATACATGTGGCAATTTAACAAAGTGATCACATTTTTGATTCCCTTCTTTGTCAAAATTGCAGAACAATCAAAGGTGTAAAATGGTGGTTTAATCGATAACAAGTAGACGGGATCGAAATTGCCCAAATCAATGGCAGCAGAAACACAAGACCACTTTCGCTAAAATTACTGTAATTTTATCCACTTCAGTTTGATCTTCCAATACCCTGTTTAGATGCTATCAATTTATTGCCCAGATTTTGACTTTACAATCAACTAGTGGATGATCCCAAATTGTGCATAGCAGGCTGGTTAGCTCTTGGCAATTTACCATTCCATATGGCTAGAAAAGTGGTTACAATTTACTGAAAAATGCCCAGTGTGCAGCCAGCTTAAAGTGGAAAGTTTGCAATACTTACTTACCTCTCCTTTGATGATCTGAGGTCTCTCACCGACATCTTCTACCTGGCTTCTTTTGGGTACCGGGATGCGTCGATCAATCACCAGCCTGTTTTTCCCAAATGATTAGTGCCATCCGTTGGTTGAACGTTAAAAAAATGAATCATGTATAACCTGCCTTACACAGCTCTTTCACACACTACAGCCCTGTCAAGCAAGGCAAGAGATCTACTTTTGCTTTCTTTAAAAAAAATAGCATTTGTGGGGTTAGGTAATGAGGTTGATATAAAAAGACCTAACTCAAAGTCTGTGTTCTAATTCATCCCAAAGGTCTTTAATAGGATTGAGGTCAGGGCTCTGTGCAGTCCACTTGAGTTCCTCCACATCAAGCTCATGAAACTATGTCCTTATGGATCTGGTTTGTTGGAACAGAAAAGGTCCTTCACCAAACCGTGGCACAAGATTGGATGCACACACATTAAAAACCTAACAGAGACTCTAGGACTTTGATTGTACCAATATGTAACATTGCCTTGTGGATGCCACAACATATTGGTCTGTGACATATAGGCTTAAGTCTAAAGCCTAGTACACATGTGCCCAATGTCGGGCGGCATCAACCGGTCATTCGGCCCATGTGTACTGCAGCCGGTCCAGCAGAAGCCGGATGTTCGGTGACTGAAAAAGGTCTGCCGATCGACTCCTGATCAGCGTTCTCAATGTTGGGCCCCCTTTCACTCCCAGACACATACATGCACATACAAACATAAACACTCAACGAGGTGCATCTATGTATATAAACATCAATTGCACTACACATTTTACATATCGCCACACATGCAAATTAATTCTAGACCCATTATTCACTGTTAACTCTAAACTGATGACCTATATGGGCTTTTAAACAGTTTTCTCTGAACATTTTTGGGTACCGAAATTTGTCGCTGTTCGGGGGCACGCACAATTTTAAGTCTTAACATATAGCAGTGTTTTTCAACTCAAGTCCTCAAGGCACACCAACAGGTCATGTTTTCAGGCTTTCCATTATTTTGCACAGGTGATTTGATCAGTTTCACTGCCTTAGTAATCACCACAGCCATTTCATCTGAGGGAAATCCTGAAAACTTGACTTGTTGGTGTGCCTTGAGGACTGGAGTTGAAAAACACTGACATATAGGGTAACTATTCACTTGCCATAACATCTTGCTAATGTTCCCCAAAAGTTAGATAATATATGTGTTTGCGTGGCTTATAATTAACTATAGGGGAGATTTACTAAAACTTGAGTGCAAAATCTGGTGCAGCGCTGCATAGAAACCAATCCGCTTCCAGGTTTTATTGTCAAACCTTAACTGAACAAGCTGAAGTTAGAAGCTGATTGGCCACCATGCACAGCTGCACTCGATTTTGCACTCTCCCGTTATAATAACTCAACCCCAGTGTATTTTTTACTTGAATTTCACGCTTCACAAACCATTGCTAATATTCTATGACATACAAAATTTAAACTTTAACATTTTCTTTCAAAAAATGATCACGTCTGGTGAGGGGTTAACAATCTTTAGGCCTAATATAATTTTTTTAACTTGTGCAAAAAACATAAAATGGACTGTGGCCGGAAAAATGTTATTAAGATAAAATAATACAATATTATTACCACAATACTCATTGTAAAACATTTTAATCTAAATGGATCCACAGTCCAATATCTATACTTGAAAGTGCATAGTAATGCTTATCCACACAACTGTAATCTGAAGTGCAAATCGGGAATACCACAAAATGCTAGAAAATGTTTGTTTATTGAGAGAAAAAAAAAAGTCTCCAAAGAAGCAACTGCACAATAAAAAAAAATATATATATATATATATATATATACATATATATATTTATTGTGCCATTTTCTATATAAAAACAAGTTGTTCCCACTGCAGCACCAAATAATATTAACCACTTCAATACTGGGCACTTTCACCCTCTTCCTGCCCAGGTACATTTTCAGTTTTCAGCGCTGTCGCACTTTGAATGACAATTGCGCAACACTGCACCAATATGACATTTTCATACAAATATAACTTTCTTTTGGTGGTATTTAATCACTACAGTTAAGTAAACAAAAAAAAAGTCAGAAAATTATGGGGAAAAAATGCATTTTTCTTTGTTTCTGTGTTAAAAATGTTGCACACAGCTAAAGGCTATGATTGGCCCTATCTGTACCAAGTGATCACTGTGACCAATCACAGCTAGCAACACGACATGAATCAATGTCTTTTATTATTTACAATTGTCATGTAGATTACATGACAATTGTAAATAATGAATGGCTTTTATTTGTGTTGTGTTGCTAGCTGTGATTGGTCACAGCGATCACATGGTACTGGCAACAGTCCAGAAAACTGATTAGTCATTGGCTGAGTCTGGTGAATATAGCCAGTGACAGTATGGCCCAAGGGGCGCGCAAAAGGCACGATACAGGAGGACATCATATGACATCCACCTGCAACAACAAATGTCCTGCCCAGCCGTCATTTGAAGTCAGCTCTGTATTCAAAATTGCATCAGTAAATGTTTTTCCTAATGCAAGCGGTGTAGGTACCTTCATCTTGACTACGCATTAGCTTCTTATACTCACCTGTGCAAAAGAACTGTAGGCGCTACTTAACTTTAGCAGGAGAAAATCAGGTCTGCCAGACAGGGCTGGGACCAATAAAACAATAAAGTGTTCTGGATATAAAAGATGATCCCAGTACATGGGTATGGCTTTGGGTGTCAAATCTTATACAGTTACCGAGTCCAGTGATGAAAATTGGACACATACAAAGGTAATCACAAAACATTATGATTACAAAACAGAAGGAATTTACACTTCATTGCTTCCATCACAAAACTAAAAAACAAGGGATTTATTCCTCATTCAAGTAGAGCAGTCAGAGCCATGAAAATGTGACCAGCTGTGCATCCAGACCCGCCAGCTAATAAGGAAAGAACAGTCTAGAATACAAAGCAGTCTACAATCTGAGTACAACTGTTTCCAACTGATAAGCTCTCATCAGTGCAAGATAAGGACACCATGGTTTCTACAAAATAGGGATTAGGGAACAATAGGATGACATGACTTAAAGTTACAGTGAAGTGGACTGGAAAGAGCCAAACCACTCTCTAGTACATTATCCCCGGACAACCCAACATTCATAAAACAGAAGGCATGTGCATGTCATTGCTTCTCATTTCCATCTAAGTTGGAGCCATGCAAGTAATTTATTTATCCCTCCGTGGCAAAAAAAAAATTGCCAAAATGTTATTGTTAATTAGCACATTAAAAAGCCATACGAAGTACACTTGAACAGTTTAGGAGAATCAATGGAACAACCCTACACACCAGACATCTCAATGGGGTTGATTTACTAAAGGAAAATAGGCTGTTCAATTTGCAAGAGAACTTTCCCCAGGTCTCAAACAGTTGCGTACCACCCACTGTGCCCCACCAGATCGCGCTCTGCACCAGATCACATACCTAGTACCTCATCTTCCACTTCTGGTTCTGGGGTCTCCGGTTTCTGCTCTAATTAGACTCAGCGGGTCCGGCAGACACGATTGCCGCCGGGACCTGCCAATCATTCAGGAGAAGGGCAGACCGCCGTTCTGTGAGAAGGGAATGTGCTGATCCTGTGTTCCTGCTAAGCAGAAACACGGATCTTTACATTCCCCCAGACAAAGCACATCACCCACAGTTAGTTATCACCCCCCAGGGAACACATTTAAACCTTTGATCGCCCCTGATGTTAACCCCTTCCGTTCCAGTGTCATTAGTACAGTGACAGTGTATATTTTCTAGCAGTGATCACTCTATTAGTGCCACTGGTCCCCAAAAAGTGTCAAAGGTGTCAGTTAGGTGTCTGACTTGTCACAGTCCCACTATAAGTCGCTGATCACCGCCATTACTAGTAAAAAAAAAAAACATACAGGCATTGTATATACCATCATTTATATACCATCATATATACCATCACTGAAAAACATTTTTTTTTACAAAGAGCATGTAACAAAATACGTATTGGCCGGAATGTATGAAAAAAAAAAAAAATTATTGGGAATGTGTTAGAGCAGAAAGTAAAAAATATTGTTTTTTTTTTTTTTTTAATTACTGTCTTTTTTTTGTTTATAGCGCAAAAAATAAAAAACGCAGAGATGATCAAATGCCACTAAAAGAAAGCTTTATTTGTGGGTAAAAATGGACACTAATTTTAGTTGGTTACAACCTTCCACGCCCGCACAATTATCAGTTAAAATAACGCAGTGCCGTATCGTAAAAAAAAAATGACCTGGTCATGAAGGGGAGTAAACCTTCCAGAGCTGAAGTGGCTGAGGTAAAGCTCTGTTGACTCCATCATCCAATCATGTGCAAGCACAAAATATATTTTTTTCTTATTTCCTTACATGTGATTGGGAACTCTTTGCGCAGTTAATTTTAACCCATTCACTAAGCTAAAGGGAAAATTCCCTTAAAACGTGAGCATCAGATTTGCCTTTAGTAAATCAACCCCAATGTGTCTACATAACTCGCAGTGTCTTCAATATTCTGCAAAGATTTTACAATAACTTGTACCCCGGCTCCTACGACAGAATGAGCATGTTAGGCTTGTGTAAGTAATTGGCGTATGACCCTCTCAGAGTAGGAATTTATGCATCTTAGCAAAATAACCTTTGCACTTGGAGGACGAGGGTCAGATCTGACCGTTTCTGAGGTTATGCTCTCAGGCCCCTGAGGTTAAAGCCTGGCCATGGCATAATGCAAAGTCCTGCTGCCAGGTGGCTGGCTTAAGGCACAGCTCTAAACCTGTCACATCACTCTTACCACTAATGTGCAAGCTGCATTATGTTTATTGTTATAACTCTTGTAAGTGGCCTTCACCTCACCCTTCCCCATCACTCACAAAAGTGTCCTCCGAGATGACAGCTAAAGTAACACTAAACGATATCCTTATTCTCCAAATATATATTTATACACATCCACTACTTTAAGGAGAAAAGTAGGAATTCTAAATAAAAACATGCCTCCATACTACCCTCCATGCTACAGTATTGGTGTGATGCTGCAGCCCCCATCGCCAGCTCTAAACCTGAGAACTGAGTGATCACATGATCTCTGATCACACAGTTCTCTGCTCTGAGCAGAGAGTGATGACTGTCAGTGACCGCTCTCTTCTCTGCCCCTCCAGCGCTCCCTGGAGCACCGGGCTGTGGAGGGGATTGGATCGACTGAGAGACTGAGGCCTCGTACACACGACTGAGAATCTCATCGTAAAAGAAACATCATATTCCTTGACGAGTTCCTTGTCAGGCTTGTCGAGAATCTTAACAAGCTTTCTTTGCGTACACACTGTCAAGACAAAATCTCGTCATTCTCGAACACGGTGACGTACAACACGTACAACAGCACTTTAAAGGGGGAGTTCGATTCCACTGGCACAACCCTTGGGGCTGCATTTGCTAATCTTGTGTTACCGCGTGTTAAGTAAAAGTTTGGTAAGAGACAATTTGCACTTTTCAGTCTGTTCCAGTGTGACAAATGTGCTATTTCCATTACGGACGCTACTTTTACCGAAGGTGCGCTCCCGTCTCATACTTTATTTTGAGTATGCGTGGGTTTCTAAGCATACACACGAACGTGTTTCTCGTCGTAAACCAGCCCGACGAGAAACATAACGAGAAAATTGAGACTCCCGACGAGGAAAAAAAGAACTTGTTCTCTTTTTTGCTCGTCGAGACACAGGACAGTTTACTCGACGAATAACATACACACAGCCGTTTTCCTCGGCAAAAAAGCTCTGCCACCAAGTTTCTTGATGGATTCTGTCGAGGAAAACGGTCGTGTGTACGAGGCCTCAGCTGCTACTCAGACATCTGGGGGGATCCTGACATTATTGCCGGGATCCTTCCAGGAACTGTAGCTGCTCTGTGTTACGTCAATTGACAGCTGCCTGGTCCACCCATGGCTTCTTTATCCAGGGGTGTTCCTCTTATTTCTCCCCGGTGGTTTTGTCTGCTTCTTCCTGCCTGCAGCAGATTGATGAGGTCATTTCATCCTTGGCAATGTCACATGACTGATGCGCAAGGAGTTTTGAATGAAAAAGGTAGAGTTTGTTGGAAAATTATACTTTCTGTATATTATGGTGTTTTAGAAATATATTCATAGAGACTAGTAAAGTCACTAAAAGGTTCACCTTAAAGTAGAAGTTCACCCTAACACTGGAATCCCTACATCTACAGACATCCACAATCTAACCTATATAGCCCTGTAAAGAAGAAATTACTATACATACCTTTTTTTAAGCTGATCCGACCCAATCCTACGCTGAGCTGTCAGCTGCAGCTTCACTGTGTAGGGGGGTGCAGAGAACACAGCCAGCAATGGAAGCCCCATAGTAAGTCTCTTTACCTATAAATCTTAGTACTCAGTTATATTATGTACATTTAGGAAAGTATCCAGGCCTTTCTTAAAGCAATCTACTAAGCTGGCCAGAACCATCTCTTGAGGAAGTCTATTCCACATTTTCACAGCTCTTACTGTGAAGAAACCTTTCCGTATTTGGAGATGAGATCTCTTTTCCTCTAGACGTAAAGAGTGCCCCCTTGTCCTCTGTGATGACCGTAAAGTGAATAACTCAACACCAAGCTCACTATATGGACCTCTTATATATTTGTACACATTCATCATATCCACCTTAATCTCCTCTTCTCAAGAGTGAATAAATTCAGTTCCTCTAATCTTTCCTCATAGCTGAGCTCCTCCATGCCTCCTATTAGTTTACATTTTCTTCCCATGCAATGTCCCAGCATACCATATATGGTGCAGCTTAAAGTGATTGTAAACCCTTGCATATACCCAGTGAAGTGACTGGCCTCTGGTGATAGACAGGAATGAATCAAATCCTTCTACATAAGTTGTACCGGTTTACATGCAGTCTTTTCTTCTCTACATCCATTCAAAGTGCTGAATTTTAGAGCTTGCCTGAGAATTCAGAAAAAAAGGGGGGAGGGAGCTGAATTTGCACTCTGCAGAGTTCAGTGAGAAGAGTTCTGAAAGCTGATTGGAGGGAAGGGACAAGGCACCCCCCCCCCCCTTGTTTTCACACAGCACACAGAAACAGAGCTGAGGCTGTCAATCTGCTGGATGTCCCTCCTCTGTCACCTTCTTTCTCTCACCTTCTCTTGTCAGAAGTGACTGACAGCAGAGGAACAAAGCAGCAGACAGATTTGACACATTAGTGCTCTTAATTGAGACAAGGGATATGCTTTGTTCATCTTTCATGTCTGATTTTTACAACCACTTTAAGTTGATGACATTTGCATGCATGTCATAAAAAAGATTTCAAAGGCCAGAGCAGAAAGTACGGTGTCAGGGCTGGAAGTGTACAACGTGCTGAACTATGGATTTGTATGACTATGCTTATATGACGTTTAGCCTCAGAGCACACAGAGACAAGCTGGATCAGGCTGTTCCTATTGACTGTATATCACTGAATGATGTGCTAATCACCATGTATACGCTCCGCTCGCCTGTATAGACCCGCTCACTTGCCTCATTCCTCACCCCCAGGACAATTTATAACTCAACGGTGCTTCCTATATGAATTGTTCGGCTCAACTAACTTACAGAGGCCTACAGAACTCGCTTCTTATTCCATCACATGTATTTATGAAGTTCACTGTTTAAATATAGTGCTGACATAGGCAGTGGCACAGCATCTCACAGGCTACATTGAAGCCTTCACATCAGTCCTTGCCTGCGAGAATCTTATGCCGCGTACACACGATCATTTTTCGGCATGTAAAAAACAACGTCTAGAAAAAAGCATAGGGCCAGATCCACAAAGGAATTACGCCTGTGTATCTATAGATACACGGGCGTAATTCGAATTTCCCGCCGGCGTGTCATTGTTTTCTATCCAGAAAACAAGATACGCCGGACTTACGCTAAGATACAACTTGCGTAAGTTTCTTACACCGTCGTATCTTAGATGCATATTTACGCTGGACGCTAGGGGCGCGTCCGTGTTAAATATGCAAATGAGGTAGATACGGCGATCCACGAACGTACGTACGCCCAGCGCAGTGTTTTTACGTCGTTTGCGTAAGCGTCGGTCACCCCTGCTGTACCCAGGTGTACGTAATGTTAAGTATGGACATCGGCCCAGCGTCAAATTTTCCGTCGTTCACGTCGTTTGCGTAAACCGTTCGTGAATAGGGATTTGCGTACGATACGTTCACGTCGTTTTCATTGATGTTTTGCGACGTGATTTCGCGCATGCGCACTGGGATACGTCCAAGGCCGGCGCATGCGCAGTTAAAAAAAAGCGTCGTTTGCGTCGGGTCATTCACAATTATAATAAAACACACCCCCCACTAGTTAATTTGAATTACACCCGCGTACGCCGGCCCATTTACGCTACGCCGCCGTAAGTTACAGCGGCATTTCTTTGTGGATAAGGATACGCCACTGTGGCTTACAGCGGCGTAGTGTAAATGGGATACGCTGCGCGGGCGTCCCATCTTTGTGGATCTGGCACTTTTTCCCTTCATCATTAAAACGACATTGCCCACACACGATCGTTTTTAAAAAATGCTCTAGAAAAGCGCGATGACTTACAACACGTACAACGGCACTATGGGGCTTGGGGCTGCTTTTAGCTGATTCCTTGTTAGTAAAAGACGATTCGCGCTTTTTTGTTTGTTACAGCGTGATGAATGTGCTTACTCCATTACGAACGGTAGTTTTACCAGAACGAGCGCTCCCGTCTCATAACTTGCTTCTGAGCATGTGCAGGTTTTTAACTTCGTTTTAGCCCACACACGATCATTTTTTACCCGAAAAACGACATTGTTTAAAACGTTGTTAAAAAATGCAGCATGTTCGAATTTTTTTTTTTTGTCGTTTTTCAGAACCCGGAAAATGATGTGAAGCCCATTTTTTTTTTTTTTAATGCTGAAATAGATCAGTCATAAAAGAATTTGCACACACTCTGGTAACAAGTTAGTCAGAAGCCTATAAGCTGACCTCAACCAACAATTTTTATTTTTTTTTTTATTTTTTTTTCTATTGAAAAGCCTGTGGCGTGCAAAAACACAACCCAAAAACTTCACCCGGTGCAGGAAAAAATGTGCACACACATAAAGAGTGAAACACAAAAAACTGCGATGGGTGCCATCGTCAATTGGTCCTCCGCAAAGGACCCAGCTCTGATCCCCCGGGGCGTTAGGCTCCAGACAGGGAAAAGAGTTATTAGAGTCCTAGCAGCCGAAACCACTAGGACCCCCTATGGCCCATGCAGCCAAAGCCACATGGCCAAACATCCTCGGAGGGACTGCCGAGACAGAACCCTCCTCGGTAAGGCTCCCCCGAAGGGAGACCCCATGAGAGCAGGTGAACCAAGCCAGAAGGCCATGTCCACCTACTCCCAAGACTTTCAGAGCCAGCCCGAGGACCAGCACCCTACTCGCCACACATACCATGCTCCAACCAAAAAAAGTGACAAACAAGACAAACAGGGGGTAACAAAAAAAGAAAGTGGGGGAAAAGGAAGGTGGGAATAGTGAGTGGAAAGTGGCCATTGTGCAATACAATGGCCGGCCCTCCGGCCAGGAACAAAAATTCCTCTGGTCCTAGCCAAAAGGCTCGGCCCTAGAGGCAGGTGCTAAAAAGGTGTATGTGGAGATCAGTGACCTAAGGTGCCACACGTTGAGTGCCCCTCAACACTCAGTGCAATGTATGGCACCCCTGGACTGCCACTCCAGGGGCACTATCTCCACAGGCTTTTCAACGGACCCTGACCCCCGGTCTGGACCAGCAGCACCCTTCCCAGCCAGGAAGGTAGGAGAAGAGGTTGGGGAGAGCCAGCCGCAGCCAACTACTACCCACAACCCCCAACTCTCCCACCTAATTACATTCGGGAAGTACTACCCGCCTCTCCCCGAAAGGATCAGCAAAGGTTCCCTCGCCGAACAACTGACTGGGGCAGACACCACCGGATCCAGGCCAAAGGCCAGGGGCCCAGCCCTTCAGCTTCGACCTCATGCCACTCTGCCCCGATCAGAAGGCTTTCACCTCTACGCCAATAGGCTTTGCGTCCACCGACTGCCATCCCTTTCCCCCTCGCCGAGTACTGGGGACAGTCGGTTTAGCGCCACCTATTGGCAACTGATAAGAACAGATACTACACTTGATCTTAGCCAAAAGGCCGAGAAGCGACCTCAACCAACAATACAAAACAGTCCAAGCAAAGGCCGTAGAAAAGGATCGTTTTCCTGATCATTGAAACCCCACGAGGTGAGATCTTGCATGGAGCCCCAGACCGAGGGAGATTGACAGTTATTTTGTGTTTCTTCCATTTGCGAATAATCGCACCAACTGTTGTCACCCTCTCACCAAGCTGCTTGGCAATGGTCTTGCAGCCCATTCCAGCCTTGTGTAGATCTACAATCTTATTCCTGACATCCTTCGACAGCTCTTTGGTCTTGGCCATGGTGGAGAGATTGGAATCTGATTGATTGCTTCTGTGGACAGGTGTCTTTTATACACGTAACAAGCTGAGATTAGGAGCACTCCCTTTAAGACCCCTTTCACACTAGGGTTTTTTTAAGGCACTTTAGCGTTAAAAAAGCGCTTGTAAAGCGCCTGAAAAAAGCTGCATCTGCAATCCCAATGAGAAAGCCTGAGTGATTCCACACTGAGGCACTGCGCTGGCAGGGTAGGGTGACCACATTTCCAAACTGCCATTCAGGGATATACCCCCTCTCTCACCTTCCCCCAAAAAAGAAGAGGGGAAGGGCGGGGGCAAATGTAGTCTTGGGGTTGATGGGGAATTTCGCCATGGGTTATTTGTCAGGTGAATGTGTGACTTGCCACCAAATGCAGTGCCGCTTGCCACCCATAGCCTGCCACCAGAGGCAGTGCTGCTGTCACTCCCTCTGAATAAGCCATGTGTGTAGAAGGAAAGGACTGGCATCACTATCTGGAGAGTGAAGATCACACCAGTCCCTGCTGCTTGCTGCTGGGTGCCGGAGAAGGAAGAGGTGCTGAGGTGGGTGGGGACAGCAGTGTTGCACTAGGCGCAGGCCTTGCTCCCGGTCTCACTGTCTGAGAGTAAATTGTCACTGGTTGCAAGATGCCAGGCAGTGCCGGCCCTAGGAACCAGTTCCGGAAATGTAGTTAGTAGGGGTGACTGTGTCCTCTGATTCATTCCGGGACATTGTATTGTCCCAGAATGAAGGTGCCCGGGACCCAGGACAGACATGCCAATTGCGGGACAGTACCGGGCAATCCGAGACATGTGGGCACCCTAGCAGGGTGTCAAAAAAAGTCCTGCAAGCAGCTTCTTTGCAGCGCTTTAGGAGCGGTGAATACACCGCTCCTAAAGCCCCCTTCCCATTGAGGGAGCTTTTTTTAACGGCAAAGCGCCTTAAAAATGCCCCAGTGTGAAAGGGGTCTTAGCGGCGCTTTACCAGCGTTTTTCGGGCACTGGCAGTGTGATAGGGCTCTGAAAGCACTCAGGCTTTCACATTGGGATTGCAGATGAGGCTTCTTTCAGGTGCTCAACAGGCTTTTTTGACGCCAAAGTGCCTGAAAAACGCCCAAAAAACGCCCCAGTGTGAAAGGAGTCTAAGAGGGTGATCCTAATCTCAGCTTGTTACCTGTAATGAGGACATCTGAAACCAGAAATCTTGCTGATTGATAGGGGATCAAATATTTATTTCACTCATTAAAATGTGCAAAATGTATTTATGTGTTTATTATTCTTTGTTTATTATATGCTATGCCACTTTATCCCGAGAGGTGCAAGCTTTGCTTGTTGTGTGTGTTTTCTTATTTTTTATAATTTAAAGCGGAGGTTCACCCTAAATATAAGCCCTCCCATGTGATCCAGCATACTGGCGTCAGCGCCAGTATGCTGGTTTTGTTTTCTTTAATCCATGTACTTACTGTATTATGCTGAATTTTATTTTTTTTACCCCGCGGTGGACGGCGCCAGTATAGCGCGTCACATCTTACGAAAGTACCCGAAAAGGACTCGGGTAATCTCGGCGAAAATGCGGTGCCTGCGCACAGACCTAGGAGCTGACTGCGCAGGCGCCGTATTTCTCCGAGTCCTATTTCGGCGTTTTTCGGAGGGCGTGACGCGCCATAGCCGTAGGACTCGGAGAAATACGGCGCCTGCGCAGTCAGCTCCTAGGTCTGTGCGCAGGCGCCGCATTTTCGCCGAGATTACCCGAGTCCTTTTCGGGTACTTTCGTAAGATGTGACGCGCTATACTGGCGCCGTCCACCGTGGGGTAAAAAAAATTAAATTCAGCATAATACAGTAACTACATGGATTAAAAAAAAAAAAAAAAACAGCATACTGGCGCTGACGCCAGTATGCTGGATCACATGGGAGGGCTTATATTTAGGGTGAACCTCCGCTTTAAAGATTCAATTTGACATATTTAAATGTATGTATAATAATAAAAAAAAAAAATATATATTATTTGAATAAAAAAAAAAAAAAAAAGAATGCAAATCAATTTATAACTTTTTTTAAATCTGTTTTTCTGGATATTTTGTTATTTTGTCTCTCACTGTTAAAATAAAACTACCATTAAAATTATAGACTGATCATTTCTTTGTTAGTGGACTAATGTGCAAAATCAGCAGGGCATCAAATACTTTTTTCCCTCACTGTATGCTGGAACATTGCATGGACGGAAAATTTTCCAACATGTCCCTTTGACAGAGGTTGATTAAACAATTGACTTCTGTTGAGCGGGGATGGCAACATACTGGACCAGCCAAATTTCAGAAATACTAATCCTTTGACATGTATAATAGCAAGTGGTTGTAAAGGTAAAACGTTTTTTATTTTTATATATAAATAACAAACAGGTCATAGTTACCTGCTCTATGGGACCAGGGACGGGACAAGGGGCGGGCAGGAGGGAAGGCTGCCCTGGGCACTGTGGTTTCATATGAGATGGGGGGGCACCGGGAGGGAATTGGTGCTGGGAGGAGGAATCTGGGGGGGCAGCAGGGGGTAGGAAATATTCTAGGAGGGGAAATTTGGGTGTGTGTGCTAGGAGTGGTGATTCAGGGGGACTTGTGTTGGGAGGGGGATGGGAGAAGAGGATTTGGGCTAGAAGGGTTGATTTGGGGGGCTTGTGCTAGAAGAGGTGATATGGTTGGGGGGATTTGTGCTACTGGGTATGATTGGGGGGGGGGGGTGTTTGTATTAAAAGAGGAAATATTTGTGGCTAGGAGGGGGGTGGATTTGTACTGGGAGGAGGGAGAATTTATGATTAGGGGGTGCAGATTAGTGCCCAATTTTCTTTTCTTTTTTTTCTTGGGGGGATTTACTTACACATAATGCTGATACATCTTAGGGGGGGCACAGTTTGGCAAGTTTGCCCTGGGCTTTAGGTGTACTTGTCCTGGCACTGTATGGGACAAACAGATCTATACTCAAAAACTAAAAAAACGGACAAAAAATACTGCTGCTCTCGAGCACAGCCCTGGATCAACATTGTGCTTGTGTAAGTATAAGCGGGGGTGGGAGGGGAGCTGCACAAAGAAGGTTTATTGATCTTAAGGCCAGGTTCACACCTAGGCGAATTTACTGCATTTAATTTGCATAGCAGGAGAATGTGACTGGCTCTCTATGGAGCCGGTTCACATATCTCCGCAGCGGGTCTGCAGCGGTGTGCCAGAAAAACACGTGCCTTTTTTGGTGTGTTTCAGGTTGTATTCCAGCCCAAAATTTAACCAGCATGCACCGGACCCCTGCTATGAGCCGCATGAGGGGGCGGTGTGAACCCGGCCTAATGCATAGAATACATTAAGACAAAAAACCTTCTGCTTTAGAACCACTTCCATACCGGGCACTTTTACCCTCTTCCTGCCCAGGCCAATTTTCAGCTTTCAGCAATGTCGCACTGAATGACAATTACGTGGTCATGCAACACTGTACCATATATAATTGTTATAATTTTTTTCACACAAATGGAGATTTCTTTTAATAGTATTTAATCACAACAGTTTGTTTTCACTATTTTCTTTTTTTTTCTTACATACTGTTAGAGTCGGTTCACACTGGGGCGACACGACTTCCGGCACGACTTTCAGAAGCAACTCCAACACGACTTGAGCATGAACCACAGGGCGATCTGGGGCGGTTTACAACACGACTTGAAGTCGTCTCCAGGACAGGAGACTTTCCAGTGGCCAATAAAACAACAATCAGCTCTGGGAGAGGGAGGGGGAGGGAGAGGTTTGCCTGAGAAATGTATGTTATCGTCCTGGAAAGTTGCTTCAGTAAAGACAGTGATCAGACTTGGAAGCGACTTCCATTGAAATCAATGGGTACAAATCGCCTACAAGTCGGATTGAAGTCGTACAGGAACCTTTTCAAAGGTCGGAGCGACTTGAGTAGTGTGTATTAACACCGCTCCCATTCACTTGCATTGTTTTTCTCTACAGCACGACTTGGGACAACTTGAGGCGACCTCAAGTCGGATCCCAAGTCACCCCAGTGTGAACCGACTCTTACCAGTGCAGTACAGCATCAGTATAATATAAATATATTTTTTTTCAATTCCTTATAATATTTTTTAAAATATTTTTTTTCATGGTTTTTTTTTGTTTTTTTTTACATACTGTGACCAGAGAAATACAGTGCTACCTTAGTAACGCTGTATCCCTCTGGGGAGTTAAACAGGATTTTTCTTCTTTTTTTTTTTTTTTACACACTATCATTGCTTATAGCAGTGAATTTAGAAAATGGATTGAACATTCTTAAAAGGAACATTTTATTTACTAGTATATGGCCAGCTTAAGACACCTATGCAGGGAACCCATACAGCTTTCTGACGTTTTATCATATTATTTTTTTTAAATGTATTTTAGTTTCCGATGTTAGAAATAAAATAAAAAAAAAAGGGTTGTCAGATTCCAAAAATAAGTTCAGATTCTCGTTTCCAACACAAACTTCAGATCGACTTACATCACCTCCTTCCAGTTTGATATGGCACCTATTTTAATCTTGGCAATCAGCGGCTGCTAACAACTGGCCCAAGATCTCATTGCAAACATTAGTATAGTAAATCCTTCTGTAGGTCCGAAGACAGATTTCTAAAGCATAATCTGATGGATCTAAATGACCCTGGTAAGATTTCTTGTTTTCAATCACTTTTTGGCACAAAATAAAGTTTATAAGGGCCTTTGAGTGTATACCGTGTTTCCCCAAAAATAAGCACTACCCCGAAAGTAAGACCTAGCGTGATTATCAGGGTGGACTGCAATATAAGACCTACCCCGAAAATAAGCCCCAGTTTTGTAAAACTGTGTCAGTGTCTCCGATTGTTGCTGTATTGAAAATCTCATGTTTACACCCATTGCTGACCCACCGGAGATCCTCTTCTCTCCTGCTGGCTGACATCTGCTGCCCCTTCTTCTGTGCACGGAGCAGGCTCATGTCAGCGGGGATCTCGGCTCTTCTCTTTCCCCCCTCCTCCCCGCTGAAGTCGGCAGCCCCTCCCTCTTCAGTTCACGGAGCGGGCTGACGGCAGAGAGGATCTCAGCTCTTCTATTTCCTCCCTTCCTCCCTGCTGATTCCCGCCCATCCCGCTTCAGTTCACAGAGCGGGCTGACGGCAGAGGTGATCTCAGCTCTTCTATTTCCTCCCTTCCTCCCTGCTGTCTCCCGCCCCTCCCGCTTCAGTTCACGGAGCGGGCTGACGGCAGAGGGAATCTTGGCTCTTCTATTTCCTCCCTGCTGATGTCGCCCACCCCTTCCTCTTCAGCTCACGGAGCAGGGGGAAAACCGAGTCTATGGGGGACCGTAGACCGGCTTACAACCGCTGGAATCCAGCGACACTCTCGGTTCATCTCTTTTCTCCTCTCCTCAGACTCAGAGAAGACGAGGGAGCTGTTACAAAGGTGTTATAAAAAGGTACTTTAGATACTTTCTCCTGACATGACAATGAGGGGGGGACAGGGCAGGAGAAGACATAGGACATTTTTATAAAGATATTTTATTGATTTATTTCATGCTTTAAAGGAACAGGATTTTTTAAGGATTACAACCACTTTAAGACTGTCAGCCAGACAGACGTGAGACTTATTGCACACTTTATGCGTATACAATATTAATACAGTAAATAAATAAGTCTACCCCGAAAATAAGCCCTAGTGTGTTTTTGTAGCCAAAATTAATATAAGACCCTGTCTTATTTTCCAGGAAACACGGTAGGTGCTTGGATGTATGGGACCCCGAGTAGAGGGATCTGGGGGGACTTTAATGGAAGTTTTGAGACTGGAAGTTCAGGGAAGTGGCGCACAGGAAGCTGGAGCCTATGGTTGTAAACACAAAAATATTTGCATTTCTTGACTTTTCTTTACACAAACATTTATTGTCCTCTGCCTAATTGGTCTATATAAATGCAAATCTGATTAAAATAATTGTAAGGCTTTAGTATTAGCTTAAAAAACATCTATCTAGAACTGATAAGGGTTTTGGTTGGAGTTGGGCTTCAACCCCTTACTGACTGCACAATTGTAAATAAATGGCCTCCCGGCAAGTTCCTCAGATGTAGGGATAGTCAGAAGTCACTATATGTGGTTTCAGATCATATGATCGCCAAAACGGAATAATCAGGATGACCACTCTGAAGCAGGGAGACTACTTGTGGCAGACCGTGGCACCACTATTTCGGAGATGTATTGATGGGTGGTGGTGCTGCCTGTTGAACAAAACAGGGAATATAATTTCTGCCGTGGCATGCATACAAGCCACTCTGTCTGCCTTTTCAGTAATTTTTTTCAACTTCCATCAATTAAATCTTCTGCACTTGTTTTTTTATAAATTCTTTATTTATTTCAAGATTTGCGTTACAGATTTTACATTTCATATCTTCCAGTTAAATCTTCTGCCCTTGTTGATATAACTTTGGGTAGTAAAACATTTTTTTCTGCCAGTATATCCCTTATACAGCCCACTTCCTGTTTTGTGTCTGGGTATTAGCCTAGGCTTATGACTTCATGTACAGTTCTCTCTCTCACTCTCGTGAGAGTTTGCCAGGAAGGGAGGGAGGATGAGTCATAAGAGGGCAGATGAAAGCTGCAGAGTTGGAGGTGTGCCTGTGCAAATCCAGGAAGTAAACAGGCAGCAGCTTCAGCTGCCCACAGTTAAAATGGCTGCAGCCAGACTCAGTGGAGGGAGATTTCTGCAGCATATTTGGCGAGTACAGAATCACAATATATATAATAATATGCAAAGTGGTTGGAGGGAAGCTTCAGAATGGCAAAAAGAAATTGTCACAAATTATGTGAGCAGACTCCAGATCCTCTTGAACCACTTCCCACCTGGTCAATGGTCAATTGACGTCCGGGAAGTGGTTTGTGAAATCCTGACTGGACGTCTATTGACGTCCTGCAGAATTTCATGCCGGCGCGCGGCCGTGGGGGCTCGCAGCGTGACGATCGGTAATGCGGGGTGTCAGTCTGACACCCCGCATCTCCGATCTCGGTAAAGAGCCTCCGGTGGAGGCTTTTTACTATGTGATCAGCCTTGTCCAATCACGGCTGATCACAATGTAAACAGGAAGAGTCTCATAGATGCGAGTAGAGGAGAGACGATCGGCGGCTCTCCTGACAGCGGGGGTTCGCGCTGATTGTTTATCAGCGCAGCATCCCCTCAGATCCCCACACTGGACCACCAGGGAGTGCCCCCTGGTGCTCAATAGAGCACAAATAGATAAAACAAATAAAAAAATTGGAATACAATCGATGCCAATCAGTGCCCACAAATGAGCACTGACTGGCAACATTTGCACTGACTGTAATGATGCCCAGCAATGCCATCAGTGCCACCCTCAGTGTCACCCAGTGTCCATCAGTGCCATCTCTTAGTGCCCATCTATGCCCAGTGCCCACCTATCAGTACCCATCTGTGCCACCCATAAGTGTCCATCAGTGCCACCCATAAGTACCGCCCATGAGTGCCCATCAGTGTCACCAAAGAGTGCCCAGTGTGTCTATGAGTGCCCATCAGTGCCGCCTATGAGTGCCCATCAGTGCCGCCTATGAGTGCCCATCAGTGCAGCATACCAGCGCCGTCTATCAGTGCCGCCTATCGGTGCCCATCAGTGCCACCTCATCGGTGCCCATCAGCGCCACCTCATCGGTGCCCATCAGTGCCGCCATATCAGTGCCATAATTGAAGAAGAAAACGTACTTATTTACAAAAAAATTAACAGAAAAAAATAAAAACTTAATTTTTTTCAAAACTTTTGGTCTTTTTTTAGTTGTTGCACAAAAAATAAAAATCGCAGAGGTGATCAAATACCATCAAAATAAAGCTCTATTTGTGGGAACAAAATGATAAAAAATTCCCTTGGGTACAGTGTAGCATGACCGCGCAATTGTTATTAAAAGTCCGACAGCGCTGAAAACTGAAAATTGGCTTGGGCGGGAAGGTGAGTAAGTGCCTGGTATGGAAGTGGTTAAGGGGGATAGGGGTCGGTGGATGGTAAAAAATGCAGCTCAGTTGCCAATTTTTACCCCTTTGACCAAAAGGGTTAATAGGGCCTTCCTACAGGTAAGTCTATAATAAGGCTTACCTGTAGGTACTGTAAATATCTCCTAGGCCGCGTACACAAGATCGGTCCAAACCGATGAAAATGGACTTAAGTCCAGTTTCATCGGTCCAAACCGACCGTGTGTACGGCCCATCGGTCTGTCTTCCGTCGTTGCTTTAATATTGGACCGATGGACGCCTGACCATCGGTCCAAACCGATGGTTAGTACGCAAAAGCATCAGTCCAAAAACCCGCGCATGCTTAGAATCAAGTCGACGCATGCTTGGAAGCATTGAACTTCATTTTTTTCAGCACGTCATTATGTTTTACGTCACCGCGTTCTGGCGCGATCGGTTTTTGAACTGATGGTGTGTACGCACATCAGACCATCAGTCTGTGAACCGATGAAAACGGTCCGTCGGACCATTCTCATCGGGTTGAACCGATCGTGTGTACACGGCCCAAGACTTGCACAGTTTAGGAGATATTCACTAAATACGCAGCTTCCAACGTCATCGGAGCATGCGCACTGAAGAAACGGGCTGATGGTAATGTTTTTCCAGGGCCCGTGCCGTGACCGGCGGCTCCCACTCGCATGCGCGGGAGTGACATCATCGTGGTTCCGGACAATCACAGCATCAGAACCCACAAACCCAGTAGAAGCTCTGCTGATTTCCATCATCCAATCGTGTGCAAGCATAAAATGCAGGTTTTTTTAAGTTTTCTTTACACATGATTGGGTATTCTTTACAAAGGGAAGCTTTACCTCATTTACTAAGCTCTGGAGCAACTGTACTTGTTAAATGCAACTTTCCTTTTGCCTTTATTAAATAAACCCCTTTGTCTGTTTTATAGGGATCAGCTTCAGCTTTGGGTCCTGCAGAGATAAATTATTTTTGTGGCTTCTGATCATCTGATCGCCATGATTTTATCTATGGATGGTGATGACCACACTTTGTTAGAGTAACAAACTAAGAAATGTTCCCTCTGTGTCTTCTTTTTCTCTGATGGACAATATAAGAAGAAATAAGGAAGGAGGAAGGGTGTACTGCTGACAGCTCCTATATACCATCCATGTAAGTACCTTCTGGAGCTGTCAGTTGCACTACACCTGCAGAGCGGGTAATGTTACTCCCAGCAGGAATTGGCTTAGTATTGAGTTCTCTGTCAAAATTATAAACAGCCTAAAGACAGAACAGGATATCCTTAGTCCCCAGCTGAAAGGAACACAGAGCGAAAATATCTACAGTATATATAAAATATTATAATTACACACTGACATTACAGCTCATATACAGTATCTCACAAAAGTGAGTACACCCCTCACATTTTTGTCAATATTCTATTATACTTTTTCATGTGACAACACTGAAGAAATTACACTTTGTTGTACAATGTAAAGTAGTGAGTGTACAGCTTGTATAATTTACCATCCCCTCAAAATAACTCAACACACAGCCATTAATGTCTAAACTGCTGACAACAAAAGTGAGTACACCCCTAAGTGAAAATGACCAAATTTGTCCCAATTAGCCATTTTCCCTTCCCAGTGTCACATGACTCGTTAGTGTTACAAGGTCTCAGGTGTGAATGGGGAGCAGGTGTGTTAAATTTGGTGTTATCGCTCTCACTCTTTCATACTGGTCACTGGAAGTCAACATGGCACCTCATGGCAAAAAAACTCTCTGAGGATCTGAAAAAAAGAACTGTTGCTCTACATAAAGATGGCCTAGGCTATAAGAAGATTACCAAGTGAAACTAAGCTGCAGCACGGTGGCCAAGACCATACAGCAGTTTAACAGAACATGTTTTACTCAGAACAGGCCTCGTCAAAGAAGTTGAGTGCACGTGTTCAGCGTCATATCCAGAGGTTTTCTTTGGGAAATAGATGTATGAGTGCTGCCAGCATTGCTGCAGGGGTTGAAGGGGTGAGGGGTCAGCCTGTCAGTGCTCAGACCATACACCACACCCTGCATTAAATTGGTCTGCATGGCTGTAATCCCAGAAGGAAGCCTCCTCTAAAGATGATTTACAAGAAAGCTCACAAACTGTTTGCTGAAGACAAGCATACTAAGGACATGGATTACTGGAACCATGTCCTGTGGTCTGATGAGACCAAGATAAACGCATTTAGTTTAGATGGTGTTAATCGTGTGTGACGGCAACAAGGTGAGGAGTACAAGGACAAGTGTGTCTTGCCTACAGAGCAAGCATGGTGGTGGGAGTGTCATGGTCTGGGGCTGGATGAGTGCTGCCGGCACTGGGGAGCTACAGTTCATTGAGGGAACCATGAATGCCAACATGTACTGTGACATACTGAAGCAAAGCATGATCCCCTCCCTTCAGAGACTGGGCCTCAGGAAAGTTTTCCAACATAATGACCCCAAACACACCTCCAAGACAACCACTGCCTTGCTAAAGAATTGTTGCTCTACATAAAGATGGCCTAGGCCAAGGGTCATCAAACTACGGCACACAGGCTGGACACTGCTACCAATGCCATTTACCCAGCCCATGTCCTCTACCGCAAGCCTGTGAACTGCGGAAAGCAGGAGGCAGCTTAGCTCAGAACAGAGGGCAGGAGGAGGAGCTGCCCAAATTAACTGAAAAGTAAAACCGCAGGTGATTGGTTGCTAGGACAGGGCAACCAATCACCAGTTCCTAATATGGAATGTCACTCTGCTGGCTTCCACTGCCAGCCTCTGTCCAGAACTGTGCTATACATACTACCACCTTATGGCATTTTCTTTTTTATTTTGCAGTGACTTTAATACCACTTTATCTCCATCTGATGCTGGTGTTGCCTCAGCCTGCTTTATATATCCACAGAGGGAATCAGGAATCCCAAATGAAACTATAAAGAAAGAATTATTTACTCTACACTTTATCCATCACCAGCTGTTGTAAGCATGAGCCTACAATAGGGGCTTACTCTGTAGTGACCCTGCATCAGTAAATCTGTGATGAACGCGTTTCTGGAAAACCATAGATCTCAGACATGTTGTGGTTAGAGGCTGATGGCAGACGAGAGCCAGTTGGCTTAACAACCATCATTATTTTTTACTCTTTTTTTTCACACTCAATGTGATTTCTGTATTGAGTGTAACGTCCCATCTATCTTGTCACTTTTACTGTAATTCCTTAATTCTTTCCCCAAGAAAGCTTTTCAAACACTCTCACTTAGCTCAGGAACATTGTCCAGGAGTACTAAAGAAAAAGAAAAAAAAACTTGACTAGTTAACTGTGTGGCAATTCCCTAAGTGATCTGAAGCAGAAAGTAATCAAGTGCAAACTTGTATTTATTTTATGTTGTCACATCATTATAGTAACCATATGTTTCGTGTGTTCGCTTTCAATATTTTGCTAACCTCTGCCATAATAAAATGGTTAAGATCTCCAGCTAGAATGTCAACCACAGCTGTAAATATTCTTTGAAAAATTGCCAAAGTACGTTGGTTATAAAAGAGGCAAATAAAAAGTAGAAAATATTTAACATGCATTGTCAATGGCAAAAACACATTATTATTCTCCTATATCCAAAATCTATTTCTTGATCAGCACAGAGAAAAACTTGTCTTACCATATCCTAAAGGGGACCACTGTTGGAATTGGTAGCCATCGAGTAGCCAGGATTTTTGTTCAGTTTCTTAACCTCCCTGGTAGTATAATTATTTCCTGATTTTTGATGCTAAAAGCGGTACCATTATTTTGCATGGAAGAAATTTGGCGTTTTGTATTGTAGGCCTGTAATTCTTAGGAATAACTCACTTAAATCTGTCCGAACAAGAGTCTAGTACACACCCCGGGTATGATAAAGTTTAAAACACGAAATCATAAATTGTAATATAATAAATAACTTTAAATATTTATAACAAATAATAATATAATAATAATTACAATTATTCAATAATGTTCTCAAATCAAAAACACTGAAATCTGCTCAGTTGCAGAATTGTCGCTGTCATTATTTTCAGTGTCTGAAGACGAATTTCCCCACAAATCGCTATCGCTCAATTCTGCAAGTGATTCTAATTTATTATCACTGTTTTCTAGCTGATCTAAAACCACTTTTGACATAAAGGGACACGTTTTGGTTACTATGGACAATCTACAGTTTTCAGGCAGAAAAAACTGTATTTATAATATAAAAGTGCATGCAGGACACTGGACAGACCACTAGGGACAAAGGGGGTGTGTAATTATTTTATACAGTACTGTAATCTGTAAGATTATAGTATACTGTATGTATAATGTGTTTCTACTTTTTTTAATTTGGTGCCGATCTCCCCCGTGCGTCGCAACGTCACAGGGAACGGAGCTCGACGGCACTCGGGCACTGTGTGAATCGAGCGAGGACACAGCTTGATCCCACAGCGGGGAGACATCGCAGGTTCCAGGGGACAAGGTAAGTAACTATGCCTGGATACTGTGATGCAATCCCGAGTCTGGTTCGGGGTTACTGCTAATGGTACTAGAATTTCACCCTGAGCCAGACTCTGGAATACCGCCAGGGAGGTTAAAGCAATATTAAACCCAAAATGTACTATATTGCAGTTTATCAATCCTTAAATGTGCTAGCTTTCTATTTTTTTTTTTTTTTAAGGCTTATTTTGTTTTCTTTATTTTCACTTGGTGACCTGGCCAGTAACACACATAACCCCAATCTTCTGATTACAGATTCATCCAGAGTAATGGAGAAATCGCTCAATATCTACTGAACAGTTAGCAAAAGGGTTATCCATCACTCCCAAGACCTATATGTTGGGTTACCCCTTTAGATAGCTCTGTGCCAAAAAGCGCATCCTCACCCCAAACTGTCTGTAGAGCAAAGGGAAAGAAGCCAATGGCACACCGTAATTGACCTGACACCGCCGTCATAGTTTAGCCCCGTATATTTTTATTGGGCTTGTAGATGAAGCGGCTCCAATTCGTCTTCCAGCACCATAGATGACTCTGGGGTCAAACTGTGCAGGCATGATTGTTGGACCAAGAAGCCGATGGAGGAATGTAAACAATCAAGGTAAGTACAGGGATTCTGCAGGGGAGGGGGCAAGACCTGCTCAGAGGCATAGGGGCAAAATTAAAATTTTCCCTCACCTCAAGATGGGTTTATCTGGGGGAATTTGACCTCTCAGAAACAAGCAGACCCTTGCGTGACCGCGTCTTCCTGCAAGTAGACCCTCATTTGTTTTTTAACATGTTCACAAGCTTATACAGCCTCTAAAATAACCAGCCTAATCAAAAGACTTAAAAAAGTTTTTACACGGTTGTTAATGGATTTCACGGGAGTTATAGCACAGATGTAACGTTTTCTTTGGCTCAACATGAAATAATAAGAGAGCATGATGTTGCAAAATGTATACCCATCTCACATTGTTATAAGATATTTTTAGCCAGAAATTATTATCACAACACAAATTTGTTTTCCATCTGATAAATGCAATATTAAACTTAGTCAAAAATGATATTACATAATTACATTTTATATATATATATTGAAGAAAGATACAGTGAGGAAAATAAGTATTTAAAACACCCTGCTATTTTGCAAGTTCTCCCACTTGGAAATCATGGAGGGGTCTGAAATTGTCATCGTAGGTGCATGTCCACTGTGAGAGACATAATCCAAAAAAAAAATCCAGAAATCACAATTTATGATTTTTTAACTATTTATTTATATGATACAGCTGCAAATAAGTATTTGAACACCTGAGAAAATCAATGTTAATATTTGGTACAGTAGCCTTTGTTTGCAATTACAGAGGTCAAACGTTTCTTGTAGTTTTTCACCAGGTTTGCACACACTGGAGGAGGGATTTTGGCCCACTCCTCCACACAGATCTTCTCTAGATCAGTCAGGTTTCTGGGCTGTCGCTGAGAAACACAGAGTTTGAGCTCCCTCCAAAGATTCTCTATTGGGTTTAGGTCTGGAGACTGGCTAGGCCACGCCAGAACCTTGATATGCTTCTTACAGAGCCACTCCTTGGTTATCCTGGCTGTGTGCTTTGGGTCATTGTCATGTTGGAAGACCCAGCCTCAACCCATCTTCAAAGCTCTAACTGAGGGAAGGAGGTTGTTGCCCAAAATCTCGCAATACATGGCCCCGGTCATCCTCTCCTTAATACAGTGCAGTCGCCCTGTCCCATGTGCAGAAAAACACCCCCAAAGCATGATGCTACCACCCCCATGCTTCACAGTAGGGATGGTGTTCTTGGGATGGTACTCATCATTCTTCTTCCTCCAAACACGGTTAGTGGAATTATGACCAAAAAGTTCTATTTTGGTCTCATCTGACCACATGACTTTCTCCCATGACTCCTCTGGATCATCCAAATGGTCATTGGCAAACTTAAGACGGGCCTTGACATGTGCTGGTTTAAGCAGGGGAACCTTCTGTGCCATGCATGATTTCAAACCATGACGTCTTAGTGTATTACCAACAGTAACCTTGGAAACGGTGGTCCCAGCTCTTTTCAGGTCATTGACCAGCTCCTCCCATGTAGTCCTGGGCTGATTTCTCACCTTTCTTAGGATCATTGAGACCCCACGAGGTGAGATTTTGCATGGAGCCCCAGTCCGAGGGAGATTGACAGTCATGTTTAGCTTCTTCCATTTTCTAATGATTGCTCCAACAGTGGACCTTTTTTCACCAAGCTGCTTGGCAATTTCCCCGTAGCCCTTTCCAGCCTTGTGGAGGTGTACAATTTTGTCTCTAGTGTCTTTGGACAGCTCTTTGGTCTTGGCCATGTTAGTAGTTGGATTCTTACTGATTGTATGGGGTGGACAGGTGTCTTTATGCAGCTAATGACCTCAAACAGGTGCATCTAATTTAGGATAATAAATGGAGTGGAGGTGGACATTTTAAAGGCAGACTAACAGGTCTTTGAGGGTCAGAATTCTAGCTGATAGACAGGTGTTCAAATACTTCTTTGCAGCTGTACAAATAAATAGTTAAAAATTCATAAATTGTGATTTCTGGAATTATTTTTTTTGATTATGTCTCTCACAGTGGACATGCACCTACGATGACAATTTCAGACCCCTCCATGATTTCCAAGTGGGAGAACTTGCAAAATAGCAAGGTGTTCAAATACTTATTTTCTGCACTGTATATTGTATGCTAAATAATCAATTCCCCCAATTACACAGAGGTACACTACAGCAGTACCAGGACAGGATCATCCAGCATCCAGGGTATGGATAAAGAACCGCACCCCTCCCCCTTACAGGTAATGCATGCTGTACAATGGGTGTACTGCCCTGTGCCCATTCTCTGCCCCCTTCCTCTAGCTGCCCATGGTTGGCACTGACGGGCACTGATAAGGTGGCACTAATGGGCACTGATAAGGCGTGACTAATGGGCACCAATAAGGCAGCACTGATGGACACTGATGATGGGCACTGATAGGCGGTGCTGATGGGCACTGATAGGTGGCACTGGTATGCGGCACTGATGGGCACTCATAGGCGGCACTGATGGGCATTCATAGGTGGCACTAATGGGTGATTGGACATGGCTGATCACCTGGTAAAGAGCCCTAGCCGGAGGCTCTTTACTGAGACCGGTGTTGCGGTGTGTCAGATTGACACACCACACCACCGATCGCCGCGATGCGTGCCCCCACGGGCACGCGGCGGCTGTTATCCTGCAGGACGTCAATAGACTTCTAGGGGAGCTGTGGAGGAGAGAGGAGTAGCTGGCTCTGGCTCTCTGCGGCTCACTTAGAGGCTGAGCCATCTGCTGGTCTAGGGTTCTGGGTGGTTCCTGACCGTATGGTTGGGATCTTCTCTCAGAGGCTGAACTGGCTCGGTGACATCAGCCGACAGCGGGCTTCTGTCTACTGTCGGCTAAAAACGAGTCACAGGAGTGAAGAATTAACTGCACTCTTGGGATCCATAGGAGAAGTATAGCCAAAATAGCTTTGACTATACTTATCCTTTAAATCATTCTTTAGGGCCCATTTACACTCTGCATTGGGACACAGGTGCTAAAGCTGGCCAGACACGGATCAAATTTTGGCCTATTACTATTAAATTAGACCAGTGGTTGTCCCTGTTGTTACCTTCCTTTGATTTTCCAGTTAAAATTTGTTGCCGAACAGTGACTGCTTCCAATCAGATGAAGCCACTGTTCAGATATTCAGACAACTGCAGATATCCTGGCCGTCAGAACATGATAGCCAACAGGCTAGATGGAAGAATTTGTTGTGTTTCTCTGTGTATATGGCTAGCCTTATACTGAATTTGGATTTTCCTTCTGGTGGTTATTGATATGTCAGAAAATGCATTCAGAACCCTTATGGAATAATTGTTGAGATTAGAACAATAATCAGTTAAAACAGTTAGGCTGGGCTCACAAATATGCAAATTGGATGAATTAGATGCGGACTCTCAATGTGACCGTCTCTCAATGTAGTCGGGTTCACACATGTCCAAAAGGGTCCTGTGTGTGTTTGGGTCCGGTTCGAATTCAGGCAAAAATTCGGACCTGAACTGGTGATCAGAAATGCACCAGACCCCATGCTGAGAACTGTAGCTGCACATATGTGAACCCGGCCTCACTAATAACCTGAATGAGGGCCCGGACTGGGACGAAAAATAGGCCCGGACATTTTAGACTGAGCAGCCCGTGGGTGGGGGGGGGGAGCGGCGGCGACGGGTAATGGTGGGATGTGGGGTTCCAGCACCTTGTACCTCTGGACCCCTTTACATTACACAGCACCCTGCACCTCTGGACCCCTTTACATTACACAGCACCTTGCACCTCTGGACCCCTTTACATTACGCGGCACCTTGCACCTCTGGACCCTTTATATTACACAGCACCCTGCACCTCTGGACCCCTTTACATTACACAGCACCCTGCACCTCTGGACCCCTTAACATTACACAGTACTCTGCACCTCCTGGCCCCTTTATATTACACAGCTCCCTGCACCTCTGGACCCCTTTACATTACACAGCACCTTGCACCTCTGGACCCCTTTACATTACACAGCACCCTGGACCACTTTACATTACATAGCACCGCACCTCTGGACCCTTTTACATTACACAGCACCCTGCACCTCTGGACCCCTTTACATTACACAGCACCCCACAGTTTGTTACACAGACACACCCCTAACAGTTCCGGACCCCCTGCATGTTACACTGGGGGGAGACGTGACATGCGGCCGCGTATGCCCGGTATGCCCTATGGCCAGTCCGGGCCTGCCTGAATTGTATATATATGGCCTGGCACTAAGATAAGAAGAGTAGTAAAGCACAAGCACTGTACTGTACTTCTAATCAGGGAGGATGGAATGTATTTGTAGCAAGGCCCACATACAGTAAATACATGAATTCTATCAGAATACACCATGCTGATACTTACAATGAGCTGATCACATTCATATAATGAAAAATAAAATATCAAAAAAATATAACATTCCATTTTGGTAAAGGATTTCAAGTCTCGGAATCTTAAGTGTTAATGGTCGGATAAAATACTTGCTGCCCTTCAGTTCAACTCTGACATAAAAGGTTCATAAGGAGGGAATGAAGCCAATTCATCTTCCGTCAGGCAGAGAGTTTAACAAAGCCCTTAATGGTTATGTTTTAGCTGGACTTTAGAGTCAGCGATATCTGGTCATGAACCGCTTAGCAATCAATACGAGGGCAGACTGGGCAGCGCAGTCAGTGTTCGGTGGGTGGCATAGTTGATCCTGATTTACAAAGACAGACTCAGGATTTTAAAATGTTTGTACTTTGAAATGTCATTGATTTAAAATTTTGACCAACTACATGGCTATAGCGACTCTGTACATTCCCATCAAAAGAATACGCCAATTACTCTCCTATTTAGTGGGTAGAAGTCCAAACCTCCCTGTCTTCAAATGCTAATGTCAGCAGAATATTCACATCTGACACACTTTTAGATATTAAAAAATACCTTTCCATTTTAATCTAAAGATGGTACAATTTAGTAAAACTGTCGAAAAATCCAATGCAATATGGCAACCTGGAAGTGTTCTGTATACTGTGTGGTAGAAATATTTGCCAGCACACCTTGGAACGACGTAAATAGCGTCCAAACGGATGTTTTATTGCATGATCACAACACAAAGTGCAAAGAAAGTGCAACGTTTCGGAGCCGCGTAGGGACCCTTCATCAGGCCATGTGATCAACACTGTACTGTAGACTGTGTGAACACAGAATGCCCCCAAAAAATGCCATGTCCTGCTTGTTTGATTGGCTCACTACTTTTCTCAGAAGTCTGAACCAAGATACAAGTCAGATTTTAGGCATCCTCTGCAATAGAAAGTAATTTTTTTGTAAGATACTCCCCAGTGATTGGTAACATAGAGGAATGCAGATCTTCAGAACACTGAAATTACACTGGGTGATTATAGTGAACAGAGGCCCTTCCATTCAACAATCAGTCTTATGCCGCGTACACACGATCGGAAATTCCGACAACAAAACCGTGGATTTTTTTCCAACGGAATGTTGGCTCAAACTTGTGTTGCATACACACGGTCACACAAATGTTGTCTGAAATTCCGAATGTCAAGAACGCGGTCACGTACAACACTACGACGAGTCGAGAAAATTGAAGTTCAATGATTCTGAGCATGCGTAGGATTTTTGTGCGTCGGAACCTCCGAACATTTGTTGTCGGAATTTCCGAACATGTGTACGTGGCATAAGTGGAAAAAAAACGCTATTTCTTTACAACAGAAAAAAAGCACAGCTGTAAAATGAGTTTGTAAGATCCCTGCAATGGGTATATATCACAGAGAGCCTTGACGGGGCCTGCAGCTTACACAGCCCCATTTTGCTCCACACAGCATATATAAGTATGTCAGTCTCCTCCTCACATTAGATCTGATGAAAATGCGGAAGTATTGAAACGCGTCATCACCACGAGCCCCTGCCTGACGTCACTTCCTGTCGCCGAGAGATGTGTGTGCTCCAGGTTGGAACGCATGCCGCCGAACAGTCACTTTCCGGGTTTCGCTGTGCCCACGGTGCTCTGCCACGCTTCTTTCCTGGGCAGCAATCAACAAAACGTTCACCAGAGAAGCCACCATGATCGGCTGACGATCCACAGTGACTACACTTCCCTTTTTATGAGTGCATTTTGTACTACTTTTTAGTGAGTAGCCATTTGGCTGTTTTAATTAATAAATTCCATATTATCAGACATACTGCACTTAGTAGGCACATTTTTTCCTTTCTGTTTTTGTTTTTGGGTATATATCACCCAGAGGGGGTTGTTTTTTTCTAAACAAAAGTGGGATTAGTGGCTAAGTGGTTAGCACTTCCACCTAGCAGCACTAAGGTTCAAGGTTCAAATCCCAACCACGGCACTACCTGCATGGGGTTTACATATTCTCCTTGTGCCTGTGTGGGTTTCCTCCCGCATTCCAAAGACATACTGGTAGGCTAATTGTCTCCTGTCTGAATGTGTAGGTATGAATGTGAGTTAGTGACCTTGATAGCAGGGACTTGCTCTATAAACTAACACTGCCTGTATCAAAGTAACTAGCACTACATACCAATAAGCTTTCTTCATAAATTCTGGATGTCCATAAAAAAACGTAGCAAAACACCACTTAACTCAAGAGGAAATTCAGACAACAATAAATTATATGGAGCATGGAAAATACGTACCGACAGTTGACTGTACATTCTGAAATACAGCTCTACCACCTGTTTAGTTTTGTAGCCTATTTTATAGGGCCAGAAAAACTTCATCAGATTTCACACATAAACTAAAGCAGTCATAGTCAGAGGTCAGGTCCGAACAAAGGAATGGAGAAGCTCAATGACTTTAATGTGTTTCGCTACAGCTCATTTGTGATTTGCTTTTAGGGCTAAGAAATGAAGGAAGGCACACTTGTTACTGTGCCCTGGTGACTCGGCGGGGACAGCTGTTCTTAGGACAGTCACATTAGGCTGATTCTGACATTTAGAAAAAAAAATAAAAAATGTATCAGTCTCTCAGACGTAAGTATGGCCATACACTAGTCGATTTTTTAACCACTTCAACCCCGGAAGATTTTACCCCCTTCCTGACCAGAGCACTTTTTACAATTTGCCACTGCGTCGCCACGGTCGTGCAACGCTGTACCCAAACAAAATTTGCTTCAATTTTTTCCCACAAATAGAGCTTTCTTTTAGTGGTATTTGGTCACCTCTGCGTTGTTTTTTTGTTGCGCTATAAGCACTTTTTGCAATAATAAATAACCCCCAAATAGAAAAATTTTATCAAAAATGTCTTCATTAGTTTAGGCCAATATATATTCTTCTACATATTTTTGATAAACAAAAATTCAATAAGCGTATATTGATTGGTTTGTGCAAAAGTTGTCACGTCTACAAACTATGGGAAAGTTTTACTAGAAATAGTGGTGATCTGTGACTTTTAGCAGTACTGCAACATTGCGACGGACAGATCGGACACTTTTGACACATTTTTGGGAACATTGACATTTATACAGCGATCAGTGCTATAAATATGCGCTGATTACTGTGTAAATGTCACTGTTAGGCAAGGGAATAAAACTAGGGGGCGATCCAGGGATTAAATGTGTGTTCCCTCAGTGTGTTTTAACTGCATGGGGTTGGACTGACTGGGTGAAGAGGCATATCATTGTTCCTATTTATTAGGAACAAACAATATGCCTCCTCTCCCGTGACAGAACAGGAATTTGTTTGTGTACACACACAAATCCCTGTGCCGACTCTCATGTACGCAATCGCGCCTGCCGGCCACACGCATCGGCTCCTCTGCCTGGCGGCTCTTAAAGGGAAGGACGTACCCATTACAGGGTTTTGTCCAGGAGAGCCATTGTGCCACCGTATATCTGCGTGAGCTGGTTAATGAACATTCATACAAAAATTCTCACAAGTACATTGGATGACATGACAAATTTCCTTCGAAAGTACTTCAAAAAACATTTTCTTTTAACATTCGATTTTGGAGTAAATGGGCTTTCCCAAAGGAAAACCACACACAAAATGATTTTGCTTAAGATTTTGTCCCCTCCATCTTGCCCCTTCCACATATATTTGCAAATGTGTGCAACTAAACCCTCTGTTTTTAATGTGAATTGTGTCTGTTTGTGATGTGTGTTGCCCTTCCATGTGTACCTTACAGTATAAATTGGGTGCCTTCAGCTGCAATTGTACTCTTGTGGTGGCATCCAGTGTGTCCCTATGTTAATTATTAAAAGATCACCCTTTGTCCTGAATTGCTTCGGAAAAATAGCTGTGCACTTCTGGGTATGTGCCTTGGCTAGGGATGCTACCTTTTCTACCAAGCCAAACTGGAACACTTTAGCAGCACACTGCAACATTATTTTTTAAGTGGGAACACTGTGGACTCTGGTGTAAAGGGGAACTCTGATGTAAGGGGGTTTCGGTTTACCAAACCTCTCACTTATTCAGAGTTCCCAGTATTCCTCATTAAAGTGGAGTTCCACTCAAAAGTGGAACTGACACATACGCTCCCATCCCCATCCGGTGCCACATTTGGCACCTTTCAGGGGGAAACGGGGACCTGGTTTTGACAGGTCCCCTTCCCCACTTCCAGGAGACAGGCCACGGGCCGATTTCCCAAAAGTGTCGGCTCCCCCTCTTCCTTTCCCCGCTGCCGGGCCAATTAGAATGCACAGTAGGCTTCTTCCCCGATCTATGGAGAAAAGAGGGCTGAGATTCTCCTGTGACGTGTAGTTAATGCCAGCATAATTTGGAGGGGATACATGTATTTTTGCTGCATATTGCAGCTGAATAGCGGGTGGGCAGGAGAGCCACTCTCACGCTAACAGGCAGGGAGGGAGGGGGAGAGACTCTGAGCAGAGAGCGGACTGACGGAGGCCCGTATCCTGACCACGGTATCATGGCTCAGCTGCCATGATTACTGTGGTCAGAAAAGACAGGGGGACACAGGAACAGGCAGAATCAACCAGGTATATTACAACATAGGAAGGGACAAATTACATGGCACCAGAATTTTTTTTCTAATAGAATGTCAGCAGAAAGGAGTAGTCAGGAGACTGTGTACACACCAGCTGGTGTAATACTGTAGTTACATCAGTGGAAACAAATGCTGAACTTCAGGCTGAATACACAGATGATATACAGGTATGAGAGCTGTTTTACCTACCAAAATATGATGAGCTCATTTCTTTGTCACTCTTCTCTCTCCTCTGACCAGCTTTCTCCTTGTCTGCAGCACAACTGACTGGCCTCTTTTCTCCCTTTTCCTATTACTGTCTGAGCTCTACAGTACTGGAACAGCAAGGCGGTGATATCAAGTCAAGTCCAGATATTTATGTACCGCTTACATTTAAAACAATACATTTAATGATAGTTAATGATTACTGAGCTGCAATAATTTGTGTCTTTTCCACCTGTCTAGATTTCAGCTTCATTGCCTACATTGGCGCACGCCATTAAATATTTTCTATCATATATTTTCTTTCTAAAGTAATTAAAAAAAAACAGCCACTAGAGGGAGTACCTATAAACGTGTATGAAATATAAGCAAGAAAATATGGAACGAAAAGCACACAACATGTAAAAAAAAGGTCAAAAATCTGCAATCAGGTAAATTTTTCAAATGACAGCTCAGAATGAGGCCTCACAGAAAACACATTGTAGTTGTAGTGTCCCTTTAAAAATCCCAAAGCCAAGTAAAATGTTTATGCTCAATCCACTGGAAATCTTTACACACTGCTGTCAGAATTTTAAAGACCCATAATCCCACATCTCCTGTCAGCCTGGTATATCTCAGCCTGTCACCAGGTCGACATATCGCAAATTAAGGCCTAGATCCACCAAGGTCCATTAAATCAGGAAAAACAGCAAGATGTTACATAAAACAGGAACAGGCTTTTATGCCCCGGGGCTAAGACTTTGTTCACTTTCATAATTGTAAGAAAATCAATGTCTATAACAAAACCCATACGCAGCAAAGTAATACAGTATTGTATAACAGCACAAAATGCAGCTTTATCCCATAATCTCTCTGCAACCTCACTTTCCATATAATTCAGTTAATGACACACAAGAAATGCTGTTTTGCATATTATTTAATAAGGGAAATGGAAGGTTTCATTTCAGGGGAACTCTGTATATGGTGGTTGTTCTACTGGATGGAAGCCACTAGCTATACGTACTAAGGAAATAGCAATAAAATGTAATATACGTATACAGTAAAACCTTGGTTTGCAAGCATAATTCATTCCAAAAACATGCTTGTTATCAAAAGCACTTGTATATCAAAGCAATTTTTTAACAGAGTATAAAAGAGAAGAAAGGCACCTCTAAGCGTAGCAATAAGTTGCTAAATGTCGTACCTTCATTAAATGTAACCATATTGCTACACTTAGAGGCCCCTCTCTTCTATTTTATACTCAGTTGTGACATGACGTTACTCTTATATCAAGACATCGCTTGTATATCAAGGCAAAATGTATTAAAACATTTTACTTGTCTTGCAAAACGCTCTCAAACCAAGGTACTCTTAAACCAAGGTTTTACTTTTTTTGGATGTAATGGGAATCGGCCTGAAAAAAAGAGAACTTTGACTTCAATCAATACATTTATCAGAAATAATATTATAATACATTGTAACATTTTTAGATTAAAAAAGAGGAAGACCTATAAAAACAAGAGCAACCTTTAGGGCTCATGCACACTGGACGTTAAAGCGGAGCTCCACCCTAAAGTGGAACTTCCGCTCATCGGAACCGCCCCCCCTCCCGTGTCACATTTGAAACCTTTCAGGGGAGAGGGGGGTGCAGATACCTGTAGGTATTTGCACCCACTTACGGGAGTCCTCACTGCGGGGACTCTGCGGGTAGTGCGTCACTTCCCGCCCCCGCCCATTGTGTTCTGGGAAACACTCGGCTCCCAGAACACAACGAGGACCAGTCAGGATGGCGCTGCGCGGCTTGCACATGCGCCGTAAGGAATCGGGCAGTGAAGCCGGAGCGCTTCACTTCCTGATTCCCTCATCGAGGATGGTGGTGGGGGCAGCAGATAGACGAGCGATCCCTTTGCTGCCGACATCGCTGGACTTCAGGACAGGTAAGTGTGCTAATATTAAAAGTCAGCAGCTGCAGTATTTGTAGCTGCTGGCTTTTAATACTTTTTTTTCGGCAGAGATCCGCTTTAAAATATTATTATACAAACGCCAGTAGCTTTGCAGTGAGTTTTTCAACTTTTTTCACTGTTTTTGCAATAGCGTCTTTGACCCCTTTCACATTGAGGCGCTTTGCAGATGCTATAACGCTAAAAATAGTGCCTGCAAATAGCCCTGAAAAGTGGCTCCTTTCACTCCAGTGTGAAAGCCCAAAGGACTGCCCCAAGTCACAGAGCTTAAAGGCTAAACCAAGGACTAATCTGTGTCAAACATATGTAAACACAGCCAGGAATCTACAAAGAAACCAGGACTGTGGCCTCTCTGAGCCTGCATCTCAGAACAAGAAGTGGATGCTGACCCCGAATAATGGCTTCCAACAACAATTGTCCGATGGAGCATACAGACGGTCGGATTATCCGACAAAACACGTCCATCGGACCCTTGTTGACAGAAAGTCTTATCGTGTGTATGGGTCTTGACACTTTTTTTTAGCATGCATGATCATAACATGAAAAAAATAAGTCATCCAAGCAAACATTATCAAGTAGTCTCGGAGCTACCTTAACCGCTTGCCAACCATCCACTGTAGTTTTACAGCGGCAGGTCGGCTCGGCTGCGCAAAATCACGTAATATTACGTGATTTTGCATTTTAGCCACTAGGGGCCCCTGGTGTCGACGCACATGCCCGGCGGGCGCGATCACCGCACCTGCTCGCCCCTGGTACCGACGCGCCTGCCCGGCAGGCTTAATCACCACTGGGCACCCGCGACCGCTCGTCACAGAGCGAGAACCGGGAGCTGTGTGTGTAAACACACAGCTCCCGGTCCTTACAGGGGGAGAAATTACTGATCGCATGTTCATACAATGTATGAACAGCGATCTGTCATTTCTCCTAGTCCGTCCCACCCCCTCCTTCAGTTAGAACACAATGAGGGAACATAATTAACCCCTTCCTCACCCCCTATTGTTAACCCCTTCCCTGCCAGTGACATTTTTACAGTAATCAATGCATTTTTATAGCACTGATCGCTATAAAAATGGCAATGGTCCCAAAAATGTGTCAAAAGTGTCCGAAGTGTCCGCCATAAGGTCGCAGTACTGATAAAAATTGCAGATCGCCGCCATTACCAGTAAAAAAATAAATATTAATAAAAATTACATAAAACTATCCCCTATTTTGTAGACGCTATAACTTTTGCACAAACCAATCAATAAACGCTTATTGGGATTTTTTTCTACGAAAAACAAGTAGAAGAATACGTATCGGCCTAAACCGAGGAAAAAAATAGTTTTTTAATATATTTTTGGGGGATATTTATTACAGCAAAAAGTTAAAAAAAATTTTTTTTTCAAAATTGTCGCTCTATTTTTGGTTATAGCGCAAAAAATAAAAACCGCAGAGGTGATAAAATAGAACCAAAAGAAAACTCTATTTGAGGGAAAAAAAGAACGCCAATTTTGTTTGTGAGCCACGTCGCACGACCGTGCAATTGTCAGTTAAAGCGATGCAGTGCCGAATCGCAAAAAGTGGCTTGGTCATTGACTGGCTGAAGTGGTTAATGGACACAAGGGATATCTATATGTCAGAGGTATCTAAAGTATGGCATGATCTCTGCTTGTTATTAAAACTACAAATGGAAGAGGATTCCCACCAGTCAAAGAAGGTGAAAAACCAGAGATCTAGCAAGTGTCATGTTGACCTCATGTGCTCCATGTACTCGTTAGCTCTGTTATCCTATATTGCAAACTGCCAGGAAATGGCAGTAAATTCTCCAATGAAATCCTAGTTGATCGGGAAACACATTCTGGTATTATACAAAGCAGAACCCTCTCCCACCGCCGTGCTTCCAGAGGCAATGCTGTAGTTTGCACAGCAATGCTTGACCCTAACAGAGCATGGACAGCAATGGACTCCTACAAGACAGATGCACTATATAAACAGGACACTGGCTGCGAAATGCACAATGATAAATATTTAATGCTCTTTTGTGCCCCTTGGCTTTGCTTCTTGCTTCTGACACGCTTCTCCTATTCCTTGGAGCTAATGCTGAGAGCAGCAATTTCCTATCACACCTAGAGCTGCTATTTCCAGCACCTGCTTGCTCTGCAATATTTACATAGAGCAATAGCTCCACAGACACTAAAATAACAAGGATATGACAGGTTGAACTATAGCATACATTACAGTACTGAGCTTCAACACAAATTGGCTTTTCTGCTAAGGCTCTGTAAAGAACAATGGTAATATCCTAAGAGCAATTACCCAAAACAACCAACCAAACTTTGTTTTGCTGACTCCAGTACACTGATTCTTTGAGTACTGCACTTTGTACATTGCCATTGCTGTATGCCTGTGTGTGTGTGTATGATTGCATGCTGGGTAGATCATGCAACTAGACCACTTTCGAAAGAAGTACAAGGAGCCGTTTGCGATGATCAATAAAGTGGTAATTTTTTACAATGGCAGCCCTACATTATGCAGTAACCCAGGAAGCTTGGGAGTCACGTAATACACTATATTACCAAAAGTATTGGGACACCTGCCTTTACACGCACAAGAACTTTAATGGCATCCCAGTCTTAAGCCTCGTACAGACGACCAGTTTTCCCGGCAGGAAAACTGCCAGGAGAGCATTTGGCCGGGAATCCCGGGGATGTGTATGCTCCCTAGCAGTTTTCCCCTCAGGAAAACAGCTGGGAATCCCGACTCTGTATTTTCCCGTCGGGATTCCCGGCAGAGTGTTTTCTGACGAGAAAACCTGTCGTCTGTATGCTTACCTGAGTGTAGAAAAACCGTGCATGCTTGATAACACTTCAACGCATGCGCAGTATCAAACAAAGTTAGTGTGGGGTATAGCAAGATGGCAGCGATGGAATTGAATGTAATGAGACGCTGGCTTGTCATAGTCGATGACGTCACATCGTTCTTGCCATTCAAAAGAACAGCGTTTTTTTGTGTGGCCGTCTGTAAACACGACTTTGAAAGGCAAGCTTGCCAGGAATCCCATCAGGAAAACCAACATTTTTTCCTGACGAGATTCCCGGCCGTGTGTACAGGGCTTCAGTCCATAGGGTTCAATATTCAGTTGGCCCTCCCTTTGCAGCTATAACAGCTTCAACTCTTCTGGGAAGGCTGCCCACAAGCTTTAGAAGTGTGTCTATGGGAATGTTTGACCATTCTTCCAGAAGCACATGTTTTGGACGAGAAGGCCTGGCACGCAGTCTGCACTCAAATTTATCCCAAAGGTGTTCTATCAGGTTGACGTCAGGACTTTGTTCAGGCCAGTCAAGTTCCTCTACCCAAAACTCTCTCATCCATGTCTTTATGAACCCTGCTTTGTGTACTGGTCCAAATCATTTGGTGGAGGGGGGGGGTTATGGTGTGGGGTTGTTTTTCAGGGGTTGGGCTTTGCCCCTTGGTTCCAGCTAAGGAAACTCTTAAGGTGTCAGGATAACAAGACATTTTGGACAATTTCATGCTCCCAACTTTGTGGGAACAGTTTGGTAATGGCCCTTTCCTATTTTAACATGACTGCGCACCAGTGCACAAAGCAAGGGGCAAGGTTCTCTGCCAATTCCTGCGCAAAGTTCTTCTGCATTCAACACTTCCAGAAGTATCAGATGCTGCGGTCTCCTGCTAAGCTTATAAATTGTTGAAATTGACTGAAAATTGCCATTTGTGTGGTCAGTTGTACAATTCTTATGCCGCGTACACACGGTCGTTTTTTGCGATGAAAAAAAAACGACGTTTTTTGTGAAGTAAAAAACGACGTTTTTGAAACTTCACTTTCAAAGACGATTTTGCATACACACCATCGTTTTTTTCACAAAAAACGAGGTTACGTTCACCACTCTTTTCCATTGAAGCTCACTTCATAACTAGCTTCTGGGCATGCGCGGGTTGAAAAACATCGTTTTAAACGACGTTTTTGCTACACACGGTGACTTTTTGCGAAACAAAAAACGACGTTTTGAAAAACGACACAAAAAATTCAAGCATGTTGGAATTTTTTTTTGGTCGTTTTTTTTAAGACAAAAAACGACGTTTTGCCCACACACGATCATTTTAAATGACGTTTTAAAAAACGACGTTTTTTTTCATCGCAAAAAACGACCGTGTGTACGCGGCATTACCCTTTCAAGGAAACTCACCTCTGTTGCTAAAATAAAAAGATGTGATCTTGCACCCACTCTGGTCTATCAGCACATACAAGGTGCAGACCCCCAAAAGAGGAATTCCCCATGCATTAATTATTGGTTCTGCTGGACAGATTTTGCAAACAAAGGACTCGGAACTGTTAACTGAATTCCAGACTATTATAATTGCAATCTGTACTTCTTGTAGGCACAAGCCTTGGCATTTCTGTGAACTTCCTGGAAATGCTTTCTAATAATGTCTCTCCTGTCAAAAGCTGCTATATAAATCTCTCAGCGGGAATGTATTGTTTAAAGGAAGCATATTAAACACACAGATTAACAAAATGTATGACAACTTTTAATGTTTATTAACAGGGATCACAGAAAAATCCTCAAGGTGCTATTAAAAGTGTTCCTATTTAAAAAAAAAATCTATTCAAGTATGTATTCTTACCGCAACAAAGTACCTTCTATTGTTCTTAGCCTCCTCTAAATCTCTAAATTATTATTTTTTGCTGCTGTGATCTGATGTCTTGTAATAGGGTGGCTACGTTTGTTCTCCATAGTCCCACTGTATGTGTAAATGAAGCCACCCTCCTTAGCTCACTCCCAAATCCATAGTCCACTATGGGATGTGTAGTCTGCATAGAACAGTGCACGTGACTATAACTAACGTGCACTGCTCGCTCATTCCACACCAACAAAAGTGAGGGGAAGAGGGGAAGTTGAGGAACTAACTTAGGAAGTTACAAGGAAGCAGAAAAACACAGTAAAACACAGTAAAATTGATTACGGGACCATTAAGTATTTGATGTGTATGGATTATCTTTGGAGAATAAGGATATCGTTACATAGTTAGTCTGGTTGAGAAAAGATACAAGTCCATCTAGTTCAACCATTGTCCATTGTCACTTTAACCATTTCCCACCCAGGCCAATTATACACATTATATCGCATGATCACATTTTATTGACAATATACCCTGAAGAACTGAACAGTCTTTCGCACTGAACAAATGTTGCCGATACACAAAGAATTGTCTGTACAAAACTGCTTAGGACATGAAAACAATGGTTATTTTTGCCCCCTTCCTCTGATGGAGCCTGATGCATCCTTCTGCTCTACAGATGCAAAGGTACCTCAATCCAATGGGTGCAGTTTGCTCGCATCCAGCAAGGTAAGTCTCACTGTGCAGGCTGTCCGGTGACTGTAAGAATTTTGGTCGATCAAAAAAATTTAAGATTATTGGAGGAATTCATCTTTAATTTCCCCAGCCCTAATATATATATATATATATATATTTAGCAGAAACCCTAGAGAGACAAAAGGTGGTCATTGCTATTTTTATGTCTTAAAAATCTTCATGTTAATTTTTTTTACAGGTTACCAGTTTAGAGTTACAGAGGAGGTCTAACACTAGAATTATTGCTCTTGCTATAATGTCCACAGTGATACCTCTCACGTGTGTGGGGAAAACACAGTTTATAAGGTTGCTTTAAAAAATATATATATATTTTTGTCTCTTAAAACTTTTTTTGTAGCTGCAGGCATCATCCAGATATCTCCACTTCAAGTACAGGACATCATATGACATCCTACTAGTGGGAAGTGGTTAAAGAGGACCTCTAGTTTTAAATTTTATAGTTTACTTTAAAAAAAAAAATATTTTTAATATATTTTAAACTAAATTAGCTTTTTAACATTTTCTTTTTTATTACAAATGGAATAACAAGGACTGTATATGTTAGAGCCCTTTCACACTTACACGACTTGTCCCACGATTTTGGACTGCAAAATCGTATGACAAGTCATTCTCAATGATTTTCAATGAACACCATTCATACTGGCACGACTTTAAGTAGTGCCGACTTCAAAGTAGTCCTTGCACTACTTTGGTCCGATTTTGAGGCCACTTACACAGGCATATATTGAAATCACGGCCGTGAATCGCGGCAAAATCGCGGCCGCGAAATCGCGGTAAAATCGCGCGACTTTGAAGTCGTACAAATGTGAAAGGGACCTAAAAAACATTTTAACTATACATTAGAACAAGTAACCACCCCACCCCCCCTTTCCTTCATAATAATGTAAAAGCTTCCTGCCAATATGCATTTTCAATTATTGACAATGCTGAGCCAAGAGCTTCATCAATTTTCTCCTGATTTTCAGGTGTCATTTTATTTATGCAGGCCTTTTCTATTTTCTTTGATGGACCCGAAGGTAGGCACATGTAAAGAGACAAACATCTGCCTGTTCACAGGGCTGAATGGAGCTTCTGATTAGGTCCCCCTAAAAAAGCAACAGAAGGACCTGATCGGAATGCCTGTATGAAAGGGCCTTAATAAATATTTATTTGTAAAATGATATGTTTAAATATTTAAAAAAAAGTATTAATTAATTAAAAAACTTGGACAGCTAGAGCTATTTGGGCAATATTTGCTATCTCAAAGTTTTACAAAGTTGACCATTGTATGCACCCCCATAGGTGTTATATGTTTTTTGTCACAATCTCCGGAAGGTTTCATTCACACTTGTACGACTGCAACTTTGGGAATGGGTACAACTTAGATATGACTTTGGCTTTGACCAGTGATAATAGATAACCGTTGCAACAAATTGCATTGTATAACTTTCAGGTAACTTCTGAGGGTTAACATTGAACTCTATGGCTCTCAAGTTTCATAAAAGTCGAACTAAAGTAGTGCATGAACTACTTTGAAGTTGCTGCAACTTTAAGTCATGCATATATAAATAAGAACAGGAGGGGACATCAAAGATAACCATATTGTTGCCCTGCTCCTCTGCAGCCTTCCAGAGACATATACTGCTCGTATTAATGCTTTGGAAACCAGATCCGAGCAGAAGCTGACACTGGAATATGTCAAAGGGAAATTAATCGATGAATATGACAGATGGAAAGAAAGCCTGCACCATGATGACTACGGTCTTAAGATGTACAAAGGCGCAAAGCACAACAAAGAAAGCAGAACCTGTTTTTGTTGTAAAAGAATCGGTCACTTAAAAAAAGGACTGTTCTATCTGGAAATCCAAGCAGCGGAAGCTGCAGCTATCCACAAAAGAAAGAGTCAAAGCAGCAAGGAAACTGCAGACACATTATAGAGTGGCACCTTTAAAGTGATACAGAGCGGCAAGCCACGCGGCTGGTGCATAGACTCAGGAGTGACAAGCCACATGACTAGCGATGTGACCTTCTTCACAAACATTGATAACAGTGCAAAAGACAACGTTTTCCTACCAGACAGGAAAAGCATCACATCAGAAGGTAAAGGCCAGGGCTTCCTGAACTGCATTACACCACAAGGAGATGAGCACAGTAGCCTTGTAAAGAACTAAAAGACAGCTTTCTATCACTGAAAAGTCTTGCAAACAACAGTCACACAGTTAAATTCCAGGGTGATGAATGCACAATTGACAATAAAAAGCAATGCCTCGCAAAAGGAAAACTGGATGGTCACCTACTGTATACAGGCTCATCACCACAGACCAGCAAGCCAATATAGAGGGAGGACTCAGAAAAACGAAAAACTGCTGCTACATTAATGCTAGTGACAGACTGCATCATATTTATTTTGCCCATAGCTCCACATTATGTAAACCTGTCATAAACGTAGACAATTCATGCAAAATATATAATGAAAAATGCATAAGCAGAGGATACCTTCATTGAAAATCAGGTGTCAGCAATCAGTGGATGCGGAGATATATGCAGCTAAAATTAAATGCAAATTTTGACTTTTCCTGTAAAACTTGAGCTTCGCTATACCACAGTCACATTAAAAGACTCCCGATAAGCTAATCTGCCTGGCTCCAGTTTACAGTTTTGTAAATCTTGTTCAAAGTTGGACATTCACAAACTTTGTGGCCAACCACCCAACTCAAGTCTAAGGGGGCAAATCTTGCTGATCAATTCTGCCGATTTGCAGCAAGCAAGCAAGTCTATACTCAAACAAAAGACATGGGAAGCAGCGTCTCCCCGCAAGGGAGGGGGCAAGCACACTGACTAACGCCCAGCCAGAAAGGCTCAGATGATGGGGGCAAGCTTACTGAGGAGAAACAGGAAGTGAGAAACTCAGACTAAGAAAAAAAAACATTTAGAAGGGAAATTGAAGGAAAAGGTAAGTGAACCAACAATGCACTAGCTTAACTGCTTGCCGACCGCTGCACACAGATATACGTCTGCAGCATGGCACGGACAGGCAAAAGGACGTATATATATATATACTTCCCCTTTAAGAAGCAGCATTGTGGACGCGCACGCTGCAAGCCATAAAGTCGCAGTCATGATAAAAATCGCAGATTGCTGCCATTACTAGTAAAAAATAATAAAAATGCCATTATTCTATCCCCTATTTTGTAGACGCTATAACTTTTGCGCAAACCAATCACCACTTATTGTGATTTTTACCAAAAATATGTAAAAGAATACGTATCTGCCTAAACTGAGGGAAAAAAAAGTAATGTCAGGTCATTGCTTCCTGGTTACCATACCCAAGAGATGAGAAAGCTGTAGAAGGCAGTGAGGGGAGTTGGGGTCCCCTCTCGCTGCTTGTAAACGCAATGCAGTGGCTAGTTAGAAGCTAGTATTGCTTTACAAGAAAGCAAACCACCAGTTCTAGGAAACAGTACCGGGATGCTGCCTGTGTTACCCCGGTATAACCACCTGAAGTCCAGGAACATACGGGTACATCGCTGGTTCGGAACTGGATATGGCTTTTGTGAGCCTACCCCCTTATAGAAAGGGGTCTGGATTATCCATTATTTACATTTTTGTTGGCTCTTGTGACTTATCAGCAGTGTTGTAAGTAACGGCGTTTAAATAAACGCTGTTACGTAACGATTGCCCTCCAAGGGGTAACTAGTAATCTACCTGATTACTATTACCCCATCGGCAACACCGTTGCCATTACATTGGCGGCGTTACCGAGTTACATTAAGCGCGCGGGGGGGGGCAGTCTCTTACTCAGGGCGGGATGGAGCTGGCCTGTGATTGGGTCACAGGCCAGCTCCGGGTCATGTGTCGACGTGTCGCTGGCGCATGCACACGCTTGAAGTCTCCCGCCCGCAGCAGTGTAGTGTGACGGGTCGGGAGGGAGTGAGTCTGGCTCACCTCCTCACCGTCACCTCAGCCGCCGATATCTCCCCCGGCCGCCGTGGAGGCTTCACTCCACCATCAAAGGTCCGGACTCCGGGGGGGACACTCACTGCGTCAGCAGTGCACCGACCGACCGACCGTGGGCCGTGGCCCTGTGCAGGTGAGGAGCTGAGGCGAGCAGCATCGGAATGGGAGTGGGGGGGCCGGGGGGGACAGATAACGGGACACTCCACCGGACCGCTCCACATGCCCAGGCAGGCCCAGCATCATCACACTTTACCTGCTCAGGCAGCAATACTGTACAATATAGATTCAGTGTGAGTGACACTTCTGCAGTGCACACTGAATCTATATTGTACAGTATTGCTGCCTGGGCAGGTGAAGTGTGAATGTGTGATGATGATATTAATAATTGTACACAGTATTGCATTTGCTGGGCCTGCCATATACTGTACTGTACACTATACTGTATAACCACTACAAAATTCCTTTACAAATAATGCATATTTTAAAATGTTATTAGTAATAACATGTTTGTAACAGAATTTTGTAGTGCAGATATACAGTATAGTACAGTACAGTATATGGCAGGCCCAGCAAATGCAATACTGTGTACAATTATTAATATCATCATCATCATCATCATCACACTCCACCTGCCCAGGCATCAATACTGTACAACAGATTCAGTGTGCATTGCAGCAGTGTCACTCACACTGCACACTGAATCTATATTGTACAGTATTGCTGCCTGGGCAGGTGGAGTGTGATGATGATATTAATAATTGTACACAGTACGAAATGTTCTAAAATACTGTATATAGTGTTTTTATTCTTCAATCAGTTAATATAAACATCTTTGATATTAACCACTTGAGGCCCGCGCTACCGTCGGATGCCGGCAACAGCGCGGGCCTGAAAATCCAACATGCCGTCATTTGACGGCATGTCATTCTGGCTTTCCCAGCGCGCGCTGTACAGCGCGCTGCGGGGAAGCCCTGTGTTGTCCGTGTCCCTTGGACATGGCCAATCACAGATCGCGGCAAACGGCCAATCAGAGCGGCCGTTTGTGAATCGATCTGTGGGCCAATGAGAGATGATCTCTCATAGATCATCTCTCATTGCCGGCTCACACAGAGACAATGTCCTGTCTCTGGAAGGGAGGAGCCCGATCTGTGTTCCTTCCTACATAGGGACACATCACCCCCCCAGTCACCCCCCCCTCCCCCTACAGTTAGAACACACCTAGCATACACATTTAACCCCTTCCTCACCCCCTAGTGTTAACCCCTTCAATGCCAGTCACATTTATACTGTAATTAGTGCATATTTATAGCACTGATCGCAGAATAAATGTGAATGGCGCCAAAAATGTGTCAAAAGTGTCCGATGTGTCCGCTATAACGTCGCAGTACCAATAAAAATCGCAGATCGCCGCCATTTCTAGTAAAAAAAAATAATAAAAAATAATAATTCTCTCCCCTATTTTGTAAGCGCTATAACTTTTGCGCAAACCAGTCGCTTATTGCGATTTTTTTTTTTTTTACCAAAAATATGTAGAAGAATACGTATCGCCCTAAACTGAGAAAAAAAAATGTGTTTTTTTTTTAATTGGGATATTTATTATAGCAACAAGTAAAAAATATTGTATTTTTCTTCAAAATTGTCGCTCTTTTTTGTTTATAGCGCAAAAAATAAAAATCGCACAGGCGATCAAATACCACCAAAAGAAAGCTCTACTTGTGGGGAAAAAAGGACGTAAATTTTGTTTGGGAGCCACGTCGCACGACCGCGCAATTGTCAGTTAAAGCGACGCAGTGCCGGAAGCTGAAATTTTACCTGGGCAGGAGGGGGGTGTAAGTGCCCAGTAAGCAAGTGGTTAAAGATGTTATAGAACGTAATTGCATTGTAGAATATAAAAAAAAAATCTCAGTTACTTTTCCGAGTAACTAGTTACTTTGCCAATAAAGTAACTGAGTCACTAACTCACTTACTTTTTCGGGCAAGTAACTTGTAATTGTAACTAGTTACTTTTTTAAAGGAAGATGAACAACACTGCTTATCAGAAATAACAGTTTGCAAATCCCAAAATGTGTGAATGCTGATATTCACCACAATCCCATGGTGGTGGGGAACCCTTTCTTCATCCCTATAAAGAACCATAAGAGTGGATCAGAAGGAAGCATGGGCAAGATCAATATACAGTTATAAGCTGCCTATATCTGCATTTACAAATCATTCAGAAATGTTGTTTTAGTTCAAATCTTTCATCATCTGCTCAATTGCGTTGCCCAGGTGTGTGACAGGTTGACTTTCTAAGGCCTCGTACACACGACCATTTTCCTCGACAAAACCTATGAAGAAAAATGCTGGCAGAGCATTTTTGCCAAGAAAAACAGTGGTGTGTTTGTTTTTCGTCGAGAAAACTGTTGTGGATCTCGACGAGAAAAAAAGAGAACAAGTTCTCTTTTTTCTTGTCGGGAGTCTCAATTTCCTTGTCGTGTTTCGCGTCGGGCTGGTTTATGACGAGAAACACGTTCGTGTGTATGCTTAGAAACCCGCGCATGCTCAGAATAAAGTATGAGACGGGAGTGCACCTTTGGTAAAAGCAGCGTTCGTAATGGAGATAGCACATTTGTCACGCTATAACAGACTGAAAATCGCGAATCGCCTTTCACCAAACTTTTACTAACACGCGGTAACATGAGATTAGCAAAAGCAGCCCCATGGGTGGCGCCAATGGAATGGAACTTTCCCTTTATAGTGCCATCGTGCGTGTCAAGAAACTCGTCGAGGAAAACAACGTTTTTTTTACAACAAGATTTTTGGTCGTGTGTACGAAGCCTCACATACAAAAGACATTTTTCGACAACTGTATCCATGTTGGAGAATTTTCATTGCTAAATGAGTACTAGCTGGGTTGGCATGCTTCAAGAGTTCCAAAAATCTTGGTAAAGTATTTTCAGGACATGAGGGATACAAGTTTACAAACACAGCTCTCTAACTGGTTCAATGGTTAAAAATACAAACTTCAACCGACTTCAGCGTGATTGCTTTGAAAGAAAATTTTCCATGAAAAAGTATCATTTCCCTCTTTTCTTCTACCTATGCTGCACAGCTGAGAATGTTTATCTTGGCCTCCACGAGCCCCGTGCCTGCTCTCCAGTATTTTTACACTGCGTCCTGTGTAGTTGGGATTAAGTTTGATGTTCAGCAGATGTTGACCATTATCTCTCCTACCCTCCTTTTTCTCCAGCATGAGGTAGTTTGTTGGCTTTAACATTTAGTAGGAACCTAATGGGCTCAGCAAACCTTTTATTGCAGGAGAATACGAGTGTTGCTGGACTATGGATTTCTACAATAATGCTGCCATGACCCGACAAAGAACTTGCTTATATATTTATGCATTCACGCATTTTATTTATGTATTTGAGAGACAAGAATGTTGCTCTCATTTTGTTTAACTTTATGACCAAGATTCAGGCTTCTGGTCTAGATTTTATACACATTGTTATATTTGTAGTATGCTGTCATCAAACCATACTAACGAGGGATAATGTAAACTTCTTAAAGTGAATCTGTGGCCAATCGATGCACATTATTATTTACGCTGGGGAAGGGGAAGGGGCAGGGGGAGCCAAGCTGCTTAAAGGAAAACAAATAAAGCAGGCCTACACCCATTCCAAGGGCTTTTTCCTCCTCTGCCTTCTCCACCTTGCCTCATAAAGGCAATAATTATGATGGGATGCCTCACTATGTTCTGGAATTGTCAGGTCACATCCCTGTAAGCAGTGTGTTACATGGTGTTGCAGACAGTGATAGACTTTAAAGCGGAACTATAGCCAAAAGGGGAGGTTCCACTCTTCCTCCCCCCCACTACTTTTTAATATTTTTTTAATATTTGGATATCTTTTTTTCTAGTGGGAGCGGGCACCTGGTTTTGACCGCTCCTCTACTTCCGGTCAGATCCGCTCAGTTTGTTATTTTTAAATACCAAACAAACATGTTATATCTACGTACAGTGGCTCTGCAGCTCAGCCCCACCTCCTCTCTGTCCTGATTGGCTCACTGGCTGTGATTAAGCATTGGGGGCGGGGGGGCTGCATGCATAAGGTTTTTCTATGCATGAAAGTAAAAAAACCTTTAGCTTATACAACCACTTTAAAGCAGGGTTCCAACCACATTGAGCAATTTTAAAAGTATGTCCTTTCATGATGCGTTATAATCTTGCAACTAAGTTCACTTACTATTTGCAAATCCGCCGTCGCTCCGCAGAGTTTTTGTGTAAAGACACTTTTTAAAATTGATTCCCGAAGGTTCTCATTTTGCTTGTGGGCATTGTGAAGCCCACAAGCACTTACTTCCTTGAAGTCGATGACGAGGAGTGATCACGGACTGCCCCATTCTTGCGCATTGTACTAGCAGCGCAGTGCCGACAAAAACAGACCAATGGATTTTTTCATCTGATATCCGATGAAGCTGACTTTCATCAGTCTTGCCTACACACAATCAGTTAAAAATCTGATCGTGTCCAACGCGGTGACGTAAAACACAACGACGTGCAGAGAAAATTGAAGTTCAATGCTTCCGAGCATGCGTCGACTTGATTCTGAGCATGCATGGATTTTTGACCAATGGATTTCCCCACAGACGATCGTTTTTTTCTATCGGTTTTTTAGCCATCAGAAGATTTTAAAACAGGTTCTATTTTTTTCACTGATGGGAAAATAAATGATGGGGCCCACACACGATCGGTTCCCCTGATTAAAACGGTCCATCTGATCGTTTTCATCAGACGAACCAATCGTGTGTACAGGGCATAAGGGGGAAAATGCAAGCAGAGAGCTACTTATAAGCTGATCAGTTAATGTAAAGCATCTAAACAGACTCAAAAAACACAATCCTGGGAAACTAATGTTGAAGTGTGTGGGACTTGGAGGAAAATATAAAAAAAATCAGCAGTGCCCCCAGGGGATCCGGGAAAGTTGACAACTTTATTGGAAATTAAAAAAAAGGAAAAAAGGAAAAAAATAAAAAAGCATCAACGTTTTGCCTTGTTGGGTTGAACAAATATGGCTCCAGTGAGTTTTCTACTGTAACTTTAGAGACATAAAACCCAGCCTGTGAACGCTTGACAGCTTGACAAACTGCCGGAGTGAGTCAGACTGTAGCACAGGCCTTTCTGGTTTCCTAGAAAGCAGAGAGCTATGTAAGGGAGACTGGAAACATCTGCAGTGGAGTAGATTACGTGCACAACCGGGCAATCAGCAGATGACTGCATGAAACTGTTTTCTATGTTTTATGCTTTAAATTTGCTCACCGCGTAAACATAATACGCCGGTAACCTGAAACAGATGCTATGGATGTTATGCTATTTTTTTTTTATAATTACACATATATGAAATTACACATTCCTTTAGATTCGGTACCATAATAAAAAATTGTAAGACACCATATTGGTATGACAGGCGGACACGGCTTGAGATGGTAATGCATAGCAATAGGGTTTATTATTATTATTTCAGGTACTTATATAGCGCCATTAATTTGCGCAGCGAGTAAATTAGATTGTAAGCTTCATGAGCAGGGCCCTCCTATTCTGCATCAAAACATATTGTAATTGTACTGGCTCCCTTTATATTGTTTAGTTACATAGTTACATGAGGTTGAAAAAAGACACAAGTCCATCAAGTCCAACCAATGCGTGTGATTTTATGTCAGTATTACATTGTATATCCCTGTATGTTGCAGTCATTCAGGTGCTTATCTAATCGTTTTTTGAAACTATCAATCCTGCTGAGACCACCGCCTGTGGAAGGGAATTCCACACCCTTGCAGCTCTTACAGTAAAGAACCCTCTATGTAGTTTAATGTTAAACCTCTTTTCTTCAAATTTTAATGAGTGGACATGTGTCTTGTTAAACTCCCTTCCGCAAAAAAGTTTTATCCCTATTTTCGGGTCACCAGTACGGTATTTGTATATCGAAATCATATCCCCTTTCAAGCGTCTCCTCTCCAGAGAGAATAAGTTCTCGCAACCTTTCCTCATAACTAACATCCTACACGCCCTTTATTAGATTTGTTGCCCTTCTTTGTACTCGCTCCATTTCCAGTACATCCTACCTGAGGACTGGTGCCCAGAACTGGACAGCATACTCCAGGTGCGGCCAGACCAGAGTCATGTAGAGTGGGAGAATTATTGTTTTATCTCTGGAGTTGATCCCTTTTTAATGCATGCCAATATTCTGTTTGCTTTGTTAGCAGCAGCTTGGCATTGCAAAGTGTTGGCGCTATGTAAATCCTGTATAATAATAATATAATAATAATTTTAAGTCCTGGAAAATCGACTTAGTATGATCAAATCTGAGTCTAAATCAATCAGAAGGGAAGTTATGGCTATTGCATTTTTTGTAGGTTTGAAAGTTTTAGATCGATTAAAAAAAACAAAGGGCCAGATTCAGAGACCCGTAACTCCTGTCTAACTCCTGTTAGACTGGAGTACTTTCGAATTACGCGCGCCGTATCACTAGTTTAAATCCTCAAACCATGATACGGCGGTGTTGGGCTTCGATCTGACAGGCTTACGTCTTCGTACGCAAAAAAAAATAAAAAATTGAAAGTCGACGCGGGAACGACGGCCATGTTTAACATGGGCCGCGTAACGTTAGACCAACTAATAGCTGGTTTAACTTTACGTAGCGAAAAAATGACGTACGCGATTGCGAACGACGCTCGTAACTTCGTGGATCGCCGGAAAAAGCTCATTTGCATACCCCGACGCTGAAAACGACGCAAACTCCACCCAGCGGCCGCAAAAAGATTGCAGCGTAGATCCGAAGGCGTACGAAGACGTAAGCCTGTCAGATCGAAGCCCAACGCCGCCGTATCATGGTTTGAGGATTCAAACTAGTGATACGGCGCACAAAATTTGAAATTACTCCTGTCTAACACCAGTTAGACAGGCGTAATGGCTCTCTGAATCTGGCCCATTATTTTACGTGGTGGACTGCTGTGAATTCAATCATACTGCCCCTGGTGGCAGCTGGAAAAAGAAATCTGTTGCCATAATGACCAGTAAGGTTTTAGCTTTCTTCTTCTAAACGGCACTGCCAAATCAAAAAAGTCATCAGATTGATTGAGACAGGAATTACAAAAAAACGCAGTCTGGTTTTCACGAATCAACAGCTGGTTTCCAAAATTATATTTCAATACGTATGTGAATTATTCCAAGCACATATTCTTAATTAACTAACAGCATGTGGCGAAAAACAATAAAACTTATCAGCCAGCTGGAAAATTTCTGTTGCCGATCAGAGGTTTATAGTACAAATAAATGGAATGTTTTCTCTTACTCAAAAACCATAAAATGTAACTATAATCTACCTGGAAAAGAATCATAGCGTGAAAATCAGGAGAAAAAACACAACAATGTTTACAATGTGCGCTATATAATATCTGTGAAATAGATTGGTCTTTCCTCTTATATGCTATCTACAGTTTATCCAGGTACAATGCAATGTGTGCTAAGCTCACCTCTTATATCATAGCAGGGATAACAGCAGACCATAGTATTATGCCGCGTACACACGGTCGTTTTTTGCGAGGTTACGTTCACCACTCTTTTCCATTGAAGCTCGCTTCATAACTAGCTTCTGGGCATGCGCGGGTTGAAAAACGTCGTTTTGAACGACGTTTTTGCTACACACGGTGACTTTTTGTGAAACAAAAAACGACGTTTTGAAAAACGACACAAAAAATTCAAGCATGTTGGAATTTTTTTTTGGTCGTTTTTTTGAAGACAAAAAACGACGTTTTGCCCACACACGATCAATTTAAATGACGTTTTAAAAAACGTCGTTTTTTTTCATCGCAAAAAACGACCGTGTGTACGCGGCATAAGGGTCCATTCACATTAGATACAATGGGACTGCGTTGGGTGTTTATTCTAGTGCATGACAAGGCAAAATGCGTTGTCTACTGTGTCCCTGATTCACACCACTGCGTTGCGTGCGTGCACTAATTTTTTTCAAGGCACCGCAGCGCAATGTGAGGCACCGCTTCGCACCGGGCAGCGGCCAATTGAACTTTATGTAATGTCTGTGTGACATTTCAATAAAGTTTGTTAAAAAAAAAAAGGAACAGTCCAGTGATCCTGCCGAACCAAACACCACCGCTGCATTATAATGCAGTGGGCCGGTGTAAATTGACCCTAATAGTAGTATAATAAAAAAAAAGCTACAGTATGTAAATAACAATAATAGTACAAACGCCACAAATTACATGACATAAAGATAAAGGAGCATTTTGTAATAATTCAGAAAGGCAAACAGCTGTGTGCAAAGTAAATAACAAATAGCAACCAATCAGATAACATCTTTACTGGTATTGCTATCCTAGCTAAAAAATCTTATGGGGATACTGAAAATGGGCGATGGGGTACTTTGGATACTGTTTCTTAATATTATTTTTTTTTTTTTTAAATAAACATTTTTAGGTAGTAGAAGACTAAAATATTATATGTTAACAGGACAGATAAAATATTAGCTTGACCTTAAAAGAAATGCATTAATCAACCAGTAAATGTTTTAATGCAATTATTGTAAACAATGTAATAGATTGTTGTAATTACAATAATAATAATAGAATAAAAGAAGGTTATAATTAGTTATAGGTTCAATTCACAGAGCTAACAGCATAAAAATTATCTTTTATATATATACATATATATATATATATATGTTTTTGTTTGTTTTTTCAGCTGGGATCCAATGACATTTGAGAATTACAGTCACATGGCTAAAAATAAAGATCCCATTCCTTACATTAAAGCTCTGTGAATTGAACCTACGACTAGTATAAAGATTAGCTGCATTGCAAAAAAAGAGTAAAAAAAAAAGCAAAAGCATTGCGAAATTTTTAAAACGATAGTGAACTTACGTGATACAGTAAATTGTCTTGTTTTAATAGATTTTTAAATTCAGTGGTTTAATGATTGCAATGTGTGTTATGGTGTACTTGGTCTGTTGCAGTTGTTACCTATCCAGCAGTTTAAGATGAGGCTAAAAAAAAAAAAAAATTGCCACTTATGGCATTTCTGCACAAATGTGTAGAATTTGTGACCAATAATTCACATATAGTTGGAGATAAAAAAATTAAACATTAAATAAAAATAAAAATAATCAAATAAAAATAATAAGATAAAAATACAATTATTAATAAATAATATTATAACAAATGTTAATAATAAAACATTTTTTTCATTAATGGCGTCTGGGGAAATGGACAGATTTTGTAGAATGACAGTACAAAGTAAGAACAGGTTTGATCTCACACTTTGTGATCCAGCCCAGATTTTAGTGCTGAGATATTTTGCTGAAAGTGAAACTGTTGAGCTAACCGCAAGCCGGTTTTAATCATCTGTAAAGCCTCTTATGTCACACTAAGCAGTGGTTTACTTACACAATAAAAGGGTGAATCATAAAGGTTTGCATTCACTTGGATTGTTAGACTGTGTTCACCAAAGATAACCTCTGTATGAAACTGTGTAATATGGTTTTCAGACATTTTTCATTTTATGATAGTTCGGGTATAAGAAATGTTAAACGGATAAAATATAAGCCAAACAGGCACAAAAATATCAGAAAGCCAAGTGACATTTGTGTGCCACTTTGCTCTTATTTCAGATTTGCTTTAGCTTATTCTATTACTATTCATAGATCAAGGTAGATCAAGGAGAAAAAAAAGGGGGAAAAACCACTTTTTGCAATTAATGTTCTTTTTATAACATTATGAAAAATAAAAACACATAGACAAAATAAATAAAAAAGTACATTGAAAAAAATAAAAAACGACACAAAGTTTTCTTTACAGGAGCTGATACTATGCAACTATGCAATTTAAACGGTTTAAGATTTTTTTTTATTATTATTTATGAAAGAATTAATCTTTTAAATTCAATACAGAATAGTGTTTTTTCGAGCGTTTCTCTTGCATATTTCAACTTATATTGTAAATAATTTATAAGGAATAGAGATATATATGTATTACTCAGCAATAAAAAACAGGCACTGCTTATGGAAATGCTACCCTGTATGCTGCTGTAAATAACTATTTAAAAAATAAAAATATATATAAAAATGAAAGGTCTATATATTTACGAACTATGTATGGTTAGGATATGATTATGGGTATAAATCAATATTTAATAATGCATATATTTTTGACCCATATATATCTAAATTTTCTTAAAAAAGACAGATTATTAAAACTTCTTTGTCCAATAAAGGGCAAGCCTAAGTTTTTGCCACCTTTGAAAAATGTAATCTATAATTTGGATGCCAAAAAAAAGTTTTTTTTTTCTATAAATTGGATGCCAAACCACTAAGGTTTTTTTTTAGGTTATTGTATTTCTGGCTTCTCTTGGCAACTTTTCAGACTTTTAAAAGCAAGTTAGCTTCTTTTTTTTTTTTCAGAAAAAGGATTTAATAGGCTACCCAATGATAATGTGATGTTGGTAAGTGTAATGGCAGCCAAAACCAAATATTAAATATGTATTTTATCTTAAGACGAAGGAACAAAGGAATTAACATACATCAGCAGAATGAGCTTCTGGAACATAAAAATCTAGGCCAGAATAAATGGCTAAAGTACAAATAGACTTCTTATTGTTAACAGACAGCCTACAGTCCAATGCTACAAGATTGTTTTAGAAGGTTATTTTAGTTTCTAGAAAATGGTGCTTCTGGGATCTTACTGGCAAGCAGATGGATCGTACAGGCCCTGACCTCTAACTTTGCCAAGAATTCTCACACAAAGCCCTTTTTATACTGACCGCAAGCTAAATTTCTCAGATAAGGCAGCAGAGAAGGAACTGATAAAGAGTCGGTAACATCAGATCTCATTAAAAAATATGTTCATTTTCCCAGCCTTAGTTACTGAGGTTTCTTTGTAAGGACTAATGGCATAATCATATGAATCCTGACTAGGCGATAATGACCATTTACCGTAAACACCTAAAAACACGCACATAAAAAATAAATAAAAGCGCTCGCGGGAAAAGCGCGGTTTGGTTTATCTGTTAAAAAAGCGAAAAACGTAAGCCCTGCCAACAAACTGAACTTACCATGTGATCGTAGACGTCTCCTGGAGTTCACTTGAGCATTTCTCCCTCCTGTTCCATTTCACATTTTGCTTGCAGTCCTCCTTTGCATTGTGCAGCTTTTTGCTCGCTTGCAAGAGGCCCCGGCTTCGAGAGCTGGCTAATTTCCCTGTCATTCAATCCCAGTCCTACTTTTCGGAATTAAGCAGATGTGCACTTTTTTTTTTTTTGCAGGAGCTCCGCTCTGTAGAACATGATCATTTTTCAAGGCAGGGATAGAAGAAACAAATAATAGAGGGTTTATGTTCCTTTTTTTCTTTTTTTTTTTTTGTCCTGTCCTGTCGAGTCACGTAAAGATGCAGAAGAGTGAGGCGTAAAGGGTTGGTGTTAGGAAGTTGCAGAAAGCAGACAGGGGAAAGAGCTGAAAGTGAGTGCAGAATCTCAACTCTTGGAAACTTCCTCTTTCTTGCTAGGCTAAGCTAACCTCCTTCACAAAACTTTGGAATGTAAAGGGAGGACTCTCAGAGAGGCCCCAGCTAGACAAGCCTTTCTTAATCAATTAGCTTGCAGGCATTACTTGTGACCTGAGGTCACACAGCAGAAGTGTGTGTAGGGTGTTTCTTAAAGGAATACAAAATCAGCGTTTTCTCAGTGCATTTGATACAAAACACCCCCAAGAGATGTTCAGGCAGAGCAGGTATTACATCTCACATTGGTTGGGAGTGAAGCAATATGAACTGCACAGCTAGACAAAAACCATTCCAAGCCTGTTTATTGCAGTCGTCTTAGATGATTGTCTCCAGAGACTGAGGATCTCCTTACCTGCAGTATCGGTAATAATGTGCTATTAGGATTGTGTACAGCTTCTGCTAAGAAGGAAATCTGTTCCGGGTTAGTTTTATTAAAAACATACGCATTGTCCATGAAACTTTTTATTTTATTTTATTATTTTATGCCAGTTAAAACGTGGCTGCGCCAGTAAGTTTCGGATGTCGTGCCAGTAAATTTCAATCTGGTAGGTTGGCAACACTGATGGTAGACAATCAGCTTCTAACTTCAGCTTGTTCAGTTAACCTCCCCGGCGGTATGATTATTTCAGATTTTAGGTGCTGAAAGCGGTACCATTATTTTGCATGGAAATTTGGCGTTTTACATTGTAGGCCTATAATTCTTAGGAATAACTCACTTAAATCTGTCCAAACAAGAGTCTAGTAGACATCCCAGGTATGATAAAGTTTGAAAAAAAAATCATAAATTATAATATAATAAATAACTATAAATAATTATAACAAATAATAATGCAATTATAATAAAAATGATTCAATAATGTAATCAAATCAAAAACACAGAAATTTGCTCAGTTGCAAATACAGCTGTCATTACTTTTATTGTTTGATGACAAATTTCCCCACAAATCTCTATGTGATTCTAATTTATTATCGCTGTTTTCTAGCTGTAAAGGGACACTTTTTGGTTGCTATGGACAATCTCCAGTTTGCAGGCAGAAAGAACAGTTTGTATTATATAAAAGTGCATGCAGGACACTGGGCAGACCACTAGGGACAAAGGGGGTGTGTATTTTTTTCATACAGTAGTGTAATCTATAAGATTACAGTATACTGTATGTAATGTGTTTATTTACTTTTTTGAATTTGGCACTGATCTCCGCCCCCGTGCGTCGTAACGTCGCAGGGAACGGAGCTCGGCACTGTGTGAATCGAGCGAGGATGCCGCTCGCTCACACAGCGGAGAGGCATCTCAGGATCCAGGGACAAGGTAAGTAATTCCCTGCCTGTGGATACTGCAAGGCGATCCTGAGTCTGGCTCGGGGGTTACCGCTTTTCGTTATGAAATTCCACCCCGAGCCAGACTCTGGAGTACCGCTGAGGGGGTTAAGCTTTGACAATAACATATTGAAGCTGATTGGTTTCTATGCAGAGCTGCACCAGATTTTCCACTTTCCAGTTTTAGTAAATCTCTTCCTGCAATATTGGGAACAGTATAAAGCACCACAAAGGCTAAAGCCCCATTCCAGGATAAAGATAAATGTCACCAGCACACCATGATATCCAGAACAGGTCCAAACTTACATCATAGTTACAGAAGCAATGTTTCAAAGTCTCGCACGGCCCCTTCATCAGGCATGTGACCTGCCTGATAAAGGTGTTCTGTGAGATTTCGAAAGTCACTTCTGTATTTATGATCTGATTGCTGAATAAAGCTTTGGACCCATTCTGGAGATCTTGGTGTGCTGGTGATTTTTTTTTTTTTCGTTTATCCTGGAGAGGGACTTTAAAGTGGAGGTCCACCCTAAAAAAAAAAAAAAGACACCAAAATGCTAAAAGAGAGCAGCCACCCATTCACAAAGCACCACAAGACTCATGCATGCGTAGTAGGAAACGGGCAGTGAAGCCGCAAGGCTCCACTGCCTGCTTACCTTAGTGAGGACGCTGACTCCGGGACCTGCCGCGATCGAGGGATCGGCCTTGGGGGCGCCGACATCGAGGGCACCTAGGACAGGTAAGTGTCCTTATTAAAAGTCAGCAGCTACAGTGTTTGTAGCTGCTGACTTTTAAAAAACAATTGCAGGTGGAACCCCCGCTTTAAGCTTTGTGGTGCTTTATACTGTTCCAATTTTGCAGGCAATGGAGGAGATTTACTAAAACTGGAAAGTACACAATCTGGTCGCTGCAGCACTTTACAGCCATTCTCAAAACGTGTGCGTTGGGAATATTGTGCTTCCACTCCAGGATACAACACATTTTTGACCATACCTCGCTCCCCTCTCAACCCATTTTTTTTCTCTCTACATTGTGAAGCCAGATATACTCACATTGGTTTCCCCTCCAAGTCCCTCGTCGCTGCCAGGGACCACTGATCCAGCGTTGCAATGCCCCCTTTAAGATAGCAAATTCTCTGCTACCTCCCATTGATGATGTCATCCTCATCCTGACAGGACCAATAGGAAGAATCCTCATCATGCAGGAACTGACGTGGAAACCCAAGAAGGACCCCAAGTAGGAAGTATACAGAAGAGGAGAAGACATGGGAAGATTATCCCGGAGGGGGCTTTAAAGCATGTAGTTGTGTACACCAAAGTTGGACAAACACTGCTGAATCAGACAAATTTTGAACTGCGGATGGCCCTGTTCACACAACCAGGCTCTTAAAAAGTACATTTTTCAAAGGATTTTTTTTGAAGGAGCATGGTGGAAGACTATCAGCCGAACAGTGACTGCATTCAGTCCGATGCAGTCACTGGCATTTACCAAAAGTGAGTCCTACCTGCTGCTAAATACAACAGCCAGTAGGGGGTATGCCTTCATCCTCACTGTTTAGTGTGGATGGAGGAATAGACTGAGTCCATTAGAGTGACTGAAAACTAAAGGTTTATGGCATGCTTTATGTGCTTTCTTGGTGTCACTATTAGACCTGATCTTACGGAGACATATGACAGGCATCCAGGACATTTGTCCCCTTTGCCTTTGGAGACATGACCTAAGTCTAATTGTACATGTGTGAACAAATTATATATATGTGTAGCGCCTGTGTACTTTCAGTCCAGGTGCTATTTCAAATTTAGAGGGGGGATGAGAGAGTTATGTAGATCTCATCCAGGTGATTTGTACAAATTCGGCTTCTGTTCTAGCTGGGCCTTTCCACCCCGGGATGGCAGGTGGGGGCAGTGGAGTCCAGGCCAGAGCGCCTTCCTGCCAGCAGGCAATCAGAGGGGTTTTTCCCTCGCGGGACATGCTGGGGAAGGGTACTTCTTGAGGAGACGCCATTTTGTGGGGTCTTCTTCTGCTGTTCCGGGTGCGGCACCCACCTTCAGGGTATGCGTACATCACGGGCCCCGGCGATATGGCCTACCAGGCCGAGGCACACGTGCCACGCGTTGTTCTTGGTTTCGGGAACATGTTGGCCTGGAGCAACTGAAGCTGTGATGGGGTCCAGTGACTTATTGGGTCCCCTATCTCTGAACAGAAGATCCTAAGCGAGTTGTGCTGTTCGATGGGGAGTCAGTCTGAGGAGAGCCCGGAGGCAGGCAATCCAACAGGGCCTAGACGAGCCATCGGGGATCGAGGTGACCGGACACTGGGAGGTTGTCTTATGGCAACCTGTCAGTCGGTGACTATTTGAAGAAAACTACCTGAGGGAGATTCAGGCATCAATAATCTTGAGAAGGATTCACCTCACAAATCTTGTTCTAGAGCAAAGGGCCTGTGGCAGAGGCTCCACTCCTATTTCCATTCAGTCAAGTCTGTGTCAGAGACTTGTTTTCCTTCTCAAGATTCTCAGTGATATTCTGGCTGCCAGTTCTGTGAGAGAGTTGGTGATGAAGTTAAAGTCCCATTGGAAGCAGGATTGTTTCCGTCGTTCTTAGGCCTGAATCTGCAAATTCTTCTTTTCACCCATCTTTATTCTATTTACCTCAAGTTTGCCGTGTTGGGCAAGAATAAAAGCACAGAAAGACACCGGCTGTTTGGACATTCCTTCATTGTTCTCATCATCATCATCATACCCCTAGACATCAACAGAGGTAACACACCATCCCAAATCTATCCAGCGGCTCCTGCGGGGGTAGCGCAATATATATATATATATATATATATATATATATATACAGTGCCTTGCGAAAGTATTCGGCCCCCTTGAACTTTGCAACCTTTTTCCACATTTCAGGCTTCAAACATAAAGATATAAAACTGTAATTTTTTTGTGAAAAATCAACAAGTGGGACAGAATCACGAAGTAGAACTAAATTTATTGGATATTTCAAACTTTTTTAACAAATAAAAAACTGAAAAATTGGGCGTGCAAAATTATTCAGCCCCTTTACTTTCAGTGCAGCAAACTCTCTCCAGAAGTTCAGTGAGGATCTCTGAATGATCCAATGTTGAACTAAATGACTAATGATGATAAATAGAATCCACCTGTGTGTAATCAAGTTTCCGTATAAATGCACCTGCACTGTGATAGTCTCAGAGGTCCGTTTAAAGCGCAGAGAGCATCATGAAGAACAAGGAACACACCAGGCAGGTCCGAGATACTGTTGTGGAGAAGTTTAAAGCCGGATTTGGATACAAAAAGATTTCCCAAGCTTTAAACATCCCAAGGAGCACTGTGCAAGCGATAATATTGAAATGTAAGGAGTATCAGACCACTGCAAATCTACGAAGATCTGGCCGTCCCTCTAAACTTTCAGCTCATACAAGAAGAAGACTGATCAGAGATGCAGCCAAGAGGCCCATGATCACTCCGGATGAACTGCAGAGATCTACAGCTGAGGTGGGAGACTCTGTCCATAGGACAAAAATCAGTCGTATACTGCACAAATCTGGCCTTTATGGAAGAGTGGCAAGAAGAAAGCCATTTCTTAAAGATATCCATAAAAAGTGTAGTTTAAAGTTTGCCACAAGCCACCTGGGAGACACACCAAACATGTGGAAGAAGGTGCTCTGGTCAGATAAAACCACAATCGAACTTTTTGGCAACAATGCAAAACGTTATGTTTGGCGTAAAAGCAACACAGCTCATCACCCTGAACACACCATCCCCACTGTGAAACATGGTGGTGGCAACATCATGGTTTGGGCCTGCTTTTCTTCAGCAGGGACAGGGAAGATGGTTAAAATTGATGGGAAGATGGATGGAGCCAAATACAGGACCATTCTGGAAGAAAACCTGATGGAGTCTGCAAAAGACCTGACACTGGGACGGAGATTTGTCTTGCAACAAGACAATGATCCAAAACAAAGCAAAATCTACAATGGAATGGTTCACAAATAAACATATCCAGGTGTTAGAATGGCCAAGTCAAAGTCCAGACCTGAATCCAATCGAGAATCTGTGGAAAGAACTGAAAACTGCTGTTCACAAACGCTCTCCATCCAACCTCACTGAGCTTGAGTTGTTTTGCAAGGAGGAATGGGCAAAAATTTCAGTCTCTCGATGGGCAAAACTGCTCCAGCGCTTCTTTCTGGCAAGGACCGGTGGCTGCCGGGCCTTTAGCCTAGTATCCCCGCTGCGCATGTGCCGCTGCAGTCAGCGGCTCATTGCGAGGGGAATATCTTCTAAACCGTAGAGGTTTAGGAGATATTCTTTTTACCTACAGGTAAGCCTTATTATAGGCTTACCTGTAGGTAAAATTGGTAGTACAGAGTTTACTACCACTTTAAGCGCCACAGACTACCTGAGTATTGTTGCTGACCATGTCCATCCCTTTATGACTACAGTGTCCCCATCTTCTGATGGCTCCTTTCAGCAGGATAATGTACCATGTCACAAAGCTCCAATCATCTCATCACTGGTTTCTTGAACATGACAATGAGTTTGCTGTACTCCAATTACCTCCACAGTCACCAGATCTCAATAGAGCACCTTTGGGATGTGGTGAAATGGGAGATTTGCATCATGGATGTGCAGCCGACAAATCTGCAGCAACTGTGTGATGCTATCATGTTAATATGGAGCAAAATCTCTGAGGAATTTCCAACACCTTGTTGAATCTATGGCATGGAAAACTAAGGCAGTTCTGAAGGCTAAAGGGGGTCCAACCCGGTACTAGAAAGGTGTACCTAATAAAGTGGACAGTGAGTGTATTTTATATATTCCATGTATTCATGTATTGCATACACATTCTACAGGTCTTTAAAACTATTCACAGAAACCCCCAATTAAGGTTTAAAGGGGTGTTCCAGCCGCAATTTTTTTTTTAAAGTCAGCAGCTACTAACAGTGTAGCTGCTGACTTTAAATAAGGACACTTACCTTGTCCTACTTGCCCGCGCTGATGGCCCCCCCCCGATGCTGGTCCCACGATCGATCCAGGTCCCGCGCCGCCATTCACACTATGGGAAACAGGCAATGAAGCCGTACGGCTTCACTGCCCTTTTCCTACTGCGCCTGCGTGAGTCTCACGCTGGCTTGTGAATGGGCCTGCTGCTCTTTGAGAACACACACAGTTCCCAGAAAGCAGCGCGCCCCATTCACAAGGAGAAGAAGCAGAAGAAAAGACACCGCGGTGTGGAAGAGGCAGATTACGGACTTCCGCATAGCAACAGGTATCTCGGGTGAGTATTTATTTATTTTTTTTCAAGTTTTTTTTTTTTAAGCTAGATGGGCAAATGTGGTTTTCCTGGGTGGAACTCCGCTTTAAGTTATTGAAACTTCCAGTATATGTATGAGTTGTAGGAGGGCCCTTGTGCACCAGAAGGAAATCCACATAAGTTACAGAAGAACATCCAAAATACACAGAGAAAGGGTTCCTGGAGGAAACTGAACTCCAGGCCTCAGTGCTGTCAGAATGTGAGAGGACTACTTATCCACCTCCCTCAGCTTTCAGTAGAATCTATAGTTGCTAATGCAGATTTCACCTGCCCCCTGGTGATTCAATCTAGCATTGCAATGTGACCATGTCATCAGTAACATTTATAGTATTTTAGAAATTAGTCTCGCTTAGCATGTGATACTTTATATCTCTAATGCTACTAAGTACTACATATAAATACTGTATATCTGTTTAAAGTTTAGCTAAATCTGCAATGAGAAGAAAAGCAGGGCTGTGCTCACTGCCTTTACAACTGTGTACTTATGTTTAATTTGTGGAAAGTAAATACACATATTAAATTAAATACCCACAGCTGCACCGCACATGCTCTAGGCAAATATTTACACACTCTATTCTGACTCAGCGTTGTTTAGTGAGTGTGTACAGTGCATTGTTGTCTGATGATACAGTCCCATGTTCCTTAATATATGAATGTGTAATGAAAAAAAGCCAGCCAAGATTATATTAAGATTATTAACCCAGATACTGTGAATATATACCATATATAGATGTGTGTGTGTGAATATATATGTGTATATATATATATATATATATATATATATATATATATATATATACACACACATATAATATAAATATATAAATAATGTTATATTAGAATATATATGTAATATTATATAATATATAATATATATATAAAATATATATATATATATATATATATATATATATATATATATATATATATATATATATATATATTTATTTATTTAATATTATAATATATGATATAAAAATATATATATATATATATATATATATATATTTGTATGTGTGCGCTATTCTCTTTGGTTCTATTTATATATAGGTCTTTATAGCAGCACAAACTTTAGCTATTCAGGTTTAGGATGTGCCCACCCCCCCGAATATTATTTAATATAATATAATGTATATATATGAAAATATATAATATACATATATATATATATAATATAATATATATAATATAATATATATATATATATATATATATATATATATATATATATATATATATATGTATGCATTCGCTATTCTCTGTGGTTCTATTTATATATAGGTCTTTATAGCAGCACTAACTTTGCTATTCAGGTTTAGGGTGTGCCCCCCCCCCCCAACTCTTTGTCTGTTTTTATATATATATGAACGTGAAGATTTACTTCAATAATCCAATCATGTGAACAACAAACTATAGTTTATTTACTTCATCTGCAAGTCACTGGATATTTGAAGAGATTCTTCTCAACTCCTTTAGTAAAGCAACCTTAGTATGTACAGCCTTATGGCCCGTACACACGATCCGAATATCGGACGAAAATTGTCGTCCGAGGAAGAATCGTACGATTTTCGGAACGTGTGTAGACTATATTCGAGAGCCGATCATGACAGTTCATCCGATATTATTAGATCGGACAAGCACAAAAATTCTCCTCGTACGATACCAGATCGTACGATTTTTGCTGACTGAATTAAACAAAAACAAGCCATGTGTACCCAGCTTAAAGTGTTACTAAACCCAGGACCCTGCATTTACTATATCTGGTCTCCCACAGTACACAGAACACGGAAATGCAATATTTTTTGTAAATATAAACTCCTAAATAGCTTTTCTCATCAGCTGTTAGAGCAGTATTGTGTCTTATATCAGTGCCTGGTAATGTTTGTAGGAGGAGTTTTCATTCTGCTTTGACTGTCCTATAACATTGCAAGCCCCCTGACCCTCTGTCTAAACAGTACTGATTGGCCCTGTGTTGATCACATGCACTGTCCCAAGAAAATAAAAAAAAAACCTCTCTAGAAATACACACCAAACTGAGCATGTGCAGCTTGTCCCCTACCCTCTATACCAGGGGTGCCCAACCAGTGGCTCGAGGGCCACATGTGGCCCGCGGAGCCCTCTGATGTGGCCCGCGACCTCCTGCTCTGGGATGGAATAGAATACTGTTATTATAAAAGGTCAGTTTTATTACTAAAATCACAGTGTATATATGCGCATATCTGTTCTGCAGTGGTTACTGGGCTGCTTTCAAACTGATCCGGAGGTCCAGAGCAGTGCACCTTCGGGTTACCTGCATTGAGCCGTAGACTTTTGTTATTATCTTCTAATTTGAGCGTAAACTGCAGCGCATCTGTGTGTAAGCAGCCTTGGGCCCCTTTCACACAGTCAGTCGGATCCAATTGGACCCTCCATTCACCTCTAAGCAGTGGCAGATGTAAACAGAGTTGTGTCTTACATCCAATCCAATCCACAAAAAAAAGAGTATAGTGGGCTGTGTCCTTGTCCGCTCTGTATATACATAGCAGGCACGGACCTGCCATCCACCCGCTCTGCTCATTGTGGCCGATGACCAGTTACCAAGTCGCTTAAGTGGCCCTCTCTCTTCAAAAGGTTGGGCACCCCTGCTCTATACTGTCCGGAGAAAAGTTGGGGACACTGAAAGAAGGGAAGGATCTTTGCATACAAGATCAAACAGCCTTTTTACACAATGCAGAGGATTAACCCCTTTAATTCCAAAGTGAGTATAACAAGCATGCTTTACTTCATATACAGATTTGTTTTACTGTGAGTTTAGGAAACACTTTAACATCGTTTGCCAAGACCCATGGATATCACGATGCAGAATAAACCCATGATAGCCATGTTGTTCCTGTCTCTCCAGCTTGCAGACATCAATTTACCACCCAGAGTTCTCCTTTAGGAAGGTAACCATTACCAACAGAAGATCACCAACTCTGGATGACCCTCATATCAAGTTCTCCTCGCTTCTCTTTCCTAGAACTCCACAGTCTCTGCACACTCTATTCTTGGCCTCTGTCAACTTCCTTAATCTGCAGTTGCCTGCATTCCCTATAGAAAGGTCCTGTCCATGGTGCAAAAGAAGTAAAGGAATTCCACATGATTGTATATCTTAAAACAATAAAAAAAAATATTTATTGAGAAGTTTCTTTTCAAAGGGAAACATGGAATTCCATAAATTTTGAAGTGCAATGTAAGCTTTTATCTGGGCTTGAAATAACGTGCACTCCCTCTGAAGCTGACCATAGATGGATCAAAATTTGCCTTGTTTGGAACCAGACGAATTTCAATCCGCCAAAAGGCAAGCTGGTTGTATTGAAGTTGATCTATTGATTGAATTCAGTACAACCAGCCTGTCAGTTTTTTTGTATGATCAATTCTGCTGGTTAGAGCCAGCATTGTATTTTGATGGAAAACGTCCCGCAGTCAGAATACAATAGCTCAGTGGGAAGGATTCCCCTCCATCAATATCGATTGTGTTGATGGAAGAATTGAGAGAGTTTCTTTCCTTTAACCCGGGGGTGCCCAACCTTTTGAAGAGCAAGGGCCTCTTCAGCAACTTGGTAACCAGTCGAGGGCCATAATGAGTGTAGTGGGTAGATGACAGGTAGCGGCTTCTCTATAGGCCCTACTATCCGCCCAGATGAAAGGGGATGAATTCTCTTCTGTTTTCTGTCAGATTGGAGGTAGGCGGGCGTAAACGGACATCTGTCGCTCTATAGAGGTAAATTAGGGGTCCCATTTGGTCGTGCCGATCGTGTGAAAAGGGCCTAAGACTGCTTTCACACTGATGTGCTGCGGCTTACCCACTAAGTAGTACACCTGTGTCTATACTGCGGGTTAGCTGAACTTTGCCATAGACTCCACCTGTGGCAAAAGCCGGCGCTGTAGAGGAAGCATCGGCTTGTGGGGCTCTGCTCTGCAGCCACTTTCTTCCTCTACCACCAGCTTCATGCACAACACTGATGCTGTGGTATGGCAAGTCGGCAACCTGCGATCTGGGCTTGCCAACCCTCCATTCCAGAGAAGGAGGTTGCGGGCCACATCAGAGGGCTTTGCGGGCCACTGGTTGGCAATCCCTGCTTTAACCCGTCGTTGAAGGAAAGAAAATTGCATGATGTATGGCCAATCTCTAAAGCCTCATACACACAATCGGACTTCCATCGGAGAAATCCTTGGATTTTTGTAAGAAGGGCATTGGCCGTCAACTTGTTCTGCATACAGACGGCAGAACCTTTTCAGCAAACATTCACAAAACAAAGTGTTTTTTCTGCTCTTTAGCGCCACCTTAGGGGAAACTTCTGCTAATGTTATCTTATGGTTAGGATTGGTTCGGAGCATGCAAGTTTGTACTTTGGATTTTAGTCCAACGGATTTGTGTACACGCGATCGGTTAATCTGACGGAACACATTTGTTGTCGGACAATTTGAGAGTATGGCTATCCAAAATTTGTTTTCGGAAATACCAACAATAATTGTGCGATGGAGCATACAGATGATTGGATTATCCGACAAAACACGTCCATCACACAATTGTTGTCGGAATATCCGATCATGTGTACGGATGGGCCTTAAATCTACGTAGAGAAATTTCACCAGGGAGACATACTCAAAGGCCGCAGTGTGGGGGGTATTGTATAGTGTCTTCTGGTTTGTGTTTTCCACAGAAGAGTTCAGTATACACCCATAAATACCAGCATCGCACCTGCAGGACTACCACCCCAGAGCAGGACCCCATAAAACTATATGTGTTTACGCTCTCTCTTTATTAAAGGAAACCCATCAATCAAGACAGCGATTGGGCCATGCAGTGAAGCCTTTAACCTTCCTAGCGGTAATCCCGAGTCAGGCTCGGGGTGAATTTTTACTACTAAAAGCGGTAACCCCGAGCCACACTCGGAATTACATCACAGTATCCTGACAAATTGACTTACCTTGTCCCCTGGATCCTATGATGTCCCCCCGCTATGTCCATGAGCTGTGTCCTCCGCCCAATGTACTGTGTGCCATGCTCCGTTCCCTGCAAGCGTCGCAACGCACTGGGCGGAGCACGGCGCCAAATTCAAAAAGTGCAAAAAACATAACACATACAGTGCACTGTAGTCTTAGGCCGCGTACACACGATCAGACAGGTCCGATGAAACTGGTCTGCAGACCGGTTTCATCGGACCAGTTCGATGGTGTGTACGGCCCATCAGACCGTTGTCCGTCGGACCAAGTTTTAAAACATGCTTTAAAACCTGTCTGATGGACATCTGTCCGTCGGACAGGTTTGATGGTTAGTACACAAAAGCATCGGACCAAAAACCAGCGCATGCTCAGAATCAAGTCGACGCATGCTTGGAAGCATTGAACTTCATTTTTTCATTACGTCGTTGTGTTCTACATCACCGCGTTCTGGTCTGATCGGATTTTGGTCCGATGGTGTGTACGCACATCAGACCATCAGACAAGTTCAGAGTTGTCTGATGAAAACTGTCCGTCAGACAAGTTTCATCAGACCGGTCTGATCGTGTGTACGCGGCCTTACAGATTACATTACTGTATCAAATCATTTCACATCCCTTTGGTCCCTAGTGCTTTGTCCAGTGCCCTGCTTGCACTTTTATATTATATATACTGTTCTTTCTGGCTGGAAACTGTAGATTGTCCATAACAACCAAAAATTGTCCCCTACGTCAAAAGCGTTTTTTGACCAGGCAGAAAACAGCGATAGTAAATTAGAATGACTTGCAGAATTAAGCGATAGTGATTTGTGGGAAAATTTGTCATCAAACACTGAAAGTGACGACAGCGACAATTCCGCGACTGAGCACATCTCAATGTTTTTGATTTTAATACAGTTTATTATAATTATTATAGTATAATTTTTTATAATTATTTATAGTTGTTTATTATATTATAATTTATGATTTTGTGTTTGAAACTTTATCATACCCGGAATGTCTACTAGACTCTTGTTTGGACAGATTTAGGTGAGTTATTCCTAAGAATTACAGGCCTACAATATAAAACGCCAAATTTCTATGCAAAACAATTGTACCACTTTGAGACGCAAAAATCTGACATAATTATACCGCCAGGGGGGTTAAAGTGACACTAAGACCCCTTTCACACTGGAGCGTTTTTACAGCATTTTAGCGTTAAAAATAGCGCTATTAAAACGCTCATAAAAAGCTCTCCATGCATCTCAATGGACCCTTTCACACTGTCCTTTCCTGCAAATGCTCCAAAAATGCCCCTCTCCATTGAACTGAATTGAAAGCACTGTAAAAACGCCTTACTCTTTCACACTGAGTTGTTGCACTGGCGGGGGGGGTTGAGAAAAGTCCTGCAAGCAGCATCTTTAGCGCAGCTTTTGGGCACTGAAAAAAACGCTCCAAAAACACCCTTCTCCATTGAAATGAAATTAAAGCGCTGTAAAAATGCCTTACCCTTTCACACTGAGGCACTGCAAAAACGCCCTAAAACGTTAGGGTCTTAGCGGTGCTTTACCAGCACAATGGGATTGCAGATGAGGCTTCGCTCGAATAACACTCGAATAACTCTCGAATAACGCTAGAATAACACTCGAAAAACACCCCAGTGTGAAAGGGGCCTAAAGGTTCACTTAAAAAAAAAAAAAACAACAAACATACTTACCTCCACTGTGCAGTTCGTTTTGCACAGAGTGGCCCTGATCCTCCTGTTCTGGGGTCCCACGGTGGCTCTCACGGCTCCTCCCTTCAATAGATAACCCCCTCTGGGAAGCCTTATCCCGAGGGGGTTACCGTGCGGGCACGCTCCTGTGTTATGCAGTAGGCGTCTATAGCCGCCGAGTTTATAAATCCGCCCCGGCACCGCATCACTGGAATTAATTGACAGCAGTGGGAGCCAATGGCTGCACTGCTATCAATCCATCTAATGAAGAGCCGAGAAACAGTGGAGAGAGCGATGCGGGATCACGCCCACTGAAATTCGGGGCTCAGGTAAGTAAAACAGGGGGAGGGGGGCTGGGGGGCCAGAGAGTGCAAGGTGTTTTTTCACCGTAAAGGTAATTTTTTTTATCCTTAAATAGCTTCCTTTACCTTACCGTGCAGTCCTCCTTCACTTACCTCATCCTTCAATTTTGCTTTTAAATGTCCTTATTTCTTCTGCGAAATCCTCACTTTCTGTTCTTCTGTCTGTAACTCCACACAGTAATGGGAGGCTTTCTACTCTCTACTTTGCAGATAGAGAAAGGAGCTGTGTGTTAGTGGGCATCCTGACACTCCTGCTCGCCCCCTCCCCCCACAAGAGGCTTTCTCCACACCAGAGAGAAAGTGTCGCATTACGGTGTGTAGTGACAGACAGAAGAACAGGAAGTGAGGATTTCTCAGAAGAAATAAGGGCATTTAAAAGCAAAAAGGAAGGATGAGGTAAGTGAATGAGGACTGCACTAAGGTAAAGGAAGTTATTTAGGGGGAAAAAAAATTACCTTTACAACCCCTTTAATGCATAGGATGCAACCCCTTTAAGGGAAATAAATGAAACCCCTTAAATACCTTAAGTTGAATTATATACACAACTAGTGATGCAATTACAATAACACACCTCTGCCACACTGCACAGCCAGGCGAATTGCTCTTCCACTTGGTAGTTTGGCCTCCCTGGATCACCTCTCAGGTAACTGGACAGAATTTTTTTATGCAAATTTATCACATAAAAGTGCATTAATGAATTTAATGAATACATAATAATTCTGAGTAGTGTTTTTTAACTATCTTCCTGGGTGGATCACAGCTTGCAATTGCTGTTTTCATCTTTCTTAAAGCATCAGCACATTTCAAGCACGTTTTTAATGCCGTGCAATACCATAATATCATAATTTTTTAATAAATATACAATGATACATGTGTATTTGCTTCTGTTCTTTTTAAATTACAGAAGAAAATGTAAATTTCATAACACTTTAATTATAATCCTGATAGGGACAAAGAGCATGCTTGTCCTAGGAGCCCTGATACTGCTTCAGTTGCATGCAGTTAGATAGCCATCTATTGGTCATAAAGCCAATGGCAGATATTTTTTATCCTTGATTTGCACTAAATGCAAAAATAAAACGGAAATTCTGAAATGTACAATAATGTTTGCTAGTTAGGTTTCAGAATCAGAAAAACAATTCATGTTTAAAACAATATAATCAAAATTCATAAAAAAAAAAAAAAAAAAAACACCTCCTGTAATAATAGCAGCTCTATAGTATCATCCCACAAAGGGGAAAAACAAGCCGTCATCCAATCCACTTATGGAGAGTACTAGAAGCAAAGGGCCAGATTCACAAAGCACTTACTCCGGAGTATCACGAGTTAGGCACGCGTAAGTCTAAAAATGCACACGCTTATCTATGCACCGTATCCCCAAAACGATATACGCCTGAAATCCACATTTTTTAGACCGACGTAATTTGGAAAGACCGGCATAGCGTGCGTGCAAAACTGCACTAGACACACCATTGATTTGCTATGCAAATATGCAAATGAGGGAGATACGCCGATCCACAAAAGTAAGTTTGTGCGGTGCAGTCTACACGATGTGATTGGGAGAACATGTCACCAACATTCGGTCAGGTTTTTCTCAACATTCTGTGTCACACCATTACGATCTACATCATAATCGTAACCCAGAGGGGACTCTCTTTCTGGGCATTGATAAATTCGATGCCCATTGGAGAGGGGGATCGCTAGTTAGAGAACTATCCAGGCTAGAAATGGCCTGGATCCATAGGGTTCGAACTTATACCCCTTACGGACTGAATGTAGATGTAGATGTGAACGCGTTCATAGACACCAGTTAGAATATTTTATCATCCAATACATTCTAACATACCATAGATTCCAATATATATGGGGTTGCCAATGTCAATGTGAACTAGTTCTGAGATCCGGGACTCACCCTCCATATATAACCTCTTTTTATGATATCTTTTTTATGATAATTCTTTTTGATTTTTGTCTACCATTGTTGTGGTTAGCTCGGAATTGGAAGGTTATCCATACAGGGTTAATATCCTTATTGATGTTGGTTCCGGTTTGATTTATAGGAGCTACCGTGTTTCCCCGAAAATAAGACGTACTCCGAAAATAAGCCGTAGCGGGATTTCGACGCAAGATAGAAATATAAGACACCCCTCCGAAAATAAGACGTAGCGATGTAGTGTCGAATCTCCGAAAATAAGATGTAGTGTCGAATCTCCGAAAATAAGATGTAGTGTCGAATCTCCGAAAATAAGATGTAGTGTCGAATCTCCGAAAATAAGATGTAGTGTCGAATCTTGTAGTGATATCTTGTAGTGGTACAACCAGACAAGATGAGTGCAAAAAGAAAGAGTTATTCTGTTGAGTACAAGAAAGGAATTGTGGAGGACTCCCGAGGCAAGAATCTTACGGCTTTTTGCAAAGAGAAGAAGTTGGATATCCGAATGGTCCAAAAATGGCGTGCAGAATACGATAATCTCAGTCTACAGGTGGACAGAGGAAATGCTAAGAAGCGCAAGTGTGGTTCAGGTAGGCAACCTTTATTTTCTGTAATAAAAATAAGACACCCCCCGAAAATAAGCCATAGTGTGATTTCTTGAGGAAAAAAAAATATAAGACGGTGTCTTATTTTCGGGGAAACACGGTAGTAGGACCTGTATGGATATTTTTTCCAAATTTTTTTCCAATATTTCGAGAGATCACAATGACTCAAATATAGTTTATATTTAATGGTTCCTTTTCCCATCTCGCTGGCTGCCATCAGTGAGTAGAGGTCCCTTCCCTTAAAATGCGGGTTGTATGCGACTGTCAAAAGCCCATATTTTTCCTTCATTTTTTTATTATAATATTTTTTTATTATAATCTTTTCATTATATTATATTTTTTATTAATGAATTGTTGTAATCATGTTTTAAAATAATATGAATTTTTATTCAGTTGAGAACGTATTCGCACATAGTTTATAACGTGTTGCATATTGAGCTCCTAGAGATGAGGATGTTAAATCCGTTTCATGCATCATGTGGTTAATTTTCAACAATGTGCGCGTCTCATTTTACAGCAGTGACGATGATTTAGTGTTTACAAACTATAAGTTTACTCTGTCATCTTCACTAATTTTTATAGGTCAATTAAAAGCCCTTATATATGTTTTGTGCACACAACTTCTCTGATTTGGTCATATATATTGCCAATATGGCCATCCCGCTATTGAGTCACAACTAGTAAGGGCAAATGTTCCATCTCCAATATGGCGGATGAGGATCGTGGATTCCCGGATGTCAGAACTGGGCGGTCCGATTGGCCCTGCAAATGTACAATTAGCAGCGAGTCAGCGCGCCGCTGGTGCCCTTGGAAGACGTCATCTGTGACGAAACGGCGTAGGGAAAGCGGCGTGCTGACGTCACCGCTATTGACTATCCGGAAGGACGAGCGAATGTTGGAGCCGGCCGGCTACACTTTTAAGACGCTAATTTTGTACACATACCATGTGAGTGTATTTTTAATTATTAAACATAGATTTTATCTACGGTACTACTCTATTTTGGCCTTCTTTCTATTTTCTCTACACTCCGGGATCTGGCATGCACCGATGTATGGTTTACCTACATGTGGTAGTGTGTTCCGGCTTTTTAATGAGAGCAGTCAGAGAGACAGAGAGATTGTCTTTTTAGCTAGCTAGATAGAGCAGGCAAGCAGGCTAGTTAGTTTAGCTTTATTACAGTGTGTAGAGAATATATATACATCCTTAGGAGTTGTACATATATTTATACACTGTATAGCTTAGCTAGATCAGTTCTTTCTAATTTACTGGCAGGCAGGTGATTGTGCTATTTAAAGACGTTATCACACGTATAGACACCCAGCAGGTACAATAGCAGTGATTTTAATAATGCTTTACATCTTTGAATGTTCATGACTGATGTATGTGTTTGATTTTGGTTTATTCTACCCATTTGAAATTGTAAGGCCTGTAACTTACAAGTTGCCAATAAAAAATATTGGAAACAAAAAATATTGGAAATTACTTTTGAAATTACTCTATCATATTAAAGCATACATTTCTCATCTTTTAGTGATTATATACACTTTAAAAGGAAGAGAGTAAAAGAAAAGAGCCAAAGAGGGAAAAGGCAGTGGTGCCACCTGGGAAAAGCAAGGGGAGCACAATGACACCATTGATGACCAGACCATCTGAAAAACTTCCATGGATTTGAGCAGCAAGTGCAAATATACTGCACACCAATGATTTTACTGTGAAATACAGCGCTGTCTGTAAGCTATCTACAATAAATTTTATTTGGGATAGAGCTGCACGATTCTGGGAAAAAAGGGAATCACGATTTTTTTGCTTAGAATAAAGATCACGATTCTCGTGGTGTAAATTCATCTTTCACATTATACAAAACAATTGGGCTAAATTTACTGTTTTTTTTTTTTTTATTCATTAAAGTGTATTTTTTTCCAAAAAAATTGCATGTGAAAGACAGCTGCACAAATACAGTGTGACATAAAATATTGCAACAACCACCATTTATTCTCTAGGGTGTCTGCTAAAAATATATATATAATGCTTGGGGGTTCTGAGTAATTTTCTTTAAGAAAATGATGCTTTAAACTTGAAACCAACAAGTGTCAGAAAAAGGATTACGTGGTTAAACTTTCCTCATTTACAGACCGTAGTTCATTCCTTTGATCTAAAAAACAAAACATTACAATGTTTATAGATAGCTCAGCTGCTGAGCAATGTTGTGAAACTTGGCAGACTGTCTGTCTGTTTTGTTTTTTTACAGCTGTTGGCTTGAGCAGAGAATCGAGAAAATGCTTTGTTAAGATCACAAGGGGGAAATAATCACAATCTCAATTCTTAACAATTAATCGTGCAGCTCTAATTTGGGATGCCATATACTGAAAAGAATGTTTTTTTTTTTTTTTTTTCAAATTAAATATTTCATCCAAATCTATAAGAGACAAACCAAAATTCGTAGAAGCTTCCAATTATTTTATTCCGCTGTGATTATTTTAATATGGCCTCCCTCAGTGTGTATGGCATCAGTATAGAGAGACAAATAACTGACGTTGTCATATGGATTATAACATGATTATAACATACCAATTGGAAGAATGCCCAGTAGAATATTTGTACGGATTTGTTTTAATGTGCAATATTGAATTGAATTTTTCAAACTGTATGTCTTGATCTCAACAGAAGTGGATATTAAATGATTCATGATTATACTGGATACTCTGTATGTATTAATATTCATATGTATGGATTTGAGTATTACATCGTTTTGCATTCAGAGGACATTGCAGCATGCTAGAAGACCTTTACTCACACCCTCTTTTACCCTTATAGATCAGAGCAGTTATATTAAATGACCCAGACAAGTTATATTTAAAAAGGTTGTAAACCCTCAAGATTTTTCACCTTATTGCATTCTATACATTAAGGTGAAAAACCTCCTATGATGCAGCAGCCCCCCAGAGCCCCCCTTTTACTTAACTAAGCCCGTTCGGGAACGAGCACACCAGCTCCAGCCGGTGTCTCAGGTCCTGATTGGATGGATTGATAGCAAGCGCAGCCATCTGCTCCTGCTGCTGTCAAGCATATCCAATGAAGCAGGAGCCGAGGGCGTGGCCGAGTCCTGCTGTCTGTGTCGATGGACTCAGCAGCAGGACACAGGAGTGCGCCCGAATAAGTGCCCCCTGAGGGAGAGCGGCTTTCCAACGGGGCATTCGAGAAGAGGAGGGGCCAGGAGTGCTGCTGAGGGACCCCAGAAGAGGAGGATCAGGGCCACTCTGTGCAAAACTAACTGCACAGAGGAGGTAAGTAAGACATATCTGTTTTTTTTTGTTTGTTTTTTAAAACTAACCTTTACATATCCTTTAATAAGGCTAAGCATAATCATCTATCCCCACCAATCTAAGTTCCAGGGTGAATCTGGCTTTGATATACAGAATCCTTGGCAAACATGCAAATCCCTCCTCCTTTCCCACTACTGCCCCTTGCACATGCAGTAGAAAGTGGATCACCATGGAGGACGGGTCTCAGTGCCAGTCTGAATGAGCCCTAATCACTATGAACAGCAATAGACCCTGCCAGACATACAATCAGAGGTTTAGGTCTGGAATGCCATAATGCACTACCTTATGCTATAGGCTGGCCATACCGACACACATTATTGTGGTCAATTCATTGTAGGCACCTAGTATGAAAGTATTACATTTTTCTAAGAATAATTTGTATTCTTAAAAAAAATGAACTGCCCACAAGGAGAATAAAATAATCATTTGAATGGCTTCGTCCATTTCTCTCTAACGAATATAAAAAAAAATGATTTTGTGATGGGTATGATGACATAATAAAACCTTCTGCTTAACAAAGTAATTATGTAATCGCTAGGAAAACACCTTTTATATCCATAAAAAAGGATATAACAATGCAACATTTGGACGGGGCATCAAGGGTCTCTCTGTTTTCTCGTCATTAAGGGGTAATGATGTATTCTTTTAAAGGGCTTTTAGACCCACTGCAATTTAACCTTGTTGGTTATCCAGGCTCATTGCCTCCAGTGGCTCTTCGCCACCCCTAGCCCCTGCTCCATAAAAGCCATGCTTTCCATAGCTTGCACTGATAATTACTGACAAGTCTAAAACAACTAATGCCGCGTACACACGGTCGTTTTTTGCGATGAAAAAAAACGTCTTTTTTTAAAACGTCATTTAAATTGATCGTGTGTGGGCAAAACGTCGTTTTTTGTCTTAAAAAAAACGACCAAAAAAAAATTCCAACATGCTTGAATTTTTTGTGTCGTTTTTCAAAACGTCGTTTTTTGTTTCACAAAAAGTCACCGTGTGTAGCAAAAACGTCGTTTAAAACAACGTTTTTCAACCCGCGCATGCCCAGAAGCTAGTTATGAAGCAAGCTTCAATGGAAAAGAGTGGTGAACGTAACCTCGCTTTTTGTGAAAAAACGATGGTGTGTATGCAAAATCGTCTTTGAAAACGTCATTTTTTTTCATCACAAAAAATGATCGTGTGTACGCGGCATACGAGCAAGTTAAGCCCTGTACACACGATCGGATTTCTGATGCAATAAAATCCGATGGATTTTTTTTCGCCGGAAATCCGATGAAGCTGACTTTCCTCAGTCTTGCCTACACACTATGAAGCCCCATACACACTATCAGTTTTCCTGACGGTTTTCTCTTCAGGTTTACCAAAACCATCTAATATGAGGTCAAACCTCAAGAGTTTCAATTTGTATGCAGGAAAACTGATAGTGTGTATGGGGCTTCAGACTAAATTCCGACCGTGCCAATACGCAGTGACGTAAAACACTACTACGAGCCGAGAAAAATTAAGTTTGATGCTTCCGAGCATGCTTCGACTTAATTCTGAGCATGCATTAATTTTTCTCCGATGGAGTTCCACACAGACGATTGGAAATCTTTTTTTTATCCATAGGAAAAATTTAAAACATGTTCTATTTTTTTACACCGATGGAAAAAAGACAGATGGGGCCCACACACGATCGGCTTGTCTGATGAAAAAAGACCATCAGACTTTTTTCATCGGACAAACCGATCGTGTGTACCTGGCTTTATTATGTTTTTTTGGGGGATTTTTTTTTTTTTTTTTTTTTTATTTCTTGCTGTGCCACAAAGCAGCAGTCCTGAAAGCACAGTTGACCGTTTGTACACAATTTAATGAATTCTTTGCATGGCTCCACCCACTACCATCTGTTATAAGAAGGCAATTCCCTATGTGATGCCCAAATAAAGAAGAAACTTGATAAAACAATGAAAGTCTAAGGCCAGCCATTGAAATTCTTTCTCCCTTGGGCAGGACCTCCGTGGCCTTCATACATGTCTGTGACTGCCAGTCCTTTATTATCCTCGAGTTTAATTAAGGACATGGATTACGTGATATGGAAATAATACACTGCGTCAAGGGAGAGCGATGTTACATTCACAATAAACATACATTATAGTGGCCTTTTTTCCTCCATAAAGTGAACTTACCTAAATCAATGGGAGTCTTTCCTTTGAATAATAACATTTGAAGCTCAGGACCTGTAAAGGAAGGAAACATGAAATAAATGTTTCACGTATGTTTTGTTTCTTACTGTGTGAAATGCAGATAAGAGCACCTTTGTATTAACCTGCAACCATAGACTTGGCACAAATTTACATTTACTTTTTTGTAAAAAAAAGTTAACTATCAGGAGTATAATACCACAAGTAGTTACCATGCGGCCTGCAGGTATGCCATATAAGATTGTAACGGCACCCTTTACTTTTCTTTTCTGTTTTCAATTTATTTGTATTGGTCTTTTTCTTAAATACAAAAAGTTTTCATTTAAACAAGATTCTGTCACATTATGTATCTATTTCTGCTCATTGTTCAATATACAGAATCTTGATCAATTTCCATAATTCACATTACCTTTAAAAAGGAAGTTTCCTACCACATATACTTATATATATTCTACTATCTTCCATTCCAATTTGTCCTCACACCCAAAAAAATATATATAAAAAATGACCTATAACCTCCATATTCTTTCTCTTTCCCTGTACTCATTATATACTTCATTTACATTTGCCCTTCATATTTTTCCATACTTTCCATTTCTAAATATTCTTTCATTCTTTTTGAGAGACGAAATTCATCCAATTTCTGCCATATTTCTGGCATTTGACTGTTTATGTGTCCTTCTTCTCTTATCTGTCTTTCCATATATTGTATTTCGTTCATTTCACATATCCATTCTGCTATATTTGGACTTTTATTTTCTCTCCATTTGTGAGCTATTATTGTTCTAGCTGCTGATGTCATATGATGAGAAATATCCTTTTCTTAGTCCAGCGCAATACATGGCCACATGCCTTGGACCCATAGGGGTTGATTTACTAAAGGTAAATAGACTGTGCACTTTGCAAGTGCAGTTGCCCTTATTTTTCTCAGATCTTAGTGAATGCAGTGAAGCTTCACTTTGTAAAGAATACCCAATGAGGTGCAAGGGGAAAGAAAAAAAAAGCATTTTTGCTTGCATGTGATTGCATGATATAAATAACGAATGTGGTGACAAATGTTTCATCGCATTCACTAAAATCTGGGGAAAATAAGTGCTAATGCACTTGCAAAGTGCACAGTCAATGGTGTTATATACTAATTAGACATGTGCATTTGTTTTCGTTAGAATGCATTATCGTCCGAAAATCTGTTTTTTTCCGTTATCGTTTTAACAAACTATAACGAAAGTGCAAGAAACGAAAACCGAAAGATCCGACTTAAAAAATGCTTTATTTTTGTTTTCGTCGCAGTAAAAATTCGATATAGAGAGATTCGACATCATAAGGAAAAGATTCGACATCATAAGGAAAAGATTCGACATTATAGAGAAAAGATTCGACAGTATAGAAATAATAGATTCGACATTACAGAGAATAGATTTCGATTTATGAGAAAATAGATTCGACATTATAGAGAATAGATTCGACATTATTACTAGTCATACAACATTAGAATTCTTGTAGGCGGAATATTCGAACGGAAATGTACGATTCGACGTAAAGATTTAACGTTCCGTCGAATATTCTTTTGACCATTCGACAGAAACCAAAAAGATTTGACGTTCCGTCGAATATTCTTTTGACCATTCGACAGAAACCAAGTATTATTGGATATTCGGACGAAAGCTATTCCCCAACGAAAAACGAAATAAATCAAAACGATTTTCGGGAGTAACTAAATAAATTTATTTTCCAAACGAAAACGAAAAAACAAAACGAAATATCCCAGTCAGCACATGTCTAATACTAATATTGGTGCACAGAGAATCTGGGGCAGCTGTGCACGGCAACCAATCAGTTTCCAGCTTTTGTTGTCAAAGCTTAATAGTAAATAACACCATTGACTGTGCACTTTGCAAGTGCATTAGCACTTATTTTCCCCAGAGTTTAGTGAATCAACCCCAGAATGTGCCAGTGATTCCAGTGAAAAACCACATTATGAAGAGCTAAAGAGGTACATTAGGGACAACACACCTCCCAACATTTTGAGATAGGAATGAAGGACACCTACTAACAAACATATGTAGGCATAGGAAACACCCCTTGCAACACCCCTTAAAGGAGAATTAACCAAAAAAAGTTCATTAAATCCACAAGTGCTTTTTTGTTACCACTACTATTCCTTTATATTGGCCTTTAAAATGTACAAATGCAGCAATTTAGAAATTGGATGAAAGGTTTAGCACTGGGGAACACTTTTTGAAAGATAAAAAGAGCATTTTATATGGATCAGACCAAAATGAGGGACGAATGAGGAGGAGAGAGGGACAGTCCCTCGAAATCAGGGACAGTTGGGAGCTATGGGGACAACTTCACCCAGGATTATCCAAGTTGATTCAACAGCATTTCAGAGCTGTAGGTGACCTCAGTGTATCTCTAGAGCTATTCATATTCTGGACTTCTGGCAGACTGACAATGCTGCAGTCTGCTGTGCCTTCTGTGCTAATTCATCCAGAATGGGGGCACTCTAATACAGGAGGTGTGTTACTGGCCAGGTCACTAGATGAAAACAGACTAAAAGAAATGAAAACTAATGGAGACACCACATCTAATGACTGATAAGCTGCAATAGATGACATTTTTTTGGGGGGGGGAGGGGGGGGGTTAATATCGCTTTATTAAATACAGAGCTCCATAAATGTGTTTCTTTGATATCTGTCTGGAGTTGAGCTTTAGTATAAGGACATACCAGAGTTAATAGTACCATGGTCTGCTCAGTACAGAGATCCTACCTAGTAATCTCATGGTAACCTCATAGCTTTGGAATTCACACATCACCTGATATACTGTATATACTACAAACTGTCAGCACTAAGCGCTCTCTAAATATATCCTGTTCATTTTGCCTGAGTTTACGAAATATAATATGGGTTCTGTATATCTAACATCCTAAACCAGACAACTGGAACAATTATTACCTGTGACCACTGTGATTTAACGAATAATTCACGGTACGGATATTTTATACATAATTATATTGTACCAGTTTGGAACAATGTAGCTATTTGGTGGAGGGGGGATTATGGTGCACAACTCCCAACAGTCCCTAATTTCAAGGGACTGTCCCTGATTTGGGGTAATGTCCCTCTGTCCCTCTTTCCTTCTCATTTGTCCCTTATTTGCTCTGATCTATATAGATGTATATAAAATTAACTTTTTATCTTTCAAAAAGTGTTTCCCAGTGCAAAACCTTTCATCCAAGTTCTAAATTGGTGCATTTGTATATTTTAAAAGCCAATATAAAGGAATAGTAGTGGTGAAAAAAGCACTTGTAGATTTATTAACTTTTTTTGGTTAATTCTTCTTTAACCACTTAAGGACCGCCTCCTGCACATATACGTCGGCAGAATGGCACGGCTGGGCACAGGCACGTACAGGTACATCCTGAACTACTACCCAGCCGTGGGTCACGGCTGCGCTCCCGTCACCCGGTCCAAAGCTCCAGGATTAGCGGACCCGATCGCCGCTGGAGTGCAGCGATCGGTCCCGGAGCTGAAGAACGGAGAGAGCCGTGTGTAAACACGGCTTCCCCGTGCTTCACTGTGGCGGCTGCATCGATCGTGTCATCCCTGTTATAGGGGGACACAATCGATGACGTCAGACCTACAGCCACACCCCCCTACAGTTGTAAACACACATTAGGGAACACATAACCCCACACTAAACAATGCAATTTAAATGCATTTTTTGCTGTGAAAATGACAATTGTCCCAAAAATGTGTCAAAATTGTCCGAAGTGTCCGTCATAATGTCGCAGTCATGAAAAAAATCGCTGATCGCCGCCATTAGTAGTTAAAAAAAAATAAAAAATAAAAATGCAATAAAACTATCCACTATTTTGTAAACGCTATAAAAAATTTTTTACCAAAAATATGTAGAATGATACGTATCGGCCTAAACTGAGGACATTTTTTTTATATATATTTTTGGGGGATATTTATTATAGCAAAAAGAAAAAAACATTGCATTTTTTTCAAAATTGTCTCCTCTATTTTTGTTTATAGCACAAAAAATAAAATCTGCAGAGGTGTTCAAATACCACCAAAAGAAAGCTCTATTTGTGGGGAAAAAAGGACGTCAATTTTGTTTGGGAGCTACGTTGCACGACCGCGCAATTGTCAGTTAAAGTGACGCAGTGCCGAATCGCAAAAACTGGCCTGGTCCTTTAGCTGCATTTTGGTCCGGGGCTTAAGTGGTTATAGGTGTGTGGCCGGGGGCGTGTCCAATGCCTACATACGTTTGTTAGTAGGTGTCCCTCATTCACATCTCAAAATGTTGGGAGGTATGTATGGTGTGGGGTTGTTTTTCAGGGGTTGGGCTTGGCCCCTTATGCTTCATACACACAATCAGTTTTCCCAATAGGAAAACTGTGAGGAGAGCTTTTGGCCGGGAATCCCAGCCGTGTGTAAGCTCCTCGCAGTTTTTCCTATGTGAAAAACTGCGATGGAGCATACACAGGGCAGGGATTCCCGGCCAAAGCTCCATTGCAGTTTTCCTGTTGGGAAAACTGGCCATCTGTAGGGGGAAAGACTGCCTGAGCAGGTTCTCGGCTTTCCCCTTGGGATTTCCAATGGGAACTTTTCCCGTCGGAAATCCCACACGTGTGTACGGTTCATAAGGCGTCAGTATACCAAGACATTTTGGACAATTTCATACTCCCAACTTTGTGGGAAGAGTTTGGGGACGGCCCCTTCCTGTTCCAACATGACTGAACACCAGTGCACAGAGCAAGGTCCATAAAGACATGGATGAGCGAGTTTGGGGTGGAGAAACTTGACTGGCCTTCACAGAGATCCTAACCTCAACCCAATAGAACACTTTTGAAATGAATTTGAGCGGAGACTACAAGCCAGGTCTTCTCGTCTAACATCAGTGCCTGATCTTACAAATGCGCTACTGGAAGAATGGTGAAAAATTCCCACACACTCTTAAACCTTGTGGACAGCCTTCCCAATAGAGTTGAAGCTGTTATAGCTGCAAAGGATGGGCCAACCTAATATTGAACCCTACAGACTAAGACTGGGATTCCATTAAAGTTCATGTGTGTGTAAAGGCAGGTGTCCCAATACTTTTGGTAATATAATATTATATATATATATATATATATATATATCAGAGAAACTGGTAAGAACACCAGGGATTTCACACAAAGAGAACAGGATACTTTTTTATATGTACATAGTATAGCAAGCACATATCAGGAATATGAAATGTTAGGTTTACATATTCTTTAAATGGTTTTGCTTCATAAAATGTAATTCTGATTGATTGATGTTGGTTTCTGCACTTTCTAGTTGCCACTTTCCGCTATAGTGAATAAGGCCGTGTATTTCCACTTTTAGGCTCGGTTCACACATGAGCTGCATGTGTCTCCCAGCAGAGGTCCGGTGCGTCCTGGTTCACCGTTTCAGGTCCGATTTAATCCTGAATTTTTGGCTGAATTTGTACCTGAAATGGACTAAAAAATGCACAGCGTTTTTGTTAAAAACGCACTGGACCCGCTGCTGAGAGAGCCAGTCAAAATCTCCTGTTATTGCGAATTGGATGCGGCCATGGTGTGAACCCAGCCTTACACTTATAATAAAACTTTCTTAAGTTTTGTAGCACAGCAAACCTTCTCTAAATATGGAAAACAACTAAACTCATCAAAAAAACATCTTGATAAACTATAGAAAGACTGATTTCTTCATCTCTTACTATATACTTTGCAATGCAAACAGCTTCACTGTGTTTACTGTACACACCATAGTAAACTGACGTGATGGACTGGCTGATTCTGAGATTCATTCACTAGATTACACAAGTCATCAAGGCTCATTAGCAGCTATTCATTCCTTTAGATGAGATATTTTCTATAAATCCCTCCTCGGATGCACAGGCCTGGCACTGCCTCTGTACAGAAGTGTGTGTCAGCTCCTCTGATGAAGGTGGGTCAGAGACATTCCAGGCTGCACTCAGCGCTCGCTGAGAATGGCATGCAGAGGAATGCCATAGAATAACACTGAGAGGCTGGAGACCAACCAAGCCTTACATGCCTCACATTTCAATAGCAAAAGTCAAACAAACAATCTTGTAGAGTATTAGAAACATGAAAGAGACTAGTATCTTACTGTACTTCACTGTATTATACCATGGTACAGTTGGGTTCCTTAGTAGGTTTTAATTTCTTCTACTCACATGTGCTGAGAGTGAGGAATCTGTCTAGAGGTACACACTTTAGCCCTTTGCCCTCCAACCACACATGGTAGGTCAGTATTAAAGTGTTACTAAACCCACAGTAAAATCAGTGTGTATATGCAGCAAAGCATGCTTGTTATACTCACTGTGGAACCTAAGGGGTTAATCCTCCACATTGTTTAAAAAGACTGTTTGATCCTGTCTTCTCTGATCCTCCTCTTCTTCCACAGTCCCCAATCCATCTACTAAAGGCACTCTGCACATGCTCTGTTTGGTGTGTATTGTTAAAGAGTTTTTTTTTTGGGGGGGGGGGGGCACAGAGCACTGTCCAGACAGGGCGATGCAGCCTCATAGGACAGTGAGAGGAGAATGAAAACTCCTCCCACAAGCTTTAACCAGTGCTCTGCTGGACTGATAGAAGTCACAAGACTGCTATATACTGCTAATTTATTTTTCATATTTACTAAAATAATTGCATTCCCATGTTCTGTGTACTGTGGGAGACCAGATAAAGTGAGTGCAGGGTCCTGGGTTTAGTAACAATTTAAACCCAGACTATGAAAAATTGACACGCTCTATAACTACTGTATATGTTCATATTTAAAAAGCAGATATTCTCCTGACGAAGCATTGTTAGACCACAGATCTAGTTGAGATATGCTATCCGTATTCAACTATCTCATTTTGACCCCACCCCAGGACCATTATATTGGTGATATACATTATACATGGAACCTCCCGATCCCTATATTTGCAATTTCTGGATGATGTTACAACCTTCCACAAGGTTGTGGAATATTGCATTTATGGTTATAGAGGCTATATATATTCCTTTATACTCACAAAGCTGCTAGAGCATTAGTTTTTGTGTAGAGTGAAAGATACCTGGTTGACTCTGCCTTCAGCCGTCCCTCCCATCTTCTCTGTGTCCCCACTGCAGTCTGAGATTGTGTAGACCAGTTGGTGTCCTCTACAGAGAATGCTCAATTTCAGTTCCCTTCTAAGCTCTTCCTTTTGTCATTTTTATTATCTGTACAGCCCACATGACTATAGAGTCACACATGTGGTTAAATGACACGCCCCTCCCTCCTCCTCCAGGTCCTTCTAAACACTATGGGGGCAGTATATTATATGCTGATTGATACCATTCACTAAGAAACTCACAAAAGCGATTTGTTCTAATATAAATCGGTATTAAATCTATCAAATGTAATTAATAATACTTGTAAATTAAAAAAAAAAAAAAAAAAAACTTTGGACGCAGATGCCATCTGAACAAAATGAAATTTAGTGTTAAACATCTTTGAATCCGCCGAAACCATATTAATGCAAATGTAACACACTCTGGGTGCTAGAGGTAAGGATTTTTGTGTAGTAGCTGCCAGGCAGGTACATTTAGGCAGGCCTTTGCTTTAGACTAGGCCTGCTTGTTTTGATCTAGGGGCAGGGAGTGGTTAGTGTAGACGTGGGTGTGATCACCTGTGAATCAGTTCTTGGGCGCCTCCCCTGCTTCCAGGGAGAATGTTCTGGAGGGGGGGGGGGTGACCAGCTGGGGGCTCGGCTCTCTACAACCAATAGTGCCAACCTTCCCCATAATAGACTGCTGCTGCCAAGGAAACAAATGCCAGAGCAGCACTGTCAATAGCAGGGACAGGACAGCTGGGGAACCCCACAGTGGCAGAACACCAGGCCTCGGTGGCAAGACAACCTTTGCAACCCTGAAAGTTCTCCCACTGCTTTGGACCCTTTTATTTTCTTATTTTCTTGGTGTGCTGGTGACATATATCTCTTGTTTTCTGCCACCATAGCGGGATCGTAGTAAAGGGACCCAGGATATATAATTGCATTTTAAAGTTGGCCCCCCTCCTTTTGTCCCTGTCCCCCCATGTGCCCCACTCCCCCCCCCCAAATATGAAAGCTGGAGATGCCACTGCAGGGGAGGACAGAGGGAAATACCAAACCATCACTAGATGTCAGCATACAGCAGAACAATAGTAACAATTAAGGTTGTCCCGATACCGATACTAGTATCGGTATCGGGACCGATGCCGAGTATTTGCGCAAGTACTTGTACTCGCGCAAATACTCCTGATGCCTAAATAGAATACTCGCATCGCGCCGCCGCATCGAAAAGCCGCTGAAAGGGGTTAAACGCCGTGCGGGAACATCACAGCATTCATTTGAATAGCTGTAGTGTTCCCGCCCGTATAGACACTCCCCCTTGCTCGGGATTGGATGGGTGATCGTGATCTGTCCAATCCCGAGCAAGGGGGAGTGTCTATACGGGCGGGCTATTCAAATGAATCCTGTGATTTTCTCCATGCGGCTTTCGGCGGCAAAGGTATGGGGGAAATGGCTGAAGGGACATGGGACATGGCTGCATATGTGAGCAACATGGCTAGAGGGACATGGCTGAACGGACATTGCTGCATATGTGAGGGACATGGCTAGAGGGACATGGGACATTGCTGCATATGTGAGGGACATGGCTAGAGGGACATGGGACATTGCTAGAGGGACATGGGACATGGCTGCATATGTGAGGGACATGGCTAGAGGGACATGGCTGCATATGTGAGGGACATGGCTAGAGGGACATGGCTGCATATGTGAGGGACATGGCTAGAGGGACATGGCTGCATATGTGAGGGACTTGGCTAGAGGGACATGGCTGCATATGTGAGGGACATGGCTGCATATGTGAGGGACATGGCTGCATATGTGAGGGACATGGCTAGAGGGACATGGCTGCATATGTGAGGGACTTGGCTAGAGGGACATGGCTGCATATGTGAGGGACATGGCTGCATATGTGAGGGACATGGCTAGAGGGACATGGCTGCATATGTGAGGGACATGGCTGAAGGGACATGGCTGCATATGTGAGGGACATGGCTGAAGGGACATGGCTGCATATGTGAGGGACATGGCTGCATATGTGAGGGACATGGCTGAAGGGACATGGCTGCATATGTGAGGGACATGACTGAATATGTGGGGGACATGGCTGCATTTGGTGACACATGTAAAAAAAAGTATCGGTATTCGGTATCGGCGAGTACATGAAAAAAAGTATCGGTACTTGTACTCGGTCCTAAAAAAGAGGTATCGGGACAACCCTAATAACAATATAACAAAATAAAATACATATAGGTGGAACAGAGCAGTAATTGTTTATGATACACAGTGCTTTATGTTGAGGCTTACATCTACTTTAATTAGAAATGCTGGAAGTAAAATCTCTTGATTAAATGTTCAGTTTGCTTGTCTTCAGAAACGGTTCCAGCATGAAAAACCCCTGTGTTCTTCTTGTACATACAAAGAGAGAGACACAGGTTGTGGCATCAAAACCACAAAGCCGTCAAAGATTTTGGATGACATAAGAAAACAGCCCGAGGAGACATCATATAGTAGAAACATGTCTGACAAAAGCTTCATAAATGTCAAAACAGGAATATTAGACGAACGTCATTGCTAAATGTCCTCTGATGCAGGTTAAGATAAAAGATGATTTATTGGAGCCTGAGAAAATGGTTTTAGTAATGTCGGATCAGATCTATTCCCTATAGGCAAAACAAAGACATAGCAAATAATTCTACACAGCGATCTGCCATCACACATGGGGACTCTGCCATTTGCAGAACTCAGGACTATCATATCGGAGAAAAGATCAATAATGTGTATTTTCCACAAGGGACGGGAGATTACGGTGACTCATCTCACGGCGGGGCTGCAATCCGTCATTTCATACCGCTACCTGCGGTCATTGAAGATTCTCTTCAAAATGGAATTTTACACAAGTTCTTAAAAAAGCAACTTCAAGCAACATATGTAACCACTGAACTACTAATTCTTTCATGGAGACACCCACAAACGCACAGTTTACTTTAAAATACTTTGTATCTAATCTTTTTCTCTGCACATTTACTGCATTGTATCATGGTTGGACTATAGTCTCTTGTCATATGATTCTGCACTGTACAATTGCAGAAACGCAATTGGTTGTGCTGATAATATGGGGGAGATTTTATAAAACTGGTGGACCCAATCAGCTTCTAGGTTTAATTACTTGCCAACCAAGCCTTTTCTGGCACTTTTTTTTTAAAAAAGTTTAACCACTTGCCGCCCGCTTACCGTCAAAGAACAGAGGAGCGGTTCGGCTCTCGTCCTGGGAGGACACATGATGGTGCCCCAGAACGGCAGCTCCTATGAGTGCCCATCAGTGCCGCCCATCAATGCTCATTAACGCCCATCAGTGATGCCTATCAATGCCCACCATTGCTGCCCATCAGTGCCCACCAGTGCCGCTTATCAGTGCCCACCAGTGCTGCCCAGCAGTGCTGCTCATCAATGCCCACCAGTGCCGCTAAATCAGCGCTCATCAGTGCCCCATATCAGTGCCAACTATTAATGTGGCATATTAGTGTCTCCTCCCCAGTGCCACCTAATCAGTGCCGCATATCAGTGCCCATCAGTCCCACTAAATCAGCGCTCATCAGTGCCACATATCAGTGCTACCTATCAGTGAGGCATATTAGATTAGTGTCTCCTCACCAGTGCCACCTAAACAGTGCCTATAAATTGCGAGAGGGGGTTGCCGCGAAATTGCGGGAGGGGATTGCCATGATTGCCGTGAACGGGGGGTTGCCGAGATTGGGCCAGGGCCCATGGGCTTGAGACCAGTCAAGCCTAATGGTAAGTCTGGCCCTGAGTGTGGCATATTAGTGCCTCCTCGCCAGTGCTCATATATGCCACCCTTTACTGCTTCTAAAACAGTACTCATTAGTGCCACATATCCATGCCACATATCAGTGTGGCATATTAGTGCCTCCTCTTTAGTGCCACCTAATCAGTGTCACATCATCAGTCCCCATCACTGCAGTCTATCAGTGCCGCTTCATTAGCGCACATGAGTAAAGAAGAAAATTACTTATTTAAAAAATTAACTGACAGACACTAAAAAAATTTCATTCAAAGAGCTACATCGCTGAAAGCTAAAAAATGGCCTGGGCAGGAAGGGGGTGAAAGTGCCCGGTATTGAAGCGGTTAAATCAGTATTTTTTTGCTAGAACTCCAAAACATTATATATATGTATATTTTTTAGTAGAGACCCTAGAGAATAAAATGGCAATTGTTGCAATATTTTATGTCGCACATTGCTTTTTCAAACACAATTTTTTAGAAAAAAATTGACTTTTTTTTATTTTAATGCAAAAAAATGCAATATATAACCCAATGTTGTATAATATAAAAGATAATGTTACGCTGAGTAAATAGCTACCTAACATGTCATACTTTAAAATTGCGCACGCTTTTGTGGAATGGCGGCAATCTATGATACTTAAAGTGGGGGTTCACCCTAAAAAAAAAAAATTCTTTGTCTCCAGTGCCATTCAGCATACTAGTGTGAGCTACAGTATGCCTTTATTTTTTGTGCTGTACTTACAGTTTAATCCTTTAGTTTCGTTTCAGACTCCGGCCAGGAAATAGGCGTTCCTATCAAGACTACACACTGGACTAGATGTCAGAAGAAGCTCCACTCAGAATTCTTCAAAGCCGCGTTAAGGAAAAAAATAAAAACAACTCAGCCGCATCAATCGGCTGAGGAAACAATGGATTCCATTAACACAGCCCTATTACAGTCAGCCGACTTAATAGCGCCGAAACGAAAGACCCAGATCCGGAAAAAAAACTCCAGCTGGTTCAACAACCAACTGGCGTTACTGAAGCAAGAGCGTAGAAGGGCGGAAGCCGCCTGGAAGAGAAGCCCATTAGATGAGAACCTCTCTATCTATAAGGCAATAACTAAGAAATATCACAAAGAAACCTTCAAGGCCAAGAAAAATTATTTTTCTGAGGCCATCAACAGCGCCCTGAATCGCCCCCGCGAACTCTTCAAGCTGGTCACTGCGACCATGAATCCAGGATGTCTTGAAGCCCCCAATTCGGACTCACAAGAATTTTGCGATGAATTATCGGATTACTTCATTAATAAAATCGAGGGAATCCGGCAAAGCATTCAGCAGAAAAATTCCCCCCGTAGCCCCCCCTGTAATCATTTACACAACACCTGTAGTAATTCACCCCAACCAGGTAAGTTTACGCTGGAACCTATCACTATACAAGCCACAAAACATATCATCGGTACTCTGCGTAACAGCACTGCGCCAAATGATATCATCCCCACCAAACTGTTGAAGGAGTGCGCCGACATCCTGGCACCTCCTATCACACAGCTTATTAACCAATCTTTCATGGAGGGCATAGTGCCCTCCCAGTTGAAGGAGGGTATAATTAGACCCATCTTGAAGAAATCTACCCTGGACCCCAAGGATCCACTCCACCGCCGCCCTATAACAAGCTTAAACACTTTTTCCAAGATTATGGAGAAAGCAGTGGTGCAACAGCTGCAACAGCATCTAGACACCCACAACCTACTCGACCCATTTCAATCAGGTTTCCGCCCTGGACACGGGACAGAAACAGCATTGCTCAAGATATGGGACGACGCTCTCGAGGCCGCAGACGAAGGAGAATCTTGTCTTCTGGTTCTGTTAGACCTGAGCGCAGCTTTTGACACAGTAGACCATAAGCTTTTATTGACACGGCTAGCTGAAGTAGCCAGAGTCGCAGAAGGCGATTTATCTTGGTTCTCCTCCTTTTTGGAAAACAGATCGCAAATAGTGAAGTTAGGACCTTTCTTTTCGGAAAAACGCACGGTATCATACGGAGTCCCTCAAGGATCCCCACTGTCGCCGGTGTTATTCAACATTTATCTCCGTCCGCTTTTTGAGATCATCAGCAGTCAAAAACTGCTCTATCATTCATATGCAGATGACACGCAACTGTATTTCCGCATTTGCAATAAGAAGGATCACCACCTCAATCTAGAGACATGTCTCTCTTTGATAGAGGACTGGATGACAAAGAGTTATCTCAAACTCAACGGAGCGAAAACAGAACTCCTTCTGTTTCACGCCAAACGTAAGAATCTACCTGCAACAACTTGGACACCCCCGCCCATTCTGGGCAAAATCATCACCCCTAGCGCCAAAGTCAAAAGCCTCGGGGTCATTTTTGACTCCTACATGACTATGGACGCACAAATAGGGTCAGTAGTCAGCGGATCTCACCATCTGCTGCGCCTACTACGCAGGCTTACCCCTTTTATCCCCAAAGAAGACATAGCGGTCGTGGTGGGAGCAATTGTTAACTCCAGATTGGACTATGCAAATGCCCTTTACCTCGGACTCCCAAAGTACCAAATCGCTCGTCTACAAGTCGTTCAAAATACGGCCGCCAGACTTGTGACTGGGAAAAAACCCTGGGAATCAATCTCACCATCACTGAGAGCCCTTCACTGGTTACCAGTAAAAGACAGAATTACTTTTAAAGCACTCTGTCTAACGCATAGATGTATCCATTGGAATGCCCCCCATTATCTATGCGAAAAAATAAAAGCCCATAACCCCAATCGCGTGCTGCGATCCACTGATCAAAATCTCCTGCAGATACCGAAAGCCGGATACAAATCCAAAGGAGATAGAAGATTTGCGGTCCAAGGTCCCAGACTATGGAACGCTTTGCCAACCAGTATTCGGTTGGAGGAGAACTACTTAGCATTCAGGAGAAAGATCAAGACTCATCTCTTTTGATACCAAAGGAGACAGGAACAACAAGCGCCCAGAGGCGATTCAGTTCGCATGTGCTGCGCTATACAAGTTTTTCATTCATTCATTCATTCAAGAGGGGAACATGATTGACGGCCGGCTATGGCGCGCCACACGTTCCGAAAATAGCCAGAGTAGGACTCGGCTCTTCACGGCGCCTGCGCAGTCAGCTCCTAGTCTGTGCGCAGGCGCCGTGAAGAGCCGAGTCCTACTACGCCTTTTCCCCCGCGGTAGCCTGAAACAAACTAATGGATTAAACTGTAAGTACAGCACAAAAAAAACAAATAAAGGCCTACTGTGGCTCACGCTAGTATGCTGAATGGCATGGTAAAACATTGTTTTTAAGGGTGAACCTTCGCTTTAAAAATTGCCATAGCCGAAGCTTTACATTTTTTTAGCGTTTGCCTGTTTAGACTTACCGAGGAGGTCTAGTGCTAAAATTATTGCTCTCCCTCTAACGTTCACAGTGATACCTCACTTGTGTGGTGCAAACACCGTTTACATGTGTGAGTGACTTACGTATGCATTCTCTTTTGTGCGCAAGCATGGAGAGATGGGGGCTTTTTTTCATCAAGCGCATGACAATAAAAGCGGACCACCACTCCATAATTCCCCTATTGCCCCATTGCATTTCTCCTCATTCTTAATTTAATTTTTATTAAATTTTTTTGATCCTGTGTCCATTCTTCCACCTCCTCCATTCTCACCTAGGCCAGAATGATGTCACCCTACTTCTGCAGCCTCCCGGAATATCCACATCAGATATCTCAGGAGGACTAAATCTAAAGCATCATAACAGCTAAAGTTTGCTGTCGGCTGATGTCACAGAGCTCGTGCAAGCTCTGCAGGGATCCCTACAGCAGCCCTCAAAATTTACACTCGCCTGCTCGCAAAATGCGAGTACATTTTGAGGGCAGGCGAGTGTGGGCTGCCTGGGAGCAGGGGGGGCGAGCAAGGAGAGGAGAGTCCCTGCTGCCGCCGTCGCGGTCGCCACCGCCGCCGCCGCCGCCGTCTGGTCCCCTCCACACTATTGTATCCAACCTTTTCTGGGTAGGAGAGGAGCCGCCGCATTGTTCAAACCATGGGGTACAGACAGCTTTTCATTCAATAGCTGCATTCTTCCCCGCCGATGCCGTGCGCATCATACAGCCTCTCCCCCCTTGTCCGGGAAACTTTGATAGACAAATCACCCATCCCATCCATTGGATGGGTGATCTGTCTATCAAAGTTTCCCGGACAAGGGGGGGGGGAGGGGCTGTATGACGCGCACGGCATCGGCAGGGAAGAATGCAGCTATTGAATGAAAAGCTGTCTGTACCCCACGGTTTGAACAATGCGGCGGCTCCTACCCAGAAAAGGTTGGATACAATAGTGGTGTGGGGAGACTCTGGATGCTGCAATAGTGTGGAGGGGACGGACGGACTCTGGCTGCTGCTATAGTGTGGAGGGGGACGGACTCTGGCTGCTGCTATAGTGTGGAGGGGGGGTGACTCTGGCTGCTGCTATAGTGTGGAGGCAGTGCCGGCCCAAGACATTGTGCTGCCTGGAACCAAGAATGAAATGCTGCCCCCCCCCGAAAAAAAAAAAGAGTGGGAGCAGCCAGGTGGAGGGGAGGACAGAGTGGGAGCAGCCAGGTGGAGGGGAGGACAGAGTGGGAGCAGCCAGGTGGAGGGGAGGACAGAGTGGGAGCAGCCAGGTGGAGGGGAGGACAGAGTGGGAGCAGCCAGGTGGAGTGGAGGGCAGAGTGGGAGCAGCCAGGTGAAGTGGAGGGCAGAGTGGGAGCAGCCAGGTGGAGTGGAGGGCAGAGTGGGAGCAGCCAGGTGGAGGGGAGGACAGAGTGGGAGCAGCCAGGTGGAGGGGAGGACAGAGTGGGAGCAGCAGGTGGAGGGGAGGACAGGTGGGAGGAGTGGAGGGGAGGACAGAGTGGGGCAGCAGGTGGAGGGGAGAAGTGGGAGCAGCAGGTGGAGGGGAGGACAGGTGGGAGCAGAGTGGAGGGGGGCAGAGTGGGAGCAGCAGGTGGAGGGGAGGACAGAGTGGGAGCAGCCAGGTGGAGGGGAGGACAGAGTGGGAGCAGAGGTGGAGGGGAGACAGAGTGGGAGCAGCCAGGTGGAGGGGAGGACAGAGTGGGAGCAGCCAGGTGGAGGGGGGGAGGACAGAGTGGGAGCAGCCAGGTGGAGGGGGACAGAGTGGGAGCAGCCAGGTGGAGGGGAGGACAGAGTGGGAGCAGCCAGGTGGAGGGGAGTGGGACAGAGTGGGAGCAGCCAGGTGGAGGGACAGAGTGGGAGCAGAGTGGAGGGGAGGGAGTGGGAGCAGCCAGGTGGAGGGGAGGACAGAGTGGGAGCAGCCAGGTGGAGGGGAGTGGGACAGAGTGGAGGGGGCAGAGTGGGAGCAGCAGGTGGAGGGGAGGACAGGTGGGAGCAGCCAGGTGGAGGGGAGGACAGAGTGGGAGCAGCCAGGTGGAGGGGAGGACAGAGTGGGAGCAGCCAGGTGGAGGGGAGGACAGAGTGGGAGCAGCCAGGTGGAGGGGAGGACAGAGTGGGAGCAGCCAGGTGGAGGGGAGGACAGAGTGGGAGCAGCCAGGTGGAGGGAAGGACAGAGTGGGAGCAGCCAGGTGGAGGGAAGGACAGAGTGGGAGCAGCCAGGTGGAGGGGAGGACAGAGTGGGAGCAGCGGAGGACAGGTGGAGTGGAGGGCAGAGTGGGAGCAGCCAGGTGGAGTGGAGTGGGGCAGAGTGGGAGCAGCCAGGTGGAGTGGAGGGCAGAGTGGGAGCAGCCAGGTGGAGTGGAGGGACAGAGTGGGAGCAGCAGGTGGAGGGGAGGACAGGTGGAGGGGAGGGGAGGACAGAGTGGGAGCAGCCAGGTGGAGTGGAGGGACAGAGTGGGAGCAGCCAGGTGGAGGGGGAGTGGGAGCAGCCAGGTGGAGGGGAGGCAGAGTGGGAGCAGCAGAGTGGGAGCAGCCAGGTGGAGGGGAGGACAGAGTGGGAGCAGCCAGGTGGAGGGGCAGCCAGGTGGAGGGGAGGACAGAGTGGGAGCAGCCAGTGGAGGGGGGACAGAGTGGGAGCAGCCAGGTGGAGGGGAGGACAGAGTGGGAGCAGCCAGGTGGGAGCAGCCAGGTGGGGGAGGACAGAGTGGGAGCAGCCAGGTGGAGGGGAGGACAGAGTGGAGGGCAGAGTGGGAGCAGCCAGGTGGAGGGGAGGACAGAGTGGGAGCAGCCAGGTGGAGGGGAGTGGGAGACAGTGGAGGGAAGGACAGAGTGGGAGCAGCCAGGTGGAGGGGAGGACAGAGTGGGAGCAGCCAGGTGGAGGGGAGGACAGAGTGGAGGAGCAGAGTGGGAGCAGCCAGGTGGAGGGGAGGACAGAGTGGGAGCAGCCAGGTGGAGGGGAGGACAGAGTGGGAGCAGCCAGGTGGAGGGGAAGGACAGAGTGGGAGCAGCCAGGTGGAGTGGGAGCAGCCAGGTGGAGGAGGACAGAGTGGGAGCAGCCAGGTGGAGGGGAGGACAGAGTGGGAGCAGCAGAGTGGGAGCAGCAGGTGGAGGGGAGGACAGAGTGGGAGCAGCCAGGTGGAGGGGACAGAGTGGGACAGAGTGTGGAGGGGAGGACAGAGTGGGAGCAGCCAGCTGGAGCGGAGGACAGAGTGGGAGCAGCCATGTGTGGAGGACAGGGTGGGAGCAACCAGGTGTGGAGGACAGGGTGGGAGCAGCCAGGTGTGGAGGACAGAGTGGGAGCAACCAGGTGTGGAGGACAGAGTGGGAGCAACCAGGTGTGGAGGACAGGGTGGGAGCAGCCAGGTGTGGAGGACAGAGTGGGAGCAGCCAGGTGTGGAGGACAGAGTGGGAGCAACCAGGTGTAGAGGACAGGGTGGGAGCAGCCAGGTGTGGAGGACAGAGTGGGAGCAGCCAGGTGTGGAGGACAGAGTGGGAGCAGCCAGGTGTGGAGGACAGGGTGGGAGCAGCCAGGTGTGGAGGACAGGGTGGGAGCAGCCAGGTGGGGAGGACAGGGTGGGAGCAGCCAGGTGTGGAGGACAGGGTGGGAGCAGCCAGGTGTGGAGGACAGGGTGGGAGCAGCCAGGTGTGGAGGACAGGGTGGGAGCAGCCAGGTGTGGAGGACAGGTTGGGAGCAGCCAGGTGTGGAGGACAGGGTGGGAGCAGCCAGGTGTGGAGGACAGGGTGGGAGCAGCCAGGTGTGGAGGACAGGTTGGGAGCAGCCAGGTGTGGAGGACAGGGTGGGAGCAGCCAGGTGTGGAGGACAGGGTGGGAGCAGCCAGGTGTGGAGGACAGGGTGGGAGCAGCCAGGTGTGGAGGACAGGGTGGGAGCAGCCAGGTGTGGAGGACAGGGTGGGAGCAGCCAGGTGTGGAGGACAGGGTGGGAGCAGCCAGGTGGGGAGGACAGGGTGGGAGTATTGCCACAGCTACTGAACTGTAACTTACCTTTTCTTTCAGATTCTGAGAGGCTGGCCCACACATTTCCCTCATGCTGCGGACTTGAGATGGGCGGACAGTGGACGCACACTGCGAGCAATTTGGCGCGGAGGCGCGCTGTGAATTCTGGGGCGGCCGCGGCCTCCTCCTGATGTCCTAATCACTCTGGTTGCTAGGTCCGGTAGCCATCGCTCTGCTCTCCGCCGCTCAGCGGCGCTAGTATTTCTAACTTTCTGCCGCTGGATGCCGCCACCTCCTAGGTGCCGCCTGGTACTATGGTCCCATTGCTCTGTGTGGAGGGGGGGGGGTGACTCTGGCTGCTGCTATAGTGTGGAGGGGAGGGGGACTCTGGCTGCTGCTATAGTGTGGAGGGGGGGGGGACTCTGGCTGCTGCTATAGTGTGGGGGACAGACTCTGGCTGCTGCTATAGTGTGTGTGGGGGGGACTCTGGCTGCAATAGTGTGGGGGGGGGGGGACTCTGGCTGCTGATATAGTGTGGAGGGGGGGCGGACTCTGGCTGCTGCTATAGTGTGGAGGGGGGGACGGACTCTGGCTGCTGCTATAGTGTGGAGGGGGGGACAGACTCTGGCTGCTGCTATAGTGTGGGGGACAGACTCTGGCTGCTGCTATAGTGTGTGTGGGGGGGACTCTGGCTGCAATAGTGTGGGGGGGACTCTGGCTGCAATAGTGTGGGGTGGGAACTCTGGCTGCAATAGTGTGGGGGGGGACTCTGGCTGCAATAGTGTGGGGGGGAACTCTGGCTGCAATAGTGTGGGGGGGAACTCTGGCTGCAATAGTGTGGGGGGAACTCTGGCTGCAATAGTGTGGGGGGGAACTCTGGCTGCAATAGTGTGGGGGGGAACTCTGGCTGCAATAGTGTGGGGGGAACTCTGGCTGCAATAGTGTGGGGGGGAACTCTGGCTGCAATAGTGTGGGGGGGAACTCTGGCTGCAATAGTGTGGGGGGGGACTCTGGCTGCAATAGTGTGGGGGGGAACTCTGGCTGCAATAGTGTGGGGGGGAACTCTGGCTGCAATAGTGTGGGGGGAACTCTGGCTGCAATAGTGTGGGGGGGAACTCTGGCTGCAATAGTGTGGGGGGGAACTCTGGCTGCAATAGTGTGGGGGGAACTCTGGCTGCAATAGTGTGGGGGGGAACTCTGGCTGCAATAGTGTGGGGGGAACTCTGGCTGCAATAGTGTGGGGGGGGGACTCTGGCTGCAATAGTGTGGGGGGGGACTCTGGCTGCAATAGTGTGGGGGGGGACTCTGGCTGCAATAGTGTGGGGGGGGACCCTGGCTGCAATAGTGTGTGGGGGGGGGACTCTGGCTGCAATAGTGTGGGGGGGGACCCTGGCTGCAATAGTGGGGGGGGACCCTGGCTGCAATAGTGTGGGGGGGACTCTGGCTGCAATAGTGTGGGGGGGGACTCTGGCTGCAATAGTGTGAGGGGGGGACTCTGGCTGCAATAGTGTGGGGGGGGACTCTGGCTGCAATAGTGTGGGGGGGGACTCTGGCTGCAATAGTGTTGGGGGGGACTCTGGCTGCAATAGTGTTGGGGGGGACTCTGGCTGCAATAGTGTTGGGGGACTCTGGCTGCAATAGTGTGGGGGGGGGGACTCTGGCTGAAATAGTGTGGGGGGGACTCTGGCTGCAATAGTGTGGGGGGGGTTCAAAGTGGGGGACATTTTGCTGCCCTGGGGACACCTGCTGCATTGGTAGACATGGGCAGGCTGTATTTTTGGGCACGGATGAAGTTGTTGTTAATATTTATTTTTATAGGTTAATTCTGCATAAAACATTTAAGTGTCATTTTAATTTCATGAGATTTATGAGGGCGTGTCTAGGGGCGGGGTTAGGGGCGGGGCATGGTAGGGGTTGGTCGGGGGCAACTGGTGGCGAGTACACCTTGAGGCCTGGCTAGTAACTCAGGACTTGAAATTTTGAGCCCTGCCTACAATAATGTTGAGATCGACCCAGATGCCTGACCAGCAACTGGTCCAAACTCTCAGTGTGCCTCCGAGAGCCTGAGCATGCCGTTCCCTACCCTCCGCGGTCCAGCACTCCAGTGAGAACTGGAGGGGCAGAACACAGAGCAGTGAATGACAGTCTGTGCTCAAAGCAGAACTGAGTGATCAGCTGTCTTTGATCAATAATTTCTCGGTGTAGAGGCGGTGTAGAGGCAGAATCTGAGCAGTCGTATCTTTAAGCGTATTCTCAAAACGAGATACGCTTAAATCTTGCTAAGATACGACCGGCGTAAGTCTCCTACGCCGTTGTATCTTAGTTGCATATTTACGCTGGCCTCTAGGTGGCGCTTCCGTCGATTTACGCGTTGAATATGTAAATTAGCTAGATACGTATGCCCGGCCGTCGCAGTACAGATATGCCGTTTATGTAAGGCGTTTTCAGGCGTAAAGATATTCCAACAAAAAGATGGCGCAGCCAATGTTAAGTATGGACGTCAGGACCGCGTTGAATTTTTCAAATTTTACGTTGTTTGTGTAACTCGTCCGTGAATGGGGCTGGACGTAAATTACGTTCACGTCGTTTTCAATGACTGTTTGCGACGTCATTTGGAGCATGCGCACTGGAATACGTTCACGGCCGGCGCATTCGCAGTTTAAAAAAAAACGCCATTTACGTGGGGTCACACTTATTTTAAATAAAACACGCCCACATCAAACACATTTGAATTTGGCGGGCTTACGCCGACCCATTTACGCTACATCGCCGTAAATTATCTTTGTGAATAGAGCACTTGCCTTTCTAATTTACGGCGGCGTAGCGTATCTGAGATTCAGGTAGATCGGCGTAATGTTATGCGGGCGTAACGTATCTGAGATAGGCTACGCCCGCATAACATTACGCCGATCTACCTGAATCTGGCCCATTGTCTCTTATCTGCCTAATATTCTCTTCTTTCTCCCTCATCAGCAGCCTGTGAACTTCAGTACTGGAAAGTTTCTGTCAGCCTTCCTCTCTATCTGAGCCAAGACATGGAAATGTACATATTTTAATTACAGAAAGACACATATAGTTTTTGAGACCAAGAAGAGAGGGATAGCGAAATTACTGCTTTGGACTTCAATAAAAAGAAACACAAACAATGCTGGATGCAATTTACAGCACATACTAATTTTGGTAGCATAAGTATTAATTTGGAATGTATATTCTTTTGTTAAAGACTGTTAGGCTTATTGTACAAGGGACGTTTTTCAAACCTCTACTGAATGATTTAACTTGACAGATTGTTACCATTGTTCAAAAACTTTTTGCTGCGTTTAGAATTTTTTTTTTTTTTTTAAATAGTTAAAAATTAAAAAGGACTGTAAACAAATAGTACAATAATAGTAGTAAAAATAATTTTCCAACATTAAAGCTTTCCCCAAACCTCAACAATGCACAACCTATGGGAGAGGAAGGAGACAAAAGGACAATCAAAGAACAATGCTTCACCATAAGTAAAGTAAAGTAAAGGGACAAGTAAATCTTTCAGAAGGAGAAAAGTCATGAATGGAACATGGCCTCCATAATGCTTCCTTTACCGAGTGGGTGAACCGAGGCAAACAGGATCTGAAATATCACAGAGCGGAAATAACAGGAAGTGAATGTGGGAAAATGACTGTCCAGACAGGATGAGTTTATGGGCCCTGCTTTACGAGAGATTTGGCCTTCATAGACGTAGTTAAAACACCAGTAAATTGCTTATGACCTATATCCGAAGTCTGGAGATCCATGTGGGATGTATAAAGGCCACAGACAAACAGACATTTATAATTATATGGCTCTTCCTCTGCTTTTAAAACAAGTGACAAAAAAAAAAAAAACACCGGCCTGGCAGGGAATGGAAAGTTCCTGTCAGGTGTAATTCACATGAACACACAGGCCCAGATTCACAGAGCGATTACGCTTGCGCATCAGGAGATGCGCGCCGTAAGTCGAAATGTGCGCGTGCGTTTCGATGCACGGCATCCCCAGAACGAGATACGCAAAAAATCTACTTTTTTTTGTCCAGCGTAATTTCGTTAGACTGGCGCATCCGTCCGCGCAAAAGTGCGCTAGACAGACCATTGATTTGCTAGTCAAATATGCTAATGAGGGACTTACGGGGATCCACAAAAGAACGTTGGGGCAGCGCAGGCTACGCAGTGTGCGCAACAGCAAAATGTCCTGTCTAAAATTAGAGCATATAAAAGCTGGTCTAAAAAGAGAAAAAAAGTCTACTTGTTAGATAAAGCAACACTGTTAGTGAGGAGCTCAGCAGTCACACGTGTTGCACAACAATCTGTATGCCAACATGCCAGGGGCATCGTCGCACATAGCTATACTACTGACTTTAGATGAACAAAGAAGGATGAGGGCACGGAGGATGGCACGGAAGATGGCACGGGAGAGGATATACCGCACCCGCATAGACCTGTTTGGCATGAGTGATTCTGAGGTGTATCGCATCTTCAGATTCACCCCTCATGTCATCCTGGAATTAACCACAACCCTGCAGGAGGACATCACCAGCCCAACACAACGCTCACATGCAGTGCAGCCACTGGTCAAGGTCATGGCAAAACTCCATTTCCTTGCCAGTGGCTCTTTTCAGCGTACAAGTGGAGTGGTGGCTGGGATGTCACAATCCTCCATGAGCAGATGTGTGCACCAGGTTGTCCCTGCAATCCTCAGACGCATAGCCAACCAAATCATCAAACTCACCACTGAGGACCTGCGGCTGAAGGCAATGACAGATTTCTACAGAATTGCCAGATTCCCACGCACCATCGGGGCCATTGATTGCACACATGTGGCACTCCAGCCCCCCCAGGAGACAGAGCACATGTACCGCAATCGGAAGCATTGGCATTCCATCAATGTACAGGTGATAGTCGATGCCCAAGGCCTCATATAGCACGTCCGTGCCAAACACCCAGGGTCCAGCCATGACAGCTACATATACAATCAATGCCACATCCGAATGGAATTCGATCAGAACGTGTATGGGGACACCTGGCTGGTTGGTGAGTGACATGGGAGTCAGGCATGACTATCCCCTCCCATGATGCACACATCACAAGGGGCACATGCATGACTAACATCCTCCTGTCTTTTCCCTTACAGGTGACTCTGCATATCCACTGGGACCCCATCTCATGACTCCTATCCGGAACCCCCAAACCGCAGGAGAGGAAAGATACAATCAAGCACATGCCCAAACACGAGCAGTGGTGGAGCGCACCTTTGGCCTCCTAAAGTCACGTTTCCGATGCCTGGATAAGTCTGGGGGTACCCTCTTGTATTCCCCAAACTTTGTGTGCCAGATCATCGGTGCATGTTGCATGCTGCACAACTTCGCAGAAAGAAAGGGCCTGCAGATTGACCTACGTGATGACCTGACCCCTGAACCAGACAATCCCCCCCTAACCGAGGGTCCCCCGTCTTCTGAGGGAAGAGCAGCCAGGAGACAGCTCACATTGGGCATCTTTGCACGTTAAACGCACACATTAATCATGGCACAATGAGAATGCATGCATGCACACCACTGTGGTCCCTAGCACACACACCCCACATCCACATCAAATTGGATTGGCACCAGTCCACCATGCAGGACTTGTGAGCAGCAACGCCACGCCAAGGCTCCAATTATGTCACTGTACATTCATACACCATTCACACGGACCTGGGGATCACTTCTCCCTGGTCCTGGGGAACCCTTCTCCACCAAAATTGAGGGTGACACCCCTTTTCTGGCAGGAATGTCACCCCCACATTCAAACAGCATTCACAACCCCAAAAAAAAAATTACCAGCAAAATCAAACATTTTCCAGCAAAAAAAAAGAGGGGAAAAAAATAATTATTGCCCTTTACGTGAGCCACGCCTGGGGCGCCCCCGGCCCCGGCTCCTCAGGGGAGACTCATGGGGGAGGGGCAAAACCGGGGAAGGAGGAGCAGCCCCTGATCTCTGCCCACCTGGCGGCCTGCCCTCCAAGGCCACGGCTATTCTGTCCAGGGCAGCACCAATGGTTGCCGTGTTGGCCTGGATAGCCTGGGTGAGGGCCCTCACATCCTGCCCAACGCCTGCTGATGTAGTCTGCAGGTCGTTTAGGCAGGTTGTAAAAGCCCGGGAGTGGGAGTCCAGGTTCCCCAGCGTATCCTTGATGGAGGACAGGCTCTCCTCCATCCGCACCAATGTCTGGCTGACCTGTCCCAGATGGTGGGTCTGAAGGGCCTGGTCCCTTCTCAGAGTGGCGGGCAGGAGATCGGCCAACCCCCTGGTGTTCTGGGATGAAATCCTGCCTCCAGCTGATGCTTGTGGCCGGGGAGAAGGGGAGGCCCTTGGGAGGGGAGCCATGTTGGGGGTGTTATGAAAGCCCACCTCATTAGGCTGCTGTCCTGGGGATGGTGCGGTCAGGCCAGATGGCCCTGCATCCTCCTGCACATCTGTGGATGACACAAAACATTCACAGGTTGGAGGATCCACACACTTGCCACATATTCCCTTTCACCCCCTCCCCCACACATGCTACACACCTGATATTAAAAAAAATACTTACCTGGCACCACGGGCTCCGGACTTGAGTCAAAGCCGGGCAGGCCCTCAACTTCATGCCGATGAAAGGTCAGGGCCACCGCACGCTCCTCCGCTGTCAGCCTAATACGGCATGGTGGGCCCCCTCCTGTGCCCCTGGCATGGGCATGCATTTTGGACAGCTTCTGTTTGACCAGACGCCAGAGGTCATTAATTTTTTTGTCAATCCCAGACCGGGTCCGTGTCTCCCCCTCCCCCGCTGAATTGCCCTGCTCAGTGATGAGGTCCAAAATCTCCCTCCTCCTGGCCGGGGTGGTGTTGGCACTGTCTGGGCCGTGGAGGAAACGCCCATAATCGCTAATGGCCCGGGCAAGAATTCTTTTTTCCCCCACAGTAAAATTGAGCTTTCGCTTTCTCTCTGTCATACTTCCAAAAAAACTCACTCCCAGTCAACAAAAATCACTCACAAAAACAAGCACAACCAATCAAGCAAGAACACACACAAAGAAAAAACTAACACCCAAAAAATCACACAAGCACTCAGCAAGAAACAGTCACAAAAACAAACAGCAAAAAATCAGCAAGAAAACAAACGAACAGAAATATATCAAACAAACAGTCTCTCAAACACTTATCAAAAAACACTTTCAAAGATCTACTAACAAACACTTGATCACACAGAACACTAATCTGACAACTACAAAACACAACGCAACGAACAACAGGACAAAAGCACTTGGTTAAATGGGAAGGGACAAAGGGATGTACTTTTGCAATGCAAGTGCGTTTGTGTCTGTCTATTTATGCTGTTTGCGTAGTTCACAACGTTGCCCTAGTCCATTTCCAATTTCACTGATTGCGCCGCTCCCGAGTTGTGAGCATGCGCACAGCGGAGCTGACCATGGTCTCCTTCAAGCGCGCATGCGCGAGCCGGCCGGCCCTTCATTTGCATGGGGTCACGGCTCATTTCAATGTAACACGCCCACGTCCTTCCCAATTTGTATTACTCCGCCTTACGCCTCTGAAATAACGTTACGTATGCGCAATTTTCTGCGCAAAAGCTACGAAAATAGGGTGATTACGCGTCAAAATTGCGCAAGTCTAACGTAAAGGCGGTGCGCTACGCCGGTCCAATAATGCGCAGATGTACGTGAATCTGGGCCACAGAGTCTTGTGACGCTAGACAAGAGCAAAGACTACGGCTTTTATGGTCTCCTCCTTCGTAATCTGAGGTTGTTTACTTGAATCCTCCACTGCGGCTCCACAAAAGTGACTTCTCTTACCACAAAACAGTTAAAGTAGCAGATTTAGATTCAGAATATTTTATTAATCCTAAAGGGAAATTATTAGCAGCCAGCAGCCATTGTAAGATCATGTTTTTTATAAAAGCTATACTGTGCACTGAATGATGAGACTATGGAACATGGAGAACAAATTTTTACAATGACAAGTCATCTATGCATTTTAATTAGAACAAAACTGTATCTGAGCACCACAAACTCAAATGAGAAGTGTTGGATTTAACCACTTCAATATCGAGCACTTTTACCCCCTTCCTACCCAGGCCAATTTGCAGCGCTGTCACACATTTGCCGCGTACACACGATTGGAATTTCCGACAACAAATGTTCGATGGGAGCTTGTTGTTGGAAATTCCAACCGTGCGTAGGCTCCATCGGACATTTGCTGTCGGAATTTCCGACAACAAAAATTGGAGAGCTGGTTCTCAAATTTTCCGACAACAAAATCCGTTCTCGTAAATTCCGATCGTGTGTAGACAATTCCGACCCACAAAATTCCACACATGCTCTGAATCAAGTATGATATGGAAGCACTCAGTCTGGTAAAACTACACACACTGAAAAACAGATATGAACCCACAAGCACAAACTAAAGAGCAGTAACGGACTAAAAAGCACGAGCCTAGGTTCACACTGGGCTGCGGGAGTGAAGCCGTGCGAGTTCAGCTGAACTTGCATGATTTCACTCCCGCTGGCAGTCCCGATTTTTGCACAGATGTCAATGTAAATCGCGGCCCGAAATCGCAAAAAGTAGTACAGGAACTACTTTTTGAAATCGGTGTAGCGACGCAGATGCAGCGTCGCACCAATTAGGATGGTGTCATTGCCGACAACTGCCAGCAAATGCCGCCGATTTGAGATGCGATTTGACATGTGAAATCGCATCTCAAATCGTACCAAATTGTACCCAGTGTGAACCTGGGCTTAAAAGCACGAATCGTCTCTCACCAAACTTCTACTAACACAAGATTAGCAGTAGCCCAAAGGGTGGGGCACTTGGTATTGAACTTCCCTTTTATAGTGCCTTTGTACGTGTTGTACGTGACCGCGTTCTTGGTGATTGGAATTTCAGACAACATTTGTGCGACCGTGTGTATGCAAGACAAGTTTGAGCCAACATTCGCCTGAAAAAAATCCACGGTTTTGTTGTCGGATCATCTGTACGCGGCCTTAGAATGAGAACTGCACGGTCATGATACACTATACCCAAAGTACATTTTTATCACTTTGTTTAAACAAATAAAGCTTTCTCTTGGTGGTATTTAACCAGTTAAGGACCCCCGCACGCCTATGTACGTCCACAACATGGCTCGTACAGGCACAAGGGCGTAAATTTACGTCCTCGCCTTAGTGCGGTTCGGGGGTCCCATCGGGACCCCCTCCGCGGCGTGCGGCGGTCCCCCTGGCTCTGGGAGCGATCGCCGACGAGCGGGCGGATGTCCGTGTTTTCCGCCCCCCCCGCGATCGCTCCCAGCCAATGGGAGCGCGCTCCCAGCCTGTCACTTCCTCCTCCTGTGTTTACACAGGAAGGAGGAAATGATCATTTCTCTCATCGCAGCGCTGTTTCCCAGCGCTGCTGATGAGAGAAGACATGCCAAGTAAGTGTGCACCAACACAACACTGACACACACTCACATAGGCATATTAACCCCTTGTGATCGCCCCCCCCACCCCCCTGTCACAGTGTTACTGAATGCAGTGATTTAATCACTGCATTTAGTGTCAGTGTGACAGGCACTGTAAAAAACAGTTAGTGTTAGGTTCAGGATAGCCCCCCCACCCCCCCTAATAAAGTTTTAACCCCCTGATCACCGCCCTAGTTAACCCTTTCACTCCCTATTGCCAGCGTCACTAAGCGATCATTTTTCTGATCGCTGTATTAGTGTCGCTGTTCCCGCTAGGTAGCTATTTTTTTTATTACGATTTTTTTTTTTACTAAAGACATGTGGCTAAATAAATTTTGGCCTAAATGTTTTACTAAAATTTAGTTTATTTGATTTTTTTTATAACAAATAGTAAAAAAATAGTGATTTTTTTCAAAATTGTCGCTCTATTTTAGTTTATAGCGCAAAAAATAAAAATCGCAGAGGCGATCAAATACCACCGAAAGAAAGCTCTATTTGTGGGAAGAAAAGGACGCAAATTTTGTTTGGGAGCCACGTCGCACGACCGCGCAATTGTCTGTTAAAGCGACGCAGCGCCGAATTGTAAAAACACCTTGGGTCATTTAGCAGCGTAAGTGTCCGGGTCTTAAGTGGTTAATTAGCACCGTTTTTTTTTTTTTTTAAATAAACTAGAAAAGACAGAATTTAGGAAACAAACGTTTTTCTTAGATTTGTTTATTACATTTTGCAAATAAATAATTATACTTTATAAATGTAGACCAAAAGGGAATTCTGCTGCATTTCTTTGGTCAAAATAACCCCAATCAGTGTATATTATTATAGTATTATATTATAGTCCACAAACTATGGTAACTACTGACGGCCTATCTCATTTCTTGATGTCTGAAAATGCCAGAACAGAACAAATATCCCCATAATGGCCCCTTTTGGGAAGTATTTCGTAAGAGGTATGGTGAGTATTTTGAAGTTGTACTTTTTTGTCTAACTTTTTTTAAAAAGACATTTTTAAATTTAAATAAAAACATATATTTTTTTTTTACACACTCTTACCAGTGCATTACAGCGTTATCATATAACATAACATAATATAAAATCATTTGAATTTTTTAATACTTTTTTCCACAAATAGTTTTTAACACATCGTGACCAGTGCAATATAATGTTACCATAGTGGGGAAGTGATCAGAGTGTTTATATATATATATATATATATATATATATATATAATGTGATTACTTATAGCAGTGAATTTTACTGAATGAAGCCATTCAGTGTTTTTTGTTGTGATTAGCTGTGATTGGCCACAGCTAATCAAATGGTACAGATGGGCTGTGGTTGGCCCTGTCTGTACCTCGTAACAATGAATGGCATGAAAGGAAGCGTCATGTGATCTGCTGTCACTGTACTTGATTGGCCAGCAAACTTGCCTGACCTAAACCCCATAGAGATTCTGTGGGGCATTGTCAATAGGAAGGTGAGAGACACCAAACCCAACAATGCAGATGAGCTGAAGGCTGCTAGGAAATCAACCTGGGCTTTCATAACACCTTAGCAGTGCCACAGGCTGATCACCTCCATGTCACACTGCATTTATGCAATAATTCATGCAAAAGGAGTCCTGGCCATGTATTGAGTGCATACTATCTTGTACATGGACATACTTTTCAGTAAGCCAACATTATTTTGTTTTTCTGAGATACTGAATTTGAGGTTTTCACTAGCTGTAAGGCATAATCATCAGAATTAAAAGTAAGAAGTGCTTGAAATATATCACTCTGTGTGTAATGAATCTACATAACATGAGTTTCACTATTTGAATTGAATTACTGAAATGAATTAACTTTTTGATGATATTTAACATTTTGGAGAAGCACCTTTATAGACAGTACCTGACAAAAGCTGAGGGAAAAGGTGAAGGACTGGCTAAGCATGTCTCCAGACCTAAACCCTATTGAGCATCTGTGGAACATCCTCAAACGGAAGGTGGAGGAGCGCAGGGTCTCTAATATCCCACCAGCCCCGTGATGTCGTTATGGAGGAGTGGAAGAGGACACCAGTGGCAACCTGTCAATAGGGTGACCACGTGTCCCGAATTGCCTGGGACAGTCCCAAATTTTGCAGGCCTGTCCCAGGCACCTTCATTCCAGGACAATACAGTGTCCTGGAATGAACTGACACAGCCACCCCCCCCCCCGCCAATCTGATGCCCCCAAAAAGGCTGCCACATTACCACTTTACATGGAGGAGCACAATCCCTCCCCCTGCTTGTGATTGGAGAAATCATAAATCCTGCCTCTTGTGTCCAATCACTGTGCTGTGATTCGTTACAGCACAAGCTGATTTTTGGGCAGCGAGGGTGTCCCTGAACAGTAGTTTGGAAATGTGGTCACCCTACCTGTGAAGCTCTGGTGAACTCCACACCCAAGAGTGTTTAGGCAGTGCTGGAAAAGTATGGTGGCCATACAAAATCTTGGCACTTTGTGCCCAATTTGGACATTTTCATTTAGGGGTGTACTCATATTTGTTACCAGCAGTTTAGACATTAACCCCCCTGGCGGTATCCCCGAGCGTGACTCGGGGTGTTTTTTTTCTGCTGAGATCGGTATCCCCGAGTCACGCTCGAGGTAGCCATGCAGAGCCTGCAGCGCGCGCTGTCTTACCTTCTCCGTGGATCCAGCAATGCATCCACGCTGTGTGAGCGAGCGGGTGCTCGCTCGATTCACACAGCGTCCCCGTGTGCCGCCGATCTCCGTTCCCTGCGACGTTACGACGCACGGGGACGGAGAACGGCGCCAAATTTAAAAAAGTAAACAAACACTTTACATACAGTAAAAAATACACACCCCCCTTGTCCCTAGTGGTCTGTCCTGTGCCCTACATGTCCTTTTATATCATAAAAAGTGTTCTTTCTGCCTGGAAACTGTAGATTGCCCATAGCAACCAAAAGTGTCCCTTTGGGCCCATTCACACCTTGGCGTTTTGTCGCCTGTAGCGCGACGCTTACAAACGCCAGAGGGATGAAAATACATCAAAGGCAATGGGGATGGTTCACATCTGAACGCTGTCGCGCATATCGCCCGTCGCCTGTAGTCAAAAAAAGTTCCGGACCCTTTTTTGTCGCGCAAATCGCGCGATTTGCGCGTATTTGAGCGTTTTTTTTTCCCATTGAAATACATGTAAATCGCCCGATACGCGTGTATTGCGCGACAACAAGCGTTTGAACAAGCGTTTTGACGCCACTGTTGCTCAAATTATACAGGAAATGTGAAATAAAATATACATATCTCAAACAGGAAGTCCAAAAACCACCATTTTCCATAGCAGTATTTTCACACAGCAGCATGGATTCAGACATGGATGCAGAGATGAGTGAAACCCTCTCCCTCCTAGACCCAGAAAAATTTATTAGTATGATCAAGGAGCACCCCTGCCTGTATGACATTAAAGATCCAGCATACAGTCTGCGTACAGTTAGAAGGAGGGCATGGAACCAAATTGCCTCTCAGATTTTTCTTAACTGGAGTGACATCACAGAAAAGCATAAAAAAGGTAAACTCCTGCAAACAGTTAAAAAATTCAATGATTGTAAACCCATGGTTTTTTACTTTTATCTACAGAAGACTATTTTGTTAGTATATTCTCAAGACTGTGACATATGGTGAACACATCGTACACTTTTGACACAAATTTTAACGCCTTTCGCATTTTTTGCACTAATGTGACTAGCAGGGAAATGCTAGGGGGTTTGAGGAAGGGAATGTGTAATCAATATAGTGTTTTTAACAGTGGCGGAAGGGTGTAGACTGGGGGAGGTGACAGAACTGTGTCACTATTTGCAAGAGACACAGATCGGTCTCCTCTCTCCCTCACATGATGCTGTCATTTTATTAGCCGCCAATGAGAAATGATCTCATCTGTGTACATATGAGATCATCTCTAATTGGCCGCACAGATTTTCTATCAAACGGTCACTGAAATGTGTCTTTCACAGTGTTCTGTCATTTGATGTGTCCAATGTCCATGGCCAGCACAGAAGTTCCCCACTGGGCGCTCTGGAGCGCGTGAAGGTTCAGCCTTTTACAAATACGGACCACAACAGAAGTAGAAACACCCTGTGGCCGTATATGTGCTGACGGCCGTCTTGAAGTGGTTAAATAAAATATCTATTGCCACCACCGTTTGAAAGCACCTATGCTGCTGCACGAGCACAGATTTGGCCGTTTGCTAGCCTTTTATCCGGCCCTAGACACAACACCTTCCACAGTTCATGACACACTATCCCCCACCTTGACAACAACAATGGGGCACTGTACTGTAGTATTCACTGATAACAATAATGGTATACTATTCCACCTAGGAGGATTAGTATACCATCATTGTTATCAGTGAATAATACAGTACAGGGCCCCATTGAGGGGATACTCCCCTTCCTAGTAGGCAGGACCCGGGACCTAGTAGGCAGGAATAAGGCAGGACCTAGTAGGCAGGACTGAGGCAGGACCCGTGAGTTGTTCTTCCCATCCTGACACTCTGACCCCGATTTGATAGCTTAGGGATAATGCACCAAAAGTAAAAAAAATCTCAAAATAAAATAAACATGAGACTTCTTAATACATCAATGAAATATTTTTATTGTATCACAACAGCATATGATTTATTGTTCAAAAAAAGTACAGCAAGCATTATAGTTTCCCCAAAAAAATATAATGTTAATAATTAAATACTATCCAGCTGCCATGGTACCTGTCCTGCAGGAGACATGAAATATGCGGCATACTGATCGCGGACATATGAACCCTGCCTGTTCCCACGGACACCAGTCCACTGAGCTCTTTCCATAGTCTCAGAAACAGGCTCTTCAAAATCAAAGCCATCGCGCTGCCTCACAAAGTTGTGCAAGGCACACGCAGCTTTGACAGCAGTGACGGCATTCTGCATGTTTAGCACTATCGGAGTGTGCAGGAGCCGCCACTTATTGGCAAGTATACCAAAAGCGCATTCAACTACTCGCCGTGCTCTGGTTAGGCGGTAGTTGAACACGCTCCTCTCCTCTGTTAAACTATGACCCGAATAAGGCCGTAGGAGATTTGTCCCCAAAGAAAAGGCCTCATCACCCACAAATACACTGGGTAGGGGAGGGCCATTTGTGCCTGGGAGTGGACTGCATTCTGGTAGGTCAAGATCATTTGTTCGCAGCATTTGACCAAAAGAAGAGTTCCCAAAGATAGTTGAGTCCGCGCTGCTGCCATATGACGCAATGTCTATATATGTAAAACAATAGTTTGCATCAGACACAGCCATCAATACAAATGAGAAATATTTCTTATAGTTAAAGAATTCGCTTCCACTTTTCATGGGCTTCACAATCCTGATGTGCTTCCCATCTATTGCTCCGACACAATTGGGAAAGTTGCAGCGTTGCCAGAATACCTCCGCAATCTCTGCCCATTCCTGTGCATTAGGCTTCTTGAAAACTACCTCCTGGAGAACCTCCCATATAGCAGAGCAGGTGTCACGTATGATGTAACTCGCTGTAGACTTGCCTATACGGAAGGCATAATGTAGACTTCCTAGAGACTGTCCAGTCGATAAATACCTACAAAGAAAATAATATATATTATTTTATTTTGTTTTTGACAGTTAAACAGATAAAGGAAAAATGGAAGCATATACGTGACGCCTACATACGCTACCTGAGACAGATAAAAAAGAATACCAGGAGTGGATCGGCGGCATGTGCCACGAAGGAGTACATACATGCAAAGGAATTGGAATTCCTTCGAGCTTCAATGACTTTGGCGAGGTAAACTATTATCTGTACTAAGGACAGTAAACGAAATGGGTATACGTATATAATATATAATATGGGTATATAATAACTCATTTATATTTTCAGGACTGAAAATAGCTGGGAGGAAGTAGCTCCAACCGCCCCTGTCGGGATGGATACAGGCAGCAGAAACTCCAGCGATCAGGCACTGGAGGGTCTGGAGCCGGAAAGCCAGTTGGCCAGTTGTTCGCAATCGACGACGCCAACACCTCTGGGAGAGGAGGAGTCAAGACCAAGGCCGTTACCGCGTGTAGCTGCGAGGGGGACCAAAAGAAAGGCTCCGGATCCAGACCCAAATTTAAAACTAATGCTGGAGATAATGGCAGAAATGAAAGACAAAATGGGTAGTAATCAACTTTCATATGGACACAAGTCTACCCAATGTCTAGCGGAACTAATCGACAGGGTTCCTAAAAGCCTACAGGCTGAAATGTTGGCAGGGACAATACGTTACATTGCCACCTTTATTCCACCAGAAGAACCCTTCCAAACCCCAGAACCACCAGCCTATGGTCCCTATGCTAGACACACCCCGCAACATCTATCAGCACCACCACTTCCTCATTTCACAGCACCACCTTTTCCCAGGCACCTATCTCAACCAACACCACCTAACCCGACTCAGACGACAACAGTTTCTACCCACCCTCATCTACCAACACCACCTTCTGCATACACTTCCACAACACTTCCTGCTGTCACGCACCTGCATACGCAAACTTCGAAACTTTCAACTTACACACACCCACAGACGACACCTTCTGCCTACCATCCTCCGACTTCCCAAACACTTCATCTGCCGACACAACCTCCTTATTACCCTTCTCGGACGACATTGACGTATTCTGATTTCCCACACCAGCCTACACTCCCACCTTACAATCACCAACCTACACCAACACCACCAACACCACCACCACCAGCAACACCACCTTCCCATTGGCAGTATTCTACTCAATCCACTTCCGATTGGTCAGGTTTTGGCCAAGCCATACATTCTGGCATGTCAGTGGATGACACAGGGGAATCCCCTAGAAGTTTTCAGAATATTTAAACTGTTCTTTTCTATGAGCAACGTTTGCTTCAGTTAATTTTGTTGAAAAAAATAAAAAAAAAGTTATATTATTTGTTGAATAAAGTTTATGATATTCTTTCTAAAAAAATAAAAAAATTTGGACCTTCGAAAACGTGTGTTTTTTAATATTACATGCATATACAAATATATTATTATTGGGTAGTGTATGCAATAGTGTTTGGTGTGTTAGGTTTCCGCCTATCACGGAGGCCCTCTCGTCCTCGGACGAGGGGGCCTCCGTGATGGACGAACACTGAACACATAGGATGCTGAATGTTACGCCTATCATGGAACAGAAGATGTAGGAGGCACGGCTTTTGAAGAAACGTACGGCCAAAATTCTCAAAGGTAAGGGCACGGTATGATCATGTAATGGGGCAGGTCAGGACATGTAATGGAGCAGGTATGGCATGTGATGGGGCACAGTCTGTCATGTAATGGGGCACAGTCTGTCATGTAATGGGGCACAGTCTGTGATGTAATGGGGCACAGTCTGTCATGTAATGGGGCACAGTCTGTCATGTAATGGGGCACAGTCTGTCATGTAATGGTGGCACCGTGAGGCGTGTCATGAATAGTAGGAAGGGGGTAGTCTTTTATATGGTGAGTATATCACAAAACAAACTTTTTGGATGTAAAAATAGGGGGTCGTCTTGCACACAGTGGTCTTATACCACTGCAAATACGGTAGCTTTCTTTTGTGTTTTCTACAATTTTGATTTAGATTTATTTTATGGGCACTAGAGCATCATTTTGGGAAAAAAAAAAAAAAACGTATATCAGCACAAATTTGGCAAAGATTTTTTAACTTACCTCAGTGTGATGATAAGTCGCTCCACAGGTGGTATGCTATTGCGGAAAAAGGTGTCCATCTTCTGTAATCGACCGCTGAGCAGTTCAAGCAACTCATCGAAGCTGTTGTAATAAAAATAAATGGGGTTTTTAAGTGGACAAAGAAAGGTACAATGTCAAAAACAATGAATACAGTTACTTTTTACTAACCTTTTCATTGACATCCTAGTGTAGTCCAGAAATTTATCCTCATGCTCTCGGAGATCTTTAAAAAGGACCCAAAACTGGCCTGTCTCTTCCCGACCGGCAATAACAGGGTGGATCCAATATCTCCGTGCCCTCTTCCTTCTCCTTTGTCCCTGGTATAGCATATATGTGGTGGCAGTGGCTGCTGCCAGCATACATGCCATCTCATCATTGCTCATTTTCAGTGTGGAGTCGAAAGCACAATGATGACCCGGAAGAGGTATATTCACACAGGAAGGGGAAAAAAAATTTCCTAGGATAGCAACAAGTGATGTCAGGAATGATAATTTTTCCTATTGGATTATGTGAAAAACGACCATGTACCAAAACGTCGGAAGACGCGGTATGCAAACGCGCGCAAACGCGCGCAAACGCGCATATACGCGCGACAAAACGCCAAAAAAAACGCCGGAAAAAACGCCGAAAAAACGCCGCTATTGTCTACGTCTAGGTGTGAATGCAGCCTTTATGTAAAAAATGGTTTTAGATCAGCTAGAAAACAGCGATAATAAATTATAATCACTTGCAGAATTTAGCGATAGCGATTTGTGGGGAAATTCGTCATAAAAAAAAAAATAATAATGACAGCGACAATTCTGCAACTGAGCAAATTTCAGTGTTTTTGAGTTGATTACATTATTGAATATGTTTTATTATAATTATATTATAAATTGTTATAATTATTTATAGTTTTTTATTATATAAAAAATTATGATTTAGTTTTTCAAACTTTATCATACCCGGGATGTCTTGTTTGGACAGATTTAAGCAAGTTCTTCCTAAGAATTGCAGGCCTACAGTATAAAACGCCAAATTTCCATGCAAATAATTGTACCGCTTTTGGTACGTAATTCCAGACAGAATCATACCGCCAGGGAGGTTAATGGCTGTGTGTTGCAATATTTTGAGGGGACAACAAATTTACACTGTTATACAAGCTGTACACTCACTACTGTACATTGTAGCGAAGTGTCATTTCTTCAGTGTTGTCACATGAAAAGATAGAATAAAATATTTACAAAAATGTGAGGGGTGTACTCAGTTTTGTGAGGTACTGTAGTTATATGCACAGCATGTGTAATTTTATGTCCTAACCATAGCATAGGAGATGATGAAATGACAGGTAACACAACTAATAAGTGAGCCATTGAAGCAGAACGGATATTGTCCTCTGTTCCTTGATAGGCCAGATGTCAGCTGTGGTCTTTTTGCTCCAGAGTGACAAAAGGCTCCGGTATTGTCAAGTTCAACCAATATATACAGGCTGACAACAACACTAAAAAAAAAGCTTTATTACCAACCTACAGCTGGGCTGCAACACATCGCTATCTATTCCTACATACGCAGACTAACTGGCAGTATATACCCTGCTGATAATTATTGCAGACAGAAGGCTGTATGAACCTGTGACCAGCAAATGGCAGCAACTGTAAAATACTGTGTACTGTACTAAAGTATGACCATATAGAACATAGAACTACAGTGTTTGCAGACTATGTTGTATATTGTATATATTTATGTGACTAAGGGAGAAAACTCTCTTTGCTTTGAACAGGCATCTAGTACCCAAAAGGGCAGTTTTACAAGGCGGAATATCTGCCTCTTATATGAGACTCATGGCAAACACCCAGTGAGACTTACCCATCGTTATGTTTCAAATGCCATTTTATGCATGACATACAGCCTTAGATCCAGTCTGTCTAGACAGATGACCTCCTGACTTAACACAATCCACAGGCAGCTTAAAGGGTCACTAAAGGAAAACATTTTTTTTTAGCTAAATAGCTTCCTTTACCTTAATGCAGTGCTGTTTTCATGTTCTCATTGTTAGTTTTTGCTTTGATGTTGCTGTAATTCTGCTCTGATCTCCACACTTCCTGCTTGTCTGGCTCCTTATGAAAAATCTCATGGTAGCTTTAAACTGTGGTCCAAGCTGTGTGTCTAAAACTCCTCAGAACCAAATAGATTGATTTTAAAAACACTGCCCTGGATTTGTTTGTTTTTGTTCTGTGTGTCTTCTGTACTTCACAGAAACATGAAACCAGTTTAAAAACTAAAGTGAAACTAGAGCCACATTATATGATTGATTTTTATCTATTTTTAATCATTTGTAAAAGTAATCAGTTAACTTTTATGTCTCTATACCCTGTAAACCAGTGGTTCTCAACCTGGGGGTCGGGACCCGCTCGGGGGTCAAATGGTGATTTGCCAGGGGTCACCAAATCCTGGGCTGTTCCTAAAGCCTGCACTGCTCTCCCAGTCTTTTGCAGCTGCCCAGCAGGGCTGTCCCTGGAGCCCATGGCTGCCCAGCTGGGCTGTTCCTGGAACCCGTGGCTGCCCACCCAGCCTCTTCACAGCCACCCATTCAGTTCACTGCATGGCTGGGGGGCAGAGACTAGAGGTCAGCTGACTGGTGTGGAATGTGAAGTGGAAGGGGCTATAGGAGACCCTGTCTCCTAATTTTGGCATAGGCGTCACTGCTGCGAGACACCACAAAGTCGGAGACACCGTGAGTAACACTATCGGGGATTATAGTTGCCATTAAAAGTCCCTGCTACAGTTCTCAGATCAGCAAATGACCTTCATCAAGAGCACCTAAGCTGGTTGTTCAGAACTCCCCCCAGGATTGGCACTTACCCCCCCCCCCCACCAAGGAGTAAGAGAAGGAATAAAAATAGAGAATACATGGAAAGGAGAGGAAAAAAGGGGGGATCAAAGAAAAAGGGAGAGAAAGAACAAGAAAGACGGCTAGAGAGGAATGGGGAAATAAATAATTTTACTGTTAGGGGTCCCCACAACTTGGGAAATTTTATCAAGGGGTCAAGTCACTAGAAGGTTGAGAACCACTGCTGTAAACAGTAATTTCAGCAAAAAAAAATAAAAAAATCCTTTAGTGACCCTTTAACTTCTCAGAAGTTAAATCCAAAGCAAATTTACTTCATGTAATTGCAGTATAGAGGGTGTTCTTCCAGTCTTTTGAAGTACAATAAGACCACAACTTTCATAAACCCTGTCTCTGCAAATAACTAACACTGGCTGTGGGAGAAATAGGGAGGGCCTAGCTAAGACTGAACTAAATAGCACTAAACAGGAAAGGAGGAAAGAGGAAGATACCAAATGACATAAATAAACATGTTTGGGAAAAAACATCTATTCATCCTGCTAGTGACCTCTTCTTGTTGTTAGTGGTCACAAAGACCTGCAGGGTCATCTACCCTCTGCAGGGTTGTCACCTTATGTGCACATGCTTTAAAACTCATGCCTAATATCGTGTACACACAATCTGAAAATCGGACAAAAAATAGAGTTTTCAAAGCGATCGTATGATAATCGAAGTGTAGCGGTGTGTTGCCACTAGTTACTGCTGTAACATCCACGCATATTCACCTTGCTACCAGACATCCATACATCACACTTGTAGACAATGAAAAGTCCTTTGTTTGTTTTTTTATTTGGGGAATTTAACTTGGTTGGGGGAAAGGGATATGGGATGCCCATAGAACAAATTGTTATTTGCAATGCTGGAGCTGATCCGGCTTCACATTGGCAAATGGTTACTAGTAGGGTTGTCTCGATACCGATACTAGTATCGGTATCGATACTGAGCATTTTCCCGAGTACTTGTACTCAGGGCAAATGCTCTGATGCTTCACCCGATACCTGGGCAGTCAGGGTAATCAGTGTAGTGGGAGAGTTACAAGCAACGATCACCCTGTATAGGTTTCAAAGTCTGGCTTTCAGCTGCTTTAGTGAAACCAGCGTTGATCGGTGCTTGTAACTCTCCCACACACGATCACAGCTGACTGTTCCCGCATCCTCCTCCAGTCCCTCTCCGTTCTGCTGCTGCTGTCCCCCTCTGTGTCCCCCTCCATGCTGCTCCATGTCCCCCTCCATGCTGCTCCTTGTCCCCCTCCGTGTTGCTCCATGTCCCCCTATGTGCTGCTCCGTGTCCCCCTCTCTTCTGTTCCGTGTCACCCTTCGCTCTGCTGTCCCCCTCTTTCCTCTTTCGTGTCCTCCTCTCTTCAAATCCGTGCTGCTGTCCCCCTTTCTTTTCCCCCACGTTTGCCGCCCCCCTCCGTTCTTCTCCTCCACCTCCTCGATCTGTCAGGATGGAGAGCGGAGGTAGGAGCCGGTAAATACGGCTCCTACCTTTTCCGAATGTACAGAGTCAGTGATCACTGACTCTGTCCATTCACATAACTGAAACATTGTAAACTGTTTACAATGTTTCAGTTTATGAATGGAGCCGCTGTCTTCTCTCCATTCATTTTCAGAGAAGCTGAGGCTGCTGAGAAAGGGACTGGGGAATCTGTGTCCCTAGTCCCTTTCCCTGTCTCAAAGGGGTCAATGTAAAAAAAAAAAGAAAAAAAGAATTGCAATAAATAATAAAAAAATGAATTGTAATAAAAAATTTAACAAAAAACACACTGACACTGTCCACCCCCCCCCCCCCTTTTAAAATAAAACCTTGTAAAAAAAATATTGTAAGAAAAAAATTGTACACAATAATAAAAAATAAAAAAAATTGAAAAAAAAAAATACTGACACATGTGCCACTGTCACAAAAAGTATTGGTAATCGGTATCGCAGAGAACTTGAAAAAAAGTATCGGTACTTGTTCTCGGTCCTAAAAAAGTGGTATCGGGACAACCCTAGTTACTAGTTATCTTCACAGGACAAAAATGGTGGACTCTAATCTTGACAGACGTTTCACCTCAGAACTTATCCCATTTCTGCACTCTCCCTGCAGACTTCTACCTCCAGGACTCTTTACCTCCTGCGCAATACCTCCCTGTCACAGCATTAGACATCCTGCCCCACCATCTTTAACAGGCTAGGCCTCATTTTGAATAATTCCTAGCTGAAACTTCACTTGATGAATAATAGGCCAGGGGCCTGCAGTACCCGTTCTTGATGGCCCTAAACATTTAATTAATAATTAATAAAGCTTACTTGACGATGGACTACTGATCCCAGCAAGCCTGACTTACAAATCCTGAGTCCTCAGACTGCAATGACTTGACACAACACCCCACAGTCTCTCCTCTGGCTCTGCACCCAGCTCCCCTGGCATGCCTCTTCCATATCTCCACTGTGCTTCACTCACCGACTCCTGCCCTGAGTCCTTCTTGAAATATTTAACCGGACCATGTGGACTAACTGCTCTTCCAGCTCCTGTTCCAGGACAGCAGGCTGACTGTGAGTATATGTAGGAGGCCTGCCCCCTGTAAATCCTAGTTGTGGATTGGTCAGGGCTCCTCACATGTACTCCATGCCACTTCAACTCTCAGCCCTGAACCTCTTCCAGAACATACTCACTGAAAGCAGGGGAGGCGCCCAAATGCTGAAGTACATGTCAGTCACACCCACTGCTACACTAACCACTCCCTGCCCCCAGATCAACAACAAACTGGCCTAGCTTGCAGCATAGGCCTGCTTAAATGTACCTGTACTGACAGGACCTACCAAACACTACACCTCTAGCACCTACCCTATGGTAGAGGGTGCTACATTAGTACAGAGCTTTAGAGAACTGATAACGACACTTCACCTGATATTATCCGATCAGATAAACATGAAAACTTTTCTCGTATGATACCAGACAGTTTGATTCTCGTTTAATCAGTACAATTGTTGTCCGAAAATACAATAGAAGTACACTACAACACATGACATCACTTCCAATTTTTTTATTCTGTAGTACGAGAATTTCCGTAACCTCCCCATTTTTGATATGCGACCAGCTTTCCCTGGTTCTGGAAACTTGGATACATTTTTGGAAGCTAGTGGGTGAAGGCCAGGAGGTGCTAATCTGCATATTTATGGGAATCTGGCCAATCCCCAGGCAGGAGGCCTGGCAGGGTGTCTGGATCAGCCCTTAAATAATATTGTGGAGCCTGGCCAGTAGGGTAGTAGGGTGGAAGATGGAGTAAGGAAGCTGTGTCATGTGGCCTGCAAAGGGAACCCTGGGTTGAGGGGAGCTCTACCTCCAGGCTGGGAGCTGAGAGAGAAACAAATACTGAGGGATCTCCACTATCCCATGGTCTTGGTTGGGAGACACCCTGCCCTACGAAGATGAACCTGTACAAGTGGAGGCCTAAAAAAGTCATCTTTTCTGGGGCAGCAGGATTTCTAGGGACAGTGTGAGTACTGCTACATCCTCAGGGCCAAAAACGGTTAAAGCTGCTGAATGTAATATTAAGCAAGCTTTTCTGGGACTGTGCTAGCGAGCTGTGACCCAATCCCTTGTCCTGGGACATTTCACTAAGCAGCTAGGCGGGCTAGTATTTTCAAGAAAGGGGACATTTGCAAGTGGGGACTCAGAGCTCCCATAAAGGGGGATTTCTATCTCAAGTTCAAAGAGACTGTTGCTGTTCCAGAGGGAATATAGTCAAGTATATGTTAATTTTCTGGATTATATAGAGAAGGATTTTGTCCTCATTATTGTTCTTCAAGTCAAATTAGGCATCCGATAAATCCCATACCCTATCCAAGTTATTTTCACCAATAAAACAACAAAAACAAGTTCTTGGACTGTTTCCTTGTCTCTAAATTATAGTCGAAACTGCGTGTTGCCTGGCTGCGCAGGAATAGCGGGGACCCAAAATCCACCAGTTCCTGCGGGGGTAGTGCTACATATATAAACTGGTTGACAGTGGAGTTGGGTTAACATTTTTTGGACAGTCAGCAGTTTTTCAAATATCTCTAATTCTCTGTGTGGAATTTTATAACCTATTTTCACGCAAACCTTGCAATCTTTAGAACCAGAAGTCAATGGAAAATAATGATGTTTCTCTCAAGATCAATGCTATTTCAAATAAAAAGCACTTCGGGAGCAGCTTGTGTAGGAGTAGCCAAGTTACAAAAACATACTCACATATAAACCTATTAGTTATATCAAATTGTAGGGAACTCAACAATAATAAAATACTGATTACAAAGCTGAATTGTGTGTAGGTGTAAGCTGAAAAATAAGAACAAACCTAAATTAACTATAAATCAGGACTTTTCACCTTTGATGAAATTAAAGAGCGGGTGAACGATTATCGATAGATGGATGCTGTTGCTATCTTGCTGTGACCCTTAGCAGAGTTAAACAATATTATCTCATGGAGTTCAAGTGCATTGGTAAAGGATCGAAACTCAAAAGGGTAATTGGGGTCTCTGGACCCCCGAGTGGCTCAGGATTCCAGGTGATAATCACATCTAGCTGAAAAATGGTTCAGTTCATAAAATCTGAGCCAATCGGGGCTTACAAATGCCATTCCTGTTGATGTCCACCAACTTTCCTATGGGTAAAGAAGTCCTTTTAACTTTTATTTTTCCTATAGCTCCCTAACTTATATAATAGTATCCTTCAAAGGCAGTCGGCCAATTCTGGTCTTTACAGCCCACTTACAGTAGGGTGACCAGACGTCCCCGATTTCCGGGGACAGTCCCCGATTTCTGGACACTGTCCCCGGAAGAAGTTTGTCCCCGGTTTTGTCCCCGCTTTGCAGTTCCGAGGAGTGGTCACCAGATATCCTAAGTTCTCAAGCGAGCTGCGGCAGTGTTCTGCATTTGGGCCGCGGTTCTAAGAAACATACCAGTTGCAGCAGCCACCCACTGATCACTGGTTGCTAGGAGAGCCGCCCGCTTGGCGTCTAACAACCAGTGACGTCACACACTCACACACAGAGACTCCCAGAGTGAGGCCAGGTCTAGAGCGAGGCTGTCTGTGTCAGTGTTACCCTGGCTCCACCCACCGTTTCCTCTTCTCCGGCTCCCGCGGTTCTTTGCAGTTACAAGCAAGGACAGGTCTCTCTCTGGCTTTGAAGAGTGAATGATCGTGGAGCCATGGGGATGATGGCAGCGGCATCTGCACTCTGGCCTCTTCTCTCGGGAGTTACAGCCTCAGTGTCGTCCTCTGTCTGCATTCCTGAGGTGGAGGACTGAACTTAGACAGCTGGAGACGGTGAACTGCAGCATGGACTGGCCAGACTCAGCAGCAGGTCAGTGTGTGATTTCAGGGGCAGCTGTATATCATGTCACAGTCACACTGCTTAAATGTATACCAAGCAGGCTGAGTGTTCCTTCTCAGTGCCCTTCCTACCACATATCTAATTACCCTGATTGTTTCTATATACACAGAGTGCACACTGATATCTGTACACTGAGTGTGGCTTGGTGTACAGATATGACAGATATCAGTGTCAGAGATATTAGCATTCTGTGTACAGAGATCAGTGTTATATATATTGTGAATAGCACTTAGTGACTACTATTTACTATGTATAACACTGACATCTGTATATAGAGTGCCACTCCATGTACAGATGTCAGTGTTATATAAAGGCAATAGCACTCAGTGTACATATATCCAGGGGCGGACTGACCGTTTGGGCACCCAGGCACTGCTTAAGGGTCCAGGAAACAGTGACGGTGCGTCCATAAGGGCGCATTGAATCTGCCCCCTCTCTCCGGCCACCCCCCTCTATGACCAATGGATAGATTTATGCATTGCATGAGTCTATCCATGGCCCCCGCTGTCACCCCCCATGCAGGCGCCCGGCTCCCTTTTTGGATGCCGGGCAGCTGAATTACAGCGGCAGGGGTGTTTTTGAAGCACCTGATTAGAGCCACAGGCTCTAATAGGCTTCAAAAATAGGTGAACTGTGAGCTCCATGCTTGGTGCTCGCAGTTCACCCAGGTGTGTTAGGAAAACAAATGAATATTCGCTTTCCTAACACTAAACTGCCTCTCCACCAATCAGGTGCTGGGTCTGTTACACGTCACCTGATTGGCAGAAACGACAGGCGCCGCTATTGGATGCCTATCAGTAGGAAAGGATGAGAGATGAGGATGGGAGGAGACGTATGAAGTACCCTGCTCTTCACCTTCACCCACTGCCCCACTAGGACAGGTAAGTGCTGGGCAGACGGCGACCAGGCGGGGGGGGGGGGTTCACACTGGTGGCAGCATTTAATGGGCACAATTGATATTTTTTTTCCTGAATCTTTCAGTTTGTGCCCCCCCAAAATAATTTGAGCACCAGCCGCCACGAGAGGCTCCTGTCCCAGGCTTTACTCACCCTTGGAGGGGAAAGTCTGCACAGCTGAGGACAGTGTACATGCTTGGGGTGCACAGGTCCTCCACAGGTGAGGGAGCTTGCCCACAGTCCTATGCTGCTCTTCTCATATGCTTGCTCACGCTCTCTCTCTCTCTCTCTCTCTCTCTCATTTCTCTCTCTCTCATCCCTCTCTCTCTCACCCTCTCTCACCTCTCTTACCCTCTCTCTCACCTCTCTCTCTCTCTACTCTCTCTCACCTCACGCTCTCTCACTCTCGCTCTCTCACTCTCTCACTCACTCTCTCACTCTCACTCACACCCTCTCTCTCACTCTCGCTCTCACTCTCTCACCTCACTCTCACTCTCTCACCTCACTCTCTCACTCTCTCTCTCTCTCACTCTGTCTCTCTCTCTCTCTCTCTCACTCTCACCTCACTCTCACCTCACTTTCACTCCTCACTCTCACTCTCTCACCTCACTCTCTCACTCTCTCTCTCTCTCACTCTGTCGCTCTCTCTCTCTCTCTCTCTCACCTCACTCTTACCTCACTTTCACTCCTCACTCTCACTCTCTCACCTCACTATCTTTCGCTCTCTCACTCTCTCTCGCTCTCTCTCACTCTCTCACTCGCACTCTCTCACACTCTCACAGTCACTCACACTCTCTCAGTCACTCACACTCTCTCACACTCTCACAGTCACTCACACTCTCTCACACTCACACTCTCTCACACTCACACTCTCACCTCACTCTCTCACCTCACTCTCTCTCGCCTCTCTCTCACCTCACTCTCTCTCGCCTCTCTCTCACCTCACTCTCTCCTCTCAACTCTCTCTCTCTCTCTCACTTTCCCCCTCTCTCTCTATATCACCTTTTCTCTCTCTCTCTCTCTCTCTCTCTCTCTCTCTCTCTCTCTCTCTCTCTCTCTCTCTCTCTCTCTCACCTTCCCTCTCTATCACCCTCACCCTCTCTCTCCATCCAACACCCTCTCTATCTGAGCCCCCCTTTCTCTCTCTCTCAGCCTCCCTACCTGTTTCAAGCAGAAACACTGACCATACTGACTCCTACCACTATGACCATTTCAAATGACTGAAGTGCTCATGTTGGTTAGAGTGTTCCTTTAATTTTGTATTTGATCATCCTCTAGTTGTGTTAAATAGAGTTTTGCAATCTCCTTGAAATTCGTTTTTGCAGGTTATGGATGTCTGGGTCATCCATTTCCATATTTGCCTGGGCTGTGAAATATCCAGTGCAGCAGCGCCCCCCCATCCTCTGTTAAGTCCTGCTGGGGTTTGGTCTGTCTCGGACATTGAGGGGCAAGCACCGCTGGATTATACAGAGTGGGGATCTCCCGCTTACCCAGCTGTCAGACAAAGTCCCGCCTCTTTAGCCAGCTCCTATGATAGTCAGCACACTGGTGACGTCTATCATAGGAGGTGTGACTTCATCTGAGGACAGCAGCCGCACGGGGTAAACAGAAGATCCCTGCTCTACATAATCCGACTCCTCTCCTCTAGGTAAGGCTGATGGGCACTGAGCAGGCTGAACTGATTGGCACTGAGCAGGCTGAGCTGATGGGCACTGAGCAGGCTGAGCTGATGGGCACTGAGCAGGCTGAGCTGATGGGCACTGAGCAGGCTGAGCTGATGGGCACTGAGCAGGCTGAGCTGATGGGCACTGAGCAGGCTGAGCTGATGGGCACTGAGCAGGCTGAACTGATGGGCACTGAGCAGGCTGAACTGATGGGCACTGAGCAGGCTGAACTGATGGGCACTGAGCAGGCTGAACTGATGGGCACCGAGCAGGCTGAACTGATGGGCACCGAGCAGGCTGAACTGATGGGCACCGAGCAGGCTGAACTGATGGGCACCGAGCAGGCTGAACTGATTGGCACTGAGCAGGTTGATCTGATTGGCACTGAACGGGCTAAAATGATTGGCACTGAACGGGCTGCATTAATGGGCACTGGTGAGTATAATACACTCTTCAACTGTGCTTTAAAATGTATGGTTTTCCCTTTTGTGAAACAGAAAATGTTATGCGGTTGGGCTGGTCTGGACTGGACTGGTATGAAATGATTTCCAGAAATAATGTGTATATCATACAATCATTCTTAAACACACACCACATACACTGCATATCTCATTTGAGGAAAATCTGTTAATAAAATAGTTTACTATTTGCCAATAATAAAAAAAAAAAAAAATGTCCCCGGATTTCATTTTAAAAATCTGGTCACCTTAACTTACAGGGAATGATTCCACCACTACCAGGTAAGTGCCTATTGGGCAATTGTCAGGTCCAAGTACTGCTTTATAGGGGACAGGGGTTGCGTCATGTCCTATGCAAATACTCCCTTTCCATATCTTAACTTGGATAAAAGTTTTGTTTAACATAACTATGGTCAACGTTTCAGATAACTTATGGAACGTAGACTGCCCATATCAGTAAGACCATGATGCTCCACTACACTGCAGAGTGCCTGAGCATCATGGGAAATGGAGTTCCAAAACATCTGGGGTGCCAAGGTTCGCCATCACTGCCCTAGAATATAAAAATAGATGTTAATCCTACCAGTAGAACTATTGGATCGGCACTTCCTCTTATAGGATAAAACACTCTTCCCTCTACAGCAGTGGTCATCAATCCTGTCCTCAGGGCCCACTAACAGGCCAGATTTGCAAGATAACTGAAATACATCACAGGTGATATCATTTGCTGCTCAGTGATTGCAGTATTCTAGTCTGCATCTCCCCAAGGTAATACAAAAAACTGGCCTGTTAGTGGGCCCTAAGGACAGGGTTGGTGACCACTGCTCTACAGTAAAGTTACAACAGCATTGTAACGTTTGCTGCTGCTGTAGCTGCTTACACCATTGTTAGCTTAATCCAGAGTTTCTCAACTCCAGTCCTCAAGCCCCCCCAACAGGTCATGTTTTCAGGATTTCTCTCATATGAAAATGCTGTGGGAATTACTAAGGCAGTGAAACTGATCAAATCACCTGTGCAAAATAATGGAAATCCTGAAAACCTGACCTGTTGGGGGGCCTTGAGGACTGGAGTTGAGAAACACTGGCTTAATCAGTGAATAGCTACGTCTAGTTCAGCCTTTTAGATTGACATCACATTGTTCTATCTGTAGGAGCTTAGGAAAATGATGTAAAAACCCAGCTCAGGCCCTTTCAATGAGCAGGCTTCAGGGCTCAAGAGAAATCCATCTTACCAGAAGCATTTGCATTTAAAGCAATATTTAACTCTAATTTTAAAGAACTGTTGACAGACAGGGTTTTTATAACAGAAGAGGCCTTACTGGTCTCTTTCATCACAAACGCATCTCCCGGCCTGTCAGCGGTATTGTAATCTGAGCAGCGCATGTGCAGCTCAGACAACATTTACAGCACCCGCTGGTGAAGTGACTCCATTGCAGTGTCATCATTGTGGACCAGCTTTAAATTCAAGTGGGTGGAGACAGTGAACCTGGGAGGAAGATCAGGCAAAGATGTGGTGAAAGCTCAGTGCTGGAGGGCTCTGTTTGAGAGGTAAGTCTGTGTAAGTCTATGCAGTGCATACTAGCAAATTATATAGTCAAACTCAAAGGGACACTACCACAGTCAAACTCAAAGGGAAATACCACTTTAAAAAAGAGGTAATTTACTTTCTTTTAGGGCATTAAACATGCCAAATCAGCAAAGTTCTGGGGCTGCACACCAACTTTATTGCTTAGCATAATAAGCACAGACACTCTACACAGGATCCTGCCTCTACCATGTTTTGCAACGTGGTGTGCAACTCCAGAGAAGTGGACACTTGCGACCTACTGGAGTTACGGAATGCAGAGCAGAGATCCCTGTAGTTGCTTCATTTTCTGTCATTAACCTATTTAACATGCCAACTTGCACTGAACTTGCATTTTTCACTGATAGTGGAAATAACTAGAGGGTTTAGGTGGACTTTAAATACAGCTGTTGATCAACTTTGCCAAACCACTGTCGCCTACAGGACAGGAGGTGTATTACGACTTTCATAAGGTCATAATTTGATGGGGGTATCTGGTGTATGCACAGACATGCAATTATAGGGTACAATTATGTATGTTGTAAGAAAGATGAAAGTTGTTAATTGAGTTGTTTTTGACTATCCATCCACAAACTATTGTCAGCAGCCTTACACCATTATGACATCATGTGTAAAAAAAAAAAAAGATGGAGACTGAAACATTTTCCTATAGCAAGCTTAGCTAAGGAGTAATAAAGATACTATACAGTTAAAGAAGAACATCATGGTGATTTGAATTTGGGGACCTTAAGCATAAAGCTACATATTTCACTTACCTCCATGGCTGTCATCCAGATATCATCTTCTGTAAAGCTCTGCACCTTGCTGCTTTTTGTTGGAACACTTACCTACCTGACTGTCATCCAGAGATTGCCTGCTCTAAAACTCCACAACCTGCAGCTGCACCCTCATTCCAGCATACTTCCGCTCCCTGAATGCCTCTCTACAACATACATACTGAAGTATTCTCCATACAGCTCAGTGGTGACTTGGCAAAACCCAGCACACTGCAGAGTAGCACTCAGGGAACAGAATTGTGCCAGGAGTGTGAATAAGCTGCCAAATTATATAGCGGATGGTCGCTGAATATCTGCCATGGAAATGTAATTTACAGACTTAAAAGGAAATTACAATAGTTTAGATTTAATTTATTTTAAAGTTTCTAGGTTTTTAAAGCTATCATTTGTATTCTTATTTATATTTATGTATATAAAACCTTTACTTTAAAAAAAAAAACGTTATTACGGGTGAGAGATGACAAACCCCTAGGGGCGGGTTTGTGATTCTCTGGGCTCGCAAGACATTTGTTTTGTGACACTAGTGTCATTCAACCTAGAGGAGAACCAGCACTGGGTCTTATAGGATTGATTTTTCAGGAACCCCTAAAGGTGGGTCCTTGACTTCCTGGGCTCAGAGGAAACTGGTTATGTGACACTGGGTGTCATTCAACCTGGAGGAGCACCAGCACTGGGAGGCATAAGATTGAGTCTTTAGTAACCCATGAGGGTGTGTCCTTGACTTTCTGGGTTCAGAGGAGATTGGCTGTGTGACACTGGGTGTCACTCAACCTGGAGAATGACCAGCACTGGGTCACAGAGGGGTGGGTCTGCAGTGACCCCACAGGGGTGGGTCTGTGACTCCCTAGTCTCAGAGGAAGTGGGTTGTATGACACTGGGTGTTATTTAACCTGGAAGAGGACCAGCACTGGGTCACAGGGGGTTGGGTCTTCAGGTACCCTTGGGTGTGGGTCCTTGATTTATTGGGCTTAGATGAAATGGGTTGTGTGACTCTGGGTGTCATTCAACCTGGAGGAGGACCAGTGTTGGTTTGCAGAGTATTGAGTCTCAAGGAAACCTTGAGGGTGGATTCTTGACTTCCTGGGCTCAGAGGAAATGGGTTGTGTGTGACACTGGGTGTCATTTAACCTGGAGGAGGACCAGCACTGCGTAGCAAAGGATTTGGGTCTTTAGGAACTCATGGGGGTGGGTCGTTGACTTCCTGGGCTCAGAGCAAATGGGCTGTGTGACACTGGGTGTCACTCAATCTGGAGAAGGACTAGCACTAAGTCGCAGAGGGTTGGGTCTGCAGTGACCCCACAGGGGTGGGTCTATGACTCCCTAGTCTCAGAGGAAGTGGGTTGTATGACACTGGGTGTTATTTAACCTGGAAGAGGACCAGCACTGGGTCACAGGGGGTTGGGTCTTCAGGTACCCTTGGGTGTGGGTCCTTGACTTATTGGGCTTAGATGAAATGGGTTGTGTGACACTAGGTGTCATTCAACCTGAAGGAGGACCAGCGTTGGATTGCAGAGTATTGAGTCTCAAGGAAACCTTAAGGGTGGATTCTTGACTTCCTGGGCTCAAAGGAAATGGGTTGTGTGTGGCACCGGGTGTCATTCAACCTGGAGGAGGACCAGCACTGGGTCACAGGGGGTTGGGTCTTCAGGAACCCTTGGGTGTGGGTCCTTGACTTACTGGGCTCCAATGAAATGGGTTGTGTGACACTGGGTGTCATTCAACCTAGAGGAGGACCAGCGCTGGGTTGCAGATCATTGAGTCTTAAGGAAACCTTGAGGGTGAATTCTTGACTTCCTGGGCTCAGAGGAAATGGTCTGTGTGACACTGAGTGTCATTTAACCTGGAGAAGGACCAGCACTTTGTCACAGAGGGTTGTGTTTTCAGGAACCCCTAGGTGTGGGTCCTTTACTCCATGGGCTTAGAGAAAGTAAGTTGTAATACTGCATAGAGTTGAATCTGCAGAGCAAAGCACTGGATATAGAATGAGTATTACAGTGAGAGATACTTATTTAGAAAAAAAATAAAATAAAGGCTAAAGAATTTTTTCTATATATTTTTGGGGGAAAGCTGAAGTTTTGCTTTAAAACAGCATGTGGGGTCTTCAACTGTTCCTTCCGTACTCATAAAACAAGCGACCACTTTGCTATGTTGGGACAATGCTGTTTATTACAGCATTTCCGAAGCATGTGATGCTGGGTTGGATATTACAGGGTTGACTAGCAGCATGAGAGCCGCTCACATCTTGAATTGTTGCTCTTGGCATTTCTGTTGTTATTGAAGCCAACCCAAGTGAGTCTTATAGCATAGGCTGTGAGCTGCCGCAGGGTATGAAGACCGCTTTAATAGGCTAGTGACTCTGCTAAGAGTGCCGACCCATCAAATATGATTTTACACTACATTAAATGCCAAACTTCAAAAACATGCTCTGCACAATTTGCTTGAGAATAAAGTATTATTATTCCCACTCCCAGAAGAGAAATGGATGCATTTCACTAAGAGGTTGTAGCACATGAACAAAGGAACAGCGCAATTAACAGTTACAGCTACTTAAAGGGTTAGTTCACCTTTACTTACTTTTCCCAAAATGTTCCATATGCATTATAGTGCCCCAATACAAAGGCATGCGCTCCATATTATAAATAACTGCTTACTTTCTCAGCTGCTCATATAATTGTCCTCACCTCTCTGTCCTGCCGATAGAAGGAGGTACCCAGTTTTGGATACGCGTCCCCAGAAATTCAAGGCTGTGTACTCCCAGACTTCATTCCTTGCCCACACATGTGCAGTCCACTCTCTCTTGCAGCTCAGCATTCTAAGAGAGTGAAAAGAAAGCAGACTGTGCATGCATGGGTAGAGAGGGTGGCAGGGAGTGCTTGTTTCTGACTTTCTGGGGCTACTGCGCTACTCCAACAGTGGATATGTTCTGCCATCTGTAAGGCGGCGTACACACGACCGAGGTTCTCACTGGAAACCAGCGAGAACCTCGCTGGAAGCTGCATTCCAGCGAGGACCTCGGCCGTGTGTACGCTCTCGGCGAGCTTCCCGTCGGGAAGCCCGTCGAGCAGAAATAGAGAGCACGCTCTCTATTTGCTCGACGGCCCGCCTGGTTGCCATTCCCGACGGACGGGTCGCCGATTTCGATGGCCGGCAGGGAACCTCGACGGGCGGAACGATGTGTTCTGCCCGTCGAGGTTCTCTGCCATGTGTACACAGCCTTAGATGTAGAGGAGAGGGCAAAATGTACGAGCAGCTGAAAAAGTAAGCAGTTATTTACAAAGCAGAGCACAACATGTTAATGTATTAAGGACACTGAAAAGCATAGGGAGTTTTTTTTTGTTTTTTTTGGGGGGGGGGGGGGGTAAAGCCCTGGTGTCCAACTTGAGGCCTAGGGGTGCATGCGGCCCTTTGGCACTTTTTGTGCAGCCACTGGGGTCCCTGCAGAGACTAATACGTTCTTCTCTATTGCCTTGTTATAGCAATAATTGTAGTAGTCTCATATAACTTATCTTCTGAAACCTATCCCTAGTCTCTAATAACTTCTACAGCATGTTCACAGTATCTGACTATGTCTCATATCATGTCCGCAGTCTCTGACCATCTCTTATATCATATCTGCAGTCTCTGACCATCTCATGTACCATGGGTGTAGTCTCTGACCATCTCTCATATCATGTCCGCAGTCTCTCACCATCTTTTGTATCATCTTTTGTATCATGTCTGCAGTCTCTGACCCTCTCTTGTATCATGCTTGCAGTCTCTGACCCTCTCTTTTATCATGTCTGCAGTCTCCGATCCTCTCTTGTATCATGCCCGCAGTCTCTGACTATTTCCTGAATCATGTCTGCAGGGACTGGTCGAGTTTAGATTCATGTATGGGCAGTCTAGTTGTACTACTAATAAACTTTTGTACATCCAGCCTGTTGGAAGAAGTCCGCACCAGCAGTGCGGCTGGCTATAGATGGCAGTGCTGATCAGTGTATTACGGCTGCGGGGAAGTCTTCCCGCTGACAGAATGCAATATCTCAATGGTGAGTATTCCCTCATACACACTAATGCATGTGGCATGCATACATACATTCAGAATTTCTGACAACAAATGTTCGATGGGAGCTTTTTGAAATTCCGACCGTATGTAGGCCCCATCGGACAATTTCCGACAACAAAAATTTGAGAGCTGGTTCTCAAATTTTCTAACAACAAAATCCATTCTCGTAAATTCTGATCATGTGTAGACAATTCCGACGCACAAAATTCCACACATGCTCTGAAAAGTACGAGACGGAAGCGCTCGGTCTGGTAAAGCTAGTGTTCATAATCGAGATAGCACATTTGTCACGCTGTAACGGACTGGAAAGCACAAAGCTGAAAAACGTGAATCCGCTCTAACTAAACTTCTACTAACATGAGATTAGCAGAAGGAGCCCAAAGGGTGGCACACTTGCTTTGGAACTTCTGTTTTATTGTGCCATCGTACGTGCTGTACGTGACCGCGTTCTTGACATTGGCAATTTCTGACAACATTTGTGCGACCGAGTGTATGCAAGACAATTTTGAGCGAACATTCGTCGCAAATTTATCCACGGTTTTGTTGTCAGAATTTCCGATCACGTGTATGCGGCATAAGTGTGTAGATGGGGGAATCGAGTAATTTTTTATTTTTTGTTCAACCCATTGTTTAAATATAAATATGTATGGGCTGCTTTATACTGAAGCAATGGATTCCATATTCCAGTTCCATAAATAGATTTTTACATTAATATGACTGTTGCTGGGGATTACTTATTAAAAATTAAAATAATTTTCCTACGAAGAATACTTGAGTTGATTGTAGCTGTATTAGTGCAATCGTGACAGAGACAATTGAGTACTGGCTGTGATACTCTTTTAATCTGCACTAATAACTGACCTTATATGTTTATAGAAATATCTTATGTCTATAGATTCCTTAAAGCTACGAATCAGCTGAAATTTGAGCTGTGGGTGGCACTGCCGAGAAATCGAAGGAGACAAGGTGGCCAATCATCAGAATACTGTAGCTGGTGGGAGATTCGTCCATCCATCATACCTCCCAACTTTCTGAGATGGGAATGAGGGACACCTGTCAGCATAAGTATGAAGGCATAGGACACACCCCGTGCCACACCCCCTTAAAGGAGAATTGTACAAAAAAAGATTGGTTAAACCCATAAGTGCTTGTTTTACCACTACTTTTCCTTTATATTGGCTTTTGGAATTTACAAATGCAGCAATTTAGAAATCGGATGAATTGCTCCCCCGCGACTAGTTCAGACTCGGTTGCTGCAAGTTTGAGAGGTTCATGTATTTGAGTAGAGATTGGTCTGTACCATAGTTATTTAATGAGCAACCCTGGTAATTTATGTATCAATCATCTGTTTGTGAAGGGGGCAGGTCCAACTTACCGTGCAGTTTAACCACTTCCTTACTGGGCATGTAAACCCCCTTCCTGACCAGGTGAAATTTCAGCTTACGGCACTGCGTCGCTTTAACTGACAATTGCGCGGTCGTGCGATATGGCTCCCAAACAAAATTGGCATCCTTTTTTCCCCACAAGTAGAGCTTTCTTTTGGTGGTATTTGGTCACCTCTGCGATTTTTATTTTTTGCGCTATAAACAAAAAAGGACGACAATTTTGAAAAAAAATACAATATTTTTTACTTGTTGCTATAAAAAATAGCCCAATTTTAAAAAAAATTCAGTTTAGGGCGATACGTATTCTTCTACATATTTTTGGTTAAAAAAAAAAAAAAATCGCAATAAGCGACTGGTTTGCGCAAAAGTTATAGCGCCTACAAAATAAGGGACAGAATTGTTATTTTTTATTATTTATTTTTTTTACTAGTAATGGCGGCGATCTGCGATTTTTATTGCGACTGCGACGTTATGGCGGACACATCGGACACTTTTGACACATTTTTGGCACCATTCACATTTATACTGCAATCAGTGCTATAAATATGCACTAATTACTGTATAAATGTGACTGGCAGGGAAGGGGTTAACACTAGGGGGTGAGGAAGGGGTTAATGTGTTTCCTGCATTGTGTTCTAACTGTGGGGGGAGGGGGGGTGACCGATCTGTGTCCCTATGTACTAGGAACACAGATCGGTATGCTCTCTCTATGACAGGACGCTGTCATTGTGAGAGCCGGCAATGAGAGATGATCTCATATGTTTACATATGAGATCATCTCTCATTGGCCCATCAGATCGCATCGCAAACGGCCACTCTGATTGGCCGTTCGCGGCGATCTGTGATTGGCTGTGTCCAAGGGACACGGCCAGTACACAAGTTCCCCGCTGCGCGCTCTGGAGCGCGCGCTGGGAACGAGGAAAGGGGCTGCCGTGAAAACACGGCAGCCCGGAGATTTAGAGCCACCCTACGGCCGTATATAGTCGTACGGCCGTAGGGAAGTGGTTAAGGATGTTGCTGTTTACTAAGCGGCCTGTTGTCCCCTTTGTTTGTTTTGTGTTGGATTGGTGGGGTTTTCCTGGCCGGTTCGGCACAATATTTTGTTATTTTATTTGAATTTTTTTGTGTCAGTATATTTTTTTTTTGGTGCCAATGCATTGTTTTCTATGCACTTTGTGTCCTTGTTTTACAGTGGTACTTTGTACTGTCTTTTTATGTAAGTTCGGTGTTATGTACTCTGTATTTCATTTTGATTGGCCCAATAAATCTTTTTCCGGTTTAAAAAAGAAATCAGATGAAAAAATGATCTGGGAAACATTTTTTGATAGATAAAAAGTGCATTTTATGTACATCTATATAGATGAGACCAGAATGAGGGACAAATGAGGAGGAATGAGGGACATTGCTTTAAATCAGGGACAGTTGGGAGCTATGCATCCATGGTGTTTAGCGTGGATGGAATAATCTATAGAGATTGTGTGTGGTCAGCCCAAGGACAGTTTAGCATTTCTTGGACACCCTATATCACAACAGATGTACCTAGTTTACTTTCTGATCTGATAAAAAATGACAAATGCGTTATTTTTCTATATACAACGCCAAGAAATCTAAACATAAATATATACAAATTGGTATAATCTGAGAGGCTTTGGTCGTGCTCTACACTCACGCCAAAGAACATTAAGCTATCAGTCCCTCTATTTTAAACTTTGAGATAACAATCAGCTAAAAATCTGTCCGCAATTAAATTCTTTATCTTTCGGGGGATGAATGTGACCTGATTCCAGTTCAGAGCAGTGGGTATGTTTTTCTGTTGATAAGATCAGAAGTCTGCTTGTCTTCATGAGAAAATATGATCTATTTTCAAGTACAGAAACAAGTCTTTTTTATAGACTCATTGGTGATACATAAAAGCAAATAAATAGCTGTCTTTCTTTACATGGGAAAATGTCTCGGTGCGATATTATCAGCATCTTCTACAGGGTTTTTATCTGTCTGATCCTGTCATCAGACTCACCAAATGAAGGATGGATTGCCAAGTTTAAAGATGAGTCTGAAATAAGGGTTATCACAAAAAAAATATGTGAACCCTATTAAAGAAGCCTGTTGGTACTATTGGCATTATTTGGGGATATTTCATATAATAAATCATTCAATTTTAGAGCTTAAAAGGGTTACATTTAGGCCTTGTACACACAAGGGAATTTATCCGCTGAAAATGGTCCGACGGACCATTTCAGCCGAAAAATCCGCTCGTCTGTAGGGGCAAACGGACAGTTTTGGACGGATTCTTCCGGCGGAAAAGTTTCAAAGCATGCTTTGAAATTTTTCCCCCGGAGAGCTGCCCATCGGATATGTCCGCTGGTTAGTACGCCTAACCAGCGGACATATCTGCCCACACATGCGTCGTATCCTGTGAATGGATCCGACGCATGCGCGCAGAAGTGTTTTACTTCCTGGTGCGGTGACGTGGCGGTGATGTGGCGGTGACGTGGCGGCGTCAACATCACCGCCGCGTCACCGCGCTGTCCGCCGGCGGGGAATTTGATCCGATGGTGTGTACAGCCACCGGATCAAACAGCCCGGCGGACATATCCGATGGAAACGGTCTGTCGGACCGTTTCCATCGGATAAATTACATTGTGTGTACAAGGCCTTACAGTCCATGAATACCCTGAAAAATGTCCCAATAGAGAAAGGCCAGAGGGTCCATGTCTCCCAGTCGTGTGTCCGTTGGAGGTAAAACATTAAAAGTAATGGAAAAGCCAATGAAAGAACCACCGCTCTGCGGTTCATGGCACAAAAGGTCAGAGAAACTGATACATACTGAAAAGGATGCAGGTATGATGGCAAAACTTAAACCCAAAAGCAAATATTTACTATGTTGCAGCTTAGAGGCCATTCACACAGGGGCAACACGACTTCCAGCACGGCTTTGGGAGGCAACTTGGACACGACTTGAGTATCAATCATCAGGCAACTTACAATGCAACTTCACGTTGCCTCCAGGACAGTACAAGGCAACTTCAAGTCGCCTCCAGGACAGGAGACTTTCCAGTGGCCAATCAAACAACAATCAGCTGTGTGGGAGGGAGGGGTTTGCCTGAGAAATGTTTGTTATCTTCCTATATTGTTGCTTCAGTTAAGACAGTGATCCAACTTCTGAGGCAACTTCCATTGAAATCAATGGGTACAAGTTGCCTACAAGTTGCCTACAAGTCGGATTGAAGTAGTACAGGAACCTTTTTTGAAGTCGGAGCAACTGCAGCAGTGTACATTAAGATGGCTCCATTCACTTACATTGATTTTCTCATGCAGACTGACTTGGGGCGACTAGGGGCGACTTGGGGCGGCGTGAAGTCGGATCCAAAGTCGTCCCTGTGTGAATGGGCTCTTACCAATTCTGCATTGGTTTTCTTTTTTTAGGCTTTCTTTCACCTGGTGATCTAGACCAGGGGTCTCCAAACTTTCTAAACAAAGAGCCAGTTTACTGTTGTTCAAACTTTAGGGGGCCAAACTGTGGCCAGTGGGAGAAGAAAACGTCCTGGTGTCAGTGGGATTAAACAACGCACCGTGATTGGTGTTAGGGGGAGTAATAGTGCCCCATTGTTGGTATCACTGAGAGGAATAATGTCCCATTGTTGGTGTCAGTAGGAGGAACTATTTTCTTAAACAGTATCTTGTTTGCAGTTGTGGGGCATTTGTGGTGCTTTACCTATTCACTTGAATGGGTCTCGTTCAGTGGGCTTGCCACCCGCCGATTGCAACATGTTGCATAGTTCTAGCCAAGGGCACGAATTAAAGCATTCCCATGGGAACACTCCCATCCTTATCTTAAGGGGAGGGAAGGGATCTCTGCTCCAGATAGGTGTATTGAAATGGCACTCTCCTCAAGGTGGAAGCAGCAAGTGCAGGCTAAGCATATAGCAATTAGCAGAGGGATGGTCTGGACAGCCACACTCCAAAAAAAATGCCTTTTTTTTATTGTATAAAATAAGAAAAAGTACAGACCACAGCATGGTACAGGATAGGTAACTGACGCATTTGAAACTTTCAACAGTGCTTGGTCATATCTAAAATAAAGGCGGTTTTATTGGAGTGCGGCTGGTCAGACCTTTCCTCTTCTAAGCTTAAGGGGCATGGTGGGGAGGGGGGGGCACTATAAATCCATCTCAGCTGTGTGTCTAAACCTTTTGAAGAGTAAGGGCCACTTAAGCGACTTGGTAACCGGTCGCGGGCCAAAATGAGCGGAGCGGGTGGATGACTCTACTCTATAGAGCCCACTCTACTCTTTTTTGAGCATATCGAATTGGAGGTAGACGAGGTAGTCCACTTACATCTGCCACTCCTTGGATGGTGAATGGAGTGTCCCATTAGGTCAGACTGACTGTGTGAAAGGGGCCTAAGACTGTTTTCACACTGATTCACGGTTGTTTACCCACACCGCGAGTGCAGCACAGTTCATCCGTGGCTTTCCATCCCAGAGCAGGAGATTCTGGGCCACATCAGAGGACTCCACAGGCCACATGTGGCCCTCCGGCCACTGGTTGGGCACCCCTGGTCTAAACCTAGGCTTATTGCTTTTGGTGCCTGTAACTTCAATGTTCTAAGTTAGTGACAGGGTTTCTTTAACATTATTATTATTATACAGGATTTAGATAGCGCCGACAGTTTACGCAGCACTTCACAACTTGAGGAAGATTACCTTGATAGTGAAAAACAAAGCATGCAAACATGTCAAAAACGTTTGTGGCTTAGCAGAGTCTTTCTTTCTTTCTTGTCTCACTTCAGGGTAGTAGGAGCAAGTACTGAATCAAGTTATTTCACCCTTTTGGACTTTACAATTTGCCCTGAAAAGCTTCAATGTCTTTTCGACTGTGACCACGTTATGCCCTGAAACAGAAGAGCGAGCACGGTAAACAGCAAGCGCTGCGCAGACAACCTCTAGGAACATTGGATGTGTACGTTCAATAGATGTCTAGAACTTAATGAGACATTTTCTGCTTCTCACAACATGCCCGTGGCAAAGCATTGTTTATTAAGAGGCAGATATGGCTAAGAATAAATTCCCACTAGCTCTTATTATAACAGGGGCAGGTGGGTTAATTGCAACAACTTTCTTTTATTTCCTAACTTCCTTTATTGTCAGTTATTTCTAAAATAACTACAGATTGCTAGTTATTGCAAAATATTACATTTATCATAAAGGAGGGCCATGCTTAGTAAAAGCAGTGGTTTCTAAAGAGTCAAGGTCCACGGACCATTTTAAAGGGTTAGTTCACCTTTACTGGTTACTGAGGCAGTCTCATTGGATCATTGGATCATGGGTCTTCAAACTACGGCCCTCCAGTCGTTCAGGAACTACAATTCCCATCATGCATATTCATGTCTGTGAATGTCAGTGTGTTACAATGCCTCATGGGATGTGTCGTTCTACAACATCTGGAGGGCCGTAGTTTGAGGATCCCTGCATTGGATAGTGAAATGACGCTTAGCAAGGCCTAAAAATGAAGTTAGGTAGGGTCAGGCCCCAGTAACGAAATGAAACTACATCAGAAAGGGTCACACAATTAACACACAGTGGGGTTAAAGGGGTGTTCCAGCCAAAAAATGTGTTTATTAAAAGTCAGCAGCTACAAAAAGTGTAGCTGCTGGCTTTTAATAAACACTCACTTACCTGCTCCTGGGTTCCAGCGATGCGCCGACCGGGGCTCCGCTCCTCTCCCCCCCTCCCCAGTTGGCGTCTCCATCCCAACTGTGGGCACCCAGCCGTGACAGCCTTCGGCTTCACGGCCGGGCACCCACTGCGCATGCACGAGCCGCACTGCGCATGCGCGCGCGGCGCGGCTCGTCGCTGATTGGACAGGCGATTGCCTAGGACCTGTCAGTGTCCTAGGCCATCGCCTACAGGGAGGGGCTGAAATAAGGCGATTACGCCTCTCGCCTTATCAGCCCCTCGGCGGAAGCAGGAAGTGGGACAGGAAGTCCCACTCCTACTGAAGCCCCCACTCCCCCCCAAAAAAAATTACATGCCAAATGTGGCATGTATGGGGGTGAGGAGTCGATTAAGAGGAAGTTCCATTTTTGGGTGGAACTCCTCTTTAATTTACAAAAACTGGAGAGTGCGAAATCTAGTGACGTTGAGCATGGTAGCCAATCAGCTTCTAACTTTGGCTTGTTCAATTAAGCTTTGCCAAAAAATTGGAAGCTGATTGGTTTCTGTGCAGAGCTGCACCAGATTTTGCACTCTCCAGTTTTAGTAAATAAACCCCAAAGTGTTCTCCGAATGAGGTAGGGCAGTGACACCACACCCTCCACCACATCCAATCAGAAAATGCAAAGCAAAAATAGCGGTGTCTACTTTAGTGGTTTCCAGCTACCAGGGGGATCAGCCAAGTATGTCATATAGATAACATAGGTCAGGGGTGCCCAAACTTTTGAAGAGCAAGGGCCACTTAAGCAACTTGGTAACCAGTCACGGGTCATAATGAGCAGAGCAGTCGGATGACAGGTCACGGCTACTCTATAGGCTCTCCGATCCACCCAGATGGAAGGGGACAAATTCCCTTTAGTTTTTTGTATTGGAGGTAGGTGGGCGTAAACAGACATCTGTAGCTCTATAGAGGTGAATTGAAGGTCCCATTTGGTCGGGCTGATGAAAAGGGCCTAAGACTGCTTTCACACTGATGTGCTGCGGTTTACCCACACTGCGGTTGCATTGTAGTGCACCTGTGTCTATCCTGCGGGTTAGCTGAACTTTGCCATAGACTCCGCCTGTGGCAAAAGCCGGCGCTGTAGAGGAAGCATTGGCTTATGGGACTTTGCTCCGCAGCCACTTTCTTCCCCTACCACCGGCCTCATTCACAACACTGATGCTGTGGTATGGCACGTAGACAACCTGCGAAAGGGGCTTGCCAAACCGCCATTCCAGAGCAAGAGGTCGCGGGCCACATCAGAGGGCTCAGTGGGCCACATGTGGCCCCCGGGCCACTGGTTGGCCACCCCTGACATAGGTACTTTGGTACAAGCTGAACCAGTGTTACTATGTATAAAATATCCATATCTGGAATTTTCCTTAACCGCTTGCTGCCCGCCCACTGTCAAATGACAGAGGGACGGTGTGGCTCTCGGTGGTTGTCATATGACGGCGCCCAGAAAGGCCAATTTTGCGCGCCAGAGGGGCTCATAGGATGGCGAAGGTGGCAGAGCTGTGTTGCTAGGACACAGCCTGACCCCAATCTCTGTAAAGAGCCTATCACACGGCTCTTTAACCATGTGATCGGCTGTGTCCAATCACAGCCGGTCACATGTAAATGCAGAAGTGCTGTAAATCAGCTCTCCTTGTCTCGCACTGACAGAGAGTTTAGTGAGGAGAGCCAGTCAGCGGCATCTCCTCGCAGGCAGCAACCGGACTGATTAACAGTGCCCTGATTACAGTAAAGTAAAGCTACCAATCAGTGCCACCAATCAGTGCTGCCTTTCAATGCCCATCAGTGCCCGCTCATCAGTTCTGCCCATCAATGCTCATCAGTGCCGCCCATCAGTACCCATCAGTGCCACCTATCCATGTCAATCAGTGCTGCCTATCCGTGCCACCTATCAGTGCCTATCAGTGCCGCCCATCAGTGCCACCTATCAGTGCCCAGTGCCCACCAGTGCCACCTACCAGTGCTCAGTGTGGCATATTAGTGCCTCCTCATCAGTGCCCATCAGTGCCACCTCATCAGTGCCCATCACTGCAGTGTACCATAGTGTCCATCAGTAAAAGAGAAAAATTACTTATTTACAAAATTTACTTATAGAAATTAAGAAAAACATTTTTTGTTTAAAAATTTTAAATCTTTTTTTTTTTTTTGTAAACAATAAAAAACCCAGCAGTGAATAAATATCACCAAAAGAAAGCTCTATTTGTGTGAAGAAAATTATACACATTTTGTTTGGGTACAGTGTTGCATGACCGCACAATTGTCATTCAAAGTGTAACAGCGCTGAAAGCTGAATAAAGGCTTGGGTAGGGGGGGCGTGGTTTGGCCGTTCGCGCTAATGGCCACTTAACTCGAGAGCTCCGACGGGGAGAAGCTCTTGCCAGCCAGCACACAGCACTGTGAGCCCGGGAATCAACTCAGACATCCGCTGCCTGTCACCAGGATGTTGCGGGGAATGTCCGCAGGCCGCAACTGTGGAGCAGGACAGCCCAAGAAGCTCACAGACTTCTTTCCAGGCATGGGCTGTGAGGAGTCCCAAGATGGCGACCGAGTCAGTATCAGAGCTACAAGTGCAGGTGGATCAGTTAGAAGACAGAATGGATGCGACTGAGCATAAAGTGAGAGAATGTGTCTCTGCACATAATGTCCTAATAGACAGTTATCAGGAACGTGATGCTGACATACAATGGCTGAAGGTCACAGATCTCGAGGATAGGTCCAGGAGGAATAACTTGAAATTTAGAGGCATTCCTGAGTCCATCACTCCTCTTGAAATACCACACTATCTCCTCCTATGGAAAATGCCAGAGATCTGGTTATTGACAGAGCACATCGCATAGCTAAGCCAAATTCCCTCCCGGATACAGTCCCAAGGGACGTACTGGCCAGAATACATTTTTTCCATATTAAAGATAGAGCCATGGCTGCGGCACCTAAGGCAGGCAAACTCCCCGACCCATTCTCTCACATCAGCATATACGCTGATCTCTCAGCTACCACCCTGGCCCGCCGCAAACAGTTTGCGCCCGTTACTGCAGCACTCTGGGAAAAAAGGATCATGTACAGCTGGTTCTTCCCCACCACCCTGCAATATTACACATCAGGGGCAAAAATATGTCCTACAAGCGCCGGCTGACGCAAAGAAATTGCCCCGGCAGTGGGGTATCTCCATACCACCTGCAAAAGATGGGGGGAGGTCCCTTATGCCTCACCCACAAGCTCAACCACGGAGCACTCCTCTCGGCTCAGACTAACATATCAATTCTGCCCCCGGACTACACAGCTACTGGCATAATATTGCTTAATTATAGCATCTCATCTCCCATGGTTTGAATCCCTGTACCTCGCACCCCTGCGCAACAGTTACTTATAGTTTGGTTTCTTGTTTTTTCTTGACCCTAGGCCTAGGTGCCATTCTTTACTGACTGGTTTGTTTACCTATTCTGCTGCGCATTATTTAGTGGACGTAGTATATTGTTTGCGACTTATAGAGCAATCTAAAAGTGTTTATAGCTGTATTTGCACTACTTGGTATCTGTTTAAGCTGTGGTACATCCCTCAGACTGTGTGCACTTCTCTAAATAGAAAAAAATCACATATCACAAGAGTGGGACATCCCCCAACTCTTCACACCGCTATCACGCACTAGCACACCACGCACTAGCACACTAGAACTCCGGAGATGTCTCTAAATGTTTCCCTAAATGTAAAGGGTTTGAACAGCCCCTACAAACGCTCCTTGTTCTGGATAGAAGCTCTCTCCCAGAAATGCGACATAATGTGCGCTCAGGAGACACATTTGACTCATCTGATACATCACGAGTATCTCACCATAAATTCCCACACTGCTTTTTCTCTAACTGGGCGGGCAGAGCAGAGGTCACCAAAATGTCCATACTTCCGATAATCTTATACTACTTTTGTACGCTTCCGATACCCCTAACTGACTCTTACTTGCAGAAATTACAAGCCGTAATTAACAGCTTCATATGGGGGAAGAAGAGAGTCCGCTTCAGCAACAATATTTTGTACAGACCTAAACGTTCTGCAGGCATGGGAGTTCCTACTCTGAAATACTACTATTATGCTGTTATTATGGATCAAGCCACGGCATGGTGGCCATCCTCAGAAGATAAACAATGTGTCTCTATAGAACAATCCATGACGGGTCGTCACCTCAAAGGTCTCACGTTTGCGCTTCTCCTTGGTCTCCCTCCCCTACCTCTTCGCTACTTCACGATACAAGCTGCAATGACCTCATGGCAATACTCCCAAAAATATCTCCACAATAAAACCTGCTTGGATTTGCACTCAATACCTCTAAGTACCCTGGAATGCTTCACGGATGATCTATCTCTTGACAACTGGTCTGAGGCAGGTGTCGTTTCGATCAGCCACCTATTCGACAAGTCTACTCTCTTGACTTATGAAGACCTGCAAAAACGTTTCTGCTTGCCACAAAGAGTTTTTTATAAATACCTTTGTATTCGGAACATTTTGGATCACACCGTCAAACTGGGGGTAACAGCCCCATGAGATGCTCTTGCCTTCTGCTCTTCCACTGCAACTAACAAGAAAGGCATCACCTACTTCTATCAGCTTGTTTTTTCAACCAATTGCAATGGAACACGGCAACTAATAATCTACTTAAATACTCCCATTGCACAACACACTGGGAATCGCATCTGAAGCTGTTACACTGCTGGTACTACACCCCAGCACTAATCTCCAAATTCCCCAAACAAAATTCTCCACTCTGTTGGAGGAAATGCAGTGCAACAGGATCCCTACTACACATATGGTGGCAGTGCCCCAAGGTTCTCCCTTTTTGGGAGAAGATCTTCCACTTCATTTCTTCCATCACTGGAATGATCTGCTCTCCAGACCCATCCATAGCTCTCCTGCTTCTGAACTGTGATCGCTGGCCCAAAAAACACCTCCCATTAGTGCTTCACAGCCTGACAGCTGCCAAGAAATCAATAGCTTGCCGCTGGAAACAACAAGACCCTCCTGAGTTCTTCTCCTTTTTACTGCATCTTAATACCCAGACTCAATTTGAACACATGTTCTCCTTTAAACATGGCAAAAGCCAACTCTTCTGCACACAGTGGTCAGATTGGCTCCAACATCCATTATGTACTGTGCATCAGTAACGGTGACACGATACCCCCCACTGGTTGCCCCTTGGGAAGTCACCCTTGTAGCCCTACTGCCTCCCACCTCACTGTCTTTTTCAATACCTCCTTGTTCTTTCTACCTCTCTCATTAAGTGATGTACCCAGCTAATGGTATCCTGTTTTACAATTTATTGTTCATCGTGCCTCTAGCTTGATGAATAACTTTGTTGTATGACCTCTACTGTGATATGTAAGTCCTCAATTTTTTCAGTAACAAAGATGTTCTCTGTAATGATCCTTTATTTTTAAAATTCAATAAAGAATATGATAAAAAAAAGGGCTTGGGTAGGGAGGGGGTGAAAGTGCCCTGTAGGTAAGTGGTTAATTGTACATGGCACATCAAACCCATTTAGAAGCAAAAATTAAGGTATTTTTATATTGCTTGCTTATATGAAATGGAGATGCCCAGGGCGGGAGCTTCCACTAGACCAACTAGACAGCCACCTAGGGCACACTGCCACATAGGGGGCAGCCATAGCATGTCCTAACAAGACAGCAGCATGAAGAGAAACTGATTCCCTGCAGCTGCTGCAGCAGGGAAATGGAGGGGATCAGTTTCTCTAAATTCTGTCCCTCTTATACAGGTCCTGTTGCCCCAATGTGATCATCTCCTGGCCCTACTGTTTCCTCTCTCCTGACCCCGCAGTTTCCTCTCTCCTGGCCTCTCTGTTTCCTCTTTATTGCCCCCCCCCCCCCGCTGTTTCCTCACTTCTGGCCCTCCTATCTGGACCACAAAGAAAGTAATCGAGGGCAAGACCACCACATGTATAATATGTAACTTGTAGGGTTGAACGAACCCGAACAATTTGCTGTAAGCTCGGGTTCGGGTCCGGTGTTCGGCTATGTAACGGCGCGCTGCAGGGCAGCCAATCAGCATTTGTTTTACTTGTGTGACCTAGAAGCCATCACAGCCATGCCTACTAATGGCATGGCTGTGATTGGCCAGTGCAGCATGTGACCGAGCATGTGACCCAGCCTCTATATAAGCTAGAGGCACACAGCACAGCTCGTCACTCTGCTTTAGCTAGGGTAGCTAAAGGCTGCCGCTGCTGCTCTCAGGGAGAGATTTAGATAGGATTGTCCTGCTTCAGAAATCGAATTACAATACTCAGCGATCTACATAGCATTAGCTACTGTAGGGAAAGGTTCCTGATTGTGCTTATAGGGAGAGAATTAGATAGGAGTCAGTCCTACTTCACAAATCTAATTGCAGCAGCACTGCATATGTTCCTGTGAGATACTCTGCATATTACACCAGCACTGCATATGTTCCTGTCAGATACCCTGCATATTGCACCAGCACTGCATATGTTCCTGTGACATACTCTGCATTAGATAATTTAGGGGAAGGTTCCTGATTGTGCTTTTAAGGAGAAAATTAGATAGGAGTCAGTCCTACTTCACAAATCTAATTGCAGCAGCACTGCATATGTTCCTGTCAGATACTCTGCATATTGCACCAGCACTGCATATGTTCCTGTCAGATACTCTGCATATTACAGCAGCACTGCATATGTTCCTGTGAGATACTCTGTATATTACACCAGCACTGCATATGTTCCTGTCAGATACTCTGCATTAGATAATTTAGGGAAAGGTTGCTGATTGTGCTTATAGGGAGAGAAAAATATAGGAGTCAGTCCTACTTCACAAATCAAATTGCAGCAGCACTGCATATGTTCATGTGAGATACTCTGCATATTGCACCAGTACTGCATATGTTACTGTGAGATACTCTGCAAGATACTTTAGGGCAGGGGTCTCCAAACTTTTTAAACAAAGGGCCAGTTTATCATTGGTGTCAGTGGGAGGAATAGTGTCCCATCATTGGTGTCAGTGGGAGGAATAGTCTCCCGTCATTGGTGTCAGTGGGAGAAATAGTGCCCCATCATTGGTATCAGTGGGAGGAATAGTGTCCCATCATTGGTGTCAGTGGGAGGAATAGTTTCCCATCATTGGTGTCAGTGGGAGGAAAAGTGTCCCATCATTGGTGTCAGTGGGAGGAATAGTGTCCCGCCATTGGTGTCAGTGGGAGGAATAGTGTCCTGTCATTGGTGTCAGTGGGAGGAATAGTCTCCCATCATTGGTGTCAGTGGGAGGAATAGTGTCCCATCATTGGTGTCAGTGGGAGGAATAGTGTCCCGTCATTGGTGTCAGTGGGATAAATAGTGCCCCATCATTGGTGTCAGTGGGAGAAATAGTGTCCCATCATTGGTGTCAGTGGGAGGAATAGTCTCCCATCATTGGTGTCAGTGGAAGAAATAGTGCCCCATCATTGATATCAGTGGGAGGAATAGTGTCCCATCATTGGTGTCAGTGGGAGGAATAGCGCTTCATATCTGTAGGAGGAATGCAAAGGACCGCATCCGGCCCTGGTGGCCGCAGTTTGGAGACCACTGCTTTAGGGGAAGATTCCTGCTTGACAAGATTTTTTTTTGTATGTATTTTATGTTATTTTAAGTTCTTTTCCTATCCACATTTGTTTGCAGAGTACTTTCCATGCTTTTACCAACATGTTGCTGCCATTTGAAGCCCTTTAGCCCTTTCCCTTAGTTTTTTAGAGACATTTTAGTAGTCAAAAGTCTGGGTCCCCATTGACTTCGATGGGGTTCGGGTTCAGGGTCAAGTTCGGGTCCCGAACCCGGACTTTTTTCTGAAGTTCGGCCTAACCCGTCGAACCCGAACATCCAGGTGTCCGCTCAACTCTAGTCACTTGTTGTCCACAACCCCGAAAACATCTGCCAAAATAGTTTGGGTTTGCTGAGGCTATCCTGTTTGGAACCTAATACAATGTATGATGAACTTTGTAGGCTGACTCTGTTGTGTTAATGTTGATAGAATATTTTGATATCTTAGACCAAACTTGATTTCAATCTTCTAGTGCAGGGATCCTCAAACTACGGCCCTCCAGCTGTGTCGGAACTACAAGTCCCATGAGGCATTGTAAAACTCTGACATTCACAGACATGACTAGGGCATGATGGGAATTGTAGTTCCTGAACAGCTGGAGGGCCGTAGTTTGAGGACCCATGTTCTAGTGCATGCTGTTTTTGATCCATATAATCATGGGTCAAAAATTGACGGACAAAACACCTGTGTGAAAGGGACTTTGACATCCACTCACTGCTTGTTCAGAATATGAAAATACTTTAATGTACATAGTCTGGGCACAGGTGCACTTTAAATCATTGCTGTAGCTGGCTATACACAAATCCTTTTTGTGATTTTTCTTATTTTTCCATAGATGATATTTTTTTCAATCAGTGTGTTTTCAAGTCCCGGACAGGTGCATACTGTTTACTGTGAGTGGCATAGAATTTTTGTTGAAGAGTTAGTATTTATTAAAACGGTTTCAAGTTTACGTTGGCTGGCTTTTTGAAAAGCACTTACCGACATTTTCATTTGGATTCAACTGCTTTGCACAGATTCTACGCAGTCATTGCTAGTACAAAATGGAGTCTGTCTGGCATTTACATCTATGGGTCTGTTAAACAGAATCTTTATTTTAGAGATTATTTGGTATGTTTCTCCAGGTCTCTTGGCAATGCTGCCAATCGGCCTGTGTGTAAACAGAGTCTGCCTCCTGTACAGGATCCAGGGTGACAGGCTTGGCCGTGTATTTCAATTTTTCTGGATAAAATCAGCCTTGTACTCTCAAGCAGTGAAATATGCTACATAGTTTCAACTAGGCCAGCAGTTTTCAAGTTCTTTTTTTTTTTACTAAGGCACCACATGGACTACTTGATGTACTGCCTACACTTTGTAGCCCCATTCACACCTAGCAGCAAGCTTTGCACTTTGAACTGGCCATTATGGATGGCATGCACCCTATGAAAACGGATCATAGAAAGCCAGAAGGCAAAATTATATCCTTTACCCAGGCCGATCATAGAGGGTGCCTGTGGGTGGGTTCCTTCCTTAGCCTTATAAGGGTTCCCAGAGGATATTAGTAAGAAGACCTGAAGGGTTGACTTGAAGATACTGAAGGGTATTAGTGGAGAGGTTGGGGGTCCCCAGTGGACATATCATCTCAGTATATGACGAATCTCAGGAGGATTCTTCTCTCGCTTCCTCTCAAGTAGTCAACTGCCATGTACAAAGTTCCAACAGCATTCTCCCAATGGGAATTTAAGAACTAATTAGTTCAACATCCAGTTATTATTAGTTCCTGTCAGAACACGGTCCCTGGTCTATTTTCTCTCTGATGAGAAAGATACACTTCCACGGCGTTGCATTTTTTTTTTTTACATAATTTCACCCAACTTGCCTATGCAGAACTTATCTTCCACTCGGCAATGTCCTTTATCTAGACTAGAGGTACAATGCCTTCAGTCACAGAACAGCAGCCTAGTGTGTTGGGAAGAAACAACGTTTTTCTCGACGTAATTCTTGTCAAGCCTGCTTTGCATACACAGGATCGTGAAAAAAAAATGCTCGAGCAAAGCGCAGTGACATACGACACGTACGGCGGCACTATAAAGGGGAAGTTCTATTCGAATGGTGTCACCCTTTGGGCTGATTATGATAATTTCCCGTCTCATAACTTGCTTCTGAGCATGCACGCTTTTTTCCCCGTCGTTAAAGCGCACACGACCATTTTTCACATCGAGAAAATTGACGACATGAAAAACGCAGAGAAAAAATAGACCACAATCTACATTTTTAACCACTTTAGCCCCGGACCATATTGCTGTCCAATGACCAGAGCACTTTTTGTGATTCGGCACTGCGTCGCTTTAACTGACAATTGCGCGGTCGTGCGATGTGGCTCCCAAACAAAATTGGCGATCTTTTTTTCCCACAAATAGAGCTTTCTTTTGGTGGTATTTGATCATCTCTGCGGTTTTTATTTTTTGCGCTATAAACAAAAATAGAGCGACAATTTTGAAAAAAATGCAATATTTTTTATTTTTTGCTATAATAAATATCCCCCAAAAATATATAAAAAAACATTTTTTTTCTTCAGTTTAGGCCGATACGTATTCTTCTACATATGTTTTGTTAAAAAAAATCGCAATAAGCGTTTATTGATTGGTTTGCGCAAAAGTTCTAGCGTTTACAAAAAAATAGGGGGTCGTTTTATGGCATTTTTATTAATATTTTTTTTTTTACTAGTAATGGCGGCGATCAGCATTTTTTTCAGTACTGCGACATTATGGCGGGCACTTCGGACACTTTTGACACATTTTTGGGGCCATTGGCATTTTTATAGCGATCAATGCTATAAAAATGCATTGTATTACTATAAAAATGCCATTGGCAGTGAAGGGGTTAACACTAGGGGGCAGGGAAGGGGTTAAGTGTGTTCCTGGTGTGTTCTAACTGTATGGGGGGGGGGTGGCCTCACTAGGGGAAATCACTGATCTTCTGTTCATACATTGTATGAACAGAAAATCAGCGGTTTCCCCGTTGACAGGAACGAGAGCTTTGTGTTTACACACAAAGCTCCCGTTCCCCGCTCTGTAACAAGCAATCGCGGGTGCCCGGCGGCGATCGTACCCGCCAGGCACGCGCGCGGGACTCGGGGGCGAGCGGGGATGCGCGCGCCGCCTCCAGCGCCGCGCACGCGCCCCCTAGCGGCCGATTTGAAGCGGACGTATAGCTACAGGCTCTCGCCCAGGAGTGCCGCCGTCCCGCAGTAATATGACAGCAGGCGGTCGGCAAGCAGTTAATGGCCATTTTTCTTGACGAGAAAAATGCTCTGGAGCCTACACACAACGGTTTTTAACAACCAATTTCAAAAATTGCTTTTTTCTCGTCATGAAAAACGATCGTGTACGCGGCTTTAGAAGCCACCTGAAGCTAAATTCTCACTCAGCCTCAATATTTAAAGGGAACAACCATGGTAAATTGTATTGTATTATTTGTAATGTTTTTCAATTGATGGTTTCATTTCTTTTTATTACCTCTATAACCCACTACCAAAAATCTGAATTAGGTTGGAAATCTGATATATATATATGGACAAATGGTAATCTAATTTTTGCTAAAACACAAAATTTTTACCTAAAAATCTACTTTAATTTAGAAAAATGTTCCAATTTCAGTTGTTATATTGAACATTTGAATTACCAACACACCATTAATAAAGAAATCTCATTTATTATGCCCAAGTATGAGGAAAATCACATATTTACAGTAGCACATAAGTTTATAGTATTTACCCTAAATATTTTTTAAGTGATTTTTGTATAAGCTTTCTTTTCCATTCTTTTATTCATCATGTATCAAATTTGGATATTAATATATTAGCTGTTTAAGGGAGCTCTTAGACTGGCCATACATGGATCAAATCCCCCCCAAAAATAAAAAATAAAATAATAATTCCAAATGTAGGAGACCTGTAAGCACCACTCGGGTCAACAAAAGTCAATTTAAAAATTGACTTAGCCAAATAAAAAATGTCCCGATGGAGTCACTGTTCATCAGCACCACTGTCTTTAGGCAGCCGGGGATAATAAAGGATCCAAATGTAAAACACAACAGATCCTTCATAAGTCTCCCTTTTTAGACTTCTGTAATAAAGAACCAGATGCCCTATAGGACTGGATATCAGAGCTTGGATGCCATCAGGACATTATCTGCATGGAATACGTACAGTATATCCTATAAATATCATGTAAATGCCCCTCAGGAGCAAAGACCTTAAAGAGACCTCGAAGAAGCAGTGGAGAAGGTGATGGTGGTTGGGGCTGGAGCAGCGAATGCAATTATTGCCCTAGCAGCTCTGGAGCAAGTCACTCTACTAGGTAAGTGGGCAATGATGAGCAAGTATTCTGTACATAGTTAGACATTATGGCAACGGCCAAACCAAAAACATACCAGATTAACTGGCTTTAGTCCATTTTAGTCCTGTGTATGATTGTGGTATGGACTTTAAACTGTAAGATTTTTTGGAGGGAGCAGTGTCCAATGTGGATAGCCTGTGTTCTCTTCTGTGCCTTGGAGCTCTACAAAAAACAGTGCTTGCTCTGCTATGACCCTAACAAATAATACTGTAAAATATAAAATGGGAATGGCAACAATTATCACTAGATTCCAGATGTTTCAAAACTGCACACAAATTTTCTACCACCAAATGCTAATAAAAAAGCAATTGCACAGCAAGCATGGTTACTAGAATACCCTTCACATGGACCTAATTTCTTCTATACACTCTTTTGTTTTAGGACAATACTTTAATCCTTTCTAAAATACACGTTTTATTGTAATATCAAAGATAACAACAAAGCACTAAAACTCACGTGAAATGGTTTAAGCCTTAAAACCACAACTTGAAAGGGAACATTTGAATTTGGGAAAAGTCTGGAGAGACTGCGGTGGTGAGGCCTTTCTTGCCAACTTAAAGAAAACTAAGTCCAAAGAATGCTCACCCACTTGGGACAATGAACTTTAACTGCCTCCCCCAGCCAAAAGTATAAAACAAAAGAACAAAGGATAAAAATATAGACGAGAACAAAGAGTCTGTGTGGGCTGCCGGTAAACTTGCATGAACTGCTGGAAGTCCTAACGCAGCTGTGATCATTAGAATCTGCAAACCAACTTATATTGTAACTGGTTCTTTAAAGCTTAATAACTCCAACTATCCTTAAAAATCTACCTGGCAGTAAGGGTTATTTCCACTTGGTAAGGATTGAATCCTACTCTCCTCTCTTCATCGCTACTGAGACAGGGCCTGCACCCTCCTTCCCCAACATCCTCATGTATGTGAAGACGTCACACAGGGGACTTTTCTTGGTGGTGTCCCCTTCTTACTGCCCAGATATGCCACTGGAGCCCCTAAAAACTGATAAGCTAGCTTTGACTTTTTGAAAATAAAAACCCCAACAGGGCTAAGAAAGCTTCCCCTCCCCTGGCTGTATACAACAATGCTACAATCTGAAAAATGACTGAAAACTCAGGCACCTGGCACCAGGCTCCATATTGTTGGAGAAAGGTAGGAGTGTCATTTGACCCTGATACTTGCTTCAGTGCTGCTAGGGCAAGAATTGCAGTCACTGCTCCATCACCAAACACCCTTATCTCCTCCACTGCTTTTTTGAGGTCTCTTTAATGTCTTTGCTCCTGAGGGGCATTTACATGATATTTATAGGATATACTGTACATATTCCATGCAGATAATGTTCTTATGGCACCAAGCTCTGAAATCCAGTCTAAAAGGGAAGACTTATGAAGGATCTGTTGTGCTTTACATTTGGATCCTTTATTATCCGTGGCTGCCTTAAAGGGGTTGTAAAGGTAAAAGTTTTTTCACCTTAATGCATACTATGCATTAAGGTGAAAAAACTTCCAACAATACCGGCCTCCCCAGCCCCCCCACTTACCTGACCCCTCGAAAGTCCCGTTCCATGAACGCGCTGTAATCTTGGCCAGCTTCACAGCTCACTCATTGGTCAATTGAACCAGCGCAGCCATTGGCTCGCACTGCTGTCAGTCACAACCAATGACGCGGTGCGCCGGGGACGAGTGATGGCCGCTCGCTGTATCACGGGAGCGCACCCACAAGGACTCCACACAATGCGAAGGTGCTCACATGAATGTGTGGAGTTCTTGCGGGGAGGACCAGAGACAGCTGCCGGGGGACCCCAGAAGATGTGGATCGGGGCCACACTGTGCAAAACGAGCTGCACAGTGGAGGTAAGTATAACATGTTTGGTATTTTAAAAAAATAAAAAAAATTAACTTTACAACCCCTTCAATACAGTGGTGCTGATGAACAGTGACTGCATCTGCACACTTTTTATTTGGCTCAGTCAATTTTTTTATGTTCATTTTGTAATTTAATACAGGCACTTTATAGCGCTGTCAATTTACACAGGGCTTGACATATATATTGTACATTCACATCAGTCCCTGCCAGTGGCGGCGCGTCTATAGAGGGCGCCACTCTCGCACCACAACTGATTACAATAACATATATTAATGCATTGCATGAATCTATGTTATTGTTGCCGCCGCTGCCGCTGACTATTCAGATGGCCAGATGGTGAGCGCCGGCTACCTGAATAACGGCAGCTGGTTAACTTTGTGGAAGTGCCTATCAGAGCCAGTCGGCTTCCGGAAACTTATCTACGGGGCGTACGGGGGGTGCGTTCCTTAGATAAGACTGACAGGCGTCTCAGCCAATCAGGTTCACCAGTTCTGGTTACCGGTAACCTGATTGGCTTAAGCGTCATCGAGGGTGGGGGAAGACATCGAGGGACGTGGAAGGAGGATGACTGACCCCCAGAAAGGTAAGTGCCGGGCGGGGAGAGGGACATTTTACAGGGCACAGTGGTGACAATGGGCACAGTGGCGACAATTAAAGGGGCACAGTGGCATCAATTGGCACAGTGGCGACAATTAAAGGGCACAGTGGCGACAAAGGGCACAGTTGCGACAATTGGCACAGTGGCGACAATTAAAGGGCACAGTGGCTGTGTTTGATGGCATGGCACAGTGGCTGCGTTTGATGGCATGGCACAGTGGTGACAATTGATGGCACAATGACTGCGTTTGATGGCATGGCACAGTGGTGACAATTGATGGCACAGTGACTGCGTTTGATGGCATGGCACAGTGGTGACAATTGATGGCACAGTGGCTGCGTTTGATGGCATGGCACAGTGGTGACAATTGATGGCACAGAGGCTGCGTTTGATGGCATGGCACAGTGGTGACAATTGATGGCACAGAGGCTGCGTTTGATGGCATGGCACAGTGGTGACAATTGATGGCACAGTGGCTGCGTTTGATGGCATGGCACAGTGGTGACAATTGATGGCACAGTGGCTGCATTTGATGGGCACAGTGGCTGCATTTGATGGGCACCAGTTCTGGTTACCGGTAACCTGATTGGCTTAAGCATCATCGAGGGTGGGGGAAAGACATCGAGGGACGTGGAAGGAGGATGGCTGACCCCCAGAAAGGTAAGTGCTGGGCGGGGAGAGGGACATTTTACAGGGCACAGTGGCGACAATAGGCACAGTGGCGACAATGGGCACAGTGGCATCAATGGGCATAGTGGCGACAATGGGCACAGTGGCGACAATTAAAGGGGCACAGTGGCATCAATTGGCACAGTGGCGACAATTAAAGGGCACAGTGGCGACAATTAAAGGGCACAGTGGTGACAATTGGCACAGTGGCGACAATTAAAGGGCACAGTGGTGAAAAAGGGCACAGTGGCAACAATTGGCACAGTGGCCGACAATTGATGGGCCCAGTGGCTGTGTTTGATGGCATGGCACAGTGGCTGCGTTTGATGGCATGGCACAGTGGTGACAATTGATGGCACAGTGGCTGCGTTTGATGGCATGGCACAGTGGTGACAATTGATGGCACAGTGGCTGCATTTGATGGGCACAGTGGCTACATTTGATGGGCACAGTGAGGCTGCAATTTTGAGCACCAGCAGCCACTGGTCCCTGCCCTTAAGGAGCTTAAAATTTAATGTCCCTAACTCACATTCATACATACACATACTAGAGCCAATTCAGACAGGAGGCAATTAATCTACCAGCATGTCTTTGGAGTGTGGGAGGAAACCATAGTACTTGGAGGAAACCCATAAAAATACATGAAGAACATGCAAACGCCATAGCTGAGATTCAAAGTCCAGACTCCAGTAAAATATATCTATCTATCTATATATAGATAGATATATATGTATATATTTTTTTAATATGCATCCAGAAACAAAAGGCAGACTTGGGTAAATATTTGAGATATATTATGTGTCTATTTATGACCGAGCTCTGGCTTGTCTGGAGTTTTCTTTAATTACTTGCCGACCAACTCACGCTGATATACGTTGGCAGAATGGCACGGGCAGGGAAAGTACCTGTAGTATAGGGTCCTGCAAACTTGATGTTTGGCGGCAGCACGCGATTGCCATGTGGAGAGGCAGAACTGGGAGATGCCTATGTACACAAGGCATTTCCCTGTTCTGCCTAGTGACAGGACACTCGTCTACTGCTCCCTAACATAGGGAGCAGTGATCACTTGTAGCCCAGTCCCCCACAGTTAGAATCACTCAATAGGACACACTTAACCCCTTCATCGAACCCTAGTGTTTAACCCCCTAATTTACACAATAATCAATGCATTTTTAAAGCACTGATCGCGGTATAAATGACAATGGTTCCAAAATAGTGTCAAAAGTGTCCCATGTGTCCACCATAATGTCGCAGTCAGGATAAAAATCGCAGTTCGCCGTTATTATTAGTAAAAAAAAAAATTAATAATAAAAATGCCATAAAACTATCCCCAATTTTGTAGACGCTGTGGGCCAGATCCACATACAATTGCCCCGGCACAGTGTATCAGAGATACACTACACCACCGTATCTTACCTGGGTCTAAGTCGAATCCTGGAAGATTTTGCGCCGTAAATTACGGCGGCGTAGTGTATTTCTGGCGGCGGAATTCAAATCGGCGGGTAAGGGGGCGTGAATCATTTAAATGAAGCGCGTCCCCGCGGCGATCGAACTGCGCATGCTCCGTTCAGAAATTTCCCGCCGTGCATTGCGCAAAATTACTATTTTTTTTTACTAGTGTAAATTACGTACATTTCTATTCACGGACGACTTACGCAAAAATATTAAAAAAAATTGAAATTTCGACGCGGGAACGACAGCCATACTTAACATGGCAAGTCTAACTATAGACCGGATAATAGCAGCTTTAACTATACCCCGGAAAACTTGACTAGCAACGACGTAAGGGAATGCGACGGCTGCTCGTACCTTCTGGGTTCGCCGTAAAAATCTCATTTGCATACCCGACGCGGAAAATGACGCAAACTCCACCCAGCGGGCGCAGAAATATTGCACCTACGATCCGAAGAGGGTTAAACCCTCCAGAGGTCAAGTGGTTAAACTATTTAACCGCTTGCCGACCATATACCATATTGTATATATACGTGGCAAGGCTGCTCTCCTGCGCTGGATCACACACCTAGTACGTGATCAAGCAGGCGGGAGCCAATCATCGGCAGCTAATTGATGTCTGCGGGCAACCGCCAATTATCCGTTACACAGGTAGAACAGCAGCCTGCCTATGTAAACAAGGCAGAATGCTGTTCTGTCGGCGGGGAAGACATTGAGCTTACAATACTGAAGACAGAAAGTCCACTCTGATTAATCTTTACTCTACAATTTATTTAGTCTGCTGCATAGTTCTCCCTATACCACATACTTTCCAAAAGTCATCACAGATTGTAAAATACAGTGTGCATGCTTAGAAAGCAACCTACAGAGATGCTTAAAATATCCAGAGACAATTTGTGCGCATAACAAATGTGGGATATGAAGCTTTTAAGAGATGGCATGATACCAGACTGCATAATGGCCCTTTGTAATGGAGGAACAATGGTTTATTATAATGATAAGTCAGAAGGTCATAGTGCGTCCTCACTTGTTCTGCAGAGGAATCTAAGCTTAGCATCCTCTGCTATGTTTGGCGGCTTTGCAGGCAGTACTGATGTAATGTGATAACTAAAGCAAGATATGGCAGGTTACACGTCTCTAAGAGCCAGTTCTCAGAATACACATGTTGTAGTGTCTTTAGTAAAACTGCTGCAGTTAAATGAGAGGGGCAAATGCCCCCTGGACCACTTCTATTTTCACAATAGCGATTGGCAGGTGCAGAGTGCCCTCTACCAAAGCAATGCATACTACAGCAATAGAAGTTTATGGTGTACTTACCAACTCTATAGCTGCTTAATATCCATGCCCATACAATTCCTGTGCAAGGAAGAGGAACTCTTGAATCTCCTCTCCCCAACAGGACATATTCACCTTTCTTTCATGGGTTGCTTCGTTTGATTGCCATGAACATATAAATGCCTTGTGCATGCTATGAGTCACCTGAATCATAACTAACACAGGGTTGTGGACTCTCCCCATGTAACAGCACTCCTAGGCATTTGCACAGGGTGTACCGGGTGTACCTGGGCACACTCTAATCACCCTGTGCAGTGTCAATTCCCCCTGCTTCCTAGCGCCACCCTATCTCCCCATTGCAGTGCTGTAAGGTTTGCTCCTCTCCCGTCGGCTGAAGAGCAGGGGAAGTGGCAGGTAAATATTTCATTTATCGGCCCCTTTCATTTCTAAATTAAAACAATGGGGGTTATTTACAAAAGGCCAATCCACTTTGTACTACATGACATGAGGTAGGGGGCTGTGCTAGAGAACTGGCTCTTGGTGGAGTAGTAAAATATTTTAGCAAGTTCAAAGGCACACTGCAAGTACATAACAAATAATTTATGGAAAATAGAAACAGGTAAGTATTTAAAATAATTGAATATTCTGTGCCTTTACATACATTTTTTAATTGGTAACAAGATTTATTTAAAGTGGTAGTATACTCTATACCAGGGGTGGCCAACCAGTCGCCCGGGGAGCCCTCTGATGTGGCCCGCGACCTCCTGCTCTGGAATGATGGGTTGGCAAGCCCAGACAGATCGCAGGTTGTGACCCGCCATACCACAGCATCAGTGTTGTGAATAAAGCTGGTGGACGGTGGTAGAGGAAAAAGGTGGCTGCGGAGCAGAGCCCCATAAACCAATGCTTCCACTACAGCGCCGGCTTTTGCCACAGGTCTATGGCAAAGTTCAGCTAACCCGCAGAATAGACACAGGTGCACTACGCTGCACCCGCGGTGTGGATAAACCACAGCACGTCAGTGTGAAAGCAGTTTTAGGCCTTTTTCACATGATCAGCCCAACCAAATGGGACCCTCAATTCACCTCCATAAATCGACAGATGTCTGTTTACGCCTGCCTACCTCCAAAACAGAAGGGAATTTTTCCCCTTTCATCTGGGCGGATTGGAGGGCCTATAGAGTAGTCGTGACCTGTCATCCTCACGCTCCGCTCATTGTGGCCCTCGACTGGTTACCAAGCTGCTTAAGCGGCCCTCGCTCTTCCTAATGTTGGGCACTCCTGCTCTATACCATGGGGGCCAAGTTTGCCCCCAGCTTGGCAAATTTATTTATGGCATATTGGGAGAGGGAGGTCATTGACTACAACCCCCCCCCCCCCCCCCCAGGAGTTACACCTATGGAAGAGGCACATAGACGATGTTCGTCTCCTGTGGGAGGGTAACCTCCCCTCCCTAGAATACTTTATTTCTCAGCTTAATACTAACAATAGAGGTATATGGCTCAAATTTGAAGTCAAACCGAAATTCATTTTCTCGATCTTAACATCTGTGTAAAAGATGGAATTTTTTCTACCAATACTCACTTTAAGGAGACCGACAGAAACGGTTTCATCCCCCTCACTAGCTGCCAGCACCCAACCTGGCTTAGTGCTGTCCCGAAGGGCCAATTTCCAAAGAATCAGGCATAATTGCACATCATCAACAGCCCTGGTTCTCAAAACAAGGTTCCTTGAAAAGGGATATGGCGAGTCTGAAATAGATGATACCATCCGCAAGGTTGGTGATATGAACAGAAGGGTTATGTTTACTAACCAAGGACGAACCAATCGTGCTCTGGACAGTCAATTTGGCTGTTCCATGATCACTGGTTTTTCCAATCAATATTTTTCTGTCCAAATTTTTTTTAATAAATACTGGAACATCCTTAAAAATTATAGAGTACTTGGCCCTGTCATTCCTGACAAACCTGTGGTCATGTTTAGGGGAGCACCATCTTTACGCCATAAATTGGCGCCTAATGTCATTAACACTCCTCGTACTGTGTCATTTTTTCAAACTATGAAAGGGTTTTTCCCCTGCAGGAAGTGTAACATCTGTAAGGTGAATCAGTTCCAAGGACGTAAAATGGAGTCCTTTCAATCAACACAGACATCAAAGTCCTATCCTATTGACTCCTTCATCACATGTTCCAGTGAGCATGTTATTTATCTTATTCAGTGTCCCTGTTCAAAACAGTACATTGGGCGAACCGAGAGGGAAGTACATGTGCGACTTGAAGAGCATGTGGGCAACATAAAACGTGGTTTCCCTAAACACAATTTATCTAAACATTACGGCCAACATCATAATAAAAATTTGGAAGGGACCCTGTTTGTCCCAATTGTAAAATTGCAACCACATTGGCGGGGTATTAATAAAGTTTGTTCTATCTCTAGAATTGACACTAAATGGATTTTCAACATGAAGTGTTACGTGCCACATGGCCTCAATGTTGACTGGGATGTAAATAGTTTTATAAACAATGCCTAATAGTATGAGTCTTGTTTTTAACTAGCCTTTTTAATCAGCTCTTCCTATGACTTTTTGACCTAATTTATTCTTGTCCATCAAAGTTGAGACATTATTTATATATTTTTTTATATAGAGTATATACTTTTTATTAAATATTAATATACATACTTTTTATTAAATATTAATGTACATATTAGTTATATCTTTATTTGTACATCTCTGCGTTTTTCCCTTGTTTCCTTGCGCTGTCAGCTTGACCGTGAGCATAATTAACCTTTATTAGATTTGTCTTCTCCAATTTTGCCACTAGATGGCATTACTTCTTCCTCTAGTCTGTTCTCCAGCTTTCCCCTTCATAGGGTGACGCTTACTAACTTTAGTAGAGCCCTTCCGCCCCTTCTTCCCACATCCAAGATGGAGGAGCAGCGGTATTAATGGGCAGATGTGATGATGGTGACGCAGCAGCCAATCCCTGATGACGTCATCTTGTGACGAAACGCGTAGGTGTGGCTAGCGTCCCGACACAGAGACAGCGGAAGGACAGGGGAAGACGCCGAGACCATTCGCACTTTACAAGTGGAACATTGTATCAATGCACACTATACTACTACCTCTGTAAGTGCATTCATTTTATTAAATACTATATTTATTGCAGTCAACACTATGGGGCTCTTTTTATTTTTCCCTTTTAAGATACTCATGAAAGCCTAATTCAGTGCACAAGAACCGGATTCAATCCAAGTCTTGCTGGGAGATTATAAAAACATCCTGGGCCCATATTGACTGCTGCATTTGTGGTCATACCCTCTGGTAAGGAGACTACAACACTATACCACTCGGGTGTTCTGGAGCATTGATCACATGAATTTCCTCTGATGTCACAATACTTAGGATAAGATTATTAGCGATTCACCAATCCACACTGGAGAATCTTTTTAGGACCATCACCTTTGCACTTATTCATATTTTTGGACTTTGGGACTTTTAATCTCATTTCCCAGACTATATTGCAGACTATGGGCCAGATTATCTAAGAATTCCGGCGGCGTAGCGTAAGCCAGTTACACTACGCCGCCGCATCGTACTAGAGCAAGTGCTTTATTCTCAAAGCACTTGCTCCATAGGTTTCGCCTGCTTCGCGTAAATCGCGCAGCGTAAACCCGCGCAATTCAAATGGGGCGGCTTGTATTTAAATTAAGCGCGCCCCCGCGTCGAATGAACTGCGCATGCGCCGGCCGGGGAAAAAGCCCAGTGCGCATGCTCCAGCTCACGTCGGAAAGCGTTGTTGAAACCGACGTCAAAACGACGTGAGCGTCATTTACGCAACTCCCTATTCGCGAACGAGTTAGTAAAACGACGTAAGCGACGGAAAAAGCCGACGCTGACCCGACGCCATACTTAACATGGCATCCGACGGGACCCGACGGCATCTGACGGTACTTCGTAAGGTTACTCCACATAGAAGCTAAGGTAACCTTACGCGAACGAAAACGACGTACGCGACGACGGGGCGGCGTAAAAGCGATCGAGAATCGGCGTACTACCTCATTTGCATATGCAAATGCGAAAACCACGTAAAGGCCACCTAGTGGCCGGAGTTGTCATTACAACTACGATCCGCAAGTGTAATGGTTTTACACTTGTCGGATGTAGAAGCGTATCTATGCAAAAGTGATGCTAAGCATCACGCGCATAGATACGAGACAAAAAAAACGGCGATACGACGGGGTATCTGAGATACTCCGTCGTAACGCCGCTGAGAATCTGGCCCTATATTGCAGTCCATCTTATTTTGTTTTAACACTTTGTTTGTAATTTTTGGCGACTAACATCATTATTATATATTCACTTATTTATTCACACTCTGTGTTTAGCATCATAGTTTCAAATTTACTTTACATTGGTTTTTGTGCCGTACCTTTCTTTTTTTAATTTCTCTGTAAATTTGTATCTACAATTTTTGGTACTGGCAGCATTCACATTTTATTTTCTGCACAGTGTTTTTTCCTAAAGAAATTGACTTTTTGAAAAAGTTTTTTGCTCTATACTACCACTTTCACTTACAGGTAAGCCTATAATAAGGCTTACCTGTAAGTATAAAGAATATCTCCTAAACCTGTATGGTTTAGGAGACATTCCGCCCGCAATGCGCCGCTGATTGCAGCGGGGCATGCACTGCGGGGATCCTCGGCTAAAAGGGCCGGCAGGCGCCGCACCTTACCGAATTGAAGTCTGAGGTAAGTATTTCATAATGAGCAAGAATGCGGTGCATACTAGCTCATTATGGCTTTTGCCTTTCAGGTGGAAAAAAATAAAATTAATTAATTGCGGGTATAAAACCGCTTTAAAGAGGAAGTGAACTCTTATGGGTATTACTTCTTTTTTTTATTCCCTGCAAAGTGACACCTGCAAACAAAGCCTGCGCTAACCCCACTGGAGGTCGCATCCATGTTCGCCCCTCTTCCTTCTGGGGCCCCGGACTCCGCGGACTCCGGCTCTGTGATGTCACTCGCTAGTGAAGTCATGGCACTCGCTAGTGAATAAAGCCCATGGAGGGCCGTTCCTTTACAGCGCATGCGCCAATGACATCATCATTACTTACATTAACAGCTCCTCATTCCACATTTACCTTTCAGTGCTTTATAATTGAGCTCTAAAATGACATTGTGTAATAAAAAATGTGCTTTCAATATCAGTGCTTATCATTCCGACTATGTATATAAATGAATTATTTAAGTGGTTTTTTTTTTTACATTTATTACTGACCTACATGGTCCACCTCATTTAGAGTCCCAAACTCTTTCTCCCCCTTTTGCAATATACAGGGATGGAGGCATTTAATTATTCCTTAATTAAAAGTCCCAAATCCTTCCTTTTTATTTCTTGCCAGATGTTGGGATAAGCTGAAGTTGCCTGCGAGAATGTGTTTCTGCACAGGATATTTTGGAAACCTCACTTCCTGCAGTTAAGCTTTAACCACTTGCCGACTGTGCTATAAACAAATGACGGCTACAGCACGGATGGCCAGCTCTAGGAGGCTGTCATATAATGGCCTCTCGTGATTGTGCCCGCTGCCACATGCAGGTCGCACGCTCTGTAAACAGAGTGTCCTCCTGACACTGGCAATCACAGATTGAGGTAAAGAGCCAATCAGTGGCTCTTTACCATGTGATCAGCTGTGTCCAATCACAGCTGATCACAATGTAAACAGTCTATCGTCTTAATCTTCCTCACACTGTCGGGGGAGAATAAAGCCAATAACCAGCTTCTGTAAAAGCCAATCAGTACTTCCGATCAGTGCCACCTACCAGTGCCCATTAGTGGCACCTATCAGTGCCCATCAGTACCCATCAGTGCCGCCTATCAATGCAGCCTCATCAGTGCCCACCAGTGTCGCCTCATCACTGCCACCTGTCAGTGCCCATCAGTGCAGCTTATCAGTGCCCATCAGTGCAGCCTCATTAGCGCACATCAGTGAAGGAGAAAATCTATCTGTCTGCAAAAGTTTATAACAAACTATGAAAATGTTTTTTTTAGGGCTGTTACTGATCAAAATTTTCGTGTTCGATTAATCGATTTTTATTTTGACCGATTAATCGACTAATTTTCGATTAATTTTAACGCACATACATTTTTCGGATCATCACCATATATAGTCCCCACTGTAATATCCACAGAAATCTCCCCCACCTTAATATCCACAGACATCTCCCCACTTTTAAAATCCACAGACATCTCCCCCACTGTAATATGGTCCACATCTCCCCCACTGTAATATGGTCCACATCTCCCCCACTGTAATATGGTCCACATCTCCCCCACTGTAATATGGTCCACATCTCCCCCACTGTAAAATCCACAGACATCTCCCCCACTGTAATATCCACAGACATCTCCCCCAATGTAATATCCACAGACATCTCCCCCACTGGAATATCCACAGACATCTCCCCCACTGGAATATCCACAGACATCTCCCCCACTGTTATATGGTCCACATCTCCCCCACTGTAAAATCCACAGACATCTCCCCCACTGTAATATCCACAGACATCTCCCCCACTGTAATATCCACAGACATCTCCTCCACTGTAAAATCCACAGACATCTCCCCCACTGTAATATCCACAGACATCTCCTCCACTGTAATATCCACAGACCTCTCCCCCACTGTACTATTCACAGACCTCTCCCCCACTGTAATATCCACAGACCTCTCCCCCACTGTACTATTCACAGACATCTCCCCCACTGTAATATCCACAGACATCTCCCCCACTGTAATATGGTCCACATCTCCCCCACTGTAATATCCACAGACATCTCCCCCACTGTAATATGGTCCACATCTCCCCCACTGTAATATCCACAGACATCTCCCCCACTGTAATATGGTCCACATCTCCCCCACTGTAATATCCACAGACATCTCCCCCACTGTAATATGGTTCACATCTCCCCCACTGTAATATCCACAGACATCTCCCCCACTGTATAGGAAGATTAGTGCTTGCTTAGTCTTACCAGAGCAGTTGAGGCCGGGTGATGACATCTCTAGGCTCTGGAGGATCATGTGGTGTGCCGATCCGCATATGGTGACCCATTCGGTTCACAAATCATTTACGATCTGTTGCACCACTAGTACCAATCAAAAGAATTTTGATTGATCAAAAAAATTAAGGACTAATCGATGAATTCATCTTTAATTTCCACAGCCCTAGTTTTTTCTTTCAACATTTTCAGTCTTTTTTTTTTGGTTTATTTAGCAAAAAAATAAAAATCCCAGTAGTGATAAAATACCACCAAAAGAAATCACCAAAATTATCCATCTGTGTGCTAAACACAGATATCAGAAAAACTGACAGTGGTTTTAATTCTCCATCACTCTATCCAAAACAAAAAATACGTTTTGTTTTTAGTTACACTTTAAAGTCAATTTTGCTGTCATATTTGGCAAAGTCATTGCTATATCTTTAGACATGTCTGTTTTATCATTGTTCTTTGATTGTTATCTGCCAAATCTTCAAATGACACCCTTCCTCTAACAGCTCAAGTTCCACACCTTTGTAAAAATAATTGTCTATTCATAATCCGCTCCTCCAAAGATATTTGTGAAAAAGTTATATATACAAAAAAAGTCTCGGAAAATCTGGCAAAATGTTTAGAGAAAATAAATATATTTCACTACATGTAATCTCTCTCTTTGTTATTGTCCATATTTAGGTTTTTATGCAATACTGTTGAGGTAGAGACTACTTTAAATTGGCTGTAATAGTTTTACATTCCTTAAAGCGGAGTTCCTACTAAAAAAAAATATATATATTAAAAGTCAGCAGCTACAAATACTGCAGCTGCTGACTTTTAACCACTTAAGGACCACCCCCTGCACATATACGTCGACAGAATGGCACGGCTGGGCACAGGCACGTACAGGTACGTCGCCTTTAAGAGCCCAGCCGTGGGTCGCGCACGTGCATGCACGCGACCCGGTCCGAAGCTCCGTGACCACGGCCGCAGACCCAAACGCCGCCAGTGTCCCCGCGATCGGTCACAGGAGCTGAAAAACGGGGAGAGGTGTGTGTAAACACACCTTCCCTGTTCTTCACAGTGGCACTGTCATTGATCGTCTGTTCCCTGATATAGGAAAAGACGATCAATGACGTCACATATCCAGCTCCACCCCCTACAGTTAGAAACACATATGAGGTCACTATTAACCCCTACAGTGCCCCCTAGTGGATAACTCCTAAACTGCAATTGTCATTTTCACAGTAATCAATGAATTTTTATAGCACTTTTTACTGTGAAAATTACAATGGTCCCAAAAATGTGTCAAAATTGTCCGATGCGTCCGCCATAATGTCGCAGTCACGAAAAAAAATAGCTGATCGCCGCCATTAGTAGTAAAAATTATTAATAAAAATGCCATAAAACTATGCCCTATTTTGTAAACGCTATAAATTTTGCACAAACCATTCGTTAAACGCTTATTGGAATTTTTTTTTACCAAAAATATGTAGAAGAATACGTATCGGCCTAAACTGAGGAAAAAAATGTTTTTTTTTATATCTTTTTTTGGGGGATATTTATTATATACAACATAAAAATAGTGCAGCGCAAACAATAAATACAATACAATGTGTTAAAGGTGCTTCTCATGCACCATTAATCAAAAGGACCTGTGTATACAGGAACAACGTGAAAAGTGATAAAACACCAATAATAGATCTTATGTGCATAAATATATAAAAAATATCTTGACAAATGTCCATATAATATTATGTGCGATTAATCCAATATTCCAATTGATCTGATTAATCAGAATCCACCAGGTGCAAAGTGTTGAGAAGGTATAAAGTGATCCCACCACCATATGGGTATTCTACTATTACCTCCGGATTAGACCACTGTTTCACCAGATGGTCAAACTGCGCATAGAATCCACCAGATAGCCCAGGGGAGAGATGTATATTGGGTCCTCACGCATCAGTCATGATATGTATCAAAACGGAAAATGAGAAAAAACAAACATCTAAGAGCTTCCGTAAAACCAAGGATTTATTGCAGTATATAGCATACAGCTTACTCACATTTGGTGAGAAAAATAGGGGCATCAAGGAAAACCATAGGACCGGATAAAGATCACATCAGGATGAGGTTCAGACCATAAACGAGCGACTGTAAAGGTGATTCCTGTCCCCGGACGCGTTGCGTAAAAATTACTTCTTCAGCAGGGCAGGAATCCAAATAGTCGCGCGCTGTTTAAATATGCCGCTTAACCCGGAAGGGATCCTCACATGAAACGTGGTGACGCACATCGTTACGTTCACCGTCATGTGAGGTACTTGCGGCTAAAGGAATAATCAGATGCCATCCTGCAAACGTGGTGACGCGGTACGGCACGTCTCCGCGTCATTACACGTTGCAATAACTTTATTGTTCCGCAACAGGACGGTTAGGGCGACGAAGACAATAACAATGGGATGTCGCCATCTAGTGGATAAAGGCATAAGTACATACAAAATATATCACAGCGCTCAATACGATCGGAACCTCTCTGATATGCATACAGATTAAATTAAACATATCTGATTTTATTACAATTCCTACATTAAGAAAAAATAAGAAAAAATAAGAATAAGAAAACCTACTGATCATAAAAGCAAATGGGGCACATATGAAACATGACACCCATATGGTAATATACGGTCCATTTACCATTCTTAATTTCAAAATTAAAATTATTATACAAACTAAAATTAACTAAAAAACATCATTTGTTAGATATAAAACAATTTAAATCGAATTCTACATTGAGGCCTTCTGGAGTGAGCACCTTAGTCTCATATATCCAGAAGGACTCTCTTTGGCTATTTTGGCGAATGTAGTTCCCACCCCTCCAGTGTTTATCAACCCTCTCAAGGCCCCAAAATTTCAAACATTTGGGATTCCTATCATGATGTTGACGAAAATGCTTGGAGACACTATGGGATCGTTTACCCAGCTTGATGTTACTTACATGCTCTCCTACACGGACAGAGAGAGCACGAGATGTGCGGCCCACATATTGGAGCCCGCAATCACATTCCAGCATGTAGACTACCCCAACTGTTTGGCAAGTAATAAGATTTTTTTTTATATTGTAGCTTTTGCCAGTGGAGAAGGAAGTAAAGTTTTTACGCTTCTTCACATTATGTCTACATTGTTTACAGGCCGGACATCTTCCACAAGCGTAAAAGCCTGAAAGGAAAGAAAAAATGTGGTTTTCTTTAAAGGCCGGTGGATCAATGACTCCAGGGGCTACTACATCCCTTACAGTAGGAGCTTTCTTGTATATGAAACGTGGACGTGGAGGGAGAAGTGGCCCCAGGGTTTTATCCTTTTTATCCTCCCAATGTTTACTAACAATTTTCTCAAATTGTCGGTATTGAACATTGTAGTCCAAGACGATTTTAAATTCAAAACTTTCTCCTTTATTAGATTTTGTCGAATCAGCTACTAAATCAGCTCTGTTATGATTGCCAACTCGTGCTAATTCATTGGAGATGTTATCTTGATCATACCCTTTTTGACGAAATTTACCAACTAAAGTCTTGGATTGTGAGAAAAATTCAGTGTCAGACGTACAGTTTCGTCTGAGGCGAATGAATTGACGCCTTGGAATGTTGCACAACCAATTTTTATGGTGACAACTATCCAAAGGTATAAAACCATTCCTATCGGAAGGTTTAAAATGATTGCGAGTACTGAAAGATTCTCCATCCTTATAGATCTCAAGGTCTAGAAAGGAAATTTTTTCTACATCAGTGTTCCAAGTCAGGGTGATATTATGAGAGTTGTTATTCAAATTCAACATAAAATGTTCCAGACTAGGTAAATCGCCTTCCCAAATCATAAGTAAATCATCAATGTATCTTTTATAGCATTTAAGCTGTATAGGAGGATCTTTATAAATGGCCTCTTCTTCCCATAGTGCCATAAACAAGTTGGCGACGCTGGGGGCAAATTTAGCCCCCATCGCGACGCCCATTACTTGTAAATAAAAATTTCTACCGTACCAAAAATAATTTCTGGTCAAACAGAATTCCAGGCACTGAAGAAGAAATTTATTATGTTTGGTCGAAATGTTAGATTGTGCCAAACCCCATTTAACAGCCGAAATGGCATCGGCATGTCCTATGATGGTGTATAAGGAGCTGACGTCTGCTGTAATAAGAAGGCTGTTCGAGGTGCTGGTTAAGGGTTCAAGAGTTTGAATACAATGCTTGGTATCTCTAAGGTAAGATTTTGTCTTAGAGACAATGGGCTTCAAGAAAAAGTCAATGTATTGGCCCAGTCTCGAGGATACGGATTCAATGCCATTGACTATTGGTCGTCCGGGTGGGTGTGTAGAAAAAATTTCCTTTCTAGACCTTGAGATCTATAAGGATGGAGAATCTTTCAGTACTCGCAATCATTTTAAACCTTCCGATAGGAATGGTTTTATACCTTTGGATAGTTGTCACCATAAAAATTGGTTGTGCAACATTCCAAGGGGTCAATTCATTCGCCTCAGACGAAACTGTACGTCTGACACTGAATTTTTCTCACAATCCAAGACTTTAGTTGGTAAATTTCGTCAAAAAGGGTATGATCAAGATAACATCTCCAATGAATTAGCACGAGTTGGCAATCTTAACAGAGCTGATTTAGTAGCTGATTCGACAAAATCTAATAAAGGAGAAAGTTTTGAATTTAAAATCGTCTTGGACTACAATGTTCAATACCGACAATTTGAGAAAATTGTTAGTAAACATTGGGAGGTGTTGAAAAAGGATAAAACCCTGGGGCCACTTCTCCCTCCACGTCCACGTTTCATATACAAGAAAGCTCCTACTGTAAGGGATGTAGTAGCCCCTGGAGTCATTGATCCACCGGCCTTTAAAGAAAACCAAATTTTTTCTTTCCTTTCAGGCTTTTACGCTTGTGGAAGATGTCCGGCCTGTAAACAATGTAGACATAATGTGAAGAAGCGTAAAAACTTTACTTCCTTCTCCACTGGCAAAAGCTACAATATAAAAAAAAATCTTATTACTTGCCAAACAGTTGGGGTAGTCTACATGCTGGAATGTGATTGCGGGCTCCAATATGTGGGCCGCACATCTCGTGCTCTCTCTGTCCGTGTAGGAGAGCATGTAAGTAACATCAAGCTGGGTAAACGATCCCATAGTGTCTCCAAGCATTTTCGTCAACATCATGATAGGAATCCCAAATGTTTGAAATTTTGGGGCCTTGAGAGGGTTGATAAACACTGGAGGGGTGGGAACTACATTCGCCAAATTAGCCAAAGAGAGTCCTTCTGGATATATGAGACTAAGGTGCTCACTCCAGAAGGCCTCAATGTAGAATTCGATTTAAATTGTTTTATATCTAACAAATGATGTTTTTTAGTTAATTTTAGTTTGTATAATAATTTTAATTTTGAAATTAAGAATGGTAAATGGACCGTATATTACCATATGGGTGTCATGTTTCATATGTGCCCCATTTGCTTTTATGATCAGTAGGTTTTCTTATTCTTATTTTTTCTTATTTTTTCTTAATGTAGGAATTGTAATAAAATCAGATATGTTTAATTTAATCTGTATGCATATCAGAGAGGTTCCGATCGTATTGAGCGCTGTGATATATTTTGTATGTACTTATGCCTTTATCCACTAGATGGCGACATCCCATTGTTATTGTCTTCGTCGCCCTAACCGTCCTGTTGCGGAACAATAAAGTTATTGCAACGTGTAATGACGCGGAGACGTGCCGTACCGCGTCACCACGTTTGCAGGACGGCATCTGATTATTCCTTTAGCCGCAAGTACCTCACATGACGGTGAACGTAACGATGTGCGTCACCACGTTTCATGTGAGGATCCCTTCCGGGTTAAGCGGCATATTTAAACAGCGCGCGACTATTTGGATTCCTGCCCTGCTGAAGAAGTAATTTTTACGCAACGTGTCCGGGGACAGGAATCACCTTTACAGTCGCTAGTTTATGGTCTGAACCTCATCCTGATGTGATCTTTATCCAGTCCTATGGTTTTCCTTGATGCCCCTATTTTTCTCACCAAATGTGAGTAAGCTGTATGCTATATACTGCAATAAATCCTTGGTTTTACGGAAGCTCTTAGATGTTTGTTTTTTCTCATTTTCCGTTTTGATACATATCATGACTGATGCGTGAGGACCCAATATACATCTCTCCCCTGGGCTATCTGGTGGATTCTATGCGCAGTTTGACCATCTGGTGAAACAGTGGTCTAATCCGGAGGTAATAGTAGAATACCCATATGGTGGTGGGATCACTTTATACCTTCTCAACACTTTGCACCTGGTGGATTCTGATTAATCAGATCAATTGGAATATTGGATTAATCGCACATAATATTATATGGACATTTGTCAAGATATTTTTTATATATTTATGCACAAAAGATCTATTATTGGTGTTTTATCACTTTTCACGTTGTTCCTGTATACACAGGTCCTTTTGATTAATGGTGCATGAGAAGCACCTTTAACACATTGTATTGTATTTATTGTTTGCGCTGCACTATTTTTATGTTGTATGTATTTTGGGAATTTTGTGAAAGTTTCTTTTGTGTTCAGCTGGCATTCATGTGAAATTTTAACTTTGGAGTTATTTTCATCATAATTTTTATTTCTGAAAGTTTTTCCTCATCATTTTGCGCTGATTACACCCCCTCCCTATTTCGATATTTATTATAGCAAAAAGTAAAAAAATATTGTTTTTTTTTTCAAAATTGTCGCTCTATTTTTGTTTATAGTGCAAAAAATAAAAACCGCAGAGGTGATCAAATACCACCAAAAGAAAGCTCTATTTGTTGGAAAAAAACTACGCCAATTTTGTTTGGGCGCCACGTCGCACGACTGCACAATTGTCAGTTAAAGTGACGCGGTGTCAAATTGCAAAAAGGGGCAAGGTCCTTAACCTGCATATTGGTCCAGGTCTTAAGTGGTTAATAATCGGACACTTACCTGTCCCATGGTCCAACGAAGCCCCGCTCTTCTCTCCCTCCTCTACGTGGCACCGGCATTGTCACTGTAGGTGCCCGGCTGTGGCTTTACAATCAGGCAGACACTGCACATGCACAAGCCACGCTGCACACTGTGACTGGCCAAGCATTCATCTGGGACCTGTAACCTGTCCCAGATGATTTCCGAGAAGAAGGGGGGAGAGGTGAACTCCCTACTGGCACCAGGGAGCCCCCCGGGAGGAGGTGGGAGCTGGAACCCTCTAAACATAGGGTTTTTCGCCCCAAAAAATGACATGCCAAACGTTGCATGTCAGGGGGTCACCTTCCCTTAAAGTGGAAGTTCCATTTTTGGGTGGAACTTCCCTTTAAATATTGCATGCCTGTAGAACTACCTATTTACCGCATGAAATCTGCTTTAGTGAATGGAGCCCATTGCTATTTGGATCATAAGTACCATTCTGTGGTGAACACCATAACTCACGATGTTAAAATAAGTATCAGCAATTTACTATGGAGTCATAATTGAATACAGAAATGCTCTTTTTAAAAAAAAAATGTTTTTAAAGTTTTAAAATGGTCCTGCCTGTGGGAGATAAACACAACCACTGTTATCCTAAAAACCTTCTTCTTTGTACCTGTTGAGTGATGGGTGCTCTCTTTCACTTATGGCTTAACCACTTCCGCCCTGGAAAGAGTTGCCCCCTTAATGACCGGGCCATTTTTTGTGATACAACACTGCGTCGCTTTAACTGACAATTGCGTGGTCGTGCAATGTTGTACCCAAACAAATTTGATGTCCTTTTTTTTACCAAGGATAGAGCCACATTGTATGACCACAAACAGATATAGATTGTTTTATTGTTTAATTTTTGAATGTGAAACTGTATGTTTGGTGTTATATGGTAGCGCAGCACGTGTTTTTCAAGTTTCTCACAGTGAGATTTTCATTTAGGAAATTCCATTTGTTCTAAAATTGAATGTTACAAGCAAATAACATTTTAATTACTTTTACCTATCAATGTCGTCTATCAGTGCCCATCAGTGCCGCCTAATAAATGCCCATCAGTGCTGCATATCAGTGCCCATCATCAGTGCCCATCAGTGCCATCTCATTAGTGCCCGTCAGTGCAGCCTCATCAACGCCCATCAGTAAATGAGGAAATTTACTTATTTACAACATTTTATAACAGAAACAAAGAAATGAAGAGGTTACTCAACTTACGAAAATCCTTGTAAAACTTTGTACGTGATGTAATGTGTTGAATTGTTTTGTAATGTATTGCTTTGTTTCCGAGCATGCGTAGTCGTGCAATTACAATTTTTTTCAGACAAAAACTGTACTAATTAAGCACTTCAATACTGGGCACTTGCCTCCCTTCCTACCCAAGCCACTCTTTAAATGAAATTTCTGTGGTCAGGCTACACTGTACCCAAATACATTTGTTATCATTTTGTTTACACAAATAGAGCTTTCTTTTGGTGGTATTTGATCACCTCTTTTTTTTTTTTTGCTAAACAAATAAAAAAATACTAAAATTTTAGAAAAACAAAAAAGGTTTTTAGATATGAGACTAGCATGCAAAAAAAAACGTTTCTCCTAGCTGGTGATATCGAGTAGATACCGAAAGGAAAACAGAGGCAGAGGAGCAGAGGGAGGTGAGGAGAGCAGAATGGGCACAGGCCACATTGAACTTATGCAGACATAATATTTTAAAGCGAAGAACTGACTAAGAGTGAGATACCCCTAGACTGGAGTCCCAGCTCCCGTTCCATTGAGCACCACGGAAGAGCTCTGAATACATCACGAAGATTCCGGTGAGGCGGGAGTTCCATTTGTCGCCGCAGAGGGCTTAATCTGCTTGCGTGTAAGACCTTGCTATTTAGGGGTCCACCACTTCCGGTAAGGGCACTCATATACAGAGTAGATTCATCTTCATTTGGGGACTCTCACACATTTCCCTTCCTTCCTCCTTTCTCCTTTGGTTATGGTGGATGAACCTCAGATCTTGTTTCTTCATTGGACTATTTTTCCTTCCATCACTGCTTTTTTCATTTATTTATTTTTTAATATGGATTCATTTTATTTACCGGTAGTTGTTTTTTCACTAATTAAGTATTTTCACTATTGATGTCACTTTTATTTTGTGAGTACTCACATTACGAGCACAACTTATATTTTTATATTTGTGTTTCACCATAGAGATGTTTGATGGTTTTTATTTCAGCTGTATTTTTATGTTGTTTTGATTTTCTAGCATGGTATAACCCCTCCTTACATTTTAATGTGAGTAGCTGGACTAGCAAACCCGACATGTTTCGTCCCACTGGACAGCAACTTAGAAAATACAACAAGGATATTTACCAGCACACCAAGGATCAACAAGTAGCGTTCAAACAATTTTTTTATTGAAGCATGATCACATCACAGAACAGGTAGTGCAAGGTTTCCGGGTCAAGTAGGACCCCTTCATCAGGCATGCATCTTTAGAAAAGGCACATGCACTTCTTTAGTGTTATTTTTAGGCTGTTTTTGATTTGATGCAGCGTATCTATGCGCATGCATTATAATATCGCATAACCAGCCATATAGGACACTTATAAAAACAAGACAGGACTGCATGGAAAAGGATCCAGCTATTAGTAGGAGTAGTAGCTATTATGATCAAACTGCCACATTTTTTCCTGTCTCAGCTTGAAAATATCTAAAGCCTTTTAAATTGACTGTCGGTAAAACAAAAACATTACTATTTTCCTATCAAACAAATGTTTCTGCTGTTGCCGCCATGAAGTTTTGGAACAAATGTAATTTATGTCACCTCAATTATATAAAATGCTCACTGGTGAACCATTTAAACTAGACATGTTTGTGTAAACCATTTTTCACTCATCAGAAGCTAATACAATGGCTCCTCTGTTCCTCCCAAGACCTTTCCCAGTCTTGCAGTGTCCAATCCACTCGGCGGTATTTATCAGCGGGTAGAAAATGGAAGTAGTCAAGCATAAAACACCTTGTCAAAACACTCCTAATGCCCGCCTCATTGTTAAAGACATGTTTAATAGCTCTTTAAATTGAAGATGAAGGACTGGAGAAAGCACAGTTAGAAATGTCTAATGGATATGTGCTGTTTATTGTTCTTATTACGAGACGATTAAAGAATCATCATAAATGAGTTAATGATGCTTGTATGATTCAAAATGACCTCAGCAAAGAGAACAGGGAAATAATTAGGGCGATGTTACGCCACAAAGTTTGCATTTATGTAATCAGGGAGCCGGGCATGCTCAGTACTCATTATACACAAGGAATTATATACCAAATACATTGTATAAAATAAGGGACATCTTTAATGAATACTACAATCTATAAATCTATTATTAATGTATGTCCTCCATTTTTATATTACACAACTCTTTACATGGTACATACAACCATTGTAGCTGAAGTTTAGGTATGGCAATTTTTAAATCCGACCAACCCAGTGTCTTTGCAGGTTAACTGCTTGCTGACCAGCTCACGCAGATTTACTGCGGCAGGTGGGCAACACTGCGAGAATTGCTGTACCTGTACGGCGGCTCACGCAGGAGCAGTTGCGGGAGGGTGCGCATTGTCGGTAGCGTGCTCTCACTCCCTCTGCATGCTGCGGGAGCGTGTCTGTGGGTCGGGCGGACTCAATGTCCGCCAGCGACCCGCGATCACCTAGTACAGAGGCAGGACAGGGATCTGCCAGCGTAAACAAACGGATCCCCATTCTGACAGGAGACATAACAGAGATCTTCTGTTCCCAGAGATCAGGAACAGTGATCTCTGTCATGTCCCAGTGTGCCCATCCCCCCTACTATTAGAACACACCTAGAAAACACACTTAACCCCTTTATCGCCCCTAGTGTTAACCCCTCCCCTGCCAGCATAGGGGTGTGCCAGGTGTGCCCTGTGCGGCACAGATTCCCCCTGCTAATATTTCACCAGAGCTCCCCAATGGGGCTCCTAAAAATCTTTAAAAAATAAATAAAAACTTACTGACACCATCCACTGCCCTACGGATCGAAAAAATGGGACCAGGTGAGTATAGGGTGAGAGCTGCTTGAGGCCTGCTAACCCATCAATAGTCACAGATCAAGGGGTGTTGACTCTGCCCTACGGACACCAACCTCTGCGCTACTGAAAAGTCCACTGCTCTACTGACACCATCCAATTCCCTACTAACGACGTCCATGTTTTAATATATTTGGGGTGCACACCCTAATGTAAGAAGCTGTGCACACCTATGCCTGCCAGTGTAATTTTTACGTTGATCAGTGCATTTTTACAGCACCGATCAATGTAGTAATGTCACTGGTCCCTAAAAAGTATCATTTGGGGTCAGATTTGTCTGCCGCAATGTCGGAGTCCTACTAAAAATCGAAGACCGCCGCCGTTACTAGTAAAAACAATTAAAAATAAATAAAAGTCCCTAAATCTATCCCATTGCACTAACTTTTGTGCAAACCAATCAATATATGCCTTTTGCGATTTTTTAACCAAAAATATCTAGAAGAATATACAGCATCTCACAAAAGTGAGTGCACCCCACACATTTATGTAAATATTTAATTACATATTTTCATGTGACAACACTGAAGAAATTACACTTTGCTACAATGTACAGTAGTGAGTTTACAGCTTGTATAACAGTGTAAATTTGCTGTCCCCTCAAAATAACTCAACACACAGCCATTAATGTCTAAACCAATGGCAACAAAAGTGAGTACACCCCTAAGTGAAAATGTCCAAATTGGGCCCAAAGTGTCAATATTTTGTGTGGCCACCATTATTTTCCAGCACTGCCTTAACCCTCTTGGGCATGGAGGTCACCAGAGCTTCACAGGTTGCCACTGGAGTCTTCTTCCACTCCTCCATGACATCATAGAGCTGGTGGATGCTAGAGACCTTGCGCTGCTCCACTTTCCTTTTGAGGATTCCCCACAGATGCTCAATAGGGTTTAGGTCTTGAGATGCTTGGCCAGTCCATCACCTTTATCCTCAGCTTCTTTAGCAAGGCAGTGGTTGTCTTGGAGGTGTGTGTGAGGTCGTTATGTTGGAATTCTGCACTGAGGCCCAGTCTCCAAAGGGAGGGGATCATGCTCTGCTTCAGTATGTCACAGTACATGTTGGCATTCATGATTCCCTCAATGATCTGTAGCTCCCCAGTGCCGGCAGCACTCATCCAGCCCCAGACCATGACACTCCCACCACCATGCTTGACTGTAGGAAAGACATACTTGTCTTTGTACTCCTCATCTGGTTGCCGCCACAAACGTTTGACACCATCTAAACCAAATAGTTTATCTTGGTCTCATCAGATCACAGGACATGATTCCGGTAATCCATGTATTTTGTCTGCTTGTCTTCAGCTAACTGTGGACTTTCTTGTGCATCATCCTTAGAAGAGGCTTCCTTCTGGGACGACAGCCATGCAGACCACTTTGATGCAGGGTGCGGCTGACCCCCCACCCCTTCAACCTTTGCAGCATTTCTGGCAGCATGTGTCTATTTCTGAAAGACAACCTCTGAATATGACGCTGAGCACGTGAACTCAACTTCTTTGGTCAGCCACGGCGAGGTCTGTTCTGAGTGTAACCTGTCCTGTTAAACCGCTGTATGGTCTTTACCACTGTGCTGCAGCTCAGTTTCAGGGTCTTGGCAAACTTCTTATAGCCTAGGTCATATTTATATAGAGCAACACTTCTTTTTTTCAGATCATCAGAGAGTTATTTGCCATGAGGAGCCATGTTGAACTTCCAGTGACCAGTATGAGAGAGTAAGGCCTCGTACACACGAGGGGATATGTCCGCTGAAAACGGTCCGATGGACCGTTTCAGCAGACATCTCCGCTCGTGTGTATGGGCTAGCGGACAGATTTCTCCACCCGACAGATTTCAAAGCATGCTTTGAAATCCATCCGGTGGAATCTGTCCGTCCGACATGTCTGCTGGTTAGTACACTTACCAGCAGACATGTCGTGCCCCACCGCCGCCGCGCCGCCGCCGAATGGATTCGGCGCATGCGCGGAAGTGTTTAACTTCCTGGTGCGGTGACGTGGCGGTGACGTGGCGGCGTCAACGTCACCGCCGCGTCACCGCGCCGTCCGGCGGCGGGGAATTTGATCCGATGGTGTGTACACGCCATCGGATCAAACTCCCGATCGGACATATCCGATGGAAATGGTCCGCCGACCGTTTTCATCGGATATGTCCGATCGTGTGTACGAGGCCTGAGAGCGATAACACCAAATTTAGCACACCTGCTCCCCATTCATACACGAGACCTTGTAACACTAACGCATCACATGACACCGAGGAGAGAAAATGGCTAATTGGGCCCAATTTGGGGTGTATATTATTATAGCTAAAAGTAAAAAAAAAAAAAATTGTCACTCTTTTTTTGTTTATAGTGCAAAAAATAAATACCACAGAGGTCATCAAATAGTACCTAAGAAAGCTTTATTTGTGGAAAAAAAGGACGTCAATTTTGTTTAGGTACAGCGTCGCACAATCGCGCAATTGTCAGTTAAAGCTATGCAGTGCCGTATCGCAAAAAATGGCCTGGGCAAATTCTTCCGGGGGGTAAAAAATAGGAAATTATCCCTTGTCCCCCTGTATATGTTAAAGTGTTAATAAACCCAAAAGCAAACATTTATATACCGCAGCTTACCTGTTCTTAGATGTGTTGGCTGCATATGTTTTCTTTTTTAGGCTTTCATTCTTCTATTTATACAGTGCCTTGGAAAAGTATTCACATCCTTGGCATTTTTCGTGTTTTGTTTCCTCACAACCTGAAAATAACATGGATTGTTTGAGGATTTGCATCATTTAATTTACAGAACATGCCCACAACTTTGAAGATGTTTTTTATGTTTTTATTGTGAAGCAAACAACAAATAGCAGAAAAATTTGCAAAATTATTCATCCCCTAAAGTCAATACTTTGTAGAGCCACCTTTTGCGGCTATCACAGCTCCAAGTCACTTTGGATAAGTCTCTATGAGCTTGCCACATCTTACCACTGGGACTTTTGTGCATTCTTCCTTGCAAAACTGCTCCAGCTCCTTCAAGTTGATGCTTTGCGCTTGTGAACAGCAACCTTTAAGTCTGACCCCAGATTTTCTATTGGATTGAGGTCTGGGCTTTGACTAGGCCATTCCAACACATTTACATGTTTCCCCTTAAACCACTCAAGTGTTTCTGGAAGGTGAACCTCCATCCTAGCCTCAAATTGCACACAGAGTGGAAGAGGTTTTGCTTAAGAATATCCCTGTATTTAGCACCATCTATCTCTTCCTCAACTCTGACCAGTTTCCCAGTCCCGACTGCTGAAAAACATCCTCACACAATGATGCAGCCACCACCATGTTTCACAGGGGTTGTTTTTTTTTTTTTTTTTGGATGATGTGATGTGTTGGGTTTGCGCCAGACATAGCGTTTTCTTTGATGGCCAAAGTTTCAATTTTTGAACACTGACAGGGGTGCTTAAATTGGTCAGTTTTATTTATTTGTGTAAAACCTTTATCCCAAAGGGACAAAAAGGGCTGTATGCTGTAACTGCCTATAAAAATATTAGCTAGAGTTTGGCTTCAATCTATTAGTGTATTTAAAGTGTTACTAAACCCACAACAGTAAAATCAGTCTGTATATCAGTGGTTCTCAACCTGGGGGTCAGGACCCCCTTGGGGGTCGAATGCCAATTTGCCAAGAGTCACCAAATCCTGGTCTGTTCCTGAAGCCTGCACCGCTTTACCAGCCTTTTTGCAGCCGATAGAGAGAGATAAAAGGGAAAGAAAGGAGAACAAAGAGAGAGTGGTACATCCTAAAATGTACCATAAGTGGTTTTAATACTGTACGAGTGAAAGGGACTCAGGGAGCGCTAAATGTCCGTGGGTTAGGGGTGCTAATTACTTGTCTTTACTGTTAGGGGTCCCCACAACATGAGACATTTTATCAAGGGGTCACGGCACTAGCAAGGTTGAGAACCACTGCTGTATATGCAGTAAAGCATGCTTGTAATACTTACTGTGGAACCTAAATGGTTAATCTTTCGCATTGTGTAAAAAGACTGTTTGATTGTGTTGTCTCTGATCCTCCCCTTCTCCCACTGTCCCCAATCCATCTGCTGATAGTACAGAGCCTTTGGAGTCACGCTGCACATGCTTAGTTTGGTTTTTATTGCTAGAGAGTTTTTTTTTTGGAAGGGTGCATGTGATTAGTACAGGGCCAATCAGCACTGTCCAGACAGAGAGTCAGGGAACACTCAGTGTAGAATGAATTCCCCCTACAAGCTTTAACCAGACCTTGATAGAAGTCACATAACTGTTATGTACTGCTGATGAAAAAACGTGTTTAGCAGTTTATATTTTTACTAAAATAATAGAATTTCCATGTTTTGTGTACTGTGGGAGACCAGATATAGTGAATGCAGAGTCCTGGGTTTAGTAACACTTTAAATCTGCTAGTACATCTAATACTCCCTCCGGACTGACAATGATGTTGTTTGATGTGCCTCCTGTGGTTAATCATCCAGAGTGGGGGCACTCTAATACAGGAGGTGTGTTACTGGCCAGATCACCAGGTGAAAACAGAGGGGAAAAATGGCTCCATTACCTGTCTAATAAATACGAATCAGAACAGCCACGTAGCACAGGACCCAAGGGAGCTAATGGAGATCACTGGAGTACTGGTTCCTACTACAGAGGTTTCCAGCTTCCACAGGGATCCCACAGGTTTAATATATGAATAACTACATTCAGCCAAGCTGGATCAATGTACCTTTAAATTGAAATAAAACCAAACCAACCAAAGGAACACTTTTGAATCAGAACTCCTGGGATATTGATCTGGTCAGTTAAGTAGCAGAGGGGGAAGGGTGTATACAGAGGGGGTTGGCTAGGACTGAGCACTAGTTTCAGTGCGAAACGTGTCAGTAGTTGGGTTTTATTTTACTTTGCTGTGACTTGTAGTGCTGTCCTTCTTTTAATAAAGGCTACAAATAGTGTGGCTGTCCAGAGTTTTTTGTTCCTGCTTTGCTAAGTGCATTGCCTGCACCTGAGTTGTCTGCAGCTGTGGATGTTCGTCTGGGTTCCCACCTGGAGCGGCTATTCCCTTTCCCCTACCTACAGGTAAGCATATACAGTGGAACCTTGGTTTACAAGTAACGTGTTAACAAACTCTTTGAAAGACGAGCAACTTTTAAAAAAAAGTTCTGACTCGGTTTGTAAGTGTTGTCTCGAAAAACAAGCAGAATTCAAGCTAATGGGGTGTGCAGTACCCGCATTTGGCCAAAGGTGCGGGGGCACAGATGACACTCAGAAATAGTGCCGATGACACTTTGGAAATACTCGGAAACACTCTGAAATACTCTGTCCATAGACGATGAATGTCACCCACCTACGTCATTGTGTTTGATTGACAGCAGCAGGAGCCAATGGCTGAGCTGCTTTCAATCTATCCAATTAAGAGCAGAAAACCCCGGGCAGAGAGGTAGTGTGTCTTCTCCGAGGGGTCGAAGGGGTCAGGTGAGTAAAATGGGTCGGTCATTGTCAGAAGTTTTTTCACCTTAATGCATAGGATACAACCCCTTTATAGATAGCGGCTGTGCTTTTTATTAGGAGATTTTTTGTGGCGCACACATATGATTTCTTTGAAATTATCATTAATTTAAATGGGCTTCCTAACTCACCAAAAACTTGCATGTAGAATTTTTGGCAGTGCATTGGAATGCACTTTTGTCAGCAAGCATTGAGGTTCTATTTGGAATAAATGGCATTGCATCATACAAACACAGAGGGCCAGATTCTCAAAAGAGATACGACGGTGTATCGCAGGAAACACCGTTGTATCTCTGTTTTTTTTACTGGGTATCTATGCGTGTGATTCCTAGAATCACTTACGCATAGATACAGTGAAGATCCGACAGGTGTAAAACACTTACACCGTCGGATCGTAGATGTAATTACTTTTCTGGCCGCTAGGTGGCCTTTACGTTGTTTTCTCATTTGCCTATGCAATTGAGCCTAATACGCCGATTCCCGTACGTTTTTTACGCCGCTCCATCGTCGTTTACGTTGTTTCCGTAAGCGTAAACCTACCCCTGCTATATGAGGGGTAGGTTTACGAAGTTCCGGCGTTGCCATGTTAAGTATGGCGTCGGGTCAGTGTCATCTTTTTCCGTCGGTTTCGTCGTTTTACTAAGTCATTCGCGAATAGGGCATTGCGTAAGTGACGATCACGTCGTTTTGACGTCGGTTTCAACGACGCTTTCCGACATGAGCTGGAGCATGCGCACTGTAGTTTTTCCCGGCCGGCGCATGCGCAGTTCGATCGATGCGGGGGCGTGCTTAATTTAAATACAAGCCGCCCCCTTTGAATTACGCGGGGATACGCAGGGCCATTTACACTACGCCGCCGCAAACTACGGAGCAAGTGCTTTGGGAATACGGCACTTGCTCCATGAAGTTGCGGCAGCGTAGTGTAAATGGCTTACGCTACGCCGCCGCAGATTCTATGTGAATCTGGCCCAAAATATTAGCGTTACGGCGTTGTTGCAGTAACATGCGCAGTAATGTGAATGGCACCTAAATGTTTGGGATACTAGTAAACTTGCTCTCTTAGTGCTGTTCATGCATGCGCATTAGAAGGCTTCTACCGTAACCATTTGAAAGAAGGCGTCACTAAACCATATAAAAATGTGTGATGTTATCACTCCAAATTCATAAAAAGAAGGAACAACCGGGCACCAGAAAGAAGTACACTATATTACCAAAAGTATTGGGACATCTTCCTTTACAAGCACATGAATTTTAATGGCATCCCAGTCTTAGTCCGTAGGGTTTCAATATTGAGTAGGCCCACCCTTTGTAGCTATGAGGCCGCGTACACACGACCGAGAAACTCGACGGGTGAAACACATCGTTTTCCCCGTCGAGTTCCTTGTTCGGCTGTCAAAAAACTAGTTGAGCCAAATTTTCCCATTGCCCATCGAGGAAATAGAGAACATGCTCTCTTTTTGGCTCGACGAGTTCCTCGACAGTTTTCGTACACACGACCGGTTTTCTCGGCAGAATACATCTCCCATCGAGTTTCTTGCTGAATTCTGCCGAGAAAACCGGTCGTGTGTATGGGGCCTAACAGCTTCGACTCTTCTGGGATGGTCGTCCACAAGGTTTAGGAGTGTGTCTATGGGAATGTTTGACCATTCTTCCAGAAGGGCATTTGTGAGTTCAGGCATTGTCAGAAGCTGTTATAGCTGCAAAGAGTGGGCCAACTCAAATATGCTTCTGGAAAAATGGTCAAACATTCCCATAGACACTCCTAAACCTTGTGGAGAGCCTTCCCAGAAGAGTTGAAGCTGTTACAGCTGAAAAGAATGGGCCAACTTAATATTGAACCCTACAGACTAAGGATGGAATGCCTCTAAAGTTCATGTGTGTGTAAGGGCAATACTTTTTGGTACTATAGTGTATCATGTAGACCAGGGGTGGCCAACCAGTGGCCCGGGGGCCCGGGGGCCATATGTGGCCCGCGGAGCCCTCTGATGTGGCCCGCGACCTCCTGCTCTGGAATGGCAGGCTGACAACCCCAGATCGCAGATTGCCGACCTGCCATACCACAGCATCAGTGGTGTGAATGAAGCTGGTGGTAGAGGAAGAAAGTGGCTGCGGAGGCAGAGCCCCACAAGCCAATGCTTCCTCTACAGCACTGGCTTTTGCCGTAGGAGGAGTCTGTGGCAAAGTTCAGCTAACCCGCAGGATAGACACAGGTGCACTACGCTGTATCCGCAGTGTGGGTAAACCGCAGCACATCAGTGTGAAAGCAGTCTTAGCCCTTTTCACACGACCAGCCTGACCAAATGGGACCCTCAATTCACCTCTATAGAGAGTCAGGTGTCCGTTTACGCCCACCTACCTCCAATCCGAAAAACAGAAGGGAATTCATCCCCTTCCATCAGGGCGGATCAGAGGGCCTATAGAGTAGCCGTGACCTGTCATCTGCCCTCTCCGCTCATTGTGGCCCGTGACTGGTTACTAAGTTGCTTAAGTGGCCCTCGCTCTTCAAAAGGTTGGGCACCCCTGATGTAGACCAAGTCATCACATCTGATCACTGCTAATAAAGCACAAGTAAAAACTACAAATGCCATCGGACAAAGGCAACTGTAGTTGCGAATTGCCATAATGTGGGCAAGATTGGAGGATGGGTACAGTATCACTCCAATGTCCCAATATGAGAGGACAGATCAGGCTGGAAATCTGAACCACCAGGGTCTGACCACTGCAGTGCCAATCACTGAAAAAAAAAAAATACAGATGGGAAGTAACAAGACTGGTAGAGTGGCAGAATAATTTTTGAGTGGTATTATCATGAGTGGCAGGACAACAGTGTTTATTGGGACTGGATTCACACCTGTGCATTTTTAGTGCTTTTTGCATTTTGCAGATTTGCACTACAGTCCATTTAACATGGTTTCCTATGGAACACGTTCTGTAGTGCAAATCTGCAAAATGCAAAAAGCACAAAAAATGTGTGAAGGTGTGAATCCAGCCTTAAAGCGGTTCTAAACTGTATCTGAGCACCACAAACTGAAAACACTATTTAATTCATGTTTAACTTTCAAAGCACACTCACTCATCAATCATCCCATGTCTCCATGCTTTACTTTGTTGAGAAATCAATCCCTAGCATTTTTAGCTGCAGCCATCTTAAGTAGGGGCAGATGATTAATGTAGCATTTACAACGTACTTCCTGGAATCCAACTGCTCTTAGCTCAGGCTTGCCCCCTTTCCCCTCCTCCATATGAAAAGAAAAAATGACAAAAAAAAAAACAGATTCACAGAATGTATAAGGCCGTTGAGTTCCTAGTTCGGCAGTCAAAAAGCTCGTTGAGCCAAATTTTCCCATTGAACAACGAGGAAATAGAGAACATGCTCTCTTTTTGGCTCGACGAGTTTCCCGACGGGTTTCTCGGCGAAAAGTGTACACACGACCGGTTTCCTCGGCAGAATACGTCTCCCATCGTGTTTCTTGCTGAATTCTGCTGAGGAAACCGGTCGTGTGTTCGCGGCCTGACATCGTTTTAGCCTAGGCCAGAAACCAAGAAATAACTAAGAAACTGAAACTGAAGAAGCAGAAAAAAGTTTAAATTAAGTAAATATAATATACCTTCCTACCTATTTACTAATACTAGTAGCATAAAGATTAAAACTAGCAGGGCCGATCCTAGGGTCACAGGTGCCTGGATGCAGAAATATTTCTGGCGCCCCACATGGGCGTGGTCATTTTACTAACTCCTCCCCTATACAAATGTTTCTATGGCAACGACTCAATCACAGAAATGCTCCCCCACAAAGTCTTCATTACCCTGGGATCTTTACATGATCTATTAACAATAAACAAAATACAGGAAGAGAAGCAGAGTACTTTATTGGGTTCTGGAGGGGGGCCTCTCTGATGGACACAGAGAGGGCTTCTGTTAGAGAGTCTGTTAGAAAGACCCAGAGACATACTACAGACATGATACAGGATACGGTCAGAGACTGCAGACATACTACAGGAGATGGTCAGAGACTGGAGACTTAGTACAGGGGATGGTCAGAGATTGCAGACATAATACAGGAGATGGTCAGAGACTGCAGACACACAGTACAGGAGATGATCAGAGACTGCAGACACAGTACAGGAGATGATCAGAGACTGCAGACATAGTAAAGGAGATGGTCAGAGACTACAGACATAGTACGGGAGATGGTCAGAGACACATCAGTTCTGGACAGACACACACCTATGTTCGGAACACTAGTTCTGGACGGACAGAAACAAGGAGAGAAGGAGGGAGGGGAGAACTCTGCCACTTTGGCGCCCCCACCTCTGCAGGCGCCTGGGTGCAAAGTACCCTCTGCACCCTGCCTAGGATCGGCCCTGAAAACTAGTTATTGTTGATTGAGCGAGTTTAGGTGTTGGAAACAGTGTTCATTTTGGCAGCAAGTTTTAGTCTTACTATTTTGACTAAAATGGTATTTTAGACCCATTTTAGTCTTCTGCAATTGTTTTAGTTGTATTTAGCCGACTGAATCTCCAATACATTTTAGTCAACTAAAAATCTAATGGGTGTAGTTAAATTGTAATGCATTATTTGAGCATTTCTCTACCATTTCCAAACTCATTATATACTGCTGGAGTAAAAAATCTATTATGTTATTATTTTTACCATTTAGGTTTGAACATGCACTACAGACCAGTGTTCACTTTGACATAAAATTTCAATTAAAGTGATACTAAAGGTTTGCGTTAAAAAAAAAGTAACAAACATATCATATTTACCTCTACTGTGCAGTTCGTTCTGAACAGAGTGGCCTCGATCCACGGCGGCTCTTGCAGCTCCTCCCCGCATTGATGGCCTCCTCTCCCCCTTACATGCCACATTTGGCATGTCATTTTTTTGGGGGGGAGTGGGGGCTTCAGGAGGAGTGGGACATCCTGTCCCACTTCCTTCTTCCGCCGAGGGGCTGCTAAGGCGATACATCATGTCGCCTTTTGGCAGCCCCTCCCTGTAGTCGATCCCCTGGGACACGTGACAGGACCCAGGTGATCGCCTGTCTAATCTGATGGCGCAGCGCCGCTCGCGCATGCTCAGTGAGTGCCCGGCCGTGAAGCCAAAAGCTGTCACGGCCGAGTGCCCACACTTAGAATGAAGACGCCGGCCGGAGAGGGGGGGAGAGGAGCGGACCCCCGGCCGGCGCCTCGCTGGAACGTGGAGCAGGTGAGTGTATGTTTATTAAAAGCCAGCAGCTACACTTTTTGTAGCTGCTGACTTTTAATAAACATTAAAAATGCCTGGAACACCCCTTTAAAATGTTTCATTCGACAAAATTAACACTGGTTGGAAAGAACATTTGTAAAAAAAATTATACAATAATTATACAATAGTTTGGCCTGTAGTTCAGCTTTGAAAAAGGTTGACTTTGCATTATAGGTACAAGGTCTTCTTCACAGTAAACCTTAATAACTCTGAATATGTGTAGCGCCCCCTTGTTTTTGCATGGGCGCTGTGTTTAAAACTAGTTGAACTGAAAGAGCTAAGTTGCTCCCAGTTGTGATTTGTTTAGGTAATTGACCTATCATTCCGGAAAGGTCCACTGGCTCGACTGCATTCTGGGGATGTAATTTCGTCCTTGGGCGGCAGTAGGAGCCAGCGGGATTTCTGGCGGATGGAGTCTTCCTCAGCAGCCAATTGGAGAGTTTTTCTCCTCGCTGGGCATGCTGGGGAGGGGTATATCTGGGACCGAGGTCAGCTCTTCAGGGTTCGTCTTCTTCACATGTGCGGGGTCCCGGACTCGGGGTGCGGCATCCATCTTCAGGGTGTGTGCGCCCATGGTCCCCGCCGGCGCGGCCCGTCTGGCCAGGTTCCTGGGCCTTCCTCAGTCTCAGTCGGAGACAAGAATCAAGGGGCCCCAGTGACTGGGTCCCCGAAGCTTAAGAGAATCCCAGACGGGGATTCGGTGACCGGGATGCTGGCAAGTACGCTCTACTGTCGCCCGGTGACCTATGCTGAGAAACTATTGGGAAGATTCGCTCTGTTCGTACATTTAGTCTATCCAAATTAACTGGCCTGTGGCAGAGGCCTAGAGCCGGGCCTGTGAGAGAGACCCGTTCCTCCCAGCCAAGATTCGAGGTGGTGCCTCAGCTGCCAGGTCTGTGTGAGAGACACCTGTCCGGGGGCACCTTACCCACTCAATCTCATAGGAATGGCAACGTGTGAAAGTTTGTGCTACTAAGGGCTGATCTACCTTGTGTGTATTCAGGCCTGACATCGAAAGTTTCTCTTATCTCATCAACCTATTCTTCCTTCACTGAAGTTGATGGTGGCTAATGTTGGCCTGGAATTAAAGCATTGAGAAAATCTTTATTGACTGGGTGCACCTCAGTTTACTGCTAAATCCTTCTGGTGCATCACTAGACCAAGCTGGGGTAACTTAATTTTCCGATCCCAAATCAATCCAGCGGCTCCTTCGGGGGTAAGCGCTACATATATGTTTACTGAGAATACTCCATCCTTTTTCTTTATTACATTTGTTTTGTCCAATTTTTCAGTGCCAAACCCTTCCAGCGTGTATAGTGCTGCAGCTTTCTCGTATTATACTTTATCCACTTTGTTCCCTCTCTGTAACATTGTATTATCTTGTCTTCAGGCTAAATGTTTTTTCCTCCTCCAACTAGTCATTTACTGTGCCCAGCGTGCCATTTAACACCCTGTATATCGGTATCTGATATACAGCTACAGCAATACTTTACAGAAATGGAATACTGTGCTTTAAATTGTGTGGCCAATCTGAGCTGAGGTGAGCCAGGAACAGCTGCAAAACTGAATAGTTATTACCAATTTGTCATCTTTTGCCTCATAGCAGCAAGGTCAAACTCACAGTCCTTGGCAGCGAGATGGATTGTAGAGGCCTCAAAGGAGCCCTTCACTATTCAGAAGGGCCACACAAAGTATTTTTTGCTAAATTGACTTCTCCAAAGGTGGACATATAAGCTACAGGGACCTGTCTCCATTTCTGAACAGGACCCCCCTCCGCCTACCCATATGTAATAAAACATTTTCCTTAAAGGATAACATACAGAAAACATACAGCCAATACCATTAGGGACCTTTATTAGTTAAACATGCTTATGGACAACCAGCTCAGCCAAAAGTGCCAGTACTAATGACCAGTAATAGACAGAACTTCTTGAAGGGTCCGACTTCAGTGTCAGCCCCATCCTCAATTATATCTAAGATAGGGTGACCAGACATCCCCGGTTTCAGGGGACAGTTCCCAGAATGAGGACACTGTCCCGGACCAAGTCTGTTCCCGGTTTTGTCCCCGGATTGGATTTGAACAGGGGCTGGGACAATTTCAAGACATTCAGTGCAGAATAAAAACAAAAATTCTGAATTACACACCTCCACTCCACCGCTCCTACTAGTTTAGGGGGGGGTGTATTTTTTCCATTATCTGTGCCACTTTCTGATGATCATGTGCTGGTCGAAGCGAAGGGAATTTCTTCAGTTTCGGGCGCATGCCCATTCAGCTTCACTCGCATGTTCTCCTGCCTTGGCTCAAGTCAAGGCCAGCCGCCCATCCAGTAGTTGCCGAGGCCCGGAGAGTGAGACTTGACAGGCTGTGAGGCAGGCGGCGACGGGCAGAGAGTCGCTGATTGCCGCCATTACTAGTAAAAAAAAAAATATGTCCCCGGATTTCATTTTAAAAATCTGGTCACCTTAATCTAAGAGGCAAGGGAGGGGGAAAAACGATCTATAACTATTATTAACTAAAGTATGGTTTGGTGTGCGTGTGTGTATGGGGGGGGGGGGGGGTATTAATAATCCCTGTCAGATCAGAATCCATATCAGCTTTTTTTTTTTTATTATTCTTTATTTACTATTGCCTCTCAGCATCCAGACACATATCCATCATACAGATAGGCCATTACATGTTACAAATACTGTATAGCGTATATGATTTTAAGGTACATTACCAGCAGTATTAAAAAACATGCATTTATAACCACTAAAATGTCAAGCCTAGCAAGCATGGGTGTTCGCAGGTAGGGGAAAGGGGGATTCCCACTGGGAGCGGAGAGCCACGCTGCCCAGCATCACCAGAGAGAGCCACGCTGCCCAGTGTCACCACAGGGAGAGAGCCACACTGCCCAGTGTCACCACAGAGAAAGCCATGCTGCCCAGTGTCACCAGAGAGAGAGCTACACTGCCCAGCACCACCATAGAGAGAGCCACACTGCCCAGCACCACCAGAGAGAGAGCCACTCTGCCCAGCACCACCAGAGAGAGAGCCACGGTACCCAACACCACCAGAGAGAGAGCAACGCTAGCCAGCGCCACCAGATAGAAAAACTGAGCCACTGCCAGGGTACAGACATGCTACACTACAAACCAGAATTGCCCAGGGGAACCCAGAGTGAGCGATTGTCCAGCCGGAGGGATCTGGGTCTGGTAAGAGGGCTACTAACTATTACTTTTCAAAGGGACTGTACTACGCCTACAGTCTCTGACCATGAAAATGTGATAATGACATTGTCGAAAAGGGGAGGCGCATGGGTGACCCTAAAATGATGCCCCACCGAAAAAAGTTCTGAAGACGCCCATGCTGGCAAGTCTAGCAATAGCTTAGGAAGTCATTTTCAAACTTGCAGCAAAATTGCTTGCTATCTGGGATAATACCGGGAAGGCATATTATACAATTAACACACATTTTTAGCTACATGTTAGTATTTTAGGCCCAAACATCACTATATTAAAAGGTATTGGAGGCAAACCAGAAACATTACCTCTCACTTGGTGCAACAGCCATCTTATACCCATCCTGTTTGTATTCATTTAAGTGGTTATACCATATTCCTTACCTTATTCCCCCACTATCCAAGCTCCCATCAAAGCATGGAAAACCTTACACTACACAAAATGGTCACACTCACTGACCGTCCATGTACCTTTGAAAGTTCTTCTCTCCTTATCCCCAGACTTGAACGTACCTACCTGGCTAGCACAACAGGTAACTCCTTTAGATATGCTCAGATCTGAAGTAGCAGGCAAACCATTCTCCCTTATGCAGAGAGAATTTGACGCTCCCACCAAAGACTACTTTAGGTATTACAGAATACAACAGAGTCTAGAAGCACTCCCTTCTCTAGATAGCAAACTACCTATTAAGTTGTGGAATTTCCTTTTCACAGACATTACCAATTGTAAAGGGACTTCTCTCTTCTACTCTTTATTACAAGAAAAGACAACATTTTACAAATCTAAACCCTTTATCGACTGGGAACGGGACTTGCAAACTCACTTCACTGACCAACAATGGCAAACAGCCATACAAACAGTTTACAAAACTACTAATCATCACATAAAACCATGATGAGATGGTACTTAACACCTCATCGGCTAGCTAAATTCCAAACACTTTCAACACCTTACTGCTGGAGGGATTGCAAATGTACTGGAACATGCCTACACATTATGTGGTCTTGCCCACCTATAAGAAAACTGTGGACAGAAATTGAAAACATTTTGCAACGTATCCTGCAATACCCCATCACACTAACCCCTCACCTCAGCATTCTACATCTCACCATGGAACTGATTCCACCCAAGCTTAGACTCGTCACTACCCATGTTTTATTAGCAACCAAGCTTCTGATAACCAGAAAATGGAAAACAACAGAAATCCCTAGCTCCACAGAAATCCTGACACTAGTGCAAAATCACTACACATATGAATTCTTACTCTCCAGGGGCAAACCCTCACACGCCAAACTGCAAAATCTATGGCATCCATAGGTGCAATGTTATGTATAGACTAAATCTTAACTTGTCGAGTATACAATATAGGCATACAAAGTGCTCTCTCTGTCTTTTTCCCTCCTCTCCCCTCTTTCTCACCCCCCTTTCCCTCCCTTCCTTCCTCTACCCTCTTCTTTTCCCTTCCCCCTTCCTCTCTTCCCCCTCCCCTCTTCCTGTACCTTTCCATTCTACCTCCAGACTTATATTCAAGATTGTAGGTAGTAATAACCCTACTATGGTTTCTTTGGTTACTGGTGGCTGAATTTACTGAAGTTAAACCTAGCGAACAACCACCATGTTTTATGCACCTCCATGTTCTTTCCTGTTATGTTATGCATACTACTGGTATTGAATACTACCGTACATGTATCGTATTTCTTATTTGTATCGTACAAAAAAACAATAAACATATTTAAAAAAAAAAATGGGGTTGTAGTGGTGAAATGTTGCCATGTCAGAATGTTTCCTTGGTGTTATTCAAGGTGCAAGTGAGGTCCTCCAAAAAGAGAATTTTGTTAAGTTTTGGTATACCACAGGAATTTAGAAGGCAGGTAAGTCTGTCTACATATAAATGGAATAAAAGCCTTTGTGGCAGTTAACATATGCAGTGTGAGGGAGGTCTTGTATTTGGAGATCGGTCTGTCGGTTAGGTGGAGTCCGTGGAGAAGACACCCTATCATATCAGCTTTTAACCTCTGTAGACTATATATACCTATTTGAGAGATTCCTCCTCCGATCATATTTTACTGGTATCACAACAAGAAGTGAAGAGAAATCCGTGATAAAATCCAGCCTAAACCCCTCTTAGGTTTTTATTGCTGGGGAGATTTACCCTCATTTTCTTTTTCAGGTAATGAATATCAGACAGAACAGAAATTTTATGGAAATCTCAGCAGAGACAAGACAGCAGTAAAACTTTTTCTCAACTTGATACTAAGCTAAATTATAAAGCATTGTCAAGCATATACTGTACAGTGAAAGTCTACTATTTTTGTACTGAACCTTCCAAGAATCACATTTTTTCAATATTGTATGTGCCTCAACTCCATTCCAGCTTGATAGGATTTCTGAAACCAATGTGGCCGCTGCCCTCATTGCTCAGTACATTAAGTGAGTATCACAGGTGATGTTGAAAAATCCTACTTCGCTTAAAAAAACTTTAAGTAAAAACTTTTCAGTCTAAGAGATCCTTCAACACTTTGAATACTGTTGAAAGATGTATTCAAAGAAAAGATAAGGAACTGGCTGAAACAGCATTTAACACCTGTCTGTATTAAACAAAAAAAAAAAAAAGCATATGACCCAGAATCCACCTGTCTGGAGAACCAGAGAACAAATTGGATTGGATTCTGTATGATCCGTTCACTATAGAGAATTCAAATCATTTTGGTTACTTCATAATGTGCAGCGATGGCTTGGAAAATTTAACTTTTCTCGCTTCTCTTCAGAGACTTGGTGTATAGGATGGCAAACACAAATTGTGGCATTAGCATATGACTGAATACTTATTTTTCTAAAAATGGTCAGGGCCATCTTTAATATTAATTTGACCCTGGGCAAGTCAGTCAATTTAACATATTTAATGTATTAACTCTACTGACAGTTTCTGCACACATTTTATTTTTGAATATATTCCAATAATAATAGCGGACTTCTGTTTTTCTTCTGTCTTTGTTTGCATGGGTAGGATGCGTACCATTGTAAGGAGTTAGCAGGTGCAAACAGGAGACATTAGGAAAACCAAAATCAGCTATAATTACTGTATCTTTGGGATATAGGGACTATCAAGAGCAGACATGTTAGTTTTCTGGTAAAATCCATTATTAACTCAGCTTGGATTGCCGTGTGTAGTGATCCCCTCCTCCCCAGCAGCTCTTCCTATACGGAGAACTAATGCACATATATTCTTCCTGTAATAGCTAGGTGCTCACTGCTTCATCACCTGCTGCTGTTCTCCAGTGTGGGTATTTTACTGCTCAGGTGTTCTTCCTTGCTCTTTTAGTTGCAATATTATTTGAATGAATGAATGAATGAAGAACTTGTATAGCGCAGCACATGCGAAGTAAATCGCCTCTGGGCGCTTGTTGTTCCTGTCTCCTTTGAGATCAAAAGAGATGAGTCTTAATCTTTCTCCTGAAGACTAAGTAGTTCTCCTCCAGTCTAATGCTGACTGGTAAGGCGTTCCATAGTCTGGGACCTTGGACAGCGAATCTCCTGTCTCCTTTGGACTTGTATCTGGCTTTCGGTATCTGAAGCCGATTTTGATTGTTGGATCGTAGAATACGATTGGGATTGTACATTTTTAATTTTTCGCATAGATAATGGGGAGCATTCCCATGGATACATCTATGCGTTAGACAGAGTGCTTTAAAGGTGATTCTGTCATTGACTGGTAGCCAGTGAAGGGATCTCAACGAAGGTGAGATTGATTCCCAGGGTTTTTTCCGAGTCACAAGTCTGGCGGCCGTATTTTGAACGACTTGAAGACGAGCGATTTGGTACTTGGGGAGTCCGAGGTAAAGGGCATTTGCATAGTCCAATCTGGAGTTTACAATCGCTCCCACCACGACCGCTATGTCTTTCTTCGGAATAAAAGGCGTGAGTCTGCGTAGTAGGCGCAGCAGATAGTGAGATCCGCTGACTACTGCCCCTATTTGTGCGTTCATTGTCATTGTCATGTCGGAGTCAAAGATGACCCCAAGACTTTTGACTTTGGAGCCACTGTAGGTACAACTGCTCCAATACCCCACTATTCTGCTACTCTGACACCTGATAAGTAAACATGTGCATTCATTTTCCTCCAAATGCATTTTCGTCCGAATTTCAGGTATTTTTTTGTTATCGTTTTAACAAACGATAACGAAAGCACAGAAAACTAAAAACGAAAGATCTAACATAAATAAATCCTTTTTTTTTTCGTTTTAGTTGCGGTCGAATGTGCCTAGCCTTAACTCTATTAGTCGGATATTATTCTACAAAAAGAGAAAAGATTCGACATAGAGAGAAAAGATTCGACATAGAGAGACATGAAGAAGAGTTAACATAGAAAGAAAAGATTTGACATAGAGAGAAAAGATTCGACATTATAGAGACATGAAGAAGAGTTAACATAGAGAGAAAAGATTCGACATAGAGAGAAAAGATTCAACATAGAGAGACATGAAGATTCGACATAGAGAGACATGAAGATTCGACATAGAGAGAAAAGATTCGACATAGAGAGACATGAAGATTCGACGAAGTAGCTAAAAACATACGATCGCAGCAAGCGGACATTTATGGTGAAATGCTCCGCCCATAGGCTATAGAAGAATTCTAATGTTGGTTGACTAGTAATAATAATTAATAAATATAATTATTATTAGTCATACAACATTAGAATTCTTCTATAGCTTGTAGGCGGAACATTCGATGCGGCATTGTACAGTTCTGTTGCGCTGTCGAATCTTTTCTTTCTTTTTAAGATTCTATCGAATCTTTTCGACAGACACCATAAGCCTTCAATGACAGATTCGACCTTAATTAATTGGATTTTCGGACAAATGCATTTTTTTTAACAAAAAAAAAGAAATAAACAAAAACAAATTTTGGGAGTAACTAAATACATTTATTTTTCGGACGAAAACAAAATTAAGAAGTTGAATTCACAGGAGGTTCATTGGACCCAGGAAACAAATCTCCTACAGGTAAACATAGCACTGAACCCCAGTGAAGCTGGTCTGCTTTTAAGGCTAATTTGCAAAGTTTTGTTAAAAAGGACATGGATAACTAGGCATGGCCATGGCGGATATACCAGTGCAAAAAAATCTTCAGGACGCCAATTCGCTCCCCAGGGTCGTGCCACCCCAGTGTGAACCGCTTTTAAGGCTGCTTAAAGGGTAACAATTTAAAAAACACAAATTCTTTATTAAAATGCTTGGGGAATGTCATATACCTGCATATGAAGTTGTGAGTGCAGAAGGTTTACAAACACTGGCCAGGCATCTGCGTGTCAGTTAGCGGCATTAGCAGTACCACGACTAAATGACAGATCCCTGCTCTGTTTGTAAACAAATAGGTTGGTGATCCTGGGTGGTGTCATTGATAGGAGTAGTGACATGGGTTCACTTACCCTTTCCTTCGACTTCCCTTCTAAATGTTTTTTTTTCTTTGTCTGAATTTCTCACTTCCTGTTTCTCCTCAGTAAGCTTGCCACCATCATCTGAGCCGTTCTGGCTGGGGGTTAGTCAGTGTGCTCGTCCCCTCCCTTGGGACTACATCCCTGTGGGGAGACGGTGTGTTCACAGCGTCTCCCTGCAGGGATGTAGTCCCAAGGGAGGGGACAAGCACGCTGACTAACCCCCAGACACAGCGTCTCACCGCAGGGATGTAGTCCCAAGGGAGGGGGCGAGCACGCTGACTAACTGGTATATCCGCCATGGCCATGCCTAGTTATCCATTTGCTACACTACATTAGCCAAGGGTTTGAGTGGAGGAACAGGCTCGATGTGGGTCAACCATGCAGGATGGAAGTTTATACATTCTGGTCTCACTGGTTGCTTGCTTGTTCTAAAACAGAGAAGTGAAGAAAGATAGCTCCAGAGCATTTATCTCTGCTACACTACATTGGCCAAGGGTTTGAGCAGAGGAACAGGCTGGGTGTGGGTCAAACTTAAAGGGATTGTAAAGCTACATGTTTTTTCACCTTAATGCATTCTATGAATTAAGGTGAAAAAAACAGCCCCACTCTTGATAAACCTGTGTCAGCAGACATCGAGCCTGTATGCTCTCAAGGGTACGACGGGGCAAGGGTGGGAGGGAAAGGAGGGAGGGGGTCGTACACAGCCAACAAGACAATAAATAAGACCAAATGTTTCTCTTAGCATGCCCCAGAAGACATTAACCTTGATCTTATTTCGCTCTCTATGTTTTTTATTACCCTGCATGTGAAAGAGATTGTATACTTGCTGGCTGATTTGTAAAATGGTTTTAAATTATCAATAAAAATAAATGATGAGAAAAAAACAGCCCCGCCCCCGTTTACTTACCTGAACCCTCGAATGTCCTGCGTTGTGAACGCGGACTTCTCGGCTCATTCATTGGAAGATTGATAGCAGCGCAGCCATTGGCTCCCGCTGCTGTGAATCAAATCATTGACGCAGAGCGCCAGGGGGCAGGGCCGAGTGATACAATCATACCCGCAAGCTAACCCCCATGGGGGAGTGCTTCCCAGAGGGGGTTAGATGATGCGGGGAGGAGTCAAGACAGCTGCCAAGGGACCCCAGAAGACGAGGATCGGGGCCACTCTGTGCAAAACGAGCTGCACAGTGGAGGTAAGTGTAACATGTTTGTTATTAAAAAAAAAAAAGGAACCTTTACAGTCCCTTTAAGAACCTGAAACTCATTCCTTATGCTGCGTACACACGATCGGATTTTCCGATGAAAAAAGACCGATAGACTTGTTTCACCGGAAATTCCGATCGTGTGTGGGCCCCATCGGACTTTTTTTCATCCGAGTAAAAAATAGAACATGTTTCAAATTCTTCCGATGGAAAAAAATCAGATGGGAAATTCCGATCATCTGTGTGGAATTCCGTCGGAGAAAAATGCACACATGCTCAGAATCAAGTCGACGCGCTCAGAAGCATTGAACTTAATTTTTCCTGGCTCGTCGTAGTGTTTTACGTCACCGCGTTTTGGACGGAGGGAATTTAGTCTGCCAGTGTGTATGCAAGACAGCTTAAATGGAATTCTGATGAAAAAATTCATCGGATTTTAGACCTTTGGATACGCCGATCGTGTGTACGCGGCACTAGCCTGATTTATTCTAACTACAGGACTTCATTCTAAACTTGGCATGGCTAGTGAGTGTTTTATCACAAGTATGTAGGATGAAAGTTCAGACATTCTGGCTCATTAATTGTTTGTTCTAAAACCGAGACATGAAGAATGATAGCCCCAGATCATTCACCATTAAAAATAAGACAGTAAAGGCAACTTCCATTTTCTGGGCCTTACAGGTTCTCTTTAATGTTGGGATGGTGCTTGACTGGATGCTTTGTTCCAGTCTTTTAGATACAGTAGCAACTGCCGTACAGTCAGTAAAGATGAAATGTTGTCTGTCTAATGTATTTAAATAAATATTTGGAAGATATCCAATTAATGTAAACGCCCAGAGGCATAGATGAACTTTTTGCATTGCTCCACCTACGTTCTAAAAATTAGAAATAAAACATATTTTTTTGGAATTGAGATGAAAGTAAAACACGCATCTACCCTAAATTTTAACAAGGCTCTGCTGTGTAATACATTTATCTGGTGGAGAGTCTACATCATCATAACCTGTCTAGTTATATGTTTTATAAGTTATTGTGAACGGTTTATGATTACAAGCTTTGTCCGAAAACAATAAGCTCTGTGTAGCTTCTAATTACATGAATAATGACATAAAATGGATGACAATATAGACTGCGGACAGTTTGTTGTTTGTAGTCTGAACGAGTCTAGTAGGCTTGCAGTAAGATAAGAGGATCAGCCAGGCACAGCTAGGAAGCAGAATCTGAATATGTAATATGCAAATATAGCTGCCCCTATGTACATATGCATTAAATCATTCTTAATCACAAAGTTACACAAAAAAAACAACAACACATTGACAAGATTATAAGTGTAGCGGGGTCACCCTGTCGGGAGTTAACGACAGGCCTGAACCCTCGCTGGAACCTTATTCACGCTTGTAAATATGTTAAAATGCCTTTAAGAAGCAATGCATTGTGGGTTCAGAAGTGGCGGGAGATATGGACTCCACTAACGCTCCGTAGAAACAGACTACACTTCCCACAATGCTGTGCCCAATTGGAACATGTGACACCTCCGCACAGACTTATGGGGGAGGTTACTTAAGGACAGGGAGGGGCTGTTTTCGGCCTCTTGGGACCGGCATCTTTTCCTCTGCGGAGCTGTGCAAAACAGCACAGCAATGCTGTTAGGCCCGAAGCCTGGGCCTGAAGTCGCCAGGAGGCCAACCTGCTGGACAGAAACAAGACTGCTGTACCTAACTCTTGTTCCAGGAGATCAGTGAGGCCATCCAGCTGACTGCTGAACCAGTGGAGAGCCTGATGCCAGAGACCTTGTGCTACGGGACGGTGACTAAACCAGCGTGCTTTGGAGAAGAATCCAGGCGGATCAGCCTGGTCGGGTGAGAGAGCAACTGCTCCATCTTCAGCTTTTCCCTTTGGTATAGACAATCTAGTGCCACCCCTTAAGCCAGAGACACATGTCGGCCTCTGACTAAGCTTTAAGGCCTTCTAAGTTAATAGTTATACAGAGTGACTGACGCTGGCGAGCGATCAGTCCACCACAATTACTACTTATACTACCCTGTTTCAAATAACTTCATTTCGTTGTTTATCCCTTTTGGATTACAAATTCTAAAGTGCACCAACGGCCGCAAAGTGGACTTTGGTCTCGAGACACTCTTCAACCGTTTGCAGGACTGCCCGCTAGGGGAGGCTCACAAGCATAGACTGTACGTTTATATTAGATTAACTGAATGGTACCATTCTTTAGGTTATATTTTCTATTTTGTTTCCTTCTAACATTAATTACTATTTCCCGCAAGGGCCCTTGCAGAATCATTGTGTGTCATTACCAACCTGTTGTTGATTGCAATTTAAACTTATGTCTGTTCTTCTAGTCTACACCTAGTAAACTCATTCTCTTAAGTTTAAATATATCAACTGTGTGAAGTGTGTTTTCTCATCTGAAGGGACGCCCAGGAGCAGGTAACACTGTTATTCTCTTATCATTTCATGTTGCATGCCTGCTATTGTGAGGTCACAGAGGTCACAATACGTTTGCTGGGCTTCTGTTGTGTCACGGGAGGGTTGAATGAATGAATGAATGAAAAACTTATATAGCGCGGCACATGCGAACCAAATCGCCTCTGGGCGCTAGTTGTATCCGTCTCTCTTGACATCAGAAGAGCAGAGTTTTAATCCGTCCTCTGAAGGTCAGGTGGTTCGAGCTAGTTAAATAGGGGTGAGTCGCAAAAAAGAGAGTAGATCCCAAATCAATCAGCGGCCCCTGAGGGGGTATCGCTACATAAGAATGGAAGCATGGGTGCTCAACATGTGGCCCTCCAGCTGTTTCAGAACTACAAGTCTCATCATGCCTCCGCCTTTGGGAGTCATGCTTGTAACTGTCATTGGCTTGTAATGCCACATTAGGCCTGTAGTTCCACAACAGCTGGAGGGCCACAGGTTACTGACTTCTACTCAGCATTGCTTCTGCACTACTTCTCAGCGCTCATAGGATAAGGTGACCAGATTTAAAAATGAAATCCGGGCAAATTTATGATTTAACCACACATTGTCATATGACATCCACAAAGGGGATCTCCCATCACGGGTGGACGTCATATGACGTCCTGAACTTTGTGCGGTGATATCTAAATGATGCCTGCAGCTAGAGGCATCATTCAGATATCATTGTGTTCTGGCAGCAATCCTGCGCACAATAAGAATGATCATGGCGGCGGTTCCACCAATTGATTGTTCTTATAGGCGGCGGGAGGGGACATCCCCCCTCTCGCCGCCATCCGGTGCTTCTCCGGGCTCTCCCGTGCCAACGGGGGCCCAGAGAAAAAATTGCCCAGCGCCAGATAGGAAGCATAGAGATGACTGGTAACCAGATGGTCACCAGTCATCTCTATGACCGTCGGTGGCCCGGGCTCGATGTGATGACGTCACGCCCAGGTACCCCGGAAGTAAACAAAGCCGCGATTGCAGCTAGTAAGCATGAGATCGGTGAATTTTTTTTCACGGTCTCATGCTTTCCAGCCTGGAGGAGAGATGTGAGGTCTTATTGACCGCGCATCTTTCCTTAAAGAGGACCTGTCACACACTATTCCTATTCCTAAGGGATGTTTTACATTCCTTGAAATAGGAATAAAAGTGATAAATTTTTTTCAATTGAACTTCCTTTTTTCAGCACGTCATTGTGTTCTACGTCACCGCGTTCTGGTCTGATCGGATTTTTGGTCCGATGGTGTGTGCACACATCAGACCACTTCAGCCTGGTCTGATGAAAACGGTCCGTCGGACCAGTTTCATCGGACCAGTCTGTTCGTGTGTACGTGGCCTTAGAAATTAGGATGGATGGTGTGGGGGGGCTGTATGGATGATGTGTGGGGGGGGTGAGAACTGTATATGTTGATGGTGTATGGGGGGAAGTGAGAAAAAAATGTTTTCACCTTAATGTAATCTATGCATTAAGGTGAAAAAACATTGATTGCTGACGCCCCCCCCCCCCCCCGGGCCCCCGTTATACTTACCTTACCTTTTGTGTTCACATCCACTTTAATTCTTTGTGTGTTATTAGTTTAAGCAGACTGTGATTGTCTATTGTTATGACTTAGATGAAGATCAGATCACATGCTGCATTCTGAACACAGGAAGTTGGCCGCTCGGCATAAGCGCTAGTGATGAGCGGAATACGGCATATTCGATTTCGCGATATTTCACGAATATATAGAAGAATATTCGCGAAATATTCGTTAATATCGATTATTCGTGACATTTTATCAAAAAAAAATTTTTTGCGAAATTTCGCTAATGCGAATGCGAAATTGATTGCGAAATTCTCGTCAACACGCGAAAACGGAGATCATTTCCTGGATTACTAAACTAATATGCACTAAACACTAACTCTACTTACACAAACTTATATGACTAAACTAAAGCTATTTTTTTTTATACACAAAACACAGAAGGGCAGAGAAAGTATTCGCGAATATTCGTAATACGAATATTCGCATTGCGAATATTCGGCAACATAAAAGGATCACCTCAGCTACTCGGCTCAGGGTCTCTAATCATACCAGCAATGCTTTTAGACGTCGATGGAGATCACTAGGATGTGATCTGTTTTAAAAATAAATTATTTGCGATATTCGAGTTATTCGCGAATACTCGAATATGCAATATTCGTAACGAATATTCGCAATGCGAATATTCGTTAGCAACACTAATAAGCGCCATGCATTTACCTAATGAATGTAAAGTGTTCACTGGTTAAATGAGGTTGAGAGACCGGGTGGTGACATCACACTCTCCAAGCTGGAGCAATGTAACTATATAAAATATCAATACCTGGAATTCTTCTTCTTAATATAACATTGAAAGCATTTTATTATACCTCTTCTACAAGTCCAAAAAACAAAAAGCCGTTCATCCAGCCAGAAATCTTGTGAGCTGAGAACTTATGCTCTTCTCCTCTCTAGACTATTATCAGATAGCATTGTTCCCTGACATATCTGTGGACTACAAACTAAAACTCCATCCGGGTATGGAGAAGAGAGGCATTATGTAGTCCTAAGACAATATTATGTAGTCTTCACACACTGCCTGTCCTAAGGTGACAATGTTGATCAGTATGGTTGTCACATAAGGACAGGAAGTGTAAAACAACCCATTCAGTTTAAAACACAAATAAAAAAAGGAAAAACATTTGAGATATATATATATATATATATATATATATATATATATATATATATATATATATATATATATATATATATATATAGGGGATGGAGAAACAGTATGACACTTATCTTCCCAGTGAATGACTGTGCAGGCAAGGCATGTCATCACAAGTCTCACCATTGGAGGACAGGCAAGCTGTTTTCCCAGCACAGCCAAAAAACTGACCATTCTGGGATGGATGTCTTTCTATATCCTAGCATGGTCAGTTTGAAATAGGACAACTGGGAGACAAGCATAACAGGATCGCCAGGTATTTTTTACACAAAGGAAGCTATACATAGAGAACAGGATACTTTGTTTTATAAAAATACATGGTACAATAGATACAAATCCGGAATATGAAATGTTGGAGTAAAACATTCTTTAATAGCAAGATTACCAGGTTCAAATAAAGGGAAAAACGTGTGTAAAAAGAACTACAGCCACAACATCTAAGGAATGTTAAGCTGCAATATTATCATTTTTTGTTCTTGAGTTTACACAAACATAAGAATAGTCCACAGAAGACCCTGCAACACTGTGGTATTATGATAGGCATAATTAATATGCCACTTCCCTGTCTGTTGGAACTTAAAGGGGAGTTCCACCCACAATTTCACTTTTTAAATATAAATACTCCTGTAATACACAAGCTTAATGTATTCTAGTAAAGTTAGTCTGTAAACTAAGGTCCGTTTTGTTTGTTACAGCATTTAGATGTATCATCTAGAAATAGACCGTGGCCATCTTAAGTGTGGGCATCATGAAGCCAGACTGTATGACTTCCTGGATTTCAGCTTTGCATATCTCGCACATGCTCAGTGCTGCACAAGCAATGTAATAGGTTTCAGTCAGGTTTGCAAGGACTACTGGGAAACATGATGTCTATCCCAGAAACCCTTGCAAATAGCCTTGTGACTTAATAGCCTAGGCTAATAAGGAGGAGAAGGTAATGAAGGACTACAAAATAAAGGTATTTACAAGCAACAAAATTAATTAATTAATTAATTAATTAACAAAATAAATAAAAATTGTCCATTGTGAACACTATGAGATTAGGGCATGCAGCACAGACAAACATAAAAAAATGGGTGGAACTCCACTTTAAGCTGGGCAAAATGTATGACTGTCAAAGGAGCCAACTGATAATGTCTAGAAGCAGACACTGAGAGGTAGGTCACTGCATTCCATTCTACACTGCAGAATGTTCTATGCTTTGATTCTGTGATAACCAAGATTGCAGATTCCATGTACAAATAGCATTTACTATTGCACATTACTAATCCAGAACAAAACGTTAGAAAGAAAACCTGTAAAGAAAATGCAGAGGCTACTATTATTAAGCTCTGTAAATGCTAGTTGCCTGGCTGTGCCTGGGTTTGATTGCAGATAAAGACCAACTGGTCCATACAGTCCACTTTTTTACTCATGCAGACCTATGTTTATCCCAACCATATTTAAAGCAATTTACAGTGGATTGACTCACTTGCTGGAGACTTTTCTAAGCATCTACTACTCTTTTGGTAAAATAATGCTATCTAACGTTACTATTGAACTTCTAATAGTATGAGGTCATACCATTGAGTTCAACTTTATATTTAAAATATTGCCTTCCAGAACTTCTTCACACCCTTAAAGACTACCCAAAGGTAAAACTTTTGTGTTTAGTAGTGTATTGCCACGTACACACGGTCGTTTTTTGCGATGAAAAAAAACGACGTTTTTTTAAAACGTCATTTAAATTGATCGTGTGTGGGCAAAACGTCGTTTTTTGTCTTCAAAAAAACGACCAAAAAAAAATTCCAACATGCGTGTGTAGCAAAAACGTTGTTTAAAATGACGTTTTTCAACCCGCGCATGCCCAGAAGCTAGTTATGAAGCGAGCTTCAATGGAAAAGAGTGGTGAACGTGACCTCGCTTTTTGTGAAAAAAACGATGGTGTGTATGCAACATCGTCTTTGAAAAGTGACGTTTTAAAAACGTCGTTTTTTACTTCACAGAAAACTTCGTTTTTTTTCATCACAAAAAATGATCGTGTGTACGCGGCATTAGAAATGGTCAAAACCCTTGCCTGGTTTTTCTTACCCTTGGTGTCCCTGCTTGTGAGAATTATCCACTATAACTATTCACTATTAGTCTCCTTTTTCCCTCTCTCTGTTAGTCCTGGTGACCGTCCTCACTGGAACTGAATATGAGAAAAATCCAAAAAGGTAATTAGCATTTACAGAAGGAGCTGCGTCTTGAGGAAATGCTGGCACTTTCACAAACAGATAGCCTTTTTAAATGGAACAAAGCATAAAATACACATAAAGGGTCAACGCGTTTCAGCTGTTACGCTTTAATCATAAGTATTGTCCCTCTGTGTGGATTTTATGCTTTATTTAATTTAATAAAGGCTATCTGTGGATTTCTACCAAATTGCTGAAATTTTCTAGAGATTCAGACAGGGCTTACAGCGCCACCGACAGTGGTGAACACACACAACATGATTAGAGAGAGGCGGTAGCAGCATTGAGTATGTCTTGTTTTCAATTTACAGAAGGAACTCCAAAATGAAAACTTTCTGTTTGAAAGACTAACCCTCTGTATTTGTTCTGTCATCAGTTGTTCCCAGGACAGAAAGTGATGGTAAATCCAATCTTTAACTGCTGTCACTGGTAGAGTAATAGAGGGAAAAGCTTTTAGTGAGGACAACTTTTTTGAGGACAACTGTCTAAGGGGGGGGGGGGGGTTCCATTACTTTGGAGAGATTGCCCCTCACTTTCTCTTGTGTCTGGGGGTGGAAATACAAGGTCATCTCCTCAATAGGACGCAGACTAACCATTACACATGTCAAAAAGCTTACAGCTGAGTTACACCCTATTTAGCAACTACAACCCCACTGGTAACTGATTCCTGTGTCATTACTCTTTCGATATTTTTTTATTGTTTTTTTAAATACCTTTTTTTCTTAAAAAATGCCCTCATTTTAGCCACAGTGAGGTACATAATTTCCGCTCTCCCGTGAACGGGCAACCTCTGCTTCTTGCATTGCGTTATTTCAAAACTGAAAATTATGCAATGTCAGGCAGAGTTAGACAGAGTTTTGAATTGTTGACTCTCTTTTGTCATTAAACTGGGTACTGAGCAGCGTCGGAGAAGGAATTAGTAGCGGCAGTGACATGAGTGGCAGCAGCAGGAGCAGTAAACTGAGGTGGCAAACTGCCATGAAGCCGTGCAGTATCATAACTTCACAGGGTCGAGATTGGGAGGTGCATGCTGGGTAGCCAGCTGCACCTAATCCCGGAAATAAACACAAGCAGGCTTCAGATGCCCACAACCTCGATGGCCCCTGCCTGCTTCCGAGGTCTGGTAATATTTTATCGATTTCTAAGAAAGAAGCAGAAAGACAATACTAACATGTCTTATATTATATTATAGTAGTTTTAACAATCATGGGGGAGATTTAAAAAAAAAATGGCCATTGGGAAGGGAGCTCTGCTTTAACCCTTAGTTCTGTCAACTGTTGTCACCAGGACAGAAAGTGCTGGAAACTCAAAATTTTACAGATGTCACTAGTACAGGAATAGAGGGGGAAATCTTAAGATGGGGAAAACGGTATAAGTCCTATTACTATAAAGAGATTTGTACTCACGTCTTGTGTCCAAATCCTCGTACACACGCTTAGATCTTCGAATGACCCAACATCTGTTTTTTGTGGCGTGCTAGTATCATGTCAAAAGTGAAGAGGTTACTCAAAATATGAAAAATTTTGTGTACAACGTCAGAAGTGACATAATGTGTTGAATAGTTATGTATGTATTCTTTCATTCTGAGGACTCGCAGTCTTGCTCTTACGATTTCGTACGAAAACCGTACTAATGAAACGAAAACTGGATGTAGAGTTCACATCCGACTAAACATTTATATGGAAAAAATGGAAAGAAACTGCACTAAAATTAACAAAAAAGAAAAAAAAAGAAGAAACCTGCAACGTGGTTACAGTGTATTCCCTCCAGGTGCTGCGATTATCATGTAAACAATAAATACAAAAAATAAACGTAAGAAGAATATAAATCGCGATACCTCAACCGCCCTTAACAGACACAAACGGATGCAAATCCGTGGTCTCAAGTGATGCCGGTACACAAAACTCTCAGGCACTCGTCCACTGGGGGAACGTTTCGGAGCTTAGGTGATGACAGCGTGCCGCTCGCCCTACGTCTATTTCGTAAAAAAAATTACTTCTTCCAGAGGTAGCGCGATTTATATTTTTTTGACAAAAATTTTATAGTCAGCACATCCAGCTTTTGGCTGACGAAAAAGCAAAATCAGTTGTCGAAAGCACCGCACTAGCGATCCGAAAATCGTCAGACAGCTAGTCGTATGAATTTTTCAATCTGATTTTCATATCGTGTGTTTAGACCTCATACACACTATTTGATTTTCTGCTGATTTTTGTCTTCAGATTTACCAAAACCATATAGTGCAAGGACAAAAAAACAAATAAATCCACGCTATCAGAAAATATTGGAGCAGCTACAAAAACCAGTAAGCAGTGGAAATCAACAAATACAACATACAAAAAGTAGCGCTAACAAATGAGGAAACAATCATATGACTGATAAACAAGTCCCAATATGTGTAGGGGGACTAATAAACACAGCGAATGAAGTGAATAAATCCAAAAACAAAATGTTAAATCTAAAAAAAAAATTGAAGAAACACACAGAAAGTCCAAATAAGTGAGGTGAGAAACTTGATTGGTGTAAACACAGTAAATGGTTCCGAAATGGTGATTATCTCTTGATCATGATGAACGTAAGTGACAAAGACCCACCACCGTTATAACGGAGGCTTACCAGATATATAAAACCCAAGTGAGCCTACGCCCAGAGGGTCAATCAAGCTGGATATACAGTATATGAAGAGCTGTAACAGGATAGGACTTCATTTTCACACGACAATACCGCCAACAATGGAGGAAGATGATCAATGGTGATAGACAGTCACTCCATAAATTCAGCGTTGTTCAGACGGGTCTGATGACGTCACAGAAGGTGGAAGGTCCTTATTGCTGCACTCATGTAATGATAGGTGAGCATTGTTCAAAGAATGGCTGCATTGAACCTCACTTATTTGGACTTTCTGTGTGTTTCTTCAATTTTTTTTTAGATTCAACATTTTCTTTTTGGATTTATTTACTTCATTCACTGTGTTTATTAGTCCCCCTACACACATAGGGACTTGTTGATTAATCATTTGATTGTTTCATCATTTGTTAGCGCTACTTTTTGTATGTTACATATAGTGCAAGGGCCTGCCTGATTGCATACAAATTTAAATTCTTAAGGTTTAACCTCATATTATATGGTTTTGGTAAATCTGAGTGTTGCCTACCTACCAGATTGAAATTTACCAATACGACATCCAAAATTTACTGGCACAGCTAAGTTTTTACTGGCAATTCCAAAAGTAAAAATTTTCGGTACAGCAAAATAAATTAGAATGGGCAGGCACCGTTCAGACCTGCACATGAGGGCGTGGCTACTCCGCTCAGGTTCCCTTGCGCCATGACGTCACACACTACGCTCAGGCACCATCTCTGCCAGACCTGCCTCTGCCCAAACACACTGTAGAAGGCACTCTGATGGTCTTGGCTGGGCATCACAGACATATTTTTTACTGGCAGTCTTTTACTGGCAGGAGAAAGGTGCCTGTTTTTTAATGGCTGCCAGGAAAAATACTGATGGTTGGCAACACTGGTGTGTATAGGGGTCTAAAAGCAAAAGGAGATGTACTCAATGGGATGCATACTAATCTTTTCCAATTTATTCAAAACTAAAGAAAAAAAGTGTTCACTAGAGATACATTTTAGAAATGAGTGAAAACCTAATACCGTATATACTCGAGTATAAGCCGAGATTTTCAGCATTTTTTTGTGATGAAAATGCCCCCCTCGGCTTATACTCGAGTCACCTTTTTGCGCCGGATCTCCCGGATTTTGGGGACCTGGTACCAGCCGGCCGTAGGTCCCCTGGATGCCAAACTTGGCACACATTCCCCACTCTTCCTCTACAAGTGTGCAAAGTTTGTTGTCTTGGGGACCTACGGGCGGGGAGCACCGATTTTTCAAAGCTGGGCACCCCTTCCATAGACTACCATGTTAAATGTCAGCCTAGTCATGAACACAGTGAGACATGGGCACAGTGAGGCATGGAAACAGTGAGGCAAAGTGAGGCACAGTGAGGCAAAGTGAGGCACAGTGAGGCATGCAGATAGACACCCTAGGCTTATACTCGAGTCAATATATTTTCCCAGTTTTTTGTGGTAAACTTAGGTGCCTCTGCTTATATTCGGGTCGACTTATACTCAAGTATATACGGTAACTAAAAAAAAGTGCCTACAATACCAGTTTTAGCAATCCATATTGTTTTCTCCAAAACTACACATGCACAGTGATCCCGGTGATAGTGAATAACCCCACAATAATGGCAACAGTCATGAAGCACAATACATTATTATAACATGTTTTGGATGATTTTCATTCATTTATCATTACCCAATGTCATTACACATTATGGGTGCTGTTCAGAAATGACACATCAAAATTGCACTTCCAACCACTCAACTCAGGCTGTGCCATCACTCAGCATGGTCCTAACAATAGCTGCATCCTTGAATGGGAGCTAGCTGATCCCTAAGACAGTTTGCCCTTTATCAGTGCCATATTCTAGAGCCAGATTTGTATAGGTACCTATTGCAATTTATAATACAGAACGCTCCTTTAAATATTTCATGTGGCATTAAGCAAAATCATAATAGGCTTCAGAGAGTCAACAGGAAAGCTGCACAATGAACTTGGAAGTTAACAAAAAAATGTTCTCAACAATGACAAAAGCGACCCCCTGAGTTGACTGCAGGAACAGTCATTTCCAGGCAGAGACAGGTAATTTATCCTTCAATGGTGACTAGATAAATGGATGCAATAATGAAATGTATTCCCTATGTACAAAGAAGGATTCAGGTTAGAGTAAACAGTTGTATGTAGATATAAGGCCGTAACGGGACTCTCCTGTTTCTTTGGTACCAATGAGAATATAGATGCCTATTCTGCTGAGTCGCCATTGATTTCAAGACACCCCCCCCCCCCCCTTTCCCTTTTCATTTTTAATCTCTTCCTGCCACAGAGAACTTAGGCAAAGAATTTCAGCACATGGTGTGAATGCAAAAACATGGAAGGAAGAATTCTGAAAATGGATCCTGGCGATTTTTTTTTTTCGATGCAGTATTTTTAAGCACTATTTCAAAGAAAGTCTAATTTATAATATGGGGAGGATTTTTTTTGGCACCGGCACCAGTGCAGATGTTATTCCTTAAGGAAGACGGTCTTGATTGCCTGGGTGAATAATGACCAGGCCCTGGCACTGAGCCAGGAGTCCTCTTACAGCAGAATGCAGAAAACCACTCTGCTACAGAAAAGAGGCCCCCAGAAGGATAATATATTATTACGCATGATTCAAATTACAGGATCTGCAGCAGGGGAGTGAGTGGCTGAACCAAGACACAGTCGCTTGCTGCACACAGAATACTGATGATGAGATGATGGAATGCACAGCTCACTGAAAGAGCCACAGTTTACTGGTCACCTTCTCTGCGTTCTCTCCAGAGTCACGGCTTGCCTGATTATTACTCCGTCTCTTTTTTTGCAGCGGATAGAGACCTTTTTAAGGCTTTCGCAGGGATTCACGTTTTTTTTTTCAACTCAGTTTGATCGACTGATTTAAAAAAAAAAATATTCTATTTTTTAAATAGAGAAACTGGACAACTCATTCCTTTTTACTAAAAAAAGCCCTTGAGGACATAAAAGAAAAAAAAAAGTTGATAGGATTTTTGCCTGGCTGTGAAATCTCATCAAGATTTTTTTTTTTCTCCCAGAATTAACCAAGGAATATTTCTACCTCTTGATAGGAAATGTGCATGTGCAGATAATGGTTGGGAGAGAGGATGGAGAATTTTTACGCCATACGTCTTTTTAAAGTGTTATCAGCTGAGATTACTCAATACGCTATGAATATAATCCAAGGCCGTTTATTTCTGTTTTATTTATCTCATTTTAAGCAAACATTAATTTTAACGCCTGCCTAATATCCATTTTGATTACATTCAATTCTGTTTTTCACAAGAATATATAGTGTGCTTCCCTAAAGCGTATTTCTAAGCGTCTCATGATATGAAAAGATGAATATATGGTGTTTTATATTGCGTTGGCAATGGAAGAAGCTTTATCATTTATTCATAAATGATCTCACCGCTGTTTGTTAATGTGATTTCACCTTGATGGAAACAAATAAAACACATTCATGCTTAACTTGACAAAGGCCAAAGAATGTCTTTCAACTCTCTTAAAATCCTCATTTTTTAAATATTTATCACAATGCGTTCAAGGTAAAAAGAAAAAAAAATAGAACAGAAAAATAATAGGAAAGTTGAATCGTATAAAAAAAAAAAAAAACAGTAAGAAATGCAAAAATAAATTATAATAAATGTAAGAAATTATTTAAAAATAAAATACGGTTAAGTTGCTGGAAAGTAGTCAGCATGATAAGGGTTAAAATGTAATCTGCCGCATTAAAAATAAAATAATTGTCTCAGTGACAGTGCGAGATAGCACATGCTCACATGATCGCTGGAACGGAGCCATCTTTTTTGCATAGCGATTTAAATTATGCAGGCAGAATAATTATTGGGGGACCTAATCACAACGGAAGCAAAAAAAAAAGATATAATATATGTTAAACAAGGTTCATTACTGCATGATGTAAATGAGTTTCTCACCAATATTGTCACTGATTGGCTGAGATGAGGAGCTGGTTTCAAACAGTGGAGCATGGCCGGATTGGCTGTTAGCTCTTCTGGTTACTGCCTGCTCAGGCAGTGCTCAAGTCAGACCCGTCCTGCGTCTCTCGCTGGTTGCTTCGCAGCAAATCTTGTTCAGCCCAGCTGTGTCTCCATAGCAGTGGTACCCTAAGCGAGAGTCTCCCTCCTGTTTCCCACAGCTCTTGTCTGCAAGGCGGTCGCTGCTGTGAAATACCAGCCTTTGGCATCGAGCCCAGACTGGGATCTTACATTCGTCTATAACAGAAAAACGAGGGGAAAAAAAGTATTAAAGAAAATAAATATAAAAGCGATTCTTTTCTCAAAATTAATGCAAAAAGCGGACAGATTAAGCATCCGTTGGCATTCTTTATTACAGGCGCTTCGTTTTATTTTATTATTTATCAATTTGTTTACAGCTTGCCCGCTGTACCCCAATTTCGTAAACAAAATTAAAAAAAAAATTAAAAAAAAAATTAAAAAAAAATATTTTTTACCTCGTTAACAAATTGCTTCTTGGCAAGCCGAAAAAAAGTAATTATGAGAATTTCTGCGGAATTTGAGCACAGCGTCAAAATCTAATTAAAACCCTGTCATTAGTTTGTGCTTTTAATGAATGGTCTTTAACTATAAGGAATGACAGGGCATTATGAAAAAAAAAAAAAGAAGGAAATTCTGTTACAATTCAGCTGTCTGACCCCCCTGATAAAAGGGAATGCAGTCATACAGTCATATCAAGTTTAGCAGACAATGGAGTACCTACAAGCTTCCTCTAGACAAGTCCTTTATAACCAGTCAGTATTATGTGCTGCAAACAGTGGCCAATCGCTATAGAGTATTCTGCAGCGGTGACACAATAGGTGCATTGGCCACTGTGTCCTGATAGAAGCCTGAGACATTTGTACATTATTAAACTGCATATGTCTTTAATATTCTCAGGGATAAAACAGCCCCAGCTGCCTAATTACTAAGAAGTAATTACCCTGCCTTTATTACCATCTACATGGACCACACATAAGCCACACCCTAGCAATGGGTGGTGCACCGTAGCGTACGTCACATAAATATGTATAGGAGCGTACAGTCAATTATATCAGCAGTCTGCAATTATCCTCTACGTACAACATTTTAATATTTGGTAAAGCAGAGATGTTTAGCTATAATCTTATTATCTCAGCTAGCCTACCCTTGTGCATTTATTTAAAAAAAAAAAAAAGACAAATTTGGGCCACTCTGGGAAAAAATATTCATGGCGCCACACTCTGCCATCTCTCAACAGTTCAGAATGCAATTTCTTTACCATGTTTAAGTTATTAATAAAGCTTCTCAGCTATACTTAGCCATAGATGTTAATAAAAAAAGGGGGAGGGGGGGTCTACATATCGTAGACCCTTAAAATTGGATTCCTATTGTGTTAATCCCACCATGCGTGAAGTAAAGTGATGAGATAGCACTACTTTTCCTCGAATTAGTTAAAGGCGATGATTCGTGCTGCATAGTGGGAACCTCCAAGCTAATTTCAGTGATTTTTTTTTTCCATATGCATCCAGGATTAACATATTCATGAACTAAATGGCTGTTACAACTGCGGATTTTAAGGGAGAGGATAAGCAAAAGCTCGAACCATCTCGCGTCCACAATGAATATCATCAAGAAGAGGGGGCGGGGGAATACATTCGGAATAAGAATTTAAATTTTTTTTCCTGGCTTTTTTTTTGGAAGGATATCAATTTTCAAGATTTAAGAGCCTGTAAGTATTCTGAACTTAGAAGCGAGAAAGGATCATTTGTCATTCGGTCATTTTCTTGTGCTGTCATGATATCAAATCAACCATTTTAACAGGGTTTTAGCAAGTTTACTGTCATCACTGCTTGACGCTGTGCTTTTATTATTACAGAATACGTTCATGATTACAGAGAAGATCAAGGCGATGGGAAGAAACAAAGGACAGTCTGTATGTGTATGTTATGAATGGTGTGTCTTCCTGTAGAGATATTGAACATTACAGGCAAGGTTATTGGCTCTTAGAGCTCCAGCTGTAAGTTTATGGATGGTTTTCTATGTATGTAATATAACTTCCACGAGAAGTTAGGTTCTGTTTTATAGCGAATTATAAAAAAATGCATTTTGCGTGATTTTTTTTTTTAGAAGGACCTTTATATTCAACAATCAGCACCAAAGGTTCATACTATGCTACAGGTAATAAAACAGCTAATGTTCACTCCTTAAGGTTATTTTGTCACATAATACATCAGATCGCAGCATTATAATACAACACAGACACTTCTTTTACTTTATACATGCTCTCTGCCTTTATTTAATCATCAGCAGTGGAAAAAAAAGTCAGAAATGTTGGAGCCTTCGATTTAAACAAGTGTGGGTGAAATGTGTTGGCTGCCATTGCTGAACCTCTTCTCGGAAATGCCAGTTTCTCAGTTACGATGGTGACATCAAAGCCTTCAATGTAATTATACACTATGCATTGCCTAATACTGAGACCTTCTGACTCTCTGCAGGATATTTTTTTTTTTCAAAAAGGTGCCAGTTTTCCGTCAGTGATTGTTTGCTATTGGCAGCATGAATGTAGAGATGTTTTCTAAAATGTTTGATTCTACAATCCAGGTCAGCACTGTCACACTGCTTTTCCAACAACTTTAGATCTTTAAAGGGGTTGTAAAGGCTTGTTTTTTTATTTTCTAAATAGGTTCCTTTAACCACTTAAGACCCGGACCTTCAGTCAGCTAAAGGACCTGGCCAGGTTTTGCGATTTGGCACTGCGTCGCTTTAACAGACAATTGCACGGTCGTGCGACGTGGCTCACAAACAAAATTGTCGTCCTTTTTTTCCCACAAATAGAGCTTTTTTTGGTGGTATTTGATCACCTCTGCGGTTTTTATTTTTCGCGATATAAACAAAAATAGAGCGTCAATTTTAAAAAAAAATTCAATATTTTTTACTTTTTGCTATAATAAATATCCCCCAAAAATATATAAAAACATATTTTTTTTTCCTCCGTTTAGGCTGATATGTATTCTTCTACCTATTTTTGGTAAAAAAAAAACCGCAATAAGCGTTTATCAGTTGGTTTGCGAAAAATGTATAGCTTTTACAAATAGGGGATAGTTTTATTGCATTTTTATAAAACAAATTGTTTTACTACTAATGGCTGCAATCAGCGATTTTTTTCATGACTGCGACATTATGGCGGACACTTCGGACAATTTTGACACATTTTTGGGACAATTGTCATTTTCATAGCAAAAAATGCATTTAAATTGTTTATTGTGAAAATGACATTTGCAGTTTGGGAGTTAACCACAAGGGGGCGCTGAATGGGGTTATGTGTTCCCTAATGTGTGTTTACAACTGTAGGGGGGTATGGCTGTAGGTGTGATGTCATCGATTGTGTATCCCTATGAAAGAGATCACGCGATCGATGACGCCGCCACAGTGAAGAACGGGGAAGCCGTGTTTACACACGGCTCTCCCCGTTCTTCAGCCCCGGGGACCGATCGCCGGACTCCAGCGGCGATCGGGTCCGCGAGTCCCGTTCCCATTCTGGAGACGTATATGTGCAGGAGGCGGTCCTTAAGTGGTTAAGATAGTGCATTGTTGGTTCTCTTACCTTTTCCTATGATTTCCCTTCTTATGCCTCGTACACACGTACACACGACGTATCTCTCTCCATATATATATATATATATATATATATATATATATATATATATGGAGAGAGATACAGCATATATATATATATATATATATATATATATATATATATATATATATATATATATATATATAAACAGCTTTCATCAGTATTGTTGTTTCCTCTGTGTTCTCTCAATGCCCTCGCCAACGCCTTTTTGCACCCCCGAAAAAAAACATTATTTTTTGGGTATTTTTTGAAAGGGTCAGAATCAGCTTTTTTTTTGTCTGTGTTACTGCTAGTGAGATTTACCATGTCTTTTTGTCCTGGTGAGACCAAGGCCCCATTCACACTTGGCGAGGTTGAAATCATGTGGCAGTTGGTACAAACATTTATTTCAAATGGCACCCACAATACATGACTTTAAAAATGGCACAGAGCTTGTCACGCCAAAAGCAGCGACAAATTGGCATAGGGCAGCCCATTGAAGTAAATCCTGTGAAAATCGCTTGCGCAAAAAATAAAGACTGCAGAGGTGATCAAATACCAAAAAAAATCCAAATCTTTGATGATTCCTAGGAGCACTATCAAATCTATCATAACCACATGGAAAGCACATGTCACAACAGCAAACCGGCCACGAAAAACGGCCGCACACCAAAACTCACGGACGGAGCAAGGAGGGCATTAATCGGGAGGCACAGAGACCTAAGGTAACCCTGGAGGAGCTGCAGAGTTCCACAGCAGAGACTGGAGTATCTGTACATTGGACGACAATAAGCCATACGCTCTATAGAGTTGTGTTTTATGGCAGAGTGGCCAAAAGAATGAGCAGGAAATCAATTTCCGGCTATGCAAACTGTGAATGTTGTCCCAGTGATGGATGTGTGATCCAAACTTTTAAGCTGTTGCCAGAACAGGAATTGAAGGGAAATCTTCTAATAGTGACACTTGTTCCAGTGTCTAAAGCCTCGTACACACGATCGGATTTCCCATGAACAAATCCTTGGAATTTTGTCCAAAGGACATTGCCCGTGAACTTGGTATGCATACAGATGGGAGAACTTTTTCAGCCAACATGCATGAAACGACGTGGGCAACCCTTTGGGCAACTTTTGCTAATGTTGTGCTATAGTTAGCATTGGTTCGGAGCATGTGTGTTTGTACTTTCGATTTTTTTGCGACAGACATTGTGTACACATGATCGGATAATCTGACAACATTTGTTGTCGCGCAGTTTTAAAGTACACTATTCAACATTTGTTGTCGGAAAATCTGACAACAATTGTCCGATGGAGCATGCAAACAGTCAGATTTTCCGACAAAACTGCACCATCAAACATTTGTTATCGGAAAATCTGATGGTGTGTACAGGCCTTTAGAGGGTATTTACGTCACTTTGAAGAGTTTTTCTATTTTTTCCCGTCATGCATACAGGACTGTAGAAATCTCTACAGTGGAACACAAATGGCAAAATAAACCTGAAGGGTTTTTGCCATTCCTGAATCCATTTAAGATGTTACAAAAAAAAATTGCTTTAAATATAATTAATTTTTTGCCTTAAATGAAAGATAAAACATGATTGGCTGCTGTTGGCAACAACTCTCTTTGCGTTCACTTTCTTTTCATCAGGTTGAATGAATGGGCCCACCGTGAGACAAGGGAGAAGGGCCTAGGAAAATCGTGAGAATCCTACAGTAGAGCAATTCTGAAACATGTAGGAGGGTAATTATGGAAAACACAATTAAAAGTTGTTTTCATTTAAATACTTACCAGCACCTGGTAGCATTTTCCATCCATAATTACAGTATATCATTCAGATTGGAACTCAGCAGGTGCTCACCATTGTTGACACTTAAGTCCTTGCCTTGAATAGGTTAAATGGACTCGATAAACAATGAGCTGTAGAAAATGCACGTTTCATAATGAAGAGCGGCTCTCATGGTTGGTTCTGTCTACATTTAGAGGTTTAATTTAGCAGGGGCTAAGCTTCCCGGGGTGAAGGAGATCGTGTGAGGACAGGGTAGTGCACGTACATTACAATGCATGGAATCCTAATATGTGGGAATAGAATCAGGTGTCCATACAAAAAAACCTTTACATAACATAGTGGCGGATGGATGGAACCCTAAAAATGTATAATTAGAGGAGTTATATTCTAAAGTTCATGTTCAAGCAAAAATGCAAAAAAAAGTATAAAAAATGTTTATTTATTGGTTTGGTGTTGTATATCATTGTATATATGACTGCCGAGGAGAAGAGAATTGTATATTCAGCGATTGAAGGGGAAGTTTGTATACAAGGCTGCCAGAGAGACAAATAAATATAATGCAACTTTTCTTGTTAGGAATAATATATTCCAATGAGAGATTTAAAAGCCACGTACACACGATCGGTTCAAACCGATGAAAACGGACTGAAGTTCGTTTTCATCGGTCCAAACCGATCGTGTGTAGGCCCCATCGGTCCGTTATCCTTCGGTCCAAAAACAGATGGCTTGCTTTAAAATCGAACCGATGGACGGCTAACCGATAGGTCAAAACCGATCATTAGTACGCACGAGCATCGTTAAAAATCCACGCATGCTCAGAATCAAGTCGACGCATGCTTGGAAGCATTCAACTTCGTTTTTTTCATCACATCGTTGTGTTTTACGTCACCGCGTTCTGACACGATCGGTTCATGAACCGATGGTGTGTAGGCACATGAGTCCATCAGTCAGCTTCATCAGTGAACCGATGAAAACGGTCTGTCGGACCGTTCTCATCGGATGGACCGATCATGTGTACAGGGCTTAACCTCCCTGGCGGTATTCCCGAGTCTAACTCGGGGTTAGATTTTCATGCTGCGATCGGTAACCCCGAGTCAGACTCGGGCTCGTTTCGCTGAATCCACAGGCAGTGTTTACTTACCTTGTTCCTGGATCCAGCGATGCATCCGCGCTGTGTGAGCGAGCGGGTGCTCGCTCGATTCACACAGTGTCGCCGTGTGCCGCCGAGCTTCGTTCCCTACGACGTTACAACGCACGGGGGCGGAGAACGGCGCCATATTCAAAAAAGTAAACAAACACATTACATACAGTATACTGTAATCTTATAGATTACAGTACTGTATGTAAAAAATACACACCCCCCTTGTCCCTAGTGGTCTGCCTAGTGCCCTGCATGTCCTTTTATATAATAAAAACGGTTCTTTCTGCCTGAAAACCATAGATTGCCCATAGCAACCAAAGTGTCCCTTTATGTAAAAAATGGTTTTAGATCAGCTAAAAAACAGCGATAATAAATTATAATCACTTGCAGAATTGAGCGATAGCGATTTGTGGGGAAATTTGTCATAAAAAAAAAAATAATGACAGCGACAATTCTGCAACTGAGCAAATTTCAGTGATTTTGATTTGATTACATTATTGAATAATTTTTACTATAATTATATTATTATTTGTTATAATTATTTATAATTATTTATTATATTATAATTTATATATTTTTTTTTTTTAAATGTCATACCTGGGATGCCTATTAGACTCTTGTTTGGACACATTTAAGTGAGTTATTCCTAAGAATTACAAGCCTACAGTATAAAACGCCAAATTTCCTTGCAAATAATGGTACCGCTTTCAGCACCTAAAATCTGAAAGAATCATACCGCCAGGGAGGTTAACACAAGCCTGACACTTTGATTTGCAAACTAGGATAAATCCTCTTCACTACGGCATAGCAGATACTGTCAGAACTTACCTATAAATGGTCCTCACTGCTATTTTGCTGCACGAAATGCTGGCACTGCCCAGATTTTGCATGTGAACACTCATATTTGGCTCCATTCACATCTATGGGGGCTCACTGTGCATGTATGGAGGATGTAAAAAACAGAGAGGACCATGGCTGTCATAAAAAAGTACCTTGATCCCATGCAGCTAAAACACGTCGGATACCCTCGTGTTTTCTTTCTCTCGACATAAAAAAAGCATTTGATACAGTTTCATGGTCGTATATATGCAGTTCACTCTTAGGAAATGGGGCTTTGGCCCACATTTTATGGGTTGGATTGCAGCACTGTACCAAGGCCTATATTAAATATGCCGGTTACAAATCGGAAGAGTTTATTATACAGAGAGGGACTCGTCAAGGGTGTCCTTTATCACTGCTATTATTCGCTTTAATTATTGAACCTCTAGCACAAAGGATAAGGATGGAACCAAAGATCACGGGTATAGAGCTAGGCGATGTCACCACAAAATAAGTCTATTTGCAGATGATATACTCTTATTTTTATCCTCACCGCAGATATCGGCCCCTAATCTAATGCGGGCACTTCACGAATTCTCCCACATTTCCGGCCTCACAGTTAATAACCAAAAATCCCTGGCACTGAATATTTCACTCAGTGACACGGTGAAACAAAATTTACAGTCCTCACTGCCCTTTAAATGGGCAGACTGTAGTATACCATATCTGGGTATACACCTTACAGCTAATGCCTTCCGAATTATTTACCGCCAACTACCCTCCCTTACTGAAAAGTGTCACTAGATTGTTATCCGACTGGTCTTCTTTACCGATTTCCTGGTTTGGGAAAATCAACATAATAAAAATGGCTATACTCTTGCGCCCAAATTCAGAGATATATATAATATTAATTTCCTCCCTTTGTTAAAAAAAATTCAAGTAGAGCTTAAAGGTTGGACCTCCAGACCCTTCTCCTGGTTTGGCAGAGCTGCTATTCTGAAGATGGTAATCTTACCCAGAATCCTATACCACTTCCACACTTTACCCATCTCTCTCCCAGGTTCCTTTTTCAAACAACTTCAGGCCATTTTACGCACTTTTATTTGGAAGGGGCAAAAACCTAGGATAAAGTTTGATACGCTTATAAAACCTAAGGAAGAGGGAGGTATAGGTTTACCCGATTTTAAACTCTACCATTCTGGAATACACTTAGCTAGAATTATGGATTGGAATTGCCATAAGGAGCAGAAGGATTGGGTCACATTGGAGGAAGCCTCCACCTCACTTCACCTTAAATTCTTACCTTGGATCCCTTGGGTAAAACTGCCGCAAAATGTGCAGCAGCATCCCCTGGTGGGGACTACGCTTAAAGTGTTTCATACGATGACGAAACACCATAAACTCTCCTCATCTCCTGGCCCGCTCACTCCCATTACCCGTAACCCGGATTTTCTGCCTGGGATGAACCTGCACATTTCTGCTCCTACCGATAAATCAATGCCCCTTCTATTGATACACTGTGTAGAGGCAAATGCACTAAAACATTTTGAGATATTAAAACAAGAACTTAATCCTCAAAGCTCTCTTTCATTTTGGACCTACCGCCAGCTGCATAATTACACACAGGTTTCCCAGACCAAAAAACAGTTGTTTAGACCAATAACTCCCTTTGAACAAACTTGTTTGGCTGGAGCTCCGATACCTAGAGCTACCTCCCTTACGTACTCATGGCTCCAACTAGATAGGGGGGGGACACCCTCCGGAATACGAATACAATGGGAAAAAGCAATGAAAACAAGCTTCACTGATAAGCAATGGAAACGTGCCTGTATTTTTGCCCATAAATGTTCCACTGGCACAAGATTCCAGGAAGTGTCTTATAAACTTTTAACACAATGGTATGCCACCCCGGATAAAATTAAAAAATGGTACCCACAGACATCAGATTCCTGCTGGAGATGTGAGCAAGACCAGGGGTCTATCTTTCACATCTGGTGGGAATGTTCCCGTTTGAGACCCTTCTGGGATAGGGTGAGCGAGGTGATTAAGGTCATTACGGATACCACAATCTCTCTCTCTCCCGCATGTTGTCAACTTCATATTGTGGATTGTTCTATGCAATATTATAAAAAATCATTGATAAGACATCTGCTGAACGCAGCGAAAGTCTTAATTCCCAGGCACTGGAAATCGAAGGATATCCCTTCCATTTCAGAATGGTTTAGCTCCATAGAGAATATCCACCAAATGGAGGAAACTGTAGCCATTGCCAGGGAATCGTCGAAAAAATTTAAGCAGATATGGTCACCTTGGTTGGCGTTCAGATACTCAGATCAATATTCACAATTAGATTTGAGATGAGATTGTGGTTGTAGTTTTGATTTCTTTTATTCACTCCCATTGGTATATAGAGATTGTCGATGAGCTGTTTGTGCACAGTGTCTTTCCCCTTTTTTTTTTTTTTCTCTCTCTTTTTTTTTTTTTTTATCTAATAGCAGTCAGCAATGGGCAATATCCTAGGTTGTGATGTTTCCCTTTGCTATCTTGTGTTTATAAGACATAAAAGTAGCTTATTTTTTTTTTTCAGAGCATATATTGATATGTTTTTTTTTTTTTTTTTTTTTATTTGTGTCATCGGTATTTTGGTTGTATTTTGTACCCTGATTTTTATTTTATTCTTTCCAATAAAAAAAAAAAACTTTAATGTTAAAAAAAAAAAAATGGCTATACTCCCCAAGTTTTTACATATATTTCGAACCCTTCCAATTCACATTCCTGCTTATTTTCATAGATTGATCCAGCATAAAGTAACACAGTTCACGTGGAGGAAGAAAAGACCCAGATTTGCTAAAAAAACAAAATTGATGGGTGGGCGGGGATTTCCAGATTTTGCAACATATTACAAAGCAGCACATTTGGCGAAACTATCAAAGTACCACTCAACCACAGAAATCCCATTTTGGGTACTTTTACTTTTAAGGCTTGGATCAGGGCTGGTATTACGTGTTTATATCACATAGCATCACCAACTACAATTCAACATTTTCCAGACCTTTGTGAGGCATTCGGCCTCCCCACTACAGAAATTTTCAGATACCTTCAAATCAAAAACTTTTATGGACCTTCCCTTAGCCTTAGCGATAATTAAAATAATATCACCCAATTAGAAAGGATATGTCTCAAAGATCCACATGCCAAAGGTCGTATTTCAATAATTTATTCTCAATTGATCACTAAGACAAATACCAGAATACCTTCTTATATTGCTAAATGGGAATTAGACCTGGAATGTAAAATTAATAACGAAACTTGGGCAAGCATTTGGTCTAATACTAGCTCTTCATCTATAAATGTATCGGCAATGGAAACATCATATAAAGTGCTTTCCCGCTGGTACCTGGTTTCCAATAGATTAACACAATTTTCAGAAAACTGTTCAGATTTCTGTTTCCGCAGTTGCCCAGACAAAGGAACATATATCCACATCTGGTGGCAGTATCCACTTGTAAGGAAATTCTGGGAAGGGATTTTTAGGATCGCATCTAAAATATTTGACTGTATTATATTACCAGATCCAATGATGGCCTTACTTAACATTAAACCATAAACCCTTTCTCGGAATCAGCATAAGTTATTTCTTTTGTTTATGATAGCCACTAAACAGGTAATAGCTAGTGCATGGAAATCACCTGCATTACTGTTGTCGGAAGCTGAAAAAATAATGAATCTTTTGTTCGTACATGCTAAGCTAGAAGCGCTAGACAAAAATGAATTGGAAAAAATCGATAGCATATGGAAACCCTGGGCCATATACTATACGTCAGACACTTTTGACTCAAGAGTTCTCACGTCATGGTATTGATACCCTTTCATGGATAATAGTGAAAAAAAATAAATGAAATCCACCTTCGGAACACCACTACCCTCTCCCTTCCCTCCATTAGTTCCCATTCCCATTATTTATTTATGTTTATTTATATCTGTATAATACTTCAACTCATACAACAGTACAATTATTATTGCATTTATCGGTATTTTAATGCTGTATTTCGTTCTAAGTTGTTGTCATCTGACATACTGTAACTGTTGTAATCTATTACTTTAAAATAAAAACATTGGGCCAGATTCACGTACATCGGCGCATTTTTGGACCGGCGTAGTGCAACTCCTTTAAGTTAGACCGGCTTAATTTCGAGGCGCAAGTGCCGTATCCTCGTAGTATTTTCGGTCAAATTTGCACCGGTGCAATGTAAATTCCGAGGCGTAAGGCGGTGTAATTCAAAGTGGGAAGGACGTGGGCGTGTTCCATTGAAATGAGCCGTGACCCTATGCAAATGAAGGGCCGGCCAGACTGGGCATGTGCACATGAAGCAGACTATGGTCAGCACCTCTCTGAGCATGCTCACGGTGCAATCAGTTAGAATCAGTTAGGAACTAGGCCAGTCAGACTTAGTGAGCTATGCACAGAGCTTAAACAGACCGAGAGAAATGCCCTTCCATTGCAAAAGGACATCCAATTTGTTTCCCTTCCTACAGCAAGGTGCTTTTGTTCTGTTGTTTGTTAGTGTTTATTGGTTTGTGACGTGTCTTTGAGATTTTTGGAGAGTGATTTGGAGAGTGTTTTTTGCTGATTTTTTTTTTTGCTGTGTTTTATTTTTATTTTGCTGGGCATTTTTTTTTTTGATTTTTTTTTCTGTTTGTGAATGATTTTTGAATGTGGGGGTGACATTCCTGCCACCACTCCACTTGTACGCTGAAAAGAGCCACTGGCAAGGAAATGGAGTGTTGCCAGGACCTTGCCCAGTGGCTGCACTGCATGTGAGCGGTGTGTTGGGCTGGTGATGTCCTCCTGCAGGGTTGTGGTTAATTCCAGGATGGCATGAGGGGTGAATCTGAAGATGCGAGACACCTCAGAATCACTCATGCCAAAGATGTCTATGCGTGTGCGGTATATCCTCTCCCGTGCCCTCCTCCGTGCCCTCCTCTGTGCCCTCCTCCTTCTTTGCTCATCTAAAGTCAGTAGTAAAGCTATGAGCAAGGATGCCCCTGGCATGTTGGCAGGGCCGCCATCAGGAATTATGGGGCCCCTTACACAGCTTCTTCAGGCATGGGCCCCCTGGAGCAGAGAACGGGGGGGGGGTGCTGCCACCTGAAATTGAGAAGCGGGGGGGGGCTGCTGCGAATTGAGAAGCGGGGGGGCCTTTACAAAAAAAAGAAAAATAGATATAAAAAAAGGGGGGTAGCCATCCAGGGACCTCGGGGCCCTTTAATAAAAAATAAAATAAAAATATCTAAAAAAATGTTTTTTTTTATATAAAAAAAAAAAAAAAAGAGGGGGTTCCCATCCGGGCCCCTGGGGACCCCCGGGCCCCTTACAGGTGTAATGCCTATACCCCCCTGATGGCAGCACATCACCCTGAACACACCATCCCTACCGTGAAACATGGTGGTGGCAGCATCATGTTGTGGGGATGCTTTTCTTCAGCAGGGACAAGGAAGCTGGTCAGAGTTGATGGGAAGATGGATGGAGCCAAATACAGGGCGATCTTAGAAGAAAACCTGTTAGGCCGTGTACACACGATTGGTCAAAACCGATGAAAACAGACTGAAGGACCGTTTCATCAGTCCAAACCGATCGTGTGTGTACCCCATCGGTCAGTTATCCTTCGGTCAAAAAAAAGAGAACTTGCTTTAAAATTTGACCGATGGACGCCTAACCGATGGGTCAAAACCAAACGTTAGTATGCAAAAGCATCGGTTAAAAGTCCGCGCATGCTCAGAATCAAGTCGATGCATGCTTGGAAGCATTGAACTTTGTTTTTTTCAGCACGTCGTTGTGTTAAAACGCGTAAACGTCACCGCGGGCTAACACGATCGTTTTTTTAACCGATGACGTTTAGGCACGTCAGACCATCAGTCAGCTTCATCGGTTAACCCATGGGTCTTCAAACTACGGCCCTCCAGGTGTTCAGGAACTAAAATTCCCATCATGCCTAATCATGTCTGTGAACGTCAGAGTTTTACAATGCCTCATGGGATTTGTAGTTCCGCAACAGCTGGAGGGCCGTAGTTTGAGGATCCCTGGGTTAACCAATGAAAGCGGTCCTTGCCAGCCGTTCTCATTGGATGGACTGATCGTGTGTACGCGGCCTTAGAGTCTGCAAAAGACTTGAGACTGGGGCGGAGATTAACCTTCCAGCAGAAGAATGACACTAAACATACAGCCAGAGCTACAATGGAATGGTTTAGATCAAAGCATATTCGTGTGTTAGAATGGCCCAGTCAAAGTCCAGACATAACTCCAATCGAGAATCTGTGGCTAGACTTGAAAATTGCTGTTCACAGATGCTTTCCATTCAATCTGACAGAGCTTGAGCTATTTTGAAAAGAAGAATAAGTAAAAATGTCACTCTCTAGATGTGCAAAGCTGGTAGAGACACCTGCAAAAAGACTTGCATCTGTAATTGCAACGAAAGGTGGTTCTACAAAGTATTGACTCGCGAATCCAAATGCACGCCACAGTTTTCACATATTTATTTCACTTCACAATTACATGTGCTACTTCCTGTTGGTCTATCACATAAAATCCCAATAAAATACATACGTTTTTGGTTTTAACATGACAAAAGGTGGAACATTTTAAGGGGTATAAATACTTTTCAAGGCACTGTACAATGGGAATTTGAAGCACATAGGGCTACACTATTTTACAAAGTATTTTAAAAGAAGTATGAGTTTAACCACTTAAGGACCGCCGCATGTACATTTACGTCGGCAGAATGGCACGGACAGGCACATTGGTGTACCTGTACGTCCCTGCCTTGACGTGGGTCGGGGGTTTGATCGGGACCCCCCTGGTACATACGACGGTCCCGGTGGCTGTAGGAGCGATTCGTGCTGAGGGGGCGGCGGTTCGTTTTTGTCCGCCCCCTCCGGATCGCTCCCAGCCAATGTGCGCGCTCCTCTGCAGTGTCACTTCCTCCTCCTGTGTAAACACAGGAAGAGGGAAGTGATGTGATCTCTGCTCTCGGCGTTTTTTTCAAACGCCGCTGAGGAGAGATCACATCACATAGTAAGTCTGCACTAACACTACACTGACACCAGTCAGTGTGACAGGCAGTGTGACAGGCAGTTAGTTTTAGGTTCAGGGTAGCCCCCGTACCCCCCCTAATAAAGTTTTAACCCCTTGATCACCGCCCTAGTTAACCCTTTCACTCCCTATTGCCAGTGTCACTAAGCGATCATTTTTCTGATTGCTGTCTTAGTGTCGCTGTTCCCGCTAGGTAGCTATTTTTTTTTTATTGTGATTTTTTTTTACTAAAGACATGTGGCTAAATACATTTTGGCCTAAATGTTTGACTAAAATTTAGTTTATTTGAGTTTTCTTATAACAAAAAGTAAAAAATATTTTTTTTTTTTCAAAAATGTCGCTCTATTTTTGTATATTAAAAATAAAAATCGCAGAGGCAATCAAATACCACCAAAAAAAAGCTCTATTTGTGGGAAGAAAAGGACGCACATTTTGTTTGGGAGCCACGGCGCACGACCGCGCAATTGTCTGTTAAAGCGATGCAGTGCCGAATTGTAAAAACCCCTTGGGTCATTTACCAGCATATTGGTCCGGTCCTTAAGTGGTTAAGGACCACTCACTGTATATATACGTCCTTTTTTTAAAGATGGATATCTCGGTAACGGCAGCAGCTGCTGCCACAACCGAGATATCCATCTTTTCAGTGAGCGGTCCTGTAAACGATAACGGCGGTCTCCGAGGCTGATTCGCCGCGAGATAGCCATTATCGTCGGCGGGAGAGGGGCCCCCCTCCCGCTGCTCTCCCGCGCCCTCCACCCGTCCCCATAGCTTTGATGGGCAGAAGTGACGTCAAAACGTCAGTCCCGCCCATGCGTCTTAAAGAAACATTTTTTTGATGTCATTTGAAAAAATGTCAATTTCCATTTTTTTTTTTTTTTTTTTTTTTTTTTTATGCATTTAAGTCTAAATATGAGATCTGAGGTCTTTTTGACCCCAGATCTAATATTTAAGAGGACCTGTCATGCTTTTTTCTATTACAAGGGATGTTTACATTCCTTGCAATAGGAATAAAAGTGATAACATTTTATTAATTTTTTTAGTGTAAAAAATAATAAAATAAATAGAAATAAATAAGAAAACAAAAAACAAAACATTTTTAAAGCGCCCCGTCCCGACGAGCTCGCGCGCAGAAGCGGATGCATACCTGAGTAGCGCCCGCATATGAAAACGGTGTTCAAACTACACAAGTGAGGTATCACCGCGATCGTTAGAGTGAGAGCAATAATTCTAGCCCTAGACCTACTCTGAAGCTCGAAAGATGAAACCTATAGAATTTTTTAAACGTCGCCTATCGAGATTTTTAAGGGTAAAAGTTTGACGCCATGCCACGAGCAGGCGCAATTTTTAAGCGTGACATGTTGGGTATCATTTTACTCTGCGTAACATTATCTTTCACAACATATAAAAAAATTGGGCCAAATTTATTGTTGTCTTATTTTTAAATTTAAAAAAGTGATTTTTTTCCAAAAAAGTGTGCTTCTAAGAGCGCTGCGCAAATACGGTGTGACAAAAAGTATTGCAATGACCGCTATTTTATTCTCTGGGGCGTTAGAAAAAAATATATATAATGTTTGGGGGTTTTAAGTAATTTTCTAGCAGAAAAACAGTTTTAGCCTTGCAAACACCAAATCTGAAAAACACCTAAGGTCCTTAAGTGGTTAAAAAAAATTAAAAAAACCTTGTACGCATCTAGATTTATGCAGCATCTATCCGTGTGCAGTGAGAACTGATCGATAAAATACAATTGACAGCTCAGTTCTCCCCTCTGGTCTGAGCAGAGAGCCATGACTGTCTCTGCTCTGCCACTCCAGCGCTCACTGGAGTTCTGGACTAAGGAGGGGAGGGAGCAGCTGGCTCAGTCTTCCAGTGGTGCAGCTGAGAGGTGGAGCCATCTGCTGATCCAGGCAAGTGGGTGTGTAAAATCTGAATCTTTTCCTGGCTTGGACCGTCTGAGTGGTATCAGCTGACAGCGGGCTTTAGCCCACTGTTGGCTGAAAACAGGTCACAGTAGTGCAGAACGGACTGCGTTTTTCTGCAACAGATGTACATTAATGGTATATTGTTACATAGGGGAGCTGGAATTTAGAAAGAAATAAAAAGTGAACTTTTAAGTGCAAACCCAGGGACAGGGACCTCCCAGGTTCTCAGAACCGTTAGAGCTCAGGCGCCAGCGATTGCAGACTGTTGGGTGCATGGGGACAGTGCCTCCCCCAAACACCAATCACACTCATACCTGCAGAGTTGCCAGGTTGATTACATACCTCCCAACTTTTTGAGATGGGGAATGTGGGAAACCTATTGACAAAAGTATGTAGGCATAGGACACACCCCCTGGCCCGCCCCCTTTAAGGTGAATTATACCAAAATCTAAAATCGTCAAACCCATAATTCTTTTTTTTACCACTACTATTCATTTATACTGGCTTTTGAAATTTACAAATTCAGCAATTTAGAAATTGGATGAAAGGTTTAGCACTGGGAAACACTTTTTGAAAGATAAATAAGACATTGTGTATACAAATATATAGATCAGACCAAAATGAGAGACAAATGGGGAGGAAAGAAGGGCAGAGGGACTTTGTTCCAAATCAGGGACAGGCCCTTTGAAATCAGGGACATTTGGGAGGTATGTGATTTTACTGACAGCTATGAGCTCCGATTTTTTGGGAAGAGTTAGATTTATTCACTTCAAGTGGATTTGAGTGAGAGTAGCATCCTTGTCCTAAATAGGGCTGCTAGTAAATTTTGTTGTAATAGGTGGTAACTAGCCTTGCTAATTGTTATGCCGCGTACAGACGATCGGACATTCCGACAACAAAACCGTGGATTTTTTTCCGACGGATTTTCACTCAAACTTGTCTTGCATACACACGGTCACACAAATGTTGTCGGAAATTGCGAACGTCAAGAACGTGGTGACGTACAAGACTTACGACGAGCCGAGAAAAATGAAGTTCAATAGCCAGTGCGGCTCTTCTTCTTGATTCCGAGCATGCATGGAATTTTGTGTGTCAGAATTGTGTACACACGCTCAGAATTTCAGCTCTCAAACATTTGTTGTTGTAAATTCCGACAGCAAATGTCCGATGGAGCATACACACGGTCGGCTTTTCCGACAACAAGCTCACATCAAACATTTGTTGTTGGAAATACCGACCGTGATCCATTGGTTTCTTTCCTAAGCTTGAGTTTAATTTGTAGTCTCTGTCTTCTGTCAATAGTTGGCACTGTTGCCTTTTGGCATTAGAATGATAGATTACAGTGACTTCAGGTTATGAGTAAATATGTTGTCTGCCAATTAGCAGGAGTTTCCTTTGGTCGCCCTGCATGCTGGTATAAGCTATTTATTCAGAAGGAGTCAGGTGATCTGGGTTCTTACCAACATGGCTGTGGCCTGGGTGGGGGTGTAAGGAGCAGCAGCAGAGTTGTAGGCCTGAAGCCTGGGGCCTAACCACGTGTGTAGAGGCTTATCCCGAGGGGAGTCTGATCATTGCCAGAAGGCATAGGAGAAGCAGTTGCCAGAGGGACAACCACTCTTGTTGTCAGAGGCAGGTGTCAAAGGGATGGAGTTCTGAAGGAGAACCAGAGCAGGCACTTCACTAGCTGGGGACAATTAAGTAAGTGGGAAAGGTTCCATAGAGACTCATCCAGGAACACAGCAGTTAGCTGTGAGTGAAGCTTGAAGGAGTACAGCTAGTAGCTGCAAGTAGAGCTTGAAGATAAGTACAGCGGGCAGCTGTGAGTCCGAGGAACCAGGTGGGTAGCGTGGCTGAAGCTTGAAGAATACAGCGGGTAGCTATGAGTGAAGCCTGAAAAGTCCACAAGGTAGCTGGGAGCTAAGCTTGAGGATCTACAGTGGGATAATGTAAGTTGAGCTTGAAGAACTACAGTGGAATACTGTGACTGAAGTTGTTGCTATAGGAGACAGCAGTTGCTACAATATACAAATCAATGCATTCAGCTTAAAGGTCCTTTTTCTGTCTGCCTAATTCTATTTTTAGTTGCCATTCCATTTTCCTAAAGATGTCCTGTGCCCTAACCCTCTCTCGCACATTTCCTCTTAGGAGAAATAAAAACCTCTTTGTTCATTTTTAAAAGTGACTGGCGCCCATCCTTCTATCTTGCACTTCAACCACCATGCCTAGTTACCTGCACCCTGAGGGGGAATGTCACCTCTCCCTGGCTCATCCATCAGGTCTTTGGAAGTCCAGGAGAGTGCTACATCCATATATAAAGCCAAGCTTCACCCATGAAAAGTTGTTTCCTTCTGGTTTCTCCCTCCTTCCTCCTTCCTCCTTCATGATTGGGGGAGGTTCTCTTAATTCTGTAAAGGTGTTTTACCTTATTAGTGCTGTGACCCAGAACTTCCTTCTTTCTTGCCTAGCTCCCTGGGATGCCAACGTCACACATCAGAGGTGGCAGTGCCCTGCAGTGGAGCACCTATAGGTTGTAGATTTCCCTATGCAAGGTAACACGTGCTGAAACTATCTACATGATTGTATATATTTCTGCCAGGTCCAAAGACAGCACAGCATGGATAGAGTAACATTCTCAGAAGTTCTAACTCTTCCCTGCTCTACTGTAAATGTGTAATTCTTTTCCTCCATGCCTGTAGGGAGACTTGAACTGACTGTTTCCAAGTCATTAAAGATTCTGCAAAATAGGAATTAGACAACGTTAAATGGATTGTGATTTTTACCAACTTGCATATTCTTTGGAGTAAGGTTTGGAATTTTCGATTGAATGGCTAGGATCTCCTTTCAGTCCAGTAACGGGATGTGCTACTCTTCTACAATATGGCATTTATTAATGATCTAAACAATCCTTCAGAATTTCCAAACAAAAGTCAAAATACTATTTACTGAAATTCGGAAAGAAAAATAAGCACAGATGTTAAAGGATATACAGTGAGATGTGAATCAAAGAACATAAACTACTACATTACTGAACGTGTATTCACAGAACACCCAATGGCCTGTTTTCATCCCCTTATATTCCAAATACTTTTCCTAGAAAGCTTAAAAAGACTAAGAACAATACAACAAAGTACGGCATGCAAGCCGGAAAACCACTAAACGGAAAGTCACAGAAAACAGAATTCCAACACAGTAATCCTTTTCTGTTTTCCATTATGCCTGCAGCCCAGAGCTGGTTCTCTTCCTCTCTCTATATAAAGCCAGCTATGGCTGGTAAAATGGGCCAGTTCCTCTGGTACTGGCTACTACACAATTACTCCCACTCCTGCCACTACTTGAAACCAATCAGAAAGCAGAAAAAGCATTTATGTGCACCCTTCCGAATTCTGGTTTCACTTACTAAGAACTTTCCATACTTAGGAGTAAACCTTTCCCTATAAAGCTCAACTCTATTCCCCCACCACCTCCTACCAACAACACCCCATCGGCCATTAAAGTGTTATTAAAATATATATTTTTTTAAATTAAAATAGCAGCCATGTCTGTACTTACCCGCTTTGCATAGAGCAGCTCCTTTTCTTCTGTAGTCCACGGGCCGGCGCTCCAGACCGCTCCTCTTTGGGGGAGCCACTTTCCATCGAGCACCCGATTGCTCCTGAGCTGGCTTGCCACGCCCATTACTCCAGTGTCACAGCATTTGATTGACAGCAGTGGGAGCCAATGCCCGAAGAGGAGTGAGATAGCGGCTCTTGTGTACGTCACTGGATCGAATCGGAATCAGGTAAGAAAGAGGGGGGGAGCTGCAGCACAAAAGGTTTTTCATCAGGTTTTTCATTTCATCATGCATTAAGGGGAAAAACCTTAAGGCTTTAGAACCACATCATTGGTGCTTCTATTGGACAGGTAAGTCAGACATGCAAGGCTTAAAGTCACACAATAGAATACATGCACAAAAGTCCAGTCATGTGTAAAGAAAATTACAATATCACTTAAGTATCTTCTTAGCAAAACTTGCAGCTTCAAAGCGGAACTCTGGGAAAAGTAACCCCCCCCCCCCCCTTTGCAGCAGGGACACATGTGTACTGCAAGGAATAAACGCTCATTTATGTCTAGGGTATGTAAAAAGCAGTTTTACTTACCAGATCCTTTTCACCGTATTCTCCACTGCATCCCTACACTCTGGTGGTTGGATGCTCTCTGACGTCATCAAGAGATCAATAACCCCTTAAGCAAACATGTGTGGCCCCATATCAGGTGTTGGAGTGCTAAGACAAAGTTCATCCAAAACCAGATATAGGTGTCGTGTCTGCACTGTGTCCCAGGCAAATAATACTGTTCCTCTTTATTAGGGTGTAGTGGGGTTTGGCTAGAGGCCTCTCACCAACTCCTGGGGTGACAGTTGGTCTCTTGTTGTTCTCCGACAGATCCCCAAAGTTGGCAGCAGGAACATTCTCCCCAACAATCAGGCTGTGGCGCCAGTTAGCAACAGTGGCGTTCTCATAAACCAGGAGATGTCCATTACTCTCTGACTTGCTGTGTCCCTGATACAGTGGCCAGCATTCTGCTAACAGCCTGCTGCATCGTTTTTCTCCCACAATGTCCTCACCTCTCCTCTGAACCTGGGAACAGACCTTGTTGTTCCTCTTTCCAGAGCCCTAGTAATACTGGGATGTGTAGTCCTAATGCCAATCTGAAACACAGGCCCAGTCTGTCTGGGGGTTACATTCCCCACAAGGCACTTGTCCCAGGATGCACAGGAGTCCATAACCCCTACCTCTGTGTCTTTTATCAGCTAATAATAATCCTTCCAGCATACATATTGGCTCACCCAAAATGGCTGCCCCAAGGGTTAAAGACACTTCATAGCCAAGAATTTGTTATGGTCTTCCCTAAAACGGTCACTGCAGCTCAGCATTCAAGGCAACCCTTCTAGTGTCACATGAACAACACTTCCAAACAGGGAAAAACATTTGTAACTATTAGCAAACTTGGCTACATTTATTATGTGCTGGCAGTTTATAGATATTCTGCTTTATATTATTTAGTGTTGTCTTGGTTCTCAGCCCTGATGAAGAGGGAGCATTGAGTCCCTGAAACGTGTTGGCTTTGTCTTTTACCTTTTTACCAAGATTAATAAACTTACTGGACTTACCCTATCCTGTGTGGTGCTTTCATCTTTTTACCTGTAGCGCCCATGTACGTCCAAGTACGGGTGCTAGTAAATTTAAGGAGAATGATCAGAGTGTAAGTGACTCTGATCTCAATTCTAATTAATGTAGGGCTCTCTGTTTCAGCTTGGCTGTGCTGTGGGCTCATTCTGGCGTGCCTGGGGTGTTGTTCCACCCCAGGGCGGCAGGTGGCAGCAGTGGAAGCTGAGGTTCGAGTGTTCTCTCCAAGCGACCAATCAGGAGGCTTGGGACTTGCTGGGCATGCTGGGAGAGGGTACTTATGAGACAGACACCATTTTTAGGTCTTCTTCCTGGAGTGTGGCATCCACCTTTAGGGTGGCCACATCACCGCACCCCGAGCCTTATGGCCTACCTGACCGAGGCGTGGGTGCTACACTGCGCACTTGGTCGTGGAGCCAAGCGGGTCCGGAGCATCCGAGCAGTACGGGAACCCAGTGATCAACTGGGTTCTCACCTCTAAAGATCCCAGACAAGTTTGGCTGTTCGGTGGGGAGTCCAGTTGAGGAGTGCCATTGAGAGGCTGGAGGTCCAACAGCACTGGAGCGAACCATCGGGGATCAGGGTACTGGACACTGAGGGATTGATTCTTCTCTCAGTCAGTACCGGCGATGTTAAAAATGAAGATTCAGGCAAAGCTTTATTCAAGAGGAGTTCCTCCATATCCACAATTAGGGAAAGGCCTGTGGCAGAGGCGTTTTCCTGAAGTTCACCCTGGAAGAGTCTGTGAAAGAGATTTCTTCTCAAGTTTCGAGTGATACTCTGGCTGCCAGGTCGGTGAGAGAGACCTGTCTAGGTACGCTATACCCACTCAGGCTGGAGTGGCGAAAGAAAACTAATTGTTGTCGGAGACAGGACTGTTTCCACATCCAAGGCCTGAATCTGTTGTTCTTCTTCCAACCTTTGTCTATCCTTTCCATTACCTGTTAACTGTTTTTACCCAGCTCGGTAATAAAGAGCACATATTAAGAGACTTCCTATTTGCGGACATTTCTTTACTGCTATTGCATTCATCGTTCACCCTAGACACTTCACCGGAGCCATGAGGTAACATGCCATCCCATCATTTCTCAGCAGCTCCTTTGGGGGTAAGTGCTAAATACCGTTAGCTCCAAAGTCAGGAAAGCTAAAGTCTCGGTAACAAAGTAAAGATAGGAGTGGAAGGAAGAGGGTATTCTGACTGACAAAGGTGATAGAAAGCACCTTTGTGAGGTTTGCTGTTAGTCTGAGCTTTTCAACTTTAAAAGGGAAAATATTGGACAGATTCATTTTAAAAGTACCTCTGATTGGCAGCTGACATTTTGCCTAGTTCTTTTACGCTATCTGCAGTGTAATATGTTCCAGCATTTAGATAGGACTCATTGCACCTGTGATTCTGAACTCTTCATTCTGTCAGAATATTATTACATAGAACTTTACTTAAGAAAGCAAAGAGGTATTTCTTTTGATTTTCACAAATACTGTGACACACTGCTTAAGATCTGGCAGGCTGTTGTGTCCTGTCCTGGATGGTCCCGGCCAACCTCAGTGCTTGTACTGTACATGCAAGAAATTGTATTAGTCATGGTGGAACTATTATTAAAGCTAAACTCCAGACAAACAGACAAATTATATACATGAGAGCTGTTTTGCCTTCCAAGGAATTGTCTGTCTGGCATGGCGTTGGACCTGATTTTGATCTTCTGCAGTTCAGTAACACTTACAGCCCTTGTCCCTTCCCCAGTCTATGACTGGTTTCCGCTCCAGCACTATCACCAGTTCCAGCACCGCTTCCTTTCACAGGAGAAACTGTGGGCAGCAGACTCATAGGCTCCTTCTTCCGTAAGTCAAATTCCTGTGAGGAGGGATTGGGAGCTTGGCCTACCAGCTCTGTGTGTGTCTATGGACACACAGCCAGGCATGGGACCCAATAGGATCACGCATGCATGGGTGTCTCTTTATTACCCAGCTTGCTACAGGAACCCAAAGGGAGGAGCCAACAGCACCTGTAGGGACTGCCAGAAGTGGGGGAAAGCAACCTTTCTATGTAATATTATTGCACAGAGCAGGTAAGTATAAACTCTTTATTATTATTTTTTTTTTAATTATTCTTTAGTATCACTTTAAAGTGATACTATAGGTTAATTTTTATTTATTTTAATAACAAACATATCATACTTACCTCCACTGTGCAGTTCGATTTGCACAGAGTGGCCCCGAGCGTCCTCTTCTGGGGTCCCACGTTGGCTCCTCTCTGCATTAGATAACCCCCTCTGGGAAGCTCCCTTGCAGGAGCATGACTGTATGAGTGTATGACTTGGCCCTGTCCCCCAGTGGCCGTGATATTGGATTTGATTGACAGCAGTGGGAGCCAATGGCTGTGCTGCTATCAATCTATCCAATGAAGAGCCGAGAAACCGCGGAGATAGCAAGATGGGATCGGTCCCACAGAAAATCGGGGCTCAGGTAAGTAAAACTGGGGGGCTGGGGGGCCAGACACTGCAAGGTGTTTTTTCACCTTAATGCATAGGATGCATTAAGGTGAAAAAACACTAGGGTTTACAACCCCTTTAATGTTTGCGCAGAGATCCACTTCCCATTTCACCTTCCTGGCACTTGTAAGTCAAAAAATAATCATTCTTATCCAAGACTTCTCATACATATATTTTACTTCTTGACAGGTTCCCTTTAAACATTAAATGATCAATGGTATCTTACTGTTTAAATTATTAATATGATATTAATATTATTATTTTATAATATTTAATATTAATAAATAAAATACAGCCAAAGAAACACAAATCAAGCCACATTCACACATAGTAAGTATACGGGTTAGGAACATCTCAAAGTTAAATTTGATCCTGGCCAAGTCAGCGCAGCTCCTCCAACTGCAATATCCAGCATTGTATGTTGATTTTCATGGTCAATAATGAATGGTAGTGAAATCAATCATGTCAGGAGCAGAAACACACATAATTGCGTGACCCTGGCAGAAATTAATCCGGAACACTGTGAAATCCCCCTTCCTGTGGCCTGTGTTATTAAGGTGAATGGAGCTGACAAGCAGATTAATGGCCCGGTGTCAGAGAGTTTGAAAGAAGCTCGTCTGAACTTGTCATCGAATTGTCTACGAACTTGCAATTTCTCAGTGCTTAAGGCAGAAGTGCTGATCACCAAGAGGAAAGGTCACTGCTGTGTTTTCGGCAATATTTAAGTGCCACTGATTAATGCACAGAGAGAGGACAGCTGATTAATGTCCTTGGATAGGGCCCAAGGAACAAAGTATACATGGCTCTATGTACACGAAAGTCTAGGATGAGTGCAGACATCCAGAGCAACAAACCGGCCATCATATTTTAGTAATGTGTTCTAAATGACGGCTAAATTGGCTATGGGTTAAAGACGAACATCGACTGAGCAAATAAAAACTTCCACCCACATGGAAAAATTAGGCCGTGAAATGCAAGGGGGTGTCTGAAATCACTGGACGCAGCTGAGATTTTGGTGATTATGGGCCATATTCATAAAGAGTTATGACGGCGTATCAGTAGATACGCCGTCGTAACTCAGAATCTGTGCCGTCGTATCTTTAAGCGTATGCTCAAAGTGAGATACGCTTAAATGTTGCTTAGATACGACCAGCGTAAGTCTCCTATGCCGTCGTATCTTAGCTGCCTATTTACGCTGGCCGCTAGGGGCGTGTACGCTGATTTACGCCTAGAATATGTAAATCAGCGAGATATGCCAATTCACGAACGTACACCCGGCCGTCGCAGTAAATATAAGCCGTTTACGTAAGGCGTTTTTAGGTGTAAAGATAAAGCACCAATAAGATGGCGCAGCCAATGTTAAGTATGGACGTTGGGACCGCGTCAAATTTTTCACGTTTTACGTTGTTTTACGTCGTTCGTGAATGGGGCTGGACGTAAATTACGTTCACGTTGAAACCAATGAGTCTTAGTGGCTTAATTTGGAGCATGCGCACTGGGATACGTCCACAGTCCCCACGAAACGTCATTTACGTGGGGTCACACTTAATTTAAATAAAACACGCCAACATCAAACACATTTGAATTTGGTGGGCTTACACCGGCACATTTATGATACGCCGCCGTAACTTAGGGAGCAATTGCTTTGTGAATACAGCATTTGACTCTGTAATTTACGGCGGCGTAGCGTATCTGAGATACGCTACGCCCGCACAAATATACGCCACTCTACGTGAATCTACCCCTATGTTTTTCTGTTGGCTCCCCAAAATGTTTAAAGTGGTCCTAAAGGCTGAGTGATTATAATCTTGTTTTTTTTTCCCTCTTTGGTGCTTCTGGCCCCTCTCTCCTTTTGAGTGTCCCCACAGTAAGCAACTTGCTATGTGTGTCCATTCATACACAGAGCTGCCATTCTGCCCTGCTCCCTCTCTTCTGATTGGCTAACTGACTTTAATTGACAGCCGCAGTAGCCAATGGTGCTGCTGCTGTGTCTCTGCCAATCAAGAAGGAGAGTCTCGGATGACCAAGGGACTTGTGGACATCGCTGGGCAGAGATAGGGCTCAGGTAAGTATTAGGGGGTGCTGGGGAGGCTACTGCATACAGAAGGCTTTTTATCTTAAAGGAGTTGTAAAGGTTTGTTATTTATTTTCTAAATAGGTTCCTTTGATTTCCCTTCTAAATGTTTTTTTCTTTATCTGAATTTCTCACTTCCTGTTCCTCCTCAGTATGCTTGCCCCCATCATCCGAGCCGTTCTGGCTGGTGGTTAGTCAACGTGCTCGCCCCCTCCCTTGGGACTACATCCCTGCAGGGAGAGGCTAATTAACGCTAATTTCCAGGATAGGCAAATATCACCTGAACACAAGTCAGGTGTATTCTTGAATCTTGGTGTGCTTTGTGTATTTCTTGAAGATCTATGTAGTAATTCAGTGTGAAGCTTCCTATAATAAAGACCGGTCACTGCTGCTCTCATTAATTATGCAGGGTGACTGGTTTTATCTCTGCCCCCTCCTATAGTTTTCTGCAGACAACCTGTGGTGGGTGGAGCCTGATGGGCCTCTCCTAGAGCTCTTCTTTCTGCTCTGGCTATGAACAGCACAGTGATGTAGTCACTGCTACTTTTACAAAGCAATATCTGGATTAGCAAAGCGGTTTTGGCTATTAAAGTCGATGTAAACCCGAAAACTTTTTTTTTTATATTAAGGCTTGAACCTTGTACAGTATAGGATTTCATGTCATCTGTGCCCAGTCTTGCCACGAAGAGTTAACCCAACTCTAAACAATCCTCTTATCTTTTTTTCAGTGAGATAAAACAGAGAAATAAGACAGAGAAATAAGATTCCGTTTATCCCCCTTTCTGTGAGTGACAGGTGATTTACATATCTCAGGCACGAGCCTGAGAGAGACATTATGTGTACTTCAGACCCCCTCCTCCTTTTTCTTCCAGATCTCCCAGGATTGGCTGCTACCACACCTCAGCATGATTGGGCATCCTGAAGTCATGTGGTAACTTTTCTGGGTTTTGACTAAATGTAAGGGATCATAGCAGATGTTCAGTGTAAGAAATACACAGGAGAAAATGCATGTTGACAAGGGGGGTGTAGAGGTGGACGGAGAAGACTACTGACATCACGACTCCACCCACCGAGCTCCGAAAAACAGACCCGCCCACAGAATATGCATTTTTTTTGTGTCTCATAACAGACAGAGGGGAGACATTTGACAGGTAAGGATATATTTAATTAAAAGTTTATGTGCCTGGAGAAAACAAGCCAATCCAAATGACATTTTTTAAGTGGTTCGTGCTTTATGAGTATTTTACAAACATTGCTAAGCTAAGCTTTTTTTAATATAAAAACTTTACAGTATACAGCTGGTAGCAGACCACATCATTTATTTACACCACTTCCTGACATATATATATATATATTTTATATATATATATATATATATATATATATATATATATATATATATATATATATATACCGTATTTATCGGCATATAGCACACACCCTAACTTCAAGAGGGAAGTTTCAGGAAAAAAACTTTCCACAGCCCCCTGCGTATAACACGCAGGCACAGTTTACCCTCTATTTTCAGGGAAAAAAAGTGAGTGTTATACGCCAATAAATACAGTGGGCCAGATCCACAAAAACGGGCGTATCTTTAAGCGGGCGTAAGGCATCTGATATGCGCTACGTCGACGTAACTTTGAGAGGCTCGTAGGGTATCCACAAAGCACTTGCTCCCATATGTGCACCGGCGTAACCTAAATCGGCCGGCGTAAGCTCGCGAAATTCAAAGTAGGCAGGTAGGGGGCGTGTTGTATTTAAATTAAGCGTGACCCCATGTAGATGCATGGCCGAACAAACGGCGCATTCGCCGTCCGTTAACGTATCCTAGTGCGCATGCGTCGGATAGAATGCCTAAGATACATCGAACACTGCCTACGACGTGAACATAACTTACGCACATCCCTATTCACGTACGACTAGCGCAAACAACGTAAAATTCGATGGCTGTTCCGACGTCCATACTTAACATTGGCTGCGCCTCATATAGCAGTGGTAACTTTACGCCGGTCTTACGCCTTACGTAAAAAGCGTATATTGATACGCCGGGCGCAAGGATGTTCATAGATCGGCGTATCTAGCTCATTTACATATTCAGGGGGAAATCTACGGAAGCGCCACCTAGCGGCCACCGGAAATATGCAACTAACATAAGACGGCGTAAGAGACTTACGTCAGTCTTATCTTAGCAAAATTCCGGCGTATCTTGTTTTGTGAATACAAAACAAAGATACAACGGCGCATCGTAGAACTTACGCGGTGTATCAATAGATACGCCGCCATAAGTTCTTTGTGGATCTGGCCCAGTGTATATATGTATACATAAACACACACAGACTTATCAACTTAAGAGACTAATATAATAATAGTGATTTTAGAGTTATGTAACATACAACTTAAATTGATATATCACCTCCTTTCACCAGACAGTAATAATTACACCCCTCAGGATATTACTATATACAGATACTGATCTGAACGTTGAATGTTTGACAACTGAGACACTTGCCAAAATATTCAATGTATGACAAGCTCTTTCTATATATTGTAATGAATATTCTAGGTCTACACAGCAGCAGAAAAAAGATAGAGTATCCCATAATTTTTTACTACAAATGACCTTAAAACAGTAACCAAAATGTGTCATTAATGGGTGCTTGTCTTTTTTTTATCTTGTCATCAAATTAGTCAGGGGCATCTCATTAGTGCCACCTCCATTTCAGGCTATTTATGAAGGTTGAAGGACGGTATTGCGAAAAAAGATTTAGCTCATGTATAGAGGCATGCTGTTGCCAACATCCCAAGATTAGACATAAAACATGAATACCTCTAAGAGGGTGGGACTTTTAGGGCAACCATAGAAGGTAATGACAACTAGGTCATAAAAAAATATAGAATTTATTACAAATATCATTAGACTATAGAAAATACATTCACAAACACATATTGATATACAAATCAAAATAGAGGCAAAATAAAAACAATAATACTGCCAAGGATCATCGTAGACCCCAGGACAAAGCTAGGGGTATGGATGGTCGTTTCCGACGCGTTTCGAATAGTGCTTTTGAATTCTTCTTCAGGGAAGGTAGGCAGTATGATTTATTTCCTAAATAAATAAAAAAAAATATATATATATATAATACATACAAACTTTCACAGTCAGGCACAGCATCGCAATGTATGGACAAAAGGGAGTTCATGGAAACTCACAGACCAAAAAAGAAAAAGGGGAGAACTAACCTCTTTCCAGATCGGGGGTACCATGGTAGTCCCTGGGGGTGTAGGTGCACCAAGACCGGATGGGGGCAAACACCCAAAAAAACGACTAACAGCACTTATGGGACTTCTCCAACAAATCAGGGGAGGCTCCAAAACCATGGAGGGTGGTAAGATGATAAACAGATCACCATTTGAATCAGCAGCCAAGAAGGCTCAAAGAGAAAACCCAACTAAGGAAAATTGTATAAATAAGTAGTAGTCACTACAAGGTCATTTGTCAAGCAAAATAAGGCAGGACAAAAAATATAAGACCTTAAATTTACTCACCACTCCTAAAGACCCAATTCAAATAAAGACGGTATTGCTTCCTTGTGCACTGTGGATGAGCTAGTATTAATTAATTTATACACAATACCACCAATGATCAGTCATTTGGTTTTCATAGTAAAATGAACCTTACCTGCCCTCAAACATTTTTAAGGCGGTGAAGTCCAGACAGCAATTTGGTGTTGGTATTCAAATCCAGCTCCATGTGCCTATCGATTCCCAGGATCAGTATATAAAGCCTTGACTACTTCCCAAGTCAATAATCAGCTCCATCCCTCCTGGTGCCAAGCCCTGGCCCTGGTCACTCAACTGTCCTACGTAAGAACATCTACTGACCACTGTCGACTGATAGACAGCTGTTACATCCAGCTAGAATGAGAGGAACCACAGTTTTTAATTTTGTAGCCCCATGGGACTGCCACCACCCCCTATCCCTTTCTGCCCTCCTTTAGAATTTCTGAAGTTCTTGGCTATACAGTATATAGGTTCTGCTGTCTTTGGGTTTCTACTTGTAGGTGCAACAGCAAATTCTACAAAAGACAAGTTGCCACTGAGGAAAAGTCCCACCTCTACTGACCTGTCATTGGTTTCAGCCGGAAAACCCACTCACCAATGAATGCACATCACATCAATGGGTTTATATTCTTTTGTCAGCTCAGCTCTTCTGCAGTCATCAGCAGTGTTGTAAGTAACGGAGTTACAATAAACGCAGTTACCTAACGCAGCCCCTTTTTAGGGTAACGAGTAATCTACCTGATTACTCTTCCCCTCACGGTAACGCAGTTCCCATTACTTGGGCGGCAGAGTAATTGCTTCTGCCGGCGCTGTGAACATAAATCTGGGTGGAACTCCGCTTTAGAATCATGTGACCGTGACCGCTGTGATGGCCTGTCACAGCGGTCTGAAAACTCCCAATCGCAAGGAGCCCTGGATACAATGAGCCCCACCTGCCTCACACTGACCTATCACCGGGGAACAACTCACATCGATCACACACACTGTGTGCGCAACCTGATCAATGATCCGGGGAACACATGGCCATAACAAAATGCTCCACAGAACAAACATTCCCTGTACAACACAGTGTACACAGTGACATCTAGTGGTCAACATGGTAAGTGCAGGACACCTATACAGACCAATGATCAGCAGGTTATTTTTGGTCAGTGATTTTTCATCTCTTCATCAGACAACAAAGAAAAATCTGACATCCCCATTCCAGATCCCTTGCATCCAATAAAGCTTATATAAGATAAATAAACTAAACAATAAACTATAGAAAATTCTAATAAAGCCTAATATAAGATTTTAAATTACAGACTCTGTAAACGTCAAGGGAATGTATATTATAAACATACATTTTAATCCAGCTTATAATTTGGATGTAATATGTAGCAGATGGATAAGGGTTTTAAGTCCTATTAGCTGCACATACATGGTGGGACGGATGCACCTAGGCTGGGATATACACGAGATCACCATTTGTTTCCGGTTTTCTTCTCTCAAGGATCTGCCATTCTTTTGTCTTGGAGTATTAACTCACTGCTCCCTGGCAAACGCCCGTCATCTGCTTCTCAACAAAGCATTGTAGAATATAAAAAAAAAAAAAATCAGTTACTTTGCTGAGTAACTAATTACTTTTTCAATGTAGTAACTGAGTCACTAACGCAATTACTTTTTCGGAGAAGTAATTTGTAACTGTAACTAATTACTTTTTTAAAGTAAGATGAGCAACACTGGTCATCAGAATCCCTTTTTGTCGTGGTAACCCTCATTTGGGGTTAATGCGGGCCACAAGGTGGTTTATGAATTTTTTTGCTGGTTTGTGGCTTGAGCTCCATGGCTGAGCCTTTGGATTGGTGCTTTCGAATGGTTTACAAACGTAAAGTTTGTTATTTTACAAATGTTTTATTGAACCCCAATAAAGGACAGCACCCATTAAATTGCATTTGGAGTCCGTGTGTATTTTTTTATTTAAAGGATTGTACTATAGTAACAGTATATTGTGTTGTGGGGCGATGTTATGGCTATGCAATCCCAGGGAAATGATTACAATACTTTGAGCAGCACCAGAATTGTCATTAGCCAAATGTGGCCTATGCATATTGGGGGCAAAAGAAATGAGGCAGCTTTTCCACACATTTTTTCCATCATTAGTAAACATAAAGCCATTCAAAACACATTGGCCCGGATTCAGGTAGAGCGGCGCATCTTTGTGCAGGCGTAGCGTATCTACTTTACGCTACGCTGGCGCAACGTTGAGAGGCAAGCCTGCTATTCACAAAGAATATGGGCTCGATGTTGCGCAGGCGTAGTGTATAGTTGTCGGCGTAGGCCGACGTAAGTCAAAGTAGGTGGAAGTGGGCGTGATATATTATAATGAAGCGTGACTCCATGCAAATGATGGCCACAGCTTCAAAAAATGAACTGTGCATGCGTCGTCTCTTGGACGCATGCCAGTGCGCATGCTCACAGTTACATCGAAATAGCTGCCTAAGATACGTTAAACACTGCCTACGACGTGAACGTAACCTACGCACAGCCCTTTTCATGTAGTACTACGTAAACGGAGTACGCGACGTAAAATTCGACGGCGTAATTTCCTGGCCCATACCTTTGCATTACCTGCGCCTGCTATATGAGGGGTAACTTTACGCCGGACGTAAGCCTTACGCAAAACACTTATATGAAGTGGCTGGGCACATCTACGTTCGTGAATCGACTTATCTTACTAATTTGCATATTTAAAATGGGAACGCCGAATGCGTCCAGCGTAAAACGTTTGTGAATCCGGGCCATTGGGAAGATTCCTTCCTTTACCATTAAAATTGGACAGGGAAATGGCGTTTGTGGTGTTTGCCACATAAATAAGCAGATAGACCTATTCCAAGACTCTGTGCATTACCTACGCAAGTTTCTATTTCAAAATAAACTAGCACAGGGTCACGTCCTAATTAAAAAAAGGATTGTGGCAGTTTTTAGTATAGAAAGCTGCCACAGATCTTCACTCAATCAGACCTGGGGTATTGAATGCGAACTGTCAACAGACAGATCACATGCCTCTCTGCTCATGCAGTGATTACAAGAAAATGTTTACCCCTAGAACAATAGATTGTATTTGTAAGTCTGAAAAATCATCAAATCTAAAGTATATATATATATATATATATATATATATATATAATATGAGGACCCCTTACTCTGGTAGACAGTGACAGAGCAGATAGCTGTCTGCAGAAGGGGTCCTCACTGTCCCCCAAGAAAGTTGCTTCCTTTTGATATTTCTCACATAAATGTTAGAATCAGCATTTTTATGCTATAAAATTACATAGAACCCCCAAGAATTATATATATATATATATATATATATATATAGCAGATGTCCTGCAAAATAAAATGGTGATTTTTGCAATTTTTTATGTCAGATGATATTTGCACCATGGTTTATCAAACGCAAAGTTTCAGGAAAAATAACACGTTAATGAATTTTAATGCACAGAAGCACAATATAATATCCAATGTTTTTGGTAAAATATAAAAGATGATCTTGTGACGAGTAAATTGATGACCAACATGTCATGCTTAAGAAATTGCGCATGCCCGTGGAATGGCGATAAACGACGGTACATTAAATTATCCATAAGCAACAATTTAAAATCCTTTAGAGGTTAAACAGGAGGTCTGGTGCTAGAATGATTGCTCTCATTCTGACGTTTGTGGCGATGCCTCATATGTGGTGCGATTATGGGTGCACTCGCATTTCAGTGTGAGCATGGGAACGCTTTAAAAATTTACTTTTTTATTTTATTTTATTTTATTGCAGGTAACTACTAAAAAAAAAGTATAAATTTGTGCTTTTGATACCGCCTGATTACAAAATATCATATAAATGTTTCATACATATTAAACAGATTTTCTTCACTGTGGTATGAATACCGGCTGCTTCTAGATCAGTAGCCTAATGACGTAATCGGCAAAGGACTCCAAAGCTATACGCGTTACATAAAAAACATCAATTCCCTCAGTAGGTCCTCACCTACTGAGGATGTGAGGCGGCGTACACACGACCGAGGTTCTCGCTGGAAACCAGCGAGAACCTCGCTGGAAGCTGCATTCCAGCGAGGACCTCGGCCGTGTGTACACAGAGCGCTCGCCCCGCCCGTCGGGAATCCCGTAGAGCGAAAAGAGAGCACGCTCTCTTTTTGCTCGACGGCCCGTCTGGATGAATGGCTGGTTGCCATTCCCGACGGGCGGGTCGCCAATTTCGACGGCCGGCAGAGAACCTCGACGGGCGGAACGATGTGTTCTGCCCGTCGAGGTTCTCTGCCGTGTGTACACGGCCTGACACTTATAGGAGCGGAGTCCTTGCACCCCTACAAGTGTATTTTTATGGAGAACTGTGTTTTTTAAGAAATGTTATAAAAAAGCAAGTCGAGTATTGCTTTCTACACGTCTCCACTTTGGTTAATGCTACAATTAGAACCATGAGCCATTAGAACTTTGTTTGTAGATTGTACAGTATTTATTAACCACTTGCTGACCAGCCGCCGCAGTTTTACTGGGCGAAAATACGTTACCTTACGTCGCTTTACCCTTTGGTCACTAGGGGCGCGCACACCCGCAGCGTGTACCGGAAGTCAATGCGAGTGCCTGGAGGGCGCGCTGACCGTCAGGCACTGACGTTAGCTTGTGACAGAATGTGAACTGGGATCTGTGTGTTTAAACACACAGATCCCGGTTCTCTCAGGGGAGTGGAGACTGATTGTGTGTTCATACTATAAGGTCCCATCCCCCCTACAGTTAGGGAACACAGTTAACCCCTTGTTCACCCCCTAGTGTTAACTTATTTCCTACCAGTGACATTTTAATAGTAATCACAGTGCATTTTTATAGCACCGATCGCTGTTTAATTGCCAATAGTCACAAAAATGTGTCAAAAGTGTCTGATCTGTCCGCCACAATATCATAGTCCGGATAAAAATTGCAGATCACCACCATTACTAGTGTAGCGCCCTGCTCCCAATGACTGGGGCGCTAGTCTAAATTTAGAGGGTGTCTGAGCCAATAGTGGGCTCAGACTTTGTTGAATTTCATTGAAATTCGCCCCTCTGTTCTGGCTATGGGTGTGCTTGGTAGGATTTTCCCCTGTTGCCTGTAGGTGGCGTTACCACTTCAGGCCCATGTTGGAACACAAGCAAACCATGGTGTGTTAGGTGACCCTTCTCAGCAGCAGCCCAGTGGGAGTGGTGCCCCGCTGTGCATGCCGGGAAGGTATACTTAAGGGGCAGACGCCGTTTTCTGGGTCCTTCGCCTTGTGGCCCTCCTAGCATGAGGCACGTGTGTGTGATCTCAACCTTGGGACCACGTTGGCCCGAGGTCGCATCTTCATGGAGTAGGCCCACTTATGCTGGCTGGGGCCTACAATTGAAAAGGGGAGCCCAAGCTGTCCATCCAAGTGGTGGAAGCTGCCTAACGAAGGAAACTGGGGGAGGACCTGCCCTGGAGGAGACCAAGCAACGCAAGCTAATGTCTCAGGATAGGCCTGGTGACTTTGTTATATAGGGACCCACTATTTTATTTGTCTTACAGTCTGCCGAATCAGCTTAAAGGCTCTTTACTGTAAGGCTGGAAGTTCGAGACTTAAATCCTGTGGCAGAGGATCCCTGACTATCCATCTTTCGTTCTCAGATGGTCTGTGGCAGAGACTGTTCCTATACTTTCCGTGAATGATCCCGGCTGCTAGGCCATGTGAGAGGGGTCTAACCCGGTAAGCAATACCCACTCAAGAGGTAGTGGTGAATATTGGAACTTTAGACATTTTTTTTGTGCTCTGTACCGTGTACTTGAACATTCCCCTTCTCTCCTTCTACCTTCTACTTTCTTCACAAGTTTTATGCAGCAAAAAAAAAAATTGCAATTTCTGAAGACTTTCTTTCCTTGACAACGAACTTAGAAATAACTTGCAAAATCCAAATCTAAACCAGCAGCTCCTACGGGGGTAGTGCTACACTAGTAAAAAAAAAAAATTATAATAAAAATGCCATAACTCTATCCCCTATTTTGTAGACGCTATGGGCCAGATTCACATACAATTAGATTCATGTAGAGTATCAGAAATACTCTACGCCGCCGTATTTTACCTGGCTCTACGTGGAATCCCGGTAGATTTTGTCCAGTAAACTACGGCGGCGTAGTGTATTTCTCCCGGCACAAGCCATCTACGCGAGTAGGGGGCGTGAAGCATTTAAAATAGGCGCGTTCCCGCGGCGATCGAACTGCGCATGCTCCGTTCAGAAATTTCCCGCCGTGCATTGCGCGAAATCACGTCGTTACGTCGCTTTTTTTTGAGTAGCGTCGTTTACGGACATTCCTATTCCCGAACGAGTTACGTAAAAAAAAAAATTTAATTTGACGCGGGAACGACGGCCATACTTAACATGGGCTACGCACCGTTAGACCAGCAAATAGCTGGTCTAACAGTACGTAGCAAAAAAATGATGTAAGCGATTGCGAAGGCCGCTCGTATCTTCGTGGATCGCCGTAAAAAGTCATTTGCATATCCCGACGCTGAAAACGACACGGACTCCTCCCAGCGGCCGCAAAAAGTTTGCAGCCTAGATCCGAAGGCTTACGAAGATGTAAGCCTCTCGGATCTAAGCCCGAAGCCGCCGTATCATGGTTTGAGGATTCAAACTAGTGATACGGCGCGCAAAATTTGAAATTACTCCTGTCTAACACCAGTTAGACAGGCGTAATCGCTCTGTGAATCTGGGCCTATAACTTTTGCGCAAACCAATCAATATAATCTTATTATAATTTTTTTTACCAGAATAATGTAGGAGAATACACATCGGCCTAAACTGAGGGAAAAAGAATTTAAAAAAAATTGAATATTTATTATATCAAGAGGTAAACGATAGTGTTTTTTTTTTTCAAAATTGTCTCTATTCTTTTGTTTTCATCACAAAAAATCTAAACCGCAGAGGTGATCAAATACCGCCAAAAGAAAGCTCTATTTGTGGGGGAAAAAAGGACATGTTTGGGCACAGTGTCACACGGTCGCACAATTGTCAGTTAAATCGACACAGTGCTGTATAGCAAAAAATAGCCTTGTCATTGAGCAGCCAAATCTTTCAGGGCTGAAGTAGTTAATACAAGTAGTCAGTGACGGTTATCCAAAGCCATTCCAGGATAATGCCATTCTGTGCTATCTCATTATTACCCAAGTGAGGAATGTGACAGCACTGTGCAAAGTCAGGCAGTATACATTGTGTAGTACACTTGGCTACTTTATGTCAGGTTATGTTTATTAGGCACTGACAAGAAACATGTTTGTGAATGGGCACCTTAAAATATTACTATAGCGTTATTAAAAAAAATGCTCAGGTGCAACAGGCAGCTGATATGCTGACAAATATAAAAGAGGGGCTGGATTTCCATTACTGGATCCTTAGGCATACAACCTGAACCTTTGACTCCCAAAGCAACAGTACTTTGTTGGGCTCACCTCTTTACAAAAAAACTTGCTTCCATTTTACTGGTCCTCCTAACCTGGTTTAGAATGTTGTGACAGAATACACACTGACTTGAATTATAACCTGTGCAAACACCCTACCGATGCTGTCTTCAATAATAATGATGCAGTCCAAGATATCCAAAATAACACTGCAAAATGATTAGATGTATATTTAGTGCCACCAAACAATCCATATTCCAATCATGGAAATCTCCAATACTAAGCTTAGAAGAGATTAAAACATGGCTAGAGGGTTTGATGATCAATGAAAAATGAACAGCTATCTCATTAGATAAACATGAGAAATTCCTAAACGTTTGGTCCCCATGGATAGCCTATTCGCAACCCAATCAGGGAGCTCTAAGTATTTGACAATGTCCAGAGGGTTGGCCGAACCCCCAGGGATGGGAGACTCCGTCTCCCACCCCCCTAAATCTGCTATGCCTCCCCCCCATTTTACAGCTGACCCTACACCTCTATCCTGTGATGTTCTTGGTTTATATATGTTTTAGGTAGTGTAGCTTCTATCATACCAAAGCTGCTTAGGGACCTTTAGGGGCCACTTTGGTTTTCCATTGCCAAATATGTAAAGGTACATCAAAATTAAGATTAGCATTTGTTATATCTCCTATAACTGGAAGGACACTGGCTACCCTACGCGGTAATGCTATTCTCACCCCTGTAAAATTTAAAAGGGTCATGCATTATTTTCTTTATAAATACAAGATCAGCATAAGAACTTGGTCAATGAGCTTATATGGGCTAATGCAGACATTCATTGCAGGTGCAGTTAATCTGCAGTTGACTTGCTTTTGCGTCCCCATAGACTTGTATGGGGAGAAAAGCCGTTCTAAAGTGAACAAAAGCCTATTGACACTGACCCATAGTATTTAGGTTTAGGGTTAGCCCTAGGGTTCAGGTTACCAGTAGGGTTAGTGTTAGGGATTGTTTTGTTTAATAACAAAGACACTAATCACTAAGTCAGCCTTATGTAGCACCTATCCCACATTTCCAGGGATCTGGTGGTTACCCCAGAGGCAGGGAGGGCCAACATTCCTTCTCGGGTGTGGGTTACTAGGCATTTCTCTTACTCCTTGGTGGAGGGAATGGGATGAGTGGCAGTGCTGGTGGGTTGTGGGATTGGTGGCAGTGCTGGTGAGGGGTGGGATCAGTGCTGGGGGGAGTTATGATCAGCCAACTTAGGTGCTCTGGATCAAGGTCACCTGCTGATCTGAGAACTGTAGTGGGGACTTTTAATGGCATTTATAATCACAGGTAGTGTTACTCACTGTGTTTCTGGCTCGGTCGCAAAAAGGCTGGGAGAGTGGTGCAGGCTTTGGGAACAGCCCAGGATTCGGTGACCCCTGACAAATCACCATTCGACCCCCGAGGGAGTCCCAACCCTAGGTTGAGAACCACTGCCTTAGACAAAAAGGTGAGATAAGGCAGACAGCAGTACAGGAAAAAGAGCCTTTAAGTCGAACCAGCTTTGTAGAATAAGCTGTCTCTATTAGTAACTGAACTTCACTCACATCATCATACAGAATTCTATAGGATGAGTTCTCTCTTGAAGCTCTCCCAGCCACCTCGTGGGTCCCTGGTCTGTGAAGAGTCACCTTTATTACTTCTCTAGAACTTCATCCCTCTCAGCATTGCCTCCAGGTAGTGAGCAGGCTCTTCCTTGCAGAACCTTGAGCACATGGTTAGGCCTCAGGTTTCAGCCCTACCCAGCAGAAGCTGCTCCTCACACACCTTCTCGACTGCAGTCTGGGCGGAAAAGCCCTAGATCACCTGACTCTCTCCAAATAAATACCTTCTCCCAGCATGCAGAGTGGCTAGTTTGATTGGCTGAAAAAGGTATGTTTATTCATAGCCGGAATTCACTGTAGCTCATCACACTAATGTCAAAGGCAACAGCGCCACCTACTAACAAAAAGGAGAAGCCACAACTAAACAGGATTAGGGGGAAAGCCATTTGACCACTAAACACTACAAATTAGCCAGGCTGGCTACCACCCAGCACAGCTAAATTTACATGTAGCCCTGTTTTGGGACAAAGGTGCTACACTTGTTAAGTTAATTAATTTAACTTAAAAATACACAAAAAAGGACCCCAAAAGACAGCGGGCCAGATTCAGGTACATCTGCGCATTATTGGACCGGTGTAGCGCACCGCCTTTACGTTAGACTTGCGCAATGTAGCCGCGCAATCACCCTATTCTCTTTGCTTTTACGCACAAAATTGCGCATGCGTAACGTTATTTCAGTGGCATAAGGCGGAGTATTACAAATTGGGAAGGACGTGGGCGTGTTACATTGAAATGAGCCGTGACCCCATGCAAATGAAGGGCCGGCCGGCTCGCGCATGCGCGCTTGAAGCAGACCATGGTCAGCACCTCTGTGCGCATGCTCACAACTCGGGAATGGCGCAATCAGTGAAATTGGAAGTGGACTAGGGCAACTTAGTGAACTACGCAGACAGCATAAATAGACAGACACAAACGCACTTCCTTTGCAAAAGTACATCCCTTTGTATCCCTCCCTATACAGCAAGGTGCTTTTGTTTATTAGCGTTTGTTTGTGACGTGTCTTTGAGATATTTGGGGACTGTTTTGCAGAGTGATTTTTGTCTTTTATGTGTTTTCTTTGTTGTTATTTTGTTTAAATTATATTTTTGCTGGGCATTTTTTATTTTTGCTCGTCATTTATTTTATTTTTTTGGTTCTGTTTGCGTATGATTTTGGAATGTGGGGGTGATATTCCTGCGGGAAAAGGGGTGTCACCCTCATTTGTGGTGGAGAAGTGAAACCCAGGTCTGTGTGAATGGTGTATAAATGTACAGTGACATAATTGGAGCCTTGGCGTGGCGTTGTTGCTCACAAGTCCTGCATGGTGGGCTTGTGCCAATCCAATGTGATGACTATGTGGTATGTGTGTGCTAGGGACCACAGTGGTGTGCATGCATGCATTCTCATTGTGCCATGATTAATGTGTGTGTTTAACGTGCAAAGATGCATATGTGAGCTGGCATGAGATGGGGTCATGAGATGGGGTCCCAGTGCATATGCAGAGTCACCTTGAAGGGAAAAGACAGGAGGATGTTAGTAGTGCATGTGCCCCTTGTGATGTGTGCATCATGGGGGGGGGGACAGTCATGCCTGACACCCATGTCACTCACCAACCAGCCAGCTGTCCCCATACATGTTCTGTTCGAAATCTGTGGGGATGGGGCTCTGATTGTATATGTAGCTGTCATGGGTGTCATGGGTGGTGTAATGTGTTGGGCTGCTGATGTCCTCCTGCAAGGTTGTGGTTAATTCCATGATGGCATGAGGGGTGAATCTGAAGATGCGAGACACCTCAGAATCACTCATGCCATAGATGTCTATGCGTGTGTGATATATCCTCTCCCGTGAAGAGTGAAGAGTGAGGGGCTTGTATCAGATAAGAATATTGTATTAGATTAGATTAAATTGTAAAGTTTATATAAGCAAATAAAAAGTTAAAAAAAAAACATCTCCCGTGCCCTCCTTAGTGCCCTCCTCAGTGCCCTCCTCCTTCTTTGCTCATCTAAAGTCAGTAGTATAGCTATGAGCATGGATGCCACTGGCATGTTGGCATACAGTTTGTTGGGCAACATGTGTGACTGCTGAGCTCCTCACTAACAGTGTTGCTTTATCTGACATGTAGACGATTTTTCTCTTTTTAGACCAGCTTTTATATGGTCTAATTTTAGACAGGACATTTTGCTGTTGCGCACACTGCGTCGCCTGCGCTGCCCCAACGTTCTTTTGTGGATCCCCGTAAGTCCCTCATTAGCATATTTGACTAGCAAATCAATGGTCTGTCTAGCGCAGTTTTGCGCGGACGGATGCGCCTGTCTAACGAATTTACGCTGGACAAAAAAAAGTAGATTTCTTGCGTATCTCGTTTTGGGGATGCCGTGCATCGAAACGCACGCGCACATTTAGACTTACGCACGCGCATCTCCTGTTGCGCAGGCGTAATCGCTCTGTGAATCTGGGCCAGCAAGCCTAGTATTTTCTGAAAGTGATGCCGCGTACACACGATCATTTTTTGTGATAAAAAAAACGACGTTTTCTGTGAAGTAAAAAACGACGTTTTTGAAACGTCACTTTTCAAAGACGATGTTGCATACACACCATCGTTTTTTTCACAAATAGCGAGGTTATGTTCACCACTCTTTTCCATTGAAGCTCGCTTCATAACTAGCTTCTGGGCATGCGCGGGTTGAAAAACGTCGTGACTTTTTGTGAAACAAAAAACGACGTTTTGAAAAACGACACAAAAAATTCAAGCATGTTGGAATTTTTTTTTGGTCGTTTTTTTGAAGACAAAAAACGACGTTTTGCCCACACACGATCAATTTAAATGACGTTTTTTAAAACGTCGTTTTATTTCATCACAAAAAACGACCGTGTGTATGACTGATAGTGAGCACCAACCTGGGGAAAATATAGATTATATTTGTAGAAATGTCTCCCATATATGATTCCCCGCTCCCACCTTCCTTTTATTTTTATTTTGTAATGAGACAATTCACCGACGTGTATATCTTGTAATCTCCATGGAGTTTTATTAATGCTGCAATTATAATTTATTTTCACGCTCTCAACGACAAATTACCATAAATACTTTTTAACAGGCACTTCATTGAGGTCTAAATATGTTAAACCGTTGAAAGAAAAACAGGAAACTGTTGACCTCACCCGTTTAAAGCATCCTCTTAACCTATTAGCACCAATTAAACTGCAGGTGTAAAGAGCGCCAAACCAATCCCTGCCATCTGTTTATAAACAAGCCTGTATTCAACCACAGCCAAACCAGTTTGCAGCTGTAAAAAAATGCTACGTCTGCCTTATTTTTCTTGCTCTGATATAGAAAAAGAGAAATAAAGGGAACCCTGAGTAGGAATCCTGAGAAGAGATCAGAGGTACATTAAAAGAGGGAAGGATCATATAGAACTACTGATAACCTCTATAGATTTCTAACCTCTTTAGGAAGCAACGGCAGGTCATGGCCACATCTCCAGGGTGAAGTTCACTTTAGTAGATGAGAATTGCAAAGACTAATGAAGAACATGCCCTTGCAAATGTACCCTTGGGCAATATTAATCTGCCCAGGAATTCCTTAAAAATCATTCTCTCCTTATACTGGTCTGCTTGCCCCCCTGAGCACCTGGGTTGGTCAAAGAGGTTGTATAGGAAAAAAACATTTTTCATAATAAGCATCTTTTACCCGCAGACATTCCTCTTTTCACTTCCTCATTGTTCGTTTTTGCTCATAAGTTGCTCTATTTCTTCTCTGTTCTGCTCACTTCCTGCTTGTCTGATTTTACTGACCACCCTGAAGGGAGACTTTACTGCGGTGGTCAGTAACGTGCTCGCCCCCTCCTGGGAACTACATCTATCACCTATCTTGTAGACGCTATAACTTCTGCGCAAATTAATCAATATACGATTATTGCGATTTTTACCAAAAATATGTAGAAGAATATGTATCGGCCTAAACTAAAGGAAAAAAAATGTTTGTTTTTTTTGTTTTTGTTTTTTCATATTTATTAAATAAAAAAGTAAAAAATATTGTGTTTTTTTATTTTTTTAAATTGTCGCTCTTCTTTTGTTCATAGCGCAAAAAATAAAACTAAAAATTGGTCTGGGCAGGAAGAGGGTGAAAATGCCCTGTATGGAAGGGGTTAAATACCACCAAAATAAAGCTCTATTTGTGTGAAAAAAAGGACAAAAATTTCATATAGGTGCAGTGTTGCATGACTGAGTATTTTCATTCAAAATGTGAGAGCACCGAAAGCTGAAAATTGGTCTGGTTAGGGAATGGGTTTAAAAAAAACAAAAAAAAACCTTACCACTCAGGAGGAGCCAGCGTACTAACTATCTGACATTAGTACAGCCATATCCCCTGCTGAGTTACTGTGCTTTGACAGGGAGGTGGCCTTCCCACCAGAACACTCTAGCCAGTGCTCTCTGCCATTGGCTGAGAGTGCTGATTGGGATTCGGGAGTCGGTCAGCAGACCTTTTTGGTCATGCCCCTTCAACACAAGCCAGCCAAAAGGCCAGCTTCTGTTGGACCGACTCCAGTACACACAGGCAGAATATCAGCCAGTTTCTATTGAAACGACCAATGACATTTGGCCCGTGTGTGTACTAGGCTTATCTTACATAGATCCTGAAGGGGTGGAGGTAGCATCCTGGAGCAAGTAATAAGGTCAAACTGGGTATATAGAGATTAAGATTCATCCAGTTGAGCAGGGATCACCTGAATTTCAGTTTTTGTGTGTAGCACTTTCTGTTAGACAGAAGATGATCAGTAGATCAGCTTCTCTTGAACAGGATTGCCGGAAGTTCAATCAGTGGCTTGTTGCCAATCGGCTGCAGCACTAATCAGGGTAGAGTCCCCGCTGTCAATACATTGTCCCAGCAGGGGGGATTCCTGCATCCACATCGCTTGTGTAGGTGCAAGAACCTGTCAGCTAGTGATCTGAACAAAAACACCTGTGCACCTGTACCAACTTAAAGGATGTATTCAGAGTGTAACATGTTGTAGGTGCCCCTTCTCTTTCTATGGGCCTTTGCCCACTCAGCCTCATCAATAATTCATAGGAGTCTGTGAATGTATAAATGACAAGTCCGATCCACCACTGCAGCAGACAGTCTTGTAGTCTAAAGGAACTGCAGTCCACTGATCAGCACACCTGTAGTCCATCCACACTGCCTACAGCTCTGCATTGACAGCCATACAGAGGTACAGGCACAGAGCTGCAGGCAGTGTCTGCAGGAGCCTGACACTTCACCCAAAATCTGCTGATCTCGAGTGCAGTACTTTGCAGGCCCCTGTGTTAAAAAATAATAAATGCACATTTTTCACCGCAGAAATATGTGCATTTATTATTTTCTAATAAAAGGGTGAACCTATCCTTTAGGTATAAGGTTTAGGTTTTATACCTTAATCCTCACCTTCTAGACTAAATGAGCATTAAACCCATGCAGTATGGGGGGCTCTACTGCAAGGATGTTTTTTTTTAAATTATTAACAAGTATGTCAGACAAGACAGTTGGCGGCAGTAACATAAATGGGGTTAGTGTGTATACAGTATATATGTGTGTGTGTATTTATATTATACACACATATACACGCATTTGTGTTTGAGCTTTGGTGTGCACACCCTAATGCAATAGGCTGTGCACATCTATGAATGTCATAATTGATACTGCAAGATACTACATAGAGAATAATGCCCTGTACACACGATCGGTTCGTCTGATGAAAACGGACCGATAGACCGTTTTCATCGGACGAACCAATAGCGTGTGGGCCCCATCAGTTTTTTTTCCCATCGGTGAAAAAAAATAGAACCTGTTTTAAAATGTTTGTATGGTTAAAAAACCAATCGTCTGTGGTGAAATCCATCGGTCAAAAATCCACACATGCTCAGAATCAAGTCGACGCATGCTCGGAAGCATTGAACTTCATTTTTCTCTGCACGTCGTTCTGTTTTACGTCACCGCGTTGGACACGATCAGATTTTTAACCGATGGTGTGTAGGTAAGACTGATGAAAGTCAGCTTCATCAGATATCTGATGAAAAAATCCATTGGTTCGTTTTCATCAGACGAACCGATCGTGTGTACGTGGCATTAGAAGTGTGACCCAATTAAAATGTTGTTATCTCGTCCCATGATTCATACTTTTTGGTAACTATTACATATTATGTAATAAAATAATATATGTATTCTGTTTTATATTTAATACAAATTTTGTATGTATAAGACTTTTGAAATTATGTGCGACAGCAATGGAAACTACACATCTAATGTAAAGGCCTCAACAATTCTGGCATGCCACAATCCATACTGACCACTAGATGGTGCTACAAGCATCTTACAAAGTACTGTATTCCTTTACTTTTATATTTGATGATAATAGAACATTTAAAGTGGATCTCCGCCGAAAAAAAAATATTAAAAGCCAGCAGCTACAAATACTGCAGCTGCTGACTTTTAATATTAGGACACTTACCTGTCTTGGAGTTCAGTGCCGTCGGCAGCAGAGGACGAGCGATCGATCATCACTCTGTTGCCCCACCGCCATCCTCTGTGAGGGAACCAGGAAGTGAAGGATTGCGGCTTCACTGCCCGGTTCCCTACGGCACATGCGCGTCCTCACTGGTTCCTGCTGTGTTCTGGGAGCCGAGTGTTTCCCTGAACACAACAGGCGGGGGCGGGAAGTGACGCACTACCCGCAGTAAGGACTCCCGGAAGTGGGTGCAAATACCTGTCTTTGACAGGTACCTGCACCACCCTGATCCCAAAAGGTGTCAAATGTGAGGGGGGGAGGGTTCCGATGAGTGGAAGTTCCACTTTAGGGTGGAGCTCCGCTTTAACTATAGCCATTTGCAATAATTTTGACATTCAAGGGATCCAAGTTAAAGGAACGGAATATAAAATGTCAGTATACGCAGATGATCTGCTGATTTATGTTACTGATCCTGTAGTGACATTACCAAATCTTATTAAAGAATTTTAAAGTTTTGGTGTTGTGAGGAATTTTAAGGTTAACTATGATAAATAGTTAATCAGTTCAGTGGATGGAAGACTTTTTGTAAAATAGTATACTGTAAAATGTAGTCTGTCAATGTCTGAATTAATGATACAAAGTTAGATCGTTGTAGTAGACTAGCATACAAAAAAAGAGTTTCACCGCTCCTCCCAGAAAACAGAGATAGCATCAAATATTTATGTGACGGTCTACTCAAAAACGGTATTTTACTTAAAGGTATAGCTTTATGGGCTGAGTCAGTCCCAAGCTAGCAAGTATGCAAATCAGATCCTAATACTAAATCTAACATTTGCTCTACCTTTATAAACTAAACCCGTTGTCTGCATACACTACTAGACCTCTGAAGGTATACTGTGGTATCTGGCACCAAGCTGTCAATAGCAGGTCCTTCATTTCTGTAAGTTGCAAAGTGAGGCCTCCATGGATCAGATTTGTTTTTCCATCCCAGAGATGCTTGGTTGTATTGAGATCTAGAGAAATGTGGAAGCCACCTCAAACTCATTGTTGTGTTTATCAAACCATTCTTAAATGAATCAGGCCAGGCCACCTTCTTCCATTATTCCGTGGTTCAGTTGCGCTACTCATGTGCCCATTGTAGGCACTTTTGGCTGTGGACATGGATCAGCATGGGCATCCTGACCGGCCTGTTGCTACACAGCCCCATACACAACAAATTGTGATGCCCATTTTTTCTTTCAGCACATCAACTTCAGGAAAAACATATTTACTTGCAGCCTTATATATACACCACTAACAATAGCTCCTGAAAGTGGGTGATGTATGTAGCGCTACCCCCAAAGTAGCCGCTGATTGATTGTTGGGATCGGCACATTAAGTTACCCTAGCGTTGTCTAGGGTTGTGATGCAGGAACAAAGTAGTGAGTGGAGGTCCAGACGGTCAATAAAGGTTTTTCCAATGCTTTATTTCCAGGCCAACACAGCCAACATCAACTTCAGTTAGGAAGGAAAAGAAAGGTTGATGAAAAAAAAAAAGAGAACTTGCGGTGTCAGGCCTGGATACGAACGGGCAAGCCTACCCTTAGTAGTACCAATTTGTAAGCTCGTCGCCACTCCTGCCTGAGTGGGTGAAGTGCCCAGGGACAGGTTTTTCTTTCTCTAACCTGGCAGCCGAGGTGTCACTTTAGATGTCTGGGAGGAACAGGTCTTTCACACAGACCTGGATCTAGAGCCTCAGCCACAGGCCAATTACTTTAGATGAGATAGGTGAATTAACAGAGCGAATCCTCCCAGTAGATTCTAGCACAGGTCACCGGAAGACAGTAAAGAGTACCTGTCAGCATCCCGGTCACCAGATCCCTGATTGGTTCGTTCAGGCCCTGTGGACAACCTGCCTTCGGGTTCCCCTCGAGCTGATCCCCCAATTGCACGGCACCCAGCCTGGGATCAATTCAATAGGTCCCCAGGGGTCCCCTTCTTGAATCCGGGACCAGGAGGGCCACGCTGGCGGGGTCCATGGATGCGCACACCCTAAAGGTGCCGGGACCCCATGAAGATTTTAGAGCACAAGACACCTGTCACAGATATACCCCTCCCCAGCATGCCCCGCGACTTGGTCTGCCAGAAAACCCTCTGGCGCCAACTGCCGACCAGAGACGATACCACATCCCTAGAATGCAGACTGGCACAGTGGACCTTTCTGGAATGACAGAGGTCACAATTTAGGTAAATCATGACTGGGAGCAATGTAATTCTCCCAGTCCAACTAACTTTAGCGTAGTGCCCATGCTGAAAGCAAGGGGGTGCTACATGTATATAAGACAAGTGAATGTGTTGTTCTTGAAATTGGTGTGCTCAAAGCAAAGAAAACTGGCAAATGTAAAGATTTATGAAAGTGAATATGCAGCGCTGTTAAATTATATAAATATATGAATCATGAAATAGCAAACGAAACTGAAATCATTAACACAAATGTTCCAGGAGACAAGCAGTTGGGCCCTAGAAGGTCCTTAACCCATCAGCAGGACCGGCATCTGCTCCTTTGTACAAGGAGGTACAGGATAAGCATTGCCAAAGCCCTACTGTACAAAATTACCTCCAGCAGGCCACTGGTGTGAATGTCTCTGACCAAACAATCAGAAACAAACTTTATGGGAGTAGCCTGATGGTCCAACGTACGTCCTCTAGTGCAGTGTTTTTCAACTCCAGTCCTCAAGGCACACCAACAGGTCATGTTTTCAGGCTTTCCATTATTTTGCACAGGTGATTTGATCAGTTTCACTGCCTTAGTAATCACCACAGCCATTTCATCTGAGGGAAATCCTGAAAACTTGACCTGTTGGTGTGCCTTGAGGACTGAAGTTGAAAAACACTGCTCTAGTGGGCCCTGTGCTAACTGCCTGGCACCATACAGCTCGATTGGCATTTGCCATTGAACAGCAGAATTGGCAGGTCCGCCACTGGCGCCCTGTGCTTTTCACAGATGAGAGCAGGTTCGCCCAGAGCATATGTGACAGATGTGAAAGGGTCTGAAGAAGCCATGGAGAATGTTATGCTGCCTGTAACATTGTTCAGCTTGACAGGTTTGGTCGTGGGTCAGTGATGGTCTAGGGAGGCATATCCATGGAGGGACGCACAGACCTCTGAAGGCTAGACCCTGACTGCAGTTTGGTATTGGGATGAAATCCTTGGACCCATTGTCAGACTCTATGCTGGTGCAGTGTGTCCTGGGTTCCTTCTGGTGCACGACAATGCCCGGCCTTGTGTGGTGGGAGTATGCAGCCAGTTCCTGGAGGATGAAGGAATTCATACCATTGACTGGCCCCCACGCTCGCCTGACCTAAATCCAATTGAACACCTTTGGGTTCAGTACACCCAACAACTCCACGTTGCACCTGAATGAATGAATGAATGAAAACTTATATAGCGCGGCACATGCGAACTGAATCGCCTCTGGGCGCTTGTTGTTCCAGTCTCCTTTGATATCAAAAGAGAAAAGTCTTGACCTTTTTCCTAAATGCTAGGTGGTTCTCCTCCAACCGAATGCTGGTTGGTAAAGCGTTCCATAGTCTGGGACCTTGGATCGCAAATCTTCTCTCTCCTTTGGACTTGAAGTTGGCTTTCGGAACCTGGAGCAGGTTCTGATTCGTGGATCGCAAAACGCGATTTGGATTATGCGCTTTTATTAATTCGCATAAGTAAAGGGGGGCACTCTCGTGGACACATCTATGGGTAAGACAGAGAGCTTTAAAAGCAATTCTGTCTTTGACTGGCAGCCAATGAAGGGATCTCAGTGAAGGTGAGATGGATTCCCAGGGTTTTTTCCCAGTCACAAGTCTGGCGGCCGTATTCTGAACGACTTGCAGACGAGCGATTTGGTACTTGGGGAGGCCGAGGTAAAGGGCATTTGCATAATCCAGCCTGGAGTTTACAATAGCTCCCACCACGACCGCTAGGTCTTCTTTAGGGATGAACGGAGTGAGTCTGCGTAGTAGGCGCAGTAGATGGTGAGATCCGCTGACCACTGACCCTATTTGTGCGTCCATTGTCATAAAGGAGTCAAAAATGACCCCTAGGCTTTTGACTTTGGCGCTAGGGGTGATGAGTTTGCCCAAAATAGGCGGGGGGGTCCACGCTGTTGAAAGTTGATTCCTACGCTTGGCGTGAAACAGCAGAAGTTCTGTTTTCGCTCCATTGAGTTTAAGATAACTCTTTGTCATCCAATCCTCTATCAAAGAGAGGCATGTCTCTAGATTGAGGTGGTGATCCTGTCTGTTGCAGATGCGGAAATACAGTTGCGTGTCATCTGCATAAGAGTGATAAAGCAGTTTTTGGCTGCTAATAATCTCAAAAAGAGGACGAAGGTAGATGTTAAATAGCACTGGTGACAGCGGCGATCCTTGAGGGACTCCGCATGTTACTGTGCGTTTTTCAGACGTAAATGGTCCTAGCTTCACTGTTTGCGATCGGTTTTCCAAAAAAGAGGAGAACCAAGATAAATCGCCTTCTGCGACCCTGGCTACTTCAGTAAGCCGAGTCAGTAACAGATTGTGGTCTACAGTGTCAAAAGCTGCACTTAGGTCCAACAGAACCAGGAGACAAGATTCTCCTTCGTCTGTGGCCTTGAGAACATCGTCCCATACTTTTAGCAATGCTGTTTCCGTCCCATGTCCGGGACGGAAGCCTGATTGCAATGGATCAAGTAGCTTGTGGGTATCTAGATGCTGTTGCAGCTGTTGTACCACTACTTTTTCCATTATCTTAGAGAATACGTTGAGGCTTGTTATGGGACGGCGGTGGAGTGGGTCCTTGGGGTCCAGGGAGGGTTTCTTCAGGATGGGTTGGATTATACCCTCTTTCAACTGTGAGGGCACTATGCCCTCCAGGAAAGACTGGTTGATAAGCTGCGTAATGGGAGGAGCCAGGATGTCGGCGCATTCCTTCAGCAGTTTTGTGGGGATAATGTCATTTGGCGCTGCGCCATTGCGCAGAGTACAAATGACATTTTTAGTGGACTCAACGGAGATGGGTTCTAGGGTAAACTTACCTGATATCGAAGAATTACTATGGGTGCTGTGTGAGAGGCTACAGGGGGGGCTGAGGGGAGAATAGTTTTGCTGAATGCTTTCACGGATTGCCTCGATTTTATCAACGAAATAATCCGATAGCTCATTGCAAAATTCTTGTGTGTCAGAACTGGGGGCCTCAATACATCCTGGTTTCATGGTCTGGGTGACCATCTTGAAGAGTTCGCGGGGGCGGTTAAGGGCCCCGTTGATAGCAGTCTGTTCAGGAGCTCAGTGATGCCCTGGTTCAGATCTGGGAGAAAATACCCCAGGACACCATCCATCATTTCATTAGAAGCATGCCCCAACGATGTCAGGCATGCATACAAGCACTTGGGGCCATACAAACTACTGAGTACCATTTTGAGTTGCTGCAGTGAAATTTCAGCAAAATGGATCAGCCTGCTGCATAATTTTTTTCCTTTGAATTCAGTAGGTTGATAATTTTCATTTCCATCAAACGATATGGCATCATTTCATTCCTAACACATTACCCAGTTCATATCAGTATAGATATCCAGCGTGATATTTTTCCCCATTAAGATCTGATGTGTTTTCAAAGTGTTCCTTTTTTTGCAGTGCATATACATACATATCCATTGATTTACTGTTTCATAGGCAGCTTCTACCTGTCACTGATGAGTGCAGAATGCAGAGTATTTTCTTCCTTTCTGCTAGTGCAGGGCATGGAAGTGGCTGGTGTCAGTGACTTGTGCGAGGACAAGGTGAATGTCAATCAGATGAAAGAGAGCAGATGTATCAATCAATAAAGAGAAAGCTGTGACAATGCATGCACTGGGATTAATCCTAAAGAACCTGACCAGGATTGAAGAAATACATTCATATTTAACCTTCTTATAACCAGAGGTATTTGGTGCATTTGCCATTTAGGCCAGAAGGCTTTAACTGATTCTTAATTAGGGTTTTGTTCCTAGGCAGCCACCAAATGCTCAGTCATCATGTGTCAATCTGTCATTTTCTACTCATTGATGGTAAGAGGCAAAGCAGACAGGTGTTCATGATATAGCAATGTTTTTGCAACTCAAGTGACAGTTAGTAATGGCCTTGTCTTATCGGTTAACTGTGTTTTTGAACACTTGTGCTGCAGTGCATATAACCATGGACACACACTTCTCTGGGTATTTTTTTTTTCCAGAGCTCTGCAGTGTGGTGCTTTATAAAATCCCGGTGAGAAAAAAGGAGTAAACCATGAAATCACAGCTCACAGAAAAAAGTGCACACAGGGCCAGTAATAGATCAAACTCCAAGGAGGAAGAGCCTTAACATCTGAACTTCCCAGGGAGCAAGGCTTCTGATGAGGGCAAGGGACTCTGGTCCACCCAGGCTGAAGCCAGATGGACCCCACTCCTAAGAGACCTGTTGAAGCTGGCCATTTGCCCATTTGCTGAAGAGAGACCCTTTAATGGAAGGAGGAAAAAGACCAGAGTGCCAAAGATCCTCTCCCTGATATCAGGTCAGTCAGAGGCGGCACTTTAATTAGGCAACTTAGGCGGTCGCCTAAGGCCTTGCACTTACAGAGGCCTCGCGGCCGCCTAACTTACCCAATGCATTACCCCAGTTTTGCGAGACAGGGGACCTGAACGCTGCTGTGATCATCCAGCATTAAGAGCCCTGACTCAGGAGCGGCACCACTAGCGTCCCTAACAACCAGTGAATATCTGTGACACCACCCTTGTAACGTCTAGAGAAAGGGGAAACTGCCGCTCCAGCTGAATGCACTTGTGACGTCAATGACCCACCCTGCCCTCAGTCAATGATGTCATAAGGGGGCAGGTTCATGGGTGGCTCCCGCCCATTTGTTATTAAAGAGCAGGATCTGGGGGGCTTCTAGATTCTGATAAGGCCCTGCCCGCAAACCCCCACAACCACCAGCCAGGGTTGTGGGGAAGAGGCTCTTGTCCTTGAATTATTTTCCCATCATGGGCGAGAGTGGGGCCCCATGTCAAGTTTTGCCTAAGGCCTCACAAAGCCTAGAGACACCTTGTTCCGTCAGATTAGGCAACCCATCAAATTTGGTTACGGAAGTGACGTTACCAAGAAGATTTGGTCACTGTGCATGCTCAGTGCATTCAAGCATGGCCGCTATGCGTTCCAATGGGTTTCCTAATCTGACAGAACATAAAGGTGGCAGCAGAAATCTTGTAACACCCCGTCTTTAATGTCACACTTATTTTAGCAGTAAACTGAGCTTATATATGCTCAAATACACTATATAACTGAGGGTGTCCAAAAAACGTCCTCATTCCCTTTTGAGTATCAGTTTGACAGTGAGCAGAGCGGGGTGTACCAAGATGCCCGTCGACACTCCCTGACTGCAGCCTTGACGCTGGTTTTCAAATTTAACATGAAAACACTATCACAGATATATAATACTGTATTCCACTATATAAGCTGACTTTTTAGAAACACCCAAGGCAGATCAAGATTCTTGTCAGAAGATGGAGCTGATGCCAGACATTGGGGATGTAATTTTAATGGGTAAGTACAGATGTCACACTGGAAGGTACTGGGAGATACTTACAAATAGTCACTAGGAAAAGGGGGCATTAGACTACAGGAACACTAAGAATCTTAGTGTAGCGCTACCCCCTTAGGAGCCGCTGGTTAGATTTTTGGGATCTACTCTCAAAAAGGTTCATTCGTCCCCTTTAACTGGCTCGAACCCTCCCTTTGCACACCGAATGGGTATTATTGTATTGTGGCCCCTACTTAGCTGGAGCCACAATAGAATACATAAAACATGCACTCTATGCTCGCAAGCTCCCTCTAACGGGCAATCCTGCAAACAGTTGATGCAAAAGGGTTTCTAACCAGGCCTGGTTCAACAGCTCCTAAGAATCCTTTAACACAGCCTACGTTGCGGCCGTTGGTGCACTTCTTAACTTTTGTAATCCAAAAAGGGGAATAAGGGATGAAATAAACTCAGTCAATGGGGTAACGATGAATACAAATGATGATGTACTGATCGCTAGCCAGTGTCAGACAATTCTCAGTGGTAACTCTCAACTCCATATGCCTCCCCGGTTCAGTCAGAGATTAACACGTGCCACCGAACTATGGAGTGACACTAAACAAGCTGTCAAAGTAAAGGGGTCTCCAAAGGTGGGCATGTGCCCTCTCACCCGATCCTTCTTAAAAGCTTGTCGGTTATTCACTGCTCCGTAACACCCGATATCCGGTATCAGGCTTCCACTGTTTCGATTGTCAGCTGGTAGCTTCTCCGGTCTCCTGGAACACGAGCTGAACACTCTCGGTCTTAGTTCTCTAGGATGGTTGGCCTCCCAATGAATTCAAGCCCCAGGCTTCAGGCCTAGCAGCTTGGCTGTGTCGCTCTACACAGCTCCGCAGAGGAGACGAGGCAGGCCCCAAGAGGCCGAGCAACAGCCCCTCCCTCTCCTTAAGTAACCTCCCCCATAAGTCTGTGCGGAGGTGTCACATGTTCCAATTGGGCACGGCATTGTGGGAAGTGTAGTCTATTTCTACTGAGTGTTAGTGGAGTCCATATCTCCCGGCACTTCTGGACCCACAATGCATAGCTTCTTAAAGACATCTCAACCTATATACAGGTGTGGCAGAGCTCCTGTGCAGATTGAAGCCTATCAATAGTCTCTGAAAGGATGACCCCGCTACACACTCCCCCCACTCAAAGTCTTTGGTCCCCAAAGAGGACAACAGTGTGTATCCTGATACATGCTTTTCAAAATACAAGCGGAAAAAGGTTTGTTAGGTCATGCAAGGTAACAAACACTGTGCATTATTCCTGACATTACTTAAAGCTAGACAGCTCATTTTCTGACATAGGGTGGACAGAGGATCCTCCCACCAATTGTTAGGTAAGGGCAATTTACTCTGTCCACTACTCAATAACACTGGAGCGGTTAATCCAGATGTGCCAGGGGGTGAGCTGGGGCTGTCCTCCCCCAAACTTGCAGTGGGAGGACTGAGTAGAGCATCAGATCGTTTAGAAGTAATAACAGCCGTTTCAGAGCATTCTCCCAATTGCTCATACGTTAGTCTCTTTGATGGGTGAATGATCCTTCTTTCCCTGTGTTCTTTGGGAACAGGGTGGGCTTCACTGTCCTTAGGATCAACATTGTCCTCTACATCCGGTACAACAGATTCCTCATCTTCTGAATCATTCAAGTCTCTGTCATCCTTAGGATCAGCATTGTCCTCTATATCCGGTACAATAGATTCCTCGTCTCCTGAATCATTTAAGTCTCTGTCATCCTTAGGATCAGCATTTTCCGCTATATCCGGCACAACCGATTCCTCATCTCCTGAATCATTTAAATCTTGGTCAAACAGGCTTGAGGCCTCTACGAAATCTTCTGCGGAGTATAAGTAAACTTCGTCCTCCAATTCTTTAACAATTACATTTTGAGGCACAAATTCAGGAGCCTCTGGCCGGAGTGTCCCACCGTTTGTCACTGCAGATGAGGGCAGGAACGAAGTACTAGGCTCTGGCTGCTGAGAAAACCATAACCACTCTGATCCTATCCATTCATCTGCTGACTCTTCATCATCTGAGTCTGGATGTATCGTTTGAGACCTAGTAACTGGCCCAGATGGTCTGGAAGTTGAGGGTGGGTCCACGGGATCAGAAACAAGAGGTATGCGAACAGTTTCAACGAGGGGCAGCAAGTGGTTTCTGTGCCACGTTTTTAATGGACCCACACTCCCTTTTGGTCTGATCTGGTATACAGGGAGGTCAGGCAATTTCTTACATATGATGTATGGCTGAGACTTCCAACGGTCAGCCAGTTTGTGCTTCCCTGGAACACCCAAGTTTCTTAGCAAGACTCTGGGCTAGATTCTCTAAGAAATTCGCCGGAGTAGCGTAAGCCATTTACACTACGCCGCCGCATCGTACTAGAGCAAGTGCCGTATTCTCTAACCATTTGCTCCGTAGTTTGCGTTGGCGTAGCGAAAATGGCCCAGCTTGTATTTAAATTAAGCGCGCCCCCGCGTTGAACGAACTGCGCATGCGCTGGCCGGGGAAAAAGCCCAGTGCGTATGCTCCAGCTCACATCGGAAAGCGTTGTTGAAACCGATGTCAAAATGACGTGATCGTCACTACGCAATGCCCCTATTCGCGAATGAGTTAGTAAAACGACGTAAGTGAGGGAAAAAGCCGACGCTGACCCGACGCCATACTTAACATGACATCCGACGGCACCCGACGGCATCCGACGGAACTTCGTAAGGTTACTCCTCATAGAAGCAGGGGTAACCTTACGAGTTCGTAAACGACGTACGCGACGACGGGGCGGCGTAAAAGCGATCGGGAATCGGCGTACTAGCCTCATTTGCATATGCAAATGAGAAAACAACGTAAAGGCCACCTAGTGTCCGGAGTTGTCATTACAACTACAATCCGCAAGTGTAATGGTATTACACTTGTCGGATGTTGAAGCATATCTATGCCAAAGTGATGCTAAGCATCACTCGCATAGATACGAGCCAAAAAAAACGGCGATACGACGGGGTATCTGAGATACTCCGTCGTAGCGCCGCTGAGAATCTGGCCCTCTGTCTCCTGGCTGTAGGTCTTGAATTATGGCCTTCAAGTCAAAGTTCCTTTTGTTCCTTTGTTCTCGTTTATCTGAACTAACATGGGCCTTTTCATAGGCTGTTTTTAAACTTCTCCTGTGTCGGTCCACATATCCCTTGTGGGAAGTCGCGGATGTGTGGTCCAGTGACACTCCAAAAGCTAAATCGACTGGTAATCGCCCAAACATTAACCGATAGGGTGAATATCCAGTTGTGCCGTTGATGGTGCAATTATATGCATGCACAATGGCAGCCACTCTTTCTCAGGAATGACTGATCCATGGGGTCTTCTAGGAAGAGCGTCTGCATCTCTGTTTCCCACTCCAGGTCGGTCCGGAAAGGGCTGCTAGCCATCGGTGCCCTGTGGCATCTAGACATGTGCAGACTGGAATATTTAGTTTTGTTTTTTCGTTTTCGTCCAGAAAATAAATTTATTTAGTTACTCCCGAAAATCGTTTTGATTTATTTCGTTTTCGTCTGGAAAGTTTTCGTCCGAAAACGGCGATTTTCGATGACTTTGTCGAATTAAACGACGGGAATTCGACAAAGATTGACTGTATTCAGAACGACGATTTTCGATGACTTTGTGAAATTGAACAACGGAAATTTGACAAAGCATCGAAAATCGTTGGATCTGAACGAAAACGAAAATAAAGCATTTTTTATGTCGGATCTTTCGGTTTTCGTTTCTTGCGCTTTCATTTTCGTTCGTTAAAATGATAGCGAAAATACCCGATTTTCGGACGAAAATGCATTCCAACGAAAACGAATGCACATGTCTAGTGGCATTTAGCTTGGCTGTGGTCAGGAGGTAAGTGAGTGGGTTGTTATCAGTTCTTATGACAAACTCGGCCCCATACAAATAGTCTTTGAGTTTATCTACAACCGCCCATTTCAATGCCAAGAACTCCAGCTTGTGGGTGGGGTAATTCTTTTCAGAAGAAGTTAAACTCCTGCTTACATAAGTCATCGGCCGTAAGTGGCCGTCGTGTTTTTGGTATAACACTCCTCCCAATCCTTCCCTGCTGGCATCCACGTGCAACTCATAGGGTTTTGAGGTATCTGCATAGGCTAGCACGGGTGCAGTGGTTAAACTCTTTTTGAGTTGAAGAAATGCCTCTTCACACTTGGGATTCCATTGGTCACAGATGGACTCCTTGAACTTTCGGGGTCCTACATTGGCCTTCACACACCTCATCCTCGTCTTCTGTTTTTAACAGCTCATTTAGAGGCTTGGCAATTTTTGCGAATTCCTCCACAAACCTCCTATAATAAGAGCAGAATCCCAGGAATGACCGCAACTCCGTCACATTGGTCGGCCTAGGCCAAGAGGTGACCGCTTCCAACTTCTCTGGGTCTGTTGATATTCCCTCTGCGGAAACAATATGGCCGAGGTAGTGGACTGATGTCTGAGAGAATTGACAGTTCTCTCTGGAGAGCTTGAGGCCTTCGTCATGAAGCCATTTCAGGACCTTCTTCAACCTTTGTTCATGTTCTTCAAGAGTCCTCCCAAACACAATGATGTCGTCCAAATACACCAATACTTCAATTAAGTTCATGTCCCCCACTGTTCTCTCCATCAGCCTCTGAAAAGTAGCGGGGGCCCCTGACAACCCCTGTCTTCTGGGTGCATGGGGATTTGGTAATAACCACTCTTAAGGTCCATTACACTGAACCATTTGGCTCCTGTCAGGCTCTGGAGTGCATCCTCAATCCGAGGTGTGGTGTATTGATCAGGGATGGTTCACTTGTTGAGGTCCTATAGTCAATGCACAACCTCAGCGATCCATTCTTCTTTCTCACCACTACCATAGAGGAAGCATAAGGGCTTCTGGACTCCCTGATGGGCCCAGTCCTCTTTAATTCTGCTAGTTGTCCCCTGAGGCCTTCCAAGTCTGTCAAAGGGACTCTTTGGACTCGTGCTTGGAAAGGTTTATCCTCCTTTAGGCGAATCCGGTGAGTGGCACTCTTTGCGCATCCAACATCAAACTCCGTTTTTGAAAATATTTTCTGCCACCTGACAAGTTGAGCCTTCACCCTCTCTCTCCACTCTGGTGGAAGTCCAATATCATCAGATTGATGGCTCTTTTCTAAGCTTTCTATTTCCTTGCCTTCCTCTAAGTCAGAGGGGCCAACGGGAGTGGCTTGGTGTACCCGGCCCAGTAGCACTCTGGCAGGTATCTCCACAGGGCTGGCGGTAGTGTTCCTGATGCTGACAGATACCCTCCCACGGTTTCTCTCCAACACCTTTAACGGAATCACTTCAGGGATGACTTCTACTCCTTCTGAGTGTCTAGCCGAGTCAAGTTCTAGAACAAGGAACGGGCCGGGCTGGGACCAAGTAAACTTTACTGAGGCCCTCAAGCAAGCCACTTCTCCTGGGTACAGGGTCTTTGCGGTCTTTCCCAACCACCAGATCTTCCCCACTCCTTCTTCAGGGGTGTCCAACAGTCTTCTGACTAAATCTGTGTTCGTCCCTATGATGAGGGAGCTCTTGTGGGCCGCTGGTGGCCGGGGACAGACTATCGCCAATGCATCAAAAGTCTCTGCGGTTCCTGCTACTGATGGATCAAAGGTCAGGCGTATTGATAGGTATCCATCATATGGGAAACTCTAAGTTCCAATGCCCCAAATTTCCAGCTCTTCCAGCTTCTGCAAGGGCAAGTGGGAGAGATATTTATCATAGAGGTCTCTATATAAAAGGGTCACTTGGGCTCCGGTATCCAAGAGGGCTCTTGTGTAAATCCCTTCCACTTGGATGGGGACTAATGGAGAAGGCCCCACTAATTTTTTAGGGAACATCCGAGGCGTAGCTCCTCCTTTTTTTCCCGTAACTTGTACTCTCACCCCCCTTTTGTGGGGATTTCTCTTTGCTCCCACTCCACTTTGTGGGGAAGGGGTATAAAGTGGCCTTGAGAAAGGTCTTCCTCCCTTCAGCTGTTGTTCTGCTTCCTGTTTCACCTTGTAGTTATCTACAGTAGGCAGGCACCCGGTTGACTCCTTCACCGGGGCCCTCTGGAGTTTTCCACCGGCTTGTACATTGGTTTACTAGCCATAATGGGGCTGGAACAAGATTCCTTTATATGTCCCACTCCTCCGCAGTTGAAACAGACTATGGGCCTCCTTTGCCTCTCTGGCTGATCATACGGCCCATGGGCGGGTTCCCTAGGCCCTCTCCTTATGGCTGGATAAGGGGGAAACCCTGCTTAACCAGTGAAAGCAGCCACTATTTCCGTCAGTTGGGACACTTGCGTCCTTAGAAGCTCAACTTGGGTGTCATGATCTTCTGTGAACACTACTCGAACTTGAACTGGAGTTTCCGAAAGTTGACACTTATTCTTTTGGTCCAATAGAACCTCTTCCTGTCATATGATCCGTATTAGATCAGGGTATTTCAACACCCCAGTCCCTTGTTGGCCCCGCAGCTGAAAGGCGATGGGGTCCATGGGTTGGGCTCCTCTTATGACCTGCTGGAACCTTCTTTCATCCACTGCTCTGGGATCTATCCCTTTTTTAATAGTATCTGATGTAGAATTTTATCTAAGCAGCCAACAAACTTGGATAGTTTTTCCCCTTTCTTCTGAAAGCAATGCTCTAATTGGTAGTGGAGTTCACTGGTATTTTCAGTCCGTCCATACACATTCTGCAAGATGTCTAGGTAGTCCTGTGCAGTGCAATTATCTTTGCTGATCTTCAGGTTGCGTATGGCCTCCAGTGCAGGCCCTCTGAGACTCTCCATGATTCGTTGCTTTCTATATTGTTCAGGAATTTTCCACTCTCCTAGAGCCTGGGTGGCATGATCCATCCATTCTTCGAACCCATCCTCCAAGGATGGCACAGGATGTTTCCCTGAAAAGATTCTAAGTTTCCGGTACCCTGTCATCAAGTAACCTGGGGAGTCTTTCTTACATTGAGTTACAATTTACGTCAGGACAGTACACAACTCTGGGCTAATGTCTTTCAATGGTGTGGACTTAGATCCTGCTGCCTTCTGATCTTTGATGATAGTAGTGGGTACCGGATACTTGAAGAGGTAGTTGGGGTCCTTGAAGAGGTAGGGGCATCTTGTTCTTCCAAAGGATGTTTTAAAATAAGCTCCACAACATCTGGGGTGTACACATTGGCGCCCTTAAAGTTATCTGGAATCTCTTCACTCCACTCACATAGGGCATAGGTGTGAGGGTCTGTGTGATCTACTACAATGTCCATTATCCATAGCTTATTGTCCTTGGATAATGCCTTTAGAGTAGGGAGTAATTGTTCTGTTGCCCAGGCTACCCCCTAACTTCGACCACTAGGCCCTTTGCCAAATTGACATTTTCGACTTTGCACCACCTAGAGGCGGTAGCGGCATCCATGGCTGTTATTGGTAAGGGTGGAGCTTAGTATGAGGGGAAACTCGATTGCTTGAGGAGTAGAATCCCGGACGAGCCCCCATGTGTAGCACTACCCCCTCAGGAGCCGCTGGTTAGATTTTTGGGATCTACTCTCAAAAAGGTTAATTCGTCCCCTTTAACTGGCTCGAACCCTCCCTTGGCACACCGGATGGGTATAATTGTATTGTGGCCCCTACTTAGCTGGAGCCACAATAGAATACATAAAACATGCAACAGTAATACAATAATGTTGTTAACTCTTCTTTGTTGGCCGCTCCCAAGAATAAACACACGTCTCACAATATATATATATAGGGCCAGAGTCAGGTAGATGCGCGCATATTTTATCCGGCGTAGCGCAGCGCAGCGCATATACGTTACGCTGACGCGAACTAGTGAGTCAAGTCCAGTATTCACCAAGCGCATGTTCAATACTTTGCGGCGGAGTAACGAAAAAGCGCTGGCGCAACCCGACGCAAGTGGAAGTGGGTGTGATCATATGTAAATGATGGGCGGAGCCCAGCGCAGTGACTTACGTTCATCGCATCATCCACGGAGGATGCGCAGTGAGAGAGGGCTCCACTCGCTCCCCTGTGCGCATGCTTACAACTTCCGTCAGCACCACTTCATGGAAAGCGGCAGCGCAATGTGTTCCGTTGCGTGTATAAAAGCGTCCGCAGATGCGCCTTTCCGGCGCAAAAGTATATCCGGTTCCCCCCACCCCAGGGAAGTAACTTTTGCTGTGTGATGGCTGCTCCCGTTCCCCGCAAACAGAGGAGAAACCTCAATTTTAACGCCCAGGAGCTGTCAGTAGTGATCTCCGCTATGGAGACCTACAACGACTTCCTCCACGGCAGGAAAAGTTGGAAGACCAGCCGGAATAGGAAGCAGGGCATCCTGGAGAGCATTGCTGGCAGGGTCAATGTTTCGGGCTACTCCACCCGGACTGCTGCCGATATCGGCAAGAAAATAAATTATTTGAGGCGCAAAGTCTGGGGCAAGGTGGCCACCATCAGGAGGCATGAGAGGGGCACGGGTGGTGGACCCCCATGTGCGGTCATCCTGACCACGGAGGAGGAGGTGGTCGCCCGCTGCCTGGAGAGGGAGCAGTTGGAGGGGGTACCGGGATATGATTCCGTGGAGGAAGGCTCCAGGACAGGTAAGTGTTTTTTATCCCCTATTTGGTGTGTTGCATGTGGGGGGGGTACATGTGCCAAGTGTGTGGGACCACCCAACACGTGTCTGCTTTGTGTCATCCACAGATGACGGAGCTGGGCCATCATCTGTCGGCGGCCAATCCACCCCATCCCCCCAACGGCATCCTGTGCCCGACCCCCTGGGTGGTGAAGACACAGAGATGGAGGGGAGTGCCCACACCTCACCTGCTGAGGTGGTTGAAGAGGAGCCTGTTGTTCCCGAACAGGACTTTGTTTTATTTTTGGAGGAGTCCTCCCCTTCTGCAGGGCCCTCTCAGATCCCCTCCCCCATCATAGGAAGCCCCTCAATGGCGACTCCATCCTCCCGGGGACTACCATCTCCTGGCCCCAGGAAGGCGACCCGGAAGACCAGGGGGGTGTCTGACGTGGTCCATGACCAAATGGCGAGGGACCAGGCCAGGCAGACCCAGCTGATGGGGGAGATTGCTGGGCATCTGGACCGGGTAGCTGGCAGCCTGGCCTCCGTGGGACAAATGTCAGAGGCAGTGCAGGACGTCAGCTTCAACTGCGCTGCAGTGGTGACCAGCCTGGGGGAGGTGCAGGCTGATCTTAGGCACCTCACTGCAGCCGTCCAGGCCAACACTGCTGCCATCCGGGACCAGGGGAGGCAGAGGCAGCGGGCCCAACAATTTTGAGGTGACCCGGCAGCTGAGGATGCAGGCCCAGACCAACCACTATCTCAGCCGGATTGCCGTGGCTTTGGAGGGCATGCAGCCAACACCTGCCAGGAGTGGCCCACCCGGGGATCAGCCACCTCCAGGTGCCCCCCCCCCACCCCCACCCACTCCCTCCAGGCAGCTGAGGAGCCAGAGAGGGCCCACAAGAAAGAGCCCCCGTCAGCCCAGATGAGGGCTTTTTATTTATTTTTTTGCTCAGGTTATGAGTTTTTTTTGTGGTTTTTGCTCAGGTTATGAGCTTTTATTTTTATTTTGTTTTTTTCTCAGGTTATGAGCTTTTTATTTTGAGTTTAACTGCACACGGTCAGGAGTGCAGGGGACAGTGTGAATGGTGTGTGAATGTGAGGGGGTGGCACTCCTGCCAGTAAGGGGTGTCACCCTCGGCCGTTGGGGAGAAGTTATCCCCACAGCTGTGTGAATGACGTGTGAATGGTGTATGTGTCAGGTTTCATATCAGACTAGGAGCAGACAACAGTTCAGGTGTGCTAATATGCTTATAGTTCAATAACAAGAGCACATACCATGAGCAGGTCTTGTGAAGCAGGTCAGCGCTGGGACTTGTAGTTCACCACGGATGCAGGGTTGAGACGAGCGGGACAGCTGGCACTTGTAGTTCACGGCTGAAGTAGGTGTTGTGATGAGCAGGAAGGCTGGAACTTGTAGTTCACTGCTGAAGTAGGTGTTGTGATGAGCAGGAAGGCTGGAACTTGTAGTTCACCGCAGGTGTGGATGTTGGTGGTGTTGCTGGTGCTAGTAGTGCACCGCTGCAATGGGTGTTGCTTACAGGAGTCAGGCAAAGCGTGGTCTAGGCGAGCCGGTTCATACACGGATGGATCAGAGTTCGAAAGGTACCAAATCGGAAGCAACAAGCAGGGTCAAACAAGCCGGGTCATACACAAAGTTTACAGATTAACAGGTCAGGCTGGATCACACAAGGCAAGCAGAGTAACTCTATCACGAGCACTGATTGGGTGAAGTTACAGGTGTTTAAAGGAGAGCTGGCCAATCAGTGTTTCCCAGCCAAGGTTGTGTCAGGTGAGTGCGCTGGGTCCTAGAGGGGTCCAGTACTGACAGTATGAATGGACAGCGACATCATTGGGGCCTTGCCGCCGGCGTTGCTGCTCCCAAGTCCTGCATGTTGGACTTGGGCTAATCCAATGCGATGTGGATGTGGTGTGTGTGATCTAGGGACATCAGTGGTGTGCATGCGTGCATTGTCCGTGTGATCAATGTATTTGTTTAGTGTCCAAAGATGCCTACGGCGAGGACCCTCCTGACTGCTCTTCCATCAGCTGACTGGGTCTCCTCTGGCAGGGGGGGGCTGTCTGGTTGGGGGTCAGGTCATCACGTATGTCAATCTGCAGGCCCTTTCTCATGGCAAAGTTGTGCAGAATGCAACATGCACCGATGATCTGACACACGAAGGTAGGGGAATACAATAGGGCCCCCCCAGACTTATCCAGGCAGCGAAACGGGACTTCAGGAGCCCAAATGTTTGCTCCACCACTGCACGAGTTCTGATATGTGCGGCATTGTATCTTCTCTCTCCTCTGGTTTGGGGGTTCCGGAAAGGAGTCATGAGATGGGGTCCCAGTGCATATGCAGAGTCATCTGTAAGGGAAAAGGCAGGAGGATGTTAGTCATGCATGTGCCCCTTGTGATGTCAGCATCATGGGGGGGGACAGTCATGCCTGCCACCCATGTCACTCACCAACCAGCCAGGTGTCCCCATACACGTTCTGTTCGAATTCCATTGGGATGGGGCTCTGATTGTATATAAAGCTGTCATGGCTGGATCCGGGGTGTTTGGCACGGACGTGCCATATGAGGCGTTGGGCATCGGCTATCACCTGTACGTTGATGGAATGCCAATGCTTCCGATTGCGGTATATGTGCTCTGTGGCACTGGGGGGCTGGAGTGCCACATGTGTGCAATCAATGGCCCCCACGGTGCGTGGGAATCTGGCAATGCTGTAGAAATCTGTCATTGCCTTCAGCCGCAGCTCCTCAGTGGTGGGTCTGATGAAGTGGTTGGACATGCGTCTGAGGATTGCAGGGACAACCTGGTGCACACATCTGCTCATGGAGGACTGTGACATCCCAGCCACCACTCAACTTGTACGCTGGAATGATCCACTTGCAAGGAAATGAAGTGTTGCCAGTACCTTCACCAGTGGCTGCACTGCTTGTGAGCGGTGTGTTGGGCTGGTAATGTCATCCTGCAGGGTTGTGGTTAGTTCAAGGATTGCATCAGGGCTGAATCTGAAGAGGCGATACACCTCCTCATCCCCCATGCCAAAGAGGCTCATGCGCGTGCAGTATATCCTCTCACGTGCCCGCCTCCTCCGTACCGGGGGACCCATTAGTAGTGCTATGACCACGGCTGCCCCTGGCATGTTGTCACACAGAGGTGTTGTCCTTGCAAGTGTGTTTGTTCAGCTTGCTATTTTCGTCTGTAACGCTGCTGCTGTAGCTGCTCTCCTGCTAACCTGTGGCCGTCAGGAGTAAAGATAAAGCAGCTATTTATAGGAATAACTTTGCGACAGATGGACGACATACGCGCGGCGCATGTAGCCAGCTTCTGGTGCTAATCCGTTCGCGAATCGGGAAATCTCCCACATTTGCATATTTGAATGGGAAATCAATAGGCGCGACGGATGCGACAAGCGAAAATATGCACTTACGATACTCTGGCGAGGGAAAGTTAAGCCGATCGGAGAAAGCCTGTTTTCTGTCGCATCTAGTTTGGTGGGTACGGCCGCATAGATACTACGGCGCATCTTGACAGTTACGTGGCGCATATTGATATACTCCAGCGCAAGTCTTACTGAATCTGGCCCATACATTCAAACCAAGAGAATAACTTTACTGTGAATATGGTAAAGAGATGAAAAAGGGTTTGAATGATTAATAATAATAACACACAGGTATTAACACAAGGAAAACTCTGCAAGGGCCCTTGCGAGAGTTGGCAAGTAAACAAAAGGGGTCTAAACTAAAAATAATACTATTTAACTACATCTACTATAGGCAGTCTATGCTCGCGAGCTCCCTCTAACGGGCAATCCTGCAAACAGTTAATGCAAAAGGGTTTCTAACCAGGCCTGGTTCAACAGCTCCTAAGAATCCTTTAACACAGTTTACGTTGCGGCCTTCTTAACTTTTGTAATCCAAAAAGGGGAATAAGGGATGAAATAAACTCAGTCAATGGGGTAACAATGAATAAAAATGATGATGTACTGATCGCTAGGCAGCGTCAGCCAATTCTCAGGGGTAACTCTCAACTTGATATGCCTGACCGGTTCAGTCAGAGATTAACACGTGCCTCTGAACTATGGAGTGACACTAAACAAGCTGTCAAAGTAAAGGGGTCTCCAAAGGTGGGCATGTGCCCTCTCACCCGATCCTTCTTAAAAGCTTGTCGGTTATTCACTGCTCCGTAACACCCGATCTCCGGTATCAGGCTTCCACTGTTTCGATTGTCAGCTGGCAGCTTCTCTGGTCTCCTGGAACACGAGCTGAACACTCTCGGTCTTGGTTCTCTAGGATGGTTGGCCTCCCGATGAATTCAAGCCCCAGGCTTCAGGCCTAGCAGCTTGGCTGTGGCGCTCTACACAGCTCCGCAGAGGAGATGAGGCAGGTCCCAAGAGGCCGAGCAACAGCCCCTCCCTCTCTTTAAGTAACTTACCCCATAAGTCTGTGAGGAGGTTTCACATGTTCCAATTGGGCATGGCATTGTGGGAAGTGTAGTCTATTTCTACTGAGTGTTAGTGAAGTCCATATCTCCGGGAACTTCTGGACCCACAATGCATAGCTTCTTAAAGACATCTCAACCTATATACAGGTGCGGATTCAAGCCTATCAATAGTCTCTGATAGGATGACCCTGCTACATTAGGATAACAAGGAGTCCCTCAGACCAGTCAGGAACACTGGGAGGTTGGGGTCACTCAAGGAAAGCCGGAGACACTAGAAAGCACTGGGGAACACTAGGAATCTTCTTCCACCAGGAATCACTGGGGAATACTAGGAATCTTCTTCCACCAAGAAGCACAGGGGAACACTAGGAATCTTCTTCCACCAGGAAGCACTGGAGAACACTAGGAATCTTCTTCTACCAGGAAGCACAGGGGAACACTAGGATCTTTCTTCTACCAGGAGGAACTGAGGAACACTAGAAATCCTCTTCCTCCATTAAGCACTGGGGAACACTATGGGCCAGATTCAGGTAGATGAGAGCATCTTTGCTCTGGAGTAACGCTTCTCATTTACGTTACTCTGCCGAAATTTTAGGAGCAAGTGCTGTTATTCATGAAGCACTTGCTCCTAAAGTTGCGGCAGAGCATCGCAAATGAGCCGGCGGAATTCAAATTGGGCGGGTACGGGGCGTGTATTATTTAAACTATGCGCGATCCCGCGGCGAACGTACTGCGCATGCGTCGAGTGTCAATGCATCCCAGTGCGCATGCTACAAATTCTGTCAGTGAACGTCAATGACGTCACATCCCCATTCATGAATGTTTTACGCAAGCGACGCGATTTTTTTTTTTCCCGACGCGATGACGACGGCTATAGTTAACATAGGATACTCCACTAGGGGGCTGCTTTATCTTTACGTCGCGTATCGCTTCCGGAAACGTCGTAAAGTCACTGCGTCGCGCCCGAAAACGATCGTGAATTTCCGACTCCCGCTGATTAACATATTTTTTCAGCGTTAATCAGCGGGAACGCCCCCGGCGCCATTTTTAAGTTGAAGTAACGATGCGATGGCGAAATTCAATTACGCTGCTCGCATCGGAACTCCAACCCGGCGTTTCTTGTTTTCTGGTTACAGAAAACAAAAACGCCGGCTTAAAGCGACAGTTAAGCTGGAGTATCACAGATACTCCAGCCTAACTCTACCTGAATCTGGCCCTAGGAGTCTTCTTCCACCAAGAAACACTATAGAACACTAGGAATCTTCTTCCACCAGGATGCACTGGGAAACACTAGGAATTGTCTCTCACTAGGAAGCACTGGAGAACACAAGAAATCTTCTTTTACTAGGAAGCACTAGGAATCTTCTTCCACCAGGAAGCACTGGAGAACACTAGAAATCGTATTCCATCAGGAAGCACAGGAGAAAACGAGAAATCTTATTCCATCAGGGAGCACTGGAGAACACTAGAAATCGTATTCCATCAGGAAGCACGGGAGAAGACTAGAAATCTTATTCCATCAGGAAGCACTGGAGAACACTATAAATCGTATTCCATCAGGAAGCACAGGAGAACACTAGAAATCTTTTTCCATCAGGAAGCACTGGAGAACACTAGAAATCTTATTCCACCAGAAAGCACTGGAGAACACTAGCAATCTTTTTCCATTAACCACTTCCATACCAGGCACTTGCGCACCTTCCTGCCCAAGCCAATTTTCAGCTTTCAGCGCTGTCGCAATTTGAATGACAATTGCGCGGTCATGCTACACTGTACCCAAATTGAATTTTAATCATTTTGTTCCCACAAATAGAGCTTTCTTTTGGTGGTATTTGATCACCTCTGCGATTTAAATTTTTTGGGCAACAACTAAAAAAAGACAGATTAAAAAAAAAAAATGTTTTTTTTTCTGTTATTTTTTTTGTAAATAAGTATGTTTTCTTCTTCAATTACGGGCACTAATATGGCGGCACTGATGGGCACCGATGAGGCGGCACTGATAGGCCGCGCTTCTAGGCGGCACTGATGGGCACTCATAGGTGGCACTGATGGGCACTCATAGGCGGCACTTATGGGTGGCACTGATGGGGGGCACTGGGCATAGATGGGCACTGAGAGGTGGCACTGATGGACACTGAGGGGTGGCACAGGTGTCATTGCTGGGCATCACTTCAGTCAGTGTCCATTTGTGGGCACTGATTGGCATTGATTGTGCTAGATTTTTTTTGTCTATTATTTCTCTATTGGTCACCGGGGGGCACTCCCTGGTGGTCCAGTGTGGGCATCCGAGGGGGCTGCACTGATAAACAATCAGCGCAAACCCCCCCTGTCAGGAGAGCTGCCGATCAGCTCTCCTCTACTCGCATCTGTCAGACGTGAGTGAGGAAGAGCCGATCAACGGCTCTTCCTGTTTACATTGTAAACAGCCATGATTGGACACGGCTAATCACATGGTAAAGAGCCTCCGCCGGACTGACAACCCGCATCACCGATCGCCGTGCTGCCCGCCCCCACGGGCGCGCGCTGGCATGTAATCCTGCAGAACGTCAATAGACGTCCAGTCAGGATCACAGAACCAATTCCTGGACGTCAATTTACTATTGACCGGGCGGGAAGTGGTTAAAAAGCACTGGGGGCCACTAGGAATCTTCTCCACTAGAAAGCGCTATGGGACAATAGGAATCTTCTTCACTAGAAACCATTGGGGAACTCTAGGAATCTTATTCTACAAGGAAGCACTGAGAAACACTAAAAAATTGAAGAAACACTAAGAAATGGAGTGCTAAGGAAACCCTAGAAACCCCTAATCTGGGGGTTGACCTTGGGCCTGGGGCTTGTGTGCTGGAGGGATCCTCTCAAAACACAGAGGAGTCCTGTCCAGTGGCACTGGAGCAATAGTGAGGACAGCAGGAACCAGTAAGCTTGTCCAGGAGATCTCCAGGGAGAAGATAGCTGGGGGTGGCTGGTGAATGAGACTGAGAGGACTGTGGAAAGTAGCCAGGAGGGTTAGTGAAAGAGATAGCTGCCACCAGGTGGGCTGGAAGTACCTAAGATGTGGTGCTATGATCAGTAGCCACAAGAATGTAACTAGACACTAGGGGCCAGATTCTCAAAAGAGATACGACGGTGTATCGCAGGAAACACTGTCGTATCTCTGTTTTTTTTACTGGATATCTATGCGTGTGATTCCTAGAATCACTTACGCATAGATACAGTGAAGATCCGACAGGTGTAAAACACTTACACCGTCGGATCGTAGATGTAATTACTTTCCTGGCCGCTAGGTGGCCTTTACGTTGATTTCTCATTTGCTTATGCAAATGAGCCTAGTACGCCGATTCCCGAACGTTTTTACGACGCCCCGTCGTCATTTACGTCATTTCCGTAAGCGTAATGTTACCCCTGCTATATGAAGGGTAACCTTACAAAGTTTCGTCGTATGCCATGTTAAGTATGGCGTCGGGTCAGCGTCGTCTTTTTCCATCGGTTACTTTATTTTACTAAGTCGTTCGCGAATAGGGCATTGCGTAAGTGACGATCACGTAGTTTTCACATCGGTTTCAACGACGTTTTCCAACGTGAGCTGGAGCATGTGCACTGGGCTTTTTTCCCGGCCGGCGCATGCGCAGTTCGATCGACGCAGGGGCACGCTTAATTTAAATACAAGCGGGGATACGCCCGGCCATTTACACCAAGCCGACCGCAAACTACGTAGCAAGTGCTTGGAGAATACGGCACTTGCTCCAGTAAGTTGCGGCGGCATAGTGTAAATGGCTTACGCTACGCCGCCGCAGATTCTACCAGAATCTGGCCCAAGGACTTTTTCTACACACCAAAGGGGTCTGCGGTCTCTGCCTGTAAAGGGCTTTTGCTTGATCTGGCTGAGTTTGCCTTGCCGGATGCACCAAACAGTGTTCCAGCTGGGTCTGACTGTTTCTGCAAGCAAATGATGTGCTGAAGGATGAGGAGTGTATACAGGGAGTGTATATAGTTTAAAGTGTCCCTGAAGAGACTTTTGTTCTAGTCACATGGGCATCACATAATACCCCTACCCATCCAAGTTTATTAACCCCTATATAAAAAATAAAATAAAAAGTTGCTGGACTGTTTTCTGTCTCAAGCAAGCCTGTAACATTTAATGTGCCTGGCCCTGCAGGGTGGGTGATCCTACAAGGGATATTCTACAAATGCAATTTGGGGCAAATAGTAATTATTTATCTCTGCTTCCTTTCTGTTCTGGATGCAACGCAGCTTGTTTCAAAAACAAATACACCAGTTTTTGGATTTACTGTAAATTGTGGATAAAATCAGTCACATTGATGCTCCTTGATGTATGTAACATTTGGTTAATCTGTCTGTCAGGAGCTCATGTCTTCACAAAATGTTCACCATGGATTTCCACATTTTTAACTAGATTTGAGTGCGAAAGTGTGGATCAAAGAGTGTTATGAATCTTTTCTACCAACATTAAAAAAAATAAACTAGTAATCAAAATTAACCTTGCAATCAAAGCTGCTTATTTTGTTTATGTTCCTCACATCTGATCACTATTCGCCCCATTTATTCATGCTGTGTGGGATCTTTTGGAAGAGCTGTTCTCTTTTTAGAACAAGATCCAAAAATGATTACAAACAAATTAAAAATGCTAAAAAGAAAAAGGAAAAAAAAATCATAAGTCAAACTAGAATTTTCTACTCATGCCATTTGGAGATAGATGTGTTGGACCCCTAATTCCTAACTGTTCTCAGCTTCCTTCTCCATTTCTTTTAAGGTCTTGTAAGATGATTAAAACACACATTGACTCAACTTGGATCCTTTATCTGGAACCGATTCTACTTTTTTTAATGAACGATGACTCAAGTTTTCGTGTTGTTTTTTTGGGCTCTGAAGCATTTAAAACACAATCATGGGGATTCAGTAAATGGGAACAAAATGAGAGCACTAAAAAAAAAATCAAAGGAGTTTTACTTGGAACCTTTGGGCTTAAGTATATAATTTTAACTTCATCTATAAAATACCTTTATTGCTTATTAAAACACAGGGCGGGGGGCAGAGAAAAGAAAATATCCACTGTCCGCAGTTAATTTCCTGCAACCATGCAATTCAGTTTAATTATAGCTATTCTGATTTTGTAAATAAGCAAAATTGCAGAAGTTAAAATGTGGAGACCTGCAGATGATTAATGAATGCAGATGGGATCAATTAGGCAGAAGTATAAGTTACAGTTTAAAAAGAAAAAAAAATGTGGAAGCATTAAATCTGGTCTGAGTTTTTTTTCATAATCTGCAAAATAATCTGTCATGCAGGAGTTTGATACATAAGTGCCGAGAGTCTTTTCTGCTCCTGTGTCCCTCGTGAGTCGTGACCTTTCTGCAGTGTTTTAAAACACATCCTACATTACATTTTGGTTCTGTGAGCTCCCTAAAGTCTTTCTAAAAATGTCTCCCGTTTCACTGCTCCTCCAGGTTCCTCCTGCCAAAAAGGTTGTGGCATTGGTTACTGACACATGAAACTTTAAAACAAGCCTTGCACAACATATTTACACAAAAAAAAATTGATGGAGCTCTTTCAGCAGCCAAGGAGAGGCTGGACTATTCAAGTGGTAATTAATCCCTATTTAACAGAGAGAAGGTTTTTAAGTAATAGCACCTTGGACTCCTAAAATGGTTCACATAGCTGAAACACTGAAGGAGAAAAAAAACCTTGGTTTATCCAAACTAATTATGGTGACGGAGAGTCAGGAATTGGTCAAATAATCTTTCACAGGTGATTTGTCATCTCTGATGTTTACAAGCCAGTGGCCACAAATATTTTGAAAAAATAGCAAAAAAATTTGTAAGAATGTATATTTTTCAACATGTTACAGTGGTAGTAAAGTCATAAAAAAAAAAAATTAAAGAAGAAGAAAAAACACCCCCCTGCAAGATCAAGGCATTATGTGCTAGTATGCAAAATAAAGAAGAGAGGGCATACCAGCCTTGTGCTTTTGCCAAGAGTTATTAATGTAATAAAAGGAAATATACTCACAAACAACTCAATGGTAAAAGTATATCAGAGTCCAAAGTATGCACAAAGCAATTTGGTCACCTAGACTAGTCCCAGCAAGTCGGAGGAACTTTTGCAAGGTCCTCTGGCTTGCTGGGACAAGTCTCGGTGACCATATTGCTTTGTTCAAATTTGAACTCTGATATACTTTTACCATTGAGTTGTTTGTGAATATATTTCCTTTTATTACATTATTAAAGATACCACTTGGGTAATGCTGGTGCCCCCGCTCTTCTTTGTTTTGCAGTGTTTCTACTGGGTTCTCCCCCGACTCTCAGGGGGCATCAAAGCCTGTGCTTGTTTGTTTGTTTTGGATATATCAAGGACCTGTGATCCATCCTCCACCATTACACCACTCTTGAGCTCAGGAGATTGTTGTCGTTTTTTATGTGCTGGTATGCATCGCATACTAGCACATAATGACAGACTTACCTGTAAAAGGGATCCCTCCAGTGGCATGCTTCCATCTTCACTTGATCTACTTTCAGGATTTGTGGGCCCTGGCTGTTTAAAAAGGTCAAGTCACAAAGATGTCAATCCCAGCCATGTGCACGGGAGTCACGGCCATGTCACAACACTCTTGATTGACTGCCCATTCAGTGTACTTTCAATTCAGATAGTAGCGTGAATGTGCCGGCGATGTCACCAGCTTCAGAATTTGTAAATATCTTCTAAAGAGTGAACGTTTAGGAGATATTCATTGTACCTACAGGTAAGTTTTAATATAAGCTTACATGTAGGTTCAAGTGACCATGCGCTGTTAACCACTTTAGCCCCGGGCCTGTTTTTGAGATTCGGTGTTTACGAGACTAAAACATTTTTTTTGCTATAAAATTACTTAAAACCCCCAAACATTATATATATATATTTTTTCTAACACTCTAGAGAATAAAATGGCAGTCATTGCAATACTTTTTGTTAGGCCTCGTACACACGATCGGACATATCCGATGAAAACGGTCCGCGGACCATTTCCATCGGATATGTCCGATCGGGAGTTTGATCCGATGGCGTGTACACACCATCGGATCAAATTCCCCGCCGCCGGACGGCGCGGTGACGTGGTGGTGACGTTGACGCCGCCGCGTCACCGCCACGTCACCGCACCAGGAAGTAAAACACTTCCGCGCATGCGCCGAATCCATTCGGCAGCGGCGCGGCGGCGGTGGGGGACGACATGTCTGCTGGTAAGTGTACTAACCAGCAGACATGTCGGGCGGACAGATCCCCACCGGATAGATTTCAAAGCTTGCTTTGAAATCTGTCGGGTGGACAAATCTGTCCGCTAGCCCATACACACGAGCGGAGATGTCTGCTGAAACGGTCCATCGGACCGTTTTCAGCGGACATATCCCCTCGTGTGTACGCGGCCTAACACCGTATTTGCGCAGCGGTCTTACAAGCGCACTTTTTTTGGAAAAAATTCACTTTTTTAAATTAAAAAATAAGACAACAATAAATTTGGCCCAATTTTTTTACATATTGTGAAAGATAATGTTACGCCGAGTAAAATGATACCCAACATGTCACGCTTAAAAATTGCGCCCGCTCGTGGCATGGCGTCAAACTTTTACCCTTAAAAATCTCGATAGGCGATGTTTAAAAAATTCTACAGGTTGCATTTTTTGAGATACAGAGGAGGTCTAGGGCTAGAATTATTGCTCTCGCTCTAACGATCGCGGCGATACCTCACTTGTGTGGTTTGAACACCGTTTTCATATGCGGGCGCTACTCGCGTATGCGTTCGCATCTGCGTGCGAGCTCGTCGTGAAGGGGCGATTTAAATTTTTTTTTCGTTTTCGTATTTATTTGTATTTATTTTACCAATTTTTAACACTAAAATAAAAAAAATAAAAAAATTATCACTTTTATTCCTATTACAAGGAATGTAAACATCCCTTGTAATAGAAAAAAGCATGACAGGTCCTCTTAAATATGAGATCTGGGGTCAAAAAGACCTCAGATCTCATATTTAGGCTAAAATGCAAAAAAAATATCAAAAATGTAAAATGTAATTTTTCAAATGACATTTAAAAAAAAATGTCTCTTTAAGACGCTGTTTGGAACTGACGTTTGACGTCACTTCCGCCCAGCAGAGCTACGGGGATGGACGAGGGAAATTTTTTCCATCACTCGCATCCCCGCTGAATAGACGAGCGCACCCGATCGCCTCCGCCGCTACCGACGGCTCCGGTAAGCGGCGGAGGGCGCGGGAGCGCAGCGGGAGGGGGGGACGCTCGCCCGCCACCGATAACGGCGATTCCGCCGCGGAGACCGCCATTATCGTTTACCCGACCGCCCACAGAAGAGATGGATATCTCGGTTGTGGCAGCAGCTGCTGCCGTTACCGAGATATCCATCTTCAAAGTGCCGTCGTATACCTGCGGTGGGCGGTCGGGAAGTAGTTAACTACCACTTTAACAATACGTATATGTAAATGGCTATACGTAGGTTGCCATTGCTGACCTCCTTGACAAAGTATACATGCATTGTGCATTGTGGTGACATTCACATTGAAAGGAAAGCACTTATGCCAAAATTCAGAAGGGTCAAGAGCAGTTTGGGCCACATTGGGGTCTCCCACTAGGGAGATTTCCCTTCACTTCCTGTCCCACATAACCAGGGTTGCCAACCCCCAGTAAATTTACTGACAGTTTGTAAAAATCAGTGATTTTTTTACAACTGCCAGTAAATATCAGGGGCTGATCATTTCACGATGTGTTGACTTTTTAAGTGTAAATCAAGCAATTGGCTTTGTTATAGGTATTGTCAGTGTTTCCATATCATGTTTATACTGTTCAAATATTCACTGTGTTCGTTTTCAATAGGAGTTCTGTAATTTCTCAGGTTGCCAGTAAAAAATGTGCTCCGCCAGTAAATGTTCCATGTTTTGTCAGTAAAAAATGCTGCAGGAGGTTGGCAACCAACAGACACTGTACAACCATTTGCCTTCCAAACCTATCCTGACATTTATCATATACATGTAAAAATAAGCATTATTTTTTATTAGATAAATACTTAGAAACCCCCAAATATTATATTACTTCTGAAAGCAAAGACCTGGGGGAAAAAAGTTGGTTGTTGCAATTTTTTAAGTCACACAATATTTGCAGAGCGGTTTTAGAAAACGCAGATTTTTTGTAAAAAAACACACTTTCATGAATTTTAGTGCTCACATACAAAATATAATACCCTATTTTTTAGTGCAATATAAAAGATAATGTTACACCAAGTAAAAAGATACTTAACATTACGCTTGCTCAAAGGCGAAAAATACAATACTTAAAAATCTAGGATTATTTCTCTCATCTCACGTGTGGTGCGATCGCCGTTTACATATGGACCGGCATTTGCACGTGAGAACGAGGAGACAGGGATGCTTTAATTTTGTTATCCTTTTTTTTTTTACACTATCTCTTTATTTATTTTTTTATCAACTATATTGCTATAACAAGGGATGAACAACATCCCCTGTGATGGCAATAAGCATGAGAGGTGCTCTTTATGGAGCGATCTGTGCTCTATTGGCTCTATTAGACCCCATGTCTCTCCTCTATCCTCAAAAGCATCTGATTAAAACAAGATCGGTTTGATAAGATGCTTTGACAACAGGTAACTGCTTGTAAACAACAAACCAAAACCAAAAGTGACAAAATGCTTGTCACTTACGGTTTCTTAGACCATAGAAATGATCAGGGAACTTCCATTCCTCCCTCATTTCTATGGTAAATCAGTACAAAAGGCCTGTTTAAGTCCAGGGCTCCCTAGTAGAATAGGAGAGCCCTGACCAAACAGGCTTTATGCCAGGGAAAAACACTGCCTTGAACATAAGGAAACTATACATGAACATACTGGCTCAACATGACAATTCAGGAACCAGGGTGGTGGTAGCGCTAGACACTGCCAAAGCCTTTGATTCCCTAGAATGGCCGTACTTGTGGCAGTGCTGCACAACTATGGCTTTGGTCCACAATTTATAAAGTGGGTTAAGCTTCTTTATCACCTAAAGCAAGGGTATTTGTCAACAGCTGGCTTCCGGAGCAGTTCCCTCTGGAAAGGGGTATGAGACAGGTATGTCCATTGTCCCCCCTACTGTATACCCTGGCAGCAGAACCGCTGACAATTGCCATCAAAGCAGACACTAATATAAAAGGATTGAGAGGAGGACACACAGTAGATAAAATAAGGCCTGTATGCTGATGACACTATTTTGTACTTGGCATATCAGGGACCTTCGCTAAAGGCTGCACTTGACATCATTGAAAAAATGAGTAGTTAATCGGGATTACATATCAACTGGGACAGATCCCAAATCCTTCCACTGGACACCCCCCCCCCCCCCCAGGGGCGTTGTTAGGGGCTGGCTGAGGAGGCTGAAGCCCCGAATGGGTCGCCAAAAAGCCCAGAGTCCCGGCCATGAAGGATACAATTACTAGCCCCGAGTGTCGCCGAGCAGGGACCCCCGAGAAAATATTACTAACTCTGAGCGCCCCCCCCCCCCCCCCCCAGGGTAACCATAGCCATGGTCGGGACACTTGACAGCCATTCTCAGCATGAGAAACTGCTCTCTCTGCCCCCTGTACCTTCCAAAGCAGTTTTCAGCCTCTCTCCTGCAGGCTGCTGCTTGAGTGGGAGGGGTGGGGGATGTGTCTTTTCTCCCGAGATCACATTGCTCATGTGGAAGAGGGAGCCGTGTGACCAACTGCAGTGCTGAGTGCTGAGCAGAGGGAGTGGATTCAAAGTTAATGGGGGTGAGCTCTGGTCTTCTGCTTGCACTACAGTGTGGTTATGTTTATTGGCACCTCTATGCTGAGTCTGCTGAGTTACTGCAGCTTAGCATAGAGGTGCTGTTAGCTGACAAATGGGATCTTCCTTCTTCATCTTCTATTCATGTTGTGAACTTTGGGGGTTCTTTAGCTCAGCGAGACAAGTGCATAAACCGTGTCAGTAAAGCAAAGGGTCTTTATTGGCGACCAAAACAAAACAAAAATAATGCTTTCTTCAGCACAAAAATGTCACAACAAAAGTCCTGCTTGTTTCCAGCATAAATTAGATAAGTCTCTCTTCAGCACAGCAAAACAACCAAAAGAAAGGCACATACGTTTTAGTAAGAAGTCCTCCAGTCCTTCCCTGCAGACACAGCTTCACTTCCAAAACTACTCCACCCTCTGTCAGGACTTCCTTTCCTTTTAACTCACTTCCTGGAAGTGGTTAACCCCTTGTGTGCCTGAAGCCAGGGGTCAGAAGGGGAGGCTCTCTTCCCTCCCAATTGTCGCTTCAGAGCCTCCGAAATCCTGGACCCCCAAATATCATTAAAAGAAGACAGAGAGGACTTTAAGCCCGTCCTCTCTGGATCCATTTTATTTGTCCGGAACCTCTCACCCCCTTTGGATGACCTCCTGAACCAGTGCTTAAAGGGACCAGATTCCAAAAATTGGCGCTATGTAGCGTCCATCCAGGACCCATCCCTGGCGTCCTGTACATATCCCCCCCTCTGCCTCAACGCAGAGGTGTTGGAGGCACCACTCGCCATCATACAGTGGACTCGGGAGAGGGCATCGGCATTCTGATGCTGTTTCCCGGGTCTGTGCTCCACCACAAAGTTGAACTCCTGCAGAGACAGAAACCACCTAGTTACCCTGGCATTGGTGTGCTTGTTCTGTCTCATCCACGTAAGAGGAGCATGGTCTGATATGAGGCAAAACTTCCTGCCTAGGAGAAAATACCGTAGGGAGTCCAAAGCCCACTTGATGGCAAGACATTCGCGTTCCACCACCGCATAGTTTTTCTCAGCTGGCGTCAGTTTCCTACTAAGGAAAACTATTGGATGCTCCTCTCAGTTGATTTCTTGAGACAGAACTGCTCCTAGCCCTTCACTTGAGGCATCTGTCTGCACTATAAAGTCCTTAGAAAAGTCCGGCGCTACAAGCACCGGGTCCTGGCACAGTGCCGTCTTAAGCATTTGAAATGCCTTTTCAGCCTCGGCATTCCATTTGATCATGACGGACTTTCGGCCTTTGGTGAGGTCAGTCAGAGGTGCCGCAATGGTGGCGAAGTTGGGGACAAACCTCCTGTAGTACCCAACTAGGCCTAAAAACGCTCTGACCTGTTTCTTTGTTAGGGGGCAGGGCCAGCCCTGTATAGCCCCTACTTTGCTCATTTGGGGCTTCACTAACCCTCTACCTACAATGTATCCAAGATACTTGGCTTCCTCCACCCCAACCGCACACTTCTCCGGATTGATGGTGAACCCTGCCCTTCTCAAGGAGTCTACCACTGCCTGTACTCGGGGAAGGTGGGAATCCCAATCCGTACTAAAAATGACAATGTCATCCAGGTAAACGGAGACATACCGTTGGTGGGGACGCAGAGTTTTGTCCATGGAGCTTTGAAATGTGGCGGGGGCGGAGTGTAAACCAAACGGCATTCTCTTGTACTGGAAATGACCCTCCGGGGTAGAGAAAGCTGTTTTCTCTCTGGCCTCTTTGGTTAGGGGAATCTGCCAGTAACCTTTTGTGAGGTCCAGTGTGGTGATGTACCTGCCAGGACCCAACCTCTCAATCAGCTCATCTACCCGTGGCATGGGGTATGCATCGAACTTGGAGACCTCGTTGAGTTTCTAAAGTCGTTGCAGAAGCGTAGAGTACCATTGGGTTTAGGCACCAATACGATCGGACTGGACCACTCGCTCTGCGACTCTTCGATGACCCCAAGTTCAAGCATCCTTTTCACTTCTCCAGACACCGCCACCCTGTGAGCTTCTGGGATACGGTAGGGTTTAAGCCGGACTGTCACCTTGGGCTCGGTCACAATGTCATGCTCGATGACGTTGGTGAGTCCTGGCAACCGTGAAAATATGTCCCCATTTCTTTGCAGAAACTCTTTTACTTGCTGGGTTTGGGGCCTAGTTAGGGTAGCTGCAACCTGCACCATGTCGATTCCTACCTGGTCCCCTGACTGTACCGCCACCACTGCGGACACCGGTTCTCTGTCTTTCCAGAGCTTTAACAAATTTATGTGATAAATTTGGTAGGGTTTTCTTTTCCCTGGTTGGTGTACCCTATAGTTTACCTCACCCACTTTCTCCACTATTTCAAACGGACCTTGCCACTTGGACATGAACTTGCTTTCTACCGTTGGTATTAGGACAGCTACCCTGTCACCTACTTGGAGCTGTCTCACTTTAGCCGACCGGTTATATACCCTTCTTTGGGCATCCTGAGCCTTCTGCATGTGCTCTCTTACCAGCGGCATCACTTTAGCCACCCTTTCTCGCATTTGAGAAATATGTTCCACCACGGTTTTGTGCGGGGAGGACTCACTTTCCCATGTTTCCTTTACCAGATCAAGCAACCCCCGGGGCCTCCGTCCGTACACTAGCTCAAATGGTGAGAAACCCGTGGATGCCTGTGGTACCTCCCGGATAGCGAACAATAGGGCAGGGAGCAACATATCCCAATCGAAAAAGAATTCGATGGATCCCCCGAAGTGGGGCTTTGAAGGCAACGAAAATTTATAGTGTTTTATACAAAAGACCAGATAGTTAACAGCGAATTCAAAGGGATCTTTAGAAAGGACCCCTGTAAAAGGAAGGGCACTTACACATGCGGAGGATGTTCTATTTGTCGTTATATTAATATCGATCAGAGAATCATTTTACCTAATGGACGACTACACAGACCGAGACACTTTGCCAACTGCAAAACTCTCGGTGTGGTGTATTTGTTGACTTGCAATTGTGGTATGTTTTAGGCCCCGTACACACGGCCGAGGTTCTCGCTGAAAATCAGCGAGAACCTCGCTGGAATGCACATTCCAGCGAGGACCTCGGCCGTGTGTACGGTCTCGGCGAGCTTCCCGTCGGGAAGCTCGTCGAGCCGAAAAAGAGAGCACGCTCTCTTTTTTCTCGACGGCCCGCCTGGAAGAATGGCTGGTTGCCATTCCCGACGGGCGGGTCGCCGAATTCGACGGCCGGGAGAGAACCTCGACGGGCGGAACGATGTGTTCTGCCCGTCGAGGTTCTGGGTCGTGTGTACGCGGCCTCACGTTGGCAAAACCAAACTGCCCTTTTTCAAACGGGCTTCCCGACACCTACATGCTATGCGCACTGCCAATCCAGATCTACCACTAGGGCGCCACATCTTGCTACAACATGATGGTCATTTTTCTGGGGTTAAATTCCTGATTCTAGACAGGGTTCATCCCAACCCCAGAGGTGGAGACTGGAATAAAACCCTACTACAGCATGAGACCCGTTGGATTGCTGACCTTGAAGCCAGCCTTCCTCCGGGGCTCAATGAACAGATAAGCTTCAGGCCCTTTTTGGAGGGTTTCTCCTCTGGTGGATGGGAGGGGGACTGAGATGTATTTCCCGTCTACTTTCTATCATGACTGCCTTGCATTTGCCTTCATCTACTTTAAAAATATATATTAAATATGTATATTGTACTGTATGTGTCTTTGGTATATAATTAGCATTGTGCCGTCTCTGTTCATCCTTTTGTATCAACCTTTTGCCTGTGTATTTCATTGTTGGTCTTTCATCCTTGGCGCGGATCTGATTACTGGGGCTCCTGTGTTCACTTGGCCCGGCGCACATAAGCCGCCCCTTCACTAGGGGACGGCTTATTTTTTGACCTGGCTGTCACACATTTCCTATAGTGTAGACAGCTTTTGGGTCTATAGTTGCGTCGTGAAGGGGATGCAAATGACATAATTTTTGTCCTTTCCACCCCTTCCCTGGACCTCACTGCCAGCCCACTATCTTTAATTAGATATGTGTGGTCTTTTTATACCAATACATATCCCTGTACATACTTTTACTTTTTACAAAATTATCATATTGTAGTTCAATCAGCCTCTACCTTGTAGCCTTTCCAAGGGCGTTTATTTATAGGCATACTATATTTATTTTAGTTCTCTCTAATTCTTTCTCCATTCCCTTCTTTTTAAAAATCTGCTTGGCCCCGCCCCCCATTTGTGCATCTGGGCAGCGGTGACCTCCTATGCAGCTTATTAGCGCTGTCATGCGCCTAGTATAAGGATGTTGGATTCCACCCCCTCCTTTTCATTTATAGTTAGCCATGTCATGGCGTGACTCTTGTTATTATGTTATCCCTGTCCTTCTGTTCCACCAATACAGTCCTATAAGACGTTGTGACCGACGCTGCACCGGCCCCGCCCACCACGCAGATGATCTGCGTGGTGTGCTGTCGGGACTTACGTTATGACGCTGGTCCCTCGCTGGGCAGCGGTGATCTTGCTCCTCGCCTCCGCCCCTACTCTATGTTTTCCTATGACGCGATTAGCGTCATCGAAACTCTCCCTCCGGATCCTTGGGCGGCGGTGACTATACACCTCACTTCCGCCCTTACGCCCTGTGATTGACATTTTACCAGCCCCGCCCACCACGCAGATGATCTGCGTGGTATGCTGACGGGGCTTACCCCATGACACTGGTCTCTCCTTGGGCGGCGGTGTTTATATTTTTCACTTCCGCCCTCACTCTTTGCCCTCTTATGACGCGATCAGCGTCATCACAAACCTCATTTCCGGATTTCCGGGCGGCGGTGATTATACATCTCACTTCCGCCCTGACTTTGTGCCCTTACATGACGCGACTTGCATTATCTTAACCTTGATTCGTGGACCTATTGTGTGACGCCACGTCACCTAATTACGTCCACCTCTTACACCCGCTTACCGTCCTACTATATTTAAACGTCCCTCCTCCCTGACAAGCCTGACATGGCAGAAGGCTCCCATGCTGCTCTTGTTTACACCTTCATGTGAGTAACCTGACCTAGGTCAGATTAGCCTGCTTTCCTGGCCCCAATCACGGCTATCTCTTCTGATTACTTTCTGTGCTATCATACACAGATCTTCAGTGCCTATGCCTGCCCGCAACTCTAAAGGCGTGACTACCATCTGCACTCCTTAATTCTTGGTATGTGCTTTTTGATACTCTTTTGTTTTTTTGTTTTTTGTTTTTGTGTTCCTTGGTATTCTAGCCAGGGCACTATAACTACAAGATACTTATATACTAAAAGTTTTTTACACACACTGTCCTTTACCTATAGGACAGTATATTGTTCTGTGACAGTTTTGGTCCAGGTGGCCGTGTGAAACACAGCACCCAGGTCTTCTTATTTCCTTTCCATCTTGGAAATCCCCACGCCATGGTTGATACACCCCTCCAATGATCTGCAACTTTAAAAGCATCTTGATTGGTATGGATTTGATTTATTGCACTTGTATATGTATTTTGCCTCCTGTCTATGTGTTTTTTTCTTATTATGTTTTTCTACATAAATGTATTAGATCCCATACAGACTTCGGCCCCTGAAGAAGGGAATACCCGAAACGCGTAGGACCTGGTATTTACTACGTGGATCATTTATAAGTTGCACATTCATTGTTTCTTTTAACTTTTGTGTTTTTTGATACTTTGTTATTTATAAATAAAATTATATATTTTGTATAAAACACTATAAATTTTCGTTGCCTTCAAAGCCCCACATCGGGGGATCCCTCGAATTCTTTTTCCTTGTCTACCAGGGGTGGTGGCAACATATTCAAGATCATACACCAAAGATGTTCCCCTTATATAAACATATCCCAATCTTTCCCATCTTTCTGGACGACTCTTTTTAACATAGACTTCAGAGTTTTGTTAAACCTCTCAACTAGGCCATCGGTCTGTGGGTGATAGACGGACGTCCGCAGCTGCTTAATCTCAAACAGCCTGCACAAGTCCGCCATCACCTTTGACATAAAAGGGGTGCCCTGATCCGTTAATATTTCCTTGGGGAACCCAGTTCGTGAGAACATTTGAAATAGCTCCCGGGCAATGGCCTTAGAGGACGTTTTTCTCAACGGGACTGCTTCTGGGTATCTAGTGGCGTAGTCCAGGATGACCAATATGTATTGGTGCCCCCTTGCTGACTTTACCAGGGGTCCTACAAGATCCATAGCGATCCGCTCAAACGGGACCTCAATAATTGGCAAGGGTACTAGGGGGTTTCTATAGCGAGGCACCGGGGCAGTTAACTGGCAAACAGGACAAGACTCACAATATCTTTTAACCTCAGCCTTCACCCCTGGCCAGTAAACCCGGTCGGTTATCCTGGCCTCCGTTTTCTCTGCCCCCAGGTGTCCTCCTAGTGCATCGTTGTGGGCTAGATCAAGGAGCATCCGCCTATAAGGTTGAGGGACCAGCAACTGTTCTATGGGTTCCCCTCGGCTCTCAACCACACGATAGACTAGGTCCCCCTTTAATGCAAAATGAGGAAACCTCTGGTTTGCATCTGGTATCTGTGAAACCCCATCAATGACAGAAACCTGCTCTCGAGCATTGACCAGGGTAGGGTCCTGTAACTGGGCGGTGCCAAACGCACCCCTGGGTACGTCCAGGTCCGGATGCACTGGCCTTTGGGATGTTTCCCCCTTCCCCCCCTCAGAGGTCAACTCGGTTTTCAGACCAGACACCGGACTAATATTATTAGAACTAAGATTTTCTGCAACGTCATTATCACTAACAAGTCTCTCTACATTAGAGGGGTGTGTTGTGGAGGTTTCAGGCCCGGATCCCCCAGACTCTGTCCCTTCCGAACCCAGTGTCCTTAGTTCTCCTGGCAGACCCGTCTGTACCTGGTTCCATAATTCCAAAAATATTGGACAGTCCCGCCCCACTATGATATCATGTATCAGGCTTTTTACCACCCCAACCTCCTGGGTAATCAAGGTTTGACCATAGGACACAGTTACTGGGACCAAGGGGTACTCCTTGGTGTCCCCATGGATACACACTACCCGTAGGGTCTTAATTACTGGACCAATCCAGCGTGACCATGCTACCAGAGTCCAGTAGAGCCCTGGCCGGAAGGTGGTTTACCCACACTTCACACTCGAACTGTCCGGAAGTCAGGTCAAGATGCGTGGCACGCGCTCTTTGCGCATAGAAAGAGCTTCTTCGGGCAGCCCCGCAATCCATAGGCTCCTCCTGGAGCGGGCACTGTGCCCGGGTATGCCCCCAGGACCGACATCGCCAACACTGAATGTCTCCCATCTTTGGCACAGGAACTGACCTCCGTGGTTCTATGGCAGACGGTGTAGATCTGCGGACGCCAACATCTGGCCAGGCTTCTCTCCTCGGGGTAGTGGCTGGTCTGGGTGTCCTTGGCATGAGTTCCCGACGCTTGGCAGGCCCAAGCAGGTCCTCCACCACGGTGTACCGTTCGACCAGCTCGACCAGCTGGTCAGCGTTAGTAGGGTTTCCATGGCTTACCCAGCGTTGTAGGTCATCTGGTAGGGACCGTAGGTACCAGTCCATCACCACCCGTTCCACCATTTGTGGACCTGACAACTTCTCCGGCTGCAGCCATGTTTTAACTAACTGAATTAGTTTGTGCATTTGGGACCTGGGTGGTTGGTCCGATTTGTACCGCCAGCGATGCACCCTCTGAGCCCGGACAGCTGTGGTCACCCCCAGGCGGGCCAGGATCTCGGCTTTTAGACGTTCATAGTCTTTGATGTGCTCAGCTGGGAGGTCAAAATAGGCCTTTTGTGAGTCACCAGTGAGAAAAGGGGAGATAATGCAGGCCCATTGGTCCCGGGGCCATGCTTCTCTCTTTGCTATCCTTTCAAAGGTGATCAGAAAGGCTTCCACGTCATCGCTGGGTGTTAGTTTTTGCAAGAAATGGCTGGCTCTAACAGACACTGGGTTGCTAACGGCAACGGCCGATTGCTCTTGTCCCTGAGCCAGCCGCTGTACTGCCTCTTGCAAGGCAGCCACCTGTGCTTGAGTGGACTCCTGCTGGGCTGTAAACTGGGCGGCTAGCATCCGTGTGTTTTCCTGCTGCGCAGCTATAGCCTGTGCCAGGGCCTGCTGCTGCTGAGCCATCGCTTCCTCATGGCGACGGTTGGCGTCCGCTGACGCTTGCTGCTGGGCCACGGTGGCTTGCTGCTGGGTCACGGTGGCTTGTGCCAAAGCCCTAATGACCTCTTCTATGTCGCTGCGTGCTGTTTGTAATGTCTGGGCTGACTTCACCCAAGACATGCCATAAGTACACTGTCTCTTTAAATGTCAGTTTTTAAACGGTTTTTGCGCCTGCAAATGCACTTTGCCCGCATTCGACACCAGTTGTGAACTTTGGGGGTTCTTTAGCTCAGCGAGACAAGTGCATAAACTGTGTCAGTAAAGCAAAGGGTCTTTATTGGCGACCAAAACAAAACAAAACAAAATAATGCTTTCTTCAACACAAAAATGTCACAACAAAAGTCCTGCTTGTTTCCAGCATAAATTAGATAAGTCTCTCTTCAGCACAGCAAAACAACCAAAAGAAAGGCACATACGTTTTAGTAAGAAGTCCTCCAGTCCTTCCCTGCAGACACAGCTTCACTTCCAAAACTACTCCACCCTCTGTCAGGACTTCCTTTCCTTTTACCTCACTTCCTGGAAGTGGTTAACCCCTTGTGTGCCTGAAGCCAGGGGTCAGAAGGGGAGGCTCTCTTCCCTCCCAATTGTCGCTTCAGAGCCTCCGAAATCCCGGACCCCCAAATATCATTAAAAGAAGACAGCGAGGACTTTAAGCCCGTCCTCTCTGGATCCATTTTATCTGTCCGGAACCTCTCACCCCCTTTGGGTGACCTCCTGAACCAGTGCTTAAAGGGACCAGATTCCAAAAATTGGCGCTATGTAGCGTCCATCCAGGACCCATCCCTGGCGTCCTGTACAATGTAGATTAGTGAGCTCTCCTGACCCCCCCCCCCCCCCCAGTGTAAGCTCTCCTCCCCCCAGTGTAAGCTCTACTGACTCCCCTAAAAAAGGCAAAATTCCTCCATACTTATGACCCGACATGCCATTTGTGCCACGCAGCACCTGGAACGTTCTTCCTTCTCATATGGAGCTGCCCAAACATTTAGACATACTGGACGCAGATTGTCCAGTTTTTACATGACAATATGGGTTCCCCAGTGGCATTAGACCCCAAACTATGTCTTCTGGGAGTTCTGCCAGACGTAGAAATTGACAAATACCAAGCTACATTTCTAAATGAAACTCGTAAGGGCATAGCCAAGGTATGGATGCAGGCTCAGCCTCCCTCCATACGCCAATGGAAGAGGGACGTTAATAATGCACTACCATTTAAAAAATTAGTCTATGCCCATAGAAAGTGCTCGCATAAGTACTCAAGGTGTGGGATAGATGGTTAGAGGATGGAGAAACATGCCTAAAATAATCCAAGCCCAGCAGACAGGCATACTTAGATGAAAGTAGAAAGTGACTGTCCTATGAAGGTGTTAACCATGAAAATCATAATCAGAAATGTATTGGTAGCTGAATGACATGAATTTTCTTATATACTGGATGTCTATACCCTCATAAACCTGTGTCTTAACATATATGTACAAAGACTCTCACACAAAATGACTGTTATAATGTACAGTTTTATTATTCTTCATAAACAACTACTTTGTAAAATTACTTTTATCCAAATAAAATTGGCTTTTTCCAATTAAAAAATAAATAAATAGGAGAGCCCTGGAAAATGAGGGAAGGCAGCGAGGAGGCCATCTTCCTCCACATTTAAAAGTGATCCAGCGGCAATTTAGCCACTCGGATCGCTATAACATTGTTCAGCATCTTGGGAAACCACCTAAAACGGAGGGTGGGGCAAGTGGATAAGAGCATGACATCACTGGCGTGCCTCTCTACCTGGTCCAATCAGAAAACACTTTTCATTCATTCAGAAAATGCAAAGCATTCTCTAAATGGTGTCTGTACCTTTTGTGCTCAGTATGCAGCAGGGCAGCTACTCTGTACCGGGAAGCAAGTGAAGATCACTGGAGTAGCGGTGTCTACTTTAGTGATTTCCAGCTTCCAAGGACAAGTATGGCATATACATAGTTACATAGGTCCAAGCTGAGCCAATGTAACTATGTATAAAATATCCATACCTAGAATTATTTTTTAGGTCCCTTTCACACAAGAGGTCCAATCACGTTGGCTGTCCATTTTTTCAGCCAGACCCTTCATTCTGCTCTTTGGGCAGTTGGATGTAAACAGACACAAGCTACCTACGGGTCTGATCCAATTTGGCAAAAAAAAAAAACAGACGCCTCCATCTGGCTGGATCGGAGGGCAGTCAGTGTTTCATTTATATCTGGCTGCCCATAGAGCAGACCGGTTTGTGTCCGGGTCCACTCTGCATAAGCGGAGCAGGCACTAACTTGTCATCTGACCGCACAGAGGACAGATCCCCTGCTGAGCAAAACCGGATCTGGCCCATGTGAAAAGGGCCTTAAGGTGTAATGTAATGCCAAAAATGTTCCTTTTGGTTTAGGATAGAGCTAGGAATGGTTATAATCCCATGCAGAGAGATTTCCAGAAACACAACAGAAAGCAAAATGAAATCTCTCTAAAGTGAGGGGAAATCTGATTTTAGGCAGTAGGAACGGAAATGCGTACCCACTGGAAATATTTCCCTTACCTTCTGTTTCTGTAATAATCCTAAAACGTGAGATTTTGCTTCACTTCCTTACCGGGACAATGGTCAACAGGAGTTAGGGACACTTAATCTTTCTAGAGGAACACAAACAGCAAAAAAGTTGATGGAGTCTTAAAATATATGTAAACCCTTACCTCGTAAAACATCCCATTCAGTATGAAAGGCAACACATTTGTGTGTATGGATATAAAAACATTCTAAATATTTTTTTCCTCCTTTCTTTATTTTTATAAGTGAATCAGGGGAGAAACAGCAGTACACTGATCTTCCCAGTGAATGGTTGTCCAAAGTCTGTGTGGGGGGGGGGGGCGTATTAGCACAAGTCTGATCACTGGAGGAGAGAAGGCTGTGTTCTAAGCACAGCTATAAAACTGACCGCTCTGCTCTCATGCCTTATGTGTCAAGTTTAGGTTAGGAAAGCAGAGGGACTGGTGGGAATGCCAAGCATTTCGATTGTAGCACTACCTCTGCAGGGGCTGCTGGCAACTGGCTCCCCTATTCCTGCATAACTAGGCAACAAGCATTTTCCATTCACATCTGGACACAAGAAATCAGTCTCTGAGCTTGGTTTTGTTGTTTTATTAGGGGTGATAACTTGGATGGGAAAAAGGGGCTATGAGATACCGAACTTGACGGAAACAATGAATGGGGACAACTTAGTTCCTCTGTTCAAAATCCAGAACTGTCTTCCTTCCTGGACACCTTCAGACTTTTGTGATCAGAAGTAAAAGTCTCTTGAGGATTAGGAGCTATCAGCCCCTTTAGAAAATAGCACAATATGTTGTGAGCTGCATACAGGAGTACCTGTTCTGTAGAACTGCTCCCAGCTCTACTGCCTGCAGGAACTATTAGACTGCTTGTCTACCAGCCCACCTGGCTGCTCTGAAGATTTCCCAGTACAAGGGATAGGAAGAGATAAGCACCGCACCATCCTCCTCAAAGTTTTGCTACATGTGGCAGTCTCTCCCCTTGTGAATCCCTGGTGCTGATGTACTCACTCTGTCCTCTTCACTCCCTGCTGCTCTTTAGGCAAGATTCCTCCTCAAACCAAAATGCTGATAGGATCTTCCCAAGCCAGCCCAAGCTCAGCCTGGAAGCAGAGCCAGGGGTCCCCTCCTTAAGCCACCAATAGCTTTCTCAGCACTCCATCGTCCACCCGACTCCGCTGCTGGCATGGTTTCCCCATATGTAAGGGTTGATCTAGCCACACTGCTAGACATTTTGCCTGTGGATTGGCCAAGTTCCCTTAAGTATACAAATCAGTACCTCCTGGCCTCCACCTACTAACTTCTAGAAACTTCTCCAAACTTATACATTCATTGGGAGGAACCAGAGACCTGCCTTTGGGGAGCCATCCAGCCTGACCTGCAGTAAGCCCGACTGAATTTCTGACTCAGTAACTCTGACTCTGAGTCATAATTTAAATGTGCCTGTACTAACACTAGAGGGTGCTACACACACAACAAAAGCAATTCAAATAGAGCAGAATACTTTTTCATACAAGTACATGGTATAGCAAGCAGGTACAGTAGCAAGTTGGGTTTACATATTCTTTCTACAAAAATCTAAAAAAAAATGACACTTAACTTAATATGCCTTTTCTCCAAAAATAATCCATACACATCCACTACATAATAGCCCTATAATCTATGTTTCTTACTAATATTTCGTAATAACTTAAGACCCAGACCATTATGCAGGTTGAGGACTTTGCCCCTTTTTGCGATTCGGCACTGCATCGCTTTAACTGACAATTGCGCGGTCATGCGACCTGGCTCCCAAACAAAATTGGCGTCCTTTTTTTCCCACAAATAGAGCTTTCTTTTGGTGGTATTTGATCACCTCTGCGGTTTTTATTTTTTTGCGCTGTAAACAAAAATAGAGTAACAATTTTGAAAAAAATGCAATATTTTTTACTTTTTGCTATAATAAATATCCCCCAAAAATATATAAAAAAAACATATTTTTTCCTCAGTTTAGGCCGATACGTATTCTTCTACCTATTTTTGGTAAAAAAAAAATTACAATAAGCGTTTATCGATTGGTTTACGCAAAATTTATAGCGCTTACAAAATAGGGGATAGTTTTATTGCATTTTTATAAAAAAAAAATGTTTTACTACTAATGGCGGCGATCAGTTTTTTTTTCTGTGACTGCGACATTATGGCGGACACATTGGACAATTTTGACACATTTTTGGGACCATTGTCATTTTCACAAAGGTGCTATAAAAATGCACTGTTTACTGTGAAAATGACAATTGCAGTTTAGGAGTTAACCACTAGGGGGCAGTGTAGGGGTTAAGTGTGACCTCATATGTGTTTCTAACTGTAGCGGGCGGGGCTGGGCGTGTGACGTCACTGATCGTCTTTCCCTATATCAGGGAACAGACGATCGCTGACACTGTCACAATGAAGAACAGGGAAGGTGTGTTTACACACACCTCTCCCCGTTCCTCAGCTCCGGTGACCAATCGCGGGCCTGTGGGTGCGGTCACGGAGCTTCGGCTTAAAGAGACACATACAGATACGCGATTGTGCCCAGCCGTGTCATTCTGCCGACGTATATCGGCATTAAGTGGTTAAACTTAATTTAGATGTGCGGTTGGGGGTGGCAAAAATGTGTGGTTGAGCCATGTTTTTGCCACCATGCTGCAGTCGCAATGCTTCATACTGCACCTACAGCAAAGTTTACCCATAATATAGTGATCGGCAGGTGGCAAGCTTGCCACCCTACACATTTAAGCAAACTCCCTATGTGCCCCTCTAATGGCAGTGAGGGAGACTGTTTTAAGTCACCCGAGCTCATGGGAATGGTGCAGGAGGGGGAGTTTCTAGTTCCCCCTTCTCTCTCCCTTCAGCTTCCCTCACCTGTGGGATAATTAATTAGGTATAGTAGGTTCTCTATCCCTCCCCCTCTTTACAGGTATCAGGCTTGGGTCAGGTAGTCTCTGTAACCAATGTGAACCCAGGTATAGGGTCACATGGTACCAAAGAAGTTTCTGGAAAGGTAGGAACTTATAAAAAGGGGTCACAGCAGGTCTGCTGTGACCAGATCAGCAGGAAGCCCTACCTGTAAACTCCTGTGTTCGTCTCCTGTTTCCAGTGCCATGAAGAGCTTGGTTCACCGCCTCCTGGAGCATGCTGGGGCTGAGGATGGGGAAGCCTGGATGCAGTATTGCCTGTCTTTATCCCAGGCTTCAGAGCTGCAAGACGCGGTCCATGCTTCAGGGGAGGAACTAGGTATGTTATCTTACTCTGCCTCGTCACCCCCACCCCCTCAGCTGCATTTATTGTCTTCTTTAACTGCCTCACTTTCTTCCTTGATTGCTGGTATGAAAATAATGCTCATGGTGCTAGTGGAACCTCTGCTACTACCGCGGTGGCGGTGTGGGCCCCCCCCCCTGAGGCTCAAGAAACCCAGGGGTTTGGCGGCAATGTTTCTGCAGCGGCCCCTAGGATGTCTTTTTCTCCAGTTACTTCAGTTATACCCATTAATGTCCCTGAGACATGTGCCAGGGAGGCCTTACCTTGCACCTTATCACCTTTAGGCTATCACTTACCCTCCGCTGTAAAGGAAAAAATTGTCCAGGGGAAGTATGTGGATTTGTTGTCCCTGCTCCCCTCATCAAGAGAATTTTTGTTCAAGAATGACAAGAAGGAGAAGACAGAGGAGGATAGGCACAGGCCAGTGTTCAGGAGCTTCAGCAATTGGCTACAGGCCTTTTTTTTTATTTATTCAAGTATCATTTGTGAGAAATCCCCTGAGAAAAGTGTCGGTTTGCTGCAGCACCTGGACATCGTGTTGGAGATGGGAAGAGGTAACAGCGGGGGATGAGCCGGTGAACCACTATATCCCGCCCGACCGGTTTCGCGAAAAATCGCTTAATCATGGGGCACCATGCGATTTTTCGCTAAACCGGTCGGGCGGGATATAGTGGTTCACCGGCTCATCCCCCGCTGTTACCTCTTCCCATCTCCAAGTTTGGACGGGTCAATTGTGTGTATGGATCGCTTCCGGCCGGAGTCCCAGCATACTACTGACATGCCTAATTTTAAAGAACTTATGTAAGTGTGTTTTTGACTTTTTAAATAAAAGATTTTTTTGACGGTGTTACACTATTGTGGCCTCTCTTGTTCTCCCCTGGATACTGCTCCTGAGGTTCCAGTCTGAAGGGGATCGACAACCGTTCCGGCCAATCACTTTCCTCATCTGATGATATACATGCGTTCTGGGGTCTTCTTTTTATTAAGAGGCCACCGGACTTCTGGTAAGCAGTTAGTGTTGCTTGCAAGGTGGAGGATCTTCTATCGGCACTGCACATTGAATATTGTCTACGTTTAATTGCTATCTACACATCTCTGCACTGGTGTTTTTGTTTCCAGAATTTATCACCCATTAGCCCTTCAGGACTTATTGGACATTTATGCATTTGTGGACACTATGTTTGGACTTCTTTTCAGTTTGTCCACTTAGATTTGCACTCATTGTTATTTTTATGTATAGTATATTGTTATATATTGATATATGTTAGCGCATCCTGTTCTTTTTTTATCACTTTGTTTATCTGTATTTGTCACTACAGTCAGGTGCAGCTTCCTTTGTATTCGAACCACTATCACGTTGTTGGTTGGATTAGCACGTTTGTATTTTTGCTAGCGCAGTTGTTTCCCCCTTTTTCCATCGTGTTGGAGGACTATAAGAATTTTGGCGGACTCTCTTGGTTTGCGTACAATGAGTCATTCAGACAAAAATTGTCTGTTCACCCTAGTCTAACATGGGGGTCAAAGGACATTTATGGTTGAACCTTTTTCTCCCTCAAAGGTCATTTACTGCCAAACAGCAGCCTGTTTCCCCTACACCAGCCAACTCATACAGGAAAGGGGTGTGTTTCCCATTTAATGATTCCCAGGGTCCTGTAGGTACAGGCACAAGTGTGCATTCTGCGCAGGGGCTCACCCGGTTGCAAAATGCTTCAAGAAGTTGGCAAATGCCAACCAGCCTCAAAAAAGGACCCCTTTTTAAAAAGCTCCATCCCCAGTGAGATTGCCAGAAATGCTCCCATGGCTTCAGGCATATACAGACAGGCAGATGGCTCTGCTTCTCTTCCAGGGGTTTAATGAGGGTTTCATGCTTCCTCCCTTTCCGGGTTTGGGTTGTGTGGTACGAGAAAACTTGAAGTCAGCTGTGGAATTTCCTGAGGTGGTAAGGGATAAGATTTTCAAAGAGCTCCTAGAGGGTAGAATCTCTGGCCCCTTTTTACACCCCCCTTTGTAAATTTCAGGGTTTCCCCACTGGGGGTCGTTCCAAAAAAAGAGCCCGGGACATTTAGGCTGATACATCACCTGTCTTCGCCAAAAGGGTACTCGCTTAACGACCAAATCAGTGAGGAATCATCCTCTGTGCAATATTCTTCTTTTGAGGACGCTCTAGTTAAAATCCGTTTGTTGGGTCGGGTGCTTTTTTGGCAAAGACTGATGTCCAATCTGTTTTTCGTTTATTGCCTATTAACCCTTTATCATTTAACTCCTTAGGTTTCTTTTTTGACCGGTGCCTCCCAATGGGATGTTCGCTATCTTGCACATATTTTGAAGCATTTGCGACATTCCTTGAATGGGTAGTCATACAGCACTCTGGCTCTCGCTCCATAGTGCACTATTTGGACGATTTCCTTTTTTTAGGTGGTTCGGTTTCTGATTGTTCAAGAGTCCTGAATTCCTTCCTTGATATTTTCAGGTTATTCAATATCCCTCTGACCCATGAGAAAACAATACTCCCCACAACAAGGTTAGTTTTTCTAGGAATCACTATTGATACCTTATCAATGGTATTCGAACTCCCGGCTGAAAAAATCTCTCAGCTAAATGTGACTATATTTCAGTTGATTAGGAGAAAGAAGGTCATCCTGAAAGAGGTACAGAAATTGCTTGGCCTTTTGGCTTTTGCGTCCAGGGTCCTTTCCGGTCAGCCGGATATTTGCGAGGAGACTTTACTTAGCTATCTCTGGTTTCAAATCCCCTACCTCTCATATAAGGATCACTTCGGAGATTAGGGGGAACCTTTTGGTGTGGTCTCAATTTCTGGACAAATTTAATGGTAGAGCTATTTTTCAGTCGGAGTACATAACTGATCAGGATTTTTCTTAATGCACGGATGCGGCAGGATCAGTGGGTTTTTCAGCTGTTTGGAGGACCCACTGGTGCGCTTCACTGTGGCATACAAGCTGGCGGCAAAATGGCCATTTACAGAACATAGTGATCTTGAATAAATTTCCTATCGTGGTTGCCTTGGAAGTCTGGGGTGAGTATTTTAGGAATAAGAGAATCCTCTTTAGCACCGACAACAAAGGGGTCCTATTCGCAATAAATTGCCTATTCTCTAAATCACCTCCCGTAATTTCTCTAATCCGGTACATTGTATTTAAATGCCTAAGCTTGAATGTGTGGATCAAGGCTCGCTATTTACCTGGTAAGATGAATATCATTGCAGACTCTCTTTAGCGTTTGCAGATGGAAAGATTCAGGTTGCTATTCCCAGCTGCGGACGAGAAAGGGATCCAGTGTCAATCGCACTTATGGGACTTGATTTAGGATTGGTTCATGCTAATATTGCAAATTCCATCTCTCCCGCTACACTGGCGTCGTACTCTTCATCCTGGCTTCTCTGGATAGCTCATTTAAGTTTATTGGGCGAACATCGTTCCGCCTTTTCTGAGTACTTAGTTTTGTCCTTTTTAAATTGGCTTATGGCTAAAGGCTTATCATGGTCCCAGGTCAATAAGACCCTAGCAGGTGTGTCATTTTTTGGTAAATTGAACAATTCCCCTGCATGCTCTCCCTTCTTCTCTGTTTGGCAGGCCCTTAAGGGGTATAGAAGAGGTTCGTTTCGCCCCGACACTAGAGGTGCCATTACCCCAGGTATCCTTACCGTTCTGTGCTCAGCTGTAAGCGGGGTATGTTTCTCGGATTATGAAGCAGCCCTTTTCCGGTCGGTTTTTTCGCTATTATTTTTCGGGGCCTTTTGGATATCCGAACTGATTTCCCCAAGGAAAACGTCCAGCTCCGGTCTTCGCCTGTCTCATGTATGGTTGGTTGATTCCGGTCTCAAGCTTTTTCTTCCTAAATCTAAGACAGATCAGTTTGGTAAGGGTGCTTGGCTAAGGTTGTAACCATTCCCGAATTCACCTATCTGCCCTGTTGGCCTAGCTAAAAAAAAATTGGAAGTTAGGGGCGCGGGAGGGGATTTGTTTTTCATACATAATGATGGCCTTCCGCTGACCACTTATCAATTTACCACTGTTTTTCGTAAATGTTTGGCCCTGTTGAAGATCGAAAAAAGGTTGCTATCATCCCACTCTTTCCGTATCGGGCCGCTACGAAGGCCTCCAGGCTGGGGATGGATGTTAGCAGCATTAAACGCATAGGTAGATGGCAGTCAGATGCTTACAAGCTGTACATTTGTCCTAACTTCTGATTTATCTACAGGTCAGGCTTTGTCAGTCTGGATCGTAGGTCACTCCTTCGTTTTTTGGGCCGAAAGGAGAGCTTTGCGACGTGTCTATTCCGGAAGCTTAAATTTCGACCCAGCAATGGTGAATATTAGTTGGCACAGCAGGAGAGGTATTCTGTGGAGTGATCTTTTTGATGAGTTAAATTTCATGTTCTGATTCATGCCGATACCGGATATATTAATCCTCCACCTCGGAGGGAATGATATAGGGCGTATTAAAATTAAACATGATCTTACGCAATTTAAAGGGTCCTTCCCTGATATAAGTTTGGTCTTCTCCGAAATTTCACCCCGTTTGGTGTGGATGAGCTCCCCTTTTGAAAAAGTTCTGAAGCGGATCAATAGGGCCATAGCGAAATTCATGCCCATAGTTGGGGGGTTGTCTTTTCGTCACTTAGAATTGGAAGGTGGGTTAGGGGGCCTTTTTAGATCAGACCGTGTCCACCTCTCAGATATCGGTCTCAATATCTTCAATAATGACCTACAGGTAATGGTGGAGTTGGCCGCGAGGCAGGGTGGTTGGGCCGGCCTTGTGTCAAGACCGGCTAGTGGGGGTAGTTATAATAATCGTTGATTCCAACCCGAGTCGTAGTGGCTGGGTTGATGAAGGTGTTGAGGTTCTGAATAAAGAAGTTATGTGTGTTCTTGTATTATATGAAAATGCTGATATATTTGGTTAAAGTTTGGATAATAAACAAATACCAGTAATAAAGGCTAGCGGCCAAGTTTACCCCACTACAGTTTTGTCTCTGGGTCATTATTATTATTTTGGTTATGGTTTTGGGCTAATATCAATACTACATTCATTCCCACAGGAAGTCAAATTACAGCAGCAAAAAAAAAAGGAATTTGTAAGAGGCTGAGAGCAATAGAAGGAACTTTTTGAGTTAGGAATACATATTTAAATACTTTTTTTTTTGTGTGTCACTTTAACCTTACCTGGTAACAGAAGAGTTAAACTGCTGAAAGGAAAGAAAGCTTTTTTCTGTGAGTTTATTTTTAGACTTAGTTTTGGCCACAGAATTGGTGTAATCCTAGCTTGCAGCTTTCCCCCCACTAGCAGACTGAATTATTAGCATTGCAGAACCAGAGATGTAGCAACTTGACTGATCCCTCAATCGCACTTCTAAACAAGTCTCTGTAACATACATTCCGAATGTAAATCCGTCCCCAGATCTCCATCTTAAGAGGAGCTAATTCTTAAGAAGAACCAGAACCAACCTGGAAAAGTGGCATAATGTGACATAATGCAGTGGGAACAAAAAGCCAGACGTTCTCCTGGGGCTTTCATCATCCGCTCAGAATTACCATAACTTTTATATATTTTACAGAAGATGAAGAGCCGGGTGCTTTCAGCTCCTTTTATTCTCTCCAAGAAGAATTTAACAATATGCCACCACCAGTAATCACCAACTGAAATCTGAAAAATGTTTACCAGATACTGGAAGAATAGAAGAGCATAAGTGGCACCTGCTGGTTATTTGGGAGAATTGCAGTGGAGAAAGCAAAAGAGAACCTGTCTTTAGAACAAATAACCAAAGTGACTTTATACCCAGATAAGCCATATAGTGCATGCTCATATATTCAATTAAATATATACTCCTCTGAACGTACCTTTCCACGTCCCAAAATCTTTGGATCCTGTCTTCTGGGACATTTGGGAAACACTTTCAGAGACTTTTTTGCATTTCTTCACTGATTTATATATTATTATTTGTATTGTTCACTGTGTTACACACTCAGGGGCGCCCCTAGCGGAAGTTCTCCCTGATTTCACATTACCTGGACCAGCACATTGTGTACATTTTACTGTTTGTGAATTTGTACTCCTTCTTTGTCACTTGCCATTGTTTAGTATTCAATATTATCTTTTGTGCTACATTTTGACGGTTTACGTATTGACACAAAACTTATGTACGCTATCACTCTGTTTTAAATACCTCCCCCGTCCCCGTCCACCCACGTTCACCAGCCCAGGGATTTATTCCCGTACCACCCTTGGAGTTCACCCACTTTTCACAGCGCAGACACCACCCCCCTTGTTTTTCCATATATTTTACCTAAACATAAAATTCCTCCCTTCGTACACATAAAAAAGTAATTTCCTTTCATTTAAATAAGAAGCTAGCCGAGAGCATACATACTACACCTTGAAAAGCTGTCCTTTCTAGAGAAACAGCCCCGCCTTTGTGTTCCATCGCATGTTAAAGGGAATTTGTGCCACTTGCGTCCAAGAAATCTTTGCACCAATCCTGTTTTTCCGGAAACAAGCACAGGGTTGAATTATCTTATGGATTTTACATGCTATAAAGTATGATGAACTAAATATTTCTCAATAAATAGAAAAAAGGCAGTGCAACAGCTCCAGTAATGCAGATTTAAAAGGGACATCAGCCTCCTAAATAAGGAAAATACATAGCATGTTACATCTGTATAGCTCTCTTTTCTTCCAAATAGACCAACAGATACAAAAAAAAAAGAAAAAATACTTCCCATGTGCTTTCATTTTTTATTTCCATATCAGTAAGAACAGACTTCTATATTTATGGCATTATGTGGAGAGGCTACATTTAAAAAAAAAAATATTTAAAACCGATACAGCAGACCAACACAGCGGCAATACGATCCATCAGTGCGGGGGAACGCCTGACTCCAGATTAGCAGGACCGGGTGGAGATGGGTAGGGGGTCCAGCGTAAGTTTACTTTTTTTTTCCAAGAAGAAGTATCTTAAAAAAAAAAAAACACTTCGCAGAAACAAAATAAAATGTGAATGTTGCCTGTACCAAAAAATGATAGATACAAATTTACAGAAAAGTTCAAAAAGAAAAGGTACGGCGCAAAAAACAATATGAGCAAAAATGTGAAACCCTTAATGTGTGAACACAAGGTGCAATAAAATAAGTGAATATACAAATAATGATAATAATATAATCACCTGAAATGACAAGCAACAAAATTGCTAAATAATCTGTGAAAAACAATCAGCAATCCCAATGTCCAAATGAAAAGTAGGTGCATAAGTGATAGTCCAAGGTAAGTCTTCCAAAATAGATCGGTGGATCACAAAATAATTAAATTCTAAATATTGTGACATCAAAGAAAATCCGTGTTCAATCCACCAGAAACACCCGAGTGATAAAGTGTTGTAGTCTCCTTACCAAAGAGTCTGACCACAGCTGCAGTGGTCAGTTTGGGCCCAGGGTGTATTTATAGTCTCCCAGCAAGACTTAGGTGGAATCCGGTTCTTGAGTACTGAATATAACTTTCATGTATATCTCAGAAGGGAAGAGAATAAAAAAAAAAGCCCATAGTGTAGACTGCTAAAAAAAATAAGGTATTTAATAAAAAGTAATGTACTTACAAAGTTTAGTAGTACTGTGTGCGTTGAAACAAATGTCCCACTAGTAAGTGCAAATGGTCTCGGCGTCTTCTCCCGTTGTCTTTGCTTACCGTATAGGTGAACGTGATGGTGTCGGAACGCTAGCCACACCAAGTTCCAACGCCATCACGTCTTGCTGGGAGACTATAAATACACCCTGGGCCCAAACTGACCACTGCAGCTGTGGTCAGACTCTTTGGTAAGGAGACTACAACACTTTATCACTCGGGTGTTTCTGGTGGATTGAACACGGATTTTCTTTGATGTCACAATATTTAGAATTTAATTATTTTGTTATCCACCGATCTATTTTGGGAGACTTACCTTGGACTATCACTTATGCACCTACTTTTCATTTGGACATTGGGATTGCTGATTGTTTTTCACAGATTATTTAGCAATTTTGTTGCTTGTCATTTCAGGCGATATTATCATTTTTTGTATATTCACTTATTTTATTGCACCTTGTGTTCACACATTAAGGATTTCACATTTTTGCTCATATTGGTTTTTGCGCCGTAAATTTACTTTTAACCACTTGCTTACTGGGCACTTAAACACCCTTCCTGCCCTGACCAATTTTCAGCTTTCAGCGCTGATGCACTTTGAATGACAATTGCGCAGTCATACAACACTGTACCCAAAGGAATGGGTATTTTTTTTTTTATATTGTTATAAAATTTTGCAAACGCAAAATTTGATGTACGCTGATAAGGCTGCATTGATGGGCACTGATAGGCACCAATAAGGCGGCACTGAGAGGTGACACCGAGAAGTGGCACTGAAGGGCATTGATAGGTGGCACTGAGAAGTGGCATTAAAAAGTGACATTGATAGGTGGCACCAATAGCTGGCAGTGATGGGCACTAATAGGCAGCACTGCTAGGTGGCACTGATGAGGCATTGATAGGTGGCACTCGTGGGCACTTGCAGGTGGAACTAGCAGTGGGTACTGGAGGCACAGATGAGGCGGATGTGCCTCCTTCCTCTTCGGGACCGATGTCCCTTTCACATAAGCTGGTGATAGGCTTCTTTTTTTTTTCTCCTCACGCTGTCAGCGTTAGAAAAAAAAAAAGATTACCGGCTTTTGTTTACATCACTTGATCAGCTGTCATTGGCTAGCAGCTGTTCACGTGGTGAGGGGCCGGGACCAGTCTATTGACATCTTCCCGTTATTTGGGGTCTGCTCTGTGGCCGTCATTTGGCTATAGCATGGGCGCCAAGTGGTTAAATCTGTTCTCACTCATTTCAAAACAAATCAAATTTTTTTTCTTTTACTTGGTATGGAACAATTTTACCACTTTTTCACCCCCTTCTTGCCCATATTCTGAATGACAATTACTCATTCGTGCAACACTGTACCCAAGTGAATTTTATATCATTTATCCATAGTTTTCTTCTGCTGGTATTTAATTACCACTGTTTTTTTTTTTTTTGCTATAATAAGAAAAAAGAAATTAAAAAGATAATAAGTTTTTAGTTTGTTATAAAACTTTGCAAATAAATAATCTTTCTTCATAAATTGAGGCCACAATTTAATCTAATAGATTTCTTTGGTAAAGATAACCCAAATCGGTGTATATTATTGAGTTTGTCTGAATCTACAAACTACTATGGTAAAAATATATTTGAAAATTTATAAACTCCGATGTTCTGACTGCCTGTCCCATTTCTTGGTGCCATAAAATGCCAAAACAATACAAAAAAAACAAAATGTCCCTTTTTGGAAGTAGACAGTCCAAGGTATTTAATAAGAGGCATGGTGAGTTTTTGGAAGTAAAACATTTTTTGTCACAATTTTACAAGAAATTAAATAAAATGTTTTCCTTTTTCACAAAGTTATTTATCACATACAGCACAGGTGTCAAACACAAGGCCCACAAGCCGAATCCATCCCTCCAGGCCATTTCATGTGGTCCTCGCACCTCTCCTGCAGCTCTAGCCGTCCTCTGGTCCTCCTTCACACCCTGTACTTTCTGCTTTCAAGCAATGCATCCATCTTCTTCTCAGCAGCAACATAAGGTAAGAGGGGTGCACTGTGATGCAAGTAGATGCATTATGGTGTATTTTTGATGCGTTTAGATGCACTGTGGTGTATTATTGATGCGTTTAGATGCTCTCAGATTTATTTTCAATGCGTTTAGATGCTATCTGGTGTATTTGTGATGCATTTAGATGCACTTGTGTATTTTTGATGCATTTAAATGCACTCCAGTTATTTGTGATGTGTTTAGATGCTCTCTGGTGTATTTTTGTTGCGTTTAGATGCATTCTGCTATATTTTTGGTACATTTAGATGCACTTTTGGTGTATTTTTGATGCCCTGTGGTATATTTGTGATGCATTTAGATGCTCTCTGGTGTATATTTGATGCGTTTAGTTGCACTCTGGTGTATATTTGATGCGTTTAGTTGCACTTGTGTATATTTGATGCGTTTAGATGCTCCCTGGTGTATTTTTGTTGCATATAGATGCATTCTGGTATATTTTTCGCACGTTTAGATGCTCTCAGGTGTATTTTCAATGCATTTAGATGCTCTCTGGTGTATTTTTGATGCACTATCTTTTTAATGCGTTTAGATGCACTGTGGTGTAATTTCAATAGGTTTGATGCTTTCTGATGTATTTGTGATGCATTTAGATGCACTCTGGTGTATAGTTGATGCGTTTAGATGTTCACTGGTGTATTTTCAATGCGTTTAGATGCTCTCAGGTGTATTTAATGGGTTTAAATTAGGGTGCAACTAACAATTATTTTCATAATCAATTAGTTGTTTTGATTAATATGATAACCCTAAAAGTGTGGCATATAACTTAGTTAATATGTAAAGTAAAAAAAAAAAAAAAAAATGCAATTTGTTCTTGAATATCTCTACACATTATTAAATATAACTAACCTATATGGTTAGAGAACAAAATCTCTAATCCACTCTGAGAATAACAGATAGGGGAGATATACTGTATATACTATTAGAAGAATAATACTATATATATTATTAGATTAAATCTGGTAAATATGAGAATCGGATAAAAAAAAATATATAAAAAAAAAGTTAGACTGTTTTTCCAACAGAACTGTAATATGCTGACCATACAAAAACGTCTTCCTTAAAAAAAAATAAGAAACGTTTGTTCGATTTTCTAATCATTAGTGGAGTCAAATCAATGGGAAAATTTTGAAATGGAAAACTTCTTGGTCAAAGGAATTTTCAGACAGTGTATGTGGTTTTCACTCAGAAATTACATTAAAACAGAAAAAAAAAAATATTTTAAAACAGAATGTTAAAAGCAAGTGAAAATTTCAAGCAACATTCTTTCATTCAGCGAATTTACAAAGATATTTTGTTTGAATATTCTCATCTGAAAATTGATCTGTGTGGCCAGAATAAGGCCTGGTTCACATCTATGCAGTTCAGTTTGCCTTTAATCCGCTTCTGCAGTGCTTTTTTGCGCATATGATTTTACTGCTAGATGTGTTTTTATGCTTCTGATTTTCCTGCTGAAATGTGAGTGCAACCATTTGGATTTTGTATATTTTAGTAAAAAGTTTATACGTTATCACACTATGTCTGCATCCATTTCTTTCCTCCCATAATTGTGGCATCTGAGCATTTTGGATCCCTTGCAAAGAATTGAAGAGTCATATGTACCAGCCTTGGTACTACTGCAATTTTTTGGCCCCTTATCTATTACATGAAGATTTGGTTCCTATTCAAAAACCCATCCCTGTTTCCCAATGGAAGGTTGATGTCCGGATACCAACACATTAAGCCCTAGCGACTCATTAGGTGTAAACTTAGTTGAGTCCACGCTTTCTGGTAAGCCTCCCATTTATTCTTTGGTGGTGGATCTGCTATCAAAAATCTCCTTCACTCATCATTTTGTTTGTTTGGACACTTTGAGTCAATCATTTTATTCATATCTATTGATATGATCGTTTGAACACTTGGTGATTAATTTATGTGACGGTTCACTTATTACATGTTATTTCACTTCATGTTTTGTATGATGCTTTGCAGTGTTATATGCTTATTAATCACATTTTTAGTGCTACACTCTTTGTGTTTCATCTGGAGAAAGCCCCAGAGGGACATAGAAGGTGGCAGCGGTTGACAAAGACCAACTTCTTGCAAAGAAAGTCCACAGGGAGTGCGAGAGCCAAGGTGTTAGGAAAAGCATATTCAAGGCTGGGGTAGCTCTACTTGACTGGGTGCTCGTCATTGACAAGAAAATGACCCTCTGTTTTTTCACGGCCCTGGCTCAAGGTAGAGAGCAATTTACAGGCTAGTCAGCAAAAAATGCATTTGAAAAAGAGGGCGAAGTCCCTGGAAACGCATCATGCACAATCCCTCTCCAGATATCTGCCAGGCATTTTGACAGCCGTCATCCTTGTGTGCGGCTGAGAACACCACTGCTTATATCCATACCTTGAGCTGGTTGGCACCTGCCATCCTTTGTTTGCTTGGGGATGCCTAGAGTCTCACACAGACCACAGCTCCTTGGTATCAGGTGCTCCCTATCCATGCCAATTTTAATGTAAGTGTGCTGCTTATTTTAATGAGTGAGTGAAGAACTTATATAGCACAGCACATGCAAACTAAATCGCCTCTGGGCGCTCGTTGTTCCTTTCTCCTTTGTCATCAAAAGAGATGAGTTTTGATCTTTCTTCTAAAGGCCAAGTGGTTCTCCTCCAACCGAACGCTGGTCGGTAAGGCGTTCCACAGTCTGGGGCCCTGGACCGCGAATCTTCGCTCTCCTTTGGATTTGTATCTGGCCTTGGGTATCTGGAGAAGATTTTGGTTGGTGGATCGCAGAACGCAATTGGGGTTGTGAGCTTTTAATTTTTTGCATAGATATTGGGGGGCCTTCCCTTGAATGCACTTATGTGTCAGACAGAGTGCTTTAAAAGCAATTCTGTCTTTTACTGGCAACCAGTGAAGGGTTCTCAGCGAAGCCGAGATTGATTCCAAGGGTTTTATCCCGGTCACCAGTCTGGCGGCGGTATTTTGTACGACTTGCAGTTAGTTTTATTTTATACCAACCTCAGCACCCCGCTGTTAGTTTTAATTTGCCTCGCTGAAGAGGTCTGATTCCACCCTGCTGCGTCTGACTTCTCTCATCAGAGAGCATGAACTTTGCCGATTGTAGAGCTTTAGGTCTGACCCTGTATTGGACATGTCAGACCTCTGAAGAGGTAGGTTTGACTCCCTTTGTTGGGCTTATAGTGCAATTACAGGTCTCTGTTCCAAGAGATTTGTCCACTCCTCACCTTCCCTCTGGGTGACAATGATTTCACTAGACAGAAGTGAGGGTGATCAACAGCAAGATAAAAATAAACACACAATTTTAGTCAAGTAGGAGGGAGACTATAAATTCTGTCTTTATATTGTTCTAAAACAGAGGAAGACAACCTGGGGCCCGCCAGCTGTTGTGGAACTACATTTCCCATGAGGCATTACTCCCAGAGTCATTATGGGACTTGTAGTTCTCCAACAGCTGGAGGGCCCCAGGTTGCCTACCCCAGGTCTAAAATGTGTGGGAAGAAGGCAATAGATCCAGATTTTTTTTCTTAGTGTTAGGATAAGTCCACGTTACATTGTCCAAGGTGACGCTCTGACACAAAAGGACCTCAAGGGTGAATACAGGAAGGTGCCTTGGCAATTTCATCATTAGACTTTTGGTGTGGCATTCTTGTGTTCACGTTATAGCTGTTTTTACTGCTGTGTCCCTTTTAGAGATTTTTTTGCTCACTTCCTGTCTGGTAAAACATGCCAGAGTGAGGAAAAATCACTTGAACAAAACCCTAGATAGCAGTTACAACCTGACATAGGTTCTAATCTTACCCACGCCATTTATGGACAAATTAATGTCTACTAGCAGTACTAGGTCACCGAATCACCCCCCTTTACTGCTTTTAACCCACACCTAGCACAGTGTAGATGGTACTTTAAACGTATAGTCCCAAGAGCTAGCGATCTTTGCCAAGTCCTTCAATGAACGATTGAGAAAAAAAATATGTTTTTTCGCAGGACAAACCTTTAATAACACCAGACAGTCATAATATAAAAGCTACTGTGCATTGGCAACAGCACTAACATTGAGTTTAGTCCTGAAACCTTTTTTTTTTTTGTAAAAAGAGCAAAATCGTACTGTTATTTCTAAAGTAAAAAAAAAATGATAATAATACATGGTAACCGCTTTGAAATCCATACAATACTCCTGCTTAATTTGCATTAAGAAGTTAAACCCTACAAACCTGTCCTTTTAATTACTGTTTGTGTCAAAAATATTCATCTATTCATACATACACAAATGTACATTTTTTATTTTTTTTGCAAACAGGAAGTAGCCATAAATAAAACTTTATTCTTCAATTTCATTTACAAGCTACCAGGAGCCACATTGTCTAACATGGCACCAGATAATTAAAATGGCTGCTCTCACAAAGAATAAACTCATACTCTAAGAAGAAAAGGGGAGAAAAATTAAAATAAAAAAGCGGTTGATAAAATGAGGTTTTTGTAGGTAAAAGCTATTTAATACTGTCACAGAAAAGTGGCAAAGCGGTCTCGCCATCAATATTTTGGTTGCATTGTTTCTGTTTAAAATGGAAGCCGAGGGCCATGCGTTTCTCAGCTGGGTTTGCAGTCTGGCTAAAAGTCTGTACAGTCATTTTGTCTTTAGCAGTTTGTAACATAAAAAGTTAAAAACTATAGCAGCAACAAAGCAAATCTTGTCACGGGAAGGCATGAGTTAAAAAAAACTAAAAAGAAAAAAAAGTCTATACAATGTGCGTGAGAAGGTGCATAATTTATCTCCCATCAGCTGGAGTTCGGCTAAGTGACAACATAATTCGGGAAAATCGTTCACACAGCTCGTGCGTGGAAAAGATGGGTAGCTTTGGCGGGTCGTTGAAGCCTTTAATTTCCGTTGAACAATCCAGCAGCTTTGGCAGGAAGTCTGTAAGCTTTTCTTGCAAAGAAGCTGGAAATAGATGAAAATATGTTGTCAGTTTAGATTTAAAGACCTTTCTAGGAAAAATGAACAGTACGGTTTCGATTTAACCACTTGCCTACTGAGCACTTTCACCCCCTTCCTGCCCATGCCAATTGTCAGCTTTTAGCGCTGTGACACTTTGAATGACAATTGTGAGGTCATACAACGCTGTAACCAAACTACATTTTTATCATTTTTCACACTTTTAGTGGCAAAAAAAAAAAAGGCAGAAAAAAAAAAGTTCATAGTTACAAAATCGTGAAAACAGGTCATTTTTCTCCTTCCCTCGTGTGCTGATGAGGTGGCACTAATAGGTGACACTGATTAGCAGAATAGGTGGGCACTGTTGGGACCGATGTTCCTTTAACATGAAATGGTTATTGGCTTACTACTACTTTCCTCCCTCTGTCTTTTCCCAAACCTATCTACGTACATCAAATCACAATAAAATTAGCATAAAAGTGACCCCAGAGGGTGTCATCACCAGATACAGATATCCATGGAGAGCAGGGGAATCCTTGCAGACACCGTAGCAGCTTCCTAGTTTAGAGAGCGGAGTGGGTGAAGCGCAACTGTCACTTCTGGGTTAGCAGGGATGTCGTGGGTCACGCTCTTAAGAGCCAAACTAGGAAGCTGCTACAGTGTCTGCAAGGATTCCCCTGCTCTCCATGGATGTCTGGATCTGGTGATAGCGGCCTCTGGGGTCACTTTTATGCTCATATTATAGTGATTTAATGCATGTAGATTTAAGGGGGCTTTCAGTGTATGGACTACTTTGGATTAATAAACATGATTACACTATATTGCTGTTCCTTGTTTTTATGACCTTGTGTGGAGCTCCTGTGCCTGATGTCCATCACAGAATCATGCCTGCATTTAACCACTTCCAGAGCGCCCATCGCATATATACTGCAGAAGGGTACGTGATTTTGTGCACTTGATCTAAGGGGGAGCATGCCGCTGGAGTGCCGCTCCCGCAGTGTTTGGACACAGCGGGAGCCAATCTGTGGGTCTGCTGCTGTAATGGCCGCCAAGACCCGCCAATCATTCGGAGAAAAGGGAGAATGGCAGTCTGCCTATGTAAACAAGGCAGACCACTGTTCTGTCCGGGAGTAAAAGAGATCTTGTGTTTCAGCTAAGCTGAAACACGGATCTCTTTTCCTCCGGTGCATCCACCCTCCCAACAGTAAGCAGCCCTTAGGTCCCTTTCACACTTATACGACTCGTCTCACGATTTTGGACTGCAAAATCGTATAACAAGTCAATCTCCATTATTTTCAATGACTACCATTCATACTGGCACGACTTTAAGTAGTGCCGACTTCAAAGTAGTTCTTGCACTACTTTGGTCCGATTTTGATGCCACTTACACAGGCATTCATTGAAATCGCGGCCGCGAATCGCCGCGAATCGCTGCAAAATCGCGGTAAAAAAAGTGTGAAAGGGACATTAGGAGCACACTTAACACCTTGATTGCCCCTGGTGTTAACCCCTCCCTGCCAGTGTCATTTATACAGTGGCAGTGCATTTTTTTTAAGCACTGATCACTGTATTGGTGTCACTGGTCCCCAAAAAGTGTCACTTAGTGTGATGTGTGTCCGCCGCAATGTCTCAGTCTCGCAAAAAAATTGCTGATCGCCGCCATAAAAGTCCATAAATGTAACCTATAGTTTGTAGAAGCTATAACGTTTGCACAAACCACTCAATATAAACGTATTGTTTTGTTTTTTATCAAAAACATGTAGCCGAGTACATATTGGATTAAAAAAAAAAAAAAAAAATGATTGGGAATGTTTTATAGCAGAAGGTAAGAATTTTTTTTCCCAAATTGTCAGTTTATTTTGTTTATAGCACAAAAAAAAATAAACAAAAACAAACACATGTGATCAAATACCAGTGCTGTCACACTTTGAATGACAACACTGTACCTATAAGAAATGTTTTGCATCTATTTTTTGTTTGTTTTTTAGACAGAGAGCGCATTCTTTTGGTGGTATGGAATTTTTTTTTAATAATTTTGAATAAAAAAAGCTTTTCCTTCGTTTCCGTTATAAAATTTAGCAAATAAGTAATTTTAATTCTTTGCTGATGTGCGTTGATGAGGCGGCACTGATCATCAAAACACTGATTATTTGTGTAAATGTCCCTTGTCACGCTTGCCGGCTCTCCTCTCTTCACGCTGTGACAGTGCATGAGGAAAGGAATACGATAGCTGGCAAGTTTGTTTACATGTAATCGGAGCTGATCACATGGTATAGGGCCATGGTTATTGGCCCTTTGCCACGATCCTGTGATCAGCAGTGTCTGAAGGACATATCGTTCACAGAGCATGCCAGATGCATGTTCCAGGGGGCGCGGTTCTGGGAGGACGTCCATGGATGCCCTCCTAGAACAAGTGAGCCGCACTGTAGCTGTCTTTTTGGCTATAGCGTGGGTCTCGGGTGGTTAAAGAAAAACAACTGGAAGATACTGCACAGCATTTTGTTATGAACCTGGAATTTATTTAGCCATTTAAATTGATGGTTGATTTGGGCTGTAAGATATCATTTGGGAGGCAGGGTACACCAGTAAGGCCCTGTACACACGATCGTAATTTCATCGGAAATTCCGACCATGTGTATGCCCCATCATAGTAATTCCTTGGAAATTCCGATAAATTCCATCAGAGTTTACATAGAGAACATGTTCTCTTTTCCTCCGATGGAATTCTGATGTGAATTTGGTCGGACAAAGGTCTGATCGCATGTACGGGGCATAGCTCTTTACATCACAAACTACTTTGTTTTGGGTACTTACGCTCCATTTCTTGCCCCAAGTATGAACACCAACGATTCCTCATGTCTTCTACAGCAATGATGTCCTTTTCCTCCATTTCATCAATCAGCAGCATGGGCAAGCACGGTACTAGAAGTTCATTCATCAAAGTCAGGCCGTTACACACTTGCTCTACTTCTCCAGACTCAAACATGATTGCCGCTTTCTCATTTAGTTTCTTCAAGATAGAAAAGAAAGATGAAACAAGTGATCCAATTTATAATGGAAATTGCAATAGTATAGATAGCTTCTATCAAACCATTATCATCAATAGCCACCTTTAAGTTTTGTAAAAACTGAACTCCAAAAAAAAAAATGTTAAGAGTTAGATTGAGCCAGCATGGTTACCTCTAATGATTGTTATGCAACATCCAGTGTTGCTGGGGATGCCCAAATTGTCCATTGTAATTTGGTCCCTGAGCTGTGATCATCTGGCTAGTGCCGCAAGGCCTTCCTGTCTTTTACAATAAGTATAGCTTGTTGCTCACTCCATACCTCCTACATTCAGCAAAAAAGTTGTATTATTTTCAACGAAAAAAAACATTCTGTGAATAGACAAGGTATAGAGAAAGGGAGGATAAATGCCACAATCTACCCTCATTTAATCACAAAACAGATTTAGGTATACAAGCTGTTTTTTTAAATGAAGGGAGGTACCGAACGAGCATCCAGCTATACTCACTTTAAGAAGTGGTAGGGCGCTGCAGTTCTGGCCAGAAGATCACAGCTCAGTGTAATAGGTAACGGATTACCACTGAATTTGAGCATCCCCTAAAAACTCTCCAGACTTACAAAGCAACCCTAGGGGTAACCATGCTAGCCCAATCTATACATTTATATTCAACCTCTATTGGAGTTCAGCTTTAAGTCTTCATCCACATAACTGGAGATTCCACTGCTTGCCGTTTCCAAGTCTGAGCAGAGGCCAGAATCTGTGTAAGGCTCAGGAAAAATGGCGGTTACTCCCACCTGAACCGCCAAAGCTGTCTACTTACAAATATTACTCAGAAGCAGTTAACTGCTGAAAATCAGAAAAGGGTGAAAGTATTTTTTTTGCAGATTGGAGGTCTTTATGGCCAATATAGGTTACAGCACTGTGGAAGAATGGATGGCTATCTATAGCTTAGGCTCTTGTATGACATAGTTGAAAAAAAGGGGTCCACTACCCCCACTTATAGACTGGCCATTACAGTAATCAGCATGGGGGGGCAAATGGATTTAAACAAGGCCAAGGATAAATCGAAGGAAAAATTCCAATCCTACTTACTTAACCTGTCTAACAGTATGCGTTAAAAACAGGGGTTTAGTCTGCACACATTTACAAATACATATGTAAGCTAAAGGCACCCTGGTATCTGTAGTTCCCATCACTGACTGACTTCACAGTGAAAGCACATGCACTCTGATGAGTAGGTGGGAGGACAGATGGACTGAAGGGGAGCCCACCCCTTATTAAAGGGTACAGGAGCACACTGAGCACCCAGCAAATCGCACAATGGCTGCAAAAGTGTCAATGCGTTGCCTGACCAATATAACGAGGTACACAGGGACTTGACTGTTTCGACAGAACACCAAGGAGGAAAAAAGTTGTCCCCGCCTTGGAGACAGCCATGTTGGTGGATATCATCGAGCGGACTAACAATGTTATTTCATTATATCGTCCACTGTATTTTGCATATGCTGCCGCTGTTCTGTCAAAACAGCCAAGTCTTCAAAATCTCCAATTATCGCTGCTGGAGAGTCACCGGGAAGTGACGCAATTGGTGATTTTGATGAGTTGGCTGTTTTTCCAGCTAGTCTTGGCTGTAAATCATTTATCCAGGTCCCAGTTCTCAGTGCAGTCCATCTGGTGCTACATTCACAGAACAGGAAACAAATCTCAAAACGTGTGTCCCGACTTACCAGCAAACACTCTCTGCGATAATGTGATATGAGCTCCTCATCGTGGCCTCTATACAGGCCTCTGGACAGCAGCTCCTTGTTAAACTGGTAGCCAAAGATAAGGTAGAGCAATGCTTCAACATAGCTGAAACCAAAAAGACAGACCTTTGTAAAACGACTCGCTGATTGGAAGCCAAAAAAAACAAAGGCAAGAAGGTAATGAGTTTCATATTATATGAACAACGAAGATTAAACAGGTAAAAACAGAGAAAATGAAGCAGGTTTGGGAAGGACTGGCAAAGAATGAATCGGGCAACTATCCAGAGAAAATTTGACATCTTCTTGAAGGGATTTGCTGTGCTATTCTCAGATTTAGAAAACCTCTGCCTGTAAACACACATACAACATTCTGTAGAGGTCTTCCAATACATTTACCATCAATTCACTTGAGACTTCTGTCATTGTGCACATCATTTATCACAGCAGGACTTCAGAGAACATAGATGCTGCATAGGAGGAAATAAGGAGTCCAAGAAGCACCGTTCTTCCAAGTATGTTGGTTTGTGAATGTGGTATGTATGTGTAATAGAAAACAAAAAGTCAAGGTGCATGCACATAACCACAAGAGGGCCATACAGCATGCGTAGTCATTTGTGTAGTAGTGGGTAGTCATTTGTGTGTAATTCTCTGCCAGGCCTGTAAAAATCAGTGACAGGCTAAAAACACAGCAGCAGAGAATGACCCCTCCACAGACCCACAAACCTAGGGTGCTCCATATTCAAGCTGCAGGTATCAGTCCCTCCAACCATGCATCACTAAGGCTAGGTACACACGTAAAGTATTTTTTTTTCAACCCAGCAAGCTTAAAAAAAAAAAAAGAGAGAGGAGATATCGATGTACTAACTCAGGGATGTTTGTGCAGCAATCTCACCCCACTGTGCCCTTGTGTTCTGACAAGGGGACTGCCCCTGTGCCAGAACACACTAATCTGATGCTGGTTTCCTGGCATGTCCCTTCGACAAAAGCCGGTTGTTACACAGGCTTCGGTCAGAAAGACAGCTGTACATACTGAATGAAGATACAGAATTCCCCCTGATGAAGATACGATTACCCTGTATCCAAAACGTGAAGGGGAGGGGCCAGGATGACACAACAGCCAGTCTAACTGCTTAGGAGGAAACGCACCATTCCAAAACCAGCCGCTGTAATATTTCATGCCAAACACAGAGTGGTGCACTAACGCACCTGGCACATGTGAGTACCTCACTGGGGGGGGGGGGGGGGGGGGGTGTTCTTGTTTGTTTAATAAAACGTTTAAAGTGATATCACACTATCAAGGCTTTTTATTCCCTATTATTCCCGAGATACTGCATGGATTCCAGGATTCTGTTACCATTATAGAACCCAAGGGTGGTTCACAAGAGTGTACTGACTGAGCATAATCGCTAAGTCGCATGCTCCAAGTTGAGCATTTAATACCTGGGGGGTCACTGGAATGAGGGCACCAATGCATGATCTACAACACCTGTCAATCATTTTCAGACGCATGGATTTATAAGCCAGTCAGCAGTGCTATTAACTGGATACCACACAGATGCACTTTTTTTTAACAGGACTGTCACAGCATTGTTTTATAAAAGGACTTGTTTTTGCACAAAGGCATTTTTTGCCATTTAACCACTTCCAGACGGCCGTTACGACTTTGTACGGCCGCAGGGTGGTTCTACTTCTCTGAGCCGCCGTATAAAGTCAGCATCCGCTCCTCCAGGCCACTGGGCGGCGCTCGCCGCATCCCTGAGATGCCGATGCTCGTGCCTGGCGGCCGCGATGTCCGCCAGGCACTCGCGATCGGCGGTTACAGGACAAGGACGTGGATCTGTGTATGTAAACACACAGATCCACGTCCTGTCAGGGAGAGAGGAGACCGATCTGTGTCCCTTGGGGGGACATAGGGACACATATCGTCACCTCCCCCAGTCACCGCCCCCCCAGTTAGAACACAATGCAGGGTACACATGTATCCCCCCTAGTGTTAACCCCTTCAATGCCAGTCACATTTATACAGTAATTAGTGCATTTTAATAGCACTGATCGCTGTATAAATGTGAATGGCGCCAAAAACGTGTCAAAAGTGTCCGCTATAATGTCGCAGTCCTAATAAAAATCGCAGATCGCCACCTTTACTAGTAACAAAAAAAAAAAAAAAATGTATAATAATTCTGTCCCCTATTTTGTAAGCGCTATAACTTTTGCGCAAACCAGTCGCTTATTGCGATTTTTTTTTTAAATTGGGCTATTTATTATAGCAACAAGTAATAAATATTGAATTTTTTTCAAAACTTTCGCTCTTTTTTTGTTTATAGCGCAAAAAATAAAAACCATAGAGATGATCAAATACCACCAAAAGAAAGCTCTATTTGTGGGGAAAAAAGGATGTCAATTTTGTTAGGAAGCCACATCGCAAGACCGCGCAATTGTCAGTTAAAGAGACGCAGTGCCGTAACCTGAAATTTCACCTGGTCAGGAAGGGGGTATATGTACCCAGTAAGCAAGTGGTTAAAGTGGGACTATTGTCGGTCCCTATATACCACCGGACACTTATATCTGTGTTACAGAGCACTTGGATGCACATGAGCACTTTATTATTAATGTTTTATTTGACATAATTGTGTTTATTTTTGGTTATATCGCATCTATGTCACATTAACACTACATGTGTTTGTTTTAATCTTCAGCGCGCATTTATTGTGTAATATTCCAAAGCGCAGAGTATAATTTACTATTTTTATAGCTGTACACACTGACCGAACATCGTCCAGTTCCTGCTGAACCAGCGGACACCGGCAATATTCGGCTCAAGTGTACTTCGCTTAACTGCACTGCAAACACTTTCCTAAAACATGCAGATAAGCATGCCAGAGCATGTCCACTAGTGTCAAACCTGTCCGATATTCTGCCTCCTGATTGGCCGAGACACAGCAGCAGCACCATTGGCTCCCGCTGCTGTCAAAGTCAGCTAGCCAATCAGGGGAGAGAGGGGCCGGGGCTCTGTATCTGAATGGACGGAGGAAGCTGTGACTTGGTTCAGGTGCCCTCATAGCAAGCAGCTTGCTATGGGGGGCACTGAACAGGAGGGAGGGGCCAGGATCACCAAAGAGGGAACCCGAGAAGAGGAGGATCCGGGCTGCTCTGTCAAAACCACTGCAACAAGCAGGTAAGTATAACACGTTAAAGGAAAAGAAAAAAAAACTGAGATTTTACAAACACTTTAAAGTTTTACTAAACCCAGGAGTTTTCATTCTTCCTCGATTGTCCTTTAAGGCTGCAAAACCCCTAACCCTCTGTCTGAACAGAGCTTATTAGCCCTGTGCTGATCACATACACCAGTGTTTCTCAACTCCAGTCCTCAAGGCACACCAACAGGTCATGTTTTCAGGCTTTCCATTATTTTGCACAGGTGATTTGATCAGTTTCACTGCCTTAGTAATCACCACAGCCATTTCATCTGAGGGAAATCCTGAAAACTTGACCTGTTGGTGTGCCTTGAGGACTGGAGTTGAAAAACACTGACATACACTCTCAAAAGAAAAAAACCTATAGCAATACACACCAAACTGAGTATGTGCAGCTTGTCCCCAAGCTCTGTACTGTCAGGTTATGATTAGGGGCAATAGAAGAATGGGGGGAATCAGAGAAGACAGGATCTAACAGCCTGTTTACACAATGTGGAGGATGAATCCTATAGGTTGCGAGTATAACAAGCATGCTTTACTACATACACAGACTGATTTTACTGTTGTGAGTTTAGTAATACTTTATTGATATAGTGTTGAGATTGAATTAGATACTAATTTAGGGCAACATCTGCAACATCCCTGTAAATATATTTGAATCTTTTTACTTTTTATCTGCAACACTGGTGCATTAATGGATATGAAAACCTGGAAAACAATCAGACTCATTATGAACATTGGCTTCCTTAGAGGTATACAGAAGCAATAAACCCCACCCACCTTTTGTTCTGAAACAGCTCCAAACCAATCAAGATGTACATTGTTGCCTCCCGGAAACTCTTGTACTCCTTGTGCCAGCGCTACAAACAAAGGACACACAGACACTGTTGTGATGTGCTGCTATGACATCAAGGGAATATACACACGGTAATAGAATATGAACATCAGATATCCCTCACAGAAAAGAACGCAAGGTTGGGCTGTATAGTACATACATGTATTTGTTTGTACACATGCGTAAAATTTTATCCAAACGAGTATGGTGTACACGCGTAAAAATACTGACCAGCAATGCAGATTTTTTTTTATATTTTTTTAACTGATCTATACACAGGACAAGTTTACGCACGTGTGTGTACAGGCCGATGCATTAAAGGGGTTGTAAAGGTTAATTTTTATTTTCTAAATAGGTTCCTTTAACCACTTAAGGACCGCCTAACGCCGATATACGTCGGCAGAATGGCACGGCTGGGCACAGGCACGTCGCCCTTTAAGTGTCCAGCTGTGGGTCGCGCACGCTAGCGACCCGGTCCGAAGCTCCGTGATGGCGCCCGCGGGACCAGATCGCCGCCGGTGTACCGCGATCGGATCACAGGAGCTGAAGAACGGGGAGAGGTGAGTGTAAACAAACATTCCCCGTTCTTCTCTGTGGCAGTGACACTGACACTGTCAAAAGTGTCCAATGTGTCCGCCATAATGTCGCAGTCACGAAAAAAAAAAAAAAACACTGATCACCACCATTACTAATAGAAAAAAATATTAATAAAAATGCTATAAAACCATCTCCTGTTTTGTAAACGCTATAACTTTCGCGCAAACCAATTAATAAATAATAAATAAATAAAAATAAATAAAATTATTTACCAAAAATAAGTAGAAGAATGCCTATCAGCCTAAACTGTGGAAAAAAATGTTTTTTAAATATATATTTTTGGGGGATATTTATTATAGCAAAAAGTAAAAAACATTGAATTTTTTTCAAAATCGTCGCTCTGTTTATAGCGCAAGGAAGAAAAAAAAAAAAACGCAGAGGTGATCAAATACCACCAAAGGAAATCTCCATTTGTGGGGAAAAAAAGGACGTCAATTTTGTTTGGGAGCCACATCACCACGCAATTGTCAGTTAAAGCGACGCAGTGCCGAATCGCAAAAAGGGGCAAGGTCCTCAACCTGCATAATGGTCCAGGTCTTAAGTGGTTAAGCTAGAGCAGGAGTCTCCAAACTATGGCCCTCCAGGTGTTCAGGAACTACAATTCCCATCATGCTTAATCATGTCTATGAATGTCAGAGTTTTACAATGCCTCATGGGAAGTGTAGTTCCACAGCATCTGGAGGGCAGTAGTTTGGAGATCCCTGAGCTAGAGCATTGTTGGTTCACTTACCTTTTCCTTCGATATCCTTTCTAAATGTTGTTTCCTTTGTCTGAATTTCTCACTTCCTGTTCCTCCTCAGTAAGCTTGCCCCCATCATCTGAGCCGTTCTGGCTGGGGGTTAGTCAGCCAGAACAGCTTACTGAGGAGGAACAGGAAGTGAGAAAATCAGACAAAGAAAAAAAACATTTAGAAGGGAAATCGAAGGAAAAGGTACGTGAACCAACAATGGACTAGCTTAAAAGAACCTATTTAAAAAAAAAAAAAAAAATAACCTTTACAACCCCTTTAAGATCAGTGTAAGTAGAGGAAAAAAATAAATAAAAAAGCCTGCATGCCTTAAAAACACAGCATTTTTAGTAGCCTCCCCTGTGCAAAATGTCTAAAGCACCTAATTGTAGGAAGACACTTCCAATAAATATATTGCGGAAAAGACAGATATCACATGGACAGGAAGTGAAGGAAATCATTCCAACAAGGGCACAGGCAGGTTAAAGTTCAATCAAAGTCTCACACTTCTTTTACATTCTCCTTCATACTACTGAATGTTATGATTCTGAACTTAGTCTGGTTCTTAACTGGTACCTGAAAGCGAAACAGGAAAAAATAAAAAATTGCGAGCAGGCGGGCAATTTATTGTTATGTCTCTCTTGCAATAAATCAAACTCACCGGTTTGCTCACAATCCTGTTTGGCATGTACACCGAGAGGCACATAATCATCTCAGTGTACATTCTCAGCACGCATCAGTGCTAAAATGAACGCCCATGCGCATGAACGAGTTACGTTATTCCAGCCTGGCCAATCAGGATTGCTGAAGAACCCAGATCCGGAATAAGACCAGGTCAGTGTCAGAGAAGGACGGAGGGGAGGGTTAATTCCACTTTAAAGAACCATTTTTTTTTATTCTCTTTTTGCAGTCCCTCTCTAGCGCATTACCCTGGCATAGATGAATAATAGCCATTCCTCTTTTCACCATTCACAGTCTACAGAAAAAGAGAGGGGCGTGTCTGACCAGGATTGTCCAATTATGGAGTGCGCTGGCAAGGTGGTCAAACACTGGTGCCTATTGGACTGAAAATCTATATTTAGATACATTGCACATCTGTTATAACAGGAAAGTGGAGGAAAGATCATGAGAATAGAGTCTGCCAGTGGTCTGGGTTACTAAACATTTCTGTGGCTTTAAAAAAAAAATAAAAATCTGAGAAGATCCTATTTTCCCTTATTAGGAAGATCAACCACTCGTGAATCATATCACACCATAAATCAGGTGGGTTACTGCACCAAACAAATCTGCTGGACTATACACATCGCTCCAATGGCAATTTCCTTCCTGTGCTCCAATCCTGGCCGAGAGCCTGCTTAACTGCTTGCCGACCAGCCGCCGCAGTTATACGGCGGCAGGTCGGCTCTCCTGGGCGAGAGCCCGTAAGCTCTACGTCGGCACTTTTGACGGCCACTAGGGGGTGCGTGCGCGCCGCTGGCAGCCCGCGCCCCCCGCTCGCCCCCGAGTCCTGTGCGCGTGCCCGGCGGGCACGATCGCTGCCGGGCACACGCGATCGCTCGTTACAGAGCGGGGACCGGGAGCTATGTGTGTAAACACACAGCTCCCGGACCGGTCAGCGGGGGAAACATTGTACAATGTATGAACAGAAGATCAGTGATTTCCCCTAGTGAGTCCACCCCCCCCATACAGTTAGAACACACCCAGGAACACACGTAACCCCTTCCCCGCCCCCTAGTGTTAACTCTTCACTGCCAATGGCATTTTTATAGTAATCCAATGCATTTTTATAGCATTGATCGCTAAAAAAATGCCAATGGTCCCAAAAATGTGTCAAAAGTGTCTGCCATAAGGTCGCAGTACTGAAAGAAAACGCCGATCGCCACCATTACTAGTAAAAAAAATAATAATAAAAATGCCATAAAACTACCCCCTATTTTGTAAATGCTATAACTTTTGCGCAAACCAATCAATAAATGCTAATTGCGTTTTTTTTTTACGAAAAATATGTAGAAGAATACGTATCGGCCTAAACTGAGTAAACATTTTTTTTTATATATATTTTTGGGGGATATTACAGAAAAAGGTAAAAAATATTGAATTTTTTTCAAAATAGTCGCTCTTTTTTTGTTTATAGCGCAAAAAATAAAAACCGCAGAGATGATCAAATACCACCAAAAGAAAGCTCTATTTGTGGGAAAAAAAGGACGAATGAAAAAGACGAAGAATTTTGTTTGGGAGCCACGTCGCAGGACCGCGCAATTGTCCGTTAAAGCGACGCAGTGCCGAATCACAAAAAGTGCTCTGGTCGTTGGGCAGCAATATGGTCCGGGGGTTAAGTGGTTAAATATTTCCCAGTGGCTAAAACATTAGGTTGATGGTATGGAACTATAGGTGCACCAGAACCTGACTTGCACAAACTGCAAAACCTTTTTTCCCCTCTTGGACCAATTTCTAAGGCCCCTTTCACATTGAGGCGTGGAGCCGCGGTGACGGTATAGCCGCGCTATTTGTAGCGCCGCTATACCGTCGTGTTTACCGCGATATTCGGGCGCTAGCGGTGAGGTTTTAACCCCCGCTAGCGGCCGAAAAAGGGTTAATACCGCCCGCGTTGCGGGCGGTATTACCGCGCTATTGCCGCGGTTTCCCATTGTTTCCAATGGGAAGGCGCGCTATAGGAGCGGTGAACACACCGCTCCTATACCGCGGTAAAGATGCGGCTAGCAGGACTTTTGGAGCGTTCCTGCTAGCGCACCGCTTCAGTGTGAAAGCCTTCGGGCTTTCACATTGAACACTACAGGGCATGATTTTTCATGCGGTATAGCAGCGCTATTTTTAGCGCTGTACCGCATGAAAAACGCCTCAATGTGAAAGGGGCCTAAGGCACGCGGGTTTGACATTAAAATAAAAGACAATAAAAGGATATGTAAATTAGCAGCATTTCAAAAATTATTTATGGTTCTGTAATGAAAATGTTATAGGGAATTTTAAATAGTTTCTGGTAGTTGCTCTTCAAGTGTGAAAGAGGCTTCTACATCTTCTAGAGTCTTCTATGTACTGATGAATGCTTCCAAAATATGCCTTACATAGCTGTAGCTTTGGGTACATTTTCATGTAGCCATAGCTTAATGTTCCATTGACTTATCCATAGGTCTCTCCTAAGGGAGCACATTTGGCGCAATACAAATCCCATATCATCATCTCCTAACCCCCACTCCTCTTGAAATAACAGGGATTAGATTACAGCAATAGTAGCAGATGATGTTGTAAAGATTATTTCTATTTGGCAGCTTGGACATAGAAAAACAAGGGATATGATTAGATATGTGCATTCCCGTTCGTACGAATGTTATTTTCGTACGAAAATGTTTGTTTTCGTACCCGCAGGATAATGTGTACATACGAAAAAATTAAAGCACCAAAATACGAAAACTACGAGATTACGAATGAGCCGCATAACGAACAACCGCAAATACGAACGAATGATCCGACGAAAAAAAACGACAAAACGAAAACGGCAAAAGAACAAAAATGACATCTATAACAAAAGATTTACATTCTGTATTTTGTTTCAATCCTTTTTCTGTTTGTTTTCAGTCCTATGTTCATTGTTCATATGACATCTATAACAAAAGATTTGCATGCTGTATTTTGAATCCAAAATATGAACAGAAAAAAGGAATTTAAAATACAGAATGCAAATCTTTTGTTATAGATGTCATATGAACATACGACTGAAAATAGCAAAAGAAAAGGGTTTTTAAGATACTGCAAATCATTGACGAAAATTCACGAAAATTATTGTCTAACAAGTAACGAACATGAATTAAACAGAATAACGAACCATCCCGCATGTACGAAAATAAAATAGTAATGAAAATATGAAACGATCGGAATACGAAAAAATCGCGTCATACGAAAAACGAACGGGAACAAACAGGAAACCGGGCGTCTTACGAAAAACAAACGAAAAAACGGAACGATACGAAACAGAACAATAAAAAACGAATTTTTTTTCTGTGCACATGTCTAGATATGATATGTATTTTAAATTTAGTGTGAAAATCCAACGAAGCAGTGTTGCCCCCACAATTTACAAAGCAAACAAAACCACCTACCATGTATTCTTCCATATTAACCTCATCAGGTTTTATCATTTCAAGCTTCGCCTGAGCCACTTTCATGATGTTGCGGCAACTGAAAAAAAAAAAAAAAATGATATTTTTTCTTAATACGGTGTATCCCTGTTATTTTGTTATTGCCTTTGGAGAAAATATAGTGCGCTGTCCCTTTAAATCCTATGGCGATTAATCCTGAACTGAGTTAAAATCAGTGAAACTCACAATGCAAAGAATATGCAAAAAAAAAAAAAAAAACACAAAACAAATTAAACACTATATATAAAAACAAAACATTGTGCAACACAGCAATGATGCAAATCAAGCAATCAAAAATGTGAAAATACATTCAATTGATAGCAATAATAAAAAAAATATTAATAAGTCTCTTAATTGAAACAAATCCTTGTATGAATGCTGGTGATATAAGTGCTCAGTGCCGAAAATAAGTCTTTAAAAAGGCGCTGAAGTGCACAAAGTGCTCCTTCAGGAAAAGATGTCCGCTTACCAAACAGAATTGATCCCGAATTACAGGGATCAAAAGCGCATGAAATCCATCAATAGATGGGAAGCTCCCACACATAGTGCAACATGCTTCTCCAGTAGAGTGCAAAGGGTTATTGGAGACAGGCCGGCTCTTATATAAGATCATGAGTCTCTTCACAGTAAAGCTGATGTGTGCTGTGTATGGAATGACTACAAGGAATCATCAAATAACCTTAATCTGAGCCATCACATCAAGGGTACCAAGCAGCACAATCCCGGAGCATTTTTTTATTTTTATTGATATTAACTTAATTTGCACATTTTCATTTACCGATTGCTTGATTTTTTTTGCATATTCTTTGCACAGAGTTTCACAGATTATTTTAGTTCAGGATTGATCTGAATAATCACCATAGGATTTAAAGGGACCGTGCATTATATTTTTTCTTAACATTTGCTGTTGGGCCCAGTGTCTGGGTTACACAATTTGCAGCAGTCCAGAAGTCATTTTTTTTCTTTGAGCCAAGCGCAATAATTCATTAAAGTGGATGTAAACTTTGTAGAGTATAAGAATTCCTATCATCTGTGCCCAGACTTGCCACACAGAGTTAATCCAGATCTGAGAAATCCTCTTTTAATGTACAGTGAAAATGACAGAAAAAGGAAGCCGCGCCAAAGAAAAACAAATTGAAAATAAACAAATGTTAAAAAAGGTGATGATCAAAGTTCATAAACCGTGAAGTTCATTAAAGTCCATATACAGGTAGATTGGTCCCAACAGGAACCTCCTACGATACACACCACCAAGTGAGGTAAATACAACGGTGCACCCTCCACCAGATAAGTAAGCAGCTTACCAGAGGGCAAGCGGTATAGACAGTCGACTATAGCCCAATCACGGCCTTTAGTTTCCTTGCAGTTCCTTGGATGTTCCAACTATAGCAAGCTGGTTCAGGGACGTGGTAACTTTAGGCTCCAAATGGTTCTCCTTTGCAGCCTTCTTATCACTGACTTGTGCTTTCTTCCATTTTCACATTGTGTATCGCACGCCAGATGCTGCCTGCAATTTTAGTAGGGGAGGGGGGACAATAGCGTGGTTTTTTGTTTCTTTTAGTGAAAATGACAGAGTTCCAGATAAAAACCTGCCTAAATAAAAAGTCAGTTTTCTCTCTTCTTACGTTGAGTGACAGGTTATTTACATATCTAGCTTGGACATGTTTATCATATGTTATGTTAATCATAAAAAAAAGTGAGAAATCCACCCCTCCCCCACATAACACATCCTGGTAATATACAATGAACTTTGGATCACCTCATGTTATGATAAACATGTCCAAGTTAGATTTGTAAATAACCTGTCACTAAAAACAAAAACAGAGAAACAGACTTTATAATTTGGCAAGTTTTTATCTGGAATTCTGTTAATTTGCACTGAACATTAAAAGAGGATTACTCAGTGCTGGATTAACTCAAGACTGGGCACAGATGATAGGAAATCTTATACTCTACATTGTGACATCCACTTTAAATATTGTTATTGTCCATCTATAGAGAACTAAAGGGACAATTTATAAAAAAAAAAAGAGAATAGATACTCTAATCTGCCCTCTCTGCAGTGTTACTACTCAACGCAACTTACATTTTGCAGCCCGTTCCCAAAATGCAGACCGCGGTATTATCGCATAGTAGGCTCACGGAGAGAACTCTGTTCATATAGCACAAGTTAACTTTTAGGGCCGGTAACACTGGGATAGCATGGGAAGCATTTGAATGAGCTGCAAAAAGCAACAGATCATGCAAAAGGTAGTTAAACACACACTGCCCCAAAATGGTACTTCAGTACTATGGGAGATCTGGTGCCTGTAAACGCACTGCGATTGTGATCTGCATTTGGCGTCATTAACAATACACTGGTATCCACATGCAGATTGTAAGGGCAGCGAGTTCGAATGGAGCGTGCCTTTTCCCACACCACATGCTCGTGTGAACTGCCCCTTAACCTGAACTAGGAGGTACACAGCTAAAAACACAGTTGAAACATATCAACTAGTTTGCCTGCCAAAGAATTTGTAATTCTGTTTAGCCTTGTGATCCAGATCCTAGAACTCTAGTCAAACTTAAAAAGAATAAACATTATTAGCTCATTGAAAGATTCAATAAAAAGCAGCTTTTGTTGCAAGATTTTCTCTCAATGCAGGACTCTTGCCAGCGCAGTACTTTTTTTCTGCCACAAGATGTCCTCAATCGCTTCATTCAGCCCACTTCCTCCAAGTATAGGTTGTCCTGGACCGGTAACAGGACAGTGAAAGGAGTAGCAGCGTAGTGATGAGCTCACACCTCTGCTTTCTCCTCTGTGCATGCTCCGTGATCGCACATAAACAGATGGGCCCGGATTCACATACATCGGCGCATCCTTATGCCACCGTAGCGTATCTTCTTTACGCTACGCCGGCGCAACGCAGAGAGGGAAACATGGAATTCACAAAGCAAATGCTCTCGGCGTAGCGTGTAGTCGTAGGCGTAAGGCAGCGTAAGTGGAAGTGGGCGTGACACATTTTAATGAAGCGTGACCCCATGCAAATGATGGGCTGAGCTTCAGACAAGTACTTAAAATGAACTGCGCATGCGTCGTACCTTGGACGTATCTCCGTGCGCATGCTCAAAATCACGTCGAAACAACTGGCTAAGATACGTCGAATCACTGCCTACGACGCGAACGTAACCTACGCCCAGCCCTATTCATGTACAACGTAAACACTGTAAAATTAGACGGCGTTCGTTTCCTGGTCCATACCTTTGCATGAGTTGCGCCTCCAATATGGGAAATAACTTTACGCCGGACGTAAACCTTACGCAAATCACTTATAACATGCGCCGGGCGGAAGTACGTTCGAAAATCGTCGTATTTGCATCAAAAATCAATGGGAGTGCCAAAAGCGTCCAGCATAACTATGCGCCCACTAAAAGCCGGTGTAGGCAAGTTACGTCGGTCGGATAAAGCCTATTTTTCGATGTATCTAGCTTTGTGGGTTGGCGCATAGATACGACGGCGCACATTTGTACTTACCTCTGCGTATCTGGAGATACGTCGGCGTAACTGCTTTGTGAATCCATTGGCTCTTTCTGCCTTTTCTGTCACATTTCAGCCCTGCTGAACAAGGACCAAAGAGGCCGATACCAGGTCTAATTTAGGTACATACACCGCTTGTATTTAAAAAAAACACATTTATGTACTAATTACAGAGCTGCATTCATTTAAAGCCAAAAGCAAACATTTATTATATTGAAGCTTATCAATTCTTAGATGTGATGGCTTTTCTTTTTTAGCCTTTCTTTTCACCTGGCCAGTAAGTCTGTTTTTCAAAAGAATATGCTGTCCTGCAGTTGTAGCAGCTAAGACAAACCATTTACCACTGACAGGGGTGCTTACAATGATGAACTTATATTTATATACATAACCTTTATCTCAAAAGGAACAAAAAACTGTTGCGGTTATAGTTTTCCTTTTTAAGGCCCTTTCCCTCAATTTTTTTACCTGGTGATCTGGCCAGTACCAAACCTCTCCTTTGTTGGAGAGCCTTCACTTTGGATTAAAGGAGTTGTAAAGGAATTTTTTACTTTTTTGCTGAAATGACTGTTTACAGGGTAAAGAGACTAATGTACCTACAGTTTCTAGTTTCGTTTTTTGCATGTTTTTTCCTGCTTCTGTGATGTACAGAGCCACAGAGCCAATACAGGGCAGTGATGGTTTGGAAAACGAAACTGATTGGTGCTGAGGGGTTTTAGACACACAGTATTCACACCTCCTTGATTAGTGACCACAGAAAGAAAGCTCCCAGTACTGTGGTCATCAGGAAACAGACAAGCCGGAAGTGTGGAGATCAGAGAAGAATTACAGCAACTTGAGAACAAAAATGAACAATGAGGACATGAAAACAGCACTGCATTAGGGTAAAGGAAGCTATTAAGATAAAACATTTTTTTCCCCTTTAGTGACCCTTTAAGGAGCACTGGGGCATTTTTGGACAACAACATTGTTAATCTGGGAGAGGAGAGTGTTAGATGCACTAGCAAATATAGCTGCACTAACAAATTGAAACTGATCTCCAGCAAACACTAAATAAGCAGTTAGGCTGCATTCACACCTGAGCGTTTTGTCGCCTGAAGCATGAAGCTCCAAAACACTAGAGGGGGAAAAAATTCATTATTCTCAATTGAGATGGTTTACATCTCCACTCCAAAACGCCTGACGCCGAACGCCTGAAACTCAAACAAGTTCTGGACCCTTTTTTGTCGCTCGAATTGAGCGTATTTGGGCGTTTTTCTGTTTTTAAAATTAATGACCCTAGACCTGTCCAAAATCGCGGTAAAAAATGCTGTGACAAATCGCGGCAAAAAATGCCACAATTGTCGCATTAAAACACGGTAAAAAACTTTGCAAAATCGTGGCAAAACGCTACGCTCAGGTGTGAATGCAGCCTTACTTATTTAGTGTTAGCTTGAGGTCAACTTCAATTTGATAGTGCATCTAACACTCTCCTCTCCCAGATTAACAATGTTGCTGTCCAAAGATGCCCATATGCTCCTTAATCCAAAGTGAAGGCACTCCAACACAGGAGAGGTGCGTTACTGGCCAGACCCTCAATTTAGATCTACAGGTGCTATACACATGGGCAGCTAGAACACCAGCCATCTAAAGGATTGAACCTTGGTTGAGAGCGAACGTAATGACAATGGCAACTGTGATAATTATCACCAAAATGTATTGCCTTGAGGCCCGGTTCACATATGTCCAGTGACGGTTCCCAGGCTGCTATGTCGATAAGAGAAAAAGTTAACCGCTCAGAGGTCCCAAGGAGCTAAAGCTGAAAGGTAGGGTCCAACCCCTGGGTGCAGGCACTGCAATAGTACGCAAAATTGTATGGAGAAAAACCAGGATGGCCGCACTTCAAAAAATGTTCCTTTATAATAAAACAGATCACAACATCAACATATCACAGCAAAAAAACAGAAAAGAGCCGACGCGTTTCACACCAAAATACAGTGCTTATTCATAGCTCATTATGTAGATACTTTGGCTTTACTACTCTGAGTTACCGATTCAAAATAAATAAATAGTAAACATACATTTTTACATTACGCAAACTTATTTGCTGCATGTTTGTTCAGGACTGATCTAAAGACCTGAAAGCAGGCACATCCTGTTTTTTCGAATGACAGATTTACTGAAAAGTGCCAACACACAGGCTCATCATATTACCGTTCATCAAAACTCAGGTTGCGATCAGCAAACTGCTCAAGCAGGGTCCTCTCAATGATTTTCTTTGGCGCCTGGCTCTGGATGAAGTAAACGACCGCATGTTGTAACCGGTAATCTGTCTCTGGAGGGGGATCCTCTTGTGCTAGTTTCAATAACCGTGCATATTCTGTTTTGATGGCCTAAGAGGGGGGAAAAAAAAGCAAAGGCATTTATCACATTAAGCTGCAATCCTACAAAAATAACAGACCAACAACACATTGAATATATGGAAACAAAGTAATCTTAGATGAAAAAATTGAAAAAGTCTTAAAAAAAAAAAAAAAACGGACTCTGTCGTTGCCTATGGTAAATAGACGTGGAAAATATCACTGGATAACTGAAAGGCATAAGAAGCCTCTAGTGTAATTAGCCACCGTCATCCACTGAAAATGATAAGAACATTTTAAATGATAAATTAAATTTATGCTTATAGTCTTCTTGGGATGAATACATTTACTGTGATTACAAAAGTCCTATATTCGCTCTCATACAGGGACACTGTAAGCTTTAATATTCAGGATATCCAAAAGCAGTCCAACTGAAAGGTGGCCAACACAGCAAACATGCCAACAGGCCCAAGAAAGAACAGATACTGGTGACTTGCCTACAGCTCACATAGCTGCCTGAAGGACCTTACACCCAAAGCTGGCATCAGAGGCGGAAAAAACTTCCACCTGGTGGAACACAGGGTAAGTGAAAAGACAACCAGCTGGCAGCCTTGCAAATGCAGTAAACCAATGCTTGATGCACTCACAGATCTTGTAGATTGTGCTTTCAAAGAAAAAGGGTAAAAGTCAATAATCCATGAACTAACAACTACTTACAAAGCCATCCACAACTCTGCCCACAGCTGCATCACTAGTGTTGTCTCTAAATACCAACCCAAGGGCCCTTTCACACGGGCAGACAAACGGTCCATTTTTTACAAGTCCGTTTACCCTATTTTTTACCCTATTTTTCTTCCGTCTGGCGGAACGGATGAATACGGACACACAGTCCGTATTCATCTGATTCCCCATAGAGGAGAGCGGAGGAAAGACAGGGCAGTCTCTGCACAGTGTGCGGGGACCGCCCTGTCCGCCGACAGCTCAGCGGGGATTTACGGATGATCCCAGCTGAGCAGACGGACACACACGGGGCGGATCAATACGGATCCTCTCCGTGTGAAAGAGCCCTAATCGTTCTCTTCATTCCTCTCAAGACCACCCTAGCTCCCTTGTCACCTCCTCCCATGCTCATCTCCAGGACTTTTTTAGAGCCTCTCCAACCCTATGGAACACTTTACCCCAATCGGTCTGATTATATCCTACTCCATTAGCTTTTAGGCAATCCCTGAAAACCCTTCTCTTCAGAGAAGCCTACCTTACCTATCCTCAACAACTGTATTTAGATTGTAAGCTTCAACCAGCAGGGCCTTCTGATCTCTTCTGTATTGATTTGTATTGTATGTGTACTGTCTGCCTCCATGTTGTAAAGCGCTGCGCAAACTGCTTACGCTAAAGAAAAAATTGGATAGTTAATAAAAATTAAGCCCATAAACCAGGATGATAGCCAAGCTATCTAGAGATGGAGGAGCGAGTAGCCGGTGTACCTTACTGGAGTTCATTTGAGAGGACAAAAGGGGTTCAGTCTTTCTGAAAGAAGCAGTGGTTGAGGGATTGACCAGTAGTGTATTTAGGTTTAGGTGCTGCCCTAGGCCTGACTAAACTCATGCACCCCCTAATTTAAATATGACCCACCCCTTCCTGTCAAGGCCACATCCATTCCTGTTTAAGACCCGCCCTGAAATGTTCAAGTGGGGACACTAGTTCTCAGGGCCTGGGGAGGGGGGCAATGTATTCCCTTAATATTTCCTCTCACTTCCTGTTTGGCTATGGGGCAGGAAGTGAAGGGAAATATCTGCAATGGTACAGTGATGGGTAAAAATAAACTGACAGGGGCTATAGCCCTCCCTTACTCTATCCAAAATGAAAAAAAATGTTGCCTATAGTTCTACTTTAAGTACAAATTTCTGAGAATTCCTAAGAAGATACAACCATGCCAATAGTGCAGCAGAAAATGTATAGTACAGTGAGGAAGGTTTGTGGTCCAGGATTATAGGACAGTCAAAATTAGAAGCAGCTTGTGTTACACCAACAGTGTAGCGCAAGACGGCGGAGACTCTTTCCATGCTGCCCCCTGCAAAGTGCTGCCCTAGGCCTTGTTGGTCTAGGCCAGGATACAGCGCTGGGATGGACCCTCACAGCCAAAAACCACATTTAACCAATAGAGAAAATGTTGTTTTGGTTAACTGGATCCAGACAGAGGAACGGAAAAACAATATCCTGGTTAAGGTAAAAGATAGAAACTACCTTAGGAAAGAATCTTGCAGAGGTGATGGTTGCAAGGAAAAATCACCTTGTGGGTAAGAGTAGAGAGCGAATTATAGTATATCTAAAGGGTTCAAGTTGTGGTTTCCTGAAGTGCAGAGAGAACCCGTTTTACATCCCATGGAGTAATAGGGGAACTGATGGGAGGAACTATACAAGAGACCCCCTGTACAAAGGTCTTAAAGTGTTCTCTGAAATAAGATAGAAAGGGTTGGAACCAGACCTTTGATAGCACAAGCATTCAAACTATGCTCTAGACCAGGGATCCTCAAACTACGGCCCTCCAGATGTTGTAGAACTACACATCCCATGAGGCATTGTAACACACTGACATTCACAGACATGACTAGGCATTATGGGAATTGTAGTTCCTGAACAACTGGAGGGCCGTAGTTTGAAGACCCATGCTCTAGACCCAAAATTTGTAGAGAAGGACTAGGACGACCGCACTTCAAAAACAATGTTTTTTTTTAATTAAAACTGGTCACAAAACAAACATGTCACAGCAAAAAAATCAGATAAAAAAGCTGATGCGTTTCACACTATCATACAGTGCTTTATTCATTCTGGTCTAGACCCAGCTGCAGGAAGGCAAGGTTTCATCCTATGAAGAAACGCCAAGGGTGGAAGCTCAGAGACTTAGCCAAACGTGAACTATGCTCTGCAGAAGTAGCCTATTTAGCGTTAAGAATCAAAAGGATTTACAGATTTAGAGATGCCCCCGCCTCACAGAACCGCCAACAGCCAATTAAAGCCAGTGACTGAAGCAGATGGGAAAGTTGAGTGGGTGTACTAAGTTGAAGGAGCCACCAGAGCATCAACTGCTTCTGCCAGATCTCTGTATCTGGAGACAAACCTATCCAGTTTGTTGTTGAACCTGGAGGCAAGAAGGTCGACATCCAATGTTCCCCACCTGCAAAAGAAGTCCGGAAAAACCACAGAGTTTCTGACAATTGTCTATGCTTGGGATGTACAAGCCTGGAATGTGAAGTTCTGCCCAGGACGGGATCCCATCTACCTCGAATCACTTTCCAGCAGGATGGTCCAAAGCTGCAGAAACGGCAAAGATCACCTGAAACTCTACGATGGCAATTAGGAGGTGAAACAACTCCAATGAGCCAGAACCAAACCGCGAGAACAGAGTTCTAGAAAGGGCTTTCAACCACTTATCAGTTGGGTCCTTAAAGATAGTAGCATCTTCTAATGTAATATGAACCATCATTTCTACAGTGGGATTGCAGCACTTTTACACAGAATCCTTCCTAAACGAGTACAAGTCTAATAAGTGGTTGGGGAGAAACTGCTTATTAGAGCGTTTTTATCTCTGTATAGAAAATACTTGGAAAAACTGTCACAAAAGAAAAATCTTTGCAGCTTTATTATACAGGATTTATATAGCGTCGACAGTTTGCCCAGCGCTTTATAACAGTTTAGGAGGTTTACAGGTGCCAAGAATGACAACCGCTCTGGCAGAAGCAACAGGCTGATCCACTAGTTTTAGAGTGGTGCACACTGCATCATAAGAGCCAAAATGAACTTTGAGTAATAGTGGTATACTGAAACTCCTCAGGGTCAAGGTCATCAGGGACCGGAGTGACTCTGAATTGGACAAAGTCTCTGTAGTTGATGGATCAAAGGGCACAGGTAAATCAGAAATAGGAACTGAGGGAGAAGGTGCAGGAGTATGCTTGTGGCCCCTACGGTCAAGGTCTGCCATGTTTAAAATTGAACAAATTAGTCAGAGGTGACAACAATCATTGTAGGCAGGCAGCAGCAATAGGTCGAAGTTCCATATGGCTCCTTGCAAGCAGAAAACAGTGGGGAGAGGCTTCCTGAACACGGTATGGCAGTAAAAAGTGTGGGGTGTGTGCACAACACTCCACCCAAGCAAATGGTGTCAATCCATTCCACAGAGGAAACCAGCAGCTATGGGGAATTTAAAGGTGGTCAGTGACCTATGCAAATGAGGTAGCTCATGATACTTGGACCACATGGCCTAACAAAGAGTGTCCTGAGACAGGACAAGTGCTGAAGCAATGCCACCGACTTGAAAAGCTCTTCACAGCCAACTTTTACCATAACCAGAGTCTGAAAGGCTTACTAGAAAATTACTTTGAGGGGCCAAGACATGGCAATCCAAAGACTAGGCTGCGGAAGGCCACATCAGATACCTGGACTCAGAGAGGTTAGTTCCATCATCAATGTAGAGAAGAGTTTAAACTGATAAAAAAAAAACAACGTAACAAAAAGTGCTTGCAGGCTGACCTTGAGCTGCAGAAAAGCTATCCATTCTCCTAGGACAATAGCAAAAAAATCGGAGGCATGCTGGTAATAGATGGGAGCTGGCCAATATTTTTTGTGTTTACCAGTGTGCATTCCTCCAGCAGGCAGTAATATAACCTAAAGTTTAAAAGACTTCCTGTGTCCTTTAATGGATGAAAAATAAATTCTGTTTTAGGCTGGGTTCACACCTATGCGAATTGAGTGTGGCTTAAACTGCATCCAATACGCAGAACATTTCTAAATACATTGTTTTGAATGAGGCTGGTTCACATATGTGCGATGCATTCGCACTGCGCATTCCCGAAAAACGTGTGCGTCTTTTAGGCTCTGCGGTGCGGCTCAGGTGCAAATTCAGGCCCATTATCTTCTATGGGTACGCAGCTGATTCGCAGTTGTGTGCATTTCTCTTCAGGATTCCTCTTATTCAGCTCAATACACTTCCCCCTCCCCTCTCCCAGGTCTCCAAATTCGCAGCTAATCTGCAGTTAAAACGCAATGGATCTGCTGAACAGTTGTCTTATCTCTCTGCAGAGATAAGAGAGCTGAAATTCGCACCGCACAAGTGTGAATCCGGCCTGAAACATCAAGGTGCTTGTAAACACACCACGGCACATCACTGTGCACTGTTGTGTGTTACAATGCATGACAACATTAGTTTTTGGCCGTTTAAAATTTCTAAATATATAGACAAACAACATTTTTTTGTATCATATTTCAAAATGTGTAAAACTGGACCACCAACAAAACTCGGGAAGCTCCAGTTTAATTGAGAATAATAAAAATAAGATAAAAAAACACCCAATTCCACTCACATTGAATGATCAAGGAAAAAAAGTCTGCAACACTATATTAAAATTAAAAGTTGGTTAGACTCTACTGATTCAGCCAAACATTCCCTGCCTGGGAACCTCTTGCCTGGGGATTCTCTTGCCTGGATCGGGAGTTACACCAGCATTACATTTTAATGGCGTCACCAGCTTTCTTTCGGGGATTGTTTGGCAGTTTGTGGCATAGGACAAGCTCCTGTCTGATTTCTGACACCCAGTTTTTTGGGCTTGTGAGTACCGCACACACCTTTAAATGAACTATAGATACATGGCAAAGGTTTTAGCAAACTTTACTGTTGATTCTTACTTTACTCTGCTCTCCATTTAGCCTTCAGGAGAAAGATCAAAACCCATCTCTTCTGAGGACAAAAAAAAAAAGAAATGGACACCAAGCGCCCAGAGGCGATTCAGTTTGCATGTGCTGCGCTATATAAGTTTCTCACTCACTGAAACCTTTCCAGCATCTAATCAAATTGACCAAGTTGGAAGGCTAGACTTCATTAGATCCAAGCGGAATGAAGTAAATTGATAAGTGCAAGTTTATTAGCTGAATGCCATCTTTTACTAAGGAGGAAGTGTTTTCACGCAACGCGTCCAGGGGTTTTGGAGCCTACACGTCTCTCGGTGTCATTCCTGGTGAACTCCGTGAGCTGTGTTACATATATGTACATGCCTGTTTACATCTGAAGAAATGTGAGTAGCCTGTCAAATGCCTATTTGATTAAAGCAGTGATCAAGCGGAAGCTCTTAGATGGTTGTTTTTTGTCCCCTTGCTCCGGTATCCATGCTGAGACCATCAATAGGAGACCTACTTCACATCCTGTTTTCCTAATGCTCTAATGACCATCTGCTAACCCAGTGGTCTTAACCTAAGGTGAGAGTAGCCATCTACACTGGTGGAGGGATAAGTTTCAATACCTGCTACCCTAGCTTTCTCTCACGTGGTGAAGATCTTCATTCAATCATTCATCTCACTGAATGTTCTACAGAAGTTTTTCTCCTTTTGTCACGAATTGTTTGGACTTTACCAATTTTCTTATTATATTCTTATTATATTCTATATTTTACATGGTTTGCGCTGCACTATATATATATATATATATATTTTGTTTTACTAAGATATGTTTGGAGAACATGGATGATCATGCATCAAGTGCTGGTATAAAGCAATGTCTTCAGATATATGTGAGCTGCTTTTCTGTTACTTGATTATCAGCATCAGTTAATATTATTATTGAACAAAGGTACCGTTTTAGTGACACTTGTTTAGAAGGAAGAAAGGGAAAGACGAATGGATGTATTGCACATTATAAAGGTGTTTGTATGTAGCTACACAGGGTCTTTAAATATATTTTTACTTAAAAGGAAGATTTTCATATAGTCTCGTGTAGAGCCAGTCAAAATGGCAGTTAAAAGAATTAAAAATGTTCATTTTTTTTCAGGTACCCATTTTGTAAAGAAACAAATTGGTCCATGTGTGATTAGGAAACATTGTATTTCAAATGATGCTACTTCAAGAAGGGTAATAAAGAATCAGGGTCTATGAAAAAGGTATGTAACTTAGCTGTCCATCCAAGGCAAAATATCCCAGCAGAGCTACCATTGCTATCATGTTGAGGGCTCCAAGGGAGTCGCAATTAGATATTAATCCTTCCTAGTGGGCATTACAGGGCAGACACCAACATCTTAAAATACCTAGTTCTTTACCCACCTTCTGCTAATTTCCCAGATAATCCAATAGTAAGCACCCTTCAGCTAGCATATGAAAAGTGAGACAGTTATGAAGCAAACCAAAATAAGGCAGCTTTCCAAGAAAGTGCAATCGATGGGATAGGAGCCTCAAGGCTCATGGGTGGTTTCTATGGGTAATGGTGTTTTGGTAATTTGAGAATCATGGCCCTCAGATAATATTGAACATCTCCATCTTTTCATTATTGTTTAAGTTGTACTAGGAGTTTAGAATTACTATACAATTCACAACAGTCTATACCCCAGTCTACAATTAAAACATTTCTCAAAAAAATAAAAAATAAAATAAGTGCAGTTGTAAACAGATTTACAATGATAGATGCATGTGTAAATGATTAACTGGACATCATTACTGATGACTAAGCCATGCATAGGGGGTACAAGGTCCATAATTCTTCTGTGGACATTTTTTGTCCATCTGAGGAGCATTCTCATCATTCCCATTCCTAGGGGGGGTCTGTTAACAGTACAGCAAGCAGAACATGGGTGTAAAGGAAATAAGGACCAGGTCTGCTTGTGATCCACTAGTGCATCCATTCTGAAACAAGGTGTCATGAAATCCTAGGGCTCCTTCAAAGGGTTTGTTGAGCATTGGAAGACTAACATCCAACCTGATGGTGCTTGTGCAGTTTTGGGCCAATGTCACATGACAATAATTATGTTTTTAGAGGTCTCCAAGGATGGCATTCTTCCCACTGACCAGGAAAATTCTTCCTATGAGTTCCAGTGAAATAATGCACTTTCAACTGATCAACTACCATGTTAGGGGCATTCTTTCTCTGAACATAGATACAATGGGGGAATCTCTCTCACATACCATACTGTAAGGTGGACCCTTTCCCTGATCATTAATGTTAGTTGACAGCTCTCTCATTGACAACCAACGTTAATGGGAGCCTTCACTGAACACCAATGCAAGGAGGTATTTTTCAACTGACCACTTATAAACGAGTATGCTGGTTTGTTTCCTAGACATTTTTTTATAAAAAAAAAAAATATTTTGCTGAAAGATATTTTATCATACAGATCAGCAGGTGTTCAAAATGATTCACCTTTGCGGCAAAGGAATGGCTAGCCTTGGCTAAAAACTTCCTGCAGACCAATTAGGCATGCACTTGACTAGTATGGGAAAGTGTAGTTCTGAGATAGAATACTTCACAATAAATAATTTTTAAAAGACAAATATTATACTCAAAAAACACTCTCAGAGCCCTTTACCCGGCTAAAGAGAATTATGGAAAAAATATATTAAACCCAAAACAAAGGATTAAGTGCCCCCTTGTTTAGCAAAATGTATTAGATCATTGCTGATCTGCAACAGCCATCATGGCATGTGGAAGTCTGTCCAGAATAGTCGAGAGTGCCACGATTCTATGTGGTTAAGTTATCATTAATAAAGAGCTACAGTTTTATCCAAACTCTGCTTCCCACCCACCACCCCTAAGCTAAAACGAAAGAAAACCCCCCGAAAACCTCCCCTGCTTGCTTAATTCAGATCCAGAGGCATGGACTCCACTGTTATTTACAGCCTGTAAACAAATGAGGCAACATCTCTGCATCTAATGTAAGTAAGCAGCTCCGGGGGTTGGGTTGCAGTAACTACGGTGGGGGTAGCTTAGTGCAAGTTTAGATAAAAAGTACACCCATGAAGTTTTGGACGTTTTCTAGTTCCCCAGTAAAGATTACCGATTGAGCCCTGTGCTAAAAAATAAACAAGTGTTCCATTTCATGCAGCTTTTGATGCCGCAATCTTTATCATGAGCCTCCCTTTAGAGTTGGTTGGTGAATGGTAAACGCCTAACTAATCATGTCGTTATCGATCACGCACCTTCTATAAAAAATTTAAAAAAATTCTACTCAAAAAGTTAAAAACTTGAAAAAGCTCACTATGTGGGTCAAGACACAAAATGAAATAAGGTTGACGGCAATAAAAAAAAAAAAAAAAAAAAAGATTCTCTTGCGGTCATTATATATCTCCTAATTTCTTTGCTTAAAATGACAAAATAGCTACTTTGGAGTTTTTGAAAACTGCAATTCCACTTTTTTTTTTGCACGTTAATATATGTGAGAATGTGCGACAAACAAACTGGACTATGACACTGGAAAGCAGAAAAAACAAAAACAAAGCAAATATCCATGAGACAAACCAATGCCAACAGCAAATGAAAACATGTTAGGAAGTTGTACCTTAAAGAACCCAGCTTCAGGCCCACACATGTCATACACATTCCTGGATTTACCTATGGCCATGATGATACCTTGCATGTTCGGGGTCATCATGACCTGCCACAAAGGATTTCAGTTTTAATGATCATCATATTGTTCAACAGTGTAAAAGAGCACAGGCATGCAAACAGAAGTTTTTGTTTTGCAAAGCAAGTCACCACATGCATGTGCCAAATAGCGTGTGCTAGCAGTACATCGGAGCAGGTTAATAAATGTAATGAAGTGTGGGATGTGAGGTCGAGATCGCCTGCAAACATAACAATGGTGGCTGAAGCAGGTAGAAGACATTCGGCAGAGGAACGTTAGAACCAAGACACCTCCTGTAAGTGCTAAAAATACATTGGCTTAACAAATAAAACAAAAATATATCATGGAAATACATGTTAAACTTTTTTTTATATTTCCCTCTGTGCAGTTTATGAGCAAAGTTACTAGTAATGTTCCCTTTCTGCCATGACAGACTTGACTTTACATAACCCAGCAAATCTAAGCCCCCCCCCCCCCCCATTTCCCCAAAACAACCAGGCTGATTATTATGAAATTAGTACCAGTAGAATGAAAGGGGCTAAAGGAATGGAATTATAAAATTCTAAAGCAATTACAGGCATACCCCGCTTTAAGTACACTCACTTTACATACACTCGCAAGTAAGGACATACCCGTGAGTGTATGTAAAGTGCCTTACGAGTACTGTACAGACATTTTGCAGCCGCAGTAAAAGGAGCTGAAGCTCAGAGAGCATAGCCCGCCCTGTTCCAGTGTGCTCCTTACACCCCAACTACAGCCCCAGAGACCTCAACTACAGCTCCTAACACCCCCCTGACCCCCCACTACACCCTATAAGTGAAAACATGTATTGTTTCACTTTAAGTACATTTTCGTTTTACATACATGCTCTGGTCCCATTGTGTACTTAAAAGTGGGGTATGCCTGTATAAAAAGATAAAAAATAAAAACACAACAAACATGTCTATACTTACCTGCTCTGTGCTTTTTTGGAATGGAACAGAGCGCGGCCGTGAACCTCCTCTTCATGGGTCCCCACGGCGCTCAGTGCGTGTTCACTCCTGAGCCCCACCCCCTTCATCATTGGCTTTGATTGACAGCACAGACAGCTGACACACTGACACACGGCTCCCGCTGTCTTCCCTCAGACATCATACATCTCCCCACTACCTGCCAACATGCAGATCCAGGACTTCTCCAGCCCGCTGCCATCTCCATCAGGTTCCCCTGCAGCTGACAGACCAGCTAAAACCAGAATCAGGCTGTATTCTCCAGGACCAGTGCTCCGTGACAGGAACCTGCATCCCATCACCCAGAGATCCCAGGGCTCTCAATCAGACCCCATAGCCTCATATCCTACTATGGGACAACCTGTCATGGACAACACACTAAAAGAAATGCTCATGTCCATGAGGCACTCCCTTGAAGGGGACATGCTCACTTTATTCCAAAAATTTGACCACACTGTCACTGCCCTTAATAACAGGACGTCTCATGTTGAAACGAACATGGAAGCGATCGCCTCTACAGTCAATGATCTGGTTGACGCACATGATGATCATACCGAAGAACATTGATGAATAAAAAATAAACTGGCAGATTTAGAGAATAAGTCCCGCTGTAACAAGTTAAAAAATTGTGGCATTCTGAAATCACTGCAAGCTCAAGACCCATCTGCATACACCAAAAGCTTGTTTAAAGCTCTAGTACCAGATTTAAAAAATAGCGAGGTGATAATCTATAGAAGGGGTGCCCAACCCTTTGAAGAGCGAGGGCCACTAAAGCAACTTGGCAACCAGTCGTGGGCCACAATGAGTAGAGCGGAGGGATGACAGGTCACGGCTACTCTATAGGCCCTCCGATCTGCTCAGATGGAAGGGGACAAATCCCTTCTGTTTTTCGCATTGGAGGCAGGCGGCCGTAAATGGACATCTGTCGCTCCATAGAGGTGAATTGAGGGTCCCAGTTGGTCGGGCTGATCGTGTGAAAATGGCCTAAGACTGATGTGCTGCGGTTTACCCACACCATGGGTGCAGTGTAGGGCACCTGTGTCTATCCTGAGGGTTAGCTGAACTTTTCCATAGACTCCGCCTGTGGCAAAAGCCAGCAGTGTAGAGGAAGCATCAGCTTATGGGGTTCTGCTCCACAGCCACTTCCTTCCTCTACCACCAGCTTTATTCACGACACGGATGCTGTGGTATAGCGGGTGGGCAACCTGCAATCTGGGCTTGCCAACCCACCATTCCAGAGCAGGGGGTCACGGGCCACATCAGAGGGCTACGTGGGCCACATGTGGCCCCCGGGTCACTGGTTGGCCACCCCTGATCTATAGCATCCATAAACTCCCTAAACCTCCCTTTCTATCTGAATCAATTCCCAGGGATGCAATACTCCTGCATCCACTTCTATCACGTTAAAGAACAGGTAATGCAGAAAGTAAGAGCAAAGGGCACCTTGCCTGGTCCATACTCGCAACTACAACTTTTTGCGGATATTTTGACTAAAATGCCTTTTTAGTTTTAGTCACATTTTAGTCATCTGCAATTGTTTTAGTTGTATTTAGTAGACTAAATCTGCAGTACATTTTAGTTGACTAAAATCAAATAGGTTTAGTAAAATTGTAATGCATTATTTAAGCCTCTCCCTAAAATTTACAAACTACTTATATGCTCCTGAGTAAAAAGTTCTAATATGTTATTATTTATGGTGTTATGGTTTGGACAAACTCAGATACAGATTTAGCTTTCCTGCATGTTACTGGTTATAGCCGCAGTCCCATGACTATTAGGTTGCACGTTTTTGTAGGGTTTTCTGAAACATGCGGAATGCAGGACTTTTGGTGCTTTTTCAGAAAATGTGGCAAGAAATGTGAAACCCCTAACCAGGAGTAACATGCAGGAAAACACCACCACTGCGGCCAAACCACAGCATAGCAATGTGAACCCAAAGGGTTTAGCACACTTGCAGCAGGCACCATCACTGCACTGAAAAGTGGTCCATGCTCAGGTCACTTTCAGAGGCATTTGACCGTCAGTGAGGAGGCGATATCACGTTTGCTCACTGCCTGTTTTAACCTCCCAAATGCCAATCCCTCAAGGTAATGGCATGGTAAGCCCACTTAAATGCACATAGAACAAAGTACTATTTTAGCCTGAAGAAAGGAAGCTCTATGCTTGCAGTTAAGAAAAGGTTCTGCTGGGGGACAACATAAGAATGAAGAGGGAGAGATTCGGGAGAGAGGTGGCAGAAAGGGATTTAAGGAGAAGTGCTAAACAGAGCCACATTCAGATGTTCCCACACCCTGTCCAGCCCACCGCTCCAATGAGGGCTGAAGAGCCAGAGTGGAGAGCTGTGACTGACAGTCACCTCTCTTTGCTCTGAGCAAGTCGAGAACCGAGTAATCAGCAGTAATTTCTGGGTCTTCGTATGCATGAATGATGATTTTTCTAAAAGCCCCAAACTAATGCTTTAAGTATCATGTTAAGAGGTGTGAAAGTTAATTGTTTTGGGTGTGATGTGTCCAGAAATATTGCATGCAGTATATGTGGCAGTGCCACAAAATACAATGAAATATAATACAATACTAGTTCCAATATTATTACTTTTTAACTACAAACATATGAATGCCGTACATAGGGCAAGCTGCAGCCCGAGCACTGAGTGAAGAGCTCCTTTCGACCCTAATCAGACTTGTGTGTTAAAAATTGCACAATTTTTTTTCATGAATATATGTGAAATCATACATAAATACTAATAAAACCATAGCCACAGCAAGAAAACAAAACTCAAGCTTCCACTGCCTAGTAAAGTTAACGTTTCAAGTAAGGTATTAAAAATTAAACACTGATCAGCCTGGAATACATTGAACAACTTCATAAATTGATTGACACTTCTGTAACTCTGTTTAAAGCATTTTCACACACCGACAGTTAGATACCAGCACCATTATCCCAGCACACAACACCACAATCCACATAAAAGACACTACTACACGTCACTTCTGGTGAGACCGACCTGTGCTTGCGTTCCATCGTGAGACGCACGCCGCCGTACACGGCGCTCCTAACAAGCTCCTCCAGGCTGTCCCACTTGCTGTCTTCCATCTACAGCACCTCACCACCATGTGCGGACACCTCTCATACACCGGACGATGACTACATCCACGGTCTCATATATGCCTATTATCCAATTTTAATGTGTGAGTAGCCATTTGGCCGTTCTCCTTTTGTATCTCATTTTATCGATTAAATACGTTACTGCACTTAGATTGGGCGCATCCTTGTTCTTTCTTTGTCTACCTATGTACAGAGTATGCTTCTGCTCTTCAGGGATTGCGCCTGTTAAAGTGCCAACTTGGATTCTCTGTGGACTTATGAACTCATCATATATTTTGTTTTCATGAATACTCATTCTGATATCTAGACCACTTGCCAAGGTAGTTCTATTATCCACCTCCCCTTGCGCCATCAGACAATATATTTTTGACATTATGATGCACTGCTAAAAAGTTTGTTAGGTATTGTCCTCGTCACTGGTGTGTGCAGCCTGTTGCATTAGGGTGTACACCCCAGAGCACAAACACACATGTGTGCATATCAGTAAAGCAGTGGACATGTCAGAGCAGAGACTGTTGTCAGTAGGGCAGTGGATGGTGGCAGTAGTTTTTTATTTTTAGAATTTCTTACAAACTTATTTTAGTAATTTATTTTTTTGGGAGCTTCGGTAAAATATCAAGGGTCTAACTCTAAACAGACCCCCGATGTCTCACAAACAAACATAGTTTGGTATGCTTCAGTTAAGAATGAACACAGGAGCGATCGGTACAGATCACATACTATGGTCATTCAGAAAAAGGGGTAAATTAAAAATGTACTGACCTGTTACCTATTCTCCATCGAGAAACATCCCCTGCAGCAGGAGAGGGGGGAAGCTGGCAGCACTGCTGGGGGGGAGACAGTGGGCGCCAGGAAGCAGGGGGAATCAGCACCTCACTAGGTGATTAGGGTGTGCCAAGCACACACCTATGGTCCTTATGATTATTTCTTGGGTACATCAGAGCAGACACTATACAGGGTTTTCTGTGTGGGCAACACTATCAACTTTTTGAAAACTTTTCTCTACAGAGAAGCCTACCTTGCCTGCACCCAACAACTGTACTTTTATTTTTTACATCATGTCATGCCCCACAGTAATTACTTCTTGTATCACTTGACAATCCCTCTTAGATTGTAAGCTCTAATGAGCAGGGCTCTCAGATTCCTGCTGTATTGTATTGTACTGTAATGTCTGCCCTAACATTGTAAAGCACTACACACACGTTTGGCACTATATAAATCCTGTATAATTATACTACTAATACCTGGCCAATGCACCTGGAAATCAATAAAGTCAACACTGCTCCCCCCTTGCTTCTGGGTCCCATGCTCTGCAGCTTCCCTGCTGTATTCTAAACACAGGCGGTTGGCCGCTTGCTACAGGCGCCATTCTGAGAATGGTTTGTTTTTTCTGAATTAATGAAAATCATTCTCTGACTGTACGAGGCAGAGAGGCAGAGGAGTGACGTTTCATGCTGGGTTACTGCACAAATCTGGAAGACACACACTAAACATACCAAGGTTTAACGGCCACCCTGTTGACTGACATCGAGAGGCCTGCCAGCAATTACTGGTTCAGCCGGCATGCCTCCTGTTGATGTATATCCCAGGAGGCAAAGGAAAAAGACAGTCCAATTCATTCGCCTAGGAGAAGGACATGCAAAAATAGAGGAAAAGTAGTCTTCTTGTTTAATTGTACCTACAGGCAAGCCTATAATGAGGCTTACCTGTAGGTACTGTAAATCTCTCATTAACTCGCACTGTTTAGGAGATATCGAATACATATACGCCGATGATGTCATTGGCGCACGCGCTCTGAAGGAATGGTCACCCGTGACGTTTCCTCAGGGCCCTGTTCTGTGACCGGCGGCTCAGATGGAAAAACCGGGGAGGATGTCAGCCGTCTCAACAGTGTGCGGGCGCCACTGCAGGGCTTTGTTCTAAGGCAAGCATTTCATAATGCGATGCATACTAGCTCTTTATTCACTTTTTTCAGGTTTACAACTGCTTCAAAACACAGCCCTATTTAGGCCACTGAAGGGGATGAGATGAGGGAAGTCTATCTAGGGGACGATGATCAGCTTTAAAGGATAAAACATTGTAAAATTGCATTTTTTGCAGAGATCTTCACTTAAATTAAAGTTGCGATAGTAATATTTTTGCCCCTCGGATCAAGAGCTTGACGTTTAGGAAATAGATGAGGATTGAAGAGACATTTAACTCTATTTTAAAGTACCGGTATATCTAAAAGGCACTTTATTTTTTACCTTGGTTAGCGTAAAGCAGGCATGTCCAAAGTCCGGCCCGCGAGCCAATCGCGGCCTGCGGGCCGGTTTTGAATGGCCCATCTGGTTATCTACACATATACATCTTTTGTGGCCCCTGGCGATCTCCCAGCGTCAGGGCCACAAAAGATATACTGAATTTATCGCCCAATCACTGCTGCTTGTGGGTGAGGAGGAGCGAGCACCGCCGAAATAGCCCGAGCCGACTATACTGTGTACTCGGCTAGGCTCGGCTCCGCTCGTAGTCACGCCCCAGTCCCGCCATTGGACAAGTGTTATGTCCATCATAGAAGCCGGGCCAAGGTGCGAGACTGCGAGAGGAGCCGAATACCGCCAAATACACAGGACATCTCGGCGGCAACATTTAAAAGCTGTCTGCAGTTGGACACTTGGGCACACTGGCTGCAGATGGACACTTGGGCACACTGGCTGCAGATGGACACTTGGGTACTGCTGATCATTCCCGGCAATGGTGGGTGCTGCATTCCCGGCAATGGTGGGTGCTGCATTCCCGGCAATGGTGGGTGCTGCATTCCCGGCAATGGTGGTTGCTGCATTCCCGGCAATGGTGGGTGCTGCATTCCCGGCAATGGTGGGTGCTGCATTCCCGGCAATGGTGGGTGCTGCATTCCCGGCAATGGTGGGTCTGCAGATGGGCACTGACACTTATTTTGCTTCACAGTTCTTTATTTAAAATGTTTTTTTTTCCCTGAAACTTCCCTCTTAAAATGAAGGTGCGTGTTATACGCCAATAAATATATACGCCCAAGCTCATCTCTTCACACACACACAGCCACAAAGGCAAGAGAATTATTGTTGGCCAGTGTATTAGTTGCTCGAACAAACACATTTAGACCGAATTTTAATGGTTCAAAGAATGTCAGGCAAAATGGTCGGCCCTCGAGCATTTTCACTTCATCAAATCTGGCCCTCTTTGAAAAAAGTTTGGACACCCCTGGCGTAAAAGGAATGTTATAACTAGGGTGGTCCCGATTCCACTTTTTTAGGACCGAGTACAAGTAACGAATACTTTTTTTTCAAGTACTCACCGATACCGAATACCGATACTTTTTTTAAATGTCATGTGACAGTGGCGTTTTTTTTTTTTTTTTTTTTTACAGTGGCTTTTTTTTTTTTTTTAGAGGGGGGTAGTGGATTGTCAGTGTGTTTTTTTTATTTTTTATTACTATTTACATTATTTTTTTTAAATTATTTATTGCAATTTTTTTTTTTTTTTTAATCAGCCCTGTTGGGGGGGCTTTGGTGAGATATCAGGTGTCTTAACAGACCTCCGACATCTTCCCTTTGAGACAGAAATAGGGACTAGGGACACATGTACCCCTGTCCCTTTCTCAGCAGCCTCAGCTGCGCTGAAAATGAATGGAGAGAAGACAGCGTCTTCTCTTCATTCATAAACTGAAACATTGTAATCACAATTTACGATGTTTCAGCCCTGTGAATGGACAGAGTCATCACTGACTGTTCATTCGGAACAGTAAGGAGCCGGGTTTACCGGCTCCTACCGCCGCTCTCCATCCTGACAGTTCCAGGGGGACACGTAGGAGAAGGAAAACACCAGCGGGGGACACGGAGGAGAGAAGGAAACAGCGGGGGGGAGGGGGGTCACGGAGGAGAGAAGGAAACAGCGGGGGGGGACACAGAGGAGAGGTGGAAACAGCGGGGGGGGGACACGGAGGAAAGATGGAAACAGCGGGGGGGGGACACGGAGGAAAGATGGAAACAGCGGGGGGGGGGGGGACACGGAGGAGAGATGGAAACAGCGGGGGGGACACGGAGGAGAGATGGAAACAGCGGGGGGGGACACGGAGGAGAGATGGAAACAGCGGGGGGGGGGGGACACGGAGGAGAGAAGGAAACAGCGGGGGGGGGGACACGGAGGAGAGACGGAAACAGCGGGGGGGAACACGGAGGAGAGAAGGAAACAGTGGGGGGGAACACGGAGGAGAGAAGGAAACAGCGGGGGGGAACACGGAGGAGAGAAGGAAACAGCGGGGGGGACACGGAGGAGAGAAGGAAGCAGCGGGGGGGGACACGGAGGAGAGAAGGAAAGTACTCGGGCAAATGCTTGGTATCGGTACAATCCTAGTTATAACCGGTCTTTTTTTTTTGCCATGTGTGTCCCACTGGGGAGAATTTCCTTCCTTTCCTGTCCCCCAGCCAAAAGGAAATCCCTCCAAATTGTGGGAATCCCAGGGCGTCACCAGAACTAGTGCCCCCATTGGCAGATTTCCCCATCTATTCCTAATTTGGTAACAACCCAAAACATGCCATTTTCTTTTCGAAAATTGTAAAATAGGACAAATAGAGAGGCTAAACCAGACAACAATAAAAACCTTACAGTAGTTCTAATCCCTCTCCACTATCCAAAAAAAAAAAATGTTGCCTTTAGTTATTTTAGGTATACTTTAAGCATTTTCATAAGCCAATTTAATCACTTAGGCTGCTTTCACATTGCAGCGTTACCCGCGGTGGCGGTATAGCAGCGCGATTTTTAGCGCTGCTATACCATCGTATTTACCGCGGTATTCACCCGCTAACGGTGTGGGTTTAACCCCCGCTAGCGGCCGAAAAAGGGTTAATACCGCCCGCAATGCGCCTCTATAGAGGCGCATTGCGGGCGTTATTACCGCGGTTTCCCATTGATTTCAATGGGAAGGCGCGGTATAAAAGCGGTGAACACACCGCTCCTATACCGCTGTAAAGATGCGGCTAGCAGGACTTTTGGAGCAGTCCTGCTAGCGCACCGCTTCAGTGTGAAAGCCTTTGGGCTTTCACATTGAAGCCTGCAGGGCAGGTTATTTCACGCGGTATAGCAGCGCTATTTTTAGCGCTGTACCGCGTGAAAAACGCCCCAGTGTGAAAGGGCTCTAACAGACATTTTGTGTTAGGTGACAGAAAGCTCAGATGTGAACAGGGGCCATTGAAATTAATGGGGTTGGGCTTGTTGAGCATTTTAGAGCTACAAGCTTAAGGCCTCTTTCACACGGAGCGGTCCGTTTTTCGGTCCGCTCCGTGTGTCCGTCGGCTCAGCGGGGGGTCTCCGCTGAGCTGTCGGGTAGACAGGGCGGTCCCCGCACACTATGCAGGGACCGCCCTGTCTCTCCTCCGCTATCCCCTATGGGGAATCGGATGGAAACGGACCGTCTGTCTGTTTGCATCCGATCCAATCCATCGGACGGAAGAAAAATAGGACATTCTTCGGTCCGAAAAAACGGATGCGGATCTTGCGGACGTTAGCGGATGCATCATCCGCTAACGGATCTGCTCCCATAGGGGCCCATTACAAGTCCGTAAACGGACTTGTAATTGAGCGGACGAACGGAGCAGACATGTGAAAGGGGCCTAAAGCAGAAAATCTCTCAGGTGTGAACAGGACCTGAAAGATCAGGTGAAACCAGCATTGAAAGTTGTAAATTACACGTGTCGGGCTAGGAATTTTAACAAAATACTTCACTGGGGAATATTTTATTGTGCTCAATGAGTCTAGCTAAAACGCAGAAGGGTACTACTAAAATGTTTTCATAGAGGGGTTGGGATTAAAGGATTAGACAGATTTTTAGGGTTAGGTATAGAAAGTAAATGTTACATTACATACTTCATTGGAGACCACACTATCAGCACATATTGCCCTTCCTTTACCTCTCTACTTGGTCACTTCCTTTCCTACCATGTGACAGTACTAATGCTTGGCATTAGGCTACAAAAGTTATCCAACATGTCCAATGGGGGAGGGAGAGAGTCTTCAGCCCCACTTGGAGCTCACACAGAGTTGCCTCTTTGTTCCCAGCTAACCAAAGGCATGTATAAGCTGCTGGTGACACTGCCATTTAAAAGGCTTGGACCAACATGAGCAAAAGTACAGGTTCCCTTTAAGTTTATAATTAGCCAAACATCAGATAGCCCTTCAGTAGATCATCAAAACTTACAAACGACAACGTAAAGTGAGAGTCTACCTGCTAGGTAATAAACTACATGGAAGCCATTTACACAATAGTGATATATACAACTATATGCAAAATCCAACGGGCGTGCAGCTTAACCATAACACGACAATATCACCATCAGATATATTCTGGCTCCTAAAGCTTAAAAGAGAAGTTTGTGTTTACATTGATACTCACTTAGGTGGATGCAGCATCAGTCCAATACTGCATCTGTCCCCCGCTGGCTCTGCACTGAGAACTGAGTGATCAAACACTACTCATCGCTCCATTCTGCCTTTGCTCTGAGCAGAAAGCCGGTGACAGACAGCATTCTGCCCTTTGGTGCCCACTGGAGCGCTTGGCTGTGGAGAGGGTGGGAGTGGCTGGTTCAGGCTGTCGGAAGATCGCTGAGAGGCTGAGCCGGCTGCTGGTCCAAGTATATGGATGGATTCCAGATGCTTGGTATTGATCCACAGCCTGGACATGCTGAGTGACTTTAGTTGATAGCAGTCTTTGGGCCACTTTTGGCTGAAAGTGGGTCACAGGAGTGCAGAACGAACTGCACTCATGTTATCGATAGGAGAAGTGGAACCAAAATAAGCTTCAGCCATACTTTTTTACATGCTATTACTGCTATTTTGCATTGTGAAAATGTCCTTCCCCTACACAGCCATACCAATTTTAATAATAAAAAAAAAAAAAAAAACTATTAAACAGTGGAGAGTTTTGCCTCCAGTAAATTGTCTATCAACCTCTCCCACAAGGTCATATTTAAAAGAGAAGTATTGGTGGTGGGGGGGGGGGGGGATTGGGGGGATATTTATACTTACCTAGTTGAATGCAGCATCAGACCGCTGCTGCAGCTGTCCCCGGCATCTCTGCACTGAGAACTGAGCCACCAAAGACCGCCGATGGCCCGGTTCTCACTCCTCCCCGATGGCCCGGTTCTCACTCCTCCCCGATGGCCCGGTTCTCACTCCTCCCTGAGCGGAGAACTGCAGACACTCCTCTCTGCTCCTCCATGCTCATTGGAGCACAGAGCTGTGGAAGGGCGGGGAGCGGCCGTCTGATGGGCTCACTGAGACTGCCATCAGTCAAGGATCCAGACTTTGGAAGTCGGGATGACGCAGTGCCTCGACTGATTCCAGTGACATCCGCAGAGAGAACACTTCAGACAACTCTCTGCTGAAGACGGGTCATAGGAGTGCAAAATGAATTGCACTCATCTGACCCATAGGAGAAGCCCAGCCAAATGAGATCAGGCTGGACTTCACCTTTAAGCTCTCTCTTGATACCCCAATGGTTTATTCTATACTGTGGAGTATACATCAGAAAGCCTAGAACCAAGGGCATACAACAGCTTAAATGGACAAAAGCAAATGGTTGGAATACCAGTGGGATTAATTTCACAAATTGAGCTTCCCATAGAAAAATCATAGGAGATTCAACTAGCAACCAGCAAGATCAAATATTTATTTTAGGTAAAACAAGCATTCAATGCCCCCTTTAAATATGGAAACTAGTTACAATAGTGTAGTGTTTAAAAAGATGGCAACACGTCCAAAGTAACTTTAAGGGAAAAATAGCAAGCAGACTCACTGATTGGATATCAGCTACAATTTAGCCATCTAAAAGGTACTGCAGACCTTTCACTAAGAGAAAAAAGGGTTAAGCCAAGTGTTAGGCATCATCTTCCCAAGCAGAGTCAGCCACCTCCCATAAAGCATGCATACAAATTTCTCGGATGATTGTTGTAAAATAAAGGTGTTTTATTAGTCAAGTTTCATTGGCATGCCACAGTGGAACAGTCAGGCAGCGAAACAAATAGCTCCAGGGAAAGGGAAGAAAGGGCCCGGTTCTCACTCCTCCCCGATGGCCCGGTTCTCACTCCTCCCCGATGGCCCGGTTCTCACTCCTCCCTGAGCGGAGAACTGCAGACACTCCTCTCTGCTCCTCCATGCTCATTGGAGCACAGAGCTGTGGAAGGGCGGGGAGCGGCCGTCTGATGGGCTCACTGAGACTGCCATCAGTCAAGGATCCAGACTTTGGAAGTCGGGATGACGCAGTGCCTCGACTGATTCCAGTGACATCCGCAGAGAGAACACTTCAGACAACTCTCTGCTGAAGACGGGTCATAGGAGTGCAAAATGAATTGCACTCATCTGACCCATAGGAGAAGCCCAGCCAAATGAGATCAGGCTGGACTTCACCTTTAAGCTCTCTCTTGATACCCCAATGGTTTATTCTATACTGTGGAGTATACATCAGAAAGCCTAGAACCAAGGGCATACAACAGCTTAAATGGACAAAAGCAAATGGTTGGAATACCAGTGGGATTAATTTCACAAATTGAGCTTCCCATAGAAAAATCATAGGAGATTCAACTAGCAACCAGCAAGATCAAATATTTATTTTAGGTAAAACAAGCATTCAATGCCCCCTTTAAATATGGAAACTAGTTACAATAGTGTAGTGTTTAAAAAGATGGCAACACGTCCAAAGTAACTTTAAGGGAAAAATAGCAAGCAGACTCACTGATTGGATATCAGCTACAATTTAGCCATCTAAAAGGTACTGCAGACCTTTCACTAAGAGAAAAAAGGGTTAAGCCAAGTGTTAGGCATCATCTTCCCAAGCAGAGTCAGCCACCTCCCATAAAGCATGCATACAAATTTCTCGGATGATTGTTGTAAAATAAAGGTGTTTTATTAGTCAAGTTTCATTGGCATGCCACAGTGGAACAGTCAGGCAGCGAAACAAATAGCTCCAGGGAAAGGGAAGAAATGGCACAAAGGGAGGGGGGAGGATGGTGCTCAGCAGCCAGAATGGTAAAAAATAAAAATGGTACCTCGTCGTCATAACCCCCCTCCTCTGACTCAATAACAAAAGTCCCTACGTGAGGGATCGCCACCTCCACAACACGCTGGCTGGGAGCTGCTGGCACTGTGATGTTATCAGTGGGCTGCAGGAAAGAGAGATGACGGGAATACATTATTAGCTAGATTACCATTGCAGAGCAGTGCCCCTTCCCACAGTGTAAAAAGAAAAAAATGTATTTAAAGTATTACTACTATATATAGTCTGTCTGTTACATTACAAGAACTCTACATAAACATTACAGCTTTGGACAGAGGGCAACTGGAGAAACTTTTAGCACCGTCCTTCTCTCTTAAGCTGTAACTGAAGTTACCCTGCCAATCCCCTCTTCTCCGATTACTGCTTCTGAGCTTTGATTTCCTGATCCAATCACTGGCATGGAACTGCAACATAAAGAGGAGATTGGCAGTGAAAGTTCACATCCTGGGACTCTGGAGGAAACTTTGAGTTAAAGCAATATTAAACTCAAAAGAAAACATACTGCAGCTTTCCAATTCTTAGATGTGATGGCTGTGTTAGTTTCATTTTTTTTTAGGCTCTCTTATGAACTGCTGGCGAATAGCCGCCGTAAGCAAAGCAACATACCTGTACATCGCTGCCAACGTCCAGGTTTAGTGTGCCCGACTCCCGCTGTGTTCCATCACAGGGTCTGGTACAGATTTCAGGGAGGATCCCACACTTTTTTTTTTTTTAATTATGAACAAGGGAAATTTTTGGCGGGATTTTAGAGGGTGCCGGCAAGGAAGAAGTCATTTCAATACTCCACAATATGTATAAAATAACAAAAACATGTATTGCTACATACAGGACATGGTTAAAGAGATTTTTGTTATAAGTTATGTGCACATGTACACATCTAATATTCAAAACAGATTACAAAGTCTGGTCACTCAGCAATAGCGTTGGAGTGATTGTCCCTTCCCATTGGGACAATCACTCCAACGCTATTGCTGAGTAACCAAACTTTGTCATCTGTTTTGAATATTAGATGTGTCCATGTATATGTGCACTTAACTTATAACAAAAATCTCTTTAACCATGTCCTGTATGTAACAATACATGTTTTTGTTATTTTATACATATTGTGAAGTATTGAAATGACTTCTTCCTTGGCAGCACCCTCTAAAATCCCGCCAAAAATCTCCCTTGTTCATACTTCTCCACAGAGACATTGGTGCAATGTCATTGTCACCTACCCATATCGCTACTACTTTTTTTTAAATGTTGGCATAGAGTTCACCTTAAAATCCATGCCAAACCTGGAGGGCCTGGTAAGGATTGGGGGGACCTCTACTCTGTTTTTTTTCTTAATTTTGCCAGCAATCTAGTTTACATTCAGCTATCAGCACAAAACCCCGCTTACAGCTGATAATTTGTTGTTAGGGACGTGTCGGCCGACTCCTTAACAACCAGCTATTCACTGGTTAAGGACATCAGCGGCCCTGCTGCTTAACGCCAACACTACTAAATGTAGCTTACACACTCACTGATAAATGCTGGCAAAAATCGCTATTAAAATATTAGCATTTCTTTAAAGCAGTTTTTCCACTTCTATTGTGAAAGACGCCAACTACGGATAATGTTGCTGTCTGCTGTGTCTTCTGTGCTCATACTTCCAGAGTTGTGTCTCACTAAAACAGGAGGTGTGTTAGAGTCGGTTCACACTGGGGCGACTTGGGATCAGACTTGAAGTCGTCTCAAGTCGTCCCAAGTCGCGCTGTCCAGAAAAGCAATGTAAGTGAATGGGAGTGGTGTTAATACACACTACTCATGTCGCTCCGACTTCAGAAGAGGTTCCTGTACTACTTCAATCAGACTTCTAGGCGATTTGTACCCATTGATTTCAATGGAAGTCGCTTCCAAGTCTGATCACTGTTTTAATTGAAGCTACTTTCAAGCAAGATAACATACATTTCTCAGGCAAACCCCTCCCTCTCCCAGAGCCGATTGTTGTTTTATTGGCCACTGGAATGTCTCCTGACCTGAAAAGGACTTCAAGTCGTGTTGTAAATCTCCCCAGATCGCCCTGTGGTTCATGCTCAAGTAGTGTTGAAGTTGCTTCTGAAAGTCGTGCTGGAAGTCGTGTCACCCCAGTGTGAACCGACTCTTACTGAACAGTTTACCAGGTAAAAACAGAAAACAAAAAGTGCAAAGAAAAGTGATGCAGCCACCACATCCAATGATTGGTAAGCCAAAATATAATACATGTTTGAATTTGGGTTTAATATCACTTTAAAGATAATGTTTAGAAAAACTGCAAACATGGTGGTGCTTTATTTTTGTTCTTTTTACTCCGAGATTTAAAAAAAATCTATTAACAAAGCTTAACGCATGGCTGTACAGAATGGTGAATGCTCTTGAGAACAATTACAAAATGTTATAATGCTGTACCTTGAACTATACAAAAAATCCAAATTGTGAATAAATACATTTTTTTTTTTTAAATGTCGTTGACCAAGACATTAACGACAGGCAAACTGCTAAATACACACAAAATGATTTATTTGCCAGAGGATTTGAACATTTTTCAGTCTTGTGTCTCACACCACTACCACACTGCAGTGACGGAAAATGTTATTTCCTGGTTTAACTTTAGAACCTCATCTGTCTCCAGCTTGTTTACCGAAAAGAGGGGATGATACCAATTCACTGTCCATGGGGGACCAGGCTGGGGAAGGGGGTGACACTGGAAGTGATCAAGTTAAACATAAAGCCACCTAACTACACAATGTAATAGAGCTGTGTGTCTCAAAAGTGGCTGCACAGTAATTACAAATCCTTTCCAGGTAAAACAGGTCACATAAAAGCAATTTAGCAATGTATTTAGCCATTTGCCTGTTTGCTTTTATGACGGCTATACTTATAGCTGAACTCCAGGCAGTTATAAAAGGCATGAATAAGTGCTGCTCTATATTAACACATTACTAAATGTGTTTTTTTTTTCACAGTGGTGTAAATACTTGACCTTAGTTAGTCTCCTGTACAGAAAAGCTCAAAGAAGGGAAGGGAGAAACAGCACAAAGAGCCAATCAGGTGTGCTGTAATGTAAGTGGCCACACTGTAAAAGGAAGATGCTTTACTTACAGGGTGCTCACATCCGGTCACATGATCTCCCCAGCGGTCGGATTCAGGACAGAGGAGACAGTGCAGGCAATGGAAAGTAATGCCATCACCCATACTGTAGGCTTACCATGGGGCATCTGTTGTTGGTTGTCCCTCCTCTCCTCTGAGGCTGGCTGCTGATCATGTGATGGGACTGGAAAACCCTGAGCAATGACAGAACTACCAGGGCTGCAAAGGTCACACTTGTTACCGGGTCCTGGCATTCCTCCACTGGGGTGTGTGTGTGTGTGTGTGTGTGTGTGTGTGTGTGTGTGCGTGGGGGGGCAGGACGGTAGGAAGGGGTCCCACTGCAGAACATGGGCTCATGCTTGCAAATTTTGTGATTTACCATTACAGTCGATGGCACTCTAATCATACTAAAGTTGCAGAAAAATAAAAGGCCCTGCGATTTAGGACTCGGGTATTTCTGTTGCTATACGGCGCTTGCGCACAGACCTAGGAGCTGACTGCGCAGGCGCCGTATTTCTCCGAGTCCTATTTCGGCTTTTTTCGGAGGGCGTGATGCGCCATAGGACTCGGAGAAATACGGAGCCTGTGCAGTCAGCTCCTAGGTCTGTGCGCAGGCGCCGTATAGCAACGGAAATACCAGAGTCCTAAATCGGCTATTTTCGGAAGCCGTGACGGGCTATAGAGGCGCCATCCACCACGGGGGAAATAAATGAAAATTAAGGATTACAGAGTAAGTGGACCATTAAAAAAAAAAAAAACAGCATACTGGTGCTGACGCCAGTATGCTGGATCACATGGGACATAGTATATTTAGGGTGAACCTCCGCTTTAACCCCATGGGAATGGATGGATTCCTTCTTGTACCAAGTTCCCACAAATGCACGTTGTTGCATTTTTAGCTCCTTCTTAAAGTGTATACATGTTGCCAATACCCTTTAGCCCCCGTTCACACCACATGTTAAATCACAGCCTATTGCCAGCATCGTCCTTGTCCCAATTGGTCTGCACTACTTTTGGCGACTTTAGGGGCGATTTCAAAAGATATCTGCATGAAGCCACACAGTTGCACTGAAGTGTGGGTTTAAAATCCATGTTCAATGTGAACGAGGGCTTAAGGGTACGTGTACATGGCTATGGTGAATATTGATCTAATCAGCATTGCTGGTAGAAAGATCTTGCGTAACAAAAATAATACAAGTAATAGTTGTAAAGTGAGTCCGTACAACATTTAGGTGCAATTGTACATTCATTTAAGGATAAGTAAACCTTTTTTGCAGGTTAAAAAGTGTGCATTGATTTACTGTTTTTTTTTTACTAGGAGCCTGGAAAACATTGCACCAGCAGATCATGGGTGCAATGCAGGACTCCTGCAGACTTGTCAGTGTCCGTCTGCTCGTACCTCATAAGAGCAGGCAGGTACACACTGACAGGGAGAATTAACAGCAACAGCGCCCTTATAGTTCATTGAGAACTACAAGCTGACAGCTGCAAAGGCTGACGGGACTTGTAGGTTTCCCTTCCACAGAACCCTTGTGAATTACTGATGGGGCCGGGTGGGCGAAGCCTGGCCACATTTTTATTTTTTTTTAAATAGTGACAGGGAGTGGGGGGAGAAGATCTCCTGCTTGCTGTCGCTAGATGCAGCGGATCAAGAAGATGCTACAGAAGTGGGAACATGTTACACATTTCACCCTAAAAAGAGATGGAACACGCAACATGTTCCCAATGGTGAACTTATACATGTATATATGTGTTTACACCCTTACCTGTGTACATGCATAAACTAGTGACCTCAAATGCATTTTCTCTATATTGATTTTACAGTTCTGAACACAGTGCATATTTACTTATCTTCATCAACTGTATGCGTGGGCCCAAAGAAAGCAATGGATAGAACTGTGTTCAGATAAAAAAAAAACATGGCAGTTCTGATAAAAGCACTGCAATTTTTGGTGGTGGTATCCATGAGTACATACAGAGTACCTACAATTTTCAAAGAACCCCTCTGAAAATCTAAGCATAACTAAGCTGATGTGCCCGATATTTTAGATTATAGATATTAAACTAATATACCAACGGTAAGAAAATTCACTCAACCGAAGTGTCCAGGATGATTCAGCTCCCACAAAGTAAAAATATGGGCATATTAGTCAGTAGTGTATGCTGTGACTCCTCTGAAAGAACCCCACCAGTTGTCCTATGCTTGTAAATGGTCAATGACAAGTGACTTTTTTTAGTCTTCACCACATTATGAAAATATAGGTTAGGCTATGGTGGTACAAGAAATGTAAAACATGGAGTTCAACCAGTAATGCATTTAAATTCATATAAATTAGATTTTTGAGATGCTGCTTTTAGTTAATAGGTATACAGAGCTATCCCTACAACACTACTAATGAGGTTGTACCAGAAAACTGTACCGAATTTGTGCTTTGAAAGCAAAAATGTTTAACATCCAAATATAAACTAAATAGTTCCCCTCTTTTTGTATGGAAGAAGCTAAGCTGTGCTTTGGAGATACTTTATATTACATCAAGGTTTACATTTTCATTTAAGGCTTTTTAAATAATCAGACTAAAGACTTTGAGCTCCTGATGAGCCAAAGAACTTCTCTACAACAGAGTTTGATGCCATGTCTGTATAAAACAACCATCCCCAGTGGTATAACAGCAATCCACTGCCATATGGCACAGCAGGTATATGTGCTTGCATGTAGGCGGCATCTGACTGCTAACGAACAAGATGGTCTGCTCCAGTATAGAATGCCTAGGCCTTTCACAAATAAATTCTAAAAGACCTTTATCGCGAACTAGGGGGAACTATCCCTGCATTGACAATGGGACAAAATTTCCTCCCACTAGCACCAACGATGGGGTAATATTTCTTCCACTGACAACAATGGGGCAATATTCCTTCCACTGACAATGGGGAAATATTCCTTCCACTGACACCAATGAAGGGGCACTATTCTTCCCACCAACAACAACGAGGCCCTATTCCTACCACTAATGCCAAAGGGGCACCATTTCGTGAACACCAAAAATAGGGCATTGGTCACTCCCACGCCGACATTTTCTACTCCCACTGGCCACAGTCTGGCCCCTCTAAAGTCTAAAGGACAGTAAACTGGCCCTTTGTTTTGAAAGTTTGGAGACCCCTGGGCTACATTATATAGAAATAGGTTAATTGAAGTGGATTGCTATACAACTTCCCTGTAGAGGTTTACTGTTTTCCAAAGCCAAAAATATGACTTCACCCTCAGCTGGATTACATGAGCACTTCACACTAAAACAACATTAATAAGGGAATATGCATAAAGCCATCATCTGGTATTGTAATGACAGCAGTTGGCTGGATTTCTATTGGGAGGTTTAGTTGTTTCAGTAGAGACAGAAAAGGCCAACATGCAATTTAAGTTTTCAGCATCCACTCAATACAGCAATATTAGTGTTTGTTGGTGCTGGCCTTTGTGGTCTGTAATGTATACTTTTAAGACTGGCCCATTGTCTATGGACTCCTAGACGTGCAAAGCAACTTATGCAAAGATGGGCTTTCAAATCAACATAAAATAAATTATATTCTAACCGTTTGCAGGACTGCCTCTGGGCCTTTGTCGTCGGACTCCGTTGCAGCCTGTGAGATGGCATTGGTGGTTTCCTCCATTGACTCCTCAGGCAGCTCCGCTCTCGTAGGCTGCTCCAAGTACTCGGGTTCTTTTACAGGAGCTGTGTGGAAAGGTGGAAAAACATTAAAGCCATTTAATCATCAATATCTCTGGTGCATACAAACCTTAGGAAGGAAGAAAAAATCCTGAACGACGGCACACTGTTGAAGGCATCTTTGTTGATATCTTGTGTAGCAGATTAAATCCAATACAGTCACTTCATGTTAGAGAAAACAGGAAAAGTTTCTGACACGTTTCACACCACATGAAGGTGCTTAATCATAGCTATGATTAAGCACCTTCCTACAGTGTGAAACGTGTCAGAACCTTTTCCTGTTTTCTCTAACATAAAGTGACTGTATTGGATTGCATCTGCTACACAAGATATCAACAAAGATGCCTTCAACGGTGTGCGGCCGTCCAGGATTTTTTCTTCCTTCCTAGTGCGTTGCACAGCCAGCACCTCCAAGTTCCTAAAAGGGCGTGTGCTTTAGAGGACTGGGGCTTAGAGTGGCAATCCTTCTCTATTGCATATAAATCTTACATGATAGGGCTTCCCAACTGGGTTATAAGTGCCATTTATCTGATGCAATTTGCAAACACAAAGCTACTGCCGAAAAACATGGAAGCGGGTGACCTGAAGCATAGTACAAGAGGCGAAAAATATTCAAATTGTTACGATGACAATTGTCTACGATGTGAATTCTGCCCGCGATTTGCTTTCACTTTGTCGCATTTGAAGAATGGAATTGAAGGGAATCTCTGAAATTGGACAATGAAAGCAAAAAAATAAACTGGTAGGAATTTTAACTTTTCACTACTCTGCCCAAAACAAAAGGTTTTGGCTGTACATACTCTAAGCCTCTTGTATTTACAGTCCAGACTAAAAGTTTCACAAATTCCAGTATATATCAGATAAATATACATTATCTCCCAATAAAGACATTTGCAATACCAGACACAGAAGCTGGAGGCGGTTTTATGGTCTTCTGAGAAATCAGCAGCTTCTCTTGCTCGGCTTTCCGGAGCTGTTCCTTGTTCCATTCCTCAAGCTCTTTTTCAAACCGTCTGTTGTCTTCTTTGACAAATTCCTTCAAATCAGGAGGTAAGGTATCCATCCCGGACAGCACCTGTCCTGTCTCCTTGTCATATTCCTCTGGAAAGGGAGGCATTAGCAGTTTAAGCACATCATCATAAAAATAAAAAAAACACTTTTCAGATATGGCAAAATCTTAATATCGTTGGCAGAGGTGTATTTTACACTCAAAATGTCTGTTTTAAAGGCAGCTTTCCACAAATGGCAATCACTCTGTTCAACTCCTGTTAGCCTTGTTAAAGGCAATGATACACTGACAAAAATGAAGGGACGGGGACAGGGGACGGGGACAGGGGGTGGGGGACGGGGACAGGGGTGGGGGAGGAGGGTAGGAACAGAGAAGCCTAAAGTACAATGTTTTAGACTATTGGGAAAATACCTATTTTGAGATTACACTCCATGCAGCGTGTTCACTCCGACTTAATCCTAAAGCCTCGTACACACAATCCAACTTTATGGCCATATTTGTATGCTCCATCAGACAATTGCTGGCTGAATTAACGACAACAAATGTTGGCTGTTCATGCTCACCAACTGTCTGGCAATAAATCTGTTGCATCAGTTTATCCGATCGTGTGTACGCAAGTCCATCCAACTAAAATCTAAAGCACCAACGCATGCATGGAACCAATGCTAAACATCAGACAACAATTGCAGAAGTTGCCCAAAGGGCGGCGGTCAAGAGCTAAAAAAAACATGTGGTTTGGTGAACGTTGGGTATGCAGAACAAGTTCACTGCCAGAGCCCTTTGGACCAAAATCCACGAAAAAGTCTGAAGGAGGTCTGATCGTGTGTACGAGGCTCAAGATGGATTTTCTGTGTGCTCCTGACAAGTGTAAAGGGCAAGTCTCGTCTCAGCAGCAAATGTTCCCCTCTCGCTGCTTCCTGTATCGTGAATCAGATTCAAAATCTCGTAGTTAATCAATGAGGGTTTTATTGCTCGTTTACAAAGCTAATCAATTATGGATTGTGATTATATGACCCAATTAAAAACTCTGATGCTGATCCATTTCATTCATATGTGATGGATATCATGTTTGGGAATACATTTCTGCATTGTAAATAGGTAAGCAAAAGAGGTTCCCAGATTAACAGATCCCAGATCAAGAACTGGTACACTAAATTTATAAACAAATGGCCACTGCCCTCAGCTATAACAAGCCTTTGCAGCAAGGTGCACATGGAAGGGCAACGCATGCAAAACCAAACCAAAGAAAATCCCGGCTCAACCGACCAGCCTGCTAACCAACTGAATTGTCCAGTCTAACACGATGTGTTAATAGGGGATTAGTTTGCACACATTAGCAAAATACTAAGCCTCAGAGCCCCGTCAAGGCACCCCAGTATTTGTAGTCCTAAAGTCCCATACACACGATCAGACTTTTTGACAACAAATGTCCGACGGACCTGGCTGATCGGACAATCCGGCTGTGTGTACGCTCCATCGGACAAATGTTTGGTGTGAATGCTCTCAAACTTTTCTGCAACAAATGTCCGATGGAGCATAATCCGATTGTGTGTACAGAAGCCCATTGGACTTAAGTCCAAAGTACAAACACGCATGCTCCTAACCAATGCTAAACAACAACAATAGCAGAAGTTGCCCAAAGGGTGCCGGTAAAGAGCTGTAAAACCACATGATTTGGTGAAAGCTGGCTGAAAAAGTCCTGCCGTGTGTATGCATACCAAGTTAATGGGCAATGCCCATTCGGAGCAAAATCCACGGAAAAGTCTGATAGAAGTCCGATCGTGTGTATGAGGCTTAACACAAACTTTTGAGAGCCTACACAGTGGAAGAACATGCATCATAATAGATAGGGAGAGGGCAGATAAGCCTCCTTAAAAAGGCACAGGGGAGCAGTGGACACCCAGCATACAGCACTATGTACATCTATGCCTGAAAAGAAAATGATGACTTGCACAAGTAGGCTCTGCGCCTTCGATGAATTTCAGTAGGTTTTCATTTTGGCTGGCATTAAAGTTACCTTGTATTAGGTGCTGTTCATGCTCGTTTATATACATTAAACAGTAGGCGCTGGCATTTCTGTACCCTCCGAAAGAATCCCGCTCTAGCTCTTCCCATGAAGACTTAGTGACCGAGATGTCATTATATTTCATCCACCTCTTCTCATTGTGGTCAAAAATATATGCCCAGTAGTGTCCTGCATTAGCCTGGCCTTCGTGGACCAACACTGCATGTAACCTGTATGGAACCTGGAATTAAATTGCAAAACAATGTATTGAAGTGTTTAGGTGACCATTGATTGCCAGACCCCATGTACAATTCCACAGAGTCAACAGGTCGAAACCATTAAGTTTAAGGCTCCGTTCACACAACAGCGACCCCAAAGTTGCGCAATTTCGAGTGCGACGTTGAAGTGGCTTTAAACTCTCTGGCACTTAAGTCGCAAGAAAGTTGCATCAAAGTCGCTGCATTTTTAAGTCAGGTAGATACGAACAAGTGCTATTGAAATCAATGGGCTGTGACTTGTCATGCGACATTGTGTGACCAAAGTCACATGACAAGTATGAACAGAGCCTTAGGCTACTCAAGTGGTGATAAAATCTGCTTCCAAGCATCCCTCACTACTTGGAAGGTTTTTGTGTGATGAGGTTGATCCTTCTTTCCTGACATTGAGAACAGGAAAGGAAACTGGTCACTGTATTTATTACAGTCATGTATATAGTGCAGACAATTTACACACAGCTTTACATTCACATCAGTCCCTACCCTAAAAAGGAGCTCACAAACCAAGGTCCATACCTCAAATGTATACGTTCACACAGGAACCAAATACATTATCAGCATGTCTTTGGAGTGTGGGAGGAAACCACATGGCGGAGGAAAACCCAGGCAGGCACAGGGAGAACATGGAATGCCATGCAGATAAGCTTACTGCTAACCACTAATGCCCGGTACACACGATCCGATTATCCGACGAATGATCGTCCGTTTTTTTTGTATGCTAATCTCACGTCGAATCTGATGAGTTTACTAAAGTCACGAAAATTCTCGTACGGCAGAATAAAAAATCGGAAGTGATGTCATGTGTTGTAATGCATTTGTATTGCATTTTCGAACGACAGCTGTACTGATTAAATGAAAATCAAACGATCTGGCATCGTACGAAAAAAAATTCCGTGCATGTCCGATAGAATAAAATCGGATGAACTGTCCTGATCGGCTCTCGGAAGCGATGTACCACGATTTTCGGATCGTGTGTACGGGGCTTTAGATCTCATATACACACACACACACACACACACACACACACACACATTATTATATATATATAGATATATATATATATCTATATATATAGATATATATAGATATATATCTATATATATAGATATATATTGGCTGTCATGTGGTCGGAAAACTCCCGATTGCAAGGAGCGATTGTGGGGTTTGGTAAAGAGTCAGGAGCGGGCGCGCTCTCGGCGCAGGTGTATTGGGGACAATTAACGGGAATATGCAGCCCCTCTGCGCTGAGGACCAGGTGCAGAGGTTAATGAACAATAAATATCACTCTCTGTGACGCAACTGCTCTTTTTATTTTTGGTGGTTGCCTGGGAAACACCCGGTGATGTACACATACTTTACTTTGAATAAAAATTAAATTCACAGAGCTCTCTAGAAGCATTGTATGATGACAGCAGAGCAACAAAAGCTGCTCATTCTGTTGTCGAGTCGAGGCTTAACCGCTGGCCGACTGTCGCCTCACGCATTTATACGTCGGCAGAATGGCATGGCAGGCAAAGTAGCGTATATATACGGTGCTTTGAATCTACCACCTAGTCCTGTGACCGCCTACTCGATGTCCCGCGATCATGTCACAGAACGGCAGAACAGGGGGGGTGCCTTTGTAAACAAGGCATCTCCCTGTTCTGCCTGGTGACAGGACAGCGATTGTCTGCTCCCTATCATCAGAAGCAGCGATCAGTGTCGTGTCACAGTAAGCCCCGCCCCCTTACAGTTAGAACACATCCCTAGGACACACTTAACCCCTTCCTTGCCCCCTTCCCTGCAAGTCACATTTATGCAGTAAGCATTTTTTAGCACTGATCGCTGTATAAATGTGAATGGTCCCAAAATAGCATCAAACATGTCCGGTGTCCACCATAATGTCGCAGCCACGATAAAAATCACTGATCGCCGCCATAACTAGTAAAAATAAATAAAAAAATAAATAAAAATGCCATAAAACTACCCCCTATTTTGTTGATGCTATAACTCTTGTGCAAGCCAATCAATATACGCTTATTGCCCGTTATATTTTACCAAAAATATGTAGAAGAATATCGGCCTAAACTGAGGGGGAAAAAAAAAAAAGTTTTTTATATATTTTTGGGGGGATATTTATTATAGCAAAAAGTAAACAATATTGCTTTTTTTTCAAAATTGACGCTCTATTTTTGTTTATAGTGCAAAGAATAAAAAATGCAGAGGTGATCAAATACCACCAAAAGAAAGCTCTATTTGTGGGGAAAAAAAGGACCTAAATTTTCTTTAGAAGCCACGTCGCACGGCCGCGCAATTGTAAGTTAAAGGGACGCAGTGCCGAATCGCATAAAGTGGCCTGGTCATTTGGCAGCCAAATCCTCCGGGGCTGAAGTGGTAAATCGAACAAGCTGAAGTTAGAAGCCCATTGGCTCCCATGCACAACTGCACTCTCCAGCTTTAGTAAATAAACCCCAATGTATCATATCAGTGAGATGAACACTGCGCCCCAAGGGCCGGATAAAGACAAGTCAGGGGACACAGTTTGGAGACGCCAGCACTAGAGAATCACGTAATGATCCTCTCCAGGCAGGATATAATTCAGTATATAAACAGAATCACACATACTTGTGTCATCAGCTTGTCGGAGTACATGAGTTCTATCGTCCGGTGTATTCTACCGATACTGTCCTGTAGATCTGTAAAAAGAGAAGTTTGTTATTAAAACAGACAAATCGCTTGATTTAGCAATGCTTTGTAAGCTGGACAGCTAATAATTTAGATCATGAAGCGGACTTTGAGGCTTTAGCTTTCCCCGTTTAGTCCTTTTATTACTTACATGCAGGGCCGCCATCAGGGGGGTACAGACAGTACACCTGTAAGGGGTCTGGAGGTCTCCAGCTTCCTGGATGGCAACCCCATATATATAATATATATATATATATATATAATATATATATATATATATATATATATATATATAATTTTTTTTTTTTTTTTTTTTTTTTTTTTTTTTATTATTAAAGGGCCCAGGAGGTCCCCTTATGGCAACCCCTCCCCCCTCCCTTTTTAATAAAATTATTTTTTTAGTTTATTTTTATTAAAGGGCTGAGAGGTCCCCAGGGGCCGGAGGTCCCTGGGCCCCAGATGGCAACCCCCACCCCCTTTTTGTTTTTTTATATTATATCGTTTCCCCCCCCCCTTTTTATTAAAGGGCCCAGAGGTCCCCCGGATGGCTACACCCCCTTTATATGTATATATATATATATATATATATATATATATATATATATATATATATATATATATATATCTCTGTAAGGGGTCCAGAGGTATAGTAAGGATGATGCTACAATTACATATAATCCCATGTTATTTCACCTTCATCACCCCCTACTGTGCACCAAGATCTATACATTTTATATGTACGAAGATGCCTTGCGAAAGTATTTATACTTCTATGTGACATTATTTTACATTAAATTTAGATTATACAAAAAAATTAACAAAAAAATCACACGTCACATACATACCTAAATTCTCAATGTGAGCCTTTTTTGCCACAAGACAACATTCAGAGACCCGTAAAGAGCATTTAGGTGTGCTTTTAACATTATTTACCAACTACAACAACAGTGCCATCCATTGGAAGTTTCTGCAGAAACCAACTTTTTAAAAGATATTAAAGCCGTTTGGAGTGTTAACAATGACTTAGGCTGGCCTTAGATAGTTCGAATCTCAGCCAGTCAGCAGGATCCAGCCAAGATTTAAACTGTTTGAGGGCAGGCTGAATATACAAAGTTTATCGATCATTGTGGGTACAACCAGATAGCTGGAATCACTTGCGATTACCACTAGCAGCTGCTGTAGCCGCTAGTAATAGCCACTAACAATCAGTCTTCTCGTATCGGTGACGGCTTCCCCTGCCAGCAGCAGGAGGGATTCCCCAATCAGCACTGTCTGTTGATGGGAGAATCAAGCAAATTTGTTTTCTGCAACCCGGGAAAAAAGATGCTGCTGGCTACCCAGCATGCACCTCCCAATCTTGAGCATGTGCACAAACCAAAAAGGCGCAGAGCACACACTGTAGTTCAGGTTGCCATAGAAATAGCAGCAACGGAGGAAGTTCCCGCCCCATTGCTACCGCAACCTGTCACTCGAGACTAAACCCCCGGAAGATTGCGCTTAACGCCTTGCACTGCTTAATTTCCAGTTTGAAAATAATGTGAGGCTACCAGGCGGCAATGACCACGGACTCCTGAAAATGACGACACATCTCTCAGGAGCCAGTACACCGGCGGAAATCACGTACCACGCCGCGGGGAAATAAACAGGAAAAAAAAAAAAGATTAGCCCTTGGAAACCAGCCGCTGTCATACTGCGAACTATCGTAGCTATACGCCGGTCCCTTTAAGAGGGATAGCAGGCGCACGCGTGCCCGCTGCACAGCGGGGGTGCCAATGCTCATGGCTGGTGGTCGCGATGACCACCAGCCACGCGGGCACGGCAGCAGAACAGGGACGTCTGTGTGTGTGTGTGTGTAAAACACACACACACCCTAGTTCAGTGAGCAGAGAGAGATTGTAAGTCCCTACGAGCTGGGAACCACGATTTCTCATCACCTATAGTCAGTCCCACCCCCCACAGTTAGAACACACATGGGGAACACAGTTAACCCCTTAATGCCCCCTAGCGTTAACCTTTCCTGCCAGTGACATTTACACAGTAATCAGTGCATTTTTATAGCCAATTCTCCCAAAAAGTGTCTGATATTTCACAGTCCTGATAAAAATCGCTGCCATTACTGGTAAAAAAAAAAATGTCATAAATCTATCTGATCAAATACCACCAAAAGAACGCTCTATTTGTGGGGGGGGGGGGGGCGGGCTGAAGGACGTCAATTTTGTTTTGGTACAGCGTCGCACGACTGCGCAATTGTCAGTTAAAATGACGCAGTGTCATATCTAGAGGTCGACCGATGTGTTTTCCTCTGGCTGATGCCGATATTTAGAAATCGCAGATTTTTGCAGCCTATATTTTAGGCCGATTTTTGGATGGGGATGCATTGTGGAGAGGGGTGGATGGTGCTGGGGATGCGTTATGGAGAGGGGTGGATGGTGCTGGGGATGCGTTATGGAGAGGGGTGGATGGTGCTGGGGATGCGTTATGTAGAGGGGTGTATGGTGCTGGGGATGCGTTATGGAGAGGGGTGGATGGTGCTGGGGATGCGTTTTGGAGAGGGGTGGATGGTGCTGGGGATGCGTTATGGAGAGGGGTGGATGGTGCTGGGGATGCGCTATGGAGAGGGGTGGATGGTGCTGGGGATGCGTTATGGAGAGGGGTGGATGGTGCTGGGGATGCGTTATGGAGAGGGGTGGATGGTGCTGGGGATGCGTTATGGAGAGGGGTGGATGGTGCTGGGGATGCGTTATGGAGAGGGGTGGATGGTGCTGGGGATGCGTTATGGAGAGGGGTGGATGGTGCTGGGGATGCGTTATGGAGAGGGGTGGATGGTGCTGGGGATGCATTATGGAGAGGGGTGGATGGTGCTGGGGATGCGTTATGGAGAGGGGTGGATGGTGCTGGGGATGCGTTATGGAGAGGGGTGCCATCATCATCCATTTTCTCAATGCCAGCTTGTCAGCCTCAGCCAGGTTGCCCTTTAAAAAGAGATTCAATAAAGTCTGCAGGGGGGCACAGTAGCACACATTAAATATTGGCAACATACCCTCCACCCATGCTGGTATCTATCTGCATGCACCTGATAGGGCTAGGTGTATGCAGATAGACGCTGATCAGCCAATCACATAACAAGAAAAATAGAAGCAGCCAGCCGACCTCCTTAGCAGGGAAGGAAGAGCTAGCTAGTGCTGGCCACGATCACCTGCTGGGGGAGTTACTAGTCGGCTTGTGACATGCTAATGAAGCATTATTGTTCCTCTGGTACAGCCGCTGGGGGAGGGAGGCGGTGTGGTGCTAGTAAAACTTTGCCTTTCCCTTTGATATAGTGACCGGCAGTGTGCGGGTGAAGAATTATATTCACATGCTGTAGCGGGAGCGGGGCCCTGGTCAGTACTGCTGGTTGCCCTGAGGGCCGGGCAAAGCCACAAATCGGCCTGGTTTGCACAAAAATCGACCGATGCCGATTTCTTCAAAAGGCCCAAATATCGGCCGGCTGATACATCAGTCGGCCTCTAGTCAAATCGCAAAAAATGGCCTGGTCATTGAGCAGTCAAATCTTCCAGGGCTGACGTGGTTAAATGCTGCAATAAAGCAGGTGGTGATAACATAAATATGTGGGTGGAACTTTGCTTTAAGGCGCCATAGCTGAATTTCCAGAGTAACCTAAAAAAAAACTGGAGCTTTACTTTACCTTATAATAGCAAATCATCATCTGCAACTCTGTGCTCAGTTATTCCAAGTATCAGTATTAGACAGATTATTTTATTGAAAATTGCTGCATCCACACACCTCTAGTGTCAGTTTCCACCTCCGTCCTCCAGCGGTGTAAACACCCTTCTAATACTGTCAGCTCCTCGTCTGTAATATGGCGCGGTGCTGGGTGCATAGGTAGATCTGGAGGTATTCTGGACTGGGTGAACGGTTTGTGAATAACGGAGCGCTGGTTGGACTGAGGCTCACTGGATGAAGAAGGCCCTTGATGTTCCATTGTGCTAAAATTAAGAAAAGATTTTTGAGTGACAGTCAACCATCTAGAAATACACAAATCTGGATGCAATGTTCGTGTATGAAAAGGTCTGTACAAAACCATCAGAAATTAAAAAAATATATATTTTAATTCTCATGCTGTACTACATGCATCACAGAACCATGGAAGAGTGAGGGCAATGAATATGAATATAGGTTTAGATTTGTCCCCATCATATTTAAATTTGCTTTCAGGGCCTTTTTCTGCACTAAAAATGCATGCACAGTGTTTTCCATGTATTCAAATGGCTCTAGTTCACACTATGCAGTCACTTTCCAGTGCAGAAACTGACTGAAAAAAAGACTGCATGGTGTGAACTAGAGCCAATTGAATACATGGAAAACACTGTGCATGCATTTTGTGCAGAAAAAAAGCACACAGAACTTCGTCCGTTGTGAACTGGCCCTAATGCCGCGTACACACGGTCGTTTTTTGTGATGAAATAAAACGACGTTTTAAAAAACGTCATTTAAAATGATGGTGTGTGGGCAAAACTTCGTTTTATGTCTCCAAAAAAACGACCAAAAAAAAATTCGAACATGCTTGAATTTTTTATGTCGTTTTTCAGAATGTCGTCTTTTGTTTCACAAAAAGTGATCGTGTGTGGGCAAAACGACGTTTAAAAACGTTTTTAAACCCGCGCATGCTCAGAAGCAAGTTATGAAACGGAAACTTCAATGGAACAGAGTGCCGTCGAAAGTGTCTTGCGTAACCGCGCTTTGCAAGAGCATTTTCAGAAAACGATGGTGTGTATGCAACATCGTTTTTTAAAATGAAGTTTGAAAAACGTTGTTTTGTTTCGTGATATTAAAACAACGTTTTTTACATCACAAAAAGTGATCGTGTGTACGCGGCATTAGTCTACTGAATAACTCTTGTAGTTAGTCTACTCTGAAGTTTGTTCCAAGCACCAACTATTCTTGCACTAAAATAATACTTTCTAAGGTTAGTTTTTGGACTTTCCTCCTGCTAGCTTTGGGTCACGTCCCCGTGTTATTGGGCTTTGCTTCATGAAAATACTGCCCTCCTGAACCTTACTCACGCCCATAACACATTCTTGCCTAAGCCTTTTTTTGGGACTTGTCGTTTACAAGTTAAAATCAGTATTTGTTGCTAGAAAATTACCTAGAACCCCAAAACATTTTATATATTTAGGAGAGAACCTAGAGAATAAAATGGTGATCGTTGCAAAAGTTTATGTCACACTGTATTTGCGCAGCGGCATTTCAAATGCTTTTTTTTTTTTAAAGAAAAACATTTTGCTAAATTTTTTTTATAATATGAAAGATGATGTTAAGCCAAGTAAATAGATACCCAACATGTCATGCTTTAAAATTGTGCACACTAGTGGGATGGCGACAAACTACGGAACTTAAATTTCCATAGGCAACGCTTTAAAAAATGGCCATGCGGGGTACGGAGGCCTCCTGCTCCCTCGAAACGTAATGCGATTCCCCTTGGATAGCAGATTTCTCCTTTTCATAGTGTGTTATATGTACGAGATTATAGGGAAAAAAATATTTACTGTGATATACATCAGCGTGGTCTCTATTTCCGCATGTTCGTCTCTCTTAAATAGAGAATTTATTTAAAAAAAAAAAGAAGAAGAATTCTACAGGTTACCCATTTAGAGTTAGAGGAGGTCTTGAACTAAAATGATTGCCCTCGTTCTCTAACGATTGTGGCAATACCTCACACGTGTGGTTTAAACACGGTTTACATTTGTGGGTGCGATTAACATACGCGTTCACTTCTGCACGTGAGCACGGAGAGATGGGGCTCCTTAAAAAAAAAAAGAAAACCGACCGCCCGCTCTATATAAAAAATAAATAAAAAATTACCCCTTGAAGCCAAAGGCTGCATATTTGCGCCACGTCAGCACGAATCTCATTTCTCTCTCCCTTTTTTTTCTCCAGACCGCACATATTAACCACTTAAGGACCGCCTCCTGCACATATACGTCGGCAGAATGGCACGGCTGGGCAGATCCACATACAGGTACGTCCTGTACTACTACCCAGCCGTGGGTCACGGGCGCGTGCCCAGCGGCGCGCTACCGTGACCCGGTCCGAAGCTCTGGGACCGCTGGCGATCGGTCACCGGAGCTGAACACGGCTTCCCCATGCTTCACTGTGGCGGCTGCATCGATCGCGTCATCCCTTTTATACAGGGGGAACACGATCAATGACATCACACCTACAGCAACACCCCCTACAATTGTAAACACACATTAGGGAACACATAACCTCTATAGCGCCCCCTGTGGTTAACTCCCAAACTGCAACTGTAATTTTCACAATAAACAATGCAATTTAAATGCATTTTTTGCTGTTAAAAAAAGGACAACTGTCCCAAAAATGTGTCAAAATTGTCCGAAGTGTCCGCCATTATGTCGCAGTCACGGAAAAAAATAAATCGCTGATCGCCGCCATTAGTAGTAAAAAAAAAAATGCAATAAAACTATCCCTTATTTTGTAAACGCTATAAATGTTGTGCAAACCAACCGATAAACGCTTATTGCGATTTTTTTTACGAAAAGTAGGTAGAAGAAGACGTATCGGCCTAAACTGAGAAAAAAAAATGTTTTATATATTTTTCGGGGATATTTATTATAGCAAAAAACGTTGCATTTTTTTAAAAATTGTCACTATTTTTGTTTATAGCGCAAAAAATAAAAACCACAGAGGTGATCAAATACCACCAAAAGAAAGCTCTATTTGTGGGGGAAAAAGGACGCCAATTTTGTTTGGGAGCCACGTCGCACGACCACGCAATTGTCAGTTAAAGCGACGCAGTGCCAATTTGCAAAAAGGGGCCTGGTCCTTTACCTGCATTTTGGTCCGGGGCTTAAGTGGTTAAAGTCCCTGCAGTCTCTCCTGAGATTTTATCCCTCAGACTTTCCACCATTTTTGTATAGTGGAAACGAATATCGCGCAAAGTTAAAACATATTCAAAAAGCAGCTGCAAAACACCATGCGATATATAAACATAGTATATGAAATAAAATAAAAAATGTTGCGCCAATACTCTATAATCAAAAAAAGTGACCGGCTATCAAATGATCAAACAAATGAAAAAAAGGGAAAAAAGTCCACCAAGATCCAAGCGATCCAGTCCAGACACGTGTGCGGTGAAGTGTCACAAGTGCGACACAAATACCATCAGTATAACGTGCTGTGTCCAGACCTTCACTCGTGATCAATCACAAGGCTTACCAGACAGAATTGAGGTCAAACTAAAAACCAAGATGGGGAATCAGGACCTCATTCCTCCTACTGGTGATCCCTCTAGTGTATCACTAGAGGGATCACCAGTAGGAGGAATGAGGTCCTGATTCCCTGAAATTCAATTTGTATTTAGCCACTACCAGGCCACAATGTTTGCACATTTTGCAACCAACAGAAATAAACACCCTTCATGAGTTATTACTATATTATATAAACCAAAGTTGTAAATACACTTACTGCTCATTTCAAACCTACAAATAAGAAAGGGAAAACAAATTTAAATTGAAGCCCTTCTAGTGTGGAAACATTGTGTGCCGGCCTTACCTTTGCATGGGTTGTGTGACCATGGGACCACTAGGTGGAGCACTTGTATCAATATCCTCCACAGGGGAAGTGCAGACAGGTTTGCTGGATGCAAACTCCAGAGCATATTGCAACACGTCGGCCAGAGGAAACCGTTTAGGGCCAGAGCCATAACTTAAATACCTGTCCATTTGAGAAAAAAAAAATGGAGAAAAAAAAATATTATTTTGCCTAAAATCCACGCCTTGGTGTGCAAATAATGAAATACAAAAACAGTGCTAGGAACATTATGACAAACTCAAACTTCAGTCCACACCATTCATCCACCCAAAACATGCCCTCCCTCAGGGGGCTGCAGGGGGGTAATGAAAGTCACTGGATCTGTCCTAGGCACTCGTCAAGAGTGCCAACTATGCCCACCCTTTCTGCCCACCTCCCCCTTTCCTAGAAGCAGCCCGGGGCGGATCCTATGTCTGGCACCCCCCCCCCCCCCACGGTAACATTTAAAAACACCCCACTGAGTCCCCTGCATCCTTCAATATCTCTTTGTCACTACTGTGTACCCCCCTCTCCACAACTGCACTTCTGGACCCCTTTACATTACACGCCCCCTGCACCTCTGGACCCCTTTACATTACACAGCACCCTGCACCTCTGGACCCCTTTACATTACACAGGACCCTGCACCTCTGGACCCCTTTACATTGCACAGCACCCTGCACCTCTGGACCCCTTTACATTGCACATCACATTGCACCTCTGGACCCCTTTATATTACACAACACCCTGCACCTCTTTACATTACACAACACCCTGCACCTCTTTACATTACACAGCACTCTGGGCCCCTTTACATTACACAGCACCCTGCACCTCTGGGCCCCTTTACATTGCACAGCACCCTGCACCCCTTTACATTGCACAGCACCCTGCACCCCTTTACATTGCACAGCACCCTGCACCCCTTTACATTGCACAGCACCCTGCACCCCTTTACATTGCACAGCACATTGCACCTCTGGACCCCTTTATATTACACAACACCCTGCACCTCTTTACATTACACAGCACCCTGCACCTCTGGGCCCCTTTACATTACACAGCACCCTGCACCTCTGGGCCCCTTTACATTACACAGCACCCTGCACCTCAGGGCCCCTTTACATTGCACAGCACCCTGCACCTCTGGACCCCTTTACATTGTACAGCACTCTGGACCCCTTTACATTACACATCACATTGCACCTCTGGACCCATTTATATTACACAGCACCCTGCACCTCTTTACATTACACAGCACCCTGCACCTCTGGGCCCCTTTACATTACACAGCACCCTGCACCTCTGGGCCCCTTTACATTACACAGCACCCTGCACCTCTGGACCCCTTTACATTACACAGGACCCTGCACCTCTGGACCCCTTTACATTACACAGCAACCTGCACCTCTGGACCCCTTTACATTACACAGCAACCTGCACCTCTGGACCCTTTTATATTACAAAACACCCTGCTGCTCTGAACCCCCTGACATTACACAGCACCCTGCACCTCTGGGCCCCTTTATATTACACAGCACCCTGCACCTCTGGACCCCTTTACATTACACAGCAATCTGCACCTCTGGACCCCTTTACATTTCACAGCACCCTGCACCTCTGGACCCCTTTACATTACACAGCACCCTGCACCTCTGGACCCCTTTACATTACACAGCACCCTGCACCTCTGTACCCCTTTACATTACACAGCAACCTGCACCTCTGGACCCCTTTACATTACACAGCACCCTGCTGCTCTGAACCCCCTGACATTACACAGCACCCTGCACCTCTGGGCCCCTTTATATTACACAGCACCCTGCACCTCTGGACCCCTTTACATTACACAGCAATCTGCACCTCTGGACCCCTTTACATTTCACAGCACCCTGCACCTCTGGACCCCTTTACATTACACAGCACCCTGCACCTCTGGACCCCTTTACATTACACAGCAACCTGCACCTCTGGACCCCTTTACATTACACAGCACCCTGCACCTCTGGACCCCTTTACATTACACAGCACTCTGCACCTCTGGACCCCTTTACATTACACAGCACCTTGCACCACGGGACCCCTTTACATTTCGCAGCACCCTGCACCTTTGGGCCCCTTTACATTACACAGCACCCTGCATCACTGGACCCCTTTACATTACACAGCACCCTGAATCTCTGGACCCTTTTACATTACACAGCACCCTTCACCTCTGCACCCCTTCACATTACACAGCACCCTGCATCACTGGACCCCTTTACATTGCACAGCACCCTGCACCTCTGGACCCCTTTACATTGCACATCACATTGCACCTCTGGACCCCTTTATATTACACAGCACCCTGCACCTCTGGGCCCCTTTACATTACACAGCACCCTGCACCTCTTTACATTACACAGCACCCTGCACCTCTGGGCCCCTTTACATTACACAGCACCCTGCACCTCTGGGCCCCTTTACATTACACAGCACCCTGCACCTCTGGGCCCCTTTACATTACACAGCACCCTGCACCTCTGGGCCCCTTTACATTACACAGCACCCTGCACCCCTTTACATTGCACAGCACCCTGCACCCCTTTACATTACACAGCACATTGCACCTCTGGACCCCTTTATATTACACAACACCCTGCACCTCTTTACATTACACAGCACCCTGCACCCCTTTACATTACACAGCACCCTGCACCTCTGGGCCCCTTTACATTACACAGCACCCTGCACCTCTGGGCCCCTTTACATTGCACAGCACCCTACACATCTGGGCCCCTTTACATTGCACAGCACCCTGCACCTCTGGGCCCCTTTACATTGCACAGCACCCTGCACCTCTGGACCCCTTTACATTGTACAGCACTCTGGACCCCTTTACATTGTACAGCACTCTGGACCCCTTTACATTACACATCACATTGCACCTCTGGACCCATTTATATTACACAGCACCCTGCACCTCTTTACATTACACAGCACCCTGCACCTCTGGGCCCCTTTACATTGCACAGCACCCTGCACCTCTGGACCCCTTTACATTACACAGGACCCTGCACCTCTGGACCCCTTTACATTACACAGCAACCTGCACCTCTGGACCCCTTTACATTACACAGCAACCTGCACCTCTGGACCCTTTTATATTACAAAACACCCTGCTGCTCTGAACCCCCTGACATTACACAGCACCCTGCACCTCTGGGCCCCTTTATATTACACAGCACCCTGCACCTCTGGACCCCTTTACATTACACAGCAATCTGCACCTCTGGACCCCTTTACATTTCACAGCACCCTGCACCTCTGGACCCCTTTACATTTCACAGCACCCTGCACCTCTGTACCCCTTTACATTACACAGCAACCTGCACCTCTGGACCCCTTTACATTACACAGCACCCTGCACCTCTGGACCCCTTTACATTACACAGCACTCTGCACCTCTGGACCCCTTTACATTACACAGCACTCTGCACCTCTGGACCCCTTTACATTACACAGCACCTTGCACCACGGGACCCCTTTACATTTCGCAGCACCCTGCACCTTTGGGCCCCTTTACATTACACAGCACCCTGCATCACTGGACCCCTTTACATTACACAGCACCCTGGATCTCTGGACCCTTTTACATTACACAGCACCCTTCACCTCTGCACCCCTTCACATTACACAGCACCCTGCATCACTGGACCCCTTTACATTGCACAGCACCCTGCACCTCTGGACCCCTTTACATTGCACATCACATTGCACCTCTGGACCCCTTTATATTACACAACACCCTGCACCTCTTTACATTACACAGCACCCTGCACCTCTGGGCCCCTTTACATTACACAGCACCCTGCACCTCTGGGCCCCTTTACATTACACAGCACCCTGCACCTCTGGGCCCCTTTACATTACACAGCACCCTGCACCTCTGGGCCCCTTTACATTACACAGCACCCTGCACCTCTGGGCCCCTTTACATTACACAGCACCCTGCACCTCTGGGCCCCTTTACATTACACAGCACCCTGCACCTCTGGGCCCCTTTACATTGCACAGCACCCTGCACCTCTGGACCCCTTTACATTACACAGGACCCTGCACCTCTGGGCCCCTTTACATGACACAGCACCCTGCACCTCTGGACCCCTTTACATTACACAGCACCCCGCACCTCTGGACCCTTTTACATTACACAGCCCCCTGCACCTCTGGCCCCTTTTACATTACACAGCCCCCTGCATCACTATACCCCATTACATTACACAGCACCCTGCACCTCTGGACCCCTTTATATTAGACTGCACCTCTGGACAGTGCAGACCCCTCTCTACAATACAGACCCACCACTATAGTGCAGACCCCCCCTACAATACAGAACATCCCCCCCCCCCCCAATACAGACCCAACAACAATACAGAACCCCTCCCATATACAGAACCCCCCCCCCCATACAGATACCACCCCCCCTACAATACAGAACACGCCCCTATACAGATACCACCCCCTACCCTACAATACAGAACCCCCCTATCCTACAATACAGAACCCCCTCTTATATACAGAACCCCCCTATCCTACAATACAGAACCCCCTTCATATACAGAACCCCCCCATCCTACAATACAGAACCCCCCCTCATATACCGAACCCCCCCCTATCCTACAATACAGAACCCCCCCTATACAGAACACCCCCCCACAATACAGACCCCCACATACAGAACCCCCCCCCACAATACAGAGCCCCCTCTCATATACAGAACCCCCCTATCCTACAATACAGAACCCCCTCTTATATACAGAACCCCCCCTATCCTACAATACAGAACCCCCCTCATATACAGAACCCCCCCATCCTACAATACAGAACCCCCCTCATATACAGAACCCCCCCTATTCTAAATTCAGAACCCCCCTATACAGAACGCCCCCCCCCCCCACAATACAGACCCCCCACATACAGAACCCCCCCATACAGAACACCCCCCCCCCACAATACAGAACACTCCCCCACAATACAGAACCCCCCTCATATACAGAACATCCCCCCACATACAGAACTCCCCCCCCCCTTACAATAGTGCAGACAACCCCCTTGCCTTCAGAAGTAGGAGGAGGGGGAGGCGGCCGCAGCTTCACGCTGATGGGCTGTGTGACTGACAGTCACACAGCCGATAGTTTCAGAGACGCGGCGCTGCACTGCAATGGAGAAGGGGGATCATTGCGGCCGGCCCGGGTATCACTCGGGCACAGGCTCGCACCCCCCCCCCCCCCAATAGCCAGGCTGTGTGTCACTCCTGATTACCTTACCTAGTATGCTGCTGACGCCATGCTTTCGCCGCGCCATGCTTTAGTCATGGAGGGGGGGTGTCGGCCCAGACCCGACACCCCCCCAGTGTGTGGCACCCGGTGCGGTACGCCCCCCCCGCCCCCTGGTTAGTCCGCCATTGCCTAGAAGCTTTACTAATCACTTCCAACAATCAAAAGCACACTATGAATAGAGGATGAATGAAAGGTCCACCTTCTCCATTCATAGAGCCTTTTTATTGAGAGAAGCTCTAGTATAGCTTTTATAAATGGAGGAGGGGGAGGAAAGTCTAAGACTTGTCCAGTGGCCCGAATCTGCCCTACAGTACTGGAAGATTACCACCGCACCGGTATGTGACAGGGGAGTGAAGAAAGCCGTCACCAGCACATTAGACACTTCTCAATCAATGTTGTTACAATCCCTAGTGCGGATATAAAAAAAAAAAAAAACTTGGGCTTAAAAGTGAATTTCTAGTCTATTCAGTGTTTTTTTCAGATGCAAGAGAGAAAAATACACCAACGTACACCCACATTGATAAATACACATCTATGTGATTAAAGCAGAACATATTGTACCTTTCTAGCCGCTGCTGTAAAACTGTTAGGTGCTCTTTGAGCCTTTTGATCTCGTCTCGTTTGATCCGGGTAATTTCCCTGTTTTTGTGAATATACCTAAAAGTACAGAAAGTAAATAAGATAATCTTACAATGGATTTCTCCTACTGTAGAAACGGTAAAAGGCAGAGACGAAGCAGAATCCTACAGATGTGTAAACCAACTGTCCATTTTCATCCCGCTGCCTCTGATCCAATCTGCTCAAGCGGAAGAGGACAGTCCACCTCCATTTTTTTAGCACGCCTGATTGGACCCGGTGGTAGGCCGATGTAAACAGACAAGTTCGCTTACACCCGCCGGTCTAAAGGAATTCATGAACATTCAGATCAAGTCCATCTGAAAAACTGACAAGCAGACCTGATCAGAGTGCCCATGTGAAAGGGCTCCAAAGGATCAACAATTCCAAACAAGCATTGGAGAGAAATGAGACCATGTACTACCACAGGCGACAGCAAAAATGGAGCAGTACAGCTGGATACTGGCTGTCATTTCGGTTGCCTGGCTCATGAATTTATACCGTCATGTATAAGCCCATTTTCTGGCCTAAAACACTGCTTGTTCCCCATATTACTGGATTTAGCTGTATTATTGGTAATCTGTTAGAGAGAAAAAAAAATAAAAAATCATCTCATTCCGAGTCTAAATCCCAACGTCCCAAAACCATACCTCAAACCATGGCTTTGGTAAGGGTTTTTTTTTTTAACCTATACAATAACCATATTTAATTGATTAGGCATAAAAAAAAAAAAAAAGAAATCTATCACCATTAACTTTAACCCCCATGATATAAATGCAATAGAACACCTCCAAAAGGCCCAGTAAGACGCCTATACAGGTGCATCTCATAAAATTATCTTATCAAAAAGTTAATTTATTCCAGTAATTCAATTCAAAAAGTAAAACTCATATTTTATACAGATACGTTACACACAGAGTGATATATTTTAATGATGATGTCTTACAGCTAGTGAAAACCCCAAATTCTGTATCCCAGAAAACAAAATTACATAAGACCAAAAAAAATAATTAAAAATTTTAATACAGAAATGTTGGCTTACTGAAAAGAATGTCCATGTACAGTATTGATGGGGATCATTTTGCATGAATTACTGCATCAATGCCGTGTGGCATGGAGACAATCAGCCTGTGGCACTGCTGAGGTGTTATGGAAGCCCAGGTTGCTTTGATGGCATTGTTGGGTCTGGTGTCTCATCTTCCTCTTGACAATACCCCACAGAATCTCTATGGAGTTTAGGTCAGGTGAGTTTGCTGGACAATCAAGCACAGTGATACCATGATCATTAACCACTTCAGACCAGCGCTTTTGACAAAATACGTCAACAGCGCGGACCTGAGGCGCCAAGTGGACGTCTTTGGACGTGATTTCTAGTGCATTACCCGCGTGTGCCACTGGGTGGCGCGCCGCGGGTAAACACTGTCCCGCCGCATCGCTGAGGATCCGATGCATGTACCTGGCGGCCGCGATTTCCGTCGGGTACATGCGATCGGCGGGAAAACAAGCAGATGACAGCAGGGACGTGGAGCTGTGTGTGTAAACACAGAGCTCCACGTTCTGTCAGAGGAGAGGAGACCGATCTGTGTCTCTTGTACACACGGACACAGCATCGGTCACCTCCCCCAGTCACCCCCCTCCCTCCCCCTACACAGTTAGAACACACCCAGGATACACATTTAACCCCTTCCCTGCCAGTCACATTTATACAGTAATTAGTGCATTTTTATAGCACTGATCGCTGTATAAATGTGAATGGTCCCAAATTTGTGTCAAAAGTGTCCGATATGTCCGCCGCAATGTCGCAATAAAAATCGCAGATTGCCGCCATTACTAGTAAAAATAATAATAAAAAAAAAATCATAATTCTGTTCCCCATTTTGTAGGCGCTATAACTTTTGCGCAAACCAGTCGATTTTTTTTTTTTTTTACAAAAATACGTCGAAAAATACGTATCGGCCTTAACTGCGAAAAAAAAAAAAAAAAAATGGGATATTTATTATAGCAACAAGTTAAAAATATATATATATATTTTTAAATTGTCGCTCTTTTTTGTTTTAGCACAAAAAATAAAAAACGCAGAGGTGATAAAATACCACCAAAATAAAGTTCTATTTGTGGGGGGAAAAAGGATGTCAATTTTGTTTGGGAGCCACGTCGCACGACCGCGCAAATGTCAGTTAAAGCGACGCAGTGCCGGAAGCTAAAATTTCGCCTGGGAACGAAGGGAGTACGCAAGTGGTTAAACCAGGTAGTGGTACTTTTGGCAGGTGCCAAAACCTGACATCTCTGTAAAGCTGGTCAGCAAAGCGAAGCATGTAGTGCTCTAGAATTTCCTGGTAGAGGGCAGCACTGGCTTTGGACACAGTGGACCAACACCATTAGATGACATGGCTCCCCAAATCATTACTGTGGAAACTTCACACTGGACCTCATGCAACTTGGATTCTGAGCCTCTCCACTCTTCCTCCAGACTCTGGGACCTTGATTTCCAAATAAAATGCAACATTTTCCACAGTCAGTGATGATTTGGGGAGCCATGTCATCTGCTGGTAGTGGTCCACTGTGTTTTATCAAGTCCAAAGTGAGTGCTGCCCCCTACCAGGAAATTCTAGAGCACTACATGCTTCCCTCTGCAGCTTTATGTAGATGCAGATTACACTTCCCAGCAGGACATAACACCTGCCCACACTGCCAAAAGTACCAATACCTGGTTTAATAATCACAAGATCACCGTGCTTGATTGGCTAGCAAACTCACCTGATTTAAACCCCTTAGAGAATCTGTGGCGTGTTGTAGAGAGGAAGATGAGACACCAGACCCCAACAATTCAGAAAAGCAACCTGGGCTTCCATAACACCTCAGCAGTGCCACAGGCTGATCACCTCCAAGCAACACCGCACCGCATACTATACTGTACATAGACATACTTTTCAGTAAGCCAACATTTCTGTATTAAAAATCTTTTGTTTATGGGTCTTATGTAATAATCTAGGTTTCCAGAGATACAGAATTTGGGGTTTTCACTAGCTGTAAGCCATAATTATCAAAATTAAATAAACTTTTTGAATTGAACTACTAATATTTATGAACTTTTTGATGATATTCAAATTTTATGAGACGCTCCTGTATACGCCAAGCTCTACATCAGGGGTGTCAAACTGGTGGCCCTCCAGATGTTACAAAACTACAAGTCCCATGAGGCATTGCAAGGCTAACAGTTACAAGCATGACTCCCGCAGGCAGAGGCATGATGGGACTTGTAGTTTCGGAACAGCTGGAGGGCCACCAGTTTGACACCCCTGCTCTACATCATGGGTGCTCAGCCTGTGGCTGTCCAGCTGTAGGGAAACTACAAGTCCCATGAGGCATTGCAAGGCTGAACAGTTATAAGCATGACTCCCAAAAGCATGATGGGAATTGTAGTTCTGCAACAGCTGGAAGGCCACAGGTTGAGTGCCCATGCTCTACGTGGTGAGATATTTGTAGCTCTATTCTGTACTTCCCACACTACACTGTATACCCAGGAGGTTTCATCATTATTCAGAGCCTGTAGCTACTCGGCTACCTGTGTCCCATGTTTGCCTCCAGGCTGATCATTAGACTAAACTAGCAAGGCCCTCCATGTTCTCTCCCATCATTTAATCACATCTCCATGCAGGCTTGAAACAGGTTAGATTGGCTGCCCTGTACAACTTAAAGTATAACTAAAGGCAAAACTGGAGAGGAGTTAGAACGCTTGACAATTAGGGAGATTCGCCACCTCCGTGTGTCCTGTTTACCATTGAAAGTAAAATAAAAATCACAAAATTCTGGGTTGTCTCCAGAAAAATAGAGGGAAATCTTTTGGATATGTAAACTAAAAATGATTTCTTATAGTGTTTTTTTTTTGGTCTTCTCATGTAACGAGTTGTTTTGTGATTGTCTACTACTAAATGATTACTTTTAATTTCAAAAATGAAATACAAAAACAAAGAAGAACTAATGGGAACGTCAAGTTCTAGGGGTCCCCAAGAAATTCCCTTAATTTGCAGGGATTTGCTTTCACTTCCTGTTTAGCTATGAAACAGGAAGTGAAGGGGAATCCCTGCAAATGGGACACAGATGGTGAAAACAAAATTCTGAAAGGGATTATAAACTTTACCTCTATTCAAAAAAAAAAAATTGGGCCTCATGCACACGGCTGCCTGGGGCTGTACAACATACATTTTGGGTGTACAGGAGATGTGTACAGGTCCCGATAAAAGTCAATGGGTGTGTGTAGGTATAGGATCATACTTGCGCAAAAATGTACGCCCCAGGATTCAGACATCCACGGTCATACATCCATACATATTTGCATGTTTTACACAAGTACCAGTGTATATCGCATACAGTCATTGATATCTATGGGCAGCTGTTCATACGACCTGTGGCTCCTAGACAGGAAAATATGCCCAAATTTTACATTGTACTGCCCCAGACGCCCATGTGGCCTAAAACTGATATCTTATATGTAGTTTTTTTTTTTTTTATGTCACAATGTAGAGTATAAGATTTCCTATCATCTGTGCCCTGTCACTCAAAGCAAGAAGAGAGAAAACTGACTTTTTATTTAGACAGGTTTTTATCTGGAAGGCTGTTCATTTTCACTGAACATTAAAAGAGGATAACTCAGATCTGGATTAACTCTGTGTGGCAAGACTGGGCACAGATGATAGGAAATCTTATACTCTACATTGTGACATAAAAAATAAAAAAAAATGTTGGGGGTTTACACCCACTTTAAGGATAAATCGACTGCAGGTACCATATACAGGATAAATTTCAAAAAGGTTTTTAGTTTTACTTTAACCTCCCTGGCGGTCTTCCCGTGTGTGGCACGGGGTGAGATTTTTAAGCTACGATCGGTAACCCCGTGCCACACACGGACTTGCCTCGCTGGATGCAGAAAAAAAGTTTACTTACCTTTTCTCTGCGATCCAGCGATGAATCCCCGCAGTACACGGCGGCAGGATGTCCGCCTGATGCTGTGTGTACCTCCGATTCCCTTCCCTGCGAGCGTCGCGACGTAGGGAGGGGAACGGCGCCAAATTCAAAAATGTAAACAAACACTATACATACAGTACACTGTAATCTTATAGATTACAGTACTGTATGTAAAAAATACACACCCCCCATGTCCCTAATGGTCTGCCCTGTACACTACATGTCCTTTTATGTAATAAAAACTGTTCTTTCTCCCTGCAAACTGTAGATTGCCCATAGCAACCAAAAGTGTTTCTTTATGGCAAAAATTGTTTTAGAGCAGCTAAAAAACAGCGATAATAAATCAGAATCACTTGCAGAATTTAGCGATAGCGATTTATGGGGATTTTGATTTGATTACATTATTGAATAATTTTTACTATAATTATATTATTATTTGTTATAATTTTTTATAATTATTTATTATATTATAATTTTTAATAAAAAAAAAAAAAAAAAACATACCCGGGATGCCTATTAGACTCTTGTTTGGATAGATTTCAGTGAGTTATTCCTAAGAATTACAAGCCTACAGTATAAAACGCCAAATTCCCTTGCAAATAATGGTACCGCTTTTAGCACCTAAAATCTGAAAGAATCATACCGCCAGGGAGGTTAAAAGCCTCCTCTCCAGTATAACCCTTCGTGCACCCATTGAACTTTCCAAGAATACTTGATAGGCACCTGGGGATTTATTTACAAAAGCTCGAGAGGGCAAAATTAGTCACAATTGTGCAGAGAAACCAATCGGCTTACAGGTTTTATTGCTAAAGCTTAAGGGGTTGTAAAGGCATTTTTTTCTTCCTAAATAGCTTCCTTTATCTTAGTGCAGACCACCTTCACTTATCTCATCCTTCCATTTTGCTTTTAAATGTCCTTATTTCTTCTGAGAAATCCTAATTTCCTGTTCTTCTGCCTGTAACACCACACAGTAATGCAAGGCTTTCTCCCTGGTGTGGAGTGTCGTGCTCACCCCCGCCTTTGGACTACAGGAGTGTCAGTACACCCACTAACACACAGCTCCTTTCTCCATTTGCAATGTAGAGAGCATCCTGACTCTCCTGTAGTCCAAGGGAGGGGGCAAGCACGACACTCCACACCAGGGAAAAAGCCTTGCATTACTGTGTGGAGTTAGAGACAGAAGAACAGGAAGTGAGGATTTCTCAGAAGAAATAAGGACATTTAAAAGCAAAATGGAAGGATGAGGTAAGTGAAGGAGGACTGCGCTAAGGTAAAGGAAGCTATTTAGGGGGAAAAAATGTACCTTTACAGCCCCTTTAAACAAACAGGTTAGAAGCCGATTGGTTTCTCTGCAGAATTGTGACTAATTTTGCCCTCTCTAGCTTTAGTAAAACCCCTTGGTGTCTAGAACTTGGCAGCACAGTAAGTATGAGAACACAAGATATGGCTGCCAGGGGATCTCTTGCCCACGGCACACAGGAATGTGCAGCAAAGTGCATGTGTGGTCGCAGTGCTCACAACCAAAAGGAATATGATGTGGGTACTTACCGATCCATGTACAGACATGGTGGAAACTCTAGCTTGTTGTGGATTTTCTCAGGCCTTCCCAAAGCTTGATTAAACTCAAACCTGGACAGCTCAAATGTCAGTACAGGTGGAAGTTCTGTGAACCAGTGCTGTCACAAATTAAGCAGAAAAATAATACATTTTACTTCAACCTACAATAAAAAAGTGTGCACATTACCTATACACAAGAGAATCTGACTGCTCCATTCAGAATCATCTTTCATAAAATAGTAAATATCAGACGCTTATATAATCATAAAAAGGGAGAGAGAACATTTGGCTGGATTTAGACTTTGATATTACTGTATTTATTGGCGTATAACACTCACTTTTTTACCCTGAAAATAGAGGGAAAACTGTGCCTGTGTGTTATACGCAGGGGACTGTGGAAAGTTTTTTGCCCGAAACTTCCCTCTTAAAGTTAGGGTGCGTGTTATACGCCGATAAATACGGTAGTTAAAATGTTTGTGAACGTCACCATTTACTACACTTTTTTTTTTGGTCGTTGAAGCGGAAGTAAACCCATCGATCCTACAGTTTCAAAAAGCATTTACATTTCCAGCATGCAGGGATTGCTAACTGTCACATTGGTTGTGCTCTCAACCAAACTGTCAAACCATCCAATGGCTGGTGTCATAACTGATCACATGTGCAGCATCATGGCAATTGAAGATTAAACATAAGCCAAGATAGCAGCTTCCTTGCCTGAAAATGATAGGTGGGTTTACTTACACTTTAAATAAACAAATAAAAAAATTGAACCTGGGATTGCAAGCATAATTTGTTCCAGAAACATGCTTGTAATCCAAAGCACTTGTATACCAAAGCGAATTTCCACATAATAAATAATGGAATCATTTATTCATAAGTCCTTTATTGTCCATATAAAAAGATTATAGCAATATTCTAATGTAACCTAGTAGAAGCGACATGTTGGCACTTATTTCTTTTTGTTCTCAATTGCCTTGGCTGTACACAAATTATCGCCAGGGTATGCCCAATCTGCGCTGTTTTTGTATTCTTTTATCTCCTTTGAAATATAATATATAAAAAAAAAAAAAAAAAAAAAAAGATTATAGCAATGTTATACGTTGTGTAACCATAAAATATCCATCCACAAATGAAAGCCTCCACAAGGGGGATTAGAAGCAAAATCCAGCAGGAGCTACAGAGTATAAAAGAGAAGAGAGGCGCCTCTAAGTGTAGCAATATGGTTACATTTAGATCACTTTCACATTGAGGCGTGGAGCCGCGGTGACGGTGTAGCCGCGCTATTTGTAGCACCGCTATACCGTCGTATTTACCGCGATATTTGGGCGCTAGCGGTGAGGTTTTAACCCCCGCTAGCGGCCGAAAAAGGGTTAATACCGCGCTATTACCGCGGTTTCCCATTGATTTCAATGTGAAGGCGCGGTATAGGAGCGGCGAACACACCGCTCCTATACCGCGGTAAAGATGTGGCTAGCAGGACTTTTGGAGCGCTCCTGCTAGCGCACCGCTTCAGTGTGAAAGCCTTCGGGCTTTCACATTAAGCACTACAGGGCATGATTTTTCATGCGGTATAGCAGCGCTATTTTTAGCGCTGTACCGCATGAAAAACGCCTCAATGTGAAAGGGGCCTAAATGAAGGTACAACATTTAGCAACTCTCATGGTTGATGATTAAAACAGGCACATTAAAGTAAGCAGGCATCTGGTGTAAAGCTGTCCACATAGACCGGGAAGACTACCCTGCAAGTATGACCACCAAGACTAACCTGCAGTAGAGCAATCTGAAAGATGCCTGAAACAATTATGGAGCGCAGTGTGAAAGGGACGACGTTGATGGCGGTGCGGGGGATGGTCTATGTGGACAGCTTTACCCCGGATGCCTGCATACTTAGATGTGCCTCTATAATCATCAACCATATGACTTGCTAAATATCGTACCTTCATTAAATGTAACCATATTGCTACACTTAGAGGCACCTCTTCTCTTTTATACTCAGTTGTGACATGACGCTACTTGTATATCAAGACATCACTTTATCAAGTCAAAATTTATAAATCAAACGTTGCTGGTCCTTTAAAAACACTCTCAAAACAAGTTACTCCCAATCCAAGGTGTTACTGTATCCGTTTGAGAAGTGCAAAAAAAAATACCTGTCGGTCCCGTTCAGAAATCCAGCCCGTTTCACACTTCCTCTAGTAAATGATGCATTTCTCTGATGTTATCAGCCCTGCCTGAATACTCTGTGCGGACTACAGAATACCTCCCCCTAAGTTAGGAAATGTCAAGGGGTATGAATACTTTTTCAAGGCCCTGCATCTTATTCACCTGCAATGCATAAGACTCAGAACGCCTGTGTACTCAGGTAGCAACCCAAGCAGTTACAGCTATTTCTGCACTGATGGTACTTAAAGCAGAACTAAACCCTCCTATCATTTACAGCCAAGGAAGCCGTCTTAGTTTAATCTTCAAATGCCGTGATACCGCACATATGATCATTTGAGATACCAGCCATTTGATGGTTTAACAGTTTAGCTGAGAGCACCAACTAATGTGACGGTTACGTTCCCGGCACGTGCTGGGAATGTAACTGCTTTTTTAAACTGTAAAATCTATAGGTTTAGCTCCGCATTAACAGATCAGCTAGAAACATGTCAGGGGCACAATGAGAAGTGTTCATACACAAACTCTGTCTGATTGATTTTCTACAGCACAGCGGTAGCTGCTAGCCTTCAAGGGGGAAACATATCAACATTCCATCAGCATAGGCAACAATCTACAGAATGCCCAAAGCAAGCAGTTGAAGAGGAATAAAAAGTCTGCTTTCCTTATGCTGGCCATACACTATACGAAAATTCGGGTGAAAATCAGTCGTAAAGAAAGATCTTTCGTTTTTCGGCCAGTTAATGGGCACAAAATCGAAAATCGTTTGGACATTTTTGAGCCGAAAAAAACGAAGGACAACTTTGGAAATTTTCTGCCGAAAAGAAAAATAAATCGGAAGGTTAATGTGTTTCCCGTCCGAATTTTCTGCACTAGGTAGATGTCCACTGAACGATTTATCGCCCATTACATGATGGCACTATCGTTTGCACTCACGAAAGAACTTTCGTTTATCGAAAGTTCGTTCGGACGATTTTTCGTGGAGTGTATGGCCAGCATTAAACTAGATTTATTCAAATGCCGACACTCTCACCAGTAACAAATTTGTCCAGTTCAATTTCCAATTGAAGCAAAAAAAATAAAATATTGGTTTGAAAGGCAGTTTATTGACCTCGGTATAATGACGTCCATACACTGGATCAAGGATACTCATCACCAGCAGTTTGTATATTACCACATTTATCTTTATATGGTGGGGACAGCAGCAAGTCGCATGGATACAATTGAAGGTTTCTGCTATCAAAAAGCTGAATCTGGAATTGGTGTGTATGGGTAGCAAAAGGATTAATATATTGTGCTAAACACAGTACCAGTGCTGGGCCATAGTATGACACTTTTTTTTTTTTTTTTTTAGATTAGATGCGGTTGTGCTGCAGTTTGATCCATGTTTGAAGTGGTACAGCAGAATGCCAAGTAACGGCCATATTTAAGTCCTGTCTGTATTAGGCCACCAAGCTCAACATAAATCTCACACACTCCAAGTTAGAAGATCCCAGTGCATTTTGGGAATGCAAAATGAGTACTCCTTTACGTCACGTGTTTTGGGACTCTGTAGTTGCTTATTGAAGCGAAACAGAATATTGTTGGCATTAAGTGCATCTAAATCCAAAACTTTTTTTCTTCCCCATACAAGTCAGGAAAAGGAAAAGGAGAAAAAAAAGAAAAAGGGGACCCTTTCAAATGGACTAAAGATAATACAGATGGAATACAATACAAATGGAATACAGATAAAAAATAAAACTGTCAAGGGTTGTAACCCTAAGCTTTTCTAGTTCAAGTGGAACTTTAGTCAGAAAATTAAAAAAAATGTAATACATTTTTTTAACAAAATGGCAGCCTCCAGCATTTTACCTGTTTTATTGCTGGAGGCTAAATACAAAAAACATGTAAATTCCACGCTATCAAAGAAAAATAAGCAGCTGCAAAAACCAGTGAACAGTGGAATACAACAAATAAAATATACAAATAGCAGCACATACATTTTTTTTCATAATCAAATGAATGATATACAAAGTGTAAATATGGGTCATAAATGGTTAAAACAAAAAATGAATAATTCCTGACATAGAGTCCAAATATGTGTAAAAAACTTGATTGATGTGTGAACTCAGTGAGCGATGCCAAATCAATAGTGGTAACTTCTTAAACGTTGTAGAAGATGGTGATGAACCCGCCACCGTTATAACAGAGGCTTACCAGATGTATAGAACCCAACTGAGCGTACGCCCAAAGGGTCTAAAAAGGCTGGATATATACACAAAGCTGTATCGGGACAGGATCTTCACACGATAACGCCACCAAGATGGAGGAAGTTGTTCAATAGAAAAAAGCAATCACTCCTGAATGGTCAAACCATGACAACGATGTGTAAGGAGAGGCAAACAGAAAAAAGGCACATAGTGTGATAACGTAGGAACTGGATATTTGATAAAGGTTATAAACACTTGCATGAAAGTGAGAATATAACAGCATATCGATCGATAAATCCATGGCAGCAGTGATTCCACTATGTGCCTTTTTTCTGTTTACCTCTCCTTACACATCGTTGTCATGGTTTGACCATTCGGGAGCGATTGCTTTTTCCTATTGAAAAACTTCCTCCATCTTGGTGGCATTATCGTGTGAAGATCCTGTCCCGATACAGCTTTGTGTATATATCCAGCCTTTTTAGACCCTTTGGGCGTACGCTCAGTTGGGTTCTATACATCTGTTAAGCCTCTGTTATAACGGTGGCGGGTTCATCACCATCTTTTACCACGTTTAAGAAGTTACCACTATTGATTTGGAATCACTCACTGAGTTCACACATCAATCAAGTTTTTTACTTCACATATTTGGACTCTATGTCAGGAATTATTCATGTTTTGTTTTAACCATTTATGACCCATATTTACACTTTGTATATCATTCATTTGATTTTTTTTTCAGCATTTGTTAGCGCTGCTATGTGTATATTTTATTGCTGGAGGCTGCCATTTTGTTAAAGCCCAGAGTCTCTGCACAGCAGTAAATCTGTAGGCTGTCAGTAGGGATGAGCTCCAGCGTGTTAGCACAGGCCACGTGCAGAGCCCACCAGGAAATTGGCACCACGCTGCACTAATCACAGGCAGTTGTCCAGATGCGCGGCTGCAGAGATCGTCAAATGTCTCACTGGCTGTGATTAGTGCAGTGCCGGTTTCCTGGCGGGCTCTGCACATGGAGTGTGCGAACACGCCGGAGCTCATCCCCACTGACAGCCTACAGATTTACTGCTGTTCAGGGACTCTGGGCTTCAACAAAATGGCGGCCTCCAGCAATAAAAAACAGGAAAAATGCTGAAGGCAATATATAGCACATACTAATTTAGGTAGCATAATTATTAATGTGGAATGTATGTTCCTTAGTACAGAAGATTATATTTATCAAGTTGTTATGGTTAAAGTTCCACTTTAAGATACACTTTGTTGTTTTGGTGGGTTGCATACAAACGGTCTGCAATCCAAATATAGATAACTAGGGGCTCCAGTATTTCTCACCTCTTGACCAGACTTGCTTGAGTTCTCTGAATGTAATGACTCAATCTCTCCCTCTATCATGGCAGCCTCTAGACATTCATGCAAGTCTTTGAATCCATTCACCTGGAGAGGATACTGACCAAACATCTCCGTGTTTTCAAATTTCTTTCCTTAGCGAGAGAGAAGCAAACATTAAAGAGGACAGGAAATAATAGCACACACTTGCCATCAGGTCATGAAAATATCTTCTCATACCAACACTAATAAGGTGTCCCCCATCTCCAAGGAAATATGTATTTCCAAACATTCTCATTTATCGGCGTCTGAAAAATGAACTTGCCCATTGCAACCTGTAGCAGAATGCTAGAGAGAGCAAAGGGTCCATCATTCAGAATTGTGATAAATTAAATGGACAGATAAACAAGCTGCCCATGTACTTGATGGTTAAAAAAAAAAAAAAAAGCCTTTTGCCTGTAAACATCTTTTGTAGCCGAGGACAAGGCTTTTCTGTGTGACATCAGTTCCATAATATCTGAGGAATGCCAAGACAAGTACCCTTGTCACTATTAATTCTCTATGAAGTGTTCCGGAAGCAGCCAGCCCTCACCCCAAAGGAAGAAAGAACGACAATGTAATACTGTTTCTTAAGTGATCTCCCTTCCTTTCAAAAATCAGGATTGACACTAATAATAGCCAACGCCCCCACAGCTAAGAAATCCTTGGGGTCCTCCGACCACTTAAATGTCAAAACGTCAGAGTGGCTCTTCAATGCATAAGAGCCGAGTAGTAATATGAATATTTGTATCTCTATTGTAGCTGATGCTTGAAATTTGACTTGGGTTTTAGTGCAGACTTCTAAAAAATAAAAATAAAATAAATCAATACACCAATGACACATACCGCAATTAAGATTGTTCGGGGCGTTCTGCATTGCAGCAGCCTTTTGGGGGATCAACCCTCTGGAACAGGTCAGTGTTTAGCAGCTTCATTAGCACACATGCTGAAATGTACACGTGTTCTTTGCAGGGTATATTACAGGGTCCCAACAATGAGCGGCTGCATACATGTGCATCCATACATTTCAGGAAAGCCCATTGTGATCCGTGGCAGTGCTCAATCAGATAAAACTTTCAGCAGTCAGACTACTCTTAAAAAATCACATTGGGCAACTTCACTATGGCAGCCAGTGGCCCACAAAAAAAAAAAAAAATCACACTGCTGTCCAAACTAATCAATACTGCAGACATCCAACTATATCATCCGAAACTATAGGCTTCATTTAAATTTTACATACGGGCAGACACCGATCTGCCATCACATTATATTCATTAACATGCAAAGTGAATAACATTGATTATCTTGTTACAGTGGCACCTGAAAGTGGGTGGGATATATTAGGCAGCAAGTGAACATGCGGTCCCTGAAGTTGCTGTGTTGAAAGATAAAAAAAACGGGCATGCATAAGGATTTGAGTGACTGACAAGTGCCAAGTTGTAATAGTTTGGCTGAGCCAAAGCACCTCCAAAACTGCAGTTCTTGTACAATGTTCCTGGTTTGCAGTGGTCAGGACCTACCAAAAGCTGTCCAAGAAAGGAAAGCCGGGTCATGAGCAGCTAAGACTCACTGATGCATGTGGGGGGCGAAGACTGGCCTGTGCAGTCCCATCCGCAGACTGGACAGAGTGCCACTGCTGACCCATATTCAGCGAACATCAGAATTATAGTGGTCTGGTCTGATTAACCAGGTTTTCTTTTACAACATGTGGATGGCCGGGCCCATGTGCTTAGCATACCTTGGGAATAGATGGCAGCAAGCTGCACTATGGGAGGTCTGATCCATGAAGACCCTACCTCACAACTTTACAGGACATAAAGAATCTGTGCTACCAACTGCTTTACTGCCAGATTCCTTAAAGTGGAGGTCCACACAAAAAGTGAATCTCCGCTTTTTGGAACCCCCCCCCCCCGGTGTCACATTTGGCACCTTTCAGGAAGGAGGGGGTGCAGAAACCTCTATAATTCAGGTAATTGCACCCACTTCAGTACAGTAGGGAACAGGGAAATGAGGCAGCAACGCCTCACTTCCTGATTCCGTCAGCGGGGAAGGTGGCGGGGAAAGCCGAGCGGTTGCTCGGCTTTGGCTGCCGACATTGCGGGCACCCTGGACAGGTTAGTGTCCATTTATTAAAAGTCAGCAGCTGCTGGGTTTTTATATATATATATATATATATATATATATATATATATATATATATATATATATTATTTTTTTAGGAGGACCTCCGCTTTAAGAATCTAGTAGAGTCCATACCTCGACGGGTCAGGGCTGTTTTGGCAGGAAAATATGGCAAAATGTTTTGGACACCCGACTATGAGATCAATATGAGCTTGTTGGACATTCCACAACTAGACATTATTAGAGTAATACTGATAAGGGATCAGGCTTCACACCGTCTATATTCCCACCTGTAGAAATTTATAAGCTGAGAAGTGAAAATGAATCAACATTTCCCTCTCTGTAAGTGGATAGAGTTATATAATTTCCTGAAGAATCAATTTAAGCATCAATCAGAGCATACAAGTACAACCTCTCAATCATTCGGTTTGAAATGGATATTTAGCAGCTGAAAGGACCATAATCGGAAGCCATTCTATAGGTTCTTATGCAGGTTTCTACTTCGATCACAAAGTTTTTGTGAATGTTCCCAAGAAATATATCAAATACCAACCTTCATGAACACCTGCTGCCAGGAATCGCCCATAGAACAGCTCCACCATTGGGTTCTTTGGCTTTTCTCCATCCCTGTTGATAAAAAAACACACAAGAATGTTGCAATTCATTAAGCAAAATGATATATTAAATCATAATTTTATATATGTTTGATACATTAAACAAACTGTATACAACTGTACACACAGGTCATTTGTCTATACCAAATATATTTAAACTTCCATCATCCAAACCTAGTCCGAAATCTTGAAACAAGCAATCTCACTGGTTCCTATGGTAAAGTGTACCCCCTTTTTTTTATCAGTTCCAAAGAGTATAATGAACAAGAACTCTTCCAATGCACAAAGCATGGAACTCTTAAAAGGCAATATTTACAGGTTTATAAATGGTTTTAAAAATTCACAAAAAATTGGTTATTTTTTGTAATGATAATAAAAAAAAAAGGGATTTTTAAATACAGCTTACCTGTAAAATCCTTTTCTTGGAGTACATCACGGGACACAGAGCGGCATATTCATTACTATATGGGTTATATGGAGTACCTTCAGGTGTGGACACTGGCAATCTCAAACAGGAAGTCCCCTCCCTATATAACCCCCTCCCCTAGAGGGAGTCCCTCAGTTTTGTAGCAAGCAGTATGCCTCCCAAAATGTTCCCCAAAAGAGGGGTGGGAGCTCTGTGTCCCGTGATGTACTCCAAGAAAAGGATTTTACAGGTAAGCTGTATTTAAAAATCCCTTTTTCTTTCTCGTACATCACGGGACACAGAGCGGCATATTCATTACTATATGGGATGTCCGAAAGCAATGCTTTAATGAGGGGAGGGAGACATCTTCTCAAAAGAGATTTAATTTAGAGGTATACTCAAATAATAATAATAATTCCAACTTAGTCAAGAAAAAAAATACTTTTTTTTTTTTTTTTTTTTTCTTTTACAACCAAGGGTGCCCCTGATCCCGAGGATCTTAAACTGCAGCCTGTAGTACTGCCTGCCCAAAGGCAGAATCTGCATTCCTTCTCACGTCTAGTTGATAAAACTTTGTAAACGTGTGGACTGATGACCACGTCGCCGCCTTGCATATCTGAGCCATAGAGATCTGATGGTGTGCTGCCCAGGAGGCGCCCATGGCCCTGGTAGAATGGGCTTTTACCAACAAAGGAGAAGGCAACCTCTTCAAACCGTAGGCCTGAATGATTAATTGTCTAATCCATCTCGAGATGGTGGATTTTGCAGCTGCCTGCCCCTTCTTGGGGCCATCTGGTAGAACGAACAACACATCTGTTTTCCGGATCTTTTCTGTAGCTTTAAGATAGGCCTTCATGGCCCGGACAATATCCAAGGTATGCAGCAACCCCTCCTTTCTAGATGTGGGTTTCGGAAAGAAGGATGGAAGTACCAAATCTTGGTTCAAGTGAAAATTGGATATAACCTTTGGTAGAAAGGAAGGATGGGGCCGGAGAACTGCCCTGTCCTTATGTAGAACGAGATATGGTTCCTTACACGATAAGGCTGCCAACTCTGACACTCTCCTGGCCGAAACTATGGCGACCAAGAATACCAACTTTCTTGTCAGTAAAACTAAAGGAATCTCAGCCAACGGCTCAAAGGGTTGTTTCTGTAGAGTGGACAGGACAAGATTTAAGTCCCATGGACAAATTGGTGACTTGACACGAGGATTAATACGCAAGACCCCCTGTATGAAGGTCTTTACCAGCGAGTGGGTGGCCAGCGGCCTCTGAAACCACACTGACAGAGCTGAAATCTGTCCCTTGATTGTGCTTACTGCCAGACCTTTATCCACTCCTAGCTGGAGAAAACTTAACACCCTATCAATGGTATATTTGCGGGAATTCCATCTTTTGGATTCACACCAGCCTACGTAGTTCCTCCACACCCTGTAATAAATCACCCTGGAGGCCGGCTTTCTAGCCCTAATCAGGGTAGGAATTACCTGCCTAGACAGACCTCTACCCCTGAGAATCAGGGATTCAGCCTCCAGGCCGTCAAATTTAGACGCTGTAATGTAGGGTGGAGGATCGGGCCTTGTGAGAGTAGGTCTGGTCGTAGAGGAAGAGTCCAAGGGTCTCCCACTGCCATCTTCAGGACTAGTGAGTACCATGTCCTCCGGGGCCAAGCTGGAGCTACTAGAATGACTGGCTTGTGCTCCACTCTGATCCTGCGCAACAGGCGAGGAAGTAACTGTAGCGGAGGGAATGCATATAGAAGTTTGAATTGATGCCAAGGGCAAACCAACGCATCGGTTCCGCAGGCCATAGGGTCCCTCGCTCGAGACACGAACCTGTCCAGTTTCTTGTTGAACCTGGATGCCATTATATCTACGTCTGGCATTCCCCACTTCTGGCAGATTGTCTGAAAGACCTGGGGATGCAGAGACCACTCCCCCGGCGACAGAATCTGGCGACTTAAGAAGTCTGCCTGCAGGTTGTCCACTCCGGGAATGAATATCGCCGAAATGCAGGGTACATGAACCTCTGCCCACTGAAAAATCAAGCTCACCTCCCTCTGAGCGGCCTGACTCCTGGTTCCCCCTTGGTGGTTTATGTATGCCACCGCTGTGGCCTTGTCTGACTGGATTCTCACCGGGGACCCCTGTAATCTGGAAGTCCATGCCAGGAGGGCTAGGCGAGCAGCTCTGATCTCCAAGACATTGATGGGTAGCTGCCTCTCTGCTTCCACCCAAGTTCCCTGGCGAGAGAACCCCTCCAAGACCGCCCCCCAGCCTGCCAGGCTGGCGTCTGTGGTAACTACCTTCCAGACAACGGGGCTGAAGGACCTTCCCTTTAGAAGATTCTGAGGGTTCAACCACCAGGCCAGGCTTTGTCGGACCCTTGATGATAGCGTCAAAGGGGACTCCAAGGCATGTGCTCTCTTGCCCCAGGCTGCTAGAATGGCTGCCTGTAGGACGCGAGTGTGGATCTGAGCGTATGGTACTGCCTCGAACGTGGCCACTAGCTTGCCTAGTAATCGCATACACAGGCAAATAGTTGTTTTTTTCTTGCTTAGAACCAACTGAACCAACCCCTTGATAGCCTCGATCTTTACAAGGGGCAGGAACACCCTTTGCTGTTCTGTGTCTAACCTCATGCCGAGGTATTCCAACTGCTTTGTAGGCTGGAACGCTGACTTTTCCCGGTTTAGGACCCAGCCGAACCTTTCGAGGTACTGAACCGTGAGGTTTACTGCCTGTTGCAGACCCGGCCGTGAGTGATCTATGATTAAAAGGTCGTCCAAGTATGCTAGGACTGTGACCCCTTGGATCCTTAGATTGGCCAAAACTGGGGCTAGGATCTTCGTGAATACCCGGGGGGCCGTGGCTAGCCCGAAGGGGAGCGCCCTGAATTGGAAGTGTCGCTGCCCCACTGCGAAGCGTAAAAATCTTTGATGCGACTGAAAGATTGGTACATGAAGGTAAGCATCCTTTATGTCTATGGAAGCCAGAAAATCGTCCCTCTGGAGCGTGGCGACTGCTGACCGGATGGATTCCATCCGGAAGGAACGAACCCTTAGGTAAACGTTTAAACTCTTTAGGTCCAAGATTGGCCTGACATCGCCGTTGGGCTTTGGTATGACAAAGAGATTGGAATAGAAACCTAGCCCCTGCTCTTGGGCTGGCACCTCTATTATCACGTCCTGGCAAAGCAGGTGATCCAAAGCTGCCAGCATCGAGGCCTTCTTTGCTGGATCCTTTGGTAGCCTTGACTCTTGAAAATGAGGCGGAGGAAACTTTAGAAACTCCAGTCTGTAGCCTGTGGTTACAGATGCCCGGACCCATTTGTCGGGGATCTTGGCTTCCCAAACTTCTGAGAAGAAACAAAGCCTTCCCCCCACCCGCGAGAGTGGGGGCGCCCCTTCATAAGGCAGACTTAGGGGCTGGTTTTGTCGGCTTGCGATACCATGGTCTCTTACCCCCAGGGGCCTGTCCCTGTGATCTACTGTTAAAGTTGGATCGCGCAGGCGGCCGTCGATACTGCCTGGAATTTGAGGGCCCTGAGACAGGAAAGAGCTGCCTTTTAAATGTAGGACCCCGGAATGTCTTTTTGACTGGTAAAAGGGTACTTTTGCCACTTGAAATAGTCTGAATGTATTTATCCAGATCCTCTCCGAAGAGTCGTCCTCCATGGAAGGGAAACCCTGCCAGAAGCTTTTTGCATGGGGGCTCCGCCGCCCAGTTCTTCAACCATAAGAGCCTTCTCATGTGCACCAAAAATAGTGATAAACGAGAGGCCTGCTGGATGGAATCCTTTATAGCATCTACCGCAAAACACAGAGCTCTGGGAATGTCAGAAAACTCTTCTGCCTGTTGGGTAGGCATGTCTTTTAGCATTTCTTTTGTCTGGTCCTTTAACGCCTGACAAACTCCAATTGCAGCCACAGCTGGCTGTACCACTGCTCCTGCCGTAGCAAAGGATGCTTTTAAAAGTGTCTCTAACCGTTTATCAACCGGATCTTTAAACATTTGTATGTTTTCCACCGGGCAAGTTAGTGATTTATTCACACATGAGATGGCTGCATCCACCACTGGGAGCTTCCACCTCTTCGAGAATTTTTCCTCTATAGGGTAAATGACCGCAAATCTCTTCGGCGGCAGAAAAATCCTGTCCGGTCGTACCCAATCCTGAAAGATCAATTCCTCCAAGAGAGGATGGACCGGAAAAAACGCGTTGCTCAAAGGAGCTTTCAAAGAGCCCAGAGAGGATACCGCAGGAACCTGAGGCTCTGGCAATGGTAAATTAAATGCAGAGCGGACCATGTCCGTCAAAGACTGCACCCACAGTCTCTGTCTGGGAGTCTGAAAATGGTTCCTCAGAGGTAGATCCCTCAATCCCTGAACCCTCTTGGTTCAGGTCTAGTTGATCCTCCTGCGATTCCAATTCCTCCGGAGAGAGAATTTCAGCATCTGAGGATACACCTCTTGGTGATGGGGATCTAGCCCGTTTCTTGCCAGGAATAGATCTAGCGATCAACGCTGCTAATCTCTCTTCTAGCCCCCCTAGGGATACAGCTAGCATCTCCTCTGTGATAAACACAGGGCTGGGCTGATCTGAGCCAGCCTCAGCACCAGACCCCCCCAATGGCTCATCCAAGGCGACCTTCCACGAATCCACCAATTCGTCCAGACAATTGTTGCAATTACAAATGTTTAGGCATTCTCATGTTTATTTCGTTTGTTTGCATTGGTAGGACAAAAAGTGGAGAAACAAAAAGCCAAATCTGACACATTCCAAACAAAACTCCAAAAATGGATGGAACAAAATTATTGGCACCTTCTCAAAATTGGAAGAAATAATTGCATTCCAAGTTTGTGGCGCTCCTGTAATTTGTAATTAAACTCGCCTGTAATAATTAACAGGTGCTGTCAATATAGAAATCACACCAGCATCCAGTTGAAATGGTGAACAATTACTCATCCTTTTTGTTGCGTTTCTCTGAGTACCACACAAAAAATGAAGAGAAAGAGCGGCAACGAACTGTCTGAGGTTTTTAGAATATTGTGGAAAAGCATGGAAAATCTCAAGGTTACAAGCCCATCTCCAGAGATCTCAATGTTCCTGTGCCCACTGTACACAACATTGTCAAGAAGTTTACAGCCCATGGCATAGCTAATCTCTCTGGACGTGAATGAAAGAGAAAAATCTATCTATAAAGAGTTTGCCAAACTGTATCTGAGGAAGCCAAAATCCTTCTGGGAGAATGTGCTGTGGACAGACAAAACAAAAATTACAGTTTTTTGGTAAAGCCCTAAAAATAAAAGACTACAGTCCCTACAGTAAAACATGGTGGAGGTTCACTGATGTTTTGGGGTTGCTTTACTGCTTCAGGCACTCGATATTTTGACCGTGTGCATGGCATTATGAAATCTGAAGACTACCAAAGAATTCTGGGGTGCAATATAGGACCCAGAGTAAAAGTTGGGTCTCTATCAGATTATGGGCCTTACAGCAGGACAACGACCCAAAGCACAAAAGCAGCCATAAATGGTTTAAGAAAAAGCACTGGAGAGTACTGAACTGGCCAGCGATGAGTCCAGATCTAAATCCCATAGAACACCTGTGGAGAGATCACAAAACAGCAGTTGGGAAAAGGAACCCTTCCAATCTGAGAGACCTGGGAGCAGTTGGCGAAAGAAGAGTGGTCCAAAATTCCAGTAGAGAGGTAAGAAACTCAGATGGTTACAGGAAGCGATTGATTTCAGTTATTAACCACTTGCTTACTGGGCACTTAAACCCCCTTCCTGCCCAGACCAATTTTCAGCTTTCAGCGCTTGAATATCAATTGCTCGGTCATACAACACTGTACCCAAATTAATTTTTCCCACAAATAGAGCTTTCTTTTGGTGGTATTTGATCACCTCTGCGTTTATTTTTTTTTGTTAATTTTTATTTTTTAAATAACACCAGTGCACTGGTGGGCACTGAGGGGTGACAGAGGTGCCACTGAGGGGTGGCACTGGTATGCATGGAGAAGTGGCACTGGTGTGCACTGAGAAGTGGCACTGATGGGTGGCAGTGATAGGCACGGATAGGCAGCACTGCTAGGTAGCAATGGCAGGGGCTACTGTTAGCACAGAGGAGGCAGAATTGCCTCCTTCCTCCTCGAGACTGTTGTCCCTTACACATAAGCCGGTGATTGGCTTCTTTTTTTTTCTCTCCTTACGCTGTCAGCATTAGGAGAGAAGAAGAAAAAAAAAAAAAGATTACCGGCTTTTGTTTACATCATGTGATCAGCTGTCATTGGCTGGCCACGTGGTAAGGGGCTGGGACGCGAAGGGGAGGATGTCGATGTCCTCCTGGCATTTTGGGTCCACTCTGTAGCCAGCATTCTGCTATAGTGCAGGCGCCAAGTGGTTAATATACCAAAAATTACATTGAAAGTGCCAATATTTGGAGTCCATTTTTCTAGTCTTGCATGGAATGTGTCAGATTTGGCTTCTTATTTTTCCACTTTTTTGTGTCATACCAATACAAACAAAATAAACATGACAATGCTCAAACATTTGTAACTGCAACAATTTTCGGAGCAAAGTGGTGCAGGGGTGCCAACATTTTTGGCCATGACTGCATAGCATAGATCTGACAAGGCTATCTGCTGGACAGCACACGGTTGATGCCACATTGCTCTTTTAACAAGAAGGCACTGCAGAGAACTCTAATTGGAGGAAAGGCAGATCACACACACAACAGAGGTCCCTCCACTTCCCAAAGAGTTTTTTTCCCTTTTAATCCACATGAAGCTCCACTTGCTTTTGCAAAACAGGTAGAGCATAACGGATATTATTGTGCTTTATAAATGTGCCTCTTTTTCTTTTAATTAAAGCAAAGGCGTGAATACCATAAGGCTGAACATATGCGTTATAACTGGGGCCCTATGTGGGGAATGTGTAGCACTGTCTGACACAATCACTGATGGTGACAATGAAGCACTGTGCTTGCTGTGAGAAGCGAAGCAAAAGCTTTCCAACCACCATAAAGTCGATGTGAGAGTTCTTGAAGAAGAGCAGAGTAAATGCTTTGACATGTTACTGGTGCTTCATTATTCCTCTCACTTCCAGTGTAATGTGCAGGTCGCGGAGCTCTTTAATTGTCAGGAAATGTTTGCAGCCCAAGGGCAGCGCCATGATCTTTAGCAATTTCATAGACAGTGAAAAAGCCAATTATAAGAACAAAAGTTATGGCTCCCATAGCTGAATCCACACTAACCTCCATGGAGCAGAGAGAAGCCTCCAAAGTTAAAAGGAAGGAAGCGAAGATGTGCAAGAGCCACTTCTCTGTCACAGCTACAAGTGTAAAACAGAGGACTCCCTTCTATTCCATGCATGCTGTCAGTGTTCATGGAAAAGACAGATGTTACAAGCCAGAATCTAACATAAGGTGCAACCTCAATTACCAGTAAGATAGGCCCAGTAAGCCATTACCAAAGCCTGCTGGGACCAGGGGTTGGAGGTGCTTTGTAGTTTCCCCTAAGCTCATTAAAGTTTTAGACCCTAACTTAATGACATTTAGCTGGCATCAAGCACTACGTATCATAGACTTGAAGAACGTCTTTCAACTCCAAGTTTATTTAATCTGTCCAGGTGTACACATGTGCAACTATAAAAAAAAAAGTGCCACAGTAAGGTCAAGAGTACAATTTTGATCTTCTGTCCCAGAATAAGGCCTCTTTCACATGCATTTTAGCACTAAAAATAGCGCATAAATAACGCCTGAAATACTCCTGCCCCAGCATTCTCAATGTGAAAGCCCGAGGGCTTTTACACTGAGGTGATGTGGTGGCGGGAGAAATTGCCGGCGGTATTAACCCTTTTTCAGCCACTAGCGGGGGTTAATAACGCACCGCTAGCGTCTGAATACCGCCGCTATACCTCCACTGCACATCCTGTCCCAGTGTGAAAGGGGCCCAAGTGTATACATTTCTGACCAAACAAAAATCAATTAGTACTATGCAGACCAGAATCCCTAAATCAGTTTAAATATAAAAAAAGGTACTCAAAACAAAACAAACATAGTAAAACAACAATAGCCATGACTGTTACCAAAGGCCCAACCCAGGTTGGTGACATGAAATAAGAGGCTATAAACCCCCTAGTTGTAATAAATAGAATGTATACGCCAAACTGTCTATATCGCAGCCTACATAGCAGGACTGGATTTAGAGGGTGGAATGGCACACCGTGGGTGGTCTTGTACAAAAGTCTTCAAAGGCAGCCACGTTTCCTGGAAGGCCTCAAGTGTGTCCAATGATGAATTATTGCATTCATTAATGTAAATTTCAGATAGCTTGGTAGAGACAACTGCACTAGGGAAATCTGTTTCATGTCATGGTTTAGTGAATATGGGGGGGGGGCACCACTCAGTGTTAACCAAAGCGGTTTGCCGAAAAGAAAGTTAACAATAACGTTTCCACTTGTCAACAAAAGAAGATAAGGCCACCGACAATCCCACCATATATACTTTTAGGTGCCACTGTCTGGGCAATTTCTAATAAGCCTAACTGGGGTATAATACCACCTAATCAGTAGCTTATACTCTATTCCCCCTCCCTTATATTTACAGTCTGTGAAATCTCAGGGGTTTCAAACTTTTTACTCCAAGTTGTACATTTGGGATTAGGCCCAACTCCTTCCATCTGGTTCGTCTTGATTTGACCAACTCTGCATATAAAAGACTATAGGGGGAAAATGAGACCCCCCCCCCCCATACCCGAGGACAGGGGTGTCCAACCTGAGGACCAGGGGCTGCATTCAGCCCAAAACGGCTATAACTGTGGCCCAACACAAAAATAATAAACATTTTATTTTATTTTTTGTAACAATGTGTTTACACTTCATGAACACATGCCGCTGAACAACAATTTGACAGTGTCTCTTCACTGGACCTTTAGAAGTTCTATCTTCCCAAAGAAAAAAACCCCACTCTTCACAATCACGCCTTATTTATGTCAGTTTTCTGCAACTATTTTCAAAGCTAAAGCACATGCAGTGCAAAATTTGAACCTCTGTGCAGCTGTTCTTTAGCCTCTCTCTTGTGTCAGCAGCTTATCATTGTTATGCATCCTCTAACCCAGTGGTCATCAACCCTGTCCTCAGGGCCCACTAACAGGCCAGGTTTTATGTATTAGCCCAGGTTCACACTGGGTATGATTTAGCCCAGGTTCACACTGGGTACGATTTGCTTCGATTTAAGATGCGATTTCACATGTGAAATCGCATCTCAAATCGGCGGCATTTGCCGGCAATGACACCGTCCTAATGGGTGCGACGCTGCATCTGCGGCGCTGCACCGATTTCAAAAAGTAGTTCCTGTACTACTTTTTGCGATTTCGGGCCACGATTTACATTGACATCTGTGCAGAAACCTGCACAGATGTCTCTTAAATCGCGGCCGCAATCGGGACTGCCGGGCGGGAGTGAAATCGTGCAAGTTCAGCTGAACTCGCACGGCTTCACTCCCGCAGCCCAGTGTGAACCAGGGCCAAGTTCGATTTGAGATGCGATTTCACATGTGAAATCGCATCTCAAATCGGCGGCAATTGCCGGCAATGACACTGTCCTAATCGGTGCGACACCGTATCTGCGGCGCTGCACCGATTTCAAAAAGTAGTTCCTGTACTACTTTTTGCGATTTCAGGACGCGATTTACATTGACATCTGTGCAGAAACCTGCACAGATGTCTCCTAAATCGCGCCGAAATCGGGACTGCCAGAGGGAGTGAAATTGCGCGAGTTCAGCTGAAATCGCGCAATTTCACTTCCGCAGCCCAGTGTGAACCAGGGCTTACCTTGGGGAGATGCAGACTAGAATACTGCAATCACTGAGCAGCAAATGACATCACCTGTGATGTATTTTAGCTATCTTGCAAATCTGGCCTGTTAGTGAGTCCTGAGGACAGGGTTGATGACCACTGATCTAACCAATAATGACAACAGTGGACCATACAAAGTGTCAGAGCAGCTGCTTGTAACCTCCAGCAGGGGCACATGTGGCAGGGTGACAATGCAGGGCCATGACAGCTGTCACTCCATACAAGACATTTCTGAACAAGGACCTTTATGATAGGATTACCAGGTATAATGAGAGCTGCAGACTTCAAAAGTCTGAAAACTGCTTTTGAAATGTACTTAATATGAGATTTTAGTGACTAGGCTTAGGTCCACGTTATCTCCTACTATTCAGCCACACCAACATGCGAGATCAGTACATAAACGTTCCAGGAACAAGAAACCGATTGCTTGCCACTGATAAGCAGACCTAATTTTATCCAGAACAGCAGCTAGTAATATCAGTTACTGAACCCAAATGGTCTGTTTACAACTTCAGGCAAGAACTGCATTCTAAGTGCAGGGAACATTCTGTACTATTGTTTACACCTATGTCATTTAGGATGGTGCATTTTGAAATATCCTGGGTCCTTAAAGTGGAGTTTCCATCCCAAATTTTTTTTTTCATTATTGTGCTCATAAGACCTAAAAAAGAAAAACATTTTTTTTTTTTTTTTACTCATCTGGAAATGCCTATTGCTATGCAGTCCCACGAAATCTGCCCTTGAAATCACCTAGGATTCTGACATCTCCCTCTAGTGCTCCTGGGAAATGTGTGTCATTTCCCAGGATGCAGTGTGCTGCCCAATTATCAATCCCCATCCAAGACTTCCAGGAAGTAAGTACTTGTAGGCTTCACAATGCCCACAAGCAAAATGACAACCGTGTGGACCTAGTTTTATAAACTATCTTTTTTGAATAACTATGCGGAGCGGGGGCGGATTGTAAAATAGTAAGTGACTGGATTTATATTATAAAAACGCATGATGAAAGGACATACGTTTAAAAAATGCTAATTGTGGTTGGAACCCCGCTTTAATACAACCCCAATTCCAAAAATAGTTACAGAGTCAGGTTGAAAAAAAGACACAAGTCCATCTAGTTCAACCAATAAAAGGAGACGCTGGGTGAAATCTACATAAAAAACAGAATGCAATGATTTGCAATTTTCATAAACCCATATTGTATTCATAATAGAAAATCGTAACCATATCGAATGTTTAAAATGAGAAAAAAAAATTAAGAAAAAAAATATAAGGCAATTTTGAAATTGAGGCAGCAAAACGTCTCAAGAAAGTTGGGACAGGGCAAAAAATCATAGCAAACTACAACCCCAATTCCAAAAAGGTTGGGACAGGACCAGGTTTACCACATTGTAGCATCCACTCTTCTTTTTTTTTTTTTTTTTCAAAAAGTTTTTATTAGGGTTTTACAGAGGACAAAATGAACATACAGCAGAAACATTGGCAATGAATGCGTATAAGCAAGGGATGGGGGGGAGAGGTTGAGGGCTGGGGAGGGAAAGCGAGAAGGAGAGGGGGGAAAGGGGGAGGGAGGAGAAAAGAAGATATAAAGGGGAAGCAGGGGGGGGGGGGGGGAGGAGGGAAGAGGGGAAGAGGTTTAGAGCCTGCAGTGCAAGTATAGAGGGGAGGGGGGGGGGAAGAGTGCCTGACCAACATATAAACAAATGGTGAGATGCAACAATGATCCCGAGGCCCCCAGGTAGGAGGGGCATTGGGAGGACAAGTACCATACTAGGACATGAACTGGTCAGATCTAGGAGAGGTGGGTACATGTAAGGCATGTATTATATAGGAGCAACATAACACAATTCAATAAGACAATTACAGCAGGGGAGTTCAAAAAGAAAAAGAAAAAATAGCAGATATAGTGTAGCCCCTCGATAAGGGGGACAGTGTTCAAGTTCTGCACGAGGGGGGGGGGGCACCGAGGGGTAGCAGAGGATACGTTGATGGGGGGGGGGAGTGGACAGTGTTCCAGTCGCCGACAGTGGTCCTGGATAAGTGGAGGCCATAGCGGAGGGTGGTGACGGTATTCCCCCCAAGGGTGGGGGAGGTGGGGATTTGTGGTATGAGAAAGAAGATTGTTCAAAGATGGCTATGTCCTCCTGAGACAACGTTGAATCCATGAAGGGTCGCCAGATTGAGAAGAAGCGGGATTGTGCAGTGTCTCGTGTAAAGTCTGTGGTGGCTCTTTCTCTGTAGAGGAGGAGGAGAAGGTCCCGTTGAAGTTGGGTGACAGACGGGGGGTGTGGGGAGATCCAGCTTCTCAGGATCACCCTGCGTGCAGCAAGGAAGCAGAGTAAAGGCCAGTCCTTACACGGCCGTGGAGCGGCTAGAGGGGCGGAGGCGGTGGAGACATCTAAGACATCCTGTTGGGATCTCTGGAGTAGGAGAGGGTCCCAGTATCCGAAAATGAGGAGGAGTGGGTCTTTAGGCAGTTTCAGTAGGGTAACTTTAAAGATGTAGGCAAGGGTTTGGTCCCAGAAGGCTGAAATAAAAGAACAGGACCAGAAGCGGTGGGCCAGGGAGGGCTTTGGGTGAAGGCACAGTGGGCACCTGGCGCTGCTGGGGTCTTGCGATGAGTGAAGAAAGGGGAGATGGGCCCGGTGTAGGATCTTCAGTTGGCTTTCTCTCCATACTTCATTGGGGGTGAGACGGATAACTGTGTTGTAGCCTTGGAGCAATTTGTGGATCAACTTATCGTCGGGGAAGTCCTTACCCCAGTTGGACGCGGATGTGTCGGCCAGGTGTATCGAGGTTCCGGTGAGCAGGGGTTTGTATAAGTCCGAGATTGAATATGAACCACCTGAGAGCAGCCGATCCACGAAAGAGGGGGAGAAGCGCTTACATGGGTCGTTGCATGATGATCGTAGGTAGGTGGCGCATTGCCAGTAGTGGAAGACATCGGTTTTGGGCAGCTTAAAGGTTTCCGCCGTGGTGGCAAAGGGTAAAGGTCGCCCAGTTGAGGTGTCGCACAGAGAGGCGAATAGTGCGAGTCCCTTTTCCTGCCATCTTTGGAAGGGTTTGTGATCCAGACCCGCGGGGAAGTTGGGGTTTCCTTGGATGGGGAGATGACGTGACACAAAGGGGGACAGCCCGAGGAGTTTCCTGGTTTCCCTCCAGGCAATGACCGTGTCCCTGAGTAACAGGTTGTGTTGGAGTTTGGGGGTAATTGACTTCCATTTACAGTGGAGAAGGGCCGCCAGAGAGAGGGGGTGTACCATGTCAGATTCCAGTGAATAGTTCGAGTATCTTGAGGCTTGGGATATCCAGTCTAAACTGAATCTTAACAGACATGCTAAGTTGTAGAGTCTAACATTGGGGAGACTAGCGCCGCCCTCGCGTCTGGGGAGAAAGTTTCTTCATAGCTATGCGTGGCCTTTTGCCGTGCCAGATGAATTTAGATATAGCCGATTCAATAAGTTTAACATCTTTATGGCGTACGAGAAGTGGGATAGTCTGCAGTGGATATAACAGTCTGGCAAAGCTGACCATTTTGACTAGATGGCATCTCCCCAGGAGCGAGAGCGGTAGATCTGACCAGTTCAGCAATTCCTGGGATAGTTTAGCAATCAGAGGGGGGTAGTTTAGGTGGTACAGAGATGAAGGAAGTTTGCCTATTTTTATGCCGAGGTAGGTGATATGGGACGTGGCTATGGTGAAGATGGAGTGTTGGGACCAGGGTGGATTGGGATGGATGCCAAGAGGGAGAATTTCACTTTTGGAATAGTTTATTCGGATGCCCGAGCAGAGTCTGAAGTCATCAAAGATTGACTTGATGGTAAGCATGTCAGAGGAGGGGTCCGCTGAGAAGATGAGGACGTCATCTGCAAAAAGTGAGGAGCGGAGTTCGTGTGTGCCGCTTTTGATGCCGTGGAGGGGTGCTACTTGGATGAGATGTCTGGAGAGGGGTTCGAGGGCTAAATTAAAAAGGAGTGGGGAAAGGGGGCAGCCCTGTCGCGTCCCCTTGTGGAGCCGGAACTCACCCGAGAGCATCCCGGCCGCCACCAGGGTCGCCGAGGGGGTTTTGTACATGGCGTTGATGAGGTGACAGAAGGGGCCGGAGAAACCCATTTTGGACATGGACAGAGAAAGCCACTCGAAACTCACATTGTCAAAAGCTTTCTCCGCGTCCAGGGTGATGATGGCGAAGTCGCCCTCAGGGTGTTGTTTGGCGTGCTCCAGGGCCAGCATGACTTTGCGGATATTTAAAGTGGCTGTCCTACCCTTAACGAAGCCTGATTGTGCCGGGTGTATCAAGGAGGGGATAATGTCTGCGAGTCTGTTTGCAACGATTTTTGAAAGGATCTTTACATCTAGGTTCAGTAGGGATATTGGTCTGTATGAGCCTGGCTATATACCTTATGGAGGGTGGGTTCTACGATGTTTTGCAGGGTCTTGTAAAATTCGCTTGTGAAACCGTCAGGGCCTGGGGCTTTGGAAGGCGTGAGTTTGCGTATAGTGTGAGATTTCGGTAATGGAGATAGGGGCGTTGAGGGCTTCTAGTTGAGAGGGGGTAATTTTGGGGATCACCAGGTTTTCTAAGAAGGCGGCGGCTACAGATTTGTCAATGGGGTCCGGGGCGTATAGGGCCGAGTAGAATTGAAGCATCGTTTTGTTTATGGCCGGAGGTGTGGTGTGAATGGAGCCTTTGGGGTCTCTCAGGGCCGTGATATGGGTGGGATTGGATGGGCCTTTACTTAGCCTGGCGAGCAGCTTGCCCGCTTTGTTCCCGAATCTGTCAAGGGTGGCGTCTAGGTTCGCTCTTTTAACTGTTTCTATAGTGTCTGCCCAGGTGTCAAAGGATCTTTTTGCTGCGTGCCATTCGTCCCTGTTTTCGGGGGAGTCAGTTACATAAAGAGCTCTTTGGGCTAGGTGCAACCGGGAGCTGGCCAGTTTGTATTGTGATAGGGCGTTTCTCTTGAAGGAGGTGGCGTAAGATATGATCTGGCCCCTGAGGAAAGCCTTACCGGCGTCCCAGAAGAGGTTTGGATCGTCTATGTGGAGGGCATTAGATGAGGAGTATTCGGCCCAGGCGTTTTCTATGAAGCACTGAAAGTCAAAGTGATTGTTGAGATAGGAGGGGAAGCGCCATAGTTTTGGGTGGGGGGGAGGTCTAGGTTGTTTAGTGAGACTGAGATCGGGGCATGATCCGACACGGCAATGTCGAGTATGTCGGTGGCGGAGACTAAAGGAATGAGGTCGTCTGAGGCGAAAAGGTAGTCAATTCTAGTAAAGATTGCATGTGGGTTGGAGTAGAAGGTAAATTCTCTGTCGGCAGGGTGAGCTAGCCGCCAAAGGTCCCGCAGGCGGAGTGAGTCCATTGTGGAGGCAAACAGGGAAGGGTTGGAGGGGGCAGAGGCTAGGTTGGACCGTTTAGGGGAAGATCTGTCATCTATCTGGTCTAGGGTGTCGTTGAAGTCGCCTCCCACCAGGTGGGGGAGGTGAGAGTGTTGCAGTATCCATGTGGAAAGTTCACAGTAAAAGTCCTTCCCCGGGGAATTGGGGGCGTAGACGTTTGTAAGGACAAGTTCCTTGGAGCCTATCTTAACATGGGCGGATAATAATCTACCCTGGGTGTCTGATTTTACCGCAAGGACCGAGCATGGGAGGTTTTTATGGATCAGTATGAGGACACCGGCCTTCCGGCCGACGGCCTCAGAGCCTAGGACCGTACCCACCCAGAGTTTTTTCATGCGGGGGAAGTCAGAGGTAGGGAGGTGGGTTTCCTGCAGTAGGGCAATATCTGTTTTTAGCCTTTTCAGGTGTCTGAGGATTTTCATTCTTTTGTTTGGGGACCGGAGTCCCTTTACATTCCATGAGACAACTTTCATGTTATCGGTTCGGGGAAGGGGGTCTGAGAAGGATTTTTAGGATGTGTATCGCGCGAGGCAGCTCCGATGGTGGCCAACTTAGGCGAGGGGTATGGGCGACGTGGGGCACTTGCAAAGGGGGAAGCGCAGGGGGGAGTGGGCAGGTGCCTGGGGGAGTGTGTGGGGTGGGGGTGCTGGTAGGGGAGGGAAGGAGGGCGAGAAGAAGAGAGGGGGGTAACAAGAGCAACAAAACCAAACTTGTGAACTTCGCTTTTTTCCGCATGAAGTCGCTGTACGGGGCGGCTCCCCTGTCACGACCTGGTGACATGGGGCCCGGAAGCCCAGAGCAAGGCGCAGGGCATCATGCGGCTGGCTAGTGCATACCCGGATATGCCGGGTATGCCTAAGTAGACCGTACAGTGAGGCCAGGAGGCGCTAACAGTGAGAGCAGTAATAGAATAGTAGTCTAACAATATAACAGGTATTTTAGAGCAGAGAGAGGGAGGGATACAACATAACACAATTTTAGTAGGGGGAAGCAGGATTCATAACAGCGTGGCCTATCTAGTAGAGGCAACAAAAGTAAGCATGGAACATGGTAAAGGTTATGGTATAACAGAGGTCACACAAAGATAGATAATATGATAAAACAAACCGATCATATTCCTAAGCATGGAAGGATAAAATGCAAGGTGAACATGAACATCAGAAGGGGGCCGGGGGTGGGAGAGCAATGCTCAAGAGCCTGACCTGGCTGGAAGGTACAGAGGGTTAGAGCATAGCAAGGGCCCCGGGGGCGCAGGTGCCCGAACGGGTCGTGCTCTGGAGGGGCCCAGCAGTGTGAGAAACAAGGATTGGAGTAGAGAGCAGAGAACTGTGAGTGTTCACAAAGCAGGTGGCGGTCATCTTGTGGCAGCCAGGTTCGGGTCGACGCCCGAGTGCCTGAAGCGCTTCGGGGAGTCCTTCCTAGGGCTTCTTTGATCCAGGGAGCGATTAAGTGGAGGGGCCTTTGAGGGGGTCTGGGGATGCGGCTGCGCATGCCTTGATCTCAGGAAAGCTTCAGCCTCCGAGGGATCCTGAAAGGTCAGCTGGTCTCCGTTGGGGGCCTTGAGGCGTAGGATGGCCGGGAAGGCTAGTGTAAACTTTATTTGTAGCTTGAAGAGCTCCGAGCATATTGGTTGAAAAGCCTTTCTTTTCTTTGACACCTCGGCCGAGTAATCAGCAAATACTAGGACTTTTGTGCCGTCGATTTGGAGCTGGCGAGCCTGTCGGAATGTATGTAGTATGAGGGACTTGTCCGCATAGTTTAGGTATTTGGCTATGATCGGGCGTGGGGATTTGCGGTCTGAATTGAAGGCCCCCATGCGGTGCGCGCGTTCCACCATGCATGGGCCTGGGAGGCCCAGTGCTTCAGGGATGCGGTGAGAGCAAAAGTCAGCTAATGCAGAGGACTGGAGCGATTCGGGGACCCCCACAAACCTAAGGTTGCACCTCCTGGACCTATTCTCCAAATCATCCAGTTTCTGGAGAATATACTGGTTGGTTTTATCTTGGGCATGTTCCAGGGATTGGGTTTGATAGAGGTCTTCCTCAGCGTGAGATAGGCGGTGCTCTATGTCATTGAGCCTAGCGCCGTGTTCCCCTAGTTGGGCCTTGAACTGCGCCATCCCGGCGTTCACGGCCTTCTCCACTGAGGCTGTGATCATGGGGGTCAATAGGGCGGCTACTGCTAGAGCGATCCGCTCCGTGGTGTCATCCCCATTGCTCTGTGTCAAGGATGCGTGTGGAGAAGGAGGGGGGGACGTGTTGCCGCTTACCTCCATTTCGGCCGGCTGTTGTTCTGTCCGCGGAGCGGTGTAGGCCGAGACCGGGGCCTCGATTTGCGGCTGGGCCGGCGCCGGCTGCGCCGTCTGGGCCGAGGAGGAGCGGGCGCCCGTCTTCTCCAGGAATCGGTCCATGATGGTGTGGGGACGTGCCCAGAGGTGGATGGGTGGTCGTGGGGCTTCTCGGGCCGATTTGAAAGCAGATTTGGGGTCGTGGTGCGGGAGCTGCAGTGAAGGGCAGCTACTCCATGCGGCGCCGGAACCGGAAGTCCACTCTTCTTTTAACTACTACAAAAAGGTCTGGGAACTGAACACCAGTTGCTGGAATTGTGGGAGAGGAATGTTGTCCCATTCCTGTGTGATCATATGCTGCTCCAAATGATGTTGCCAGACCATTTATTTCAACAACAAGCTTATCATAAGATAACGCTATTCAGCTGTAAAACCCGCCTTTGTGCAGACATCCAGAAGCCCCAAGACTGTTGCTGGGTGCTGCCATCTTGAGAGGCACTCAAGTCATATTATGAACTTTTTCCTCTACTCCCAGCAGCTATATAAAAAGTAAATGTAGGAAGACAAGGGGCAGAGGAGCTGGGCCAGCTCAGAGATTAGACTCACCAGAAGAGGAGTGGTCTATGAAGTGCAAGAAGGAAAGGGGCAAAAGGAAAGGTGTCAATTCCGTAGCCAGTTCAGATGCACATAGCAAGTGAATATAAAAGTGTTTATGGAAAGGGTAGCTGCAGTAAGTAAGCATTTAAAATATTTGCTTTTACCTGCAATATTTTTAACTTTCTTTTTTATTGAAGTTGTACATCATAGACAGAAGATAATAAAGTACAACACTCAAAAAAAAAAAAAGAAGAAAAAGAAATGAGAATAAGGTAGCATTTGCATCAGGAAAACAATACATAATAGATGACAATGCTCAAAGAAGGTTTCCATAAGACCAGGTGTGTTCTAAAAAGATGGGCTAGCCAGGCTAAATATACATAAGCAACGTAGGACAATGGTATAGCAGTGTACATGGCCTTTTTACTGTAAATAGCAGACAAAATCCACAGTAAAGAAAGTGGCACTGCTACATTAGCAATACCAAGGGAAAAAAGGGTAGAAGAGTACAGAAAAGGAAGTACAAGAAAGTATGCTTCACCCTACCGGACACCCTCATAAAACGCTACATGGGTACAACATCCGAGTGTATAATTTAAGGATATGTTTGTGGTTCCAATAGATACCAGGGACACCAGATCTTATTGAATCTTGGGATCATATTATTAAAAACGAGCAGCAAAATATTCCATGCTATAAACTAGGGTTGTCCCGATACCTATACCAGTACCGATACCGAGTATTTACAGGAGTACTTGTACTCCCGCAAATGCCCCCGATGCCTAAATAGAATACTCCCCCCCCAATATATGGGGGGGGACAATGTAGAGTATAAGATTTCCTATCATCTGTGCCCAGTCTTGCCACACAGAATTAATCCAGCGCTGAGTAATCCTCTTTTATTGTTCAGTGAAAATTAACAGAATTCCAGATAAAAACTTGCCAAATTATAAAGTCTGTTTCTCTCTTCTTGCTTTGAGCGACAGGTTATTTACATATCTAGCTTGGACATGGTTATTTACATATCTAGCTTGGACATGTTTATCATGTTATGTTATGTTTATCATAACATGAGGTGATCCAAAGTTCATTGTATATTACCAGGATGTGTTATGTGGGGGAGGGGTGGATTTCTCACTTTTTATACTGTGAATCACCTCATATTATGATAAACATAACATAACATATGATAAACATGTCCAAGCTAGATATGTAAATAACCTGTCACTCAAAGCAAGAAGAGAGAAACAGACTTTTTATTTAGACAGGTTTTTATCTGGAAGTCTTAATTTTCACTGAACAATAAAAGAGGATTGCTCAGAGCTGGATTAACTATGTGTGGCAAGACTGGGCACAGATGATAGGAAATCTTATACTCTACATTGTGGCATCCCCCAAATTTGTTTGGGGGGTTTACATCTACTTTAAGGTTTACACACAAAATTTCACAAACATTTTTTACAGCTTGCCCATCTTAATTCAAAATCCAGGCTAAACAAGACAATGCCAAAAGGCGCATCCCCCTCACCTTTCCTCCTCTGCCTTTATCTGGAAAGCGTCTTCCAGCCAGTCCAGCAATTTGTGGGTGAATTCACTTACATCTTGCTGCAGGAAACAAAAGGAAAACCTATCAGTGCGGCTCTAAGATGGCAAAACAGAAAGGCTGAACATAACTCCACCCATGGTTAAACACATTTGACTGCACATAAGAGAACTATTTCTCAACTATTTGCCTACAGGCCAATTTTCAGCCTTTAGCGCTGTTGCACTTCGAATGACAAATGCACGGTCATGCAGCACTGTACAAACTAAATTGTTATAATTTAGTCACACAAATAGAGTTTTCTTTTGATTGCATTTAATCACTACTGGGTTTATTTATTTTTGCCAAACAAAAAAAAAACATTAAAAAAATAAAAAATACAAAGTCAAAAGTCATGTTATAAAATTTTGCAAACAGGTATTTTTTCTCCTTCACTGATGAGGCACTGAGAGATGGCACTGATGGGCAAGCACTGACAGGTGACACTGATGAGGCACTATTGGCAGCACAGATGGGCACTGATGGGCAACCAAGGCAGGGACCGATGTTCCTGAAACAGAAGCTGGTTACTTGCTTTCTGAATCTCTCCTCACGCTGATCGCAAGGAAAAAAAAAACAGATAACCACCCCACTGTGATTGGCCCTTTACCCTGTTCTGTGATCAGCCAAGTTGGAAGGACACGCACGTCACAGAGCGTGCTCGAGCGATCACCAGAGAGTGTCTATTGATGCCCTCCCAGCACTGGAAGCCCATGCTTTTTACCTGTCATTCAACTATATCGCAGGCAGAAAGTGGTTAAACTAAAAAAAAATAATATGCTAACCAAATCAAATTTGAGATATTAAGAATATAACAGTGATCCATACAGGATTAGGCTAAAGGAGGTTAAAGCCAGAGTGACAAAAATAGATGTCAGGCAGACACTATACTAACAACCATCATTTGATTATTGTTAAAGGCAGGGATGTGCCAATACCGAGTATTTTCATGGGTACTTGTGAAAATGCTCCAGATACCGAACTCTTGGGAGAGCTTGCCACAGTTACTGACTACGGTTATACCTTTGTTAAAGGGGTTGTAAAGGTTTGTTTTATTTATTTTCTAAATAGGTTCCGTTAAGCTAGCCGCAGGGATCTCCAAACTACGGCCCTCCAGCTGCTGTGGAACTACACTTCCCATGAGGCATTGTAAAACTCTGACATTCGTAGACATGACTAGGCATGATGGGAATTGTAGTTCCTGAACACCTGGAGGGCCGTAGTTTGGAGACTCCTGAGCTAGTGCATTGTTGGTTCACTTACTTTTTCCTTCTATTTCCCTTCTAAATGTTTTTTTTCTTTGTTTTCTTTGTCTGAATTTCTCACTTCCTGTTCCTCCTCAGTAAGGTGTTCTGTAAGCTGTTCTGACTGACTTTCCACCGCTCGGATGATGGTGGAAAACTTACTGAGGAGAAACAGGAAGTGAGAAATTCAAACAAAGAAAAAAAACATTTAGAAGGGAAATCGAAAGAAAAGGTAAGTGAACCAACAATGCACTAGCTTAAAAGGAACCAATTTAGAAAATAAAAGACGAACCCTTACAACCCCTTTAAGGGGTCCCCTGAGTTGTAGTTCTCCAAATCCTGTATTCAAGAGGGTGGCTGCACTGTGAAGATGCAGAAGAGTTACAACTTAAGCGTCGTCTTTTGTAATTCTATTCGTTTTTTATTTATCCCAAGGATTACCAGCACCCCAGCCAATTTAAACCAACAAATAAACTGCAAATAGACATGAACAGCCTGTTTTCTGACTTGAGTGACTGTAAACTGCTGTGTGCCTGGCTGCCACGTGTCTTATAGGGAATGGAAACAAAAGACAATCCGCGCTAACACCCCTAAAACTAGTTAATATATAGATGTAAAAACCGTGAAACCGTGAACAATAATAAATGAAAAAATGCTGCACCTTAATACAAAGAAGCCCAATATAAGGCTTCACAAAACATATATAGACAAAAGACAAAAGTGCGCAACAATATAACATATATATAAAAAAATGTGTTGGTACTGGGATCAATAGGGAATGGAACCTGGGATCAAACAGCCAGGCCAGTCTGGGGTCTGTGCTACACAACAATAAATAGAAATAAATTAGACTTCAGTGGTACTGTAGTTCTCTCTCCTCTTGCTTTCAGAGGGATAGCACCAGTTTAAAAACAACAACCTGCAGAGATCACAGAAAGAATAATATGTGGCCAGAAGTTACCTGCTGAGAGTCATTCGACTTGAAGGCATCCTTTAGGATCTCTACTGCTCTAGAAGGATCGACATATTTTCTCTTCGAACTGACCAACAGTGAGAAGAGATATCTAAGCTCACGCATGAAAGGCAGGTTCCTGTGTTCCTGTGGAGGGCAGAGTTATAAAAAAAAAAATGGCAGTTGTTATGCAAACAAGTATAATATATGGTACATTCCTAGCAATCACTTTGTACCTACTTTCCCACCTTTTTTCAAGTACAGTATATCTTTAAAGAAGAGATGACACATCAAAGACTTAGATGTTAAAATATCTTCAATACAGACATTTATGATCATAATGGCTACATATGCATGTTTATACATTGCACAGAAATCCCTATAACAACCATATTCTTAGGCAAATAGCGATCATTCCAGAACATCCATTTTTACTTTGATGTTTTCACTGTGCTGGAAACCAGTATAAAAGATAACAGTTTAATTTTCTCATTTGTTTCTCGCTGTGCAGCTGTGTCTCAGAAGTAGTACAACAGACAATTTCATTAAAAATCTTCCCATACGAATATACAGTATATGCATTTAAAAAAAAAAATGTTGTTATACAGGTTATTCCCCTGTAAAAGTCTCCCTTGTATAGACATACAAAAGCCCTGAGTGCCGACATCTTCGACGTGACGAAAGACGTCAGTGTGTGACGAACCGTGCCAAACAGAGTGACGTGCTGACGTCACCACGTTTCTCTGATGCCAGAAGGATGGCCGTTGTGTATTGGCCGGTCGGTTTGCATTTTTCTAAAGAATTTTTAATGCTTCCTAGATGTAAGTGCAATCTTTTTTGTTTTATTAAAGTGTTGTGTGTTTTTATACTATGGCAAGCCTTATATATTTTGGGGAACTTTAAAGCGGATGGTTCACCAAAAAAAAATATTAAAAGCCAGCAGCAACAAATACTGCAGCTGCTGACTTTTAATATTAGGACACTTACCTGTCCTGGAGTCCAGCGGCGTCCGCAGCAGAGGACGAGCGATCGCTCGTCTCCCTGCTGCTCCCCCCTCCATCCACGGTGAGGGAACCAGGAAGTGAAGCGCTCCGGCTTCACTGCCCGGTTCCCTACGGCGCATGCGCGAGTCGCGCTGCGCCCGGCGATTGGCTCCCGCTGTGTGCTGGGAGCCGAGAGTTCCCAGCACACAACGGGAAAAGCCCGTCTTCTGCCCGAGACTGCGGGCCGGAAGAGGGTGCAGATACCTGTCTTTAGACAGGTATCTGCACCCCCCTCCCCCCTGAAAGGTGTCAAATGTGACGCCGGAGGGGGGGAGGGTTCCGATCAGCGGATCTTCACTTTAGGGTGGAGATCCGCTTTAATGAGTGTGAAATCCTGAGGGTGGATTCTGTGCCATACAGGCTCTGTGAAGGGTTCCAGCCGAGATAGAGCGAGATGGTTACTGACCCTTTTGCCTTGGGAACCCGCGTGTGGTGGGAGTTGCCATCTCCATACCCCTCCTGGATGGATAAAGGCCCTGGTTAGGTATGAGCCACAAGCAGAACTTTTTTTTTCGCAGAAAATAGGTGCAGGAACTCAACTACGACCCAGGTCAGATTTCACAAACAGTAGAAGGGTATTAAAGGGACATTAAATACCAGGATTGCATTACACACAGAGTGCAGAGCTGTCACTTGTAAACACAGAAACCAGACTTCTGTGTTTACAAGTGATTGTGGTGAGCGGGCACCAAAGGGTCTGAGTGCAAAATATGTAAAACAGGGGGGGTGCAACCAGCGCAAAAATATAAAGATCAGAAAAAAATAAAAATAATAAGTGTAAAAATGAAAAATACTCAAAGAGTGAATTTCATATGGATGCAAGCTGAACACCAAAAGAACAATCACAAAATTCCTGAAGTAAATATATCAAACAGAGCAGTGCAGCGCAAACTTAAATAGCATAATATTAATATTAAAACGAATATGCTCATACCAGTGAAGACATAATTGAATTAATAACAGTGAAAAAATAAAATAAAATAAAATAAAAAGAAAGTCCACATTTGCAAAGTGCAAACAAATCCTGTGATCAAAACAGTCAGAGTATCTCCACCATGTGACTTGGAAAACCAATATTTCAAATATTTCAAACGTGATCCCTTCACCAGTAAAGATGGGTACTCTCACCTCACACCAAGACCCTTGTTTTACCAAAGGTCTAAAACGCTTAGAACAAATGGCAGGAAATCCAGATGGCTCAAAGATGTGCAATTGTCAGCTGAAGGACCCGGAGATATGCAAGTATCCTCAGTGGCACCAACGAATCAATATGCAAAGAAAAAAGGCCAGATCTAAGAGCTTCCATATAAACCAGGTCTCTTTAATGAGTAAAAAATGTGCAGGGTACTCACATTCAAGTAGAAAATACAGGCATAAAACACCATATCAGGCAGCTCAAATGAAGATGTGGGACATCAAGGAGTGACATGGGATGGTTCCTGACCCCGGACGCGTATCGTAATACTACTTCCTCAGCAGGGCGGAACCTTCTAAATGTCCTCCTCGATATATATAGCCTGCTGTGCAGACAGCTCCAATCCCAGGACACAGCTGGCGAAAAACTTTATTATTCGCTATTTTTTTTTTTTTTGTTTGTCGCTGTAATAGCGAATAATAAAGTTTTTCGCCAGCTGTGTCCTGGGATTGGAGCTGTCTGCACAGCAGGCTATATATATCGAGGAGGACATTTAGAAGGTTCCGCCCTGCTGAGGAAGTAGTATTACGATACGCGTCCGGGGTCAGGAACCATCCCATGTCACTCCTTGATGTCCCACATCTTCATTTGAGCTGCCTGATATGGTGTTTTATGCCTGTATTTTCTACTTGAATGTGAGTACCCTGCACATTTTTTACTCATTAAAGAGACCTGGTTTATATGGAAGCTCTTAGATCTGGCCTTTTTTCTTTGCATATTGATTCGTTGGTGCCACTGAGGATACTTGCATATCTCCGGGTCCTTCAGCTGACAATTGCACATCTTTGAGCCATCTGGATTTCCTGCCATTTGTTCTAAGCGTTTTAGACCTTTGGTAAAACAAGGGTCTTGGTGTGAGGTGAGAGTACCCATCTTTACTGGTGAAGGGATCACGTTTGAAATATTTGAAATATTGGTTTTCCAAGTCACATGGTGGAGATACTCTGACTGTTTTGATCACAGGATTTGTTTGCACTTTGCAAATGTGGACTTTCTTTTTATTTTATTTTATTTTATTTTTTCACTGTTATTAATTCAATTATGTCTTCACTGGTATGAGCATATTCGTTTTAATATTAATATTATGCTATTTAGGTTTGCGCTGCACTGCTCTGTTTGATATATTTACCAAAGGGTCTGAGCCAAAGGTGGTGGAACCGAGTTCCCCCAAGTTCCCCCTGAAAAAAAGCCCTGGCCACCTGTGTTTGACCTCCTGTCAAAGGAGGTCCACATAAGCTGGTAAGTGAGCACTTTTTTATGGCGGAGGTCACATTTCAATTTGGGCGTTTAATTTTTCACTATTTGCACTGGCGATTTAGGAATTAATGATAGCCCAACAGGGCTGGTCATTTCAAATGAGGACTATTTTTTTACAACCCCCTTTAAATTTAGACTAAGACAAGCAAAAAGCATTTTGAGACGGCCACAATCAACTGAGCCGTTCTGGTTGGGGGTTAGTCAGCGTGCTCGCCCCCTCCCTTGGGACTACCTCCCCGCAGGCATTTAGTCCCAAAAGAGGGGGTGCGCATGCTGACTAACACCCAGCCAGAATGGCTTGGATGATGGGGGCAAGCTTACTGAGGAGGAACAGGAAGTGAGAAATTCAGACAAAGTAAAAAAACATTTAGAAGGGAAACCAGAGGAAAAGGTAAGTGAACCAACAATGCACTAGCTTAAAGGAACCTATTTCGAAAAATTAAAAAAGGAACCTTTACAACCCCTTTAATGTACAGAAAAACATTTTTTTTATGGCAGTTTAAGGCCACCAACAAGATCTCATTTATCTGAAGGTCAAAACACTTAGTTAATGCTTTACTTTTACATGAACAAATTTGACTGCTTATTTAGGCAAAAGCTGCTTGCACGGTTAAATGGCTTTAAGATGAAGTAAAAACAACAGTAGATAGAACATATACAGCACTCCTGTGTGAAATTCAATACTGTGTAAATGTCTTTTATAGCCAACATCTCATTCGCCTTTACTCTCCTTAAAGCTTGCCAACAGCTCCCGATTTCATTGTAAGACTCACAGAAGTGGCTGTGCAATGGTCTATAGCAACAAACATCAGTGGTGGGTAATGATGCTTTGAACGGGATTAACCATTTTAAATGTTGTGGTTATCACTTCCTGTGTGTCGTACTGCAGGAATAAACTGGGTTTTCTAGACTGAGCCAAAAATCTACAAGATTTACCCCAAAAAGTCAAAAGCAAAAATAACCCATCAATATGAAAACACTATCAGTATGATATTGGGTTGCGTCACCTTAGACGCTAAAAAAATCAGCTAAAGGCTCCTCCCTGATAGTCTAAACAAGTACCAAATCCAGGTACCATGTGATGCAGAAGCCTAAAAGTACCAAATACTATTACCTTCCCGAACTGAGACTCCATTATTTGTATCTCAAACGTTTCCTCTCGCAGACACTGGCAGCTCCCGGTGAGATGGTCCCAGTAACAGAGGCAGTGCTGCCATTGCACAAAGCAGTGGACAGGACTAGGTAAGGCCAGGTGATGATTGATAAGCTACAGGCATTTGTGAATTGAAAGGGATAATGCTGGTAGGCACCAACACCCTCAACAGTGTCTCCTTGTCCCACTGTACAGCATATGTGAGAGTGGCAACACTGCTCTAAATTTAGGAGCAGTGCAGCATTGTTGTTGCCTCATCACAGGAAGCGGTTAGATTAGCTTTACTGCTAGGATCAGATATTTCTGGGACTTTACAGAGAAATATGAGAAAACAATATGGGCCAATGCATTAAGTGCTGCTGCAGCTTGGTGGAGGGACAAACTTTTACTTTAAAGGGATTCTAAAGGCTTTATACTTTATCAATGAAGATTAAAAAACTATCAGTTTGCAGCTTCCCCTCCCAATACTTACCTAAACCCGATCTCGATCCAGCAATGTGCACAAGAGCCAAGGCTCTTCTTACTGGCTGAGATGTAGCAGCATGCAGCCATTGGGACCCACTGCTGTCAATCACAGCAAGACAAGTGAGGAGGGAGCAGGGGGTGGGGCTAAGCCATGCGCTCTGTCTTATGGACACAGTTATAGGACACAGAGCGGGGCTTGGGAGTGAGCACACACAAGTGCCCCCATAGCAAGTGGCTTGCTATGGGGGCACTCAGCAGGGTGGTGAGGGAACAAAGAGGAGGACCGGGGGTGCTCTGTGCAAAACCACTGAATAGTGCAGATAAGCATGTTTATTTTTATTTCATTTTTTGAATTTTCTTTACAAACACTTCAAGGAAAACCCAATCACTAAAGTACTATATAAACCTTAAAATGGTAATTTAATTTCAAAAGTTGTTTCAATCTTTTGAATTCTACAACTTTCACCAAAAGAATACATGATGATCCTGTCATGACGATCTTTGCTCAGGCACTTCCCGTCATGGAGTGATACCCATCTCCCAATTGTGCTCCTGCTTGGTCACTATAGTGCATGAGCACCTGCAGATGAGCAAGCAGTAATGCCAACTCGCATTGCGTTGGCATGGTCCACTGTTGTCACCATCAGGAGGCTGGTTCAGGGTGATGATGTGCAGCTGGTGCTGGAGGAACTACATATACATTCAGACAGGCTGCAAGAAGAAGCCCGAGATCAGTTGCACCGAGAGGCAACCAATAGCGAACACATTATTCTATTGGGAAAAACTTGGCAATTGCTTAGGACGTACAGGGGTTTATTTACTCAAAGTGGAGAGCACAAAATCAGATGCAGCTGTGCATGATAGCCAATCAGCTTCCAACTTCAGCTTGTTCAATTAAGCTTTGACAAAAAAAAAACAGAAAGCTGATTGGCTACCATTCAGGCTGTACCAAATTTTGCACTCTCCAGTTCAAAAATCAACCCCACAGTCATTTAGCACACCAAGACCACTTTCACACTGGGGCAGTTTACAGGCGCTGTTGCGCTAAAAATAGCGCCTGCAAACCGACCTGAAACAGCGGCTGCTGTTCACACGGGAGGGCTTTCACACTGGAGCGGTGCGCTAGCAGGGCCGCTCCAAAAGTCCTGCTAGATGCATCTTTGGAACAGTGAAGGAGCGGTGTGTTTACCGCTCCTTCCCATTGAAAGTAATGGAAAACCGCGGCTATAGCGCCGGCAAGGCGCCTCTACAGAGGCGACTTGCTGGCGGTATTAACCCTTTTTCGGGTGCTAGCGGAGGTAAAACCACACTGATAGCGGCCGAATACCACCGTTATTCCGACGGTAAAGCGATGCTAAAAATAGCGACACTTTAGCGCCACCGCACCTCCAGCCCCACTGTGAAAGGGGCCTTAGCTCCGGTCACACCGGTGCGACTTGTCATGCGATTTGATAGTCGAATTAAAAGTTGCACCCTATTCCCCTCAATAGAAGCAGTCAAAGAAGCAGTCATGCCGATTTTGAAAGTAGTTCTTGCACTACTTTTTGCGAGTTCAGGTGTGACTTGCATAGACATCTGTACAAGAAGCTGCACAGATATCTTCCAAGCTGCACTGACATGCGGCTTAGAAATTGTGAAACTTTAAGTGAAGGTGCATGATTTCAAAGCTGCATTTGGTGTGACAGACCTACATTTTAACCATTTAAGCTTTAGGCCTGCTTTTACTCATTCATGTGAAATATATCTATATAACATATTGCACATGCCTGCAGTCTATTTACTCCTGAAGTCCTTCTAGTTATACTTCCTTCTGTTATTATTGCTTCTAGCCATACATACTGAGTGAGGGTACCATTATTTCCAGTCAACCATGCGATTCCATTTTGTAACCTCGGTTCCCTCTTACATCTTGGCAGAAAGAAAATACACAATTGTAGATTTCAGAAAAGTGCACACAGATAAATATACCAGACCTTTTGGTTTCGGGGGACATCCTGAACACTTGCAGGGGGGTTGTAGTTCAAAACAAGTCTGCGAAACTCCAGCAGGTTGAAGAGGGACTGGATAGAAATTGAGAAATCACATGAGTACACATATTGTAATAAGAAAAAAAACACCAAAGTCAGTCTCTTACCTGGAAAGGACACTATAAAAAAGCAGAAGTACCAATGTGCTTCAAGGGAAGAACATTTACCAATTACCAAAGTAATATACACTGACGAGAGCAAGTCATAGTTCAACAGGATCACCACCATTTCTCTATTCCAGCCAAATGACCATCACACAGCCAGAACTACGTGCTAGGAGATCGACAGAGAAATGCCATAGAGCAGGAATCTTCAAATTACGACCCTCCAACTGTTGTGGAACTACACATCCCATGAGGCATTGTAAAACTGACATTCACAGACATGACTAGGCATGATGGGAATGGTAGTTCCTGAACAACTGGAGGGCCCGCAGTTTGAAGACCCCTGCCATAGAGGATAATGCCAGTCTGCTGGTACACACTTCCAGATGCAAATAGGGAGCATGATCATTTTCTACAGCACTTCCCCATCATCCATAAAAAAATCCCCCCTAAGGGAGAAAAACACTGCGCTACTGTAAAAAAGTGAGAAATATATTGAGTAAACAAGCTGCCAGTACCAATTACTTAAACCAAAGCAATCCACGAAAATACAAAAAAACTATAGGTACAGCGCTAAAAGAATCATGACATATGTGAAAATGAAAACAAATATTAAATAAAACATTTTTTTAGGAATAAAGTGGGAGTGATGTGATTGGAAGAAGTGAAATTCAAAAGTGATTCAATAATTATAGTCCATAATAAGTGAGATTGAACATAAAATCTTCTTCCACCAAACGACACCCAGTGAATAAGGTTGGCTTCTTACCACAAAGATAGACTGTATATGCACCGGTCAGATGAACCTAGGGATAATTATAGTCTTCCCAGACAGACTTCTCCAGGGCAACAAATTTAACATACGATGGTTCCACGATGTTGTTCAAGCAAGATATGGGGTTGTTTTCAAAGGCCCGTGGGAGAGAAAACAAAAAGACCCATAGTGTAGTATGTAAAGATACCGGGTTTATTGTACATAGGAATAAATGGAAATGCACTCACACTTTGTTGTGAATAACAGCGCGGTATGAAAATGCAAAGTTGCGGCGTCTCCTCTATTCCGTGTTGGGGCTCCGTGCTGTGTAATCCGTATCCGGTGGACGTGATGACGTACCACTGCTTAGGCCACACCAACTTGATCATCAAAAAACGGAACAAGTTGAAATCTCTTAATGAGGAGATCACTCTTGTTAAAGAAAAACGAATTCCTTTTAAGGATCAAGAGGTCTATAAAATTAAATCTGACTCCCTTAAAACTTTTCTTGAGAAGAAAGAACTAGACCAAAAAGCCAAAAAAATTATTCGAATAGAATGGTCTTTAAATGGCAAGTCAAAGTTGAGGAGGACATGGAGGTTGTTTCTGCCCCTATATCTTCTTTTGAGGGCACCAACCCTACCATACCATCTACCCACCCATCTTCAGTTTTAAACACTCTGAGGACTACTGGGAGAGAAGGACAGGGAAACCATAATCCTCCATCACATGTTCCCCCTGGTTATAATTTGGTCAAGTCTAAGAACACTAGAGGGAAATTTAAAAAACCAAGGGGACCACCTCAACCGGGTCGTTTTGATACTCATTACATACATCAGACCAACAATTATCCGCAAAAGGGTAAACCTATACGTGATCCCTCTGGCTATGCTAATGATCAAGCCTTTTATGGACCTATTGACCCTAGAGGCCAATATCGTTCACCCCAGGTTAATCATTACATGCAGGCTAACACTAGGAATGATCCGAGAGATTATTATCATTAGTCATCTGGGCATACCCCTAGAGGTAATTGGATTCCTACATACAACAGGTTCACCCCTCTCTTGCACCAGCAAGATGATAGGTTTGAGGATGAGCCTGTTGTCTCTAGACATCCAGGTGATTTCATTGATCACTCTACAAGGTTCAGACACGATTTAGATTCCCCTTCCAACCTCAGAAGGAATGAGAGTCCACGTCGTTTTTTTCCTATAGCCAACATCAGACCCAAAAGGGGTCACGACGAAAGAGAGGGTCAAGAGGGGGGAGGAGGATCAGGGCCAAAAAAAAGGAAGCGATAAACATTAGTGGCGTTTTTAATTTGAGCAGTGCTCAGCTTTCAATAGGTGAGCAGTCTGTTCTCAGCCAAGGCCTGAAATATGCACCCCCTCGTTCTTTGAATACATTTGAAACTTTTATTGACGCACACAAATTTATTCGGAAAATGAACATTAAGAGGCATTTTATTCTAAATCCCATTGGTAACCGGAGTCAGATTTCAATAGCTTCGACTACCCAGTTAGTTGCTCATACAACTCCAACTAACACCACGAATACTGTTCCTACTAAACACACTAAGCTATCAAATGCTTCTTTGTTTAATCCACCTGGGTTTACTGCTCCTTCTATCCAGACCTTCAAGGAACTGGTTTTAAAGGACATCATAGATCTTAAAATTCCCAGATTTAGAAATAACCATGATTTCCAATCAAACTCGAAACAGATCTGTGCATGTAACGACATAGTGATACGGCCAGCAGATAAGGGTGGTGGCATAGTGATCCTTAATAAATGTGACTATATGGAAGAAATGAACAGGCTTCTATTGGATGCAGACACCTACAGCCAACTAGCCATTAACCCTACAGTTAAATTTAGGAAAGAGCTCAAAGTTTTAGTTTATGAGGGTTTTTCCTTGGGCCTTTTAAACAAAAAAGAAAGGGCCTATCTTGTACCTTCGGCACCGAGAATTCCGGTGATTTATTACCTCCCTAAGGTACATAAAAACTTAACTAAACCACCAGGCCGCCCAATAATTAGTGGCATAGACTCTGTGACTGCCCGAATAGGAAAATACATAGACGAGTTTTTACAGCCTTTGGTTACTAGTACCCCTTCCTACCTGCGGGATACTACGCAGGTGATTAACCTTCTAACAGAGGTTAGTTGGAAGGAGGGGTATATTTTAGCCACGGCAGACGTTAATTCCTTATACACGGTCATCTCACATGCTCATGAGTTGGAAGCGGTGCGTTTTTATTTAGAAGAGGATAAAACTCTATCAGTGATACAGAAGGATTTTATTATCAATCTGTTAATTTTTGCCACAAGCCATAATTATTTTTGGTTCGATGGCAATTTTTACATCCAAAATTGCGGAGTCGCTATGGGAGCTAAATTTGCTCCGAGCTTAGCTAACCTTTTTATGGCATTTTGGGAGAGGGAAGTCATTGATGTTAATCCCCCCCGCCAATTAAGGCTATGGAAAAGATATATAGATGACATTTTGGTGGTGTGGGAGGGTGACCTCCCCTCCCTGGATATATTTTTTTCCAGCCTTAATGAAAATAATAAGGGCATCTTTCTTAAATATGAGATGAGTGAATCACAGATCCATTTTTTGGATCTTAATATCAAGGTTTGTGATGGCTTGGTGCAAACTACCACCTTTTTTAAAGACACTGATCGTAATGCGTATATACCTCTATCCAGTTGTCATCACCCTCAGTGGCTCAACGCTGTACCTAAGGGTCAGTTTCAAAGAATTCGGAGGAACTGTACCACTTCGGCAGATTATTATCAACAAGCCCTCGTGTTGAAATCTAGATTTCTAGAAAAAGGGTATGATGAGGTAAAAATTGATGAAACCATCAACTTAGTGAGTAATATGGATAGGAACCAGATGTTGAGTGGCACTGTGAAGGCCAACCGGAATAGTGCAATTAATTTTGAGTTTTCTATGTTGACCAGCTATTCTAATCAACACTTTTCGGTTAAAAAAATATTAAATAAACACTGGAGTGTCCTTAAAAACGACAGGATACTAGGTCCAATTATCCCGGATCGTCCATTGGTCATTTTTAGGGGAGCACCCTCTTTGCGGTTTAAAGTGGCCCCTAATGTGATCAATCCTCCTAAAACACTTCAATTTTTTCACAATATGAAGGGGTTCTTTCCGTGTCGGAAGTGCAAGATTTGCAAAATCAATGCCTTCCAGGGACGGAAACTAGAGACTTTTCAGTCAACCCAAACCAATAAGACCTATAATATTGACACATTCATCACCTGTTCTAGTGAATGTGTCATATATCTCATTCAATGCCCATGCTCTAAGCAGTATATAGGGCGCACAAAAAGAGCAGTGCATGTTAGGTTAGAAGAGCATGTGGGGAGAGTAGGAAGTGGGTTCCCCAAACATAACCTCTCGAAACACTATGCTAAATATCACAACAAATCAATCAAAGGGACCCTTTTCGTTCCTATCGAGAAGTTATGTCCCAACTGGAGGGGTACTAATAAAGTTAGGTCAATATCCAGGATTGAAACTAAATGGATATTTGAGATGAGATCTTATATTCCTTTTGGGTTGAACGTGGATTGGGACATTAACTGTTTTTTAAACAACACCTAATTAATTTTATTCAGTATCATTGTATTTTATAACAATATATTAAGAAAAAAAAAAAAAATGTCTTTTATATATTTATTTTATATATATATATATATATATATATATATATATATATATATATATATATATATATATATATATATATATTTTTTTTAAGATTATGATATATATATATATTTTTTTACCAATTTATTAATCTTAAGCATATTCATGTTATGTATTTCATTCATCTATTTTTATATTTTTTTATTAATGGGCATATTGTGCGTATTGCCCATTGTTCTTTTTAAATTATGTCAAATATTTCATGTACTGGCGTTTGTTAAAGGTTGCGGCACCTCCTTTTTTAAGTCAATTTCTGTCTTAATGTGGGCCGGTCTGTGTTCTCCTTTTTTTCCACAAGATGGCAGTCTTCCTTTTCTCTCTAATCCTCTATGCTCCGTAAGTGTAGATAACGTTGTACGCGTTCACGCCGACGTTATTTGTTTTCCTATTAAGCCCGGACTTCCGCCTTTTTCAAAGATGGCGCAGGTGTATTATATAAGGGCACCGTAATGACGCGATCGGCCAGCCAATCCCCGACGACGTCTTTTTGATGACGAAACGCGTAAAAAGGTGTGGCCTAAGCAGTGGTACGTCATCACGTCCACCGGATACGGATTACACAGCACGGAGCCCCAACACGGAATAGAGGAGACGCCGCAACTTTGCATTTTCATACCGCGCTGTTATTCACAACAAAGTGTGAGTGCATTTCCATTTATTCTTATGTACAATAAACCCGGTATCTTTACATACTACACTATGGATCTTTTTGTTTTCTCTCCCACGGGCCTTTGAAAACAACCCCATATCTTGCTTGAACAACATCGTGGAACCATCGTATGTTCAATTTGTTGCTCTGGAGAAGTCTGTCTGGGAAGACTATAATTATCCCTAGGTTCATCTGACCGGTGCATATACGGTCTATCTTTGTGGTAAGGAGCCAACCTTATTCACTGGGTGTCGTTTGGTGGAAGAAGATTTTATGTTCAATCTCACTTATTATGGACTATAATTATTGAATCACTTTTGAATTTCACTTCTTCCAATCACATCACTCCCACTTTATTCCTAAAAAATTTTTTTATTTAATATTTGTTTTCATTTTCACATATGTCATGATTCTTTTAGCGCTGTACCTATAGTTTTTTTGTTTTTTTTTGTACTTCCCCATCATCACCTGGACACACGGTCTTATTGTTACCAAAGAGGGGGCTGTAAAGTTACTTTCCTTACACTCCTGTTCAGTTTTCAGAAGCTAAAAAAAAAAAGTCCTGAGTAAGCCAAGAGTCGAACATCAGAGGGTGTTTCACATACAGTATAGGGCTTAGTCATATCTCTACGACGAAGCCCCATGGGCGAAACGTATCAGAAGAGTGGGTCCCTAGATGAGGGCCAATGCCTGCATCTTGAGCTTGTGGATATCCTTCCTAATAAATGTGGACACCAGCAATCCTTCAGTGTGCGTTGGCTTTCTTCTTAGCACTTGGTCTGTGAGCGGAGACAGCTCATAATCCTCATCACCCGGGTTTAAAGGGGCTTGGAGAGGAAATTGTGTGTCCAACCATCCAAATAAGAGTCAAAAGTTGGTGTACACAGGGCTGTGAACTTTTGCGTGATTGGCTCAGTACTGTCCATACCAAAATGTACAGGTTATTTTCTTGGCAAGTATACACAGAGGGGGTGTAGGAGAGAAGAAGAGCAACCTGCCTAAATGCAGCATCTGCCATCTCCTGGCTGTTCCAAGATCTCGCCAACATGTTATAAACTTCTCAACTGTATCTCACACCCCCTCCAAAGCTATTTAATACCCAGTTTTTCCGAAAGGCATATACAGTAAATTTAGTCGCAATTTCCCCGTCTATTGTATCTAACCCTCTATTTAAACTCTAAACCTTGCCATAAATGGGAAGCCGCCTCAAGAATGTCAGGAGGTAGACATCTAATAGTGCTCAAAAGGGCCGTTTGAAGGAATTTGGGGGCGCCAAGCAAAAAATGGACATGGAGGACCCCCCCCCCCCCCCCCAGCCCTGCAGCTTAAGGGTAGTTTGCAGGCGCTATTTTTAACGCTATAGCGCCTGCAACACGCTCCAGTGTGAAAGGGGTCTTATTGCTTCTTTTTTGAATCAGTAGAGTCTACTGTAGAGTCTTTTCTCTGCTTTTGTACATTTTTGCAAAAAGCATTAATAAATATTACCCGATTCAAAAAAGAAGCAATAGGATGCTTAAAAAAAAAAAAAAAAAAAAAAAATGGAAAGAAAGCTATGGTAATTCATTGTTTTGTTTATCATACGTAACATAATATCCAGGTAGGGTTATTATGGTCAGCTACCATATTTTTACTACTAAATGGGTCTTGATGACTGCCCCCCCCCCCCCTACTCCCCCCTCCCTACCGCGTGGCAGCCGGCAGGAGATTCAGTTTGTTGTTCCTGGCCAGCCCAGCTGTACTGAAAGGAAGTGACAGAGCACTCACTTCCTGTCAGTCCGCCTGGGAACAAACAATCTCCACCACGTGGACTGCAGGAGAAAGGCTACAGCTTATAGGACGCAGCGGCGCGGCAAGGGCGAAGCCGACGTTTTGTTTTTTAGTTTTATGCAATTCATGTGTATCCACAGTATACCCATTACTTAAAGACAGGTTCTTCTAAAAATCCTTCCTACTGTGCCTCTTCAAGCCGCTGGACACTGTGGCCCACCCCACTGGGGCCCCAGGCCAGCTCGGGGGCCCCAAGCAATTGCTTGTTTTGCCTGTCTTGTTGCGACGGGCCTGGTCCTCAATTGAGACTTAACAAGAGCAAGTGAATTAATGGTAAGGGTCCTTTCACATGTGCGGACCGTTTTTTAGGTCCGTTTTTTTTCATCAGTTGATGTCCGTTTTTCCATCCGTTTTTCCATCCGTTTTTTTTGGGGGGTTAGAACTTTTTTATTACATATTTTGATGAAAAACGGATGTTAGCAGATCGGATGTTAAACGGATCGTTCGCCAACATCCGTTTTTCGTCCGTTCCGTTATTTTGACGGAAGAAAAATAGGGTTTTCTTCCGTTCAAAAAAACAGAGCTTAACGGAGACGGATGGAAACGGACGTTAGCGGATGCTCATCCGCTAACGTCCGCTAGCCCATAGGGATGCATTGTGGTCCGTTTTTCATCCGTAAAAAACAAGACGAGCGGTCCGCACGTGTGAAAGGGCCCTTAGTGTACTACTTCTGGTTAGCAATCGATTCCCATCAAATTGCAAACCTCCACCAGCAATAAAGATTGCTTTAAAAAAGCATTATTATTTTTTTCTGCAATACATACCCATAAAGAGCCCGATCTTTACTGAAGCGCTGTACTAAAACGATTTGAGGGCAGACTCAAAAAACCACTCGCTCTTTTTGCTGTCGTCACTTTTCTACGTTTTTTATTTATGGCCGCCCTAAAAGTGACAGCGCCCTTACAAATCCAGCTATTGGAGCATGCCAAGTTCTGACCAATCTGTAGATTCACAAATTATAAAGACTGGTTCTGACAATCTTATGAGTATAAAGTATAATGAGTATGGGAGCTGCCATCAGAAGGCCGACTGGCTGGATGAATTAGCAACTTTAAGAAGTCTATTTCAATTTCTAGAACAGACTGAAAATTAAACAATGTTGGCGCTCCTGTAGTGCAAATATGGGCAACAAACATTAGTCCGTAAAAGTCTATTTAATTCTAAAGTGCACTTACAGCAGCCATCCTAGAGTAAGCCAACTCTATTTGCATAAAAGAAGAAGGAAGTGCCTCCTAAGTGCAGGATTAAAGCAAAATTTAATAGGTCTGAGTCTGAAGCCCAGGAAGCAGACAGGTCATGTCTGATGAGCTAAAGGGGAGTCTGCAATCTGGACCCTTATGGCCTGTGCGTTTTATTCACATTTCCACATCTAGAAGAAGCAGTAGAGTGCATAGCCTTGCTTTTACACTGAACTTCCCCAGATTGTGATGCCCACATGTGGCCCCTGATGTCTACACAGAATTCCGGGACTCTTCCTTCCATCTGTGGGTGACACTACATGCCTGCAGGATTGAAATAAGTGGCAATGCCCCTTCATTGTGATGAGCCTTTACCTTCACATAGTCCTGTAAGTGTTTTAACTGAACTATTAAAAGTTGTTTTACTACTGCACGTAGAGCGATACAGCACTGCGTTGCTTTAACTGACAATTTTGCGGTCGTGCGACATTGTACCCAAACAAAATGTAAGGGTTTTTTTTCCCCCCCTTTCTTTTGGTGGTATTTGATTACCTCTGTGGTTTTTATTTTTTGTGCTATGAATTAAAATAACCCCCCCCCCCCCCAAAAAGAAAAAAGTCTTCCTCAGTTTAGGCCGATATATATTCTTGTACATAATTTTGGTAAAAATCGCAATAAGCGTATATTGATTGGTTTGCACAAAAGTTATAGCGTCTACAAAATAGGGGATGGATTTATGGCATTTTTATTATTTTTACTAGCAATTGCGGCGATCTGATTTTTATCAGGATTGCAGTGGACAGATTGGACACTTGACACTATTTTTGAACCATTGACATTTATACAGCGATTAGAGCTTTAAAGCGGAGGTTCACCCTCAAAATTAACTTTTTTGCTAACCTATCTGCAGCCTTAATAAAGGCTTGTAGCGTTGTCATTTTTTTTTTCAATGTGTACACTTACCTGTATTCAGTCGCACTTCCGGGTCTTCTTCCTTGCGGGGAGTGGGCGTGTCGCTCCTTTTCCCCCGACGGGGAGCTCTGCGCAATGTCTCCTGGGAGTGAGTGTTGATCCTCCCAGGAGACGATTGACGTGCGGGTAAAGCGCGTCATCGCCTTCTGAAAAGATCCGACGGGGACTCGCCTCTTTACGGCGCCTGCCGTGTAGAGCTGACTGCGCAGGCGCCGTAAAGTGCCAAGTCCCCACCGGATATTTTCGGAAGGCAATGACGCGCTTTACCCGCACGTCAATAATCTATGCGTCGTCTTAGGAACGCCTAATCCCCGGGGATCGGAATCGTGAAAACAACTAAAAAACGTAAGTACAGCCCAAAAAATTTATAAAAATCCAGCATACTGTTGATGTCAGCAGTATGCTGGATATAACAGTATATAGATATTTAAGGGTAAACCCCCGCTTTAAATAGCCACCGATTACTGTATAGAATGTAATTGGTAGGGAAGGGGTTAACACTAGGGGGCGATCAAGGGGTTAACTGTGTTCCCTGTGTGTTCTAACTGTAGAGAGGAGGTGCCTGACTAGGGAAGGTGAATGATCTACTAGGAACACACGATCTGGTTTTCTCTCCCCTGACAGGACATGGATGTGTGCGTTTACACTCACACACTTCCCCGTTCTAATCGCGAGTACGCCGGTGGATATCGCGGCTACTGCACCCGGGCGCCTCATTAACACGGCGGGCGCTCGACCGGTACAGCTATATATGTGTGTATGTATATACACACACACTTTTTTTTATATCTTAACAATACAGCCCCAGTATGTCCTCATTTCGTACAGTGCTGTAGAGGATGTAGGAACTAGAAAACCGTCAATAGCTACATCCCAGAGAGCCTAAAGGTAAAGTACTGCGCGCTTTGGGATGTCTGAAGCCAAATGGCATTTTCATGTATCGCTGTCATTTAGTAGCGCTCTCTGTTGATGATACAAGAGCTGAGAGATCGTGCATACTAAAATATAAGCCACGAAAAAACAGATTCCTTCGGCTGAAGTCAGACTCAACAACACGGGCATCGTAAGTAAACAAGCTTGTCTCAACAGCTGACGGCAGTGTCAATGATTCGCCATCTGTTACAATCTGTTAAAAGACTTGTGGCAACTTTGATCGCAGAGGAGTAGAGCCATTCATTGTAAACAAATAATCATTTTAGATAAACAGATTGCCATACGCGGCAGATTGTAAGGCCTCATGCACAAAGACGTTCTTCATGCCCAAATGATTTTTTCTATTAATTATTTTAATACTTGAGAACAAAAGATTTTATATTTGTTAAACAGCACTTAACCACCTTGTTCCCTCATGTTTAACCACTTGACCACTGGGCACTTAAACCCCCTTAATAACCAGACCAATTTTCAGCTTTCGGTGCTCTCACAGTTTGAATGACAATAACTCAGTCATACAACACTCTAACCAAATGAAATTTTTGTCCTTTTTTTCCCACAAATAGAGCTTTCTTTTGGTGGTATTTGATCACCTCTGCGGTTTTTATTTTTTTCGCTATAAATGAAAAAAGAACGTAAATTTTGTAAAAAAATGAATTTTTCTTCATTTCTATTATAAAATTTTGCAAAAAAGTAATTTTTCTTCATAAATTTGGCCTAAAATGTATACTGCTACATATCTTTGGTAACAAAAAAAAAAAAAATTGGATAATATTTAGTCTGGGTGAAAGTTATGGGGTCTACAAGCTATGGTACCAATTACTGAAAATTGATCAATTTGATCACATCTGATGTACTGACAGCCTCTCTCATTTCTTGAGACCCTAACATGCCAGAAAAGTACAAATACCCCCCAAATGACCCCTTTTTGGAAAGAAGACATTCCAAGGTATTCAGAAAGAGGCATCGTGAGTTTTTTGAAGTTGTCATTTTTTCCCCACAATTCTTTGCAAAATCAAGATTTTTTTATTTTAATTTTTTTTCCACAAAATGTTCATATTATTAGGTTATTTCTCACACACAGCATATGCATACCACAAATTACACCCCAAAACACATTCTGCTATTCCTCCCGAGTATGGCGATACCCCATGTGTGAGACTTTTACACAGCGTGGCCACATACAGAGGCCCAACATGCAGGGAACGCCATCAGGCGTTCTGGAACACCCAGACCAATTCTGACATTTCTCTCCTACATGGAAAAATCATCATTTATTTGCTAGAAAATTACATAGAACCCCAAAACATTATATATGCTTTTTTAGCAAAGACCCTAGAGAATACAATGGCGGCCGTTACAACTTTTTATCTCGCATTGTATTTGCACAGCAATTTTTTGAACACGTTTTTTTTTGGAAACAAAACAGTTTTGTGCTTAAAAAAAAAAAACAGTAAAGTTAGCCCAATGTTTTTGCATAATATGAAAGATGAAGTTACGCCGAGTAAATAGATACCCAACATGTCACCCTTCAATATTGCACACGCTTGTGGAATGGCGCCAAACTACGCGACTTAAAAATCCCCATAGGCGACGCTTTAAATGTTTTTCCTGGTTACATCTTTTTAGTTGGAGAGGAGGTCTAGGGCCAAAATTATTGCTCTCGCTCTAACGTTCGCAGCGATACCTCACATGTGTGGTTTGAACACCGTTTTCATATGTGGGCGGGACTTACGTGTGCGGTCGCGTCTGTATACGAGCACACGGGTACAGGGGCGCTGTAATTTTTTTTTTATTTTTTTATTGTTCATTTTACTTTATTTATTTTAGTTTGACACCTTTTTCCCCAAAAATAAATGTTTTGGTTACTTTTATTCCTATTACAAGGAATGTAAACATCCCTTGTAATAGGAATATAGCATGACAGGTCCTCTTTACAGTGAGATATGGGGTCAATAAGACCCCACATCTCCCCTCTAGGCTGGGAAGCCTAAAAAAAAAACGATTGCAGAGTATTGCGCGGGGGAGTATTGCGCGGGGGAGTATTGCGCGGGGGAGTATTGCGCGGGGGAGTATTGTGCGGGAGTATTGTGCGGGAGTATTGTGCGGGAGTATTGTGCGGGAGTATTGTGCGGGAGTATTGTGCGGGAGTATTGTGCGGGAGTATTGCGGAGTATTGCGGAGTATTGTGGGGTACTGCGGAGTATTGCGGAGTATTGCGGGGTACTGCGGAGTATTGCGGGGTATTGCGGAGTATTGCGGGGTATTGCAGAGTATTGCGGGGTACTGCGGAGTATTGCGGGGTACTGCGGAGTATTGCGGGGTACTGCGGAGTATTGCGGGGTACTGCGGAGTATTGCGGGGTACTGCGGAGTATTGCGGGGTACTGCGGAGTATTGCGGGGTACTGCGGAGTATTGCGGGGTATTGCAGAGTATTGCGGGGTATTGCAGAGTATTGCGGAGTATTGCGGGGTATTGCAGAGTATTGAGGAGTATTGGGGGTATGCAGAGTATTGGGGGTATGCAGAGTATTGGGGGGGGTATGCAGAGTATTGGGGGGGTATGCAGAGTATTGGGGGGGGTATGCAGAGTATTGGGGGGGGTTATGCAGAGTATTGGGGGGGGGTATGCAGAGTATTGGGGGGGGGTTGGGGGGGGTATGCAGAGTATTGGGGGGGGTATGCCGAGTTTTGCGCAGGGAAGGAAGGAGTTAATGCAGGGATGGCTGAGCAGGGATGGATGGATCTGTGACTGCAATAGTCACAGATCCATCCCACACTGCTGCAGCCATCCGCGCTCTCCTCTCACGCTGTACCGATTGGTACAGCGAGAGGAGGGAAGAACCGGCGTCAGCAAGTGACGCGGTTTGTTTACATGTGATCACGCCGTCATTGGACGGCGCGATCACGTGGTAAGGAGCCGCCACCATTGGCTCCTTACCGAGATCACTGACGCTGCGGGTCCCGTGGACCCGCCGAGCGCCGTGACCGCGTGTGCGCGCCCGCTCGGGCGCGCGGATCTGACGCACGTCAGATTTGTTTACACACGTGGTCGCGCCGTCATTGGACGGCGCGATCACGTGGTAAGGAGCCGCCGCCATTGGCTCCTTACCGCGATCATCGGTGCTGCGGGTCCCGTGGACCCGGTGAGCACCGGTGATCGCGTGTGCGCGCCCGGTTGGGCGCGCACACCTGACTCTAACGGAGGACGTCCATGGACGTCCTGTTAGAGTACAGGAACCGCCCTATAGCCGTATTTCGGCTATAGGGCGGTGATTAAGTGGTTAAACAGACTATTAAGAAAAAAATAGCCCATTGGGAAATGTACAAAGCTTCCTTGTTGTCATAGGAAACCATAGAAGATAATGTAACTATGCCGACATACCACAGACAACGGCCCCAAACTGAACTTCAGATCTCTATGGCAGTAAGCAGGATCAGAGCGCGGTCTTTATAAGCCTGCACAGGAATATGTGTTAGTGAGTGAGAAACGTATATAGCGCAGCACATGCGAACTAAATCGCCTCTGGGCGCTTGTTGTTCCTGTCTCCTTTGTCATCAAAAGAGATGAGTTTTGATCTTTCTCCTGAATGCTAAGTGATTCTCCTCCAACCGAATGCTGGTTGGTAAAGCCTTCCATTGTCTGGGACCTTGGATCGCGAATCTTCTTTCTCCTTTGGACTTGTAGTTGGCTTTCTGTATCTGGAGCAGATTTTGATTGGTGGATCGCAACACGCAATTGGGATTGTAAGCTTTTATTTTTTCGCATAAATAATGGGAGCATTCCCATGGATACATCTATGCGTTAGACAGAGTGATTTAAAAGCAATTCTGTCTTTTACTGGCAGCCAGTGAAGGGCTCTCAGTGAAGGTGAGATTGATTCCCAGGGTTTTTTCCCCGTCACAAGTCTGGTGGTCTTGCAGACGAGCGATTTGGTACTTGGGGAGTCCGAGGTAAGGGGCAATTGTATAGTCCAATCTGGAGTTTACAATTGTTCCCACCACGACCGCTAAGTCTTCTTTGGGGATAAAAGGAATAAGTCTGCGTAGTAGGCGCAGCAGATGGTGAGATCCCCTGACTACTGACCCTATTTGTGCGCCCATTGTCATGTAGGAGTCAAAAATGACCCCTAGACTTTTGACTTTGGCGCTAGGGGAGATGATTTTGCCCAGAATGGGCGGGGGGGGGGGGTCCAGGTTGTTGCAGGTTGATTCATACGCTTGGCGTGAAACAGGAGAAGTTCTGTTTTCGCTCCGTTGAGTTTAAGATAACTCTTCATCATCCAGTCCTCTATCAAAGAGAGGCATGTCTCTAGATTGAGGTGGTGATCCTTTTTGTTGCCAATGCGAAAATACAGTTGCGTGTCATCTGCATATGAGTGATAAAGCAGTTTTTGGCTGCTGATAATCTCAAAAAGAGGACGAAGATAGATGTTAAACAGCACCGGTGATCGAGGTGATCCTTGAGGGACTCCGCACGATACTGTGCGTTTCTCAGAAGTGAAAGGTCCTAACTTCACTGTTTGCGATCGGTTTTCCAAAAACGAGGAGAACCAAGATAAATCGCCTTCTGCGACTCTGGCTACTTCAGCTAGCCGTGTCAATAAAAGTTTGTAGTAGAGAGTGCCATCTATATAGAAAGAGGTAGGATAGAGAAGAGATGAAGAGGAAGCTTTGTATTTCATGCTCTCCTGAATAATAAAAAAGAGTAGATACATACTCTTACAGAAACAACCGGCTCTTTGAGAGCAACTATACTCAAGATGTGGATAAGCATAACAGATATCTCTCTCTCTCTCAAAAAGTACTTGTATGTTGATTTTGTTTGTTTGTCCATCAACAAAAATGATCGGTCTATAATTTTAATGGTAGGTTAACAAAAATATCCAGAAAAATGCATTTAAAAAAAGTTATAAATTGATTTGCATTTTAATGCATGAAATATGTATTTTATTCCCGATCAATCGGCAAGATTTGTCTTCCAGGTGTCTTCTATACATGCAACGAGCTGAGATTGGGAGCACTAATCTCAAAGGGAGTGCTCCTAATCTCAGCTTGTTACCTGTATAAAAGGCTCTCCCTCCTGATTTTCTGAGATGCAGGATTTTCTGAGATTGGCTCCTGCTGCTGTCAATCACAACCAGTGAGGCAAGTGCAGGGGGTTGTTCTGAGCAACGTGCTGTGTCTTATGGACACAGAGAGCTGGCTCAAGAGCGAGCATGCTCACGAGTGCTTCCACAGCAGACGGCTTGCTATGGGGGCACTCAGCAAGGGGGAGGGGCCCAGAGCGCCAGCAGGGGACCCAAGAAGAGGACCGGGGCTGCTCTGTGCAAAACTACTGCACAGAGCTGGTAAGTATAACATGTTTTTTTTTTTTTTTTTTTTAATACATTTGAATGACAGCTTGGGTAGGGACCACTGATTTTCATGCAGGAATGAACTCTCACTTACATGGATGCTAGTATACAATATTGTTTCTCCCTTTTTTTCAATCAAGGCACCCTTAAAAATTCTGAAGAATCTCAAGGCACACCATTCTAAAATGTAAAAAACAAAACTAATAGTTTTACATAATGGAGAAACAGCCAAATGCATAGGACACCCAATGTTAGAGGCGATTTATTCTTCCAAAGCAAATACACACTTGCACATTAGCACCGATTAGTATTTCAATGTTTCTCATCTCCCTCACCAAGCTAATGTGACCCCGGTGTTGGAGAGGGGAAGAGGAGGATGCTGTGCAGATAACCAGATGTCCTCCTTATCAACCGATGATGTCATTGGTTGTTAGGACACCGGCGTCTAGCAGATTGTAATGGTGCACAATGAAAACCAGTGGCTTTATGCAACCTTTATGCTGGCTTGTATACAATGTTTGGGCAATTTCTAGGTGTAGCAAGGTGTCACTTTGGAATGTAACTTATAAATTACAGTTTTGCAGTTTGTGACTAAAGGGAACTTTGCTCCCTCCAGTGTTCATTATATTGCTGCAACCCGTTTGGTTTAGTTATTATGGAGCAGTGCATTATGGACAGACAGAGACTCTACTGCTGTGGATGTCAAATAGACTACGGATGCCCACAGTGCTATTGTACGACCAGAGTGCATTGCACCACGCACAGCTTTTTGGGAGGATTTAAAGGAAGGGAAGGCTTGGATCCGCCCTCTTGGGGCGCCATCTTCAAGCCAGCAGGGGCCTGTGCTGAGGCCTGCTGCAAGCGTGCTTAGGCCTGAGAAGCCTGGACCCACAGTCACCAGAGTGGATTGCCTCGTCTGAAGGGGATCCTTGTTGCAGTGTCCAGTCGCCTATCCACCAGCACACCTTGTGAACGGCTGCCCGGAAGACCAGGGACTACAAGCTGCAGAGAAGTCAAGAACCGAGACACTCCAGACCGAACATACCGGCAAGGCCTCATTTGGTCAGAGGGCACCTGCCCACCGATGTAAATAACTATCGCAGGAAGGTGGTTTTTATAAACTCTTTTTGGAAGTCACCGTGCCACGTGTAGAAATAAATTGCATCCCGGCAGTGACATTTTCTTGATAGGATTGGCGCTTTGGTTATCAACACGCTATATACTTTAGGTGCTCGTTTTCCCTTTCTTTATACATCCCATTGGATTACAATTTACTAATGTGCACCAACTGAGGCTAGGAGAAGACTACTTTTAACCGGAAGGAACAATTACAGAATTCAGTTGTCTGACCGAGCTAATGCAGTAGGACACGTGTCTGTGGTATTGACCGCTAGAGTAGGGTGACCAGACATCCCCAGTTTCAGGGGACAGTCCCCTGATTAAGGACACTGTCCCTGGACCAAGTCTGTCCCTGGTTTTGTCCCCAGATTGGATTAGGGAGCAGGGGCAATTTCAAAGAAAGTTAGTGCAGAATTAAAATAAAAAAAAATTGAATTACACACCCCCACTCCGCCGTGCCTACTAGCATAGGGGGTTGTATTTTTCCCCCCATTATCTGTGCCCCTTTCTGATGATCATGTGCTGGTTGGAGCGGGGAGAATATTTCTTCAGTTTCGGGCGCATGCCCATTCAGCTTCGTTCCCATGTTATTCTGCCTTTGCTCAAATCCTGGGCAGCCACCTGCCTATCTCCTTGCCTTCCCTGGCAGAGTGATCTTCCTCCGCTTCCCATCCAGTAGTAGCCGGGGCCCGAAGAGTAAGACTTGACAGGCTGTGAGGCGGGCGGTGATGGGCAGAGAGTCGCTGATTGTTGCCATTACTAGTAAAGAAAAAATATGTCCCCGGATTTCATTTTAAAAATCTGGTCACCTTACGCTAGAGGTGTATATACTGTGTATACTCACTTGTACAGTCATTGTTATTTCTGAGAGCTAAGTGAGACCTGGTGGGGAGGTACTCCAGTGCTGACATTACTGCATTGGGGAAATCCCTTCACTATGTACTTGGGTCTGACTTCAGCTTGTATTGTTTAAACCTGTTATTTAATACAATACCATTGACTCTTACAGGGCCCTGTTTGAAGTCAACTGTGATTTGTTTAATTTTGCTTTATCGTTCTTTTACCAAGTAAATGCTTTATTCTTGGTTAACCGCTTGCCGACCAGCCGGCACAGTTTTACGGCGGCAGGTCAGCTCTGCTGGGCGAGATCACGTAGCTATACGTCATATCGCCGAGCAGCCAATAGAGGAGCGCATGCGTGCCCCCCACTCGCCCCGGACGCCAATGTGCATGACCAGCGCGATCACCGCCAGCACCCGCGATCGCTCATTACAGAGCGACAACCGGGAGCTGTGTGTGTAAACACACAGCTCCCGGTCCTGTCAGGGGGAGAAATGACCGATTGTCTGTTCATACAATGTATGAACAGCGATCAGTCATTTCCCCAAGTCAGTCTCACCCCCCTTCAGTTAGAACACCCAGGGAACATACTTAAACCCTTCACTGCCAATGGCATTTTTATAGTAGTCAATGCATTTTTATAGCACTGATCGCTATAAAAATGCCAATGGTCCCAAAAATGTGTCAAAAGTGTCCACCATAATGTCGCAATAAGAATAAAAATCGCTGCCATTACTAGTAAAAAAAATATATTAAAGCGGATCTCCACCCGCAAGTGAAATTCCGCTGATCGGAACCCTCCCCCCTCCGGTGTCACATTTGACTCCTTTCAGGGGGGAGGGGGGTGCAGATACCCGTCTAAAGACAGGTATTTGCACCCACTTCCGGCCCGCAGTCTCGGGCAAAAAAAAGTTTTTTCCCGTTGTGTGCTGGGAACTCTCGGCTCCCAGCACACAGCGGGAGACAATCGGCGGGCGCAGCGAAACTCGCGTATGCGCCATAGGGAACCGGGCAGTGAAGCCGGAGCGCTTCACTTCCTGGTTCCCTCACCGTGGATGGAGGGGGGAGCAGCAGAGAGATGAGCGAACGCTCGTCCTCTGCTGCGGACGCCGCTGGACTCCAGGACAGGTAAGTGTTAAGGACAGGTAAATATTAAAAGTCAGCAGCTGCAGTATTTGTATCTGCTGGCTTTTAATATTTTTTTTTTTAAGGGGCCATCCACTTTAAAAATGCCATAAAACTATCCCCTATTTTGTAAATGCTATAACTTTTGCGCAAACCAAACGCTTTTTACGAAAAATAAGAAAAAGAATACGTATCGGCCTAAACTTAGGAAACATTTTTTTATATATATTTTTGGGGATATTTATTATAGTAAAAAGTAAAAAAAAGGGATTTTTAAATACAGCTTACCTGTAAAATCCTTTTCTTGGAGTACATCACGGGACACAGAGCGGCATATTCATTACTATGTGGGTTATATGGAGTACCTTCAGGTGTGGACACTGGCAATCTTCAAACAGGAAGTCCCCTCCCTATATAACCCCCTCCCCTAGAGGGAGTCCCTCAGTTTTGTAGCAAGCAGTATGCCTCCCAAAATGGTCACCCAAAAGAGGGGTGGGAGCTCTGTGTCCCGTGATGTACTCCAAGAAAAGGATTTTACAGGTAAGCTGTATTTAAAAATCCCTTTTTCTTTCTCGTACATCACGGGACACAGAGCGGCATATTCATTACTATGTGGGATGTCCGAAAGCAATGCTTTAATGAGGGGAGGGAGACATCTTCCAAAGAAGGATTCAATTTAGAGATAAACTCAAATCATAATAATTCCAACTTAGTCAAGAAAAAACTTTTTTTTTTTTTTTTTTTTTTATTTATATCCAAGGGTGTTTTCTGATCCCGAGGATTTCAAACTGCAGCCTGTAGTACTGCCTGTCCAAAGGCAGAATCCGCATTCCTTCTCACGTCTAGTTGATAAAACCTTGTAAACGTGTGGACTGATGACCACGTTGCTGCCTTGCATATCTGAGCCATAGAGATCTGATGGTGTGCTGCCCAAGAGGCGCCCATGGCCCTGGTAGAATGGGCCTTCACCGACAACGGAGGAGGCAACCTCTTCAACCCGTAGGCTTGAATGATTAATTGTCTAATCCATCTTGAGATGGTGGATTTTGCAGCTGCCTGCCCCTTCTTGGGGCCATCTGGTAGAACGAATAACACATCTGTTTTCCGGATCTTTTCTGTAGCTTTAAGATAGGCCTTCATGGCCCGGACAATATCCAAGGTATGCAGCAACCCCTCCTTTCTAGATGTAGGTTTTGGAAAGAAGGATGGAAGTACCAAATCCTGGTTTAAGTGAAATTTGGATATAACCTTTGGTAGAAAGGAAGGATGGGGCCGGAGAACTGCCCTGTCCTTATGCAGAACAAGATATGGTTCCTTACACGATAAGGCTGCTAATTCTGACACTCTCCTGGCCGAAACTATGGCGACCAAGAAAACCAATTTTCTTGTCAGTAAGAGTAAAGGAATCTCAGCCAGAGGCTCAAAAGGCTGTTTCTGTAGAGTGGACAGGACAAGATTTAAGTCCCAAGGACAAACTGGTGACTTGACAGGAGGATTAATACGCAAGACCCCCTGTAAGAAGGTCTTTACCAGCGAGTGGGTGGCCAGCGGCCTCTGAAACCACACTGACAGAGCTGAGATCTGTCCTTTGATTGTGCTTAGTGCCAGGCCTTTATCCACTCCTAGCTGGAGAAAACTTAACACCCTATCAATAGTATATTTGCGGCAATTCCATCTTTTGGATTCACACCAGCCTATATAATTCCTCCACACCCTGTAATAAATTACCCTGGAGACCGGCTTTCTAGCCTTAATCAGGGTAGGGATTACCTGCCTAGACAGACCCCTACCCCTGAGAATCAGGGATTCAGCCTCCAGGCCGTCAAATTTAGACGCTGTAATGTAGGGTGGAGGATCGGACCTTGTGAGAGTAGGTCTGGTTGTAGAGGAAGAGTCCAAGGGTCTCCCACTGCCATATTCAGGACTAGCGAGTACCAAGCCCTCCGGGGCCAAGCTGGAGCTATTAGAATGACTGGCTTGTGCTCCACTCTGATCCTGCGCAACAGGCGGGGGAGTAACTGTAGTGGAGGAAATGCATATAGAAGTTTGAATTGATGCCAAGGGCACACCAACGCATCGGTTCCGCAGGCCATCGGATCCCTCGCTCGCGACACGAACCTGTCTAGTTTCTTGTTGAACCTGGATGCCATTATATCTACGTCTGGCGTTCCCCACCTCTGGCAGATTGTCTGAAAGACCTGGGGATGCAGAGACCACTCCCCTGGCAACAGACTCTGGCGACTTAAGAAGTCTGCCTGCAGGTTGTCCACTCCTGGAATGAATATCGCTGAAATGCAGGGTACATGAGCCTCTGCCCATTGAAAAATCAAGTTCACTTCCCTTTGAGCGGCCTGGCTCCTGGTTCCCCCTTGGTGGTTTATGTATGCCACCGCCGTGGCATTGTCTGACTGGATTCTCACCGGGAACCCCTTTAATCTGGAGGTCCACGCCAACAGGGCTAGGCGAGCCGCTCTGATTTCCAAGATATTGATGGAGAGCTGCCTCTCTGCTTTCACCCAAGTTCCCTGGCGGGAGAACCCCTCGAAGACCGCCCCCCAGCCTGCCAGGCTGGCGTCTGTGGTAACTACCTTCCAGACAACAGGGCTGAAGGATCTTCCCTTTAGAAGGTTCTGAGGGTTCAACCACCAGGCCAGGCTTTGTCGGACCCTTGATGATAGCGTCAAAGGGGACTCTAAGGCATGTGCCCTCTTGCCCCAGGTTGCTAAAATGGCTGCCTGTAGGACGCGAGTGTGGATCTGAGCGTATGGTACTGCCTCGAATGTGGCCACTAGCTTGCCTAGTAATCGCATACACAGGCGAATAGTTGGTCTTCTCTTGTTTATAACCAACTGAACCAACCCCTTGATCGCCTTGATCTTTACAAGGGGCAGGAACACCTTTTGACGTTCCGTGTCTAACCTCATGCCGAGGTATTCCAACTGCTTTGTAGGCTGGAATGCTGACTTTCCCTGGTTTAGGACCCAGCCGAATTCTTCGAGGTACCGAACCGTGAGGTTTACTGCCTTCTGCAGACCCGTCCGTGAATGATCTATAATTAAAAGGTCGTCCAAGTATGCTAGGACTGTGACTCCTTGGATTCTTAAATTGGCCAGAACTGGGGCTAGGATCTTCGTGAATACCCGGGGGGCCGTGGCCAGCCCGAAAGGGAGCGCCCTGAATTGGAAGTGTCGCTGCCCGACCGCGAAGCGTAAAAACCTTTGATGCGACTGACAGATTGGTACATGAAGGTAAGCATCTTTTATGTCTATGGAGGCCAGAAAATCGTTCTTCTGAAGCGCGGCGGCTGCTGACCGGATGGATTCCATCCGGAAGGACCGCACCCTTAGATAACCGTTTAACCTCTTTAGGTCCAAAATTGGCCTGACATCGCCGTTGGGCTTTGGTATGACAAAGAGATTGGAATAGAAACCTAGGCCTTGCTCTTGGGCTGGCACTTCTAAAATTACGTCCTGGCAAAGCAGGTGATCCAAGGCTGCCAGCATTGAGGCCTTCCTTGCTGGATCCCTTGGTAGCCTTGATTCTTGAAAATGAGGCGGAGGATACCTCAGAAATTCCAGTCTGTAACCTGTGGTTACAGATGCCCGGACCCATTTGTCGGGGATCTTGGCTTCCCAAACTTCTGAGAAGAGACGAAGCCTTCCCCCCACCCGTGAGAGTGGGGGCGCCCCTTCATAAGGCAGACTTAGGGGCTGCCTTTGACGGCTTGCGATACCACGGCTTCTTACCCCCAGGGGTTTGTCCCTGCGATCTACTGTTACCGTTGGATCGCGCAGGCGGCCGTCGATACTGCCTGGAATTAGAGGGCCCCGAGACAGGAAAAAGCTGCCTTTTAAATGTAGGAGCCCGGAATGTCTTTTTGACCGGTAAAAGGGTACTCTTGCCATTTGAAATAGTCTGAATATATTTATCCAGATCCTCTCCGAAGAGTCGCCCTCCATGGAAGGGAAATCCTGCCAGAAGCTTTTTGCATGGGGGTTCTGCCGCCCAGTTCTTCAACCATAAGAGCCTTCTCATGTGTACCAAACATAGTGATAAACGAGAAGCCTGCTGGATGGAATCTTTTATAGCATCTACCGCAAAACTCTGGGAATGTCAGCAAACTCTTCTGCTTGTTGGGTAGGCATGTCTTTTAACATCTCTTTTGTCTGGTCTTTTAATGCCTGACAAACTCCAATTGCAGCTACCGCTGGCTGCACCACTGCTCCTGCCGTAGCAAAGGATGCTTTTAAAAGTGTTTCTAATCTTTTATCAACCGGATCTCTAAACATATGTATATTTTCCACCGGGCAAGTTAGTGATTTATTCACACATGAGATGGCTGCATCCACTACTGGGAGCTTCCATCTCTTGGAGAATTTTTCCTCCATGGGATAAATGACCGCAAATCTTTTCGGTGGCAGAAAAACCCTGTCCGGCCGTACCCAATCCCGAAAGATCAATTCCTCCAAGAGAGGATGGACCGGAAAAAACTGCGTTGCTTAACGGGGCTCTCAAAGAGCCCAGAGAGGATACCGGAGGAACCTGAGGTTCTGGTAATGGCAAACTAAATGCCGAGCGGACCATGTCCGTCAAAGACTGTACCCACAGTCTTTCCGTCTGGGAGTCTGAAAATGGTTCCTCAGAGGTAGACCCCTCAATCCCTGAACCCTCTCGGTTCAGGTCCAGTTGATCCTCCTGTGATTCTAATTCCTCCGGAGAGAGAATCTCAGCATCTGAGGATACACTCCCTGGTGATGGGGATCTAACCCGTTTCTTACCAGGAATAGCTCTAGCGATCAATGCTGCTATTCTCTCTTCTAGCCCCCCTAGGGATACGGCTAGCATCTCCTCTGTGATAAACACAGGGCTGGGCTGATCTGGGCCAGCCTCCGCACCAGATCCCCCTAATGGCTCATCCAAGGCGCTTCTTAAATTAATAAGCTGCGGGGAAAGAATCGGCATATCAGAATCAGAAAGGGAACCCTTTTGTTTTTTGGTCTTTTTTGTACCCTTTGACCCCGAACCCTTGGAAGCCATAATACAAAATCGAGGGACTCCGCCCACACAACAGACTGTAGTGGCCAGGAGTACAATTCCAGAGTTTAGGGGAAAGTAGATTACTAGTGTCCCCACAAACTGATGGGCCCGTATGTTGGTCTTTTTTTTTTTTTTTTTAAATAATTATATATTTTCTATGACCATACACAATGCCCCTAACTTAAGTTTGCCAGCCTCCAACCTGCTGTCAAATAAGGGGGATTCTTTGGCTTAACAATAGACATTGGGACAAAGTCCACATGTACTACCCCTTTTCCGCCACCGGGAGTCACTGTTCTGCCGCCCTGCGTCCTCTCTTGAAACAATCAGCCACAGACTGAGCCCTGACAAGGCCTGCTGTCTATAACAGCAGAAGGGCGCGCCCCTGTATGACGCCGCAGGCCCGCCCCCCCCCGCCCTCCTGTCTGGATGGCGCGAAAATTCGTCAATAAGACGCGCGCGTGCGCGCGCGCGCGCGCGTACCCGGAAACAGGAAGAACATGGAGGAGCCGCGCTGCTGGAGATCCATGGCGCAGAAACGGCGGCAGATTCAAAACTCCCGGCCAGGTAGGACTCTTTTAAGGCCCCTAAGGATCCTTTACTAGCCTCTAGGAAGCAACAGCAGGTTAGCTAGCAACACACTTTAGACAGGGGGGCCTAGTGATGGGGGGAGAAAGGGTGTCATCCTGTCTCTAAGACATAGTGATCACAGTTGCCCATGCAGAGCATACTCAGGCTATCCCCCCTTTTAGGTTACCCCGGGGAGCCTGCTGTCGAACCAAGTCCCGCAGGCTCCCCCTTACCTGCTCCATGCTGCAGGATGTTTGACCAGCAAACTGATCCAGTCTTCTCCCATCTCCGTGGGTAGCGTAGTAGACCTTCAGGCCCTGGGGTCCTATGAAGGTACCCACTGTCCTGGACCTATATAGCACCCTGGCAAAACAGGAACCTTATGGTTTTTGCAAACTCCAAGTCCTGGGCCCAGGGTCCAGCCCTCCAAAGAGGAGCATTATAGGCAAAACCCCACGGTTTGGGGCCCGGGTACTGTCCACTTTGGCACTGAGGCTCCTTGGACAGATCCGGTTAGCCCGCCCTTAATCCCAAAGGATGTGGAGCAAAGCTATTCCGTGACCAACACCTAAGACACTGGCGAAAAAACTGAGGGACTCCCTCTAGGGGAGGGGGTTATATAGGGAGGGGACTTCCTGTTTGAAGATTGCCAGTGTCCACACCTGAAGGTACTCCATATAACCCACATAGTAATGAATATGCCGCTCTGTGTCCCGTGATGTACGAGAAAGAAATATTGTTTTTTTTTTCAAAATTGTCGCTCTATTTTTGTTAATAGCGCAAAAACTAAAAACCGCAGAGGTGATCAAATACCACCAAAAGAAAGCTCTATTTATGGGGAAAAAAGGACTCCAATTTTGTTTGGAAAACAAACGTCGCACAACCACGCAATTGTCAGTTAAAGCGAAGACGTGCCGAATCGCAAAAAAGTGGCCTGGTCTTTGACCAGCAATATGGTCCGGGTGTGAAGTGGTTAAACTGCATCTTGTGTGGAATCTTGTCTGTTACAGTTGGACAGGTAACCAGCATAAGGTAACAGTATTTAACTGTATTTGTATTACTGTATGGCATCATTGTGGTTCCTAACTGCCAGGGGGTTCCACAATCGTTGTGTTGTCCAGTTGTGCCAAGGGAGGGTTCAAGCCAAACTTCTGGGGTTGATAGGCAGAACGTAGACCCAAATCTAAACCAGCAGATCCTATGGGGGTAGTGCTACATAGGCATTTTGCTAAGGCATCCCTGAAGAAACCTGAAGGCACCCTGGTTAAAAAAGACTGCTATAAAACAAAGGAACTAAAATAGAACCGCAACACTTATCTTTGAAGGTTGACCTCTTCAAAGCAGCTGCTACCTGAACATAATCAGATACTGCTTTATTTATAAAGAGAAAACAGATTTCAACAAGTAAATAAGTGCCCAGCACTGGAGTTTTAAAGGGCAAGAAACCCAAGCATGTAGCCTGTGACCACGCTAGATATGAGTACACATGAAATGAGCCGGCTCAGATACTTTCAGGCGTTGAGAGCGTTCAGTTACAAGCATCGCTGAATGCCATGAGCTCACTCTTACTGAATTACTATGAGCTCACTGAGCTTCATTTATAAAGGCATCCAAAGGAATAAAAGTCACGCTTGTCCTTTTATTTTACAACTAGTTATATCAATATGAGATTGCTGCTTCGGGCTTTTAGTTTATTGGCTCTAGATCAGTGGTTCTCAACTTGGGGGTCAAATTATGATTTTCCAGGGGTCACCAAATCCTGGGCTGTTCCTGAAGCATGTACCACCCTCTAAGCCTTTTTGCGACTGCCCAGCATGTGGCCGCCCAGCTGGGCTGTTCCTGGAGCCCATGGTCACCCACTCGGCCTCTTCGCAGCCGCCCATACAGATCACGGCATGGCTGGGGGCAGAGACTAGAGGTCTGCTGACTGGTAAGGAATGTGAAGTCTGAGGGCCTGGAGGAGACCCTATCTCCTGATTTCAGCATAGTTGTCACTGCTTCGAGATACCACCTAGTCGGAGACATAGTAACAATACCTGTGATTATAGTTGCCACAAAAAGTTCCCAATGCAGTCTCCAGATCAGCAGATGACCTTGATCAAGAGCACCTAAGCTGGTTGATCAGAACTCCCCCCAAGCATTGCCACTCACCCCCTTCCCCCCACCAAGGAGTTAGAAAAGGAATAAAAATAGAGAATACATGAAAGGGAGAGGAAAAGAGGGGGAGGAAGAAAGAAAAAGGGTGAGAAAGAACAAGAAAGACGGCTAGAGAGATGGACGGGGGGAAAAAAAAAAAGAAATTGGGATAGAAAGAGATAAAAAGAGAAAGAAAGGTGAACAAAGAGAAAGTCCTAAAATGTACCATAGGAGGTTTTAATACTGTACGAGTGGAGGGGACTCAGGGAGCGCTAAATGTCCGTGGGTTAGGGGGGGGCAAATTACTTGTCTTGACTTGGATGCTGACAACCCACACTACGAAAATAATTTTACCGTTAGGTGTCCCCACAACTTGAGAAATTTTATCAAGGGGTCACAGCACTAGTAGGGTTGAGAACCACTGCTCTAGATGTTCGGCCTGCAGGAACGGTTGTTAAAGTGTTACTAAACCCAGGACCCTGCATTCACTATCTGGTCTCCCACAGTACACAGAAATGCATTTACTAAATAAAAACTGCCAAATACCTTTTCTTATTAGCAGTATATAGCAGTCTTGGGACTTCTATCAGTGTCTGGTTAAAGCTTGTAGGAGGCGGTTTCAATTATCCTATGAAAATTAAGAGCCCCTGTGACCCTCTGTCTGCAGAGTGCTGATTGGCTCTGAGCTGATCACATGCACTCTCTCCCAAAACAAAAAAAAAGCAATACACGCCTAACTGAGCATGTGCAGCTTGTCCCTTGGGTCTGTAAATATCGCAAAATCTATTGTTGTCAGTGGAAGATCAGAGAAGACAGAATCAAACTGCTTCTTTAAACAATGCAGAGGATTAACCCCTTAGGCTCCATAGTGAGTATAACAAGCATGCTTTACTGCATATACAGACCGACTTTACTGTTGTGGGTTTAGGAACACTTAAAGTGAAGAGCTAGTGATAGGCTTTCTTTTAGGTGAACACAGTGAAACACTTTGTATTAAATGTTAAATTGTAGCAAATATGTTTTTTTTTATAAATAATTATTTCTCTGGACCCATTTATTAAAGCATCTTTTTCATGTAGTGTAAAACTGCAGCGTTTGTGTAAAAGACCCCCCGCCGACCCATGTATGCGCACCTTCAGGCTTATACATTGGGGTCGATTTACTAAAACTGAAGAGTGCAAAATCTGTTGCAGATCTGCATAGAAACCAATCAGCTTCCAGTTTTTTTTTTTTGGTCAAAGCAAAATGGAACTTCCGCTTTTCGGAACCCTCCCCCCTTCCGGTGTCACATTTGGCACCTTTCAGGGGGAGGGGGGTGCAGATACCCGTCTCCCCCCCTGCCTTCTGGAAAACACACAGTCCCAGGAGACAGCAGGGACCACTGGGAATGCGCCGCGCTACTCACGCATGCGCAGAAGGGAGCCAGGCAGTGAAACCGCAAGGCTTCACTTTTTGATTGCCTTGGTGGCGGGGGTAGCCGAGAGACAAGTGGTTGCTCGTCTTCTTCTGCCGACAAAGCAGGCAGCCAGGACAGGTAAGTGTCCATTTATTGAAAGTCAGCAGCTGCAGTATTTGTAGCTGCTGGCTTTTAAAAAAAAATAAAAGCTGTTACCATGTAGAGATTCAGCGAAATTTCAGCCGCCAAAACATATCAGCCAAAAATGGTGTTATCAACATTTTGCTGGTAAGAGAAAAAGGTGCCGATAATGGAACCAAAAAGGCATGCGATTTCTCTGCAATGTTTACCACCATTTTACTGTGCTTATGGTGCGTTTTTCATAGGTCATGCGACTCACCAAAAAAACACATCAAAGTCGAAACATTGGTGCGTTCTTACTGCATTTTCAATGCATTTGAACAGGGGGGTGCGTTTTTTTAACTGACCAAAAATGCAGCAAGCAGGATTTGTAACGTCACAACAGAAGCACAACGGACCAGTGTGAAGACATACATAGAATTTTAAGGGATACATTTTACTTATGCTTTTCTTGTGCTAAAAAGGTGCCAATAATGGCCGACAAATTCATATTCATGATAAGTATTAAAAAGTCGAATACAATTATATATAAAAAATATATTTTTTTTAAACTGTCATTTTCGGTTTTTGGCCAAGTACATCCTGCATTTTCCGTAGCAAAATTTCCATACGGTGCACCACTACTACCATGCACAGCTGCACCAGATTCCGCACTGTCCAGTTTTAGTAAACGAGCCCCACTATCTGACAGGTAGCGGTGGAGGCCAGCTTGCACCCTGTGGCGGCCAGCTTGCACCCTGTGGCGGCCAGCTTGCACCCTGTGGCGGCCAGCTTGCACCCTGTGGCGGCCAGCTTGCACCCTGTGGCGGCCAGCTTGCACCCTGTGGCGGCCATCCATGTAAGCAGAGCCTAACAATGTTCTGTAGTAGAGACATCACTGAATTCCTTTTATGAAATTCACCACCCATACTTCTCATATACTCAAGTTTACATAGGAAGAGCACACACAAAATATTCCATTCATGACATTTTTTGGAATGATCTCTTTCCACAAAAATCTCTCTCAAGAGTTGTAAGATCGCCCTGCCATTCCCAAGTTAGGACATGTGTTCCATATCCCTCCGTAATAGGTCAGTCTAACCTCAGAGCGAAACATCCCACCACTGTACCAATCAGAGCCACCGTCTCCCCTCCCCGGCTATCTTATGCCGTCTGAAAGGAGTTGCCAGTAGAAGGGAGGTAAAGATGGATATATAACTTTTCCAGGAGAGATGAGAGAGAAGAACAGGACAGCCAATGTTAAACCTAAGTGGAAGGCTTGTGCATATCATAGGGCAGAGAGACCATATTGGCTGTCAACTAAATTTATGGAAAGAAGTATCTCCCCCTCTCAAAACAAAATGGCCACAATCGCTAGTCCCATGTCTTTTTGGTATTTAGAGTCATAATATATAGGTGTTTCCCTTTCTCAAAATGGCTATCCCGGAATTTCTGTTTCCGTTCGGAAGCCAGGAGCTTTGTAACGCTGCAAGTTCTCCAGCAAAATGGCCGCGCCGCATCCTTTGGTCACGGCAATGACTTTACATACAGGGGACTATGCTGTAAGCATATTACCCCTAGATAACAAAGCCCTAATGGAGAAGGAAACACGGGACTCATGTACTATTTTTCTATATATTTTTTATTTTAATTTTTTTTTTTTTTTTTTTTTTGGTTCATCAGCGTTGTTTTGCAAGGGCCCTGATTAGTACGGCGAATAAGGGAAGTACTTTCCCTCTTCTAAAATGGCCGCCCCGGAACTTCCGGTTCCGGTCGGACATCTGCAGCTTTGCATTACCTGGAACCTTCCAACAAAATGGCCGCGCCGCAACTTCCGGTCGCGGCAATGGCGTCATAGACAGTGGACCGGACGGAGCACATCATCTGCAGACGATAATGTTCGAATGGAGATGATAACACGAGACACATACACATTTACAAAGGCCTTGATTAGAGCGACAATTAGAGGGAGGGTTTTACCATCTGGTGCGATGATGGGTAAGTACAAAAGGAACACCAAGGGGGACGTTTGGCGTTATTCCCTCTCCATACACTGGAGGGTTTGGAGACGTTTTTTCAAGCTGGTGGTCGGCTGAAAACCATTGCTGGTGGCCAGCTGGATATCCAGGCTATTTTTCAAACAAGATAATTTGCTACACATCTCCTATTGGTAAGTGTTTTTCAGATCAGTCCTGGAACAAATGCTTGTGCTGTGATAGCTTTCCATACATATACAAAATACCCCCAATAATGAGGATTTTTTGTCCCCTTTTTTCTTTTTTCTTCCTTTTGTTTTTGGGGGATCCCCATCCCTTTCTCTTTCTTTTTCTCCAAATTTAGGACATTTATGCCATTCAATTGAACTAATTAGTTCTGTCCACCCTATGAGCATTAGGAGCATGATTTAGTAGGACTTAGTCGACTTCTAGGGACATCAGATTTCTGGGGCACCCCATGCAGGGGACCGGTGGCCTGGACCCTTTTGAGCACAATGTTTTTAACACAACGGGTGAGTTGTCTGGTACCAATGCTGCTTGCTTTTTATGTTTTCTGCTTAAATGTTGACAATATGGTGCCATGTATTATATTTTGTATATATGTATCTAATATTTACATTTTTGATTTAATTTAGATGCAATGCTTATATATGCCTTGACAAAGAATGTTTAACATTCGAAACGCGTCGGCCTTTCTGCCACAACCTACCTCCCAATCTTGGTGATGGTTTCGCATGACGGAGAGTATTGCATCATTTATGTCCTTGTATAAACATGTAATTTTTTGATAAATTTGTAATGTGTTTTCAATATATATATTTTTGTAATAAATTGTTTAATTTTTCTATATATTTTTTGAATTTTTGTATGTGTTGCCCACAAAATCCCAATCTCTGAGGTTTTTTCGATTATTTCAATTACTACGGGATGATGGCAACAACATGCCGCCATATATGAGTTGGTCTTTTTTCTAGAAGTAACTTTGAAAACCACCATTTTTAGCGATGTATACTAGGCCATCTTAAAACCGCTTCTCACCATTTCACAAATAAGATACAGAAGTGACATGTCCTCTTTGGAGCCAAATTTTATAATAATTTGATTATTGCTCTCACCTGGATGACGGCACTGAACCAACAAGTATTTCCCACATTTTTTAATCCCACCGGACAGTTGTCTTGTCGTTTCCGGTCGTAAGGATTGGGCGAGTCACTCCAAACCTCGGTGTGGGTGCGTTTTAGACTGGCCTTATTCTCGGCTATACTGGCTTCCAACACCCTAGAGCAAGATGGAAAATACAGGTCATCACACTTCAACAAGAACCAGTCTGTCCAACACAGATCCTAGCTGTCATAAGGAGCCCTAGAAGCTGCAATCCTTAACACTAAAAAAGATACACTTAAACTACAAAAATACTGAACATTTTAATTTTAATATATCATCCATCTCCCTGTGTTATATTGCTCAGAGCTGACAAATTCCTAAAACAATGCAGCCACTAAACAAATACAAAATATGGAGCTGGTTTTCAAATTTCTAAGCTTTTTTTTTTAATTGCTGGTCACCATCTGCTCTTTTTCTGATCGTCCCCCACAGGCAGGCGTGAACTAGCCATAAGTCTCACCAGCATTTGCCCAGTGGGCCAAGGCCGCCCAGATAGGAGAAGCGGCATATAAAAAGGAACCTATCTGTCCATTTCCTTCCTACTGCCGCTGAATGCCTACTTCTCCGCCCTCTCCTCCTGCAAGCACTGAGCAGCAGCAAAAAAAAAAAAAATCATAAATCAGTTCCTCTATATGCCGTACCTCCTATCCACTGGTGGACCTTCAGGAGTGGCAATTGCGACCCCATCCATGCTGCAGGGGGCCTGTGTGGGCACCATCTATGCAATCAGGGCTGCCCATATGGAGCTACAGGCTGCCTCTGGTTGCGCCCGGGTGCAGTGCAGCTTTTGTGTCTGATGTGTAGTCTCCTGTGGCTAGCAGACCTGATGGTCCCTCTACCAGTTGACAGCTTCTCCAGGGACTGACCAAGCTGGTATGTGGGGCAGGGGTGTGCTCATTTTCAATTACATGCACAGGTGGCTGCTCGTGCAAAATGGAGGACTGGGAGGGGTAGCATACCCAGGAGTCTTCACCTCCAGCCATATGAGTGAATCCTGCAGCAATTCTCTCCCTTTGCAATGCTTCAGCTCCCTACTGGGGTTAGTACACTCCATGCTGCTCAATGCCCCCCCCCCACTTTAAATTGCCCATTTTTCCCCACTACCACTGTATACTACCCCCCCCCCCCCCCCGTCAAATGTATAATGCTTCCCTGGTGGAGCTTTAGGGGTCACAATGGTGAGGTGGTGACCCCACAATGGTGACCCCACCCACACTGCAGGGGGCACTGCAGGGGGCACATGCAGCCTCCCTTTTACTAAGGGTGGCGGCAGGGAGGTGCTACAGAACAGCCAAAAACAGCCCGGCCCATGTCCTCTCTCCTGGCCCCCGCTGTTTCCCACAGTGCTGCCAGGTTCCCTCCTCCCTCTCCTGCTGGCTGCTGTGGGGGATTTGTAAGGATGGAGAGTGGGGAAGGGGCCAGTAAATAGCATTCCTTGTTTGAATGGACAGTGATCTCATAACTGATGCATAGAATACTGGTTTTACTTCAGTTTATGAACAGGAAGCCTCTGTACAGAGCACTTCTTTACCGCTGAGGCTGCAGAGATGGAAATTGGGGGCTATGTCCCCAATTTCCTTTCTCTGGCTCAAAGCCGAGATGTCAGGGGTCTTTTGAGACTCCTTTAAAGCCCCCCAATAAAAAATAAATAGTAAAAAAAAAAAAACACTATGGACACCAGTAGCGGAGCTACCAGGGTTGCAAAGGTCGCACTTGTGACCGGGCCCTGGTGTTCCACCGCTGGGCTCCAAGTGAAGGGTCCCCTGGCTCGGAGCTGCTCAGTCTATAATGCCTCTGCCTATTTTTTGTCCCAGTCTGGGCCTGCCCACAGGCAATGCAGATACAGACTATCCGAAACTTATGACATAGAATAGCATTGCTCTCCAACTTCGATGTTTCAAATATGTAATTCAAAGCGTTGCCTCGTACGTTTTTCTTTTTAGTTTGTTAAATCAATACAAATTTACTAAACCCACCAGTTCGTTAACTGCTATAAATTGTAATTGATATCTCATTACCAGGTCCTTGCTGATGTCTGAATGCTGGCTCTTTTTGATTGGTAAATCTCCCACCTTCCACACTTTTTTTTGGCCCACCGATATGATGATCTGTGTCTATAGTCAATATGAATGTGCACGATACAAAAAAGGTGGGCAAGCTTTGACAGAATTAGAAAGTATCCCAGAATTTGTGCATCAGATTGGCCAGGAATTTAAGCATACCAGTGGGCAAGGCCATGGATAGGGGGGTACCACTGGTTTTCCTGTATGGGGTCCAGGCCAGCAGGGCGAATTGGATGTAGGCAAGTAAAGTAATTGGGGGGGCAATAACTGGAACAGATCACCTGTATCGCTCTCTCTGCAGTAGCTGAATACTGGCTTCTCCTCTCCCTCCCACCGGCTTTCAGCTTCTGCAGAGAGCCATACAGGGGATTGGTTTAAACTGATCACCTTACTTGTGCACTATAGGTTTCCCCCCCTATGTTCCCCTACCTCTGCAGTGCATCCCAGCTTCCCTCCTCTCTTTACTGTTGGCAGCTGCAAGCACACAGTAGGATCCTTGAGGATGAATAGCGGGGGAATATTTAATATCCTGAATAAACATGACTGATGGGTACCAATCCCTCACTGTGTCCATTCATAACTGAAGCATAGTAAACTGTCTGGGTGGGGGCCCTGTCAGGTTGGCTGTAAAAGTCCCTGTATTTTCTAACGGCAGCCCTGCCAGTGAGAATTGCAGGTTGCCCATTTCTGAAAAGCCGATTCCTGATAATCCAGGCACAAGCTACTAGACCACTAGGAGCAGACATTATTAGAGCTGGGGAGTAGGGATTGGTTAGGACGAACAAGGACAGAATCCTGGGGGCATTGGTAATTTTATCAGAAGGGACTGGAGAAAACAGAGAACACAACAAACCGCCAATACCATACCTGCTGATGGCCTGTTCTTCATCAGTAATGCCCGTTTCCCTGAACGTTCTGTTTGACTCCTCCAGGCTTAATGCTATTGCCCTCTGAAGGTCATCTTTATCATCACCAGTGAGATCGATTACATCTAGCAAGAAAAAAAAAGGCCCACTTAGTTCCATACACCTTTCAAGGTGACAGTAAATGCACATAATGGGTTCTAAATTTTCAGAACAAACAAAACTTCTATTTACACAACATTTTTGTCAGCCATGATCTTTCATGCATTAATAAGATCGAGAGATTGTGACCACAGGTCCACTTTACGCGTTTCAGTTTGCTTGTTCCGACAAACAATCCAGCGAGGAACAATCCCTCAGGCAACATCTTTTTTCGTCTTACAAGAACAGGAAATCAGCTGTTCATGAGATTCTTCACGTGGGAATGTTTTCAATGATCAAGACTGAGCTAAAAAGGAAAAGTCAAACATTTTCTGTGCAGACAATTACAGTTATTGTGCCTGGAGAGTAGAGAGCAGCGAAATAAACTTCCGATAACATTTCAGTTACTGACGCAGTGCAGGTTATGCTGGCCACACATGTGCCAATATTAAAGGTGTTATATAAAAAAGGTACCATTTTTTCCCCTAAATAACTTCCTTTACCTTAGTGCAGTCCTCCTTCACTTACCTCATCCTTCCATTTTGCTTTTAAATAGGGTTGTCCCGATACCACTTTTTTAGGATCGAGTACAAGTACCGATAATTTTTTTTCAAGTAGTCGCCGTCTCGCCGATACCGAATACCGATACTTTTTTTAAACGTGTCCCCAAATGCAGCCATGTCCCCCCCATATACGCAGCCGTGTCCCCCCACATATACGCAGCCGTGTCCCCCCACATATACGCAGCCGTGTCCCCCCACATATACGCAGCCGTGTCCCCCCACATATACGCAGCCGTGTCCCCCCCATATACGCAGCCATGTCCCCCACATATTGCAGCCATGTCCCCCACATATTGCAGCCATGTCCCCCACATATTGCAGCCATGTCCCCCACATATTGCAGCCATGTCCCCCACATATTGCAGCCATGTCCCCCACATATTGCAGCCATGTCCCCCACATATTGCAGCCATGTCCCCCACATATTGCAGCCATGTCCCCCCTACCTGATGATGATGCCGCCGTATATACAAAGCCGCCGCCGCAAACATTATAGGAACCTTTCAATAGCTCTTTTCCCTGCCGCGCATGTTAAGGACACTCCCTCTTGCTCGGGATTGGACAGATCCGAGCAAGGGGGAGTGTCTATACACGCGCAGCGGGAAAACAGCTATTCAAAGGTGCCTATAATGTTCGCGGCGGCGGCTTTGCGTATACGGCGGCGGGATCGGATTTGCATATACGGCGGCGGCGTTGGCGGCGGCTGCGGGGGGGTTTGGGGGGGGGAAGTATTCTATTTGGGTATCGGGGTACCGACACTGGTATCGGGACAACCCTAGTTTTAATTGTCCTTATTTCTTCTAAAAAATCCTCACTTCTGTTCTTCTGTCTGTAACTCCACGTTTGCCGGTGCAAACTCTGCTGAACACACGTTTCTAAATGCTGAAACCAGCGTTTAAAAACGCCTGTTTTCCGCATTTGCGTTTATAAGCATTTAGTTAAGAAACATCATACGACCCTCCCTAAGCTCAAAAAACTGAATTATTTAACCATTTCAGCCATTTTGTGAGACCAGAGTGAGTAGCAGCTGAGAGAGCAGAAGTGTACTTGTATTTAGCGTGTCACTTGCCACAAGTTGCGGATAGTCCACTTGCCAAATCACCTGCCACAAGCTGTGGATTGTCCACGTCACCTGCCACAAGCTGTGGATTGTCCACGTCACCTGCCACAAGCTGTGGATTGTCCATGTCACCTGCCACAAGCTGTGGATTGTCCACGTCACCTGCCACAAGCTGTGGATTGTCCACTTGCCACGTCACCTGCCACAAACTGTGGATTTTCCACTTGCCACAAGTTGCGGATAGGCCACATCACAAGGCCACAAGTTGCGGATTGGCCACAAGTTGTGGATTGGCCACTGACCGGTCATCTTCCAGAAGTTGTGGATTGTTCACTTGCCACATCACCTGGCCACATCACCTGGCCACATCACCAGGCCACATCACCAGGCCACATCACCAGGCCACATGTTACGGATTGGCCACAAGTTGTGGATTGGCCACTGACCACGTCACCTTCCAGAAGTTATGGATTGTTCACTTGCCACAAGTTGCGGATAGGCCACAATGCAATGCAAGCAATTACAGTTTTTTTAATGTATGTTTTTTTCATCATTTCTCATCATTATTTTGATTTCTAACGTAAAAAAAAAAAAAAAAGGTCACCTTAAAAAAACGCCTATAAACAAAATTGTACTGGCATTTTGCCGCATTTAGCATCTGAAACATGGAAAACGTTTGCATCTGAACCCATTTTTTGCTTCTGGAAAAACGAGGTTAAACGCAACTGCCTAAAAACGGCAATAAAGGAGACTGTGTGCATGAACAAGCTGTCCAACTGCCTCTGAACACGCGTTTACCAGCGTCTCTTGTGCATGGGGCCTAATGCAAGGCTTTCTACCTGGTGTGGAGTGTTGTGCTCACCCTCTCCCTTGGACTACAGGAGAGTCAGGACGCAGACAGAGAAAGAAGCTGTGTGTTAGTGGGCATCCTGACTCTCCTGTTGTCCAAGGGAGGGGGCGAGCACAACACTCCACACCAGGGAGAAAGCCTTGCATTACTGTGTTTAGTTAAAGACAGAAGAACAGGAAGTGAGGATTTCTCAGAAGAAATAAGGACATTTAAAAGCAAAATGGAAGGATGAGGTAAGTGAAGGAGGACTGCACTAAGGTAAAGGAAGCTATTTAGGAACAGAACGAATGGTATTAACTCAGAATAGTATTCTTCCATAAAAAATTGATTGACCAAGACTGTGCATGTTTGGAAACAAGAGAAAAACCTGGAAGGGAAAAAAAGGTAACGAAATACATTAAATTACCAAAAGTATTGGGACACCGGCCTTTACACGCACATGAACTTTAAAAGGAGAAGTCCAGCCTGAGCTTTTAGGCTGGGCTTCTCCTATGGATCACAAGAGTGCAATTCGTTTTGACCCTCTGACGCAATACACACCAAACTAAGCATGTGTAAAATTATTTCAAAGGCTCTGTACTATCAGGATATGGATTGGGGACAGTAAAAAAAAAGCATAAGAAAAGACAGGATCAAACATCCTTTACACAACACAAAAGATTAACCCCTTAGGTTCCACAGTGAGAACAACAAGTATGCGTTGCTACATATACAGACTGATGTCAATCTTGTGGGTTTAGTAACCCTTTAAAAACTGCTAGATACCAGACCAGTCTGACTTTCTCCTGAAGACTACATTCACCTGTATACAATTGTGCATGTTCTTCTTCATCACTGTCCTCACCACTACATCCATCTTAGTTAATAGTCAAGTCTGTCATATGTGGTATGAATTTATAATTAAAAAAACAAGCTGTTGGCAAACGGCACAAATCTGAACAGGTTTTTAATTACGCAGCTCTGTGGTTTCATTTGCATACTTTATAAGCAACAAAAAAAAAAAACATCTGATTCCACATTGCAGCTTGTTAAATATCTGTGTTTAATGCGGCTGTCAATGATTTGGTGATGGCCTGGATTGGTATCTGGGTTGGAATACACTCCAAGCCTTTTAGCTATATGCATCCAGGATAAACCCAGATAAATACTTAACCCTATCAGTCATATCAGCTGCAAAAAGACAATCTCTCTGTACTCCCCTGTCAGAACAGAGATCTGCTTTGTTTACATTGGCAGATCCCTGTTCTGCCTCTCTGAAGAGCGATCGCGGGTGGTAAGCGGACATGCACATCGGCTCTCCCTGCATTGCAGAAAGTACATTCTAGAAAGAATACTCCTACGTCTTGTATTTAAACAATAATTATTTAGCCCGGAGTCTACCTTAACTACCACTGAAGAGTTGCAGTATAGGAAGTTGCTTAAAGTGGTTGTAAACTCTGTTACACCACTTTTACCTACAGGTAAGCCCAGGGCCGGCCTTAGGTGTTCAGGCGCCCTGTGCGAGCCAATTCTTCAGCCCCCCCCACATCTTCACCCCTCACCCCCTGGTCACCTAAACATACACAGAGAGGCTTTCCGGGGCCCGTCTATCCTCTGCCAGGAGCCTGGGGAGAGACAATGAGGAGGAAAAGGTGAGGCAAGAAAGAGTCAGCAGCGCCCCTAGGTGGCAGTGCGTCCTAGGTGGCTGCCTACCTAATCCGCCTAGTGATAGCGCCGGCCCTGCTACCACTCACATTCTGCGAGCTGTGATGGCCGCACGGCGCCCCTGTTGCCCATGGCGCCCTGTGCGGCTGCACAGCTCGCATACCCCAAAGGCCGGCCCTGGGTAAGCCGATAATAAGGCTTTCCTGTAGGTACCGTAGAATATCTCCTAAACTTAAACCGTTTAGGAGATAGTCACTGTAGCCGCATGTGCCGACATCATCCGCAAATGCGCACCGAAGAAAATAAAAATGCCATAAATCTATCCTCTATTTTTTAGATAATATAACTTTTGTGCAAACCAATCAATATACGCTTATGGTGATTTTTTTAAACCAAAAATATAGAATACATATTTTTCCTAAAATCATATATATACAAATTTAATTAGATCTGTATTATAGCAAAAAATATTGTTTTTGTTTCAAAATTCTAAAATCGCAGAGGTGATCAAATACCACCAAAAGAAAGGACATCAATTTTATTTGGGTACAGCATTGCACAACCACGCAATTGTCAGTTAAAGTAACGGTGCTGCATCACAAAAAATGCCCTGGTCATTAAGGGGGTAAATCCTTCCGGGGCTGAAGTGGTTAAGATTTAAATTATCAAAATGAGCAGGCGTACAAATAAAATATAGTATTGACTTACTTGTGTCTGCCTGGCTGCCCACACTGATGTATCGGTCATTATTGGGGAGCGCAGTCTGATAGTACGTAGCTTCTTCTGGCTGTGGGAGCTTTGCATTATTTGCCGTAAGAAAAGCAACCGCTAACTCCAGATTTCCATTGCTGTCCTGAAAAATCACAAATTGCATTATTGAAATTTAAATGAAGACGATCGAGCACCTCCCACACATATTCCTATTTAAAACCTATAAAATTCATGCCATATTTTCATTAATATATTATATGATTAGTTGTTCCGGCCCTAGTGTGTGTGTATATATTATTACACACACACACACACACACATAATAATTTATATATATACACACACACACACACTAGGGCGAAACAATCGATTATGAAATGAATCGATTACAATTTTCATAATCGATTAATCGCCAAGTAATATAACGGGTTTAAAAAAAATAATTAGCCCTTTACAGTACAAAAAAAAAACAAATCGCTACTGTAAATATTACTTTGAATGAACCCCTACAGTAGTCATTATTTGCTCTTTTTGTACTTTGTTTTTTTAACCCCCCATTATGTTACTAAACATCTCAGGCCGGGGTCACACCTCTGTTTTTTGGTGTTTTTTGTAGAAACACACTACAGTTCAGTTACATGCTTTTCTATGGGACACGTTCACATCCATATGATTTTTTTTTTCAGCTGCTGCGTATTTGAAAAGGGCGAAGACTTTTTTTAATGCATAACGGTGCTATTTTTTTTTTTTTTTTTGGGTTCAATATACTTCAATGGAGAAGCTGCAGAAAAGCATGTCATGTATTTTTGTGGGAATTTGTGTTTTGTAATCTTTTTTTTTTAAGGCCATTATCCAATTAATTGAAACAATAAATCGGCCAACTAAATGATTATGAAAATAATCATTAGTTGCAGCCCTAATATATACTGTTTCAAAGTTTGTTATAAAAAATGAAAAATTTTCTCCTTCATTAATGTGTGCTGATGAGGCTGCACTGATGATCACTGGTAGGTGACACTGATCGGCAGTACTGATGGGCATTGATTGGCAGCACTGGTGGGTATTGATAGGCAGCACTGGTGGGTATTGATAGGTGGCACTGGTGGGCACTGATGAGGCAGCCGCTGCTCTGTGTGAGGGAATGGCCCCTTACCTCGATCAGACTGATCACTGAGCATGCCGCGTGAGCCCCACAGGGGGTTCGCAGGCAGCTCATGCACAGGAGGAGGTCATATGATGGCCCCCCGGCAATTATAGGCCCACGCTGTAGTCATCTTTTTGCTATATGGGGGTGGGAGATTTCTCAAGAGCACCTGTCATTTCAAATCCATCATGGCAGCACCCATTAGCGGGCATCCACTCACCTGCTGCTGCCACATCTTTACCTTGTTGTGTCACTGCTGCATCACCAGCCGTCCCATTAAAGTGAATGGGACTGGCAGGGAGTCAGCAGCGGGTCAGAGGAGGAGTCAGCAGCGGGTCAGAGGAGGAGTCAGCAGCGGGTCAGAGGAGGAGTCAGCAGCGGGTCAGAGGAGGAGTCAGCAGCGGGTCAGAGGAGGAGTCAGCAGCGGGTCAGAGGAGGAGTCAGCAGCGGGTCAGAGGAGGAGTCAGCAGCGGGTCAGAGGAGGAGTCAGCAGCGGGTCAGAGGAGGAGTCAGCAGCGGGTCAGAGGAGGAGTCAGCAGCGGGTCAGAGATGACAGTTGCTCTTTACAAATCATGAGTTAAATCAAACCTTTTTACTAGCGATTTAAATCAAATCCACCCTGCATCTGCATCCCCCATCCTGCTGCCGCCTAGGAGTGATGCGACCAGGGACGACGGCGACACTACACAGAGGTAGGGGAACTGATGTTGTTCCTCCCTCTCTGTGACCCTGGAAACGAGCAGCATTTTGTCACGACCGGTTTTGGCTCTTTGTTTATCATTGTCATTAGCGCCTGAGAAAGCAGCCAATCAGACCGATCTGTCTGTTTAGCTGTATTGGAAGTAAGAGGAGAGATTTGGGGTCTAATAGAACCCAGATCTCTCCATAAAGGAGGATCGGTCATGGCCCAAGCTGTCACGAGGGATGTTGGGAAGTTTTGGATAAAAAATAAATAAAAATTTCAAAACATTTTAAGTGCCCCTGTCCCCTTGTGCTTGCACGCGAATGCATACGGAAGTCCTGCATGCACATGTAAACCGTGATCGCACGACACTTGTGAGATATTGTTGTCAAAGTGAGAGCAATAATTCTAGCACCAGACCTCCTGTGTATCTATAGGAGTTCGACCCTTTGGACTTCTCTAAAATATAAAACAAATGGAAATAACGAAGAATGAAAATGACGCCCCTTGATTAGGGTTGTTACTAGTGGATGGCTCTCCTAACTCCGATGTAAAGTCTCCGAGTAGCCTGCTTAGTCATATATAATCCCACCAACCTGCACCTATCAGAAACTGCCAGTGTTGCGTGGACGGACCCTAATCACACGAAACGTAATAGTTCCTGAAGAAATGAGACCGGCCTTGTTCATTACAAGTAGTCCTCACCGCTCAACAACTTGTTTATATTGGGTTATGTTACACTCACAGTGCTTGCCAAACTTTCAAGGACAAACCAAAGGATTTCCGAAGCGCTTATTGCTTGTGCCCATTCCAGACACGTGTGTTTGCAGGCCTCGCATATATCAACAAATGTTCAAAAGGAAAGCTTTCCAAAGATTAAGAAAAATGCGTTAGATGCAATTTCTGCACAACACTTTTCATAGTATGGAGAGAAGAGCCAACGCTCAGCTCCGTAAATAGAATTATTATATGGAGGCGATCGATTCATTATGAAGTAAGCCTCACAAGGGGGGGGGGGTGCGTGCTGCAAGAATCCAGGCATGGTTTTAGGAGATTATTAGAAAAGAGAACCGTAAAGGCCTTCACTTCAAAAAAGGAGCCGATAATGGTCAGCAATAAATTCATGATATTAATAAAAAGTTGAAAATATATATATAACCGTCAAATTCAGTTTTGGCCAAGTGCCTCCTGAATTTTTGGTTTTGGTACCAAAATATTTATTTTGGTGCACCACAAAAAAAAAAATCCCAATTTGTGTATATTCACTGCTTGCTGACCAGCTGCCGACAGAGCTCTAGGGGTCATGTTCGCCAGTGGCGTGACGCCGGGGCAGATGCATGTGGCGAGCGGCCGCGATGTCCGCCAGGCCGTGATGTCCGCCGGCAACCCGCGATTGCTCCACAGAAAGCCAGAATGGGGATCTGTCAATGTAAACAGACAGATCCCCGTTCTGTCAGGGAAGTGGAGAGAGATCTGCTGTTCCTAGTGATCCACACTCAACCTCTTCATTGCCCCCTAGTGTTAACCCCTACAGTAATCAGTGGCTATTTTTTTTAGCTCTGATCGCTGTACAAATGTCACTGGTCCCAAAAGTATCCGATCACCGCAATTACTAGTAAAAAATGTATAATAATAAAAAAAAATATATGTTTATTTTTTTACCAAAAACACTTAGAAGAATACATATTGACCTAAACAGATTATGGGGGGGGATATTACAGCAAAAAGTTTTTCCCAAACTTTTTTTTGTTTATAGCGCAAAAAAATTAAAACCGCAGAGGTGGCCAAATGCCACCAAAAGAAAGCCCTATTTGTGTGTGTGTGTGTGTGTGTGACATAAATTCTGTTTGGGTACAACATCGCAAGACCGCACAATTGTCAGTTAAAACGACGCTGTGTCATATCGCAAAAAAACGGACTGGTCATTAAGGTGGAAAATCCTTCAGTCCTTAAAAGGTTAATTTTTGTGTGAAAGTTATGTAGTCTACAAACAATGGTATTTATACTGGGATTTACACAGCTATGTACATGTACACAGGGTCGTTTCTAGGCAGTTGAGTTTAGAAGCATTTTTTGGAACACAATAAAATGGGGTTCAGAGGAATTTGAAATGCCAAATGTCTGTAATAGCTTGTAAACGCAGGTGTTTTTAATGGAGATACATTTTTCACCATTTAAAAAAAAAAAAAAAAAGATTATATAATTATATTTGTTTTAAATGCTCCTAAACGCAAATGCGGCTAAACGCGTCAAAACACAATTTTTAAATGTTGTTTACCATGTGTCAAGTTAAATAGTTCAGGGGAGGTTGTAAAACATCCTGGGCCAGATTCAGGTAGATGAGAGTATCTTTCCTCTGGAGTAACGCTTCTCATTTACGTTACTCTGAAGACCCTTTCAGCGCAAGTCCTGTAATTCACATAGCAGTTGCGCGTAAACTAGCGCCAGAGTAACGATAATGCGCTGGCGTAACCCGACGCAAGTGAAACTGGGTGTGATCATATGTAAATGATGGGCGGAGCCCAGCGCAGAGGCTTACGTTCAGCGCATCATCCACGGAGCATGCGCAGTGAGTGCGGCTCCACTCGCCCCCTTGTGCGCATGCTCACAACTTCCGTCGGCACCACTTCCTGGGAAACGTCAGCGCAATGCGTTCCGCTGGGCGCTTAGAAAAGCGCTGGTGGAAATGCCATTCCGGCTCAAAAGTAGTTCCATTACCCCCCACCCCAGGGAAGATACTTTTGCCCTGTAATGGCTGCTCCCGCTGCCCCCAGAGAGAGGAGGAACCTAAATTATAATGCCCAGGAGGTCACAGTGATAATATCGGCTATGGAGGCATTTAATGATTTTCTCCATGGTAAAAAAAGCAGGAAGACCAGCCGGGAGAGAAAGCAGGCCATCCTGGACACCATAGCTGCCAGGGTCAATGTGCTGGGGTACTCCACCCGGAGTGCTTCAGACATTGGTAAAAAAATCAATGACCTGCGGCGCAAGGTGAGGGGCAAGGTGTCCACCATTAGGAGCCATGAGAGGGGCACAGGTGGTGGTCCCCCATGTCCTGTCACCCTGACCGCGGAGGAGGAGGTGGTCGCCCGCTGCCTGGACAGGGAGCAGTTGGAGGGGGTCCCAGGCTATGATTCCGTAGAGGAAGGCTCCAGGACAGGTAAGTGATTTTTACCCCCTTTTTGGTGTGTTGCATGTGGGGGGCGGGGGTGGGTACATGTGCCAAGTGTGTGGGACCACCAACATGTGTCTGCTTTGTGTCATCCACAGATGACGGTGCTGGGCCATCTCGTGCCGGCCAGTCCACCCCAACCCCCCAACGGGATGCTGAAGACGAGGCCCTGGGTGCTGGAGACACCGAGGTGGAGGAGGAGAGTGCCCACACCACTTCAGCAGAGGTGGTTGTGGAGGAGCCTGTCCCTGAACAGGAGTTCATTTTAATGTTGGAGGAGTCCTCCTCCTCTGCAGGGCCCTCTGTGATCCCCTCCCCCATCCTAGGTAGCCCCTCAAGGGCGACTCCATCCCCGCGGGGACAACCTTCCTCTGCCCCCAGGAAGGCCACCCGGAAGACCAGGGGGGTGTGTGATTTGGTCGAAGACCAGGTGCTTTTGGACCACGCGAAACAGACCCAGCAAATGGGGGAGATGGCTGGCCACCTAGACAGGGTCGCAGACAGCCTGGGCTCTATGTCACAGCTGCCCAGTCGCGTGCAGGGCGTTGTGACCAGCCTGGGGGAGGTGCAGGCTGATATCCGGCACTTGACAGCAGCTGTTCGAGACAACACTGCTGCCATTCGGGAAGAGGGGAGGCAGCGGCAACGTGACCAGCGGCATCAGATCACCCGCCAGCTGAGGATGCAGGCCCAAACAAATTTGTATCTGAGCCGTATCGCTGTGGCATTGGAGGGCATGCAGCCAACAGCTCCCAGGAGTGGCCCACCCGGGGATCAGCCTCCTCCTGATGCCCCCCCCCACCACCACCACCACCCACTCCCTCCAGGCAGATGAGGAGCCCGAGAGTGCCCCCAAGGAGGAGCCCCCGTCATCCCAGATGAGGGTTTTTTTTTTTTTTTGGTTGTTATATATTTTTGTTTATACTCAGGACATGAGTTTATTTATTTTATTTATTATTATTGTTTATACTCAGGACATGAGTTTTTGTTAATTTTTTTGGTTCTCAGGTTATGAGATTTTATTTTTATTTTTTGATACTGCACACGTTGCAGTGTGAATGGTGTGTGAATGTGAGAGGGTGGCACTCCTGAAAGTAAGGGGTGTCACCCTCGGCCGTGGTGGTGAAGTTAACCCCACGGCTGAATGAATGACGTGTGAAAGGTGTGTGAATGGACAGTGACATCATTGGGGCCTTGACGCGGCGTTACTGCTCCCAACTCCTACATGCTGGACTTGGGCTAATCCAATGCGATGTGCATGTGATGTGTGTGATCTAGGGACATCAGTGGTGTACACGCGTGCACTGTCTGTGTTAGTAATGTTTTGGTTTAGTGTCCAAAGATGCCTACGGCGAGGACCCTCCTGACTGCTCTTCCATCAGCAGACTGGGTGTCCTCTGGCAGGTGGGGACTGTGTGGGTCGGGGGTCAGGTCATCACGTATGTCAATCTCTAGGCCTTTTTTCATAGCAAAGTTATGTAGTATGCAACATGCACCGATGATCTGACACACAAAGGTAGGGGAATACAATAGGGTCCCCCCGGACTTATCCAGGCAGCGGAAACGGGACTTCAGGAGCCCAAATGTTTGCTCCACCACTGCACGGGTTTTGATGTGTGCTTCATTGTATTTTCTCTCTCCTCTGGTTTGGGGGTTCCGGAAAGGAGTCATTAGATGGGGTCCCAGTGCATATGCAGAGTCACCTGTAAGGTAAAAGACAGGAGAATGTTAGTCATGCATGTGCGACTTCTGTTGTGCATCACGGGAGGGGATAGTCATGCCTGACTCCCATGTCACTCACCAACCAGCCAGCTGTCCCCATACATGTTCTGTTCGAATTCTGCTGGGATGGGACTCTGACGGTATATGAAGCTGTCATGGCTGGACCCGGGGTGTTTGGCACGGACGTGCCATATGAGGCGTTGGGCATCGGCTATCACCTGTACGTTGATGGAGTGCCAATGCTTCCGATTGCGGTATATGTGCTCTGTGGCACTGGGGGGCTGTAGGGCCACATGTGTGCAATCAATGGCCCCGATGGTGCGTGGGAATCTGGCAATGTTGTAGAAATCTGTCATTGCCTTCAGCCGCAGCTCCTCAGTGGTGGGTCTGATGAACTGGTTGGACATGCGTCTGAGGATTGCAGGGACAACCTGGTGCACACATCTGCTTATGGAGGACTGTGACATCCCAGCCACCACTCCACTTGTACGCTGGAATGATCCACTGGCAAGGAAATGAAGTGTTGCCAGGACCTTCACCAGTGGCTGCACTGCTTGTGAGCGGTGTGTCTTGCTGGTGATGTCACCCTGCAGGGTTGTGGTTAGTTCAAGTATTGCATCTGGGCTGAATCTGAAGAGGCGATACACCTCCTCATCCCCCATGCCAAAGAGGTTCATACGAGTGCGGTATATCCTCTCACGTGCCCGCCTCCTCCGTAGCGAGGGACCCAGTACTAGTCTTAGGACCACGAGTGCCCCTGGCATGTTGGCACACAGAGGTGTTGTCCTTGCTAGTGTTGTTGTTCAGCTTGCTAGTTTCGTCGGTAACGCTGCTGTAGCTGCTCTCCTGCTGACCTGTGACCGTCTGGAGTAAAGATAAAGCAGCCTTTTGTAGAAATAACTTTGCGCCGGACGGACCAGATACGCGCGGCGCATGTAGCCAGCGTATGGTGCTAATCCGATCGTGAATTGGGAAAAATCCCTCATTTGCATATTTGCAGGGGAAATCAATAGGCGCGACTGATGCGCCCAGCGAAAATAAGCGCTGACGATACTCTGGCGTCGGAACGTTCCGCCGGTCGCAAATGAGCCGTTATTGGGCGCATCTAGTTTGGTGGGTACGGGCACATAGAAAAGACGGCGCATCATCACAGTTACGCGGCGCATATCCAAATACTCCAGCGCAAGTGTTCGTGAATCTGGCCCCCTGTGTACATGTGTTGCTTTTACCAACAGATCTGGCTGTTCTTTTCTCCCTGCTGTGCAGGGAGAAGAAACAGCGAGAATCCAGATTTGTATACAGAGTCCTGTGTTTGTAGCATGCATGCCCCTAACATGGAACATGCCGGATCACGTACAAGTATGTAATCCAGCCTACCCATCCCCTGTAAATGTAATGTGGGAGGGCAGGAACTGGTTAAAATCAATGGACACTTTGTAGAGGCGCTTTGCGGTGATTTTAACCCTTTCTTGGCCGCTAGCAGGGGGTAAAAGAACCCCCCCCCCCCCCCGCTAGCGGCCGAATATCGATTTTACGTTAAAGCGCCGCCCCGTGTGAAAGGGGCCTTAAAGTGGAACTTTTATCCCAATTTACCTCCTACCTTGCCTTTATCCCCTAGACTTACAAGTTCTCTCCTGTATTGAAATGGATCGCTTTCAATTCCCTGCAAACTAGCATCTTCACAATATAACCCAATGAAGCTGCAGCAGCTATAGTGAACCCCGCCTTCAAATACTGCTGGAATTACTTCAATCATCATTAATCTCTTCTCCTAATGCGTATTCCCTACTTCCCTCTTACAACTATTGGCTTTCTCCGCAATAAAAGGATTTTTAATAAACAGCTTACCTGTAAAATCCTTTTCTTGAAGTACATCACGGGACACAGAGCGCATAGCCATTACACTTGGGTTATATGGGTACCTTCAGGTGTGGACACTGGTGTAATCAATTTCACAGGAAGTTTCCTCCCTATATAACCCCCTCCCACTGGGAGTGCTTCAGTTTTGTAGCAAGCAATTCTCCCGAGGTTACACAATGTTCCCCAAAAGAGGGGTGGGAGCTCTGTGTCCCGTGATGTACTTCAAGAAAAGGATTTTACAGGTAAGCTGTTTATTAAAAATCCTTTTTTCTTTATCGTACATCACGGGACACAGAGCGCATAGCCATTACACTTGGGATGTCCTAAAGCAATGCTCTATGAAGGGAGGGAGACCGTAAGGCCAAGAATAGCCAAATAAAAACATTGTCAGGAGAAAACATGGCTCCACCAACAGAAAAACAAGGGGGCGTGAACCGGGCCAGAGGATTCTATACTGCTGCCCGTAGGACCGCCTGCCCAAAAGCTGCGTCCGTACCCTTTGCAACGTCCAACTTATAAAATTTAGTAAACGTATGTACGGAAGACCAGGTTGCCGCCTTGCAAACCTGTGCCATAGAGATCTGATGGTGTGCCGCCCAGGAGGCACTCATGGCCCTCGTAGAATGGGCTTTAACTGATAAGGGAGGTGGAACGCGCTTCAGACCATATGCCTGAAAAATCAGCTGCTTAATCCACCTAGCCAAGGAAGACTTGGCAGCCGGCTGACCCTTCTTGGGGCCATCCGGAAGAACAAAAAGCACATCTGTTTTCCGAATCTTCTCTGTAGCCTTGAGATAGACCCTCATGGCTCGAACCACGTCCAAAGTATGAAGCCGTCTTTCCTCTCTGGACTGGGGAGTAGAAAAGAAGGATGGTAGGACTAGGTCCTGATTCAAGTGAAAACTGGATATGACCTTAGGAAGGAAAGAAGGTTGAGGCCGCAGAACCACTCTGTCCTTATGCAGAATAAGGTATGGCTCCCTGCATGACAAGACTGCCAGCTCGGAAACCCTTCTGGCTGAAGCCATAGCCACCAAGAAAACCAACTTTCGGGTTAGTAGCACAAGAGGGATTTCTGTCAGAGGTTCAAACGGTTGCCTTTGTAAAGCTGACAAGACCAGATTTAAATTCCAGGGGCAGAGGGGAGCTCTAATAGGGGGTTTCACATGCAAGACCCCCTGCAAGAAGGTTTTCATAAGCGAATGGGTGGCCAAGGGTCTTTGAAACCATATTGATAAAGCCGACACCTGCCCCTTTAGAGTACTAAGAGCCAACCCTTTGTCAACGCCAACCTGGAGGAATCGCAAGATCCTGTCAATAAAAAACTTTCGAGGATGCCATTTTTGAGACTCGCACCACCCCACATAGGTTCTCCAGACTCTGTAATAAATATTTCTGGAGACTGGTTTCCTAGCCTGAATCAACGTAGATATGACCTGATCTGAGAGGCCTCTGCCCTTAAGAATTAGGGATTCAGCCGCCAAGCCGTCAAATTTAGCTGCTGTGAAGCAGGATGGCAGATTGGGCCCTGAGACAGCAGATCTGGGCGTAGGGGGAGCGGCCACGGCGCCCCGACTGACATCTTCACGATGAGTGCGTACCAAGCCCTCCTGGGCCAGGCTGGGGCCACCAGGATCACAGGCCTGCGCTCCACCCGGATCCTCCGTAGAAGGCGGGGAATCATCTGCAGTGGAGGGAACGCATACAGAAGAGAAAACTGGTGCCAAGGACAAACCAAGGCATCGGTCCCGTAGGCCGAGGGATCCCTGGCTCGGGATATGAATTTGTCCAACTTTTTGTTGGATCTCGTTGCCATAATGTCCACCTCTGGGACTCCGAATCTTTGGCAAATCTCTTGGAATACCTGGCGGTGAAGAGACCATTCCCCCGGGAGCAACTGTTGACGACTCAAAAAATCTGCTTGAGAATTGTCTATCCCTGGGATGAACACCGCCGAGATGCAGGGTACATGGGCTTCGGCCCATGAGAAAATCAGGTTTACTTCTCTTTGGGCTGCTGGGCTCTTCGTGCCCCCCTGGTGGTTTATGTATGCCACCGCAGTGGCGTTGTCGGACTGTATCCTTACTGGCAGACCCTGAAGGGGGAGAGTCCAGGCGATCAGGGCCAGCCGAGCAGCTCTGATCTCCAAGATATTGATGGGAAGCAGTTTTTCTGCCTCCGACCACTGCCCTTGCTGGGTCTGTTCTTCTAGAACTGCCCCCCAACCTGACAGGCTGGCATCCGTGGATACTATCTTCCACGTGATGGGGCAAAAGGATTTCCCTTTTGACAAATTTTGAGAGACCAGCCACCAAGACAGGCTGCGCCGGACCTTCGGGGAGAGCACTAACGGACGATCTAACGCCTGAATGGACTTGTTCCAAGCAGAGAGAATGGCTGCCTGAAGATATCTGGTATGGATCTGGGCGTAGGGCACAGCCTCGAAGGCGGCCACCATCTTCCCCAGCAGTCGCATACATAGGCGAATAGTCTGCCTCTTCTTGCCTAAGATCACTTGAACTGCTTGAGCTATTGATCTGATCTTTGCTTGAGGTAAAATTATCCTCTGGCAGTCTGTATCTAGCCGAAGGCCTAGATATTCCAACTGCTTTGTGGGTTTCAATACCGATTTTTCTAGGTTTACAATCCACCCGAATTCCTCTAGATGCTGAACTGTGCGACCTACTGCCTGATTGAGGTTGGAAGCTGAGCTGTCGATAACCAGAAGATCGTCCAAGTATGCCAAGACTAAAATGCCTTCTGTCCTTAGGACGGCTAGCACCGGGGCTAACACCTTTGTGAATACCCACGTAGCTGTTGCCAACCCGAAAGGGAGGGCTACGAACTGGTAATGGCGGTGATCTATCATAAAACGAAGAAACCTGTGATGTGCCGGGTAGATCGGCACGTGCAGATACGCATCTTTTATGTCTATAGATGCTAGCAAGTCGTCTTGATGTAGGCTGGCTGCCACCGAACGTATGGACTCCATACGAAAGGTCTGAATGTTTAGAAAGCGATTTAGGCGTTTGAGGTCCAAGATAGGCCTGACGTCGCCATTGGGCTTTGGTATTATGAAAGGGTTGGAGTAGAATCCCAGACCCCATTCCTGGGTTGGTACTTCTACAATTACCCCTTGGAGCAAGAGACGATCCAATGCTTTTACAAGAGAGGCCCTCTTTAATGGGTCGCTTGGAAGACTTGACCCCTGAAAATGAGGAGGGGGGACTTCCCGAAACTCTAGCTCGTAGCCCGTGGTTACCACGGATCTTACCCAAGAGTCGGGAATTCTGGCCTTCCACACGTCGGAGAAAAACCGAAGCCTTCCCCCCACCCAAGAGAGTGGGGGCGCCCCTTCATGAATCTGACTTGAGGACTGGTTTAACCGGCTTGCGAGACCATGGCCTCTTGCCTGTCGTGGCTTGTCCTTGTGGGCGGCTATTAAATGCTGAACGCCGGGAGGCCGTCGATACTGACGGGAAGTTGAAGGGGCCGAGCCTACGAAGGCCTGTCGCTTGAATGCGGGCCCACACGATCTTTTCTTGACAGGCAAGAAAGAACTTTTACCACTTGATATGGTCTGGATATATTTATCTAGGTCTTCACCGAATAGTCTCCCACCATGAAAGGGAAATCCTGCTAAAAGCTATTTGCAGGGTGCCTCTGCTGACCAGTTTTTTAGCCACAAAAGGCGACGCATATGAACCAACAGCAGAGATAAACGGGACGCCTGTTGAACGGAGTCCTTAATAGCATCTACTGCAAAGCAGAGAGCTCTTGGGAGGTCAGCCAATTCACGAGCTTGCTGAGCCGGTATGTCCCTTAATATCTGTTTAGTCTGATCCTTTAAAGCCTGACAAACCCCAATGGCTGCCACTGCTGGCTGAACCACGGCACCTACTGTGGTAAAAGAAGCCTTCAGTAGGGTCTCCAATTTTTTGTCGACTGGATCTTTAAACACCTGGACATTTTCCACCGGACAGGTCAGGGATTTATTTACGCAGGAAATGGCTGCGTCCACGGTAGGGAGTGCCCATTTCTTTGCAAATTCTTCTTCCATAGGATAGAGAATGGTGAACCTTTTAGGAGGGATAAAAATCCTATCAGGTCGAGCCCAATCCTGAAAAATCACGCTCTCCAGAAGGGGGTGAACTGGGAAAGACGCACCACTCAATGGTGCCTTCAAGGAACCTAAAGAGGATACCGCGGGGGCTAATTGTTCTGACACTGGAAGTTTAAAAGCAGTGCGAACCATATCCGTCAGAGACTGGATCCACAGACTCTCTGCTTGAGAAGCCGAAAAAATGTCATCTATAGTGGAATCTTCAATGTCTGACCCGTCAGGACTCAGGTCCGCTTGATCCCCCTGTGGGTCCAATTCCTCCGAAGAGAGGACCTCTGCATCCGAACACACCGTTCTAGGTGACGGGGATCTAGCCCGTTTGCCACCCGGCAAAGAGCGGGCAATTAAAGCAGTTAACCTTTTCTCTAGCCCACCCAGGGTGGATTCTAGCATTTCTTCCGCAACATAAACGGGAATGGGTTGATTGGGGGCCGCCTCCGCCCCTAGCACCCTCAATGGCTCCTGCACGATGCTGTTCGGTGGTCTATCTGGTGAGGGTGGGACCACTGGAGCCTGGCCCAAATCCTCTGACCCCGTTGGAGACCCCTTTACTTTTTTGGCACCTTTTGCAGCCTTAGCTGGTCCTGATCCCTTGGGAGCCATTGCACAACCTTGAGACACCCCTACAGCCAACACCCAACTGTTGTAGCTAGAAGTGAAACATTAATAAGGACAAGCTATGGTAAAAAAAAATTCTAAATTTTCATAAGCCTGAGAAGGCGGCAATACCGAGGAAAGTCCTGTGAGTATTGCCACACCAATGCCCGTTAGCTGAAGTCCAAGGTTGCACCGACTCAGATACTGCCAGATCTAAGGCTGAGTCCCTTTAAGAAAAAAAACTTTTTTTTTTTTTTTTTTTTTTCTGGTCAGTGTGGACTTAAGTCCAGACCTGAAGATCCACAAACCACCACTGGGTGTCACTGTTAGCCAGAACTGGCTCAGCTGCGCGCTCTATGTCCTCACTCTCCACTGCTCTCAGGAGGGAATGACCAGCCAGGAAATGCTTTTTTGCTTTATCTGAGACCTGACGCTGCTGGCCCGCCCCCCCCCACGCACGCTGACGCTGTAAAAGGCGGCGCGCTCGCGCGCCCCCGCCCCCCCCACGCTGAAACCAACATGGAGAAAGCAGAGAGCAGAGGAGAAGCCTGGACCAGCGCTAGTAGCACAGACACCCGGTAAGCCACTAATCTTTGTAGTGCACACATAGAGGAAGCTGTCCCCCTAGGCTTCCTAGGAAACAGGAGTTTTGTCAGCACTTCCTCTCAATACACGTGGGGCTGCAGTATCATGCTAACAGGCAAATCTGGGGGGAGTAGCAAAATACATATCTTTAAAAGCATATATATATCTACATGTTATCTGGGTAAACATTAGTACATCCCATCCTGCCTCAAAAGACATAGTGGAGATAGTGGCTGATGCACAAGCATACCATTAGCCAACCAAGAACCCCCAGGGGGATACCTACTGTCGAACCAAGTCCCGCAGGTTCCCTCTTACCTGCTCCACGCCGCAGGGTATTGCAAAATGCAAGAGGCCCAGCCTTCCCCCATCTCCGTGGGTATTGTCTTGGACCTTCAGGGACCGGGGTCCTGTGTTAAGGAACCCACACCCCTGGACCTATATAGCATCCTGGCATCAGTAGCGTTTAGTTCTTGGAAGAGACTAAGGCACTGGAGCCCAGAATCCATCCCTCCAAGGAGAGGCATTATAGGCAAAACCCCACTCCAGCAGGGCCCGGGTACCGTACACCTTGGCTTTGAAGCACTTCGGACGGATCCGGCTAGCTATCCTGGGTCCCGAGACCTCCGAGGGACAGCTAGACGTGACCAACACCTAAGACACTGGCGAAAAAACTGAAGCACTCCCAGTGGGAGGGGGTTATATAGGGAGGAAACTTCCTGTGAAATTGATTACACCAGTGTCCACACCTGAAGGTACCCATATAACCCAAGTGTAATGGCTATGCGCTCTGTGTCCCGTGATGTACGATAAAGAAATTATATTTTTCTAAGCATTATATGAAAAAAAAAAAAACACATCCAATGGCTCCCTTTACTAGTGCATTGGCAGCACTTATTTTAACAGTGTAATCTGTAGATCAATTGCTTGATAATAAATCATGTCAGAGAGGAAATTATGGAATCACTAATCAAGCAACAAGACTGCAGATCACAGTGACCAGCAGGGAGGAGCGTGCACATCTAAAAGGATCCCGTGGATGTGTTCTTTCATATAATCCAACTTGAGAATGAAGATCTGAGGCAGGATACTGTAATGTATACAGGAGCCTAATGGCCCCCTCACCTTGGAGCAAAGACCAAAATATACAGCCAGTAATGACATCAGAGTCTCATAAGAGATTTTGCAATAAAAAGGACTTGTATACATACATTACACTTTAGTGTTATAGACATCTTGCAGCTTAACACACACAGTAGGGGAGAGGACCCCTACTAAAGAAGGTATAATGCAACGACAAATCAGAATGTAAAAGTAAATGCTTTGAGGACTATATAGAGTAAATATGTAAATAGATAAAACGTGACACATACGTGTCATGAAACACCTCCACCCATCACTAAAACAGCATAGTTATTCTGGTGATGGGTGGAGGCGTTTCATGACACGCAAGTGTCACTTTTTGCCTATTTACATATTTTCTCTATATAGTCCTCAAAGCATTTACTTTTACATTCTCATTTGTGGTTGCATGTTACCTTCTAGTAGGGGTTCTTTCCACTACAGTGTGTGTATTGCTATGTATCCTAGGTATGCTGAGCCACACTGATTGGTGCTTAACCACTTAAGCCCCGGACCAAAATGCTGCTAAATGCCCAAAGGTGTTTTTACAATTCGGCACTGCGTCGCTTTAACAGACAATTGCACGGTCGTGCAACGTGGCTCCCAAACAAAATTTGCGTCCTTTTCTTCCCACAAAAAGAGCTTTCTTTTGATGGCATTTGATTGTCTCTGCGATTTTTATTTTTTTGCGATAAACGAAAAAAGCCTGCAATTTCTGAAAAAAAATATATATTTTCTACTTTTTGTTATAAGAAAAATCGAATAAACAACATTTTAGTCAAACATTTAGGCCAAAATGTATTCAGCCACATGTCTTTAGTAAAAAAAAAAAAAAAAACTAGCTACCTAGCGGCAACAGTGACACTAATACAGCGATCAGAAAAATGATCGCTTAGTGACACTGGCAATAGGGGGTTAAAGGGTTAACTAGGGCGGTAATCAAGGGGTTAAACCTTTATTAGGGGAGATACGGGGGCTATCCTGGACCTAACACTAACTGCCACACTGACACTAAATGCAGTGATCAGTAAATATATGATCACTGCTATTAGTGACACTGTGACAGGGGGCTGGGGTGATCTGAAAGGGTTAAGTGTGCCTATGTGTGTGGTGTCAGTGTAGTGTTGGTGCGACTTACTTGTGATGTCTTCTCTCCTCTCGCCGGATTGAAAATACCGCCGAGGGGAGAGGTGACATCACTTCCTCTGCCAGTGTTTACATTACACAGGCAGAGGAAGTGCAGAGCAGGGAGGGAGCGGATTCGCTGGGAGCGATCGCGAGGGGGCGGACAAAAACGAACAGCCGACCCTCATCCCGGATCGCTCCTACGGAATTACCGACCGCCGCAAGTACCGGGGAGGGGGGGGGGGTCCCGATTGGACCCCCGACCCACGTCTAGGCAGGGACGTACAGGTAAGTCCATCTGCCTGTACGTGCTATTCTGCCGACGTATATGTACATGCGTCGGTCGTGAAGTGGTTAAAGGGGTTGTAAATTCATTTATTTTTTTTTCATATAATAAGCATCCTTTACCTGCAGACATTCCTCTTTTCACTTCCTCATTGTTCGTTTTTGCTCAGAAGTTGCTCTATTTCTTCTGTTTTGTTCACTTCCTGCTTGTCTGATTTTACTCACCACCATGAAGGGAGGCTTTACTGCGGTGGTCAGTGACGTGCTCGCCCCCTCCTGGGAACTACATCTGTGTGGCAGGACGCTCTCTACGTGTTAGAGACTTCAAGGAGATGTGAAATACTGGGCGTGCCGCAATGTATACTGGGAAATGTAGTTCTTACATGAACGAGCGCCGCAAATTAGGAAGTGAATGAGAGAACAGAAACTAGAGCGCCAGAGGTGATATAGATGAAGGAATTTAATAGGTATTTACTCGTTTTTTAACAGAATCATTACACTATTCTGTCCGTCTACCTTGCAGACATTAATTTTAGGCAAAACTTTTTTTCCTTTAAATGGAATTTTTAAAAGGAATTAAATGCCTCTATTTTGGTGTCATCGTAGTTGAGGATACCTTTGTCCTGGAACCTACAGCCTAAGAATTAATAGAAATGCTGCATCAATGTCCATTCTCTACCATTTCTGGAAAAGTGTGTATACCTTTACACATGGTTGGAAATTAGTTGGGAGCTATACGGCATATCTCATGTCACAAGGTTATGCGTTAACCACTTCGTATCCAGGCCAAGTCTGACACTTCACTCCTACATGTAAAAAAAATCTACTTTTTTTGCTAAAAATTACTTGACACTCTTATGTGACATGGTATTTGCACAGCAGTTTTTCAGATGCAATTTTTTTGGGGGAAAAAAACAAAAAAACAAAAACAAAACACTTCCAAGAATATATATATATACTTCCACTTTAAGCACTTATTGCTCCCTTGCATGCCACATTAGGCATGTACATTTTTTGGGTGGGGGATATGGGTGCCTGGTTTTCAGTTGGACTTCCTGTCCAAGTACGGGCAGCCTAGGCGACTCCTCCTCTCCCCCTAAGCGGCCCCTCCCTCTCGGCAATCTTCTAGGACACGTCACGGGTCCCAGAAGATTGCCTGTCCAAATCAGAGAGCACAGCGCAACTCGCCACAAGCTGTCACAGCCGGGTGCCCACAGTTTTAATGGAGACGCAGCAGAGAGGGGGAGTGGAGCAAGGATTCATGCGGCCACATTGCTGGACCGTGGGACAGGTAAGTGGCTATTTATTAAAATCAGCAGCTACTTTTTATAGCGGCTGGCTTTTAACAAACAAAAAAAAAAATCCTGGAATTCCGCTTTAACCACTAGAGGCCCACGCTATAGTGAAACGATGGCTACAGCACAGGCCCCCCTTTGCGCGCGCTGTGATTACCGAGTCACAGACTCTGTGAATCACAGATCCATGTAAGGAATCAGTCCCGGCCCCTTACCACGTGATCAGCCGTCAGCCAATGACAGCTGATCACATGATGTCCACAAAGTTTAGAGCATGAAATAGTCCAAAATGTCCATGCCTTCCCCTGATACCAAAGATGGTGCACTATTCCCCCCCCCCACCGACGCCAGTGATGGGGCACTATCCCCCCCCACCGACGCCAGTGATGGGGCACTATTCCCCCCCCCCCCACCGACGCCAGTGATGGGGCACTATCCCCCCCCCACCGACGCCAGTGATGGGGCACTATCCCCCCCCCCCACCGACGCCAGTGATGGGGCACTATCCCCCCCCCCACCGACGCCAGTGATGGGGCACTATTCCCCCCCCACCGACGCCAGTGATGGGGCACTATTCCCCCCCCACCGACGCCAGTGATGGGGCACTATTCCCCCCACCGACACCAGTGATGGGGCACTCTTCCCCCCCCCCACCGACGCCAGTGATGGGGCACTATCCCCCCCCCACCGACGCCAGTGATGGGGCACTCTTCCCCCCCCCCACCGACGCCAGTGATGGGGCACTCTTCCCCCCCCCCACCAATGCCAGTGATGGGGCACTCTTCCCCCCCCCCCCACCGACGCCAGTGTTGGGGCACTATCCCCCCCCCACCGACGCCAGTGATGGGGCACTCTTCCCCCCCCCCCACCGACGCCAGTGATGGGGCACTCTTCCCCCCCCACCAACGCCAGTGATGGGGCACTCTTCCCCCCCCCCACCGACGCCAGTGATGGGGCACTCTCCCCACCCCCCACCGACGCCAGTGATGGGGCACTCTCCCCACCCCCCACCGACGCCAGTGATGGGGCACTCTTCCCCCCCCCCCACCGACGCCAGTGATGGGGCACTCTCCCCCCCCCCCACCGACGCCAGTGATGGGGCACTCTTCCCCCGCCCCACCGACGCCAGTGATGGGGCACTCTTCCCCCCCCCCCACCGACGCCAGTGATGGGGCACTCTTCCCCCCCCCACCGACGCCAGTGATGGGGCACTCTTCCCCCCCCCCACCGACGCCAGTGATGGGGCACTCTTCCCCCCCCACCGACGCCAGTGATGGGGCACTCTTCCCCCGCCCCACCGACGCCCGTGATGGGGCACTCTTCCCCCCCCACCGACGCCAGTGATGGGGCACTCTTCCCCCCCCCCCACCGACGCCAGTGATGGGGCACTCTTCCCCCCCCCACCGACGCCAGTGATGGGGCACTCTTCCCCCCCCCCCCACCGACGCCAGTGATGGGGCACTCTTCCCCCCCCCACCGACGCCAGTGATGGGGCACTATCCCCCCCCACCGACGCCAGTGATGGGGCACTATCCCCCCCCCCACCGACGCCAGTGATGGGGCACTATTCCCCCCGCCCCACCGACGCCAGTGATGGGGCACTCTTCCCCCCGCCCCCACTGACGCCAGTGATGGGGCACTCTTCCCCCCCCCCACCGACGCCAGTGATGGGGCACACTTCCCCCCCCCACCGACGCCAGTGATGGGGCACTCTTCCCCCCCACCGACGCCAGTGATGGGGCACTCTTCCCCCCCCCCCACACCGACGCCAGTGATGGGGCACTCTTCCCCCCCCCCACACCGACGCCAGTGATGGGGCACTCTTCCCCCCCACCGACGCCAGTGATGGGGCACTCTTCCCCCCCCCCACACCGACGCCAGTGATGGGGCACTCTTCCCCCCCCCCACACCGACGCCAGTGATGGGGCACTATCCCCCCCCCACCGACGCCAGTGATGGGGCACTATTCCCCCCCCAACTGACGCCAGTGATGGGGCACCATTTCCCCCCTCCCCACTGACGCCAATAGAGGCCCACACTATAGTGAAATGATGGCTACAGCACAGGCCCCCCTTTTTGTGCGCTGTGATCACCGAGACTCTGTGAATCACAGATCCATGTAAGGAGCCGGTCCCGGCCCCTTACCACGTGATCAGCTGTCAGCCAATGACAGCTGATCACATGATGTAAACAAAGGATCGGTAATTTTTTTTCTCTCCTCACTTTGACCGCGCGAGGAGAGAAAAAAATGCCGATCAACGGCTTGTTTACAAGGAACATCGGTACCGAAGAGGAAGGAGGCACATCTGCCTCCTCTGTGCCCAAAAATACAGCGTGCCAATGCCACTCATCAATGCCCACTGTGCCACCTATCCATGCCCACAAGTGCCGTCAATCAGTACATACCAACTAGTAATGCTGCCCATCAGTGCACATCAATGAAGGAGAAAAATTACCCGTTTGCAAAATTGTATACCAAAATATAATATATATATATTTTTTTTTTTTAATCCATTTTTAATGTTTTTGAACAAAAAAGAAAAAACTGCAGAGGTGATAAAATACCACCAAAGTATCACTACAAAAATTGAGAAACTGATGGAATTTAATTAAAACACAGCGCATATAAAAATAAATGTAAATGTTATGGAACTTACTTTTAAAGCTTGCTGAAGTACCTGCAGGTCATTAATGCCAGTGATCTCCCGTAGCTGATTTATGAAGGTCTGCTGGTGCTGAAAGACAAAACAGAGGGCATGTCAGCAGGGGGCATCACTGTACAAACCATCCGAAACATAATTCATAGGAATCCAGAATTTGGAGACGTCCGTCAATGTAATGGGCTTAACACAGAAAAAAAGTTACTTGTTAGCCATATTTGTTGTGTTTCCTGATTGGCAATACTAAGCCGTGATTGTGTTACCACCTCTCCATGCAAGTCAATCTGCAAGAAATGTCTAAACAAAAAGTGTAGTAGTGTAAATATTGAACCGACAATTGTGTTCACGGTGTGTGATTTTAGAGCGTATGCACTTGTTAACCTAAAAAAAAGCGCAAAGGTGTACAAGGTCAGAGCCAGGAAAAGTGCAGCGATGGTGTGCTGGGCCTTGTAGTTCTATATAACATATGGAATTCAGGAGTGGAGTTCTTAGCCTTGTAGTGTACATAAAAAGCCAGATTCCTGTAGATCAGGAGGGTGTCAAACACAAGGCCCGCGGGCCGAATCCAGCCCTCCAGACCATTTTATGTGGCCCTCGCACCTCCAGCCCTCCGTGGAGCAGATGGATTGAGAGCAGCGCAGCCATTGGCTGGCGCTGCTGTTAATCACATCCATGACGTGGCGCGCCAAGGGGCGGGGCCGAGTGATACAGCGAGTGGCTATGGCCGCTCACTGTATCACGGGAGCGCGCCCGCAATTAGTGACAAATTGCAGGGAGGACCAGAGACGGCCGCCGAGGGACCCAGAAGACGTGGATGCAAAACGAACTGCACAGTGGAGGTAAGTATAACATGTTTGTTATTTAAAAAAATAAAATGTATTTCTTTACTAATGCTTTAATAAATCATGAGACTTATAGATGCCATTGTAACAAGATAATCAATGGTACTCACTTTACCTGCCGGTGGCCATAAAATTAAAGGCTGATGGGAAGCTGAACTCCGGGAGGAAAGAAAAATCCTCTCTTGCAGTGGGGCTTCCCCCACCTGTTCTGGCCGCTCTCTTCCACCATTTAAGGCATTGTGCACTAAGGATGTTTAACCACTTTAGCCCCGGAAGGGTTTACCCCTTAATGACCATGCCATTTTTTGTGATACGGCACTGCGTCACTTTAACTGACAATTGCGCGGTCGTGCGATGTTGTACCCAAAACCACCTCTGTGGTTTTTATTTTTTGTAAAAAAAAAAAAAAGATATATATCTCACAAATGTATTCATCAGTTTAAGGCAGGGGTCTCCAAACTTTCTACACAAAGGGCCAGTTAACTGCCTTTTAGGCTTGAGGAGGGGCCGAACCGTAGCCATTGGAAAATAGTCTTGGTGACAGTGGGAGTAAACAATGCATCTTTGGCATTAGGGGGAGGAATAGTGCCCCATCATCAATGTCACTGAAAAGAACAGTGCCCATCGTTGCCATCAGTGGGAGCAAGAGTGACGCCCCCATCGTTGCCATCAGTGGGAGCAAGAGTGACGCCCCCATCGTTGCCATCAGTGGGAGCAAGAGTGACGCCCCCATCGTTGCCATCAGTGGGAGCAAGAGTGACGCCCCCATCGTTGCCATCAGTGGGAGCAAGAGTGACGCCCCCATCGTTGCCATCAGTGGGAGCAAGAGTGACGCCCCCATCGTTGCCATCAGTGGGAGCAAGAGTGACGCCCCCATCGTTGCCATCAGTGGGAGCAAGAGTGACGCCCCCATCGTTGCCATCAGTGGGAGCAAGAGTGACGCCCCCATCGTTGCCATCAGTGGGAGCAAGAGTGACGCCCCCATCGTTGCCATCAGTGGGAGCAAGAGTGACGCCCCCATCGTTGCCATCAGTGGGAGCAAGAGTGACGCCCCCATCGTTGCCATCAGTGGGAGCAAGAGTGACGCCCCCATCGTTGCCATCAGTGGGAGCAAGAGTGACGCCCCCATCGTTGCCATCAGTGGGAGCAAGAGTGCTCCATCGTTGGCATCAATGTGGGAAATAGTGCCCTGCTGATGTCATTACCTGAAATTATTAAACCATTGTTGGTGTCAGTGAGAGGGATAGTGTCAGTGAAATGAAAAGTGCCCCAAGGGCCGGATAAAGGCAAGCAGAGGGCCGCAGTTTGGAGACCACTGGTTTAAGGTATTGACAGACATAGTTTTAAAAAAAACATTTACATAGATTATTATAAGAGAGGAGCTTTACTTGTTCTTTACTTTTACTGCCAGCTACACAGGAGCTGACGAGGAGAGAGGAGAGCAGGGGGTTGATGGAGGGACGTAAACTGACCACAGTAATCAGGGATCAGCAGCCATTATTAGCGTGGTCAGCACAGAGGGAGAAACAGGAACAATCAGGGTCAACCAAGTTTTTTACAGCTTAGAAAGGGGCATATTAGACAGCATAAGCACTGTGCTGTTTAATCTGCCATAAAGGAACAGAAGCCCTTTTTTTTGGGGGGGGGGGGGGGGTTACAACCACTTTAAAACATTGTTTTACAGATCTAAACAAGCACTTAACCCTCGCAGTGCAGGAACATTCCGTTTCCCGGAGAGGCTTTCAGTTTCTAAACACCTCTGTATCTGATACACACATCTGTCAGACCATAAGGAAACAGTTAACCACATCACGACTCATTTTTCTAAATTGCGGCCAAAATAAAAATCAGCTGGTAACCACGCTTTGTTAAAAACATGCTCACTCAGGTAGAATAGGAACTGTAAACAAGTCTTGATCAGATGAATAATCACACAGCCTGCAAACCCAATAACATGTTATATAAATAGCTAAAGGATGAATGAGCCAGTTCATTGGAGAGTTATACCATCTCCACAACACAATCCACAGCTAACCACAAATCATACAATTGGCCTATCACAGAGCACAGAGAAAAGGTGACCCAAGTAGTAAAAGATCAATTCTGGGCCAACTCAATATTGAACCCTGCAGACTTATGCCTCGTACACACGATACGAATATCGTACAACTTTTTTCGCTTAATAGTCACAAGTAAAATAAAAAGGTCATTAAAGTCACGAAAATTCTCGTACGACAGAAAAAAAAAAAAAAAATCGGAAGTGATGTCATGTGTTGTAATGTTTTTGTATTGTATTTTCGGACGACAACTATTACTGACTAAACGAAAATCGTACGATCTGACATCGTACGAGGAAAATTTTCATGCTTGTACGATCTAATAATATCGGATGAACTGTCGTGATCAGCTCTTGAAAGTAGTGTACACAAGATCCAAAAAATCATGCGATTCTTCCTCAGACTATCGTTGTACGGGCCATAAGACTGGGATGCCATTAAAGTTCATGGACGTGTAAAGACAGGTGTTCCAATACTTTTGACATTATGGTGTATGCAAAGACTTCCGCTCAATCAGCCCTGGGCTAAAGAATCAACGGGTTCCCCCACCCATGCAGAGGAATCACCCACAAACTAAATCTGGACAAATTCAGCAGGAATGAGATGAAAATGAGGCAGCGTATAGCCGGCTGTACACTGGGTTGGTACAAACGTCATTTTTAAAAACAAATACTGAAGTTCTAATTGTGCTGGACAGATTTTGTCCCAACTTCCTGGGCTTATAAAAAGCTGTGTACAAAACAGCTCGTCCATGCCAACAGCTGTTGGCTAGTATATCACAAGAAATCCCCAGGGAGCTTTTCATGAGGAGAATTCTAGCATGTGAAGGAAACTGCAACTCCATTACACAGATTAAAATACAAGTCAGCTTTACAAAACGGCACATATTTAATGATGAAAAGACTGCTAACCATCTCCAAACTACTTGATTTGGAAACCTTAAAAAGGTTGAAATAAAAATAAATAAATTATAATTCAATTTATTTAAAGGGTTAGACCACACAGGAAATAGTTCAAGTCAAAACAAAATTATTTCAAGATAAATCAATCCCGAAATTCAGCTTTAAACACTTACAGCCGTTTATATACAAATATCAACCCCAGAGGATCCCTGATCAGCACTCAAAAAGGTGAACTTACTCTTTAACCCCCAGATTCCGCCCCCCCATGTGAATGGGTAAGGGTACATTGTACCCCTACCCCATTCACCAAAAAATGTAAATGAAATGTAAACAAACACACACAAACACACACACACAAAGAGACAGTTTTATTAAAAAAGTCCTTAAAAAAAAAAAAAAATCTGTCTTCTTCCTCGCTACCGGGTATTTGGTAAAAAAAAAAAAAAAAAAAAAAACCTCTGTAGCCATGGGGCGTGGCCATCAGATGATCTTACCCCAAGAGCCCGCCCCCTCGTGAGAGCATACAGTCTGGTCCCCTCACTTTCCTGACCTGCCAGGCTGCATGCTCAGATAAGGGTCTGGTATAGATTTTGAGGGGGACCCCACTCCATTTTTTATTTTATTTTTGGCGTGGGGGTGTCTCTTCCAAATCCATTTATTTTGCGAATTTTTTAGCCGGCAATTTATATATTTTTTTTTACATTCAGCTGTCAGCGGGGAAGCCCACTGACGACTCATCCATTGCCAAGGACGCGACAGCCGGCTTCCAAACCTGCTCTTTATCAACCAGCTATATACAGTGACTGTAAATAATAAACTAAGAAAAAAAAAATATTCTACTACAGGTCTTCAGTTTTATAAAAAATAAAAATAAAATAATAAGTGTATATTTATTAGTTTCTATAATAGTTCCTGACCGTCTATCACATTTCTTGTGCAACTGTAATAGTGTGGTGGGCAAAGATAGGCGCTAAATGACATCATCTAAAGTCGCCAGAGAATGAATGAATGAAAAACTTATATAGCGCGGCACATGCAAACTAAATCGCCTCTGAGCGCTTGTTGTTCCTGTCTCTCTTGACATCAAAAGAGATGGGTTTTGATCTTTCTTCTGAAGGTCAGGTGGTTTTCCTCCAACAGAATGCTGGTTGGTTAAGCGTTCCATAGTCTGGAGCGCAAATCTTCTTTCTCCTTTGGACTTGAAATTGGCTGACACAAATACAATGACCAGCGATAATACTGAACACGGTCACTGTACTGACACTGGTCGGGTGACAGGGGTGCTTAGGAGGGCAATTAAGGGGTGAACCATGTGCCTAACAAGTGTATTTGTGCCGATTTCACTCACAGATCTGGCCGGCTTTTCTCCCTGATCTCAGCTCTGAATGGTAGGCGAGATCAGGGAGAAAGAACTAACCAAATCGGTGTTCTGTGTTTACAAGCACAGTAATCTCTTTGCTGTGGTTGGCCACAGCCACCGGCAGGTTCACAGCCAAAAATTATTGGCTGTGAGCCTGCTGACAAACCACAGCATGAGCAGCAGGGGGCGCACACACGCCTGTAAACCGGGAAGTCCTGCCACAAACGCACGGTTACATTGTGGAAAAACAAAACTGCTGGCCAGCAGTAAAAGTTAAACTGCTGGTAACAGTGGTAAGTAAGTGGTTACATAAAGCCGTTTTGCTGTGTACACAGAGAAGGTCGGCAGCTTTAAGCCCCATGCACACGGGACGTTTTTACAGCTGCACCTAGCACTTTCTTTTTTCCTGCCTAAAACTCCTCTGCATATTAGCCTGTATATCTATGCACACAAGCTTTTAGCAGCGTTTAGTGAAAGGACAGACTTTAGAGACATGGAAAAAAAACGCTGGGACTGCGTCCAGGGGCAGCAGAATTTGGATAGAAAAAAATAAGCTTGATGCTGGTAAATGCGCGTTAACACTAGGCATGTTTAGCACTCAAGTTTGAATTCATTTCAATGGGCAGAATAAATGATTTATGAACACCCAAATGATTGGCGCAGGTAAATGCGGATAAAAGTATTACACACTTTTACAAGCATTAGGCATTTTTTTATTTTGCCAAAATGCTGCTGCCAAGAGGAAGGCTTCTAGGAGAGTTTAGAAAACATCCTGTGTGTGTATGAGGCCTTAGCTGTCAAAAAAAAAAAAAAAACAGTCTGACAGGGTTTATAAATAACATTGGCTAACAGGATACAGAAAGATACATAGTTACACATTGTAACATTTGTATCATTCATCTGCAGGTCAGTTAAAGGGCAAGCTCATCTTTACGGAAAAATCTGTATGGTGAACTTAGGCTCCATTCAGACCTAGGCGTACGATGTAGCGGCGTATTGCGGCGACAAATCAATAGGCTTTTTGTCCCCGCGATTTGCGGCGACAAAACGCCTATTGATTTTTTGCAGCAGAGGTGAATTAACATTGCCGGCTATGCCCGTACGCCCGATACGCCTGAAAAAAAGGGTCCGGGACTTATTTGAGCTTCAGGTGTACGGGCGTTCGGCGTGGAGATGTGAACCATCTCCATAGCCGACAATGTTAATTCGCCCCTCCAGCGTATCTAGGGCTGCTTCAGCATCGGGCGTAGGGCGACAAAACGCCTAGGTCTGAATGGAGCCTAACACTGGACCTCCTATCCCATCGTACCGGGTTCCACTGTTCCCGAAGCCGGCGATCTCCCGCACTGACACATCGCATTGCTTAACCGATCAGGGGATTAGAAATCCACCATGGCTTAATCTCCTAAACATACCTTGTAGAGAGGTATAGATAGGAGGCATTCTGATTGGTCAGTGCCGTCATATGGGCTGCACTGAGCAATCAGAGCCTGCGAAGCCTATCCTGTCAGCGTTGAAGAGGAGAGAAAGCCGCAGGGATTTCTAATCCCCGGACTGGTAAATCGGCGATCCGATGTGTCAATGCGAGAGATCGCTGGCCTCGGGTACAGCGGGACCGTGTGCGATGGGAAGGGGGTCCAGTGTAAGTTCCCCTTACAGATTTTCTGTAAAGGTGAACTTACACTTCAAGTCAACCCGACAAGTTAGAAAAAAATATATATTAATTGTGTGTGTGTAAATAAATAAAATCTATATCTATCTATCCATCTATCTACACACACACACACACAAAATCGACTTCTCAGGTTAACCCCTTATCGGCCCTAAATATATATATATATATATTTTCCTTATGCATACAATTATTATTTTCATGCTTTTTTCTTTCATTTCGATGTTATTAACCATTCAAAGTTAAACTTTGTTTAGTTTGTTAATATCTTTACACATTTAAACAAACAAGCATTTATGGATGATGTGAAACATGTTAGCCTTTTTGTCCCCTGTGTCCACCTACTATTGATTGCAGTGTTGCATGAATTTTTGGATGTCATACAGCTTTGGATTTTATCCTTTGTTCATTTTGTTTCAATAAATCGCCTATCTGAGTGCGGCAGTGCAGGATCATTTATTTTTTCCACGGATCAGCGCAGAGTCCGCACCTGTCAGTTCTACAGGGTGGGAGCACAGCATAGGTCGCAGGGCTTGGAGCGGTACTTTCCCCCCCAACATTTAACAAATGGTCAAGTTTCACATTTTAAAATGCAAAAATTTAAAAAAAAGGGATTTTTAAATACAGCTTACCTGTAAAATCCTTTTCTTGGAGTACATCACGGGACACAGAGCAGCATATTCATTACTATATGGGTTATATGGAGTACCTTCAGGTGTGGACACTGGCAATCTCAAACAGGAAGTCCCCTCCCTATATAACCCCCTCCCATAGAGGAAGTACCTCAGTTTTGTAGCAAGCAGTATGCCTCCCAAAAATGTTCCCCAAAAGAGGGGTGGGAGCTCTGTGTCCCGTGATGTACTCCAAGAAAAGGATTTTACAGGTAAGCTGTATTTAAAAATCCCTTTTTCTTTCTCGTACATCACGGGACACAGAGCGGCATATTCATTACTATATGGGATGTCCGAAAGCAATGCTTTAATGAGGGGAGGGAGACATCTTCCAAAAAAGGATTTAATTTAGAGGTATACTCAAATACTAGTAAATCCAACTTAAACAAGAAATGTAAATCTCAAATCAAGGGAGCCCCCTCAGATCCTGAGGAGCTTGAATCGCGGCCTGTAGTACTGACTGCCCAAAGGCTGTATCCGCATCCCTTCTTACGTCCAATTGATAAAATTTTGTAAACATGTGGACTGACGACCACGTTGCTGCCTTGCATATTCGAGCCATAGAGATCTGATGGTGTGCTGCCCAGGAGGTGCCCATGGCCCTGGTAGAATGGGCCTTTACCGATAAAGGAGGAGGCAACCTCTTCAAACCGCAGGCCTGAACGATTAATTGTTTAATCCATCTTGCGATGGTGGATCAAGCAGCTGCCTGACCCATCTTGGGCCCTTCCGGTAAAACGAACACCACATCTGTTTTCCGAACCTTCTCTGTAGCTTTAAGATAGGCCTTTATGGCCCTGACAATATCCAACGTATGCAGCAACCCCTCCTTTCTAGAGGTGGGTTTTGGAAGAAGGATGGAAGTACCACATCCTGGTTCAGGTGGAAACTGGATATAACCTTTGGTAGAAAGGAAGAATGAGGACGGAACCCCGCCCTATCCTTATGTAAAATGAGATATGGTTCCTTACAAGATAAGGCTGCCAATTCCGATACTCTCCTGGCCGAAACTATGGTGATCAGAAATACCGACTTTCTAGTCAGTAAAACCAAAGGTACCTCAGCCAACGGCTCAAAGGGTTGTTTCTGTAGAGTTGACAGAACAAGATTTAAGTCCCATGGACAAAGTGGTGATTTGACCGGAGGATTAACACGTAAGACTCCCTGTACGAAGATCTTAACCAGCGAGTGGGCGGCCAGCGGCCTCTGAAACCACACTGGTAAGGCTGAAATCTGTCCCTAGATCGTGCTTAATGCCAGGCCTTTATCCACTCCTAGCTGGAGAAAACGTAATACTCTATCAATGGTATACTTGCGGGAAACCTATCTCTTAGCCTCACACCAGCCTACGTAGGCCCTCCAAACCCTGTAACAAAATTACCCTGGAGGCCGGCTTTCTAGCCTTAATGAGGGTAGGGATTACCTGCCTAGACAGACCTCTACCCCTGAGAATCAGGGATTCAGCCGCCAGGCCGTCAAATTTAGACGCCGTAATGCAGGGTGGAGGATCGGGCCTTGTGAGAGTAGGTCTGGCCATAGAGGAAGAGTCCAAGGGCCTCCCGCTGCCAATTTCAGGACTAGTGAGTACCATGCCCTCCGGTACCAAGCTGGGGCTACCAGGATAACCGGCCTGTGCTATGATCCTGCGCCACAGGCGGGGTAGTAACTGCAGCGGGGGAAATACATATAGAAGTTATGATTGATGCCAAGGGCAAACCATCACATCGGTTCCGCAGGCCATAGGGTCCCTCGTTCGAGACATGAACCTGTCTAGCTTCTTGTTGAATCCTGATGCCATGACCTCCACGTCTGGCACTCCCCACTTCTGGCAGATTGTCTGAAAAAAAAACTTGTGGATGCAGAGACTACTCCCCCGGCGACAGGGTTTGGCAACTTAGGAAGTACGCCTGCAGGTTGTCCCCCTCGGGAATGAATGTCGCCGATATGCAGGGTGCATAAACCTCTGCCCACCGAAAAACCAAGCTCCTCTCACTCTGAGTGGCTTGACTCTTGGTTCCCCCTTGGTGGTTCACATATATGCCACCGCTGTGGCATTGTCTGAATGACTTCTCACCGAGGACCCCTGTAATCCGGATGTCTATGCCAGGAGGGCTAGCCGAGCCGCTCTGATCTCCCAGACCTTGATGGGCAGCTGCTTCTCCGCCTCTGCCCAAGTTCCTTGGCGAGTGAACCCGTTCAAGACCGCTCTCCAGCCTTCCAGACCACTGGGCAGAACCAAGCTACTAGAATTGGTGTCTGTGGGACACAAGTGTGGAAGCGTGTGGTATCGCCTCGAACATGGCCATTAGTCTGCCTAGTAATCGCATACATAGGCGAATAGTTGGTTCTCTTTTGCTTAGAACCAACTGAATCAATCTTTTGATAGCCTCGACCTTTACCAGGGGCAGGAACACCCATCTTCTGTTCTGTGTCTAATCTCATGCCGAGATATTCCAACTGCTTTGTAGGTTGAAATGCTGATCTTTCCCCAGTTTAGGACTCAGCCGAACCTCTCGAGGTACTGAACCATGAGGGCTACTACGCATTCCACCAAGGAAGCGAGTGATCTTATGATTAAGAGGTCGTCCAGGTATGCTAGGACCGAGATCCCTTGGATCCATTAGACTGACTAGAATTGGAGCTAGGACCTTCGTGAATACCCGGGGGCCGTAGCCAGCCCGAAGGGGGGCGCCACGAATTGGAAGTGACGCTGTATCACTATGAAGCGTACAAACAAAAGATATTTGATGTGGCTGAAAGACTTGGTACATGAAGGTAACCATCCTTTATGTCTATAGAAGCCAGATCCTTCTGGAGTGTGGCGGCTGCTGACCGAACGGATTCTATCCGGAAAGAGCGAACCCTTAGGTAAGCATTTAAACCTTTTAGGTCCAAAATTGGTCTGACATCGCCGATGGGCCTTGGTATGACAAACAGATTGGAATAGAAACCTAGCCCCTGTTCTTGGGCTGGTACCTCTACCATTATGCCCTGGTAAAGCAGATGATCCAACGCCGCCCGCATTGAGGCCTTCCTTGTGGAGGAAATTTTGGAAATTCTAATCTGTAGCCTGCGGCCACAGATGATCGGACCCCCTCTGTCGGGGATCGATCCCCAGAGGCCTGTCCTTGCGATCCATTGTTAAAAGTTTGATCGCGCAGGAGGTCCGTACTGCCTGGAATTTGAGGGCCCCGGAACAGGGGGGAGCTGCCTTTTAAACGCAGGACCCCGGAACTTCTCTTGACTGGTAAAAGGGTACTTTTGCCACTTGAAACAGTCTGAATGTATTTATCCAGATCTTTCCATGGAAGGGCAAACCTGCCAGCAGTCTTTTACATGGGGCTCGGCCGCCCAGTTCTTCATAAGAGCCTTCTCATATGCACTAAAAATAGTGACAACGAGACGCTTGCTGGATAGAGTCTTTTTATAACCTCTACCGCAAAGCACAGAGCTCTGGGAATATCCAATAACTCCTCTGCCTATTGGGCAGGGATGTCTTAAGCATCCGTTTTGTCTGGTTCTTTAACGCCTGACAAAACTCCAATTGCAGCCACTGCTGGCTGTAGCCAAGGATGCTGGAAAAGTGTCTCTAAACGTTTATCGACCGGGACCTTAAACATTTGTATGTTTCCCCTTAGGCCAGTTAATGATTTATTCACCCCTGAGATGGCTGCGTCCACAGTTGGGAGCGCCCCCTTTCTTAGAAAAATGTCTTTTCCATAGGGTAAATAACAGAAAACCTTCCAGGTGGTCTCCCATCCAGGCACTAATCCAGGCCCGACCCTGCTTAGCCTCCGAGATCAGACGAGATCGGGCGCTTTCCGGGAGATGTGGCCTCAAGGACCTCACGGGTAGTTGAAAAGCAGTCCCCGAACCGGGACCTGAACCCTGGACCCTCAGACCAAAAGTCCGATGCTCTACCGACTGAGCCATCCGGGCCCCTTTTAAAGAGCAATTGGTCAGGGCCCAGGAGGAGACGCACTCTGGAGCCCAGGAATGCAGGTTGGAGGACGCATCAGGCGGCAGATTTTGAATCCCGGCAAGGTAAGGCTAAAACAGGCCCCTAAGGAGTCCCTTTAGTCTAGAGACAGATCTGTTTTTTTTTTTTTAAAAGATCTTCAACCAGCGAGCAGCAGGTAGCTAGCAAACATACATAGATAGGTAGGGGGATCAAGTTATGGGGGGAAACATTTCAGGGCATCCTGTCCATCAGACATAGTGACCATGGTGCCAATGCAGAGCATACTCAGGCTACCCCCCTTAAGATCTCCCCTGGAGAGCCTGCTGTCGAACCAAGTCCCGCAGGCTCCCCTCTTACCTGCTCCATGCCGCAGGACGTTTTGCAAAACGGTCCAATCTTCTCCCATCTCCGTGGGTAGCGTAGTAGACCTTCAGGCCCTGGGGTCCTATGAAGGTACCCACTGTCCTGGACCTATATAGCACCCTGGCAAACAGGAACTTATGGTCTTTACGAACTCCAAGTCCTGGGCCCAGGGTCCAGCCCTCCAAAGAGGAGCATTATAGGCAAAACCCCACGGTTTGGGGCCCGGGTACTGTCCACTTTGGCACTGAGGCTCCTTGGACAGATCCGGTTAGCCCGCCCTTAATCCCAAGGATGTGGAGCAAAGCTATTCCGTGACCAACACCTAAGACACTGGCGAAAAAACGGAGGTACTTCCTCTATGGGAGGGGGTTATATAGGGAGGGGACTTCCTGTTTGAGATTGCCAGTGTCCACACCTGAAGGTACTCCATATAACCCATATAGTAATGAATATGCTGCTCTGTGTCCCGTGATGTACGAGAAAGAAATACACTTTATTATATTGGTTAAAAAAAAAAAAAAAAAAAAACTGTGCTGCCCTGTACCAAAAATCATAATTTTAGAGTAATTTTAAACAAGACAAATTACAGATTAAAAACGCACAATTTTTTTTCCCCCTCCAGTAATGCCATTTCTAAACGAACACCGGTCAAATAATTAAAAGGTGTTTTTATTTTTATTAGGTTTGTCTAAGGATTGCAAGACAATAAAAAAATAAATAAATTGTAACCACACAAACTGGATGTAGCCAATGCCCCGTTTACGTGTGGTTTACGGCACAGGGTGCGCTGTGTCCAGATTTGGAGTTAAAGCGGAGCTCCACCCACCCGCGTTTTTTTTTTTCAAAGTCGGCAGCTACTAACAGTGTAGCTGCTGACTTTGAATAAGGACACTTACCTGTCCTAGGCGCCCACGTTGACGGCCCCCGCCGATGCCGATCCTCGATCCCGGCACCGCCATCCACAGTCAGGGAAACAGGCAGTGAAGCCGTGCGGCTTCACTGCCCGTTTCCTACTGCGCATGTGCGAGCGACGCGTCGCTTTGTGAATGGTCCGGCTGCTTTCTGGGATACACACAGTTCCCAGAATGCAGCGCGGCCCATTCACAAGAAGACACCAAGAAGAGGAGGAGGAAGAAAACAGCACCGCGGATCGTGAGGGCAGATTCGGGACTTCAGCATAGCAACAGCCTATTTAGGGTGAGTATTTTTTTTTTTTACATTTCATTTTTATTTATTTTTTTCAGATTTTTAAAAAATATATATATATCAGGGTGGAGCTCCGCTTTAAAGTGGAGTTTCCATCCCAATTTTTTTTTCATTATTGTGCTCATTAGACCTAAAAAAGAAAAAAACATTTTTATTTTTTTTATTTTTTAATCATGTGGAAATGCCTGTTGCTATGCGGTCCCACGAAATCTGCCTTTGAAATCATCTAAGATTCTGACATCTCCCTCTAATGCACCTGGGAAATGTGTGTCATTTCCCAGGATACAGTGCGCTGTCCAATTATCACTCCCCATCCAAGACTTCCAGGAAGTAAGTGCTTGTAGGCTTCACAATGCCCACAAGCAAAATGACAACGGTGTAGACATATTTTTTGAATAACTATGCGGAGCGGCGGCGGATTGTAAAATAGTAAGTGACCGGATTTATATTATAAAAAAGCACAATGAAAGGACATTAAAAAATGCTAATTGTGGTTGGAACTCTGCTTTAAGCCACATCTGAATGGTGCAGTCCAGCGACTTCAAAATGTCCATCTTCATTGTGCATGAATTTTTTGATTTGTTTCCAGTTCCCCTTAAAGGGGAGTTCCACCCACAATTTCACTTTTTAAATATAAATACCCCTGTAATACACAAGCTTAATGTATTCTAGTAAAGTTAATCTGTAAACTAAGGTCTGTTTTGTTAGGTTGTTACAGCATTTAGAGTTTATAATCTAGAAATAGACCGTGGCCATCTTAAGTGTGGGCATCATGAAGCCAGACTGTATGACTTCCTGGATTTCAGCTTTGCATATCTCGCACATGCTCAGTGCTGCACAAGCAATGTAATGGGTTTCAGTCAGATTTGCAAGGACTGCTGGGAAACATGATGCCTATCCAAGAAACCCTTGCAAATAGCCTTGTGACTTAATAGCCTAGGCTAATAAGGAGGAGGAAGTAATGAAGAAGGACTACAAAATAAAGGTATTTACAAGCAACAAAATAAATAAAAAATTGTCCATTCTGAACACTATGAGATTAGGGCATGCAGCACAGACAAACATGAAAAAAACGGGTGGAACTCCACTTTAAGTGGGTCGTCACCACTTGGTGCGGTAGTTAAGGTAGAGGAAGGTGGGGCTCTCCGGAATGTTTGTTCCAGTATCTACTTGGCACACCAAACCAGTCTCCTCATCAAGACACACCTAGTAAAACATCCTTTGTCAACAACTTGAACTCGTGCAACAAACTCCAGCTGAACCCAGACTTCCAACTCCCATGTCACGGCTTAGCCACTTCATATTAGGAAATATCAGGCTGGGATATCCGTTACGCTAATGTACCGGTATACAGGTTACAATGCCCATTACCGACAAGCAGGTTGAACAGCGAGTCATCCGATTACACACCATGACCAAATAGAAAAACACAGAAGCATGGCGAACTAAGGACTCATGTACACTGCTGCTGGTAAACTGACGTTTAGGAGAAGTTGGGCATTTTTTTTGCCTGCTCCTGAACTCTGCTCTATGTCATCTTATCAGTACACAGTGTCGTTTATAGTCGCTTCTAGGCAGTTGAGTTTTTTTTGGAACCCAAAAAATTCATTCAGAAGCTGTGTTTAGAGGCATTTCAAGCAACTCAACACGGTAACTCGCGTTTAGTTTGCAGACCTTTTCATTTTAACCCCCCAAAAAATAAAAAAATAAAATGCTTCTAGACGTTTTTAGATGTCGGTTTCTAGCCATCAAGTTAAAATTTAACAGGAGAGGTAGAACCAAGTACCATGTACATGAAGCCTAAGGGCCCTTTCATACGCACGGATCGTTCGTCTGTTTTTTACAAGTCCGTTGGGATGGGATCGCGTACGTTAGCGGATGATGCATCCGCTAATGTCCGCAAAGATCCGCGTCCGCAAAGTTCCGGTTTTCCAGACGGAAGAAAACCCTATTTTTCTTCCGTCTGTCGGATCGGATGAATACGGACACACGGTCCGTATTTATCCGATTCCCTATAGGGGAGAGCGGAGGAAAGACAGGGCGCGGTCTCTGCACAGTGTGCGGGGACCGCCCTGTCCGCCGACAGCTCAGCGGGGATTTACGGACGATCCCCGCTGAGCCGACGGACACACGCGAAGCGGATCAAAAACGGTCCGCTCCGTGTGAAAGGACCCTAAAGCCTCATACACACGGTCAGACTTCAAACAAACTTTTCCGTGGATTTTTGTTCACAGGGCGTTGGTCGTGAACTTGGTATGCATACACACGGCAGGACTTTTTCAGCCAACTTTCACCAAATCACATGGTGTTTCTGCTCTTTCCCGCCATTCTTTGGTCAACTTCTGCTATTGTTGGTTGATTTCAACATTGGTTCCGAGCATGCGTGTTTGTACATTGGACTAAAGTCCGATGAACTTCTGTACACACGATAGGATTTTGCACAGTAGGACTTTTGTTGCCGAAAAGTTTGTCCGTTTGCAGAGCGAACATTTGTTCGATGAAAAACGAAAAAGTTAGTCCAATGGAGCGTACACATGGTCAGATTTTTTTGAAAACGTGCTCATTTTGAAGTTTGTTGTCAAAAAAGTCAAACCGTGTGTATGGGCCTCAACACTTTGGTGTTGCAGAACTGGGGTTCTAGAACAACTGCCAATAGGGAAAAAACACATTTAATTTATATAGGTTTTCAAGTAATGTTCTGGATCCCTCCTACAAAACAAACTGGTAAGTTAACTGGCGTCAACCCCAAACTGGCTGTAGGGCATATGTGGCAGAACGACTCTTGTTAAGACATCCGACTGATTGACTCAGCTGAATCCCTTAAAGGGTGGAGGGGGAGAGCAGGAGAGTCAGGACACCCACTAATACAGCTCCTTTATCTGCAATGTAGAGAGCGTCCCGACTCTCCTGCTCGCCCCCCCTCAAGGGAGGGGGGCGAGCATAACACTCCACACCAGGGAGAAAGCCTTGTATTACTGTGTGGAGTTACAGACAGAAGAAGAGGAAGTGAGGATTTCTCAGAAGAAATAAAGACATTTAAAAGCAAAATGGAAGGATGAGGTAAGTTAAGGAGGACTGCACTAAGGTACAGGAAGCTATTTAGGAAAAACAAAATGTACCTTTACAACCCCTTTAAGCTTTGTCCTATCCTCTGCTCCCCCTTTACCCCCTCCTCCCCTTCTTTTTCCCTCCCCTTTTAGCCTATTTTTTGTCTTCTCTTCTTTCTTTTCCCTCTTCTAGGATATAAATGCCCGAACACCGCTACCACAACTACGTCTCAGCTTACTGGGTAGAGATATTTAGACATGCTATGTTTATGTTCTGTTGAAATCTACCTGTATAACTTTCTGTTTGGGCTCATGGAGTCATTTAGGGCCCTTTCATGGGGCGGATGAGTAATGATTTGTCTCTGTGTGTCCGTAAGCTCAGCGGGGATCGCTCCATAAATCCCCGCTGAGCCATCGGATGACAGGGCGGTCTCTGCACACTGTGCAGGGACCGCCCTGTTTTTTCTCCGCTCTCCCCAAGGGGGAACGGATAAACACGGACCGTGTGTCTGTGTTCATCCGATCCGTTTTGCAGACGGAAGAAAAAAATAGGGTTTTCTTCCGTCTGCAAAATTGGATCTTTGCGGAGGCGGGTGATTACAGGTGTCAGCAGAGGTTTATCCACTGACACCCGCAACCACATAGGGACCAATGTATGTCCCCTTTTCATCCGCAAACGGTCGGATGAAAAAGCGGACATACGGTCCGTACGTGTGAAAGGGGCCTTATGTTTATGTTATTTACAAATGTTTTCATTAAAGTCTTTATTGGAGCGGAATTATTAATTTAACCACTTAAGGACCGCCTACTGCACATTTACGTCGGCAGAATGGCACGGCTGGGCACATCAACGTATATATACGTTGATTTTAGTACCCAGCCGTGGGTCGCGGGCGCGCGCCCGCGACCCGGTCCGAAGCTCCGGGACCGCGGGATTCGCGGACCCGATCGCCGCTGGAGTGCGGCGATCCGTCCCTGGAGCGGAAGAACGGGGAGAGCCGTGTGTACACACGGCTTCCCCGTGCTTCTCTGTGGCCGCAGCATCGATCGCGTCATCCCTGTAATAGGGGGACGCGATCGATGACGTCACACCTACAGCCACACCCCCCTACAGTTGTAAACAAACACACTAGGTCTCACATCCCCTACAGCGCCACCTGTGGTTAACTCCCAAACTGCAGCTGTCATTTCCACAGTAAACAATGCAATTTAAATGCATTTTTTGCTGTGAAAATGACAATTGTCCCAAAAATGTGTCAAAATTGTCCGAAGTGTCCGCCATATTGTCGCAGTCACGAAAAAAAATCGCTGATCGCCGCTATTAGTAGGAAAAAAAAATAATTAATAAAAATGCAATAAAACTATCCCTTATTTTGTAAACGCTATAAATTTTGCGAAAACCGACCGATAAACGCTTATTGCGATTTGTTTTACCAAAAATACATAGAAGAATACGTATCGGCCTAAACTGAGGAAAAAAAATGTTTTTTTATATATTTTTGGGGGATATTTATTATATCAAAAAGTAAAAAATATTGCATTTTTTTTAAAATTGTCGCTCTATTTTTGTTAATAGCGCAAAATATAAAAACCGCAGAGGTGATCAAATACCACCAAAAGAAAGCTCTATTTGTGGGGAAAAAAGGACGCCAATTTTGTTTGGGAGCCACGTCGCACGACCGCGCAATTGTCAGTTAAAACGAAGCAGTGCCGAATCGCAAAAAGGGGCAAGGTCCTTTACCTACATTTTGGTCCGGGTCTTAAGTGGTTAATATTGCAAAAGTAACATTTTAATGATAAGTCTGCTTTCTGTAAAGGTAATACAAATCCCTGTGTAGTAAGCCCATCAATAAGCAGTGTGCAGTTACAATAGTCCCCCCCCCCCCCCCCCAGCCCCACCCCCAGTCTCATCTACAACCTGTGACACATCTCTGTATTACTCTGGCACACAAATAACTCCTGACACATTGGCAGGAAATGGTGGCATTACAACAACGCTGAACACTCAACGTTTTAACATTTAATAAGGTCAAGATCACTACGTTCCATTCCTGTCCAGCTTTTTAAAAAGTTCACCTAAAATGTATTTGCCCCAATCTGTAATTACAGATAATTGAAGAGTGGAATAATGGATGTGCTTCCTACAACAAGGATCTTTGTTCTGAAATATGAAAGTAGCGCCCGGACTGCCTACTATGGATTACTACTAGGTTTCTTTGCAAAACCACACACATTGTACCCAACTGTAAATGTGAGTTTCCTGTCATACTGATCCAAGAAAGAAAGAAAGAAAGAAAGAAAGAAAGAAAGAAAGAAAGAAAGAAAGAAAGAAAGAAAGAAAGAAAGAAAGAAAGAAAGAAAGAAAGAAAGAAAGAAAGAAAGAAAGAAAGAAAGAAAGAAAGAAAGAAAGAAAGAAAGAAAGAAAGAAAGAAAGAAAGAAAGAAAGAAAGAAAGAAAGAAAGAAAGAAAAGGAAAAAGAAAAGGAAAGATCTGTATACCTAAAAGTGCTGCATTTATAGGCAGCAGTGGGCAAGAGGCCTTCAGAGGACCAATCACACAGCTGGAAGAATCCTACCAGAGCAGGGAATGAGGCATTACTTCTTATTCCTCTATCCCTCAACATAACAAGCATGTAACCTTTGCCTCATTGCAAGGATATTTTTTGTCTGGTGCCCAGAGAGAGGTTTTAAACTCTTATGCCGCATACACACGATCGGACATTCTGTCAACATTTTTTTTCCGACGGAATGTTGGCTCAAACTTGTCTTGCATACACACAATCACACAAATGTTGTCGGAAATTCCGAACATCAAGAGCGCTGTGACGTACAAGATGTACGACGAGTCGAGAAAAATGGAGTTCAATAGGCAGTGCAGCTCTTCTGCTCGATTCAGAGCATGCGTGGATTTTTGTGCGTTGGAATTGCATACACAGGGTCAAAATTTCTGACAAGTATTTTTATTATCGGGAAAATTGATCACCAGCTCTTTAACGTTCGTTGTTGGAAATTCCGACAGCAAATGTCCAATGGAGCATATACATGGTTGGAATATCCGACCAAAAGCTCACATCGAACATTTGGTGTCGGAAATTCCAACCGTGTGTACGCGGCATAAAGCCGAGTTCTAGATGGGGCTCAGGTAAGTGTCGGGAGGGGTGAGGGGAGCTGCTGTACACAGAAGGCTTTTAATATTAAAGTGATTGTAAAGGCAATTTAAAAAAAAATAATAAACATGTTATACTTGCCTCCTCTGTGCAGTTGGTTTTGCACAGAGCAGCCCTGATCCTTCTCTTCTTGGGTCCCTCTTGCTGCCCTCAGCCCCTACCTCCTCCTTTGAGCGCCCCTCACTGAGCAGGATGCTACAGGGGGCACCAAAGCCAAATAAGAGCTCTGTATATCCAGACACGAAGCCCTGACCTGGTCTCGCTCCCTCTCTCCTCCGATTGGCTGGCTGACTTACTGATTGATAGCCGCAGGAGCCAATGGCGCCGCTACTCAGTCTCATCCAATCAGGACGAGTGTCCTGGGTGGCTGAGGAGATTGTGGAAATCGCTGAAGAGAGAAGGGGCTCAGGGGAGGCTGCTTGCTATACACAGAGAGATTTTATCTTAATCATAGGTTTGCGCAGCCTATTGCATTAGGTGTGCACCCCCAAACCTCCAACACATACCATATTTAACGGGGTATACCACGCGACGGCGTATAACGCGCACCCTAAACTTAGAAGTGAAGTTCAGGAAAAAAAACGTACATTTTGGATGCTCAGCCTTGTCGGGGTCCGTCTGCTGTCGGCATCCATCGGCGGCCTTGCGCGGGGTCCGTCCAGCATCGTCGGTGTCCGGCGCGTCCGTCTGCTGGTCCGTCCAGCCTCATCGGTGTCCGTCGCATCCGTCTGCCAGGGGGTTGCAGCGTTGTGTGTTCGAGTTTGTCGCCGTGCAGAGCCGGATTTCCGGTGTGTGTTCGGCTCCTCTCGCATGGCTGCGGGCAGAGCCAAGCAAGCAGTACACTCGGTTCGGTCTATTTCAGCGGCGCTTGGGAACAGCAGTATCGGCGTATATCGCGCACCCACGATTTTCCCCTGATTTTAAGGGGGGAAAAAAGTGCGCGTTATACGCCGATAAATACGGTATATGCGTTTGACATATTTACCGGCCTCTTCCCCGCTCTCTATTCTGAAACAATGGGAGGGAAAGACAATTTAGAGGAAGGAATTGGGGACTTTAAAAAGGTGCAAAACACACAGAAAATATCCAAATCTATTTTTATTATATAAAGGTTAAAATTTGACAGAATACAATCAATCTGAATAATGCTAAACAACTTCAGAGTGTGCAGAATGTCAACATTTTTAACATGTTTCACCACTGTATAGTAGCTTCCTCAGGAAATTTACATTTACACTGTCTACTGAAAAAAATTAAAATAGAACAACCCATATATTTACAATAATTATACAAAAGATACACAAGGCATTAAGTTATACTCAGTACATGTATCAAATCCCAAATTTGATACATGTACTGTATATAACTTGATGTCTTGTGTACAGTATCTTTTGTATAATTATTGTAAATATATGTATTGTTCATTTCTTTTTTCAGTAGACAGTGCCTGACCAATGAAAATCTCCTGAGGAAGCTACTATACAGTGATGAAACATGTTGAGAATTTCGTAATTATGCACACTTTGAAATTGTTTAGCATTTTTCAGATGGATTGTATTCTGTCAAATTATAACTTTTATAAAATATTTTTTTATATATTTTCTGTGTGTTTTGCATCTCTAAAGTCCCAAATTCCTTCCTCTAAATTTTTATTATTCAAAAGGGATGTGGTGCCAATAACTTAGTGATAACAAGCAATCAAAACTTTTCACCAATGGAGGGGGAGGAAGAGTGAGCAAGGGAACACATGGGGGACCCAGGCAACAGAATGAAATGGAACAGGAAAAATAGGGTTGACATATATTAGTACCGATCCCCTATATTTTCCTCCTCGGACAGCTGAATGTTGACAGATGGGAGAGGAGGAGAAGCCTACTTTCAGCAGCTGCAGAAGGAAAATACAGATCAGTTCCACTAAATTCCACCCCCACCACCTCTCCTGTCCTGTCCATGTTCTAAGGGTCGGCAAGGAAAGATTGTAGTTTACCCATCACCTGCCCACCATTGACAGGTTGCCAACCCCAGGATTAGGGTGTGCCCAGGCATACCTGGCGCACGCCTATGATCTTAATGCATAGAATGCATCAAGATAAATAAAACTGCCTTTGCGATCACATCAGGCACACACACTATCTAAGCTCTACACCAATTCCTTGTTCGCCACTATCTCTACCACATCCACCTAGTGCCAATACCAAAAGGATCCAGCGGATCCCACAAAACTCAAAGCTACAACTTCAGTGTCTTTGTAGAGTCACTCATTAAAAATGATACTCACTTTTCAGATTTATATGAAATTAGCCATCTACAATACTATAAAACAAAAAAACAAAAAAATCGGAAGTCAACCGGAAACAGCTTGGTCTCCCGTTGACGGGTCAGCACATCATTTGCATGTACGTACAGACTACACATGTACTATATGAATTTATAAGGCCGCTGAAAAAAAATGAAGTTTCATGTGCGCTAAATTTAGTCTGGAAAGTCTTACAGCATCACAGCACACCAGATGGCAAAGCACAGACTTCTTCTTACAGGTAGTATAAGGATAAAAATAACAGAAGAATCTAAAAGAACAAAAAAAAAAAAGTATCCTTATGTGTCAAACATGTAAAATGACTTGTTTGCTGGCTGTCAAAGCAATTCCCTTGATTGCATAATTTTGGCACCTGACTTTGTATGCAGATAAGGATATCTGATGTGCATACTTATACCAAGTCATTGTGGGTTTGAGGTGAACGGATTAGCATAGCAGCCAGGTAATTGGCACTTTCAGAAGAAAGTCAGAAAGTTTAGCCCCTGACCAGATAACCTATACTCGGTGGAAGCACCTTGTGTTGCAATTAGTTTGGAGTAGGTCTACTAGCTTGGCACATCTGGCTCTGGCAATTTTTCCTATTTATCTTGGAAGAACGGCTCATGCTGTCCCAGGGTGGATGAGGACCTTGGGTAAATATTGCAGTCTTGCCACATAGTCTGGGCAAATCTAAAGCTGGCCATACACTATGAATTGTGGCCAGTTTCCAATGTACCGGATTACATTTTCCTAGTGGGTGGCCCTGTTGCTTCCTTCCCAGACAACCTTCAACTGAGGAGCCAGGTGGAAAACTGCTGGCCAAACAGCAACTCCGTCATATCAGATGAAGCCACTGTTTGGTCGTCAAAATACATTAGACACGGTGGAGATTTACCTATCCGCACTGTTTAGCGTGTATGAAGGAATCTGTTAAGAATTGTTTTATTTTAAGTAATTGTAAACCCATACAGACCACTTTTACCTACAGGTAAGCCTAGATTAAGGCTTACCTGTAGGTACAAGAAATATCTCCTAACCTACAAGGTTAAGGAGATATTTGCAGAAAAGACAGCACCTAGGTCTAAGGCGCATGCGTGCCATAGACAACTGCGCAGGCGCACCAAGCGTGGCGTTAGTGAAGGCGATCGTGGCATCACTGGCGGCTCACGCACGCATGCACGGGAGCGACGTCATCGCGGCTCCAGCCACTTACAGCCGCTATACCCGGAAGTCACTCTGGGAGAGATGGCGGCGACAGAGGAGGTAGACGAGCGCCGTTGCGGGGGCTTCGTTCTCAACTAAGTACTTCATAATGAGCTAGTATGCTGTGCATACTAGCTCATTATGCCTTTGTCTTGCAGGGTGTATTTGTTTATTTTTATTTTTTGATGGAGGCTTTACTTCCTCTTTAAGACATTCAGGTTTTTGCTTTTAAACGACTTGTGTAGTTCTGAATTTGCCTTTGGGATAATTGTCCTGCTTAAAGAGGGATTCCACCCGCATTTTTTTTTTTTTAAAGTCAGCAGCTACTAACAGTGTAGCTGCTGACTTTTAAAAAGGACACTTACCTTGTCCTACTTGCCGGCGCTGATGGCCCCCCCCGATGCCGGTCCCACGGTCGATTCAGGTCCCGCGCCACCATTCACACTAGGGGAAACAGGCAGTGAAGCCGTACGGCTTCACTGCCCATTTCCTACTGCGCCTGCGTGAGTCTCACGCTGGCTTGTGAATGGGCGGCTGCTCTCTGAGAACACACACAGTTCCCAGAAAGCAGCGCGCCCCATTGACAAGCAGAAGAAAACACACCACAGTGGGGAAGAGGCAGATTACAGACTTCCGCATAGCAACAGGTATTTCGGGTGAGTATTAATTTTTTTTTTCACGTTTTTATTTTATTTTATTTCTTTAGGATATATGGCCAAATGTTGTTTTCCTGGGTGGAACTCTTCTTTAAAGATGAACTTCCACTCCATTTCTCAGGTCTTTTGCAGGCTGGAACCGGTTTCCTAGAACTGACCTGGTTTTTGTTTCATCCATCGTACCCTCAATCCTGGCCAATGTCCCTGCTGAGGAAAAGAATCCTCACAACATAACACTATCAGCATATTTTAAGCCGGCCATAGACTGTTGCAATCTCAGATGGTTCAGCAGGAACCAGCTGAAATTCAAACCATTTATGGGCAGGATGATTGTACCTAAGTTGATTGATCGATCAACTTGAATACAAGCAGGTCTGATTTTTCATGCAATCATTGACAGTAGCTATAGCCACTAGCAATAATCACTGTGTTCTCCTGGCTGGCACAGCTCCCCGCACCCCCCTGCCATAAGAACATGATAGCTCTGCGGTTGGGGAGGGGGGGGGGGGCTGGGGGATTCGTTACTCCAACACTGACTGTGTTAATGGGAGAATCAAGTGATTTTCTTTCATGCACCATGTGGTTGCAGGAAAGAAAATCGCTCCATCTATGTCCGGCTTTACTTCTCAGATTGACAAGCAATTTTGGTCTCATGAGACCAAAAGAACATGTTTCGGCAAACCCCGATCGTATCAACAGTTTAATGTAAAAAGTGGAATTACACTTTCATTTGGTAAAAAAAATAAGCATTAAAAAAATAAGCCGGCCGGCTCTTCAGAACGTGTGTCTGTCCTAAACAGATGATGTGGTGACGTCAGCACGTCACCTCGCGACGTTTCATCACTACGGGACTTGATCACGGGATTAGGAGAACGTTCTGCGTCACCGCATAAGTACAACAGGTGGGGGAGATAGCCTAGACACAAATCTCGGACGGCCTCACACACGCCATCTTGGAAGAGGGAAAAAGCAAGGGAAAACCTTGCGCAAACCCAATATAAACATATAAAAGGGGAAAAAAAGAAAGAAAACTGGATGCACTGCCACCAGTTAAATAATTCAATTTTCCTACAGAAGGACAAGAGAAACAAACATATAAATAATATGGATAAAATGGGGAACCATCGTGACTACTGTGAGAGACTTGTGCCTAGCAGAGGAAATTGGGCAAGATAAATGCTACAAAGTCTATACATTGGTTTCCCTTATTGCTAAAAAAAACGTGTACCTATAATCACCCATTATACGACCAAATAGTGCTTGGAAACAGAGTGGTTAGGAAACCCACTACAGATATTTGCAATATGCTCATTTAAATGTATTTGAAGGGGGCGCTTGGTCCTACCCACATATTGTAACCCACAGGGGCATTGAAGCATATAGACAACTCCCGACGTCGAGCAAGTGATGAAAGACTCAATTTGGTAATTTCTAGAGGTGCAACTGGAGCTGAACATAGTGTTTTTTTTAGGGATGCACTTGTTCACAGAACAAACCTGGCAATGACCACATTTGAAAAAACCCATAAGGCCAGACAAGAACATAGACTGTAACTTCGGTAGGTTCAAGACATTAGGGGCCAATCTATCTTTCAAAGAAGATGACCGCCTGAACACCACCTGTGGTTTATCAGGCAAAATTTTGTTCAAAACCTTGTCGCTCTTGAGAATATGCTTGTTTTTTTCAATAACACAACCCCAGCTGCCTCTTCTCCAGCACTTCTTGAAATTTGCTCTCAGAGTCCTTTTGTCTTCATGATGCCTCCGTTTAGATATAGCTAAGGCCAAGTGCTCACAGGCATTGAACTATAACAACACGCCAAAAGCATTAATACTTGCTTCAGACGTTTTGTACACATGTCCAAGTTGCATCCAGCAATGCTCCTTAAATTAAGTTTTTTTTTCCCCCTCATCCTGAGTAATCTTAATGCTTTGCAACTGCATCTTAAATGTGTCGTAAAAAAGGTACAATAGGAACATTTACATTGCGTTTCAGGTGTGCTACAATAGTCAATGGAGGTGGTTGGATCGCTTCAACGCCTGCTGAACTCTGCTTTATTGCAATGCAAGGAAACACATGCATTTTTACGGCTATCTGCTCTCCATATTAAAATCAATGAAACACGTTGCTATGCAGTTAGAGAGAAGCAAAAAATGCGCCCAAACTGCCTGTCCCTGATTCCTGTGTGTGGGGTCAAGGTCCTGACTGTGTCTACAAACAAATTGTGAGTCACAAGCTTAAGAGAATTGCAAATGGCTATAAACCCTGACATATACCCAGTGAAGCGAACAGCCTCAGATGATGCACAGAGATGAAACAAATCTCCCTATATAAGTTTTACATGTATATCTGCTGCCTTCAGCTTTTTATACTCTTAAGAGAGTACACGTCCTGTTACAGCAGTGGGTGGGTAGTCTGGGCATACACTGTGTGAGAGATTGGAGGGAAGCCACATTGGCAGAGGAAGAAGAAACTTGCAGAGCTGTGCTGTGAATTAGGGTTGTCCCGATACCACTTTTTTAGGACCGAGTACAAGTACCGATACTTTTTTTCAAGTACTCGCCGATACTGAATACCGATACTTTTTTTAAATGTGTCCCCAAATGCAGCCATGTCCCCCCACATATTGCAGCCATGTCCCCCACATATGCAGCCATTTCCCCCCAGCCATGTCCCCCACATATGCAGCCATTTCCCCCCAGCCATGTCCCCCACATATGCAGCCATTTCCCCCCAGCCATGTCCCCCACATATGCAGCCATTTCCCCCCAGCCATGACCCCCACATATGCAGCCATTTCCCCCCAGCCATGTCCCCCACATATGCAGCCATTTCCCCCCAGCCATGACCCCCACATATGCAGCCATTTCCCCCCAGCCATGTCCCCCACATATGCAGCCATGTCCCCCACATATGCAGCCATTTCCCCCCAGCCATGTCCCCCACATATGCAGCCATGTCCCCCCAGCCATGTCCCCCACATATGCAGCCATTTCCCCCCAGCCATGACCCCCACATATGCAGCCATTTCCCCCCAGCCATGACCCCCACATATGCAGCCATTTCCCCCCAGCCATGTCCCCCACATATGCAGCCATGTCCCCCACATATGCAGCCATTTCCCCCCAGCCATGTCCCCCACATATGCAGCCATGTCCCCCCAGCCATGTCCCCCACATATGCAGCCATTTCCCCCCAGCCATGTCCCCCACATATGCAGCCATTTCCCCCAAGCCATGTCCCCCACATATGCAGCCATTTCCCCCCAGCCATGTCCCCCACATATGCAGCCATGTCCCTCCAGCCATGTCCCCCACATATGCAGCCATTTCCCCCACATATGCAGCCATTTCCCCCAGCCATGTCCCCCACATATGCAGCCATTTCCCCCAAGCCATGTCCCCCACATATGCAGCCATTTCCCCCCAGCCATGTCCCCCACATATGCAGCCATTTCCCCCCAGCCATGTCCCCCACATATGCAGCCATGTCCCCCACATATGCAGCTATTTCCCCCCAGCCATGTCCCCCACATATGCAGCCATGTCCCCCACATATGCAGCTATTTCCCCCCAGCCATGTCCCCCACATATGCAGCCATGTCCCCCACATATGCAGCTATTTCCCCCCAGCCATGTCCCCCACATATGCAGCCATGTCCCTCCAGCCATGTCCCCCACATTTGCAGCCATGTCCCCCACATATGCAGCCATGTCCCCCCAGCCATGTCCCCCCAGCCATGTCCCCCACATATGCAGCCATGTCCCCGCAGCCATGTCCCCCATACCTAGCCGCCGCACGGGGAACATCACAGTTTTCATTTGAATAGCTGGTTCCCCCGCGCATATAGACACTCCCCCTTGCTCGGGATTGGACAGATCACGATCACCCATCCAATCCCGAGCAAGGGCGAGTGTCTATACGCGGCGGGAACACTACAGCTATTCAAATGAAAGCTGTGATGTTCCCGCACGCTGTTTAACCCATGCGGCAGCGGCTTTCAATGCGGCGGCGGGGGAAACAAGTATTCTATTCAGGCATCGGGGGTATTTGCGGGAGTACAAGTACTCCTGCAAATACTCGGTATCGGTCCCGATACCGATACTGGTATTGGTATCGGGACAACCCTACCCTACTGTGAATAGACCAGCTCTCTGCTTATCGACCTCTAATCACCCTCTCCAACACAGAATTACAGCCACTCATCTCCTGTGTCTGAGAAGTTATCACGCTGGTAACAGAGGAACAGAGCAGAAAAAAGACACAGGACTTAGGGCTTTGGAGAGAGAACACTACAGATATATGTGCCCAGGTCAGATTTCATGAATGCGGTTTACATCCACTTTAAAGTAAATATAAACCCCATTTATTTATTTTTCATTAAAAATGGTTTTGCACAGAACAGTCCCAATACTCCTTATGGGGTCCTCCCTGCTGCCGCTTGCTACAAGGTTCACTTGTACAGGCTTCATCCTGAGCCATGCTGTGTGTGTCCAGAGACACAGTGAGACTCAGCCATGCTCCCTGCTCTCAGGCTGTGATTGACAGCAGCAGCAGCAGCCAATGGCTCCAGCTGCTGCCTCCATGTCGTGTTAGGGGAGAGATATGCTGATATCAGGCACAGCAATGGATCAGATTGGGCTCAGGTAAGTATAAGGAGGGCTAGAGGAAAAGCTGTACAAAAAAGGTACTTGCCTGCTCTGTACAAGCCCCGCTACTCTTCTACCCCCCCCCCCCAGAGCTCCTGGCCCCTCCCCTTCATCGAGTGCTCCCAAGGAAAGCCACTTTCCATGACGGCTCACTCCTGACTCCCTCTGCTGCGCCCATTGACACAGGCAAAAGGGACTTGGCCCCACCCCCGTATGACTGGATTTGATTGACAGCAGAGGGAGCCAATGGCTCCTGCTGCTATCAATCTGTCCAATAAGGAGAGAGACATCAACTGGAGCTGCTGGGCTCATGCGCATCACTGGATCGGGCTCAGAAAAGAAAAAAAAAGGAGGGGGGGGTCTGGGGGGAGCTGCAGCAAAAAAGGTCTCCACCTTAATGCAAAAAGTGCAATTAAGACTTTACAATCACTTTAAGGTAAAAAACCTTCTACCTTTATAACCACATTAAGGAGGTTGAACAGTTTATATATGCAAGTGTTTACCTAGTGATTTGTGAAATGCTAGTTACACAGCTGCAATGCCGATCCTCCTTTTCTATCCGGCTTGGGCCACTGACCTGGAGCATGACAACCAGAATATTTAGAACAAGTCAACATAAACCTATAAAGCTCCCCTCACAGACAGGGTACATATTCCCTTTTATCAGATGGACCCCCCAAAAAAACGATTATCTACTTAAGAGTATTTGGTACAGGAGTCCCCGAGTTCTGAACATCTGACTTGCGAACGACTCCTACTAAGGAACGGGAGGCTGCGTGGCCACTTTTCGGCGGCAGGCACATTCGACAGAACCTTTTCGACGGCGGGCACATTCGACAGAACCTTTTCGACGATGGGCACATTCTGCCGCTCTGCGCATGCTGTTCCAACTTACGAACAAACCTACAGTCCCTAACCCGTTCGTAACTCGGGACTGCCTGTACTCTACTAAGAAAAATGTATTACAAAACGAACAAAGCAGCCAATCAGGTCCCAGCTTAGGGAAGTCAACTTCGTTCTGGTTGGCTTGGGTTGCTGCACTTTATAAGCTTCCTCCTAATGAATAGGTCTGTCTGAATATTTTCCAATGTCCAGCAGTAGCCCCCTTCTTGCTCTGTCCCCACGTGTCTATTCCCGCATATTTTATTGCCCAATTGATAGATTCAGTTTCGCCTCCAGAATATTCCCTGGCTGAAGAAGTCAAGCCAAATCATATGTGCTGTCTCAGGGTCCCATGACCAGCACCTGTTCCCCCCGACAATTTACATTATAGGGTTTCACGGTCTGCTATGCCTGCTGCCAGAACATTAATATGTTGTTGGTTAACCTTTCAGGGATTAGAAGTACATATGAGACCGCCTTATCAGGCAGCACCTACTGCCGCGGTGTACGCGTCCAGCCTTTGGCTGAAGTCAGTCTAATACAAGTGGTAAAATGTAAACAAAACACGTCGGGAAGTAATTCTGCGACACGCAGCAGTACCAAGCCTGTCTACCTAACAGGAGGTTATGTTTGAGTACACGTGTAGACTTTACTGTGATTAATGTGCATGTATCAGTACTGATAAAAGTATTAGCAGAAAAAAGTAGGATGATATTGCTTTAAAATGTTAGTGGCAGACTTAAAGGCTCAATTCTTTCTGATCACTGACCAGCAATAAGTATGTGGACCAAAAGTTCTCACTTTCCTGTGGCATTTTCAAAAGGGGCGTTCAATGGCAGCCTCTGTATTTCTCTTAAAATATTTAGACTTTTTTGGGTTAACAATGGATCCTGCTCCTTTAAAGCACGTTATATGACACTTTTCCTGTGTCATATGGACCCCTATAACAGGGCTCAACAAAATCCGGGTGCCAGGTTGCAATTGCGACAAGAAATTGTGACCTGGCACCCGCCGGTAATTGAGGCCGGGGCTTTGCAGCCTACAAGGCCGCGGGCTCAATTACCGGCCGTCGTGGGCCCGACGATCGTGCAGCGGGGGAGGTGGGGGCGCACGGAGGCACAGTGACTGATTTAGAAATATAAAATGCTGTAAACGCCTAATTTAAGAACCGAGATTACGATCACATGACCAGCCAGTTTTCTCCTCCTCCCCTCCAGACTGATATCCGCAAAGGAATTCAAGCCATGCCCACTGCATCTCTCAGAGGCCAAGGAACACACCAAGACAGGTCAGGGATAAAGTTGTGGAGAAGTTTAAAGCAGGTTAGGTTATAAAAAAAATATCCGAAGCTTTGAACATCTCCCATAGCACTGTTCAATCAATCATCCGAAAATGGAAAGGGTACGACACACCTGCAAACCTACCAAGACATGGCCATCTACCTAAACTGACAGGCGAGGAAAAGAGAGCATTAACCTCCCTGGCGGTATCCCCGAGCGTGACTCGGGGTGTTTTTTTTTGCAGAGATCGGTATCCCCGAGTCACGCTCGGGGTAGCCATGCAGAGCCTGCAGCGCGCGCTGTCTTACCTTCTTCCTGGATCCAGCGATGCATCCCCGCTGTGTGAGCGAGCGGGTGCTCGCTCGATTCACACAGCGTCCCCGTGTGCCGCCGATCTCCGTTCCCTGCGACGTTACGACGCACGGGAGCGGAGAACGGCGCCAAATTTAAAAAGGTAAACAAACACTTTACATACAGTACAATGTAATCTTATAGATTACAGTACTGTATGTAAAAAATACACCCCCCCCTTGTCCCTAGTGGTCTGTCCTGTGCCCTACATGTCCTTTTATATAATAAAAACTGTTCTTTCTGCCTGGAAACTGTAGATTGCCCATAACAACCAAAAGTGTCCCTTTATGTCAAAAATGGTTTTAGATCAGCTAGAAAACAGCGATAATAAATTATAATTACTTTCAGAATTGAGCGATAGCGATTTGTGGGGAAATTTGTCATAAAAAAAATAAATAATGACAGCGACAATTCTGCAACTGAGCAAATTTCAGTGTTTTTGAGTTGATTACATTATTGAATATTTTTTATTATAATTTGTTATAATTATTTATAGTTTTTTATTATATAAAAAATTATGATTTTGTTTTTCAAACTTTATCATACCCGGGATGTCTTGTTTGGACAGATTTAAGCAAGTTATTCCTAAGAATTGCAGGCCTACAGTATAAAACGCCAAACTTCCATGCAAATAATTGTACCGCTTTTGGTACGTAATTCCAGACAGAATCATACCGCCAGGGAGGTTAATCAGAGAAGCATCAAGGAGACCCGTGGTAACTCTGGAGGAGCTGCAGAGATCCACAGCTCAGGTGGGAGAATCTGTTCACAGGACAACTATTAGTTGTGTACGCCACTAATCTGCCCTTTATGGAAGAATGGCAAGAAGAAAGCCATTGTTGAAAACACCATAAGAAGTCCTGTTTGCAGTTTGTGAGAAGCCATGTGGGGGACACAGCAAAACATGTGGAAGAAGGTGCTCTGGTCAGATGAGACCAACATTTTTATTTATTTTTTTGCTTAAAAGCAAAATGCTATGCGTGGCAGAAAACTAACACTGCACATCACCCTGAACACACCATCCCCACCGTGAAACATGGTGGTGGCAGCATCATGTTGTGGGGATGCTTTTCCTCAGAAGAGACATGGAAGCTGGCTGGAGCCAAATACAGGGCAATCTTAGAAAAAAACCTGCTAGAGTCTGCAAAAGACTTGAGACTGGGGCCTAAGTTCACCTTACAGCAGGACAACGACCCTAAACATACAGCCAGAGCTATAATGGAATGGTTTAGATCAAAGCATATTCATGTGTAATGCCCTGTACACAAGATCGGTTCGTCTGATGAAAACGGTGCGATGGACTGTTTTCATCGGACGAACCGATCGTGTGTGGGCCCCATTGTTTTTTTCCCCCCATTGTGAAAAAATGAAATAAAAAATAGAACCCGTTTTAAAATGTTCTGATGGTTAAAAGACCGATAGAAAAAAAACGATCGTCTGTGGGGAAATCTATCAGTCAAAAATCCACGCATGCTCAGAATCAAGTCGACGCATGCTCGGAAGTACTGAACTTAAATTTTTCTCTGCACGTCATTGTGTTTTACGTCACCGCGTTGGACACGATCGGATTTTTAACTGATGGTGTGTAGGCACGACTGATGAGAGTCAGCTTCATCGGATATCTGATGAAAAAATCCATCGGTCCGTGTTCATCGGATGAACCGATCGTGTGTACAGGGCATTAGAATGGCCCAGTCAAAGTCCAGACCTAAATCCAACTGAGAATCTGTGGCAAGACTTGAAAATTGCAGTTCACAGACACACTCCATCCAATCTGACAGAGCTCGAGATATTTTGAAAAGAAAAATGGACAAAAATGTCCCTCTCTAGATGTGCAAAGCTGGTAGAGACATCCCAAAAAAACTTGCAGCTGTAATTGCAGTGCAAGGAGGTTTTAGAAGTATTGCTGAATACAAATGCACACCACACTATTCAGATATTTGTAAACAATGAAAACCCATTTATCATTTCCCTTCCACCTCACAATTATGCGCCACTTTGTGTTGGTCCATCACATAAAATCCCAAAAAAACACGTTTACGTATTTGGTTGTAACGTGACAAGAGAAATTGTGGAAAATTCAAAGGGGTATGAATACTTTTTGAAGGCACTGTAACATCTCAATCAGTAAATCCGCAGCACAATTTATGGACCAAGGCCTCTGCAATATGGCAACCTAAAATACTTTGAAAACAAAATATGCACATATGATAATACAGATCAAAAACAGATGCAGCGGCAGAGGAAAATGTCCGATTGCCAGTAACAGCATCTCCATACCACATGGGTTTACTGCCATCATTCTGGAAAGGTTTCCAAGCTTCAGAATGATAAACAGCTGCGCTCACATACAGTCCAAATAATGGACATAGAACTCTACATGCCGATTTCTCCCCATAAATGCGCAATGGTCAATGCTAAAAAAAATTGCTCACAATTTTTCAAAACTGCTAGAAGGATGCACCTGTCCTGGACAAGCGTTACTCACTGGGAAATTCAGTAAATGGTATAGAAGCCTGAAAAAGACAGGGCCTCTTTTCTGTCTGCAGCAGTTCCCTGGGCTGGTCTTCCACTTCGATATTCAAATGACCGATCAAAGTTTTACCAGTAATGACTGTACAGTGAAAGGGTTAACGAGCCAGCACAATTAGGTAACAGTCTGCAGATATTTTAAAAGAAACCTTCCCTAAGAAGTTTGGGGCTGCCATTGCGGACCACCTTCGAAAAATTCCAATCTCCTGGCTGAACACGGGGTTCACTGTCCCAAAACTTGTGGGCAGATCATTGAAATCATAAAAAGCCAATGTTCCTGATCTACATTTTTCTTCTAGACAAGTGACTCCAGGAGTTCTTTCCAGCAGTGGTAAACAGGGCCATTTTTGGGTTTTGTCCACATTTTTTACCCCTGAACCGGCCCTTACCTGCAATAAATGCCATTACATAGCACAGACAGGAGAAGTGTTGCAGCGGGCCATAAAAAAAAAAAAAAAGCATAGTGCGCCATTAAAGAGAACTTTAACAGGTCACATAACCAAGCTCTTTTCTTCCCATCTTTTCATTCCCCCTTTCATTGAAATGATAAGATTCCTGAAACAAGCAAAGCATAACGTAAATGTGTAAGCCACAATGCATTATCAGTAGACATGTGCATTCGTTTGAATGCATTTTCGTCCGAAAATCTGGTATTTTCGTTATCGTTTTAACGAACGAAAACGAAAACGCAAGAAACGAAAACCGAAAGATCCGACATAAAAAATGCTTTATTTTCGTTCAGATCCGACGATTTTCGATGCTTTGACGAATTTTCGTCGTTCAATTCCTACCTATTAACTGTATTCAGAACGACGATTTTCGATTCTATGTAGAATTGAACGACGAAAATTCGACAAAGCATTAGAGGTCGACCGATATATCGGCCGATATTTGGCCGTTTTGGAGAAATCGGCATCGGCCGATTTTTCTCCAAATTAGGCCGATATTTCTACATGCCGCTAGCGCTGCCACGGCTCCGGAGCTAGGCCGAGGCCGCGGCCTTTCCTGATGCCGCGGTCACAGCATCAGGAAAGGCCGCGGCTTCGGCCTAGCTCCGGAGCCGCGGACATCTTAGTACACCCAGCGTTGTCGGCGGCGGCCGCGGCTTCGGCCTAGCTCCGGAGCCGCGGACATCTTAGTACACCCAGCGTTGTCGGCGGCGGCCGCCGATTGGCTGTTACAGGCGTCAGTAGATAGCAGCGAGCGGGCCCCTCCTCGTCTGTGGGTGTATACAGAGAGGAGGGGCCCGCTCGCTGCTATCTACTGACGCCTGTAACAGCCAATCGGCGGCCGCAGCTGCCGACATTCTACACTGTAAAGAAAAACATCCCCTGACGTGCAGCGTGCCCGGCTTCTGCCTACAAACCCCAGAATGTTACTGGCCCGCTCTGCATTCTGGGGTTTGTAGGCAGAGGCCGGGCACGCAGCACATCAGGGGACTTTTTTTTTTTTTTTACAGTGTAGAATGTCGGCAGCGGCGGCCGCCGATTGGCTGTTGCAGACAGGGGTGGATGGCACAGGGGTGGATGGCACAGGGGTGGATGGCACTGGTTGGCACAGGGGTGGATGGTACTGGTTGGCACAGGTGGTGCACTGGTTGGCGATGCACTGAGGTGATTGCACTGGTGGGCATTGATGAGGTGGCACTGGTGGTGGACACTGATGGGCTGCACTGGTGGGCATTGATGAGGTGGCACTGGTGGTGGACACTGATGGGCTGCACTGGTGGGCATTGATGAGGTGGCACTGGTGGTGGACACTGATGGGCTGCACTGGTGGGCATTGATGAGGTGGCACTGGTGGTGGGCATTGATGAGGTGGCACTGGTGGTGGACACTGATGGGCTGCACTGGTGGGCATTGATGAGGTGGCACTGGTGGGCATTAATGAGGTGGCACTGGTGGTGGACACTGATGGGCTGCACTGGTGGGCATTGATGGGGTGGCACTGGTGGTGGACATTGATGAGGTGGCACTGGTGGTGGACACTGATGGGCATTGATGAGGTGGCACTGGTGGTGGACACTGATGGGCTACACTGGTGGGCATTGATGAGGTGGCACTGGTGGTGGACACTGGTGGGCACTGACAGGCTGCACCCCACCTCTCCACCCTAAACAATTATCTCCTCCCCACCTCTCCACCCTAGGTTTTTTGAGTTGAGGAGAAAAAAAAAAAATATCGGCCTAAAATATCGGCCGCAAAAATCGGCAACACATATCGGCCATCGGCCGCCCCAATTTCCAAATATCGGCATCGGCCAGAGAAAACCCCATATCGGTCGACCTCTACAAAGCATCGAAAATCGGCATTTTCGGATGAAAACTTTCCCGACGAAAAACTACATAAATCAAAATGATTTTTGGGAGTAACTAAATAAATGTATTTTCCAAACGAAAACTAAAAATTCCAGTCTGCACATGTCTAATTATCAGTGGCTGCCCAATGGCAGAAGATGCCAAATACTGAAAGTGGTTGTAAACCCTAATGCCGCGTACACACGATCATTTTTCGGGTTGTAAAAAACAAAGTTTTTCAGGCTCTAAAAAAAAAAAAAAAGTTTTTTTCAACCCAATCATCATGGAAAGATGGCACCAACAAAGGAGGTGACTGAGCGCTGCTGCGGGAGCTTCGATCTCAGGTAAGTACTTCATAATGAGGTAGTATGCTATGCATACTAGCTCGTTATGCCTTTGCCTTGCAGGGTGTTTTTTTTGTTTTGTTTTTTAAAGAGGGTTTACTTCAGGGGTGCCCAACCAGTGGCCCGCGGAGTCCTCCGACTCAAAATAAGGTCACAGCAGTAGAGAACAAGGGGACAGTCGACGTGTTTCGCACTGGATCAGTGCTTATTCATTCATCAGTGCTGCCATGAATAAGCACTGATCCAGTGCGAAACGCGTCGGCTGTTCTCTACTGCTGTGACCTTATTTTGTACCTGCTGATCATTCAATAAAAACCACCTTATCGGGTTTTTGGAGTGCAGCTATCCATTCATCTATTTTCAAATTTGCTCAGTGCACCGCCAGCACCCTCGGTATCCTGCAACTACCTGTGACCACACAGTGATCCCACCTGGAGCGGTGACTCCTTCCTCACAATACAGACTAAGCATATTTTCTTTAGAATTATGGAGAACTCTAACTTAAGACATTATAAAAGAATAAAAATGAGTAAAAATGTTTAATTTGCTTGTCACGCAGTAGTAAAAAAACTCAAAGAATTTTCACAGAACATGTTGATAAATACAAAAAAAGTATCGGCAGAAGCATCGGAAGCATTTGCGCGAGTACAAGTACTCCCGCAAATGCTTGGTATCAGTCCCGATACTAGTATCGGTACAACCCTACTTACCCCCAAACATCATTTATTTTTAGCAGAGACCCTATAGAATAAAAAGGTGGATGTAGCAATTTTTTATGTGACACGATATTCGCGCAGCAGTTTTTCAAACCACAAAAGGGGCAGAACCAGAAGTGACAAACTACTCATCGCTCCTGGATTCTGGGGTTACAGAGAGCGGGGGGGGGGGGGGGAACGTCAGTTCCTCACGCTCTCTCTGTACAGGGCAGCCATCATCGCTCCTGGCCTTTCTGATGGGACCGGAGACCCCCTTCTGCACACGCAGAAGTGATTGAGTGGCCAATTAGACACTCAGATCACTTTTGCATTGTACAGAATCGTTGGCTAAAAAGATCGATACCGGAACGATGCCTGTAGGAGCAGGTATCATCCAAGTATAACCGCTGAAACCAGAGGACGTCTATGTATGCCCTCCCGGTTTGAAGTGGTTAAAGTTCACCTTTTATACAACAAAAAAACTAAAATTCATACACGCACACCTTTTTGCAAGTAAAAATAAAAAAAGCGTTTTTTTTTTACATTGCATTCTGTAAAGCGTAGCACCCCCGGTTACGGGTGCAATGCTTGGATCCTGCAGACTCAGTACACCTCCGATATGGGCAAGCAATTAGTGAACGGTAGGAAGAATCAATGAACTACGAGAGTCAAACACCCTTGTAGTTCATTGAGAACTGAAAGTCATCTGCTGCAAAGGTTGATGCCATTCACAGCGGCCCTTTACCATGTGATCAGCTGATCAAATGTAAACAGACTTGCCGGTTATCGGAAATTCTTCCCAATTCTTTCCTCCCATGCTGTGTCTGAGGAAAGGATAACTGGTAACCAACAAGACTGTCCGTACATTGTTTACACTAAAAAGGGCACTGAGCATTAGTGCCACCTACCAGGGCTCATCAATGGATAGCGGCAAGTATATCGCAGATAGTGGCAAGTAGAGCTGCAACTAACGATAAATCAGATAATGACTTTAACAATAAAGTGTGGTGTATAATTTAGTTAATATGTAAAGTTTAAAATGAGGCAATTTATTCTTAAATATCTCTATGCAGTGGTAAATATAAATAACCAACTATATGGCTAGGGAGCAAAATCTCTAATCCACTCTGAGAAGAACAGACAGGAGAGATATACTGTACACACTATTAGAGGAGCTATACTGTACACACTATTAGAGGAGCTATACTGTATTATATACTATTAGAGGAGATAGCGCCGGAGAGTGGCACGTGCATCACGGATAGCGCCGGAGAGTGGCACGTGCATCACGGATAGCGCCGGAGAGTGGCACGTGCATCACGGATAGCGCCGGAGAGTGGCACGTGCATCACGGATAGCGCCGGAGAGTGGCACGTGCATCACGGATAGCGCCGGAGAGTGGCACGTGCATCACGGATAGCGCCGGAGAGTGGCACGTGCATCACGGATAGCGCCGGAGAGTGGCACGTGCATCACGGATAGCGCCGGAGAGTGGCACGTGCATCACGGATAGCGCCGGAGAGTGGCAAGTGCATCACGGATAGCGCCGGAGAGTGGCAAGTGCATCACGGATAGCGCCGGAGAGTGGCAAGTGCATCACGGATAGCGCCGGAGAGTGGCACGTGCATCACGGATAGCGCCGGAGAGTGGCACGTGCATCACGGATAGCGCCGGAGAGTGGCACGTGCATCACGGATAGCGCCGGAGAGTGGCACGTGCATCACGGATAGCGCCGGAGAGTGGCAAGTGCATCACGGATAGCGCCGGAGAGTGGCAAGTGCATCACGGATAGCGCCGGAGAGTGGCAAGTGCATCACGGATAGCGCCGGAGAGTGGCAAGTGCATCACGGATAGCGCCGGAGAGTGGCAAGTGCATCACGGATAGCGGCATCCCAGGTGTGCAGATCACCTTGTACAGCTGAATGACAGGCAGCAAGATGTCGGGGCTGGAAGCTTTTATCTGCTTAGGCCTCATTACCATGGAGTGTATGACTCTGTACCCCATGTGTACTCAGGTGTTCCATGTATCATTGTGCAGGGGGTCACCATGCTGTCAAATGAGACTCAGCTGCTCCCCCCCAATGTGCATGTCTCCGGACGCACCTTCCAGTGGTCACCACTGATTGGGACACCAGAGATCCCGGCTGCAGGTATCCGCAGTCTATCTGCTACGCTGTATACGGTGTAGGGTGTGTGAATGAGGCCTAAGTCATGCAAAGATGTATGAATGGGCTCTCAAGGCCATTGTATGTATCTATGTGTGTAGAGACGTCCTATGACGGTGTGTATGTCAGTGGTGGGGTGGGGGGAGGTGGTCTAGGCTGCTCTCTGGGCTCTGTGGTCGGGTTCCAGGCCTTTGCTGGTCATGCCATCTCTGTGTACCGGGGGCAGACACAGACTGGGGGGGGGGGGGTTTTAGGATCTCCTCCTCCCTCCCATGCCATGATCTGTAGTACACAAAGCCTCTGCCAGGAATGCTGGGTGCCCCCCGCCTGCTCTGACACCTCCTGGGGGGCCCCATGCCCAGCTACAAGGGCCACATTCCCAGAAAGGAGCACACTGTGTACATTGCATGCAGGGAAGGCCTAGAGGAGGGTGGGGGAGGACTATGGATCCCCAGCCTGGCCCAGGATGGATGTACACAGCTGGGAGGAGGAAGTGGAGGAGCTTCATGTCATCACATCCATAGCAGGCCTAGTGTCTGAGCTACTGGGGCCAGAATGACACGGGAGGGGCCAGGGCATCATGGGGGGAGCTGGGTATGCAGGGTAGGGGCCTGGCTGGCAGTGTTGGGTGCAGGGGGCGCTGCCTGCAGGAATAAGCATTGCTCAGACTGGTATTATTGGGGTGCTGGCACTCTCCGGCATGCCATAGTGAAGGGGGCATGCGGGGGTGTCGCTCGGATCACACCTACCTTCTGGGAGTTCTGCTGCAGGACATTCTGCTCCACGGTCATGGCCCAGCTCCTCCTCCCCTCCCGCCGGGGCTCACAATGCACACTACGCGGGGCTCAGGCCGGCCGGACGGGGACATGAGCCTGGAAGAGCCCGGCTACCGCCCGCTGTGCTTCCTCTCCTCCACCGCCGCCTCCTCCTCCCAACACCGACACCGCCCGAGTCTCCCCAGCGGCCGCACACAGATCACCACTCCCACCGCTCACATGGAGAGGGGGGGCCGCTGTGCTCCGCACTCCTCCCCCTTCATTCTGTGTCACTCTGCACCGATCACCGAGCCCTGCACACCGATCACCGAGCCCTGCACACCGATCACCGAGCCCTGCACACCGATTACCGAGCCCTGCACACCGATCACCGAGCCCTGCACACCGATCACCGAGCCCTGCACACCGATCACCGAGCCCTGCACACCGTACACCGAGCCCTGTACACCAATCACCGAGCCCTGTACACCGATCACCGAGCCCTGCACACCGATCACCGAGCCCTGCACACCGATCACCGAGCCCTGCACACCGATCACCGAGCCCTGCACACCGATCACCCATCCATACACCGAACCCTGGACACCGCTCACCCATCCGTACACCGAGCCCTGTACACCGATCACCGAGCCCTGCACACCGATCACCGAACCCTGCACATCGTACACCGAGCCCTGTACACCAATCACCGAGCCCTGCACACCGATCACCCATCCATACACCGAGCCCTGTACACCAATCACCGAGCCCTGCACACCGATCACCCATCCATACACCGAGCCCTGGACACCGATCACCCATCCATACACCGAGCCCTGCACACCGATCACCGAGCCCTGCACACCGTACACCGAGCCCTGTACACCAATCACCGAGCCCTGCACACCGATCACCCCATCCCTACACCGAGCCCTGCACACCGATCACCCATCCGTACACCGAACCCTGCACACAGATCACCCATCTGTACACCGAGCCCTGTACACCGATCAACCATCCATACACCGAGCCCTGTACACCGATCACCCATCCGTACACCAAACCCTGCACACCGATCACCCATCCGTACACCGAGCCCTGCACACCGATCACCCATCCGTACACCAAGCCCTGTAAACCGATCACTCATCTCTACCGAGCCCTGACCTACACCAGGGCCCCTGATCACCGTACACCGAGTCCAGCACCCTGATCACCGTACACCGAGCCCAGCACCCTGATCACCGTACACCGCGCCCAGCACCCTGATCACCGTACACCGAGGCCAGCACCCTGATCACTGTACACCGAGGCCAGCACCCTGATCACCGTACACTGAGGCCAGCACCCTGATCACCGTATACCGAGTCCAGCACCCTGATCACCGTACACTGAGGCCAGCACCCTGATCACCGTATACCGAGTCCAGCACCCTGATCACCGTACACCGAGCCCAGCACTCTGATCACCGTACACCGAGCCCAGCACTCTGATCACCGTACACCGAGCCCAGCACTCTGATCACCGTACACCGAGCCCAGCACCCTGATCACCGAACCCAGCACCCTGATCATCGTACACCGAGCCCAGCAGTCTGATCACCGTACACCGAACCCAGCACCCTGATCACCGTACACTGAGGCCAGCACCCTGATCACCGTATACCGAGTCCAGCACCCTGATCACCGTACACCGAGCCCAGCACTCTGATCACCGTACACCGAGCCCAGCACTCTGATCACCGTACACCGAGCCCAGCACCCTGATCACCGAACCCAGCACCCTGATCATCGTACACCGAGCCCAGCAGTCTGATCACCGTACACCGAGCCCAGCACCCTGATCACCGTACACCGAACCCAGCACCCTGATCACCGTACACCGAGCCCAAGACCCTGATCATCGTACACCGAGCCCAGCAACCCCGATCCCCGTACACCGAGCCCAGCACCCCGATCACCGTACACCGAGGCCAGCACCCTGATCACCGTACACCGAGGCCAGCACCCTGATCACCGTACACCGAGCCAAGCCAAGCACCCTGATCACCGTACACCGAGCCCAGCACCCTGATCACCGTACACCGAGCACAGCACCCTGATCACCGAGCCCAGCACCCTGATCACCGAGCCCTGCACACTGGTTTTCCGCATGACATTCTAGTGTGAAGGGGCCTTAGGCTTCATGTACACGGGACATTGTTTAACTTCTCCTAAAACGATTTAACTTGACAGCTAGAAACCAGTGTCTAAAAACACCCGTTTAGCCTCGTTTACATGCCACGTTTGCGTCTAGAAGTGTTCTTTTTTTTTTTTTTTTTTTTTAAAATGGAAAATGTCTGTAAATGAAACGCTGCTAAACACAAGTTTTTAGTGTTACTTCATTGAAGAGCAATCTAGTGAAATGTTACCTTTTTTTTCCCATTTTTTTTCTAAACTCAGGGCAGAACATTTCCACACCGATACATTGTATACCTTTACCTTACTGGACAGTATACATATCACTATCACTTTATTGTTATTTTGTACATTCCAACAATATTGACTGACGGTACCATGAGATAAATAACAAAAGTGTGTTTTTCAGTGAATTGAATGTAATCATTTACCTCACTTTATTTGCCGTATTTACTTCACCATTTTTAACACATTTGCTGTATTTACCTCAAAAATTTGATATTTAACTTTCCAAAGAATTTACTCCACATGTCCCATTTTATATGACTTCCTGTCTGGTAAAATGGTGGTAAGCATGACAGGAAGTGAGAGCAATGGATAGTAAAAACTTGAGTGGAGTTTTTATCCTCCCCCATTCCATCCAAAACTAGAATTTTCTTTGGCTTGACATACAGTTTATCCCTTTCAGGACTTATGCCGCGTACACACGATCACTTTTTGTGATGAAAAAAAACGCCATTTTATCTGACGAAACAAAACTAAGTTTTTCAAACTTAATTTTCAAAAACAACATTGCATACACACCATCGTTTTTCCACAATGCTCTTGCAAAGCGCGGTTACGCAAGACACTTTCGACAGCACTCTGTTCCATTGAAGCTCCCATCTCATAACTTGCTTCTAAGCATGCGCGGGTTTAAAAACGTTGTTTTAAACAACGTTTTGCGCACACACGATCACTTTTTATGCCACAAAAAACGACATTTTGAAAAAATGACTCAAAAAATTCAAGCATGTTGGAATTTTTTTTTGGTCGTTTTTTTGAAGACATAAAACAACGTTTTGCCCACACACGATCATTTTAAATGACGTTTTTTAAAACATCGTTTTTGTTCATCACAAAAAGTGATCGTGTGTACGCGGCATTAGGCCCGGATTCACAAAGCACTTACGCCGACGTATCTCCGACGTAAGTACAAATGTGCGCCGTCGTATCTAAGCGCCGACCCACAAAGCTAGATACGTTGAAAAATAGGCTTCATCCGAGCGACATAACTTGCCTACGCCGGCGTATAGTGGGCGCATAGTTACACTGGACGCTTTTGGGACTCCCATTGATTTTTTAAATGCAAATATGCAAATGAGGGAGATGCGCCTGATTTACGTATGTACTTGCGCACGGCTCATGTTTTAAGCGATTTGCGTAAGGTTTACGTCCGGTATAAAGTTATTCCCCATATTGGAGGCACGACTCATGCAAAGGTATGGACCAGGGAACGAACGCCGTCTAATTTTACGTAGAACGTGAATAGGGCTGGGCGTAGGTTACGTTCACGTTGTAGGCAGTGATTCGATGTATCTTAGCCAGTTGTTTCGACGTGATTGTGAGCATGCGCACTGGGATGTGTCCAAGGTACGACGCATGCGCAATTTTAAGTATTTGTCTGAAGCTCAGCCCATCATTTGCATGGGGTCACGCTTTATTTAAATTAATCACGCCCACTTCCACCTACTTTGACTTACGCTGCCTTACGCCTATGACTATACGCTACGCCTGCGCAATGTTCGGAGCATTTGCTTTGTGAATTCCATGCTTTCCTCTCTGCGTTGCGCCTTCGTAGCGTAAAGAATATACGCTACGCCGGCATATATATGCGCCGAGGTATGTGAATCCGGTAGATAATAGCCTATTTCTGACATTTGTTGCTTACAAGTTACAATTCTTATTTTTTGCTAAAAAATTACTTAGAACCCCCAAACAATTTTTTTTAGGGAAAAAGACACTTTCATGAAAAAAAAAACGAAACAGTAAAATTAGCCCAATTTTTTTGTATAATGTGAAAGGTGATGTTACCAAACATATTGTGCTTTGAAATTGAGCACACTTATTGAATGGCGACAAACTACGGTACCTAAAAATCTCCATAGACAATGGTTTAAAAAAAAAAAAATACTGAACCCCCCCCCCAATCAATTGCAGCCACTGTGCCAGTCAAATGTAGCCACTTGTGCCCATCATATGCAGACATTTGTGCCAATCATATGCAGCCACTTGTGCCTAGTATATGGAGCCACTTGTGCCCAGTATATGCAGCCACGTTTGCCCATCAAATGCAGCCCCTGGGTGGCCCATGGAGCCCGCGATCTGCTGTTTTTTGATGTAGCCACACAGAAAGTGATGCGGTCGAGTCAAGTTTTTTTTTTTTTTTTACGACACCGGTACACTGTCAGTGCTTGAAAATCTGCGACGCCCATCTTGGTACACCCTGAACTCGACCACAGTATGCCAGCAGCGGACATCTTGTTACACCCAGCCCATGTACAGTGCGGAAAATAAGTATTTGAACACCCTGCTATTTTGCAAGTTCTCCCACTTGGAAATCATGGAGGGGTCTGAAATTGTCATCGTAGGTGCATGTCCACTGTGAGAGACATAATCAAAAACATTTTTTTCAGAAATCACAATGTATGATTTTTTTAACTATTTATTTGTATGATACAGCTGCAAATAAGTATTTGAACACCTGAGAAAATCAATGTTAATATTTGGTACAGTAGCCTTTGTTTGCAATTACAGAGGTCAAACGTTTCTTGTAGTTTTTCACCAGGTTTGCACACACTGGAGGAGGGATTTTGGCCCACTCCTCCACACAGATCTTCTCTAGATCAGTCAGGTTTCTGGGCTGTCGCTGAGAAACACAGAGTTTGAGCTCCCTCCAAAGATTCTCTATTGGGTTTAGGTCTGGAGACTGTCTAGGCCACGCCAGAACCTTGATATGCTTCTTACAGAGCCACTCCTTGGTTATCCTGGCTGTGTGCTTCGGGTCATTGTCATGTTGGAAGACCCAGCCTCGACCCATCTTCAAAGCTCTAACTGAGGGAAGGAGGTTGTTGCCCAAAATCTTGCAATACATGGCCCCGGTCATCCTCTCCTTAATACAGTGCAGTCGCCCTGTCCCATGTGCAGAAAAACACCCCCAAAGCATGACGCTACCACCCCCATGCTTCACAGTAGGGATGGTGTTCTTGGGATGGTACTCATCATTCTTCTTCCTCCAAACACGGTTAGTGGAATTATGACCAAAAAGTTCTATTTTGGTCTCATCTGACCAACTGACTTTCTCCCATGACTCCTCTGGATCATCCAAATGGTCATTGGCAAACTTAAGACGGGTCTTGACATGTGCTGGTTTAAGCAGGGGAACCTTCCGTGCCATGCATGATTTCAAACCATGACGTCTTAGTGTATTACCAACAGTAACCTTGGAAACGGTGGTCCCAGCTCTTTTCAGGTCATTGACCAGCTCCTCCCATGTAGTCCTGGGCTGATTTCTCACCTTTCTTAGGATCATTGAGACCCCACGAGGTGAGATTTTGCATGGAGCCCCAGTCCGAGGGAGATTGACAGTCATGTTTAGCTTCTTCCATTTTCTAATGATTGCTCCAACAGTGGACCTTTTTTCACCAAGCTACTTGGCAATTTCCCCGTAGCCCTTTCCAGCCTTGTGGAGGTGTACAATTTTGTCTCTAGTGTCTTTGGACAGCTCTTTGGTCTTGGCCATATTAGTAGTTGGATTCTTGCTGATTGTATGGGGTGGACAGGTGTCTTTATGCAGCTAATGACCTCAAACAGGTGCATCTAATTTAGGATAATAAATGGAGTGGAGGTGGACATTTTAAAGGCAGACTAACAGGTCTTTGAGGCTCAGAATTCTAGCTGATAGACAGGTGTTCAAATACTTCTTTGCAGCTGTATCATACCAATAAATAGTTAAAAATTCATAAATTGTGATTTCTGGAATTTTTTTTTTTTTTTCGATTATGTCTCTCACAGTGGACATGTGCCTACAATGACAATTTCAGACCCCTCCATGATTTCCAAGTGGGAGAACTTGCAAAATAGCAGGGTGTTCAAATACTTATTTTCCGCACTGTAGTTCGGGCTGGGTGTAACACGATGTCCACTGCTGCTTTATTGAGGCCGAGTGCAGGGTGTACCAAGATGACGTCGCAGCATAGAATAATAAATTCTCTCCTCAGTCTCCTGCCTATAAGTGCCAGTCATCAATCAGTGCCATCTGTTAGTGCCATCCATCAGTGCCCATCCAGCCAGTACCACTGCCAGCCATCAGTGCATGCCACCTATCAGTGCCCATCAGTGTGTGCCACCTATCAGTGCGTGCGACCTATCAGTGCTTATCACTCAGTGCCAGACAATCAGTGCCCATCCATCAGTGCGAGCCACCTGTCAGTGCCACCTATCAGTAATGCTTAATCAGTGCCACCTATCAGTGCTACATATCAGTGCCACCAGGTTTGAAAACTGTCAATGGCATTAAAAAAGAAGTATCGGTGAGTACTTGAAAAAGAGGAGGATCCCCCTGCTGGTCCCGGGGGCCTTGCTCTGCACGGGTTGCCGGTAGCTCTCGGGGAGTATTCACGGGGCAACCCCCTGGAGGGGTGAGACACATACTCGGTTTGTCTTGACCTGTAATCCAGGTCCCATAGAAACACTCACCTTTAAGCTGTTAACATGAGTGGGAACCTATGACTCTAACGGCAATCTAATGTTGATACCTTGTCACTACTATGTAAACTTGTTCTGTAACTGTATAAACAGGCCGTGTTGGCCAAAATCCAGAATGTTACTACACTGTATGTTTCTCTTCCTCTGTTAAACTTCAATAAATATATTGAAAAGTAAAAAAAAAAAAAAAAATTGCGGCTGGAGCTCCGCTTTAATATCAAAGACAATTTTTTTTTTTTTGTTTATGGAATTTTAGAATCTGCCCTGTTATAGGATATTTGCTATAAAGATCAATGATTTTTGAAAAAGAGTATCTGTACTTGTACTCGGTCTTAAAAAAGTGGTATCGGGACAACCCTAATGCCGCGTACACACGATCACTTTTGTGATGAAAAAAAACGACGTTTTATGTGACGAAACAAAACGACATTTTTCAAAATTCATTTTTCAAAACGACGTTGCATACACACCATCGTTTTTCCAAAATGCTCTAGCAAAGCGTGGTGACGTACACCACGTTCGACGGCACTTTGTTCCATTGAAGCTCCGTCTCATAACTTGCTTCTAAACATGCGCGGGTTTAAAAACGTCGTTTTCAACATCGTTTTGCCCACACACCATCACTTTTTATGACACAAAAAATGACATTTTGAAAAACGACACAAAAAATTCAAGCATGTTCGAATTTTTTTTTGGTCTTTTTTTGAAGACATAAAACGACGTTTTGCCCACACACGATCATTTTAAATGACATTTTTGAAAACGTTGTTTTTTTTTTTTATCACAAAAAGTGACCATGTGTACGCGGCATAAGGCTGCATTCACACCTGAGTGTATCGCTTTCGGTCATTTTATTCCAGCGTTTTGTTGCACGTTTTGTCATGTGTATTCACACGTATTTGTGCGTATGCATACAGCGTTGTCCGATATTTTTGAACGTCAACGTTTTTTATTTTAGCCAATAGGAAAAATGATCATCTCTTCCATCATTTGTTGCTAAGTTTTTAGATTTTTTTTTATCCTCTTCCTGGGTGAAATGTTCTATTTCACTGAACAGATTAAAGCGACAAAATGCCCGTAGAAGCACTCGTCGCGCTAGATGCTTGAATCGAGCGTTTCCATTCATCTCTATGGGAATAAAAACGCCCAAATCAGCCCGATTCGAGCGACAAAAAAGGGTCCAGAACTTGTTTGAGCTTCAGGCGTTCGGCTTCAGGCGTTTTGGAGTGGAGATGTGAACCATCTCCATTGAGAATAATGGATTTTTTCCCCTCTAGCGTTTTGGGGCTTCATGCTTCAGGCTACAAAACGCTCAGGTGTGAATGCACACTAATTGTGGATGTTATAACGTTCACACAAACCAATTAATATACACTAATTGTGATTTATTTTTATTTTTTCACCAAAGACTTTGCAATATTTACCTCAAATTTGATATTTTATTTTGATGAATTTACTCTTTTACTACTGCATACTTCTAAAGAAACACAAATATCACACGCGATGATCAATAGTGAATTTACCCAACCACATGTTCCTGTTGTAGATTTTATCGTGCTTCCTGTTTGGTAAAATGATTGTCAGCTGGACAGGAAGTGAGAGGACTGGACAGTGATAAAAACTTGACAGCAGCTATAATTCTCCCCCATTCCATCCCAAACTAGCTTTTTATTTGGCTTGACATACACTATAAAGAGGAATTTGGGTAATTTCTGAAAAAATTTAACCACTTGAATACTGAGCACTTTTACCCCCTTTCCTGCCCAAGCGGTGTTGCACTTTAAATGACAATTGCATAGTCATGCTCACTGTACCCAAACTACATTTTTATCAATTTGTTTACCCAAATAGCACTTTCTTTTGGTGACATTTAACCCCCTTGCCGGTATCCCCGAGCGCGACTCAGGGTGGATTTTTCATGTAAATATCGATATCCCCGAGTCGCGCTCGGGGTGAATGCAGAGCCTGCAGCGCGCGCTGGCTTACCTGTTTATCCAGGCGGGGTACTGTACTTACCTTGTCCCTGGATCCAGCGATGGATCCCCGCTGTGTGAGCGAGTGGCGTCCTCCATTCGACTCACACAGTGCCCGCGCGCCGCCGATCTCCGTTCCCTGCGACGTAATGGCGCACGGGGGCGGAGACCGGCGGCAAATTCAAAAAAGTAAACAAACACATTACATACAGAATACTGTAATCTTATAGATTACAGTACTGTATGTAAAAAGTACACACCCCCCCCCCCCCCCCCCCTGTCCCTAGTGGTCTGCCCAGTGCCCTGCATGTTCTTTTACATAATAAAAACATTTTTTTTGTGCCTGCAAACTGTAGATTGTCCATAGCAACCAAAAGTGTCTCTTTATGTCAAAAGTGATTTTAGAGCAGCTAGAAAACAGCGATAATAAATGAGAATCACTTGCAGAATTGAGTGATAGCGATTTGTGGGGAAATTCGTCATAAAAAAATAAAAGTAATGACAGTGACAATTCTGCAACTGAGCAAATTTCAGTGATTTTGATTTGATTACATTAGTGAATAATTTTTATTATAATTACATTATTATTTGTTATAATTATTTATAGTTATTTATTATATTATAATTTTATGATTTTGTGTTTCAAACTTTATCATACCCGGGATGTCTACTAGACTCTGGTTTGGACAAATTTAAGTGAGTTATTCCTAAAAATTGCAGGCCTACAATATAAAACGCAGAATTTCCATGCAAAATAATTGTACCGCTTTCCAGACAGAATCATACCGCCAGGGAGGTTAATCACCACTGTTTTTTATTTTTTGCTAAATAAACGAAAAAATAACGTAAATGTAAATATATATTTATATATATATATATATATATATATATATATATATATATATATATATATATATATATATATATATATTTGTTTCTGTTATGAAGATTTTGCAAATAAATAATTAATTTAGGCCAAAATGTATTCTACTACATTTATTTGGTAAAAATAAATGAAATCAGTGTATATTATTTTGCCTGTAGGGGAAGTTATAGAATCGGCAAACTATGTAAATGTATCAATCTTATATATCAGGGGTCTTGAATTAAAATTCAAGGAGGTCCTTTGGGCCGAGGTCCGAATCTCAAGTCCACATTTGTCCCCATCACAGCGCCCCTTTACATCAAGTGTCCCCATCACAGCGCCCCTTTACATCAAGTGTCCCCATCACAGCACCCCCTTTACATCAGGTGTCCCCATCACAGCACCCCCTTTACATCAGGTGTCCCTATCACAGTGCTCCATTTACATCAGGTGTCCCCATTACAGTGCCCCTTTACATCAAGCACTCCTGTCAGACTGCCTCCTTACATCAGATGTCCCCATCAGAGTCTCCCTTAACATAAAATGTGCCCATCAGCATGTCCATTAACATAAAATAGGGGTCACGCTGATGGGCACCTTTTATGTTAAGGGATATTATAATGGGCACATTTTATTTTAAGGGGCACTCTGATGGGTATATTTTAAATGTGTACGTCTGATAGGCACATTTTATGTTAAGGGGCACTCTGATGGGCACAACATAATGTGTTGATCAGTGTACCCCTTAACAAAATATGCCCATCAGTGTGCACATTCAGGGCTAGATTCAGGTAGGAGATAAGTCGGCTTATCTCCAGATAAGCCGTCTTATCTCTGCGTTTTAGGCCTCCAATCTATGCCACTGATTCATAAAATCAATTAAGCATAGATTTTCCTTAGATCAGACATGCGTAAGTCTCTTACGCTGTCTAATCTTATTTTCATATTTTAGGCTGGCCGCTAGGTGGCGTTCCCGTCTAAAATATGCAAATGAGCCTATACACCGATTCCCGAACCTACGCCCGGCCGGCGCCAGGGCTGGACTGGGACAGAAATTTGGCCCTGGACTTCATCCAGACTGGCCCACTTTGACTGGTCTCTCCTGTGGCCGCCGGACAACTCCCACACCCCCCCGGCCACCCAAGCCCCCTCTCTCCCTTCACTAACCACTAGCCGTTCTACTTTATTAGAGTAGAACAGCTGGTACTGGTTTTCTTATAGGCAGTACCAGTGGAAAAGCTAGACATTATTTCACCCGGGGGAAAAAAATCAGTTTGGTGCCCCCCCCCCCCTTTATGGGACAAAATTAGGCAGAAGGGAGAAACTCCCAGGCCATAGCTGTTGAGTCAGCTGTCTGTCCCCTCCCTCATGCTCCTCTGTCATCCTCCCTGCTCCTCTGGTCCTCCCCCTGCTTATTTTTCCCCCAGGTGAGCACTGCGGGGAGGGAGAGGAGGTGAATTCTGCGGGAAGGGGGACACAGAGGAGTGGAGGAGGGGGCAGCGGTCCACTGTCACTGAAGCCGGCCCACTGAGCCATTGGCCCACCGGGAAACTCCCTGTAGTCCCAATGGCCAGTCCATCCCTGGCCGGCGCTATTTTTTTACGTCGTTTGCGTTAGCGTAGTACCGTCGTAATGTTATTCCTGCTATATGAGGTGCAGGCAATGTCAAGTATGGACGGCGTGCCGGCGCTTTTTTCACGTCGTTTACGTAAAACATTCGCGAATAGTGCCGTTCACGCCATTTACACGTCGAATTGATGTTGAGATTTGAAGCATGCGCACTGGGAACCAATCACGGCCGGCGCATGTGCAGTTCGTTCGGCGTGGGGACGCGCTTCATTTAAATGATACACGTCCCCTACCCGCCGAATTTGAATTCGGCCGGGTGATTTACGCTGCGCCACCTCAACTTTACAGGCAAGTGCTTTATGAATAAAGCACTTGCCTGAAAAAGTTGCGGCGGCCTAGTTTAAAGTCCAGACGCTAGGCATGCCTAAAGATAGGCATTTCTACCTGAATCTGGCCCTAAAAATATACCCATCAGCATGCCCCTTAAAATTAAATTTGTCTATCAGAGTGCCCCTTAACATAAAATAGGTGCCCATCAGCATGACCTTTAACAAAATATGCCCAGCAGTGTGCACAATACATGGTCAAAATGTTGCCCACATATCTTGAATGCAGGAGGGCACAGGTAAAACACTGAAGGGGCGGAAGCTGCGGCATATGGAGAACCAGGAACCGCAAGCAGAAGGGGGGACTTGCAAGGAGAGCCAGGACCACGAGTCCTGGCGAACAACGGGAAGCGCGAGCAGCAGGGGGGGCATGCACGCGACCTCCTGCCCCTAATCTCAAGGAGAGCCTGGACCAGGGGGCGGGGCACGCACGTGACATCACGCCCCTACTCTCAGCCCATGAGTATGAGTCTTCACGCAGCGTCACTGGTTGCTAGCCAAACCCGCGGTCCCAGCAAACACTTTCTACCATTACTGGCGGTCCGGGCAGAAGCGTCACTGGGGCTGCCATTTAGTGACAGCCATTATATATCAATATACTGACTACCTGTCTAATTTCTTGAGGCCCAAAAATGTCAGAACAGAACAAATACCCCTCAACAGTGGCGGTGCGTCCATAGTGGGCGCAGGAGCGCCACCGCCTCTATTCTCTGCACCCATCAATCAAAAATACAGAGCTTTGTGCATTGCATGAAGCTCTGTATTGTTGTCGCTACCACCCGCTATTCAGATGTCTGGCCCCCTGTTGAGCGCCAGCCATCTGAATAACAGCGGTGGGCGTGTTTTGGAAGCGCCTGATTTTTGGAGGCGCCTGCATTTGAGGGGACAAACTGGCTGCATTTGAGGGGACAAACTGACGGCGTTTGATGGGCACATTGGCTGCGTTTAATGGGCACAGTGGCAGCAATTGATGTGTTTTTTTTTTCTTTCAGTTTGTTTGCGCCCCCCAAAAATGTTGAGCACCAGCCACCACTGCCCCTCAAATGACCCCTTTTTGGAATGTAGACAGCACAAGGTGTTTAGTAAGAGGTATGGCAAGTTTTTTGAAGTTGTCATTAATTGTCATAATTTTTTGTCACCAGTTCAGTACAGCGTCATCATGTAATGGGTGTGGCGGTGATCAGGGACACTGACTGGTGGCAGTTTGCAAATACATAATTAAATAAAAAAAATTTTTTTTTTAACACACTTTGACCAGAGCAATATAATGTTACCAATATTAACCACTTAAGACCCGGACCAATACGCTGGCAAATGACCCAAGGGGTTTTTGCGATTCGGCACTGCGTCGCTTTAACAGACAATTGCGCGGTCGTGCGACGTGGCTCCCAAACAAAATTTGCGTCCTTTTTTTCCCACAAATAGAGCTTTCTTTTGGTGGTATTTGATCACCTCTGCGGTTTTTATTTTTTGCGCTATAAACAAAAATAGAGCGACAATTTAAAAAAAAATGCAATATTTTTTACTTTTTGCTATAATAAATATCCCCCAAAAATATATAAAAAAACATTTTTTTTCCTCAGTTTAGGCCGATACGTATTCTTCTACATATTTTTGGTAAAAAAAATCGCAATAAGCGTTTATCGGTTGGTTTTCGCAAAATTTATAGCGTTTACAAAATAAGGGATAGTTTTATTGCATTTTTATTAATTATTTTTTTTTTTACTACTAATAGCGGCGATCAGCGATTTTTTTCGTGACTGCGACAATATGGCGGACACTTCGGACAATTTTTACACATTTTTGGGACAATTGTCATTTTCACAGCAAAAAATGCATTTAAATTGCATTGTTTACTGTGGAAATGACAGTTGCAGTTTGGGAGTTAACCACAGGTGGCGCTGTAGGGAATGTGTACCTAATGTGTGTGTTTACTACTGTAGGGGGGTGTGGCTGTAGGTGTGACGTCATCGATCGCGTCCCCCTATTACAGGGATGACGCGATCGATGCTCCGGCCACAGAGAAGCACGGGGAAGCCGTGTGTACACACGGCTCTCCCCGTTCTTCCGCTCCAGGGACGGATCGCCGCACTGCAGCGGCGATCGGGTCCGCGAATCCCGCGGTCCCGGTCCTGGAGCTTCGGACTGGGTCGCGGGCGCGCGCCCGCGGGCGCGCGCCCGCGACCCACGGCTGGGTACTAAAACCAACGTATATATACGTTGATGTGCCCAGCCGTGCCATTCTGCCGACGTAAATCTGCAGGAGGCGGTCCTTAAGTGGTTAACATTGTACTACTCTGGGGAAGTGATCAGTTGTTTTCATTCATTCTTTTTACACACATACAGCCAGATTCACGTCGGACTTACGCCGACGTATCAAAAGATACAGCGCCGTAAGTACAAATGTGCGCCGTCGTATCTATGCGCCGATTCCCCAAGCTAGATACGTCTAAAAATTTGGCTTCAGCCACCCGACGTAACTTGCCTACGCTGGCGTATCGTTGGCGCATAGTTACGCTGGACACATTCGGCGTACCCATGTTAAATATGCAAATGAGTAAGATACGCCGATTAACGAACATACTTGCACCCGGCATGTTTTAATCGATTTGCGTAAGGGTTATGTCCGGCGTAAAGTTATTCCTCATACAGGAGGCACAACCCATGCAAAGGTTGATTTTTACGCCGTCGATTTTTATGTCGTTTACGTAGTACGTGAATAGGGCTGTGCGTAGGTTACGTTCACGTCGTAGGCAGTGTTTTGACGTATCTTAGCCAGTTATTTTGACGTGACTGTGAGCAAGCGCACTGGGATGTGTCCAAGCTACGACGCATGCGCAGTTCGTTTTTTGAAGCTCAGACCATCATTTGCATGGGGCCACGCTTCATTTAAATGTTACACGCCCACTTACACCTACTTTGACATACGTCGGCTTACGCCAGCGCAACGTTGAGAGCATTTGCTTTGTGAATACCATGCTTGCCTCTCAACGTTGTGCCGGCGTAGCATAAAGAAGATACGCTACCCCGGCAGAAAGATGCGCCGAGGTACGTGAATCTAGCTGTGGGTTTGCATATAGCAATAAATTTCATTGTTTGTTGTTATCGTTGTTACTGTATATGCAAACATTTTACTGAAGTAAATTGATTCATTCAGTTTTGTTGTGATTGGCCAACTGTCACGTGACCTGCTGTGATTGGTTATAGCAGTCACATGGCACCAGCAATGAGCCGGTACAGTGATCAGTCATTGGCTATGTCTGGTAGACGCAGTCATTGACGGATCTAAACATGTGCATGACAAATTTTTTTTTTTTTAGCTTAGATTCGTTAAGGTCAATTTGGTTGATTCATTGAATTCGTATTCGGAATTTGTTTTATGTCTTTTTAAATTTTTCTTTGAATTCACCTTTTTTTCCGATTCAAAACAATCAAATAGATACATTTTGAATCGACTGAATTGAAAACTTTAGATCTTTTTTATTTTTTTCAATTTGAGTGTAAGGGCAGCTTTAGAGTGGATTTACAGTGTGATGAAAATTCCACAAACAGGCACTAAGGAATTATAACCTCACTTGCTTTACAGTTTTTTTCTTTTTCTGTGACAAGGAATCAAATAGGTGATCAAAGTTAATTTAATTTAGTTAATGAAAAAAACAAAGTTCTGTAGCTAAAGTCTATTTGTCCACCTCTTCTGTTGTCATTTTTCTTTCCACGGCAATTATTTCTATTTCCTCAGCACAGAAGTCCCTGCACCCTTTAGCCGGAGAGTAGCTGTCTAGTGGATCACATCTAGTACACTGAGGTTGGAAAGTACAGCCCTTGAGCCAAATCTGATGCTTCTAACTAGCGAAAAAGGTCACTGTCATTGCCATATTTACTATGATAAATAAGAAGTATTTGTGGCATACTGTCACAGGCTTCTTAGTCAGAACGTCTCTTCTTTGGGCTACACGCTACTTGTACGGACTTTATTTGAGTTGACAACAGGTTAGCTTAGACATCTATACCTCATTCCATACAGACAAATCTGTCATATGGTCAAGGCACTGAGTCATCCAAGGGTTCACCACTCTGTCCTATATGTCCCTTGGGTGTCCTTAGACATTTTTTTTTGACTAGTTAGGCTGTGGCTTTTATTCATTGACTTTAAAATCCATGATTAGAGATACCAAATCTATTTATTTAAGAGCAAATGTGGAATGTCAAAGGAGATAGGCATGATATACTGAAGGTGAAGTCTGGATAGGCGAGGAACTTACCTGCAGCAGCAGATGAGAAGTTGGTAGCAAGGAGGTTTAGGCATAGGCGTACACAGGAGGTTTGCCAGGTGTGGCTGGGCACACCTAATAACTTCATAAGGTGCAAATTCCACCTATTGCCTGGGTTTAGTATTTAAAGGATCACTAAAGGATTTTTTTTTAGCTAAATAGCTTCCTTTACCTTACTGCAGTCCTGGTTTCATGTCCTCATTGTTCGTTTTTGCTTTGAAGTTGCTGTAATTCTGCTCTGATCTCCACACTTACTGCTTGTCTGGCTCCTTATGAAAAATCTCATGGCAGCTTTTCACTGTGGTCCAAGCTGTCATTACCGTGTGTCTAAAACTCCTCAGAACCAATCAGATTCATTTTAAAAACAAAACACTGCCCTGTATTTGTTTGTTTTTGTTCTGTGTGTCTCTCTACTTCACAGAAACATAAAACCAGTTTAAAAGTGAAACTAAACTGCAGGCACATTATATGATTGATTTTTATCTATTTTTAATCATTTTTAAAAGGAATCAGTTAACTTTTATGTCTCTATACCCTGTAAATAGTCATTTCAGCAAAAAAAATATTTTCCTTTAGTGACCCTTTAAGGCACAGCAGAATAAGCAGTAAACTAAATAGAAAATGCTCAGTGTGGGGAGCAGAGAAGCAAAGATTATTGAATACACAGGCTGCACGAGAGGCAAATACTGTATATCCATGTTGACAAGATTACAGTGGAACCTTGGTTTATGAGTAACTCCGTTACCAAGCTTTTTGAAAGACGAGCAACTTTTTTTAAAGGATTCTGACTCGGTTTGCGAGTGTTGTCTTGCAAAACGAGCAGAATTCAAGCTAATGTGGTGTGCAGTACCGCATTTTGCCTGAAGTTGGGGGGTGCCGGAGCCGAGCAGAGCGGAATGCCGCTGATTGCAGCCAATCTGCGCCGTTCGGAAACGTATGAAAAGGCCCGAGGACAGCTCGGCTGACCTCGGCAAATCTTGGAAACAAAGATTTTCTGAGGTTTGCCGAGGTCAGCCGAAGTGTCCCCGGGACTTTTCGGCCGTTTCTGAGGCTCTCTAGCGCCCCCCGCCTCTGGTCACATGCGGTATTGCATGTCATTGAAGTGAATGTGGAACAAATTATTTTGGTTTCCATTGACTTCAATGGGGAAACTCGCATTGATATGCGAGTACTAGGGTTGTCCCGATACCAATACTAGTATCGGTATCGGGACCGATACCAAGCATTTCCCCGAGTACTTGTACTCTGGGAAAATGCTCCGATACTTCACCCAATACCTGACTGTCCCTGTGTCCTCCTCCAGTTCCCCCATCCGTTCTGCTCTCCCCCTCCGTGCTCCGTGTCCCCCCTCCATGCCACTGCTATATTCTTCCATGCTCCATGTCCCCCCTCCGTGCCTCTGCTATACTCCTCCATGCTCCGTGTCCCCCCTCCGTGCCGCTGCTATACTCCTCCATGCTCCGTGTCCCCCCTCCGTGCCGCTGCTATACTCCTCCATGCTCCGTGTCCCCCCTCCGTGCCGCTACTATCCTCCTCCATGCTCCGTGTCCCCCCTCCATGCCGCTGCTATACTCCTCCATGTTCCGTGTCCCCCCTCCGTGCCGCTGCTATCCTCCTCCATGCTCCGTGTCCCCCCTCCGTGCCGCTGCTATCCTCCTCAATGCTCCGTGTCCCCCCTCCATGCCACTGCTATCCTCCATGCTCCATGTCCCCCCTTCGTGCTGCTGCTGCTGTCCTCCTCCGTGCTGCTCTCCCCCTCCATGCTCTGTGTCCCCCCTCCATGCTCTGTCCGCCCCCTCCAGGCCGCTGCTATCCTCCTCCATGCTCCATGTCCCCCCTCTGTGCCGTTGCTGTCCTCCTCCGGTTCTGCTCTCCCCCTCCATGCTCCGTGTCCCCACTCCGTGCTGCTGCTTTCCCCCTCCGTGCTTGGTGTCACCCTCCATGTCCCCCTCTGCCCTCCTCTGTCAGGATGGAGAGCCGCGGTAGGAGACGCTAAACCCGGCTCCTACCTTTTCCGAATGAACAGAGTCAGTGATCACTGACTCTGTCCATTCAAATAACTGAGCATCGTAAACTGTGTTTACAATGCTTGAGTTTATGAATGGATGGAGCTGCTGTCTCCTGTCCATTCATTTTCAGTGCAGCTGAGAAAGGGACTGGAAAATCTGTGTTCTTGGTCCCTTTCTCTGTCTCAAAGGGGAGATGTCAGAGGTCTGTTAAGACCCCTGATATCTCACCAAAGCCCCCCAACAGGGCTAAGAAAAAAAAATAGCAATAAATAAAAATAATTAATTGTAAAAAATAATACATATTAACCACTTCCCGCCCGGTCAATAAGAGATTGACGGCCGGGAAGTGGTTAGGAAATCGTGACTGGACGTTGTCCAACGTCCTACACGATTTCATGCCACGCGCGCCCCTGGGGGCGCGCAGCCCGGCGATCGGTGATGCGGGGTGTCAGTCTGACACCCTGCACCTCCGATCTCGGTAACGAGTCTCCGGCGGAGGCTCGCTACCATGTGATCAGCCATGTCCAATCACGGCTGATCACGATGTAAACAGGAAGAGCCGTCGACGGCTCTTCCTCACTCGCGTCTGACAGACGTGAGTACAGGAGAGCTGATCGGCGGCTCTCCTGACAGGGTGGTTCGTGCTGATTGTTTATCAGCACAGCCCCCCCTCGGATGCCCACACTAGACCACCAGGGAATGCCCACACTGGCAGGGCAAAAATAAAAATAAAAAGGGGGCAAAAAAAAACAGGATTAAAAAAAAAAAAAAAAAAACATGCCAGTAAAAAAAAATAAGGGTGCCAGTCAGTGCCCACACATGGGCACTGACTGGAAACATAGATTCATCAGTGCCAACCCTCAGTGTCCATCAGTGCCACCCCACAGTGTCTATCAGTGCCACCCCTCAGTGCCAATCCATGCCCAGTGCCCACCTATCAGTGCCCATCTGTGCCACCCATCAGTGCCACCCATAAGTGCCACCCATAAGTGCCCATCTGTGCCGCCTATGAGTGCCCATCTGTGCCGCCTATGAGTGCCCATCAGTGCCGCCTATGAGTGCCCATCAGTGCCGCCTATGAGTGCCCATCAGTGCCCCCTATAAGTGCCCATCAGTGCCCCCTATGAGTGCCCATCAGTGCCACCTATGAGTCCCCATCAGGGCCCCATACCAGCGCCGCCTATCAGTGCCCATCAGTGCCACCCCATCGGTGCCCATCAGTACTACCTCATTGGTGTCCATCAGTGCAACCTCATCAGTGCCCATCAGTGCCGCCATATCAGTGCCCGCAATTGAATAAGAAAACGTACTTATTTACAAAAAGTTAACAGAAAAAAAAAATTTATTTATTTTTTTAATTTTTTTTGTCTTTTATTAGTTGTTGCGCAAAAAATAAAAAACGCAGAGGTGATCAAATACCACCAAAAGAAAGCGCTATTTGTGGGGAAAAAAGGATGCCAATTTTGTTTGGGTACAAAGTGCGACAGCGCTGAAAGCTGAAAATTGGCTTGGGCGGGAAAGTGCGTAAGTGCCTGGTATGGAAGTGGTTAACCGTCAAATGACGGCGGGCGGAATCCCCTATTGTTCTGACAGGACGTCATATGACGTCCTGTCATTCAAAGCCGCTAGGGGGCATGCGCGCGCACCCGGCGCGTTACTGGGAACTCAATGTGCGTGCCCAGCAGCCGCGATGGCCGCCCGGCACCCGCAATTGCCCAGTAACTGAGCAGGAACGTGGAGCTCTGTGTGTAAACACAGAGCTCCACGTCCTGTCAGGGAGAGAGGAGACCGATCTGTGTCCCTTGTACATAGGGACACAATCGGTCACCTCCCCCAGTCACCCCCTCCCCCTACAGTTAGAACACTCAATAGGACACACCTTTAACCCCTTCCCCGCCCTCTAGTGGTTAACCCCTTCACTGCCAGTCACATTTATACAGTAATCAATGCATATTTATAGCACTGTTCACTGTATAAATGTGAATGGTCCCAAAAATGTGTCAAAAAAGTGTCTGATGTGTCCGCTATAATGTCGCAGTCCCGAAAAAAAAAATTGCAGATCGCCGCCATTCCTAGTAAAAAAAAAATGAAAAAAAAAATCACAATTATGTCCCCTATTTTGTAGGCAATATAACTTTTGCGCAAACCAGTCACTATACAGTTATTGTGATTTTTTTTTTTTTTTTTTACCAAAAACATGTAGAAGAATACGTATCGGCCTAAACTGAGATTAAAAAAAAAAATGTTTAAATGGGATATTTATTATAGGAAAAAGCAAAAAATATTGGGCCAGATTCACAGAGCGATTAGGCCGGCGTAACAGGAGATGCGCGGCATAAGTCTAAATTTGCGCATGCGTTTCGTTACTCCGCATCCCCAAAACGAGATACGCAAGAAATCTATTTTTTTTTGTCCAGCGTAATTTCGTTAGACAGGTTCATCCGTCCGCGCAAAACTGCGCTAGACACACCATTGATTTGCTATTCAAATATGCTAATGAGGGAGTTACGGGGATCCACAAAAGAATGTTGGTGCAGCGCAGGCTACGTGCTGTGCGCAACAGCTGCACGGCCTGTCTAAAATTAGACCATATAAAAGGTGGTCTAAAATTAGACAATTCGTCTACATGTCAGAGAAATCAACACCGTTAGTGAGGAGCAGAGCAGTCACACGTGTTGCCCAACAATCTGTATGCCAACATGCCAGGGACATCCTCGCTCATAGCTATACTACTGACTTTAGAGGAGCAAAGAAGGAGGAGGGCACAGAGGAGGGCACGGGAGAGGATATACTGCACCCGCATCGACCTCTTTGGCGTGAGTGATTCTGCGGTGTATCGCATCTTCAGATTCACCCCTCATGTCATCCTGGAATTAACCATAACCCTCCAGGATGACATCACCAGCCCAACACACCGCTCACATGCAGTGCAGCCACTGGTCAAGGTCATGGCAACACTCCATTTCCTTGCCAGTGGCTCTTTTCAGCGTACAAGTGGAGTGGTGGCTGGGATGTCACAATCCTCCATGAGCAGATGTGTGCACCAGGTTGTCCCTGCAATCCTCAGACGCATGGCCAACCAAATCATCAAACCCACCACTGAGGAGCTGCAGCTGAAGGCAATGACAGATTTCTACAGAATTGCCAGATTCCCACGCACCGTGGGGGCCATTGATTGCTCACATGTGGCACTCCAGCCCCCCCATGAGACAGAGCACATATACCGCAATCGGAAGCATTGGCATTCCATCAACGTACAGGTGATAGTCGATGCCCAAGGCCTCATATGGCACATCCGTGCCAAACACCCCAGATCCAGCCATGACAGCTACATATACAATCAGAGCCCCATCCGAATGGAATTCGAACAGAACGTGTATGGGGACACCTGGCTGGTTGGTGAGTGACATGGGTGGCAGGCATGACTGTCCCCCCCCATGATGCACACATCACAAGGGGCACATGCATGACTAACATCCTCCTGTATTTTCCCTTACAGGTGACTCTGCATATGCACTGGGACCCCATCTCATGACTCCTATCCGGAACCCACAAACCCAAGGAGAGGAAAGATACAATGAAGCCCACGCCCAAACACGTGCAGTGGTGGAGCGCACCTTTGGCCTCCTGAAGTCACGTTTCCGATGCCTGGATAAGTCTGGGGGGACCCTGTTGTATACCCCAAACTTCGTGTGCCAGATCATCGGTGCATGTTGCATGCTGCACAACTTCGCAGTGAGAAAGGGCCTGCAGATTGACCTACGTGATGACCTGACCCCTGAACCAGACAATCCCCCCCCTAACCGAGGATACCCCGTCTTCTGAGGGAAGAGCAGCCAGGAGACAGCTCACATTAGGCATCTTTGCACGTTAAACACACACATTAATCATGGCACAATGGGAATGCATGCATGCACACCACTGTGGTCCCTAGCACAGACACATCACATCCTCATCACATTGGATTAGCACAAGCCCACCATGCAGGACTTGTGAGCAGCAACGCCACGGCTCCAATTATGTCACTGTACATTCATACACCATTCACACGGACCTGGGGATCACTTCCCCCTGGTCCTGGGGAACCCTTCTCCACCAAAACTGAGGGTGACACACCTTTGCCGTCAGGAATATCACCCCCACATTCCAAAAACATTCACATCACCAAAAAAAAAAAAAAATGTCCAGCAAAAAAAAAAAATTCCAGCAAAAAATAAAAAATAAAAGAGGAAAAACAAATTAATGCCGTTGGCGTGAGCCATGCCTGGGGTGCCCACGGCCACGGCCCCGGCTCCTCAGGGGAGACTCATGGGGAGGGGGGGGGGTAATCCGGGGAAGGAGGAGCAGCCCCTGGTCTCTGCCCACCTGGCGGCCTGCCCTCCAAGGCCACGGCATTTCTGTTCAGGCCAGCACCTAGTGTTGCCGTGTTGGCCTGGAAAGCCTGGGTGAGGGCCCTCACATCCTGCCCAACGTCTGCTGTTGTAGTCTGCAGTGCGTTTAGGCAGTTTGTAAGAGCCCGGGAGTGGCAGTCCAGGTCCCCAAGCGTATCCTTTATGGAGGACAGGCTCTCCTGCATCCGCCCCAAAGTCTGGCTGACCTGTCCCAGATGGCGGGTCTGAAGGGCCTGGTCCCTTCTCAGATTGGCGGGCAGAAGCTCAGCCACCCCCTGTTCTTCTGGGACGACTTCCTGCCTCCAGCTGAGGCTTGTGGCCGGGGAGAAGGGGAGGCCCTTGGGAGAGGAGCCCTGTTGGGGGAGGAGTGGGAGGGGCTAGCCCTTATGGAGGGCTGGCTGCTGCCAGCCAGAGAGGAAGACTCCTCCAAAAACAGCAATCCACTGGCTGACGTGGCATCCTCCTCCTCCTCAAACTCCTCCTCCTCAACCTCCTCCTCTTCAACCTCCTCCGAGGACTCCGGCCTTGTCGGGGGGTCCTCATCATATTCCCTTTCACCCCCTCTCCCACACATGCTACACACCTGATAGGGCAAAAAAACCTTACCTGGCATCACACCTTCACGACTGGAGTCATAGCCGGGCAGGCCCTCCACCTGTTGTCTATGAAAGGTGTTGGCCACTGCACGCTACTCCGCTGTCAGCCTAACAGGGCATGGTGGGCCCCCTCCTGTGCCCCTGGCATGGGTTACCATTTTGGCCAGCTTCTTTCTGACCAGACGCCGGAGGTCATTGATCTTCTTTTCAATCCCCGACCGTGTCCAGGTCTCCCCCCGATGCATTCACCTCGTCAGTAATGTTCTGCAAGATATCACGCCTCCTGGCCGGGGTGGTGTTGGCACTCTCCGGGCCGTGGAGGAAACGCCCATATTGGGAAATGGCCCGGGCAAGAATTTGTAAAATTTTGTAAAATTTTACTTCCTCTTTCTCTCAGTCATACTCATACAAAAACTCTCTCCCAAACAATCAGCAAAAATCACTCACAAAAACAAGCAGGAAAAATCAAGCAAGAAAATAAACAAACAAAAAACTATCAACCAAAAAGTCTCACAAGCAGTCACCAAAAATCACTTTCAAATATCTTCTAACAAACACAAGATCACACAGTCCACAAATATCACAAAGACAAACCACAATGTAACTAACAACAGAACAAAAGCACCTTGCTGTATAGGGAGGGATACAAAGGGATGTACTTTTGCAGAGGAAGTGCGTTTGTGTCTGTCTATTTATGCTGTCTGCGTAGTTCACAAATTTGCCCTAGTCCACTTCCAATTTCACTGATTGCGCCGTTCCCGAGTTGTGAGCATGCGCACAGAGGTGCTGACCATGGTCTGCTTCAAGCGCGCATGCGCGAGCCGGCCGGCCCTTCATTTGCATGGGGTCACGGCTCATTTCAATGTAACACGCCCACGTCCTTCCCAATTTGTATTACTCCGCCTTGCGCCTCAGAAATAACGTTGCACAGACGCAAATTTCTGCGTAAAACCGACGAGAATAGGGTGATTGCGCCGCTACATTGTGCCAGTCTAACGTAAAGGCGGTGCGCTACGCCGGTCCAATATTGCGCAGATGTACGTGAATCTGGCCCATTGTGTTTTTGTTTATAGCCCAAAAAATAAAAACCGCACAGACGATCAAATACCACCAAAATAAAGCTCTATTTGTGGGGAAAAAAGGACATTAATTTTGTTTGGGAGCCACGTCGCACGACCGCGCAATTGTCAGTTAAAGCGACGCAGTGCCAGAAGCTAAAATTTTGTCTGGGTAGGAAGGGGGTGTATGTGCACAGTAGGCAAGTGGTTAAAATAAAAAACACACTGACACCATCCACCCCCTCCCCCCAAAAAAATGCATTGTAAAAAAATAAAATAAAAAAAATTGTGAAAAATTTAAATTGTAAAATAAAATAAAAATACTGACACATAACATAAAAAAAAAAGTATCGGTAATCGGTATCGGCGAGTACTTAAAAAAAAAAAAGGACATGCTAATAAATATTGTACTTGGTGTGGCTGTTAACTTTTTTTTCCCCCTCCCAAATAATCCCTATACTGTATAATCTACAGATTGTAGGATTATCTCCCTCCACCTCTTTTTTATATATTTGTAGGCTCCCCCACCTTCTGTAAGCTCCCTTAGATCCTAATGCCGCATACACACGATCGCTTTTCGCCATTAAAACGTTTTTCCAACTTCATCATTAAAACGTTGTTTTAAAAAAATGCTCTAGCAAAGCACGGTGACGTACAACACGTACGACGGCACTATAAAGGGGAAGTTCCATTCGGATGACGCAAACCCTTGGGATTGCTTTAGCTCATTTCCTGTTAGTAAAAGTCGATTTGCACTTTTCTGTCTGTTACAGCGTGATGAATGTGCTTACTCCATTACGAATGCTAGTTTTACCAGAACAAGCGCTCCCGTCTGCAGGGCCGGACTTACCATTGGGCTTGACTGGGCTCAAGCCCATGGGCCCCGCCCAATAGGGGGCCCCTCTATGCCCCGGACAGCAACCCCTACTTTTTTTTATTTACTGTTTATAAAAAAAATATGTTTTTATATATATAAAAAATTATATAATTATTATTATTAAAGGGGCCAGAGGTCTCCAGGGCCCCCGGATGGCAACCCCCCCCCTTTTTTTTATAAAAAAAATACATTTATTTTATATATATATATATATATATATATATATATATTTTTTTATTAAAGGAATCAGAGGTCCCCAGGGCCCCATGTGGCAACCCCCCCCTTTTTTTTTTATAAGTGTTTATTTTTTGTTTATATCTTTTTATTTTTTATTAAAAGGCCCAGAGGTCCCCAGGGCCCCCCGGACAGCAACCCCCACTTTTTTTTTTTTTTTATAAAAAAAATATGTGTTTTTTATATATATATATATATATATATATATATATATATATATATACACATATATATATATAATTATTATTATTATTATTAAAGGGCCCAGAGTTCTCCAGGGCCCCCGGATGGCAACCCCCCTTTTTTTTATATATTTTGTATATTTTATATTTATATTTTCTTTATATTTTTTATAAATGTTTATTTTTTATTTTTATTTACTTTTTTCTTTTTATTAAAGGGCCCAGAGATCCCCAGGGCCCCGGATGGCTAGGGGGTATATATATATATATATATATATATATATATATATATATATATATATATATATATATATAATAATAATAATATATATTATTTTTTTTTCTTTATTTCTTCTTTTTTTTGTAAAGGCCCCCCCTGCTTCTCAATTTGCGGCAGCCCCCCTGCTTCTTAATTTCAGGCAGCAGCACCCCCCCCCCCCCGGTTCTCTGCTCCAGGGGGCCCATGCCTTAAGCTGTGAAAGGGGCCCCAAAATTCCTGATGGCGGCCCTGAGCATACCTCCCAACACGCACAGATTCTGCAGGACTTTCCGCTTCATCCCGCAGTCCCACGAAAAGGTTAATTTTCCCGCACTGCAATAGGAGGCAGCACGGAAGCAGGAGGAACCGGAGCGGTGTGTGGAGGTCTGTGGCTGCTGAAGGGAAGAAAGCCGATAGCCGGGCTAATGACAGTCTGTAGCCCTCCCTATTATATATTGTAACCTTTTCCATTTCTGGAATCCTCCTTTATACCCCACTAGATTGTAAGCTCTTTCACCGTCTGTATCCTCCTTTATACCTCCAAGTGTGGGAAAAGTATAAAGCCTTCCTTGTCGTGGAGCTGCACCTGCACTATGAGGATTAAATGCTCTGAGCCAATGGCTGCGTTGCTATCAATCTATCCAATCTAGCCAATCAACGGCCAGATGGGGGGGGGGGGGGCAGCAGGTGAACAGGCTCAGGCAAGTAAGACGGGGGGCTGGGGGGCCGTCATTGCCAGTTTTTTTTGTTCACCTTAATGCATAGGATGCATTAAGGTGAAAAAAACCCGAACCTTTACAACCCCTTTAAATCAATGGCGCATGCGTAACTTCTGAGCCCCGTGCCGTGAACAGCGTTTCCCCCACGCACGTGCAGGAGTGAGGTCATAGCGGGTCTGGCCAATCACAGCGATACAGCGAGCGAACCCAGGAAAATGTCAGGCGTCTTAGCGGTGTGCAGGTGTCGCTGCTCCATGAGTTTACATCCTCTTTAACTTACAGGCTTAACTTTAATATACCAGAACACAAATATGTAATGACAGTGTACAGTACAATGCTCTAGTAATATCCTGAACTGACATTCAGTAAAAGATTTTCAATAGAAACTCTGCCCTCTGGTGGAAGAAAAGTGTAATACTCATATATACTCATAGGGCCAGATTCAGGTAGAGTTACTCTGAGTATCAGTGATACTCCAGCATAACTCTCACTTTGAGCTGGCATTTCTGTGTTCTGTAAGCAGAAAACAAGAAACGCCGGGTTGGAGTTACTATACGAGCGGCGTAATTGTATTTCGCCGTCGTATCGGAACTGCAATTTAAAAAATGGCGCTCGGGGCGTTCCTGCTGATTAACGCCGAGAATATGTTAATCAGCGAGAATCGGCAATTCACGATCGTACTCGAGCCCGACGCAGTGACTTTCCGACGTTTCCGTAAGCGATACGCGGCGTAAAGAAAAACATGCCCCCTAGGTGGAGTATCCTATGTTAAGTATGGCCGTCGTCATCGCGTCGAATTTAAAATTTTTGCGTAAAACGTCCGTGAATGGGGATTGACGTCATTGACGTTCACTGACAGAATTTGGAGCATGCGCACTGACAGTCGACGCATGCGCAGTACGTTCGCCGCGGGATCGCGCCTAGTTTAAATAATACACGCCCCCTACCCGCCCAATTTGAATTCCGCCGGCTCATTTTCGCTACGCCGCCGCAACTTTAGGAGCAAGTGCTATGTGAATAACAGTACTTGCTCCTAAAGTTTCGGCGGAGTAACGTAAATGAGAAACGTTACTCCAAAATAAAGATTCGCCCATCTACCGGAATCTGGCCCATATTGTCAGTTTAGGATAAGTTCACTTTTGCAAAAATGTTTGCATGTAGAACAGGGGTGTCCAAACTTTTTTCAAAGATTGACAGATTTGATGAAGTGAACATGTGTGAGGGCCGACTATTTTGCCTGGCATTCTTTGAACCATTAAAATTTGGTCTAAGTGTTATCTTCCGAGCACCAATACACTGCCCAACAAGAATTCTCTTGCCTTTGTGGCTGTGTGTGGTGAAGAGATGAGCTTGCGAGTGTTATTTGGATATACTGTATATATTTATTTTGTGGCCCCAATGAATCCCAGAGCGCTGCTCATGACTAAGGATGAGCTTGGGCATGTTATTTGGATAAACCGTATTTATCGGCATATAACACGCACAGGCTTACCATTGCCATGAATGCAGCCTCACCATTGCAATGAATGCAGCCTCACCATTGCCATGAATGCAGCCTCACCATTGCCATGAATGCAGCCTCACATGTTCCATAAATGTAGCCTCACATGTGCAATGAATGCAGCTTCACATGTTTCATAAATTCAGCCTCACATGTGCCAAAAATGCAACCTGATCGATGCCTATCTGCAGCCTCGGAGGGCAGAGGGAGGGGGGCGGGATGAGTGTCGACAGATTACAAACAGGAGAATCTCTTGTTTACTCTGTGGCCTCTTTAATACAAAGTCCCGCCTCCTATGATAGACAGAACAGTCGTCCAATGGCATCCCAGGAGACGGGACTTCCAATACAGACGCTGTTGAGTAAACAGGACATTCTCTTCATGTAATCTGATGGCGCTCATCCTGCCACCTTCCTGTCCCCTCCAAGGCAGTGCCGATAAATACGGTATATATCTTTTGTGGCCCTGGGGGCCACAAACAATATATATATCCAAATCCCTAGGGGGGCCATATGAAATCAACAGGGGGGCCGCATTTGGCCCACAGGCCGGACTTTGGACATGCCTGATGTAGAACAATATGCATCTATTAATAGTTATTTTTTTGTAATAAACCTGTAAAGCATTGCGCTCATGATCAGCAGATCGTGAGTGTAATACTACGGTCCTGCAGACTGTGTATACGTCTGCCCATACCTCTGATATGGCCAGACAGTTACACTATGGCAGTGTATAAAGTACCACTGCACTCATGTTTTTTCACCTTAATGCATTAAGGTGAAAAACCATGAACCTTTACAAGCCCTTTAAGGTAATCACTGGAGATCTTATATATATATATATATATATATATATATATATATATATATATATATATATATACATAGGGCTCAAAATGTCAAGTCCTGAGCTACTAGCTACTAGCTACTCGCCACTAGTTGCCCCATCCAGACCACCCCACCCCACCCCTAATTCTGCCTCTAAACACGCCCTCATAAATTATCTCATGAAATGACACTTAAATGTATTATGCAGAATTACGTTGTAAATATTAACAACTGTATCTGTGCCCACCAATGCAGGCTGCGTGTGCCCCCCAATGCAGCCTTGTGCCCACCAATGTAGCCTTGTGCCCACCAATGCAGCTTTGTGTCCACCATGCAGCCTTGTGCCCAGTGCCCACCATGCAACCTTGTGCCCCCCCCAATGCAGTCTTGTGTCCACCAATGCAGCCGTGTGCCCACCATGCAGCCTACCTGTGCAGGGGAGGAGAGGAACAGGAGAGCCGCCCAGGTGTTCAGAGCGGAGAGCGGGGAACACAGTAATAACAATTTTCAACTTCATATACAGCCACGCCCCCTGGCCGGGGAACTTTGATTGACAGATCACCCGTCACTGGGATTGGACAGGTGATCTGTCTATCAAAGTCCTGGGACCAGGAGGAGGGTCTGTGTCTGACAGCGAGTGGTGGGGAACGCGGCTATTGAAATGAAAGCTGTTATACATGATCCTGCGCAGCCTCCCTGCATTAGTAAAGCTGCTATAGGACTGTCGGCAAGTGGATATACAGTAACCACTCTACCACTCTTTCTTTGTAGCTCATTTGGCCTCTGCAGCTGCCGCTGAGATCAGTCAGGTCAGGACCTGGGGATTCGTGATGTCCAGTGGCGGTGCGTCCATAGGGACGCAGGAGCGCCGCCCCCTCTGGCTCGCTCACAGCCAGTAAAATATACAGATTCATATACTGTATGAATCTGTATATTTTCGCGGCTGCCGCCCACTATTCAGCTGACCGGACATTGAGCGCCGGTCAGCTGAATAGCGGCAGCTGGCTGGCTGTGGGGAAGTGCCTATCAGGGCCAGCGCCCCTGATAGGCTGTCCGAGTACAGCCCTGAGGCTGTAGTCGGCTTCTTGAAGCTCATCCTCGGGACGTACCGGCCGTGTGTCCGAGGATAAGACTGACAGGCGTCTCAGCCAATCAGGTAACCTGATTGGCTGAAACGTCATCGAGGGCGGGACGAGGGACATCGAGGTACGTAGAAGTCATAAAGGTAAGTGCCATGGGGGGTACTGGGCACGGTGGCTACAAGTGGGGACACAGTGGCTACAAGTGGGGGCATAGTGGCTACAAGTGGGGGCACAGTGGCAACAATTGGGGGCACAGTGGTGACAATTGGGGGCACAGTGGCAACAATTGGGGGCACAGTGGCGACAATTGGGGGCACAGTGGTGACAATTTGGGGCACAGTGGTGACAATTTGGGGCACAGTGGCTGTGTTTGATAGCATAGTCGTGACAATTGATGGCACAGTAGCTGCGTTTGATGGCATGGCACAGTAGTTGTGTTTTGATGGCATGGCACGGTGGCTGCGTTTTGATGGCATGGCACGGTGGCTGCGTTTTGATGGCACGGTGGCTGCGTTTTGATAGCATGGCACGGTGGCTGCGTTTTGATGGCACGGTAACTGCGTTTTGATGGCATGGCACAGTGGCTGCGTTTGGATGGCACGGTGACTGCGTTTTGATGGCATGGCACAGTACCTGCGTTTTGATGGCACAGTGGTTGCGTTTTGATGGCACAGTGACTGCATTTGATGGCATGGCACAGTGGTGACAATTGATAGGTACAGTGAGGCTGCAATTGTTTTTTTTTTTTTCCGTTTGCGCCCCCCCAAAAATTTTGAGCACCAGCCGCCACTAGTGACGTCACTCCCTTGGTCATGGCATAGTTTCTTAGGCCTAGTGATTGAATTCTAGGTCTGGGCACTATTACAGCTGAACGCGTCACATCTGTATTTCTGGAATTTTGGGTCATCTTGCTAAGCAGCTGCAAGGGAGCACAGGTAAGGTAAGTATATGTGGTGGGGTGGGGACACTTTTCAGAAACACCGTCACCCTACCTTTCATAGGTAAGGTGACAGCATCTCTTTAAATAACACAACTTTCTCCCCACTGACATAAAGAAAATGAGTTTACAAAAAAAAATGTATTAACCCCCCAAATTATAAATGATCCCCAAATATTTATGCCCTCTCCTATGAAGGACGGCCAGGTACATTTTATAATAAAAATCTAAGGCATTTATGATTCACTTTCTATCATTTTAATTGATTTTCTGTAGGAAACATACCATAAATTTGAAATATAACTTAGCTTGTTCTGTGACCTTGTCTCCGAGTTTCTAGTTTTCTATATAACTTGACTTTTGGCACTGAGTAGTAGCAGCTACAATGCCATATGCCATATATTGGGGAAAATGGATTTCTCTAATGCTTTCAAAACTTTTTTTTTCCACCGACCTTGTCAAGAAAGATGTATGTATAAAATTGCAGTCACCTATACTGCCTGCAAAATGTCATCATTAAACACTTTAAGCAAGTCTTGTTTTTTTATTTTTTTTATAGCTCAGATTAGTTGTGTTGCATCTTCCATTAAAAACTGTTTCAGTTATTGCTTGCCATGCATGCCCGAAAATCAGGGAGTTATGGATGGTGTGCAAATTCTAGAAAATAATCTAACTAATAAAAGACATAAAAAATAAAAAAAAAGCAGGCTAGCTTTATGTTTCAGCATCAAAACCAGTAGTGCATTGAAAGTTTACAACCTTTTTCTAAAAAGAGTTCAAAATTCTCTCCAAGGCCCCTTTTACACTTGTGCGTCTTGTCCTGCGACTTGGAACTGCAAAGTCGCATGACAAGTCATACCCCATGATTTTCAATGAGTACCATTCATAGCTGTGTGACTTCAAAGTAGTCCATAGACCTCACTGTTATACAGACGCTGCATCAAGTCGCATCAAAATCGTGGGAAAAAAATTGCATAAAAAATGCGTGACTTTCACAAGTGTGAAAGGGGCTTAATAGATTATTTTAAAGTGATTGTAAAGGTAAAGGTTTATTTTACCTTATTGCATTCTCTGAATTAAGGTAAAAAACCTTTAATAGTAGTTTACCTATAGCCACCCCCATCAATATTCACCTGAGCACAATTTAGATACAGCACCGTACATGCTCTAGATCAACGATGGAGAACCTTGGCACCCCAGATGTTTTGGAACTACATTTCCCATGATGCTCCACTACACTCCAGAGTGCATGAGCATCATGGGAAATGTAGTTCCAAAACATCTGGGGTGCCAAGGTTCGCTATCACTGCTCTAGATTGTCAAAAGTATTGGGACACCTGCCTTTACATGCACATGAACTTTGATGGCATCACAGTCTTAGTCAATATTGAGTTTCCCCACCATTTGCAGATATAACAGCTTCAACTCTTCTGGGAAGGCTGTCCACAAGGTTTAGAAGTCTGGGAAGTCTGGGAATGTTTGACCATTCTTCCAGAAGTGCATTTGTGAGGTCAGGCACTGATGTTGGTTGAGAAGGCCTGGCTGGCAGTTTGTGCTCTAATTCATCTCAAAGGTGTTCTATTGAGTTGAGATCAGGACTTTGAGCAGGCCAGTCAAGTTCCTCCACCCCAAACTCGCTCATCTATTTCTTTATGGACCTTTCTTTGTGCACTGGTCATGTTGGAACAGGAAGGGACCATCCCTAAACTGTCCCCACAAAGTTGGGAGCATGAAATTGTCCAAAATGTCTTGGTATGCTGACCCCTTAAGGGTTTCCTTCATGCTCTCCCTTTTTGGATGTACACATTTAGCTTGGAAAACCAGCCCTTCCTTGCTGTTGATATGTATCTGACCATGTGTGGCCACTGGGGGATCTCTTCTCACCCCGGTATTCTTCACTATTTATCCTACAGAGTTGCATTACTACCTTAGGGCTTTCTATATACGCTGGGAACTTTGGAGATACTTACCACTACGCCCTCCCAGTTAGGAATATTCTGTACGTCTTGGAAGATGTCACATAGTGTATGCTCTGATTTGTTGAGCTGTCTTTGAAGTCTTGATGCTAATATTTAATGTTTGTTTCTAGCATACTTAGCTCATTGTATCTTGCTTTACCCATACCTTGATTTGTATAATGCAACTTTTGGTTAAATAAAGGAATTACATAAAAATAGTTTCCTTCACTAGAACTAAAGGGCCAATCCCAACCCCTGAAGAACAACCCCACACCATAATCCCCCCTCCACCAAATGATTAGGAACAGTGCACAAAGCAAGGTGAATAAGGAAAAAGCTACATGCTTGTAATACAAAAAACTTGTATGTCAAAGTGGCTTTCTCCATAAGAAATAATGGAAACTCAAATGATTCGTTCCACAACCATTTATTCATACATCTTTCAGTTTATAGTCCATATAAAAATATCATAGCAATGTCATAGGTTGTGTAACCATAAAATGTCCATCCACACATGGAAACCATCACAAGGGGATTAGAAGAAAAATCCAGCAGGAGCTACAGAGTATAAAAGAGAAGAGAGGCGCCTCTAAGTGTAGCAATAAGGTTACATTTAATGAAGGTATAACATTTAGCAACCCGCATGGTTGATGATTTTTAAAGAGGCACATCTAGGTATACAGGCATCCAGGGTAAAGCTGTCCACATAGACCGTCCACCGCACCGCCGGCTCTTACTGCTGTCAGTCTGAAATCGTGACAGGGAAGACTACCCTGCAGTAGAGCGATCTGAAAGCGAGGCTTGAAGCGCTCATGGAGCGCAGCATGGAAGGGATGACGCAGATGGCGGTGCGGAGGAACAGCTTTACCCCGGATGCCTCCATACTTAGATGTGCCTGTTTTAATCATCAACCATGTGAGTTGCTAAATGTTGTTAAATTATTTTTAAGGTATATTTGTTTTCCCCAACAGGAATTCACTGCAACCTGGGATGATGCTGTCTAAATATAAAGTAACAATAATAAATAAGAAACTTCAGATACCCTTTACCAGGTAATAAATGTAGAAAAGTCAATTTGTTGTAGATTGTTCTGAAAGCAACAGCAGCAAAGCTGGACATCCATGTGTGTCTTGTAGCCTCATATGCACGGCCCCCGCTGATACCAACTAGAACCAGGCTGATCTGTTTAGAGGAAGGAACCAAAAATACTGTATAAGGCACCGCACCTTTCTGCCACATGCTGGTGTAGGTTTTCTAAATATATTGGCAAAGCAATCCTTTGTAACCCTTATTACCTTCACATGTAATGTTCCAAATACACTTCATGCCCGGGAACAGCTGCCCATAAAAAGGTTGTACACTAGCTGTACTTGTGCAAACATGTGCACTCATGTAAGTAGGCAAGTGTGGCATGTATAGCCAACGTACAGCCATTCCATACTGTGGGCATATGCTGCAGCTGTGTCTCCCGGGTGCTGCCTATAAGTGCCACCTACCAGTGTCTATAAGTGCCATCCATCAGTACCTATCAGTGCCACCTATCAGTGCCGCTCATCAGTGCCACCTCTCTGCCATCTGCCAGTGCCACCTACCAGTGCCCATCAGTACCTTGTCATCAGTGCCACCTATCAGTACTGCCTATCAATGCCACCCCTCTGTACCTATCAGTGCCCTTCAGTGCCGCCTATCAGTGCCACCACTCTGCTACCTACCAGTGCCACCTATCAGTGCCCATCAGTGCTACCTATCAGTGCCCTTCAGTAACACCTTTCAGTGCCACCCATAAGTGCCACCTCTTGGTGCCACCTATCCATGCCCATCAGTGCCACCTATCAATGCCCATCAGTGCCACTTTATCAGTGCCCATCAGTGGAGCCTCATCAGCGCACATCAATGAAGGAGAAAAATTACCTGTTTGCTAAATTTTATAACAAACTATGAAGATAAAAAACCCAACAGTGATTAAATATCACCAAAAGAAAGCTCTATTTGTGTGAAAAAAAATTCATATGGGTACAGTGTTGCATGATCGTGCAATTGTCATTCAAAGAGTGAAAGCTGAAAATTTGCCTGGGTAGGAAGGGGGTTTAAGTGATCAGTAAGCAAGTGGTTAAACACTGCAGTACACTAACGCACCATACTGACACACTATACTCGGCCACTATACTCGGCCACTAAGGCCACGTACACACGATCAGACCGGTCCGATGAGACTGGTCCAACGGACCGTTTTCATCGGACCAGGCTGAAGTGGTCTGATGTGCGTACACACCATCGGACCAAAAATCCGATCAGACCAGAACGCGGTGACATAGAACACAATGACGTGCTGAAAAAACGAAGTTCAATGCTTCCAAGCATGCGTCGACTTGATTCTGAGCATGCGCAGGTTTTTGGTCCGATGCTTTTGCATATTAACCATTGAACCTGTCCGACGGACAGGTGTCCGTCAGACAGATTTTAAAGCAGGTTTTAAAACTTTGGTCCGACGGACAACAGTCCGATGGGCCGTACACACCATCGAACTGGTCCGATGAAACCGGTCTGCAAACCAGTTTCATCGGACCGGTCTGTTCGTGTGTACGCGGCCTAACACTCTACACTCAGAGTCATAATAATTGAACACACTATCTCCATTCCAACAACACACTGCAAAAGGTTCCTATGGGAAGGAACTTTTTATAGCGTGGGGTGGAACTATGAGCACTGAGCCGTGATTGGATAAAATCATCATCACTTTGTCCAATAAGAGCTCTGACAGTGCTCTGTGGCTTAATTGGCAAAACCTTACATCTGACCATCGGTCAGGTGTAAGGCTTCATCCAATTGGAGCCCTAGAATGCACTGTGTGTGTAGGGTGCTCGGTGGGCAAACATTCTGCTGAGCGGCATGCAAATTCGGGTGTTCAACTGTTCTCCCAACCAGGGCTGTCTTAATGAGAGGGCACACCTTGGCACTGCCCAAGGGCCCCAGCTGCATGGGGGACCCCTGCACTTTCCCCAAAGCAGCTGGTCCTTGAGCCCACGCTGCCCCGAATTTGGGGGCCCCATGATGGCACTGAGAGTGATAGATACACAGGGGAGACGGTCTGCCTCCTACCTACTTGATGTCTGTTTACCTTCACTGTCATCATTGTAGGGGCCCCAGAGCATTACTTTGCCCAGGGGCCCATGATGACATTTAGACAGCCCTGACCCCAACCCTACTTTGTTATTTAGAAAATATTAAAGTTAGAGGCAGCCATGAAACTAGCATGATTATTAAGAGAATTTGCAGCGGCATCCTCCATATCCACCGCTGTACTCCTTTTAATAATGGAAAGGATAGGATCTTTGGCCCAACACTATTATTAGAATAAGATAGAGACTTAAGCCCCGTACACACGGCCGAGGTACTCGGCAGAAACCAGCGAGAACCTCGCTGGGAGCTGCATTCTGCCGAGAACCTCGGCCGTGTGTACGCTCTCGACGAGCCCCGCCCGTCGGGAAACCCGTCGAGCAAATAGAGAACAGGTTCTCTATTTGCTCGACGGCTCGTCGGGATGAATGGCTGGTTGCCACGATGTGTTCTGCCTGTCGAGGTTCTCTGCCGTGTGTACGCGGCATTATGTGTGGAAACCAGATATAAATTAAAAATGGAATCATGTAATACACCTTTCTTCCCACAAGAGGTTGCTCATGTTCCTAAAATAAAAAGCAAATTAAACATAGGGCTATGCCTATACCATGGAATTTGTTACAGAAAAAGTGAAATCAAATAAGAGCTGGACTTAAAATAAGATAGTTCTGGCTTTTTCAAACAATAAACATATTTATAAGTGATTTGATGATCCATTGCAGCTTATTCCCTATTCAATGCTGCTCACCACACTTCAATAGTGGCCCGGGATATCTAAGTTTCAGAAACATTTGCTGTTTTAAATATAATCCTTATGTAGGGTCTGCCAAACTTGCTCTTCCCCCTTACATTTATTATTAAATTTAAACCAGGAATGTCCAACCTGCGTCCCAAAGTGTCTATGTATGCGGCAAAACACAAAGTTGTAAACTTACTAAAAATTGTGATTTTGTTTATGGGGAATTTTTTGGTAAAAATGTATTTTCAAGTTAGCGAACACATGCGGCAGATAAAAAATTTGAAATGTAAATATAATATAAATGTCTTTTTACTGGACTTTTATAATGTTTTATCTTTCCAAAGAAAAATCTCCATGTCACGTATCAGATAAGACCAGAACTGTGTGGACTGCAACCCAGGAAACCCAGACGTGTTTAAAGCGGGGGTTCACCTGCAAAACAAGAAAAAAAAGCCAGCAGCCTCAAATACTGCAGCTGCTGGCTTTTAAAACATGGACACTTACCTGTCCAGGTCGCCAGCAACGTCAGCAGCTGAAGCCGAGCGCCAGCTCGGCTTTCGGCTTCCCCCGCCGCCATCCTCGGTAAGGGAATCGGGAAGTGAAGCGCTGCGGCTTCACTGCCTGGTTCCCTACTGTGCATGCGCGAGTCGCACTGCGGCGTTCCACTGGTCCCCGTGGGGGGTGACGCGGAGAGGCCGGACTCCCGTGGGAGTCTATACCCGGAAGTGGTGCAAATACCTGTTTTATACAGGTATCTGCACCCCCTCCCTCCTGAAAGGTGTCAAATGTGACACCGGAGGGGGGGGGGGGTACCGAAAAGCGGAGGTTCACTTAGGTGAACCTCCGCTTTAAATTAAATATGATAATTTATTAAAGATAAGTGAAATAATGAGGTCCGATGAGAATGGTCCGACGGACCGTTTTCATGGGACCAGGCTGAAGTGGTCTGATGTGCGTACACACCATCGGGTCAAAAATCCGATCAGACCAGAACGTGGTGACGTAGAACACAACGACGTGCTGAAAAAACGAAGTTCAATGCTTCCAAGCATGCGTCGACTTGATTCTGAGCATGCGCTGGTTTTTGGTCCGATACTTTTGCGTACTAACCATCGCTTTGGTCCGACGGACTAGTTTCCGTCGGACAGATTTTAAAGCAAGAATTGGTCCGATGAAACTGGCCTTAAGACCAGTTTCATCGGACCGGTCTGATCGTGTGTACGCGGCCTAAGAGACCAATATGGGGAAAACCAGAATCATAACAGGGCCAGGCCAGGGTCGTCAATGGGAGGTCAGCAGCTGGGGAAAGGGAAAACAAACAGGACAAGGAGAGGACGGATGGATGGATCACAGGAGGAACAGGTACAGGTACAAGGCACAGGGTACAGGATTCCAGGTTCAGGTAACAGACAGGATCGGGTATAGATGCAGAGCTACTCAGGGTCAGGGCGCATGGAGAGATACCAAGGCAAAGTACGATTGTCACTGCTGGGTATTTGTTCACATCTCCTGCAATCAGTCTCAGTGACGCCTAATTGCAGGAGATGTCGGCACCACACTGCCAGGAACCCCCCGCTGGTGGACGCCAGTACTGTGGCCCAAAGATCACATAATACCACCACCAGGGGAGAGCTCCCCTGGCAGTTCCAGACTGCCAGGAGACACCTGCTGGTGGACCACAGTACTGCACGCCAAGTATCAGGCAGTGTCACCAGCGGAAGGAACCTTTCCTGACACTCCCACTCTTCAAAATCACTCCTTATTTATGGCATCAGTTTTTGGCTGCAGTATATTTGTGAGCAACTATTTTGAAGGATGGAGCACACAAAGGGTAAAATTAGAACCAAAATATCTGATGGTACCTTGAGAATGCAAGCGATCCTATTGGTCTAGGAGGAGGAGAGAGGAGGAGACGCACGGCTGTCATAATGCCGAGGAGGAGATGCAGGGGAAGGCGTCATCCGTCGCCCAGATGGAAGTGCTGCCCATGCCATAGCGTGGGTAAGTGCTGGGCCACCTGACCAGGGTTTGCGATTTACCCGACCGGACCACAGGGCAAGGATCTCCCCACTGATGTTTCATTTATTCTTTGGTGATCTGCTTCCTCTACCTCTCCTGTTGCTTCTTGAATATTAATCCACTGGTGATCACATTAGTCATCAGAGGGGCATGTCATAAGAAAGTAAAGTCCTGCTTCAACCAACATGCAATCTTTATACAGAGACACAGGGGTTAGTACTGTATAATAAAGATAAGTACAGTAAACTCTTCACTTATGCCAGTGAATTAGGTGAAGCTTTGCTGACTTCCCCATCACGTTCAAGCAAAACTATTTTTTTATTTATTTTCTTTGCACATGATTAGGTATTATTTGCAATGTGGCTTTTCAGCACATCCACTAAGGTAAGAGAAAGATCCCTTGCAAAGTGAACAGCCTATTTGCCTTTAATAAATGAACCCCATGGTGGCAAACAAGGCACAGTAATTTAGTAAGGGATCAGCTGCAGGAAGCCTACAAGCAACACTGGTGACTAGTTCTTTGTCCCCTGCTTGTCATTTAGGCACAACTTCCACAGTTCAAACATGGACTGCATGAGGATAATTAACAATTAGCTTACAATCTAAGTTATCTTCCAGTTAGCTGTCATTTGGCATCTCAGGGTTGGAATTTAAGCGCCACACCACTGCTATGAGATTCAGACACAACTTTATTCTATTAAAGGTCAGGGGTACAATTCATGAAATCTCCAACGCGTTTTGGGGTTCTAAATTGCTCCTTTATCAGGGCTTGACTAGCAACCAACTTAACAAACGTAGTGAACCAGACCTGCAATGGTATTTTTTTACACTGTGATTTGAAAGCACAGGCCTTGTTTGGCAGCCAAAGTCAAGCGCTGATAAGTGGCACTTAGACCCCCGAAACACGTTTGCTATTTCTTGAATTGTACCTCTGACCTTTAATGGAATAAAGTTGTATCTGGACCTCTTAGCAGCGGTGTGTCGCTTAAATTTCAACCCTTCTTACATTACACTAAAAGCCAAGGAAACTGGAGATCCTCTGGGGTGTAGAAGCCACCTGCCCAAGAACCAGACCATTTACACCACTATTAATACTTTAAAATGCAGTTCCACCCAAAAATTGAACTTCCGCTTTTCGGATTCCCACCCCCCACATTTGTCAGGGGGGAGGGGGGAGCAGATGCCTGTCTAACACAGGTATGTGCTCCCACTTCTGGGCATAGATTGCCGCAGTATCCACAGTGATCTATGCCATGTCCGACCCCTCTGCTGTCTTCTGGGAGACACACAGATCCCAGAAGACAGCAGGGACCAGTGTCCAGATATTAAAAATCAGCAGCTGCACTTTTTGTAGCTGCTGACTTTGAATATTTTTTTTGTGGCGGAACTTCGCTTCAAAATAACAATACCAGTCAAATAAACCTACAGGTCCAGTGCTAACTTTCCACTTTCCTCAACCATTTAGCATCTCAGAACTTTACTAAAGAAGTAGGAATATATGAACAGGCTTAACTTGACATTATGATTTCAAAATATAATAAAACCGTCAGAACTGAAAAGACAAGGTAATTGCCTATCTTCCTTATGCTCCTCCTTTGCAGTATAAAGGAAGAATATCCTTAAAAGCATTGCTTGGCTGTGTTTGTGGTTAGCAATTTATCCTCATATGTTAGAACGCTACAGAAAAAACATTCCTCAAGAACAATGGGAAGCAAGACATGGCAGGTGCATTAAACCTAAGTTTTAGCAGAGAGACGTCTAATTCAGAGAGACCAGTAGGTCATGAATATGTAACCAGTGTTTTTAATCAAGACAGATGGGTCTGGTGATATGGCCATTAAATTTACACATAAAATAGTATGAGGGTCGGTGAAATGGCATTAACCGAATTAAGAACAATGATTGCTTCCATAATTGTCAGTTTGGAGACCATACCCTAAAGGGAGCAGTAAAAAAAGTTTAGATATGGTGTATAAGATTAGCCTTGGTATAAGTCCATAATTAAACTTATTCCAAGCCCAACTTCAGGAACAGTAAAATAAAATCCAGCTTTGCAGTGCAAGTATTAAATGCTTGTTTAGCAGGCTCTCTATGGGGTTGCGATGGATCCCCCGCAACCTGCTCTGTAAGATGTGACTGCCTCTGGCCTTCTCAATCTACCATACAGGCAGGGGCGGACTGACAACTCACGGGGCCCCCGGGCAATAGGAGATTGTGGAGCCCCCGGGCAATAGGAGATTATGGGGCACCCAGGCAATAGATTATGGGGCCACACAGTATACAAACACATACAGTATACATACACAGTATACACAATATACACACACACAGAATATACATACACACACTGAAAAGGTACTGGAGAGGCGGGGCAGCTATAGGGCCAGATTCAGGTAGATGGGCGCTTCTTTACTGTGGAGTAACGTTTCTCATTTACGTTACTCCGGCGAAACTTTAGCAGCAAGTACTGTTATTCACATAGCACTTGCTCCTAAAGTTGCGGCGGCGTAGCGAAAATGAGCCGGCGGAATTCAAATTGGGCGGGTAGGGGGCGTGTATTATTATAACTAGGGCGCGATCCCGCGGCAAACGTACTGCGCATGCGTCGACTGTCAGTGCGCATGCTCCAAATTCTGTCAGTGAATGTCAATGACGTCAATCCCCATTCACGGACGTTTTACATAAACGATTCGAATTTTTTTTTTTCCGACGCGATGACGACGGCCATACTTAACATAGGATACTCCACTAGGGGGCTGCTTTATCTTTACGCCGCGTATCTCTTACGGAAACGTCGGAAAGTCACTGCGTCGCGCCCGAATACGATCGTGAATTTCCGATTCCCGCTGATTAACATTTTCTCGGCGTTAATCAGCGGGAACGCCCCGCGCGCCATTTTTAAAATTGAAGTTACGATACGACGGCGAAATACAATTACGCCGCTCGTATAGTAACTCCAACCCGGCGTTTCTTGTTTTCTGACTAAAGAAAACAGAAACGCCGGCTCAAAGTGAAAGTTAGGCTGGAGTATCACTGATACTCCAGCCTAACTCTACCTGAATCTGGCCCATAATCTTGGGTTTAAAAAACAAACAAACACAGATTTTTACATACTATCCCTGGTTTTACTGAGGCTGGAGCTCCTGGAAGAGGAGCAAAGCACTGGAGACAACTAGAACGGGTGTAAGTAAGTTATACCTCCTCTTCATCTCTCCTCTACACATAGCAAGCATTTAACCCTTGCACCCCGGGAGCAGTGTTGCCAACCCAAAAGATTGAAATTTACTGGCACGACACCCGAAATTTACTGGCACAGCCACGTTTTTACTGGCATTTCACAAAAGTTACTAGATTACATTTTAGGTGCAAATTTCTGTATTTAGGCTGCAAACAAGTACGCTAGGCAAATAGCAATGTGATTCAAGGAAGATATTAAGGTAAAAAAACATATTTTTGTTACTTTCGATATAATAAGGGCAAATTATTTAGTCACATCTCCCCCTGCCTCCAATCTCCCTCTGCCTCCAATCTCCCCCAGGCCCCCTGCCTCCAATCACCCCCTGTCTCCATCGTCCCCTGCCTCCATCCCCTCTGCCGTGCCACGAACAACCCCTGTCTCCATCCCCCACCCTCTGCGGTGCCACCATCCCCCTCTGCGATGCCACCAACACCCCCTGCCTCCAATTACCCCCTGCTAACACCCCCTGCCTCCAATCTCCCCCTGCCTCCATTGCCCCCTGCCTTCATCCCCCTCTACGGTGCCACTGCAGCCAACATCACCCACTGTCTCCAATCACCCCCTGCCTCCAATCACCCCCTGCCTCCAATCACCCCCTGCCTCCAATCACCCCCTGCCTCTAATCTCCATGCACAGTTCCAAGCGGAACCAATCTCGGCTATTTTTACCGACACATTCTCGCAACCACTGGCATTTACGAAAGGGGGAAAAAAGGTTCCAGTTTTTACGAACTGTCCATAAAAATACGGACGGTTGGCAACACTGCCTGGGAGTTGGGGGGATGGGGGCATGGGCACTACAAGGGTGTGATTTTTCATTTTTCTGTGTGAGGCTTTAGGATTTCCTCCACATTTAATGCCCCACAGCTAACTACCCTTTGTATCACTTGACCCTCCCTTCTAGATTGTAAGCTCTAACGAGCAGGGCCCTCTGATCCCTCCTGTATTGAATTGTATTGTGACTGTACTGTCTTCCCTGATGTAAAGAGCTGCGCAAACTGTTGGCGCTACGAAAATCCTGTATAATAATAATAATAATGATATTGGACAACAAGGGCAAAGTTGCAGCAATTGGCAGCAAGGATGCAAAACAAAAAAGGGGTGGGACTTTAAATGAAGCTCATGGTGACAAAATTAATAAAATGGTGGAAATGAAATATTTAATAATACATAAAAAACGCATACTTTGAATCACAAATACAGGGAAATGCACTGGTAGGTGGTGCCAATTTCTAAACTGATAATTACTCGTAATAACATGTTTGCAAACGTTTATTGCATGATAAGATCACGGGGTCCACCAGAATTCATAGTTGGGTATATACAGAGCTTTTTTTCTCAGAAAATAGGTACAGGAACTCAACCACGACCTGTTCATATTTCACAAACAGTAGAAGGGTCTTAAAGGGCCATTAAATACCAGGATTGCATTAAATACAGAGTGCAGAGTTCAGGGGGTTACAAAGCTGTCACTTGTAAACATAATAACCAGACTTCTGTGTTTACAAGTGATAGTGGTGAGCAGGCACCAAAGGTTCTGAGCCAGAGGTGGTGGAACTGAGTTCCCCCAAGTTCCCCCTGAAAAAAAGCCCTGGGTATATACATAAAAAGGTAGTATATGCACATCGGGTGTCTTAGTGTTGACCTTCTACCATGGTCCTGTTTGGTCATTACTACCACATCCATCTCCCACACCTCTCTTTCCCTCCAGTCCACCCTCTCTCCCATTCATTCGATCACTCACATAGTTCCAATATTCTCTTTACCTTCTCACTGATTTCACTACATTTCACCCCTTTTATATTCACATTAGGGGTTCTCGGGGAACCCAGACTCGCCTGGGCCCTTGTCTATGTCGGACCCCGCCGCTGGACCTGCCCCCTCGGCTCCCATTACCGACATTCTCCAGTGGCTCATGGTCCTTTACATCATGCCTCCTAGTAAACACATATCGTAAGTGATCTCAGAATAATTTTGGGAGATACTTAACGATTCTCCCTGACTTTGACATAGTAAACTTACACAACCAATCGATCTTTTCATTGCAGATACCCCAGATGTCTGCTCCTGATGAGCTGCTCAAAGCCTTGAAACGCGTTGAGCTACCGGATATCGTGTACTCTAGTTACACACCCACCTAGATATGTGTTCATGTAATATCTTACCTTAACAGGGAACAATACGAGTATTGACTGTGCATATGCTACCTTTTTATGTATATACACCACTATGAATTCTGGTGGACCCCTTGATATTATCATGCAATTAACGTTTTCAAAAAAAGTTATTACGAGTAATTATCAGTTTAGAAATTGGCACCACCTATGAGTGCATTTCTCTGTATCTGTATATATATATATATATATATATATATATATATATATGTAAACATGTTTTTTATGTATTATTAAATATTTAATTTCCACCATTCTATTCATTTTGTCGCCACAAGCTTCATATAAAGTCCCACCCCTTTATTTGTTTTGCATCCTTGCTGCCAATTGCTGCAACTTTGCCCTCATTGTCCAAATGAGAGGGATGGAGCATGGAGGCACATGACTTTACCCAGTCATAGCTTCATTAAGGCTGGGTTCACACTTGTGCAGTGCGAATTTCAGCTCTGTAATCTCTCTGCAAAGATAAGGGAAGTGTTCAGCAGATTAGCTCTGTTTCTAGCTGCGAATTTGGAGACCTGGGAGAAGTTCCGGGTGAGAGGAGAGTGGGGGAGAAGTATATTGAGCTTAAAGCGCAGGCGCCGTATTTCTCCGAGTCCTATTTCGGCGTTTTTCGGAGGGCGTGACGCGCCATAGCCGTAGGACTCGGAGAAATACGGCGCCTGCGCAGTCAGCTCCTAGGTCTGTGCGCAGGCGCCGCATTTTCGCCGAGATTACCCGAGTCCTTTTCGGGTACTTTCGTAAGATGTGACGCGCTATACTGGCGCCGTCCACCGCGGGGTAAAAAAAATTAAATTCTGCATAAGACAGTAAGTACATGGATTTAAAAAAAAAAAACAGCATACTGGCGCTGACGCCAGTATGCTGGATCACATGGGAGGGCTTATATTTAGGGTGAAATTCCGCTTTAATGAGAGAAATTCCTGAAGAGAACTGAACACATCTGAGAATCAGCTGCGTACCCATAGAAGATAATGGATCTGAATTTGCACCTGAGCCGCACCCCAAGGTATAAAATCTGCACAGGTTTTTTCTGCAATGCGCAGTGTGAATGCATCGCACATATGTGAACCAGCCTCATTGAAAACAATGTATTTAGAAATGTTCTGCGTATTAGATGCGGTTTAAGCCGCACTCAATCCGCACAAGTGTGAACCCAGCCTTAAAGTTCCAAACTTTACCAAACCCCCCCCCCCCCCCTCCCTTTGATAATGCCCATATTGCATAGGGCAGTGGAATTTGTAGCTACTGTATTTATTGGTGTATAACACTCACTTTTTTACCCTGAAAATGGAGGGTAAACTGTGCCTGTGTGTTATATGTAGGGGGCTGTGGAAAGTTATTTTTCCTGAAACTTCCCTCTTAAAGTTAAGCTGTGCGTTATACGCCTGTGCGTGTTATACGCTGATAAATACGGTATTTAAAAACAGTTTACTACCTTTCTTTCATTTTAGTTATACAGATCTTTTCTGCTTCTGGGATGCAAAAGCAATATTGTAGGAATTTTGTAGAATGGGAATAAGTCTAATATGGGATTTTTTTTCATTTTATGGCATTTTTGTGGAAAAGGAAGAGAGGACATATAGAGCTTTATGCTCTTCCTTTAATCCTCCAAAGCACATGAATTTTTGGATGAGCGGTTGGCCTGCTGTCTCTTGTACCATGGTATGGGTTTTGCCCAGTTGTATTGGCACAACGCCTACAGTTAAATCTACCACAGCTTACTTGAACCCAGGTTTCAGTCACTGGAGGCGAGTTCCCTCTACCAGCACAACCTCTGCAATCCATAGATTGGATTTCCATTGGCTTTCTCTAAAAATGTCCAATAAACCCAGGCATAGCCTATGAGTGAAATCTTCAACACTCACATTACCCTTCCATAGCTCTTGCTGCACATATCATCCCCGCACTGGTGTTGAACACGCCATATGCTTTATTTAGGCTTCACTCCAAAAGATGGCAATTAAACAGAAGGATAACATGGGAATTCAAAAGATGGTAATTAAACAGAAGATAAAATGGAAATTCAAAAGATGGTAATTAAACAGAAGGATAACATGGAATGGCAAACATTCTCTTTAGGGTGGCATAAGACACTACTGGTACTTAATTAGTCCCAAAAATAGGGGGATAATCACAGCCCCTTACTACGAGGTTGCCACTTCTGACTACCTCCTCCAGAGGGAGACTCACAAAGAAGACCTGTTTAATCCATTCACTTGTACTTAGAGAAGAATTCCAGGTATAGCATGTTTTACATAGTTACAAGAGTCAAACTTTGACCAATGTAATGATGCATATACCATACCTGTGGGATCCTTTTAGAAGCTGTAAATCACTTTAGAAGACACCAGCTAACTTCCTCTTCTGAGCAGCTCCCCTGCTGCGGCACAGGCGTCATTCAGAGAGTCCCTCTCATTTTCTCAGTGAATGCAGAACATTCTCTGATTGGATGAGGAGGAGAGCTTGACAATGCCCTGCCTCTCCACCTTGTCCAATTAGGGAACACTTTGCATTCCTTGAGAACGTTCAAAGAGATCTTTTAATGGTGGCCAAGCCAAGCAGCAGAACTCATGTGTTCACAACGCAGCAGGGCAGCTGCTTGGGACCCAGAAGCTTGTGATGGTGACTGTAGTAGTGGTATGTCCTACAGTGATTTCCAGTTCTAGAGGGATCCCACAGGTATGGTGTATGCATAGTTACGTTGATCCAAGCTGCACCAATGAAACTATGCAAAAAAATGCAACACCTGGAATTCTTCTTTAACCCCTTTAATACAGGGCTTTTATACCTACCTCCATACCGGGCCTATTCTGGCACTTCTCTCCTACATGTACAAATCATCATTCTTTTGCTAGAAAATTACGCAGAACCCCCAGACATTATATATGTTTTTTCAACAGACACTCTAGGGAATAAAACGACGGTCATTGCAACATTTTATCTTGCACAGTACTTGCGCAATAATTTTTCAAACGCTTTTTTGGGGGGAAAAAATTGTTTCATGAATTAAAAAATAACAAAACAGTAAAGTTAGCCAATTTTTTTTTGTAAAATATGAAAGATGATGTTACGCCGAGTAAATAGATATCTAACATGTCATGCTTTAAACTTGCGCACAGTCATGGAATGGTGCCAAAATCTCCATAGACGACACATTTTTACAGGTTGCCAGTTTAGAGTTATAGAGGTCTAGTGCTAGAAATGTTGCACACGCTCTAACGTACGTGGCGATACCTTACATATGTGGTTTGAACAAGGTTTAAATACGTGGGTGGGACTTACGTGTGCGTTTGCTTCTGAGCACGAGCTACCGTGGACAGGGGCGTTTTAATTATTTTTTTTTTTATTAATTTGTTAATTTACTTATTTATTTATTACACTTTTTTTTACATTTTTGTCATGCTTACTAGCCACAATTGCGGCTTTGTTTACTTCCGGTTGCCTCCGATTGTCATAGAGATGACTGGTGACCAGATGGTCACCAGTCATCTCTATGCTTCCTCTCCGACGCAGAGCAATTCTTTCTCCGTGCCCCCGATGGCATGGGAGAGCCCGGAGAAGCACCGGATGGAGGCGGGTGTCCCCTCCCGATGCCTATAAGAACGATCAAGCGGCGCTATGATCGTTCTTATGGTGTGCAGGATCGCTGCCGGGAATACAATGATGTCTGAATGATGCCTCTAGCTGCAGGCATCATTCAGATATCACCGCACAAAGTCCAGGATGTCATAAGACGTCCACCTGGGATGGGAGATCCCCTTTGAGGACGTCATATGACTATGTGTGGTATTGAAGTGGTTAAATAACCCACCAGGATAGCAAGGCAAAAAATGCACCTCTACAAACAAGCCCAGTCAGGGTGTAGCACTACCTATATAGGAGCTGCTGATTGTTGGTTATCTCTCAACCTGCACAGACAGGCACATTAATTTTTCATTCATTTCAGAGAAAAGCAGTAGTCCTTGCAGCTTTGTTTTTTTTATTTTTTATATAGGGGATTAGAATTTGGATGGGGGAAGGGTTAATATGGGATGCCCACTTGATCAGTAGAACTCTTCAGGGACTCGGCCTATATACATCCGGCATACACACACACTTTTCTTCTACCTCCAGCACAAACTTGCTTGTAGAACTACAACTCCCAGATCCAGCTAGCACTTTGAGGATGGTCTGATAAAGGTGTACTCAGACCACAGCAAATGCCAGTTGCAGGCAGGGACCGCAGGCCTTTTTTGGTGTAGAAAAAAGAGAGGCATTTGGTGCTACCTGTCCTTCTTCTGTGGCTACTACTCCCAGTACCACCTCTTCTGCCACTGCCAGCCCGCCTGGTTGCAGCTGCCCATTTCACAAGCCCTCCTTGCTACTTCTCCACAGTCCTCCCAGACTAACTCTGCATCCATCCTAGACTGCTTGCACCCAGTCTCTTCAGGCATGCCTCTCAGTCCTCTGACTGTATCACTCACCAGCCCATGAGGCTATCTTCCTTGCCAAGCAGTGTTCTCATGCTGTCCTCTCCTCACTCCTGTGCCTCCTGGTCAGAATCCCTCTGTGTGTCATGAAAAGTGGTACCTTCCTCGGCCGAGCTCAGGCATGAGTTTACCTCCCCAGGCTGGGGAGCTACTCTGAAAGGCCCCAACAGCCTAACACTCCATCTGCTGGGCTGACCAAGAGTATTTGAGGGGGCCTGCTCCTTGCCAAAACATCTGTTGGGGATTGTTTAGGACCTTTAGAGCACTCCAGCTAGCTCCACCTAGACTCATTCCAGACTGCTTCTGGAATCTTCTCCCAGTTTCCAGATAGCAGGGGGAGTCACCAGAGAAGCTGCTGATGAGTCACCCAGCCTACTCTAGTCACTCACCTGACCCAGAAAAAACACACAGGCTTGGCTGCCAGCCAAACTTGAAATTTACTTACACTAACAACAAAAAACCACTAGCACTTTAGCAATGCTAGGGGGAGCTACAATGGTGAAATGCCTCGGGGGTGGATTTAGGCAGGGACTATATCTAAAAGCCTGTTGCACTGAATAAATCTTATGGTATGACTTAGAGAGCAGCTTTATTTTTTCCTTGCTATACATGTCAAATGGGAAAAGCTCTTAGAAGCCAGCACCTGGGGCAGTGAAGGACCTGAGAATTATGCATAGAGCTTAAAGAGGTGCTGTTTTGCCTTGAACCCATTTAGGGCCGGTGCAAGGATTTTTGCCAACTCAGGCAAAGGTGCATTTTGACGCCCCCCCCTCCCAGCACCCATAGCGCCACAAAAACGTCAGTAAAGTGCCGCTAAAATAGCGGTGCTTTACTGCCGACTGTGCAATGCCCCAGTGTGCCTGGCTTTGGGGTTCCCCTAATAAGTCTCCTCTCTGTCTTGTCCTCCACAGAAACCTCACCTCATTTTACATTATACAGCACTGCACCTCTGGACTCCTTTTGCATTATACAGCACCCTACACCTCTGGACCCCTTTTACATTACACAGCCCCACACCTCTGGACCGCTTTTACATTACACAGCACCGCACCTCTGGACCCCTTTTGCATTATACAGCACCCTGCACCTCTGGACCCCTTTTACATTATACAGCACTGCACGTCTGGATCCCTTTTACATTACACAGCACCTCTGGACCCCTTTTACATTACACAGCACTGCACCTCTGGACCCCTTTTACATTACACAGCACCGCACCTCTGGACCCATTTTGGCCATATGGGAAATGCTGCTGTGTTTACAGCACGGCAGCACCAAGTAGAGAGGCCTGGAGACAGACCACCAGGCGGAAAAAAAATGGCGCAGGAGCCCTAGTGAAGTGCCGTGCCGCCGCCGCGGCGCCACCGGGTCTATAGTGCGGGAGGCGGCCGTAGGACGGGTTTTAATTTTTCCCGAGCAGGGAGCTTTTTTTTGGCGCCCCCCCAGGGCCCGCGCTGGCGCCGTAAGGCAAGTGCCAATATATAGTGAATAGTGAAACCACTTATATTTATGCCGCGTACACGGTCGGAATATTCGTCAAGAAAAGTTTGATGTGAGCTTTTGGTTGGAAATTCCGAACGTGTGTAGGCCCCATCAGACTTTTTCTGTTGGAATTTCCGACAGCAAAAATTTAGGAGCTGGTTATCAAATTTTCTGAGTTTCCGACAGCAAAAATTTAGGAGCTGGTTATCAAATTTTCTGAGTTTCCGACAGCAAAAATTTAGGAGCTGGTTAACAAATTTCTTACGATCGTCTGTATGCAATTCCGACACACAAAAAACACGCATGCTCAGAATCAATTTGACGCTTGCTCGGAATCATTGAATTTTGTGTGACTGTGTGCATGCAACACAAGTTTGAGCCAAAATTCCGTCTGAAAAATTGTTGGAATTTCCGATCGCGTGTACGCGGCATAAAACTATCTGCAGCTGCTGAGCCAATCTGTGAGCTCATATGAAACATCATTCCTAACCAAAACTAGATACATACTGTAGATTCCCTAGAAAAATACCTATTTGTTCACTGCTGCACTCTAATGACTGGTGGCCAAAGAGTAAGGGAACCAGTAGGGCGGGGGTCATTATTTATTAGATTGATGGGTGGAGCATGTCATATTCATGCACTTGTATTGCTCAATCTGGAGGGGCTATCAGATAAATGACTGAGTGCAGCAACATAATTAAATCGTTTGTCACTCGTCCATAGAATAAAAAGGAAATTCTCAGTGGTTCTCTCACTTTTTGACCTCAAAACTTTTTAACACTGTGCTAGTGAACTAAAGAGATTTTGCCTAAATCCCCGAGATACAGAAGAAGCCAACAGATGATCCAATCATCTGGCATCCACCCAACTTAGAATATGGGTCCTTGGAGGACTGACACTTTAATATACTTACCCAGAGTACAGAGAGACCCCATATCTAAATAACACAAGCCCGTACAAAGATACTGATTTTAATTTTGTAATTCATCTAGGTTTTATAACCCACAAGAGATTGTATGTCATGCAGCGTAAATACAAACTGGCAGCATTAGGTGAAAACCAAACAGCATCCTGGAGATTGCTGCGTACAGAAACTGCATGTCTTTGCAGTCACGAATATGTCATTATTTATGGGTTCAGTAATATGGATCAGCAGGTTCTGATGATATACTGCTTAGCTGAGCCATCACTTCACCATGAGATGCACAAGTCCACTTTGGATGAAGCAGCCTTTATGAATCAGCACATAGCGTGCCGTAGGGGTTATACTCCATGACAGCAAGCATCTTTCTGCACTGAAATACAACAGAACCCTTTATCTGTAATTTTATGAAAACATGTGCCAAGTGTAAAACTGCAAGGGAAAATAAATGTTGCGCAAAACATTTACATCTCATCAAAAAACAGGATCATTTATTATTAAGAATACTTGGCCGTGTGATATTTGAATTTTTATATCTTTCTGGTGACATTTTACCCAATTATTTCTCATAATACCAAATTTACTAACAAGCACAACTAACTTAAAGTGGATTTAAAGGGGGGTACAGGCAGTACACCTATAAGGGGCCTGGGGGGAACCCCCCCCTTTTTATTATTTTTTTATAAAAAAATATATATTTATGTGTGTGTGTGTGTATATATATATATATATATATAATATTATTATTATTAAAGGGCCCAGAGGTCCCCTAGTCCCCGGATGGCCATCCTCCTTTTTTTATAATTTTTTAAATTATTTATATAATTTTATTTCTTTTCTTTCTTTACACACACACATATACATACATATATATATATATATATATATATATATATATATATATATATATATGTATGTGTGTGTATAATATTTTTTTATTAAAGGGCTCAGAGGTCCCCAGGGCCCCATGTGTCAAACCCCCTTTTTTATAAATGTTTATTTTTTTATTTTTGTTTATATATATTTTTTATTTATTTACTATTAAAGGGCACAGAGGTCCCCATGTCCCTGGAAGGCAACCCGCCCTTTTTTCTTTAAATGTTTATTGTTTTTATATATCATTTTTTTATTTACTTTTTATTAAAGGGCCCAGAGGTTTATTTTTATTAAAGGGCCCAGAGGTCCCGGATGGAAACCCCCCCTTTTTTGTCAGTTCTTTTTATATAAAAAAAAAATGTAATTATTAAAGGGCCCAGAGGTCCCCAGGGCCCTAGATGGCAACCACCCTTTTTTTAAAATATAAAATATATATATATATTTTATATATATATATATATAATATATATATATATATATATATATATTTTTTTTTTTTTTCTCTCTTTTTTTTATTAAAGGGCCCAGATGTTCTCAGGGCCCTGGATGGCTACCCCCTTTTTTATATATATATTTTTCTTTATTTCTTCATTTTTTTTGTAAAGGCCCCCCCCCCCCCCCTTGCTTCTCAATTCGCAGCAGCCCCACGCTTCTCAATTTGAGGCGGAAGCACCCCCTCCGGTTCTCTGCTCCAGGGGGCCCATGCCTGAAGCTGTGTAAGGGGCCCCATAATTCCTGATGGCGGCCCTGGATGTAAACCCTCCATACACCCAGTGAAGTGAACAGCCCCAGATGATACACAGAGATGAACCAAATCTCCCTACATAGGTTTTACATGTATATCTGTCAAAATATCTCTATATACTTTCTATTTCTTCCAAAGAACAGTTTTTCCTTTGGAAGAATAAGGTCCCAACATCTTATGCAGTATTTTTTACACACTTTTCTTTTGACTCAATTTTTTATATATTTTTCTCCCAATATAATTAGCTAGATCCAATACCGCATAGTATTTTCTGCTCTGTTTTTTTTTTGTTATTTCTGATCATGCTCAATTCTTTGTATCTGATATTTCTCATACCAAAATCAGACAAAAACAGTACACATCTAATACCACTTAAAAGTGAACCCGTGGTCTGTGGTTTCCCCATGCAAATCAAAGCAACAGGTTCACTTAAGCACTGATTTCATCAGGTGAACATACTTATTTTTTGTCACCTTGTAGGCAAGGGGTTATGCCTCTGCATAGTTAAGTCCTCCCTTGGGGTGTGTCATATGAGGGGGTCACCCTATTATCAATATATTTCATTTCATCAATATTTAATTCATTAAGGCTCAAGTAAAACATTAGAAATCTAGCTGTATGGGTTGTATTTATTACACACTTTATTTGGGGGGTGAGAACTGGTGAAGATCCTCAGCCCAGGTAATGACTACCTGATACAGGTATGTGCACAACCTGCTCGACTCCTGTGTACAAAAGAACATGAGAGATACCCTAGACCAGGTTGGTGGGAAACTTATACTCTGTGTTTATTCCAGCTAGGGGGCAACTAGCGACCTGCAATAGTAATAGCAACTAGAGCTAAGCAGTGGTGTTGGCCAAGAAAGAGACACAAAGAACCGTGAAGAATCTTAGGAGAAGCAGAGTACCCTTTGGCACCAGAGGGCAAGCTTGCCCACACATACAGTAAATGTGAGAGCCCCTTAGTAGGGCTGAGACACAGATTCTAAGGGACTGCCTTATCTTTACCAGAGCTCTTAAAGTTGGAGACGAGTTTTGCTGTAGGTGATTCCCAGGGTGAGGCCCTCTGATAACCCGAGTAGGCATCTTTTGAGAACTGAGAGTAGGTATGCAGGAAAGAATCCTTGCAGCACTGAGACGCTAGCATCACAAGTCTGTGGGTAACACAGTCCAAACTGGTGAAGGGTGTACAGGAACACACAGAGGCACAGAGGAGGAAAAAAGACTAGGTGTGCACAGGTGCTGGTAAAGGGATCTGGGTAGAATACACAGAGAAGTACACTGATGCAGAGGAGCAGGTAGTTGACTGGAGTACACAAGGAGGCACGGTCAGTGGTAAAGGAAGGCTAGACGCAAAATAGACCACAAGAAAATCACTGGAAAAATAGAAAGCACTGGGGAATGTTAGGATCACAGAGGAAATATGAGTAGAAGAGTTGAAGAAATCACTAGGGAACACAGGGGGTCTCCCTACTAGTGTGTGAACACGTTGCTCAAACACCAAGCCGGTGTCTGTGACGGACCCCCGTTCTCAAGATGAGTATGTCCGCCACAGCCACATACTTATCCGTCACGGCCCTGGAATATGTCTTCATTCCCAGTGGCTGAAGAAGCAACAGGGGAGAAAAGAAAAAGTGATAATGTAGGGTTTTTATTAAAGGGAACCTGGTGCTTTGCCCTGCATGAACTCCTCTAGGCTTAATACAGGCTTAATACAGGGTTGCAGGAATAATTTTTTGATTTAATATGTTATTTTATTTATTTTTTTGTCTACTGTAGCTTCTATTTAATAAAAGCAATGTGGTGGCTCTCAGTGTTAGCCTCTGAAATTCAGGATTCTGTATTGGTTCGTCACAGTAGCTGCAGAATATAACAAAGACCGGTTAAATACACCAGAGATTTATAAAGCCATTGCTTGGATAGCCTTTTAAATTAACAAAGAGTTTTCCATTTTTCTCTAAAATCTCTTACAACATCCTACAGCTGGTGGTTTCATAATATTACAGCTCTGATTTTGCTGCTCCCGTCACTCATATCATCCTGATAAAGGGCACCTAACCACCACAATTCAGCTCAACAGCTACTTATTCCCCTCAGTAAATGTTCCTCTTCTCAATTATTAATGGAAACCCAGGGGACATTCAAATGGACTTCCAAGCGGACTGGTATTTTTTTCAGAGGGGAAGCCTTGCTGCTTTTCCGTTTCTCTGAAATTGAGTCTCTGAGTGTCAGAGATGGTGTAAAGACCTCTCACTTCCTCTTCATACTCTGAAATTGAACTAATATTGGTTTTAAGGCTCTTCAAAGCCATTTAGGACAATTTTCACATTTGTAAGTGGATTAGTGTTTAGTAGGCTCAGGGAGAGTAATGTCTGGCAGGGAGGCAGTCAGAGACATCCATAAAACACATGGCAGAACTTGTACATAATTGATGTGGAGAAAAGGGATGTGTTATTTTTTTTTAAAGGTTGCAGCAGTGAATGTATCTTGTCACGTTCTGTAAAAATATGTCTCAGATAAAGCTGGTGATTATCCCTTAGCTGCTGAGGGATAATGTATTAGTTTTAATGTACGTTAAATAGGGAAATGTTTGCAAATCTCCAGGTTATAGTACATTTCCTCTTGCATATAACATTTCTGTCGCTTAGACGTGTAATTGCAAGATAATCAAGCTTTTTGGGCGTTTGAAGAATAATGATGCTCTGTGGCAGGTGGGATAGAATTTCTGATGGCTAATTAGGTCAATTTTTGCATTCTGTCTTAAAAAGTATTAGCTCTTTGTATAAGTGATTTTATATATATATATATATATATATATATATATATATATATATATATATATATATATATATATATATATAAAAACACACTTGCAGCTGAGATTGTGGCTTATTCGGTTAAAATGAGCCTTCACCAGGCAATCTTAATATTTTCCATCAAACTTTAGTGAAGTAATCCCAAAAAAAAGTGACAGGGCTATTTCTTGTATTGTTTTTCACTTTTGCTTGTTGCAGTTTTACCCTTCACCTGCCACTACCCACTCCCTTGATCTAGTTTTATAACCTCATACACCACTTTCTCATTCTATCTAGAGATGGTCTATCCCCACCTAGTAATTGTATCTTACTTTCATGTTTTTGATGCATTAAACTTTTTCTTTATGCATACCTAGTTAGCATATTGCATAGTACAGTCTACTTACACTATCACGTTTTTTACCCTTTACATATGTCTTAATGATTACACCAATCACTTCTTATTTCACCATCCATGGGGTACCCCACCCCAGAGACATGTCCTCTGAGGGTCCTTTTCAACACCTATTTTGGGTATATACCACCTCAGTTCCCGGTACTGTTGACTTGTCCGGCCAGCTTGCAGCCCATCTCACTACCAAAAAGACCCGCAGGTGATTTGTAAGTCTTGGGACATGTTTTTATTGTTCTACACTAGTTTATATTGTCTTTACCTTCTTTCCCCCTATACACACACCCCCCCCCCCCCAGTTCACTTTAGACCCTGTACCAACAGTTTATATATTTTATTAAATATCAGATACACATTAGCATCAGCTCCTGAAGAGTGCAGAGTTGCATGAAACGTGTCAAGCTATTCCGATGCTATTATCATGTACTACATGGGATCATCTTACTATTTTTAAATGTATTATGCTGTAACAATCATGACATGTATATGGTTATAATGTGATGTATGGATTAATCTGCCTGACTTTTTTATACTATTACCAAGTACTTAAATGCTTTTATGTTATAATGTATTATATATATATATATATATATATATATATATATATATATATATATATATATATATATATATATATATATATATATATATATATATGAAATAAATATTATTATTATTATGTATTACTGTCCTGTGTGCTGGGTATAGAGATTCAGCTAGTACAATTGTAATATGCATCCTATTGGTCAGACACCTATTGTCCGTTATCACTCTTTTAGGTGCATGTTTCATTTAAAGTCCCAACCTTCCTTCCAGCTTAATTGCTATACAGGGATGGAGACACTGAACCTACAAATCCTATGCCTCATATAAAATCCCAAATTCCCCTATCTCCCAACCCCCCTCACTTCATGTCTAAAATGAGCCTTCACCAGGCAATCTTAACATTTTCCATCAAACATTAGTGAAGTAATCCCAAAAAAAGTTACAGGGCTACAATATTGGATTCTAAACCTTGAAAACTAGGTATAAAGGGTTGACTGGCCTTCTTTAGATATACACTATATTACCAAAAGCTAGTCTGTAGGGTTCAATATTGTGTTGGCCCACCTTTTGCAGTTATAACAGCTTCAACTCTTCTGCAAAGCTGGTAGAGACATCCCCAAAAAGACTTTGCAGCTAAAGGTGGTTCTACAAAGTATTGACTCAGGAGCGCTGAATACAAATGTTCGCCACATTTTTCACATATTTACTTGCAAAATAAAATGTGAAAACCATTTATCCTTTTCCTTCCACTTCACAATTATATGCCACTTTGTGTTGGTCTATCACATAAAATACCAATAAAATACCTTTTACATTTTTGGTTGTAACATGGCAAAATGTGGAAAATTTCAAGGGCTATGAATAATTTTTCATGGCACTGTATCTGTTGTGTTCCAAAAAAGTGCTCTGTGCATTTAACATTCAATGCACCACTCACTCACCAGACCAAGATGGTATATTCTCTTTGTTTATATGCAAGCAGTCTTTACTCTCCGCTGTTTTAGCCTTAAAAGCATGGCTGTTCCTCTTATGTTCCATTATGTGTGCATGTTAGGAGACATAAATCAGGCAATACATCCTAGCATAATACAGTTTATTAAAGTTTAAAAAGCGTTTAAAATATTACTCACATAAATTGTTGCTCGCATCACATTAACTAAAGCGCCTATGATACAATGCAGAGATTCCGATACTTGGCAAACATCCTCCTCTATTTTCAACCTTACGCAATCAACCCTAAAAGCCTCACAGCCTCACAGAATTTATCCTAAAGGAAAACTCTTTCTCTATGTTTGTAGCCAAATATATGCTCTAAAGTGGGACTAGAAAAAATAACTATATAAAAAAAAAAATTATGTTACCAAAACAGTAAAAAATGTAAATAAAAAAAATATATATATATAAAAAAATTATATATTAGACAATCATTTTATATCATATATATTTGTTGGTTATTTTGTTGAAGACGGAGTACCGGTTGCCATTTTGCAGGAGATCATGAACAATGTTAAACTGGCAAGTGTCCTCAACAAAGGGGGGTGGCAATTTTAGAAAGGACCAGAATTTACATTTCAAACTTTGAGTAGGTGAGAGAGTGACAAAGGTGAATGTGACTGGTGGCTGCCTCCCCAATACTGGCTACCTCTTTCAAAAAATACTGCTGCTGTGCTGTGGACAGTATCCTGGATGTGATCTGTTAATATGCTTCATTGATATCCAGTGATAAAGAGCAGCTACAAACCCAAGTCTATTTGGAACTGTGTGGCTGCCATATTGGCCTCCCAAAGAGAAGGCAATACTGCATCAGTATTGAGCTGTGTGGCTGGGCCTAAAGGGACTCCTAATGCTCCACTCTGGAAGCCAAAATAAGTCTTGTGAACTATAAGTGCTGATACCTTGTGCAGTAACTCCTGGCACTGCAAAGCCACTCTTGAATAGAGGCTGCATGTAGGGTTGCCACCTCATCCCTTTAAAACAGAACACATATTAATTACACAGGTTCTGTGGCTGATTAAGGTGGTAATTAAATTCACTTGGTGCCTTATCTGCAATAAATTAGCCTCAGAACCTGTGTAATTAATATGTGTTCTGTTTTAAAGGGATGAGGTGGCAACCCTAGCTGCATGTGCTCTAAAACCCTGCAAGAAAGCATGGTGAGTTATTTGTCATGTTAAAGTGAGACCATCCTGCAGAAAGGAAGACAATGGGGGTCATTTAGGAAAGGAAAATCCACTGATAGTGCACTTGGAAGTGCAGTCGCTGTAAATCTGAGGGGTAGATCTGAAATGAGGGGAAGCTCTGCTGATTTTATCATCCAATCATGTGCAAGCTAAAATGCTGTTTTTCCCCCTTGCATGTCCCCCCCGGATCTACTGTGGCTGCACTTCCAAGTGCACTTTCAGTGCAATTTCTTTTTTTTTTTTAAACCAAAGATTTTTATTGATTTATTCTTTCAGTGCAATTTCAAGTGTAGTTTGCACTTATAGTGCAAAGTGGATTTGCCTTTCGTAAATAACCCCCAATGTCTCATTTACCACTGGCTTGAGACATGGGCCCCATGTACTTTTTGCTGGGTCATCAGAGGGTGTGCCCACATCTTCAGAAGTGGTGAGAAGTGTTGCAGACATATGGATATTTTTTATTATACACTGAATGCTGAAACTGGACAACTCAGAGCCCCAACACTGGCCAACATTATACATAGACTACTGGCCAGTCAGATACCTATCGACTACTAACCGAACTAGCAGTGTAGGTTCAATTTTCTTTTTAGCCTATGATTTCTGTTGGTCTAAGAAGTCCACTAAAATGTTAAAAAAAAGGGGCTGGTGAGTGTTAAAGCAACAAAGGTTTGCCATCCTCTAAACCAGTGGTTCTCAACCCTGTCCTCAAGTACCCCTAAAATGCCATGTTTTGAGAATTTATATTAAATAAAATAGCTGTCCAAAATACCAAGCCATTGACTCAGATTTAAAGCACCTGTGCAAGATAAAGGAAAACCTGCAAACATGGCCTGTTTGGGGTACTTGAAGACACGGTTGAGAACCACTGCTGTAGAGGACAGCAGAACCTACAAAAAAATCCACCAGGATGTTTGACCGTTATGGTACCACAACACAAATAATTGTAAAAAATTATTTATACACGTTTAGATACACATGATGCAGTCTTGAAGAAGAAGGCTTTATAGCTTTGGATTGGTTTCCTTGCTACACTAATTCACCAGCACTGTGTTACAATATATTTTTTTTTATTAAGAAGATTAAGATAGAAAACATAAACAGGTTAATACAGATATGTTATATAAAATAACATAAATGTACAATAAAATATATTGTTAACAACAAACAAAAAGAAGGGGGAGGAAAAAGAGAAGAAATAAAAAAGAGTAGAAGAAGAGGTTGATTAAGATATGCTGGGTTTTATGTGAATATATTTCCCCAAATATATATATATATATATATATATATATATATTGTGAATACATTTAAAGTCGTATATATACACAGACTGGGGGGAGATTTACTAAAACTGGAGCTTCCAGGATTTATTGTCAAAGCTTATTTAAACAAGCTGAAGTTAGAAGCTGATTGGCTACCATACACAGCTGCACCAGATTCTGAGCGCTCCAGTTTTAGTAAATCTCCCCCCAGTGTGTTTGATCTTGCTACAAATGTTGTTTAGTGGTAGATAGTGAATATGTGTCTTTAGGGTTTGCTTTTGTGAAAACAGATGGTACAAAATCCGTATTGAATCATATGAATTTTAATGTGAGGCTTCATAACCATGTTTATTATTAAATATGACATTTAATACAATACATTGTGTCGTGGTACCATAAAGGTTGACTTCAGATTGTTGTATTGATCGTATTAGTCAAGTAGGGATGTGCTAACTTAGACTAAGGCCGCGTACACACTATAAGTCCAACCCAATGAGAATGGTCCGACGGACCGTTTTCATCGGGTCACCGCTGAATGCGTACACACCATCAGTTCAAAAACCGATCGTGTCAGAACGCGGTGACGTAAAACACGACGTCCTGAAAAAACAAAGTTCAATGCTTCCAAGCATGCGTCGACTTGATTCTGAGCATACGCGGGTTTTTGAACCAATGCTTTTGCGTACTAACCATCGGTTTGGACCGATGGTCAGGCGTCCATCAGTCCGATTTTAAAGCAAGTTTTAAAACTTTAGTCCGAAGGACGACAGACCGATGGGCCGTACACACGGTCGGTTTCAGTCCATTTTCATCGGTTTGGACCAATCTTGTGTACGCGGCCTAAGGCTCCTTTCACACGCGCAGACAGCATGTCTGTATTTCAACCATCCGTTTTTTGGATGAAATACAGACATACATATATCCCTATGGCAGGGACCTTTTGAAGGGCGAGGGCCTCTGAAGTAACTTGGTAACCTGTCGCGGGCCGCAATAAATTGAACGGGCAGATGACAGGCCCATGTCCACTCTGGCATATGCAGAGCAGACAAGGGCACAGTCCACTCTACGCAATTAGCCCTCCAACCCTTTGAAAGCAGCCCAGTAACCACTGCAGAACAGATATGTCAATATATATATATATATATATATATATATATATATATATATATATATATATATATATATACTGATTTTAGTATTAAACTTGCCTTAAATAACAGTCTTCCATTCAGGTATCGCCAGCTGTTGCTGTCCCAGGCAGAGTGCATTTGGTATCACAACACCTGTGACAGGAGTTGGTGCTATACATAAAGCATTGGCTTATGTCAACCCGCTATTCCAGAGCAGGAGGTCGCGGGCCACATCAGAGGGCTCCACGGGCCACATATGGCCCCCGGGCCACTGGTTGGGCACCCCTGCCCTATGGGATAGCAGGTGTCAGCTATGGTCCGATTCTGCAGACAGAGGAAAATCCTATTTTTCTATCCGTCTGCGGATCGGATTGGGTGAACACGGACAGACGGTCCATGTTCATCCGATCCCCCCATAGAGGAGAGCAGAGATCTGACAGGGAGATCTGTCGTCCGTTGATCCCCGCTGAGCAAGCGGATGAGAAAGGTATGGATCCTTACAGGATCCGTATGTGTGAAAGGGGCCTAAGCCTACCATAAGTTTTTTCATCATTAAGTATTGAACATAAAAAAACTGTTATTAACAGCAGTCCCTTTGGGAGTATCAATACCAAGATTTTGTGTGACAATGGACATGGTGCAACACCAAAAATAGACATAATCCTTAAAGGTTACACAGATATTGAATAAAGCTTCAACATTACAGCATTACTGCTTATTGTTTCTTAGACACAAGCAGCCCAATAAAAACAAAACTAAAAATACCCAAAGGAAAAAGAGTTAGGCCCCGTACACACGAGCAAATAAATCTGTTCAATTCGGTCTGACAGACCGATTTGAACAGATTTGTCTGCTGGGCTGTTTTGGTTTGATCGCTGTACACACGATCAAACCAAAATCCCCGCCGACAGACAGCGCGGTGACGTGGCGATGACGTTGATGCCGCCACGTCACCACACCGGGAAGTAAAACACTTCCGCGCATGCGTCAAATTCATTTGACGCATGTGCGGGCAGATATGTCCGCTGGTTAGTGTACTAACCAGCAGACATATCGGTCCGACGGGTTCCCAGCAGACAGATTTTAAAGAATGCTTTAAAATCTGTCTGCTAGACAAATCCGTCGGCTCGCCCGTACACACGATCGAATCTGTCTCCTGAGACGGTCTGTCAGACCGTTTTCAGCAGATAGATTTGATCGTGTGTACGCGGCCTTATAGATAATGTATATCACAGCCTTCTCAAGAATGTAAAAATACATTTCCCAATGCAGTGTCAGACTCACAAAATATGCATACAGTGGGATTATACAGAAGAATGATCAACTAGTAGTATATGTTCTGTACCCAACATTTTCTTCAGAATGATAATGTCAATTATTGTATTACATACTGTTTGTGTTACAGCCCATTTTCTTTCTTTCATACATGTGGGGGGATAACTGGAATTTTCGCTGTCACTTGTAGTGCAATATCTGATATCAACATCCTAGTTGACCACGCAGCACTCTACTGAAGTTACCTACCACGTCACTGATGAAATATAAAAATATACGGACATTACCTGATTAAAACATACTTTAATCAAATGTCAGCTCAGGCATCAGCTGACCATTGCAAATTGTAATCCATCAGCAGGGCTCTATTGTTATATAGATACTATATATGTCACATTTTTTTATCCTTTATCACTAATATTATTCTTTGGAAAAATATATCACACTATAGAGCGATATTAAGCCTTATTTCAAAAAAATTTCAATATATATATTTTTTCTATATTTTTTTCTTTTTTCCTGACCACATTGAGTGGATCACATACACTTAAGGATATAGGGCACCACCTTTTCTCTCTATTATCATAACTTGGAATACTATATGGGTACCTAGTTTCTTTATTTTATTTTATTTATAGCACTCAGCACTGCACACCATAATACTGAAACTGGTACAACAAAACCACTGAGGTGCCAACACCACACTTTATACTAGGCTCCACAAAGTATAATAAATATATACAGCAGCCATCACCAACACCTATTTCCACAAGGCAATCATTAATATGATCACATGAGCATACCACAAAGTGCTCTCTTTTTCCCTCTGAGGGATTATCAGCAAGAAGGGATCACTTGTGCAAGCGGGGAGCTTTGTTTCCAATAAACCCTTCTGCTACAAGTACCCGACACGAGAAATATACACCACATCCATACAGCAGCGCCAATCATCTGTAACTAACACTATCTCAAACATTTTCTTTCTTTGACTATAGAAAACACATATTGGGAAATACTGGCCTCTCCTGTGTATTTGTGTTAGCAGTAACCATTAAGAATGGGTTTGGGTGTGTTCAGATCAAACCTGAACTACACACCGCCAATCATAGGCAGCGTATGTATGTGCGGCTGCAGGTCCGGAAATGCCTCGCTGCCTAGGATTGGCAATGTGCGGTGACGGCTTCCTGGCGGGTTCAATACACACACACCCGGGCCCATCACTAGTAACCACCAAGTAAGCTTGATCTCAATTTGCACAAAGTATACAACAGGTCTATTTTTATCACAATTTTAGGAGCATATTTATTTACACTATATTGAATTAAAAGCAATTTTGCAGATGAGTGTCTGCTCTGTAAGCTTATAGACAAAAAGGTCTTAATGTCTACTTTTTATGATAGAAATACAGGTCTTGCCATTGTTAATTTTCCTGTTAATTGCCAGTTCCTGGCTTCGGCTGGGTTCACACTTGTTCCGACAATGCTCCTACATTGGGAGCTCATGTAGCATGACGTGTGAAAATCAATGTTTCCCTATGAGAGCTGTCTTAACTGGTCCTACACAAGTCGGTCCGACTTTGAAACTACTCCCTGTACTACTTTGGTCCTACATTGATCCTACTTCAGCCCATTGAATATCATTGAAGTAGGACCAAAGTAGGAGCCTTGTCCTAACCATCCGACTTTTGCCATCTGACATGTGATTACAGCACCAGTAAAAGGAATTTATCTCACTCTGGGATTGTTTTGATTGGTCAAAGAACAAGTCAGTCTATCACAAAGTAGGACCAAAGTAGTATCCTGTTCATGAAAGTCAGATGGATGTAGGACCAATGTAGGATCAATGTAGGATCAATGTAGGACAAATGTCGCAGAGCAAAGTAGGATGAAAGTCGTGTAGTGTGAACCCAGCCTTCATCTCTCTTCATCCAGTGGAAATACTGCTTAATAAGGCACTGAACCAGAACAAGCATTTAGGTTAAGGCAATCAGTGACAATCAGTAATATAGTCAATATATGAGCCAGGCCTGTTTTTGTCTTTTAGGAAGCATTCTTATGGATGTGTTTGAGGCTGGGTTCACACTGATCCTACTTTGCTCTGCGACATCAGTCCTACATTGGTCCAACATCCATCCGACTTGAATGAACAGGACTACTACTACTTTGATCCAACTTTATGATAGTCTGACTTGTCCTTTGACCAATCAAAACAATCCCAGTGTGAGATAAATTCCTTTTACTGCTGCTGTCGGATGTCAAAAGTCAGATGGAAAGAACAAGGATCCTACTTTAATCTGACTTCAATGATGTTCAATGGGCTAAAGTAGGACCAAAGTTGGACCAAAGTAGTACAGGGAGCATTTTCAAAGTCGGACCAAATTGTGTCAGACCAGTTAAGACGGCTCCCATAGGGAAACATTGATAAGACACGACAGTCATGCAACTTTCATCCTACTTTTCTCTGCAACATCATTACTACATTGGTCCTACATTGGTCCTACATTGGTCCGACATCCATCCGAATTTCATGAACAGAATACTACTTTGATCCGACTTTGTGATAGTCTGACTTGTTCTTTGACCAATCGAAACAATCCCAGTGTGAGATAAATTCCTTTTACTGCTGCTGTAATCACAATGTCGGATACCAGAAGTCAGATGGTAAGGACAAGGATCCTACTTTGATCCGACTTCAAAGATATTCAATGGGCTGAAGTAGGATCAAAGTCGGACCAAAGTAGTGCAGGAACTTTTTTCAAAGTCGGACCGACTTGTGTTGGATCAGTTAAGACGTCTCCCATAGGGAAACATTGATTTCCATACGTCATGCAACATGAGCTCCCAAAGTCGGAGCGTTTGTCAGACAAGTGTGAACCCAGGCTGAAGGATAAGTTCATCTTTGTTTTTCTTTTTTTCTTTTTTATTCCAGCCCCCCTATGTACCAATATAACATTATTGTACTTATTCTACAAAAATATCATTCGTAATGTCTAACTTCCTGGACAGACTAGAGGTCATGACACAGGAAGGAGTTGACAAACTGATCTCAATTGCATACACCCTGCATCATTCACCCTCCTACCTACCCACCCATTCCCGGCTGCACATTTTTTTAATCAAATACAATCAATCAGTGACCACCCTTCTCACTAAATGCACAATATACAATCTGATTGCATAGTGTATGGCCATCCTTATACAAGTACATAAAAGGGAGTGGACAGAAACACTCAGCTGTTAAGGCGTGAACTCTAAGTCCACAAATGCATTTTTTTGGACGCATTTTAGAGCATTTTCGCTCATCGCGCATAGGGCAGCCTATCTACCTGAATGGACTGCCCTGCATGCAGCAATCGCCACGAAGAAGCTTCAGATTTTTTTTTAGAGTGGAGCTTGGTCTGTTCTTTTACAGTGATTTTTGGTGCAGCGCATTTCTGAAATGCAAGGAAACGAACAGATGTATATGGCCAGATTCAGGTAGAATTAGGCTGGAGTATCAGTGATACTCCAGCCTAACTCTCACTTTGAGCCGGGTTGGAGTTACTATACGAGCGGCGTAATTGTATTTCGCCGTCGTATCGTAACTGCAATTTTAAAAATGGCGCTGGGGGCGTTCCCGCTGATTAACGCCGAGAATATGTTAATCAGCGAGAATCGGCAATTCACGATCGTATTCGGGCCCGACGCAGTGACTTTCCGACGTTTCCGTAAGAGATACGCGGCGTAAAGAAATACATGCCCCCTAGGTGGAGTATCCTATGTTAAGTATGGCCGTCGTCATTGCGTCGAAAAAAAAAAAATTAGAGTCGTTTGCGTAAAACGTCTGTGAATGGGGATTGAGGTCATTGACGTTCATGAACAGAATTTGGAGCATGAGCACTGACAGTCGACGTTCGCCGCGGGATCGCGCCTAGTTATAATAATACACGCTCTCTACCTGCCCAATTTCAATTCCGCGGGCTCATTTTCGCTACGCCGCCGCAACTTTAGGAGCAAGTGCTTTGTGAATAACAGTACTTGCTCCTAAAGTTTCGCCGGAGTAACGTAAATGAGAAACGTTACTCCAACTTAAAGATTCGCCCATCTACCTGAATCTGGCCCATAGTGTGTATTTATAAGGGAAGGGTGATCACTGATTGCATTTCATTTAAAAACCATGCATCTGAGAATGGGTGGGTAGGTAGGAGGCTGTGATATTTCTGAAAAATAAGTACATTAGTGCAATATTGGTACTTAGGGGGTCTGGAATTTATGAAAAAAAAAGTGAACTTATCCTATAAGATGTTTATTATCCCATATGCTCAACACAAAGTATAAACAAATTACTTAATATTTTTTGTGCTTTCTCCTTGTTAGGGAGCATTTTAAAGTATTTATTCAGGATGCTCATCAACCTCCCTGTTTAGCCCCTTCTCATCTGCAACATGTATATTAAACACTTTCCAGCATGATACCCCTTGCTGGAAGAATGTTAACAAATGCCTTCTCCTAGAAAGCCAACAGCACACATTTTGTGTGACCAGTAATTTTAAGTTCAGTCCGTCACTGACAGCTCTGGTCCGCACTGACCATTGGAAAGCATTCGTAATGGTTTCCAATTATGTGATTACTGTGTCAGAATGACATAGTAATCACATGCAGACAGGAGGTTTTATTGACATTATAAGCCTTTGCACACGAGTATTGCTACCTTCAGGTTGCATCTATTTAATTCAGTATTTTTCAATTAAAGAATGAAAAAACATTGAATTATTAAACAAATAAAAAAACTATGCCATATAAAAGCTTTGCAGGCCTTAAATATAAACTAAATAAGTTGTTAAAATTAAGCATAGAATTATTGGCAAGTTAACTTATTTAAAAATAAATGTATGTTGGGACGTTTGAAGGGGCAGTGGCTAAAATTGAACCACTGTCTCAATCCCTAATGTTTGTATATGGATGGGAGGAGGAGGGAAAAAAAGGGGGGGGGGAATGGGGAAGGACACAATGTAAAAATTTAACCACGTAGTAATAGCATAGCATAGGGTCAGTAAATGACTATGGTTAGTAGTGTGTACCATAGTCTGTGTACCCAATGCTTGTGAAAAGGCATACATATGGGGAACGGAAAAAGGGGAGAGGGAGGGTTACGGAAAAGAAGGGGAGTAGGAATTATGGGATTTTTACTTGAATCACAACACCGGATTAAAAATGAATCAGTTAATAAAGTACAAGAACATTTATTGGATATAATAGAGCAGTGTTTTTCAACTCCAGTCCTCAAGGCACACCAACAGGTCAAGTTTTCAGGATTTCCTTCAGATGAAATGGCTGTGGTGATTACTAAGGCAGTGAAACTGATCAAATCACCTGTGCAAAATAATGGAAAGCCTGAAAACATGACCTGTTGGTGTGCCTTGAGGACTGGAGTTGAAAAACACTGTAATAGAGCATACCAGGAGGTGAACATACATCATAGTACATGATACATGAAATAGTAGGCATGATTGGTAAATCAAGAATTACATCATATAACATAATATTACCTATAATCTAACATGGTATGCATCCTTGTATCCAAATGGATAATAAACATTGTAAAATAGAACAAATAGGTAAGTAGACCCAGTTATTAACACAAGTTGCAACTGTGGTCACAGTTAACCAAGTAGGAGTAAATTATTCATAGTTATCCGAGATAGAGGTAGCATAGTGTAATGGAGTTGCTGTGACATATTATCAGTAGGGAGCTCGACGCGTTTCGTGGATAACTTCCACTCATCAGGAGCAAGTAAAGCCTGGGTAAATCTGTAAAGATAGTAGGGTATAGTACAAAATGTCACTAAATGGTAATTCAGTGGTTATAACAGAAAGAGGGAGGGGCATAAGATGAAGTCCCAACACTCTTACCTCGAAGTAGATAGGTAGATAGGAATACTAAATAGTAGCTGGCGGTATTGGCATCTAGGGGAGATGTGGAAGGTAGGATCCCTTCTTTTCCGTAACCCTCCCTCTCCCCTTTTTCCGTTCCCCATATGTATGCCTTTTCACAAGCATTGGGTACACAGACTATGGCAAGTTAACTTAGCCCATACCAACATTGATACATTTGGCCTGGCAATTTAGGCACCAATGAGCGCAGTTAGGAAAGGGCCAATGAATAGTATTAAGGTTGAGAGCATCATTCTACCACAAATACATTTCTTGTTTTCATATTTTTGATTTGCTGCTGTTAGCAAATAAAGGGTTACCTAGGTAGGGTTTGTCTTCTAACCCCTGTCTTCTAATGCTACCCACAAGGGATATTCACTCCCTCTATTCGACCTGATGACCATTATCAGCAAAGCTAAAATTTATGGGAAATGCAAAATGTTACATTTACAGATATTACCAAAACAGAAAGTGACTCTATATTATCAAATGAGGGAACTTGTTCCAGTGACAACTACCTAAGAGGGCAATCCCACTTACTTTGGAAAGATTACTATCACTTCCTCTTGGATCTCCAGGACATGAAGTGATAGGAATTCTCCCCAACAGGATACAGGCAGAAAAAAATATGAACAGGAGTTTTAAACCTTCCTCTATCCAAAACTGTTAAAATATCTTCATTGCACACAAAACAGGTATTGGATCTTGCGTGCAGAATGTTTTTTCAGCAAAAAAAAACACATGTCGCCAAGCAGAATAGCCAGTCACCGGTCCAAGTAGGTCCACAATTTGTAGTCACATTGATTGAGTCACATTGTTTGTCTTGCATGTTTCAGTGGATCAGCTGTCATTTCCTCAACAATGGCAACTGGTGTTGGATCCCAAACGAACCTTTACAATGCCTAAGGACTATTTCAGACAGGCGCTAAATTCTAAAGCAGCCATACAGGGGCGGACTGACAACTCATCGGGCCCCCGGGCAATAGGAGATTATAGGGCCCCCAAGCAAGCTGCATGCTGTGGGGGCATTTTATAGAAGGGAGGGGCCAGGAGCAGCGAAGACAGACACGAGAACAGGAGGATCTGGGCTGATCTGTGCAAAACCAACTGCACAGATGAAGTAAGTATGACATGCTTGTTATTTAACCGCTTGCCGACCACCCACCGTAGTTTTACGGCGGCAGGTCGGCTGCGCAAAATCACGTAATATAATGTGATTTTGCATTGCGGCCACTAGGGGCACGCACGATCACTCGTGACAGAGCAAAAACCGGGAGCTGTGTGTGTGCGTGTGAACACACAGCTCCCGGTTCTTTCAGGCCGCGTACACACAATCAAATCTGCCTGCTGGAAACGGTCTGCCAGACCGTTTCAGCAGACAGATTCGATCGTGTGTACGGGCAAACAGACGGATTTGGCCATCCGACAGATTTGAAAGCATGCTTTCAAATCTGTCGGCTGGGAACCCGTCCGCCCGACATGTCTGCTGGTTAGTATGCTAACCAGCAGACATATCTGCTCGCACATGCGTCGAATGGTTTCGACGCATGCGCGGAAGTGTTTAACTTCCTGGTGCGGTGACGTGGCGGCGTCAACGTCACCGCCACGTCACCGACACGTCAGCGCGCTGTCTGTCCGACCGATTTGAACAAATCTATTTGCTCGTGTGTACGGCGCCTTAGGGGGATAAATGACTGATCGTCTGTTCATACAAAGTATGAACAGCGATCTGTCATTTCTCCTACTCAGTCCCACCCCCCTTCAGTTAGAACACAATGAGGGAACATAATTAACCCCTTGATCGCCCTCTAGTGTTAACCCCCTTCCCTATCAGTGACATTTTTACAGTAATCAATGCATTTTTATAGCACTAAGCGCTATAAAAATGCCAATGGTCCCCAAAATGTGTCAAAAGTGTCTGATGCGTCCGCCATAAGGTCGCGGTACCAATAAAAATCGCTGATCACCGCCATTACTAGTAAAAAAACGACCACACAATTGTCAGTTAAAGCAACGCAGTGTTGAATTGCAAAAAGTGGCCCTGTCATTGGGCAGCAAAATGGTTCGGGGCTGAAGTGGTAAAAATAAATAAAAAAACAAGATTTTCCAATCCTTTTAATTAAAACCAGCAACTGTTGAGACAACACATTGGTCAGGTCTATGTACAGTGTAATGTACAGAGTATGTGGGTACAGACATGGACACACACAGTATACAGCCACAGTATACACACACAGTACATATACAAACCCAGTATACGGACACACACACTATACAGACACAGTATACACACACACACACAGTATACAGACACAGTATACACACACACACACAGTATACAGACACGGACACACACACTATACAGACACAGTCACACACAGTATACAGAAACAGTATACAAACACACATACACACACAGGCACAGTATACAGACAGACTATACACACACACATTAAGCATATATACACACACACACACACACACACACATTAAGCATATACACACACACACACACACACACACATTAAGCATATACATACACACACAGTATACACACTTTTCATCTAGAAATCAGCCTAATTGAACACTCTGCTGCCCCCATCTCCTGGCATGCTGGGACTTGTAGTTCCCCAGCAGCTCACAGACACATTCGGTGGTAATACAGGAGAGGAGGCTGTGCCTGCCTGTGTATTGGTGGGCAGGCAGTCAGTAGGGAGATGTAGCAGAGATTGGGGGGAAGTACAGAACATGCTTCACGTAGGAGAAGTGCACTTCTCACACACAGAAAAAACATCTAACAGCCTCAGAGACAGGAGGAGCTCTGCTAGAGGAAACACAGCCTCCCACCATGTTCCCATTGGCTGAGGAGGTAGTGGAGGGGTGGAGCAGCTATTGGCTCTGTAATCTTGCTTCAAAATGATGTCGGTGTCAGAAAATTCAGGGACAAATGTAAAAATACACAGATTTTTACAATCTGTCCCTGATTTTTCTAAGGCTGGCAACCCTGATGGGGCCCCCTAGTGGCATGAGGCCCTTGGTCACTGCCCGAATGACCGAATGGTCAGTCCGCCCCTGCAGCCATAAAGTGAATTAAGACACCTATTGCGTTAATGAGCATTTTGGATGTGTTGCACAGGCATTCATGTTGTGTCAGGCAACACTCTTCAAACGTCCTGTGAGATGTGTTTTATTATTTTGTACCAGGCTAAAATGGAAAATTATCACTTTTGACACTTTGCAACCACACCTTAAACGCACAGTAACCACCATAGGCGCGTTTTCAGCGAGTTTAGGGGCTTTACAATAGAAGTTGCAAAGACTGTGAGGCAATGCTAACACTGCAGTGTGAACCCTTCCATCTGCTCCCTATTTTAACAATTTAGAGTGTCATTGATAGGCGCTCGGGAAGCATTACATTGCACCCCAGCCGCCTATTTTCAATATATGAATGAATATAAATGAATATAATACCTTTATAAAGTGAAAGTGACAGTGAAGTCTTGAATCCACAAATATATTCTCAAAATGTTGAATAGGGTTCTAGGAGGATAGGATGTTCCAAAAGGAATAGGAATATCAATCTATAAGTGGGAACTCTTACCAGAAGCTGTGGACCTCCTTGATTAACAAGGTCAACGACGCTGGAAGATGTAGCCCTCTGCAGGGTCTGATGGTTCACCCCGTTCTGGGAGCTCACTGGCAGTCACGGAGAGTCCTCCATGGTATCCAGCATGTAACATCTGGAAATCCCAGCCAACCGAATGTTTTGGAGTGTATGAAAAAATATGAGGCTACGATAGTGTGTTATCGTTAAAACAAAGATTTCTTTATTGCTAATACAATACAGCATAAAAGTCCAAATGAATCCAATTAAAATCCAAGTAGTTTTTACTTTGATTCACTTGGACTTTTATGTAGGGCTATATCTGCAAGCGTCTTTGACCTCATTAATCAAGGAGGTCCACAGCTTCTGATAAGAGTTCCCACTTATAGAGTGATGTCACACTAAATTCATATTCTTTTGGTGGTGGTGGAAACATTTGGAACATCCTATTCTGCTGGAACCCTATTCCACATTTTGAAAATATATCTGTGGATTCAAGACTTCATTGTCACTTTCACTTTATAAAGACACTTATATTCATTTATATATTGGTTTTTATTTATATTTAAAATTTATATCTTAATATTCACTTTATCATGTAATGGATTGCCTCATTGGCAACTTTGAATAAGTGCGACTTTCGATTTAATCATTTTGTGTTAACTGTAAAGATATCTCATATTTTTTGTCGCTGCTGTTCGCACATTTTGATGATCTTTGGATGATTTAGTAGGGTATACCATTCTATTTGCCTATTTTCAATGCCTGTGTGAAAGAGCGCTAAAGGGAGGGAGATCACTGGAAAGCACTTAATGATTAAGCACTAATTATCGTGAAACACGTTAGAGGTTTGAAGCTTTCTGCATGTACCCAATTTAGTGCAGTAAATTATTTATGCATCAAACGCCATTATTTATTCAAACATTTGAATTGTTGTATAGGTCTCTAGCACACCTTTTCTTTATTATTATTATATAGGATTTATATAGCACCAACAGTTTGCGCAGCGCTTTACAACATCGGGGAAGACAGTACAGTTACAATATAATACAGGAGAAATCAGAGGGCCCTGCTCGTTAGAGCCTACTTTATGACTGAAATTCCTTTTTTTGTACAAATTCAGCTAGTCAAAAATACATTTTGGACACATTTTTGAACAATGCATGGCTCCTTCATCAAAGCACATTTGCAAAATAACAAATTAAAGTGCTGATCATTAGATCATGTGGTGGCTGCATTAGTTGCCTTTTTTTGTCTTTTTTCCCTCTGATTTCACCTGGTGATCTGGCCAGTAACACACCTCCTGTAATGGCGGATGGGAGTGTTAATGGCACTAGCAAATTTAAATAGACTAACAAATTTAAGCCAAACTTTAGCTAATACTTTACAACTAGCAATAGAATAGTTTTTATTTCATTTTGGGATAAAGGTTTTTCAGAAATAAACAAAACCGACCATTAAAAGCACCTTGTCAGTGTTACATGGTTCGTCTCTTCCGTGTTACTGATACATTCTGCCGGAGAGCTTGTTCTTTTAAAAACAACAGATTATCAGATTAAAATATAAGAAAGAAAGCCTAATAAAAAGAACATGAATGCAGCCATCCCATCTAATGCCACGTACACACGATAATTTTTCGGCATGTAAAAAACAACGTTTTAAAAAAAATTCATTTGTGTGGGCTTCACATAATTTTTTGGGCCCTGAAAAAACGACAAAAAATAAATACATTCGAACATGCTGCATTTTTTAACGAATGTTGTTTTTCGGGTTGTAAAAAATGATCATTTGTGGGCTTAAACAACGTGAAAAAACCTGCGTATGCTCAGAAGCAAGTTATGAGACGGGAGCGCTCGTTCTGGTAAAACTACCGTTCGTTGTGGAGTAAGCACATTCATCACGCTGTAACAGACAGAAAAGCGCAAATCGTCTTTTACTAACACAGAATAAGCTAAAGCAGCCCCAAGGGTGGCCCATCCACATGGAACTTCCCCTTTATAGTGCCGATGTACGTGTTGTACGTCACTGCGCTTTGCTAGAGCATTTTTTTTTAACGATCGTGTGTGGGCAATGTCGTTTTAATGATGAAGTTGTAAAAAACGTTGTTTTTTTCTAGAGGCTGAAAAACTTTGTTTTTTACAAGCCAAAAAAAAATTATCGTGTGCACGCGTGTCATGAATCAGACGTACACAAACGGATGAATGAAAGAAAAGGTTCTTTATTAAAAACCAAACAACAAGGTTAAAGTCCAGACAGATGAAAACAGGCAGGAGAGTCTTCCACCGGAGCCAGGATCGATAGCCAGAGATGGGAGTCAGTCCAGCTGGAGTCTGTAACCAGGAAGGTGGTGAAACAAAGCCAGGGATCAGGAGCCAGAAGGAACGTCCGTAGAAGCCGGCTCGGTAACCAGAACAGCAGCACGATGAAGGTAGGATGTGAGACATGTCTTAACACAGAAGGCCCAAGCAAGGGAGTGCTACAGCAAGCGTTGTATATATATGCTGAGCATCCAGCTCCTCCCAGTGAGAAGGAGGAGCCACAGGGAATGGGAAGTTACAAGAACCTCAGAAGCAAGATGGCCGCCAGCACATGTCAGTGATGAGAAGCTAGGAAGGAGGTAAGTCCATGACAACGCGGCATAAGAAATGGTAAACTGTGAAATAATAAAAAATTATTTTGGGTTTAATACCACTTTAAGATACCGGTTTAATATATTTTTGATTAAAAATTTACAATCTTAATCCCATCCTGCGTTTCTTGTACAGAAGTAAACCACTGTCTACTTTTGACATTGGAAGAGTGACTTGTGAGATTAGATCACGTTCACCCATCCAGTATGTAATCAAGTATTTTAATTAGTACTACATATAGTCAATTTAAATGCATATCTAACCCACAGTCAATGCTTTGCATTTTTAAAACTCAGTATATCAAGGAGTGAAATATAGTATAACGATTATCTAATCATGAGTATAATAAAATAACCTCATAAATTATTATGTGTTCTAATTTATGTCAGTGCTCCACTTACAAGAAGGCTCCTTTTCAATCTGCGCTGGTGGAATAAACCTTTTAAATGAATAATTTTAGTGTCTGCAAAGGTTATGCCAACTGAGCAGTGTTTTTTTGGCACAGCGTGATTTGCAGCTCCACTCTGAGAAAAGAGCTTTGAGAAAACGCATGGGACAATAAACGACTAATTATAAAAAATGCAAATTCTAAACAACTCACATCTCACCCACACAATTACAACTGCAAGACGAAATGTCAAGCTGAAATCCTTGGTCAGTTGGTATCATCAACCTAAAGCCGGAATTACTCAAATGTGCCCTTAAACACTGGTCAAATGAATAAATATATGTTTTATGAGAACATTTATTCTATTTTAATTTTAATTAGTCTTGTATAGCATGTAAAGTGACCAACTCTTGGAAAAAACAGAATAACTGTTAGAGCAAAATCATTATAAGGCATTATGAATCTCCAAGGATTCTTCCTGGGTGGAGCGAAATGCATTAAGCGGGTGGATACATCCGGTGACGTCACGTCCACTTTTTGGAATGCAGATCGTGGCTTTGAGTTCCAGAGCAGCGTTTTTACATGCCCATATACAAGAGGAAAGCCTTGTAATGCCACATACACACAATCGGACATTCCGACATCAAAACAGTGGATTTTTTTCCAATGGATGTTCGTTCAAACTTGTCTTGCATGTTGTCTTGCATGTTATAGTAGCTGTTAGGTGGCATCATTACGCAGATCGCTATACACGGAAGTGTGTTTGTTTGGTGGTTTGGCTGGACTACGGAGGAATGGAAACATCGCCCTGATATGCTCCCGCTGCACCAACGTGATGTGATGTATTGCCTATATATATTGTAAGTGCAATTTTAAAGGGGAGAGGTTTTGAATAAAAAGTTTATACGGTATCACACTATTGTGTTTTTTTTACCTCTATATTTGAGCACCAGTCGCTGGATGCGTTTATATACCCTTTTGAATCTGGAGAAGTGGAGAGGCATTTCTGAGGTCATACAACACTGTATATACAGTACCTTTTGGTAAGAGAAATTACAACAGGGGTGTATTTAGACCCCGAATTATCTTCACGAGTGGTGGTTCTGATGGAAAAGGATGAGCATTTCAAGCCGTTGAGATCTATTTTGCTTTTCTTTGAACACAGACTCTTGTCTCTACTGTTTCTTACCTGCTAATGACCTTCACCTTCATTTTTTCACATTTAGGGCCAGATTCAGATACATTTTCGTATCTTTACGGCAGCGTAGCGTATCTTCTTTACGCTACGCCGCCGCAACTTAGAGAGGCAAGTGCTGTATTCACAAAGCACTTGCTCCCTAAGTTACGGTGGCGTAGCCTAGATGGGCCGGCGTAAGTCTGTGTAATTCAAAGTAGGTGGAAGGTGGGCGTGATACATGTTACTGAACTGTGACCAGGGGCGGACTGACCATTGGGACTTTCGGCACTGCCCGAGGGCCCCATACTTCTAGGGGGCCCCATCAGGGTTGCCAGGCTCAATAAAACCAGGGACAGTATGTAAAAATCTGTGTTTTTTTTACATCTGTCCCTGCTATGTCTTAACCCGACATGCTTTTGATGTGAAAATCCTGAGATTTTAGCTGCCCTGCCTCTGTACGGCCTCATGGTGTAATGGCCATCTGTAAGCCCAGGGGCCCCATAATCTTCTATCTTGCTCATTTGCATATTTTTAATGGGAACGTCTAATGCGTCCAGCGTAACTATGCGCCCACGATACGCCGGCGTAGGCAAGTTACGCCGGACGACTGAAGCCATGTTTTCAGGCGTATCTTGCTTTCTGAATCGGCGTAAAGATGCAACGCCGCACATTTGAATTTACGGCGGCGTATCATGAGATACGCTGGTGTAGATTCTTTCTGAATCTGGCCCATAGTGTTTATTTATTAGAAAATATATATAAATATATGTTTTTAGGTAGCGCCGCCTTGATATGTAATGTGTTAATGCATTGTATGTTGTATTGCTATAAATTTGCCTATCAGTAGATGGGATAAGGTGGCAGCTTTTTACCATCACTGGTTTCTTATAGTGTCCTAGAGGGAGGTGATTATAGTCCCTCTGTGTATTTTCATTTAGTTTCTCTCTTCTCTTCCACAAGTGCTTTGATTTTAAGAAAGGGCTAGTCGTTTTGTTTGCATATTGTCTTGCATGTTGTCGGAAATTCCAATCGCCAAGAACATGGTGACTAGAGATGTCCCGAACTATTGGCCGGCGAATACTTCCCCGCGAACATAGCTTGTTCGCGTTCGCCTCGGCAGGCGAACATATGCGATGTTCAGTCCGCCATCTATTCATCATCATTGAGCAAACTTTGACCCTGTACCTCACAGTCAGCAGACACATTCCAGCCAATCAGCACCCTCCCTCCCAGACCCTCCCACCTCCTGAACAGCATCCATTTTAGATTCAATCGGAAGCTGCAGTCTTAGTGAGAGGAGGGACAGTGTAGCTGCTGCTGATTTGATAGGGAAATCGATAGCTAGGCCAGTGTATTCAGTGTCCACTCCAGTCCTTAAAGACTCATCTGATCTCTGTTGTAAGGACAGCGTCCTGACAGCGCCCCAAAAAGACCTTTTTAGGGCTAGTACATCAGTCTGCTTTTTTTTTCCTCTGTAATCTAAGTGCAGTTGCCTGCCAGCGTGTGTGTCGGGCTCACAGCGCATAGTGTGCCCACTTGCCCAGTGCCACCACTCATATCTGGTGTCACAGTAGATTACATTTAAAAAACAACAACAATTTTGACTGCAATAGAATAGCAGTCAGTTGCCTGCTGTCAGGTTTCATATCAGGCTAGGAGCAGACAACAGTTCAGGTGTGCTAATATGCTTATAGTTCAATAACAAGAGCACATACCATGAGCAGGTCTTGTGAAGCAGGTCAGCGCTGGGACTTGTAGTTCACCACGGATGCAGGGTTGAGACGAGCGGGACAGCTGGCACTTGTAGTTCACGGCTGAAGTAGGTGTTGTGATGAGCAGGAAGGCTGGAACTTGTAGTTCACCGCAGGTGTGGATGTTGGTGGTGTTGCTGGTGCTAGTAGTGCACCGCTGCAATGGGTGTTGCTTACAGGAGTCAGGCAAAGCGTGGTCTAGGCAAGCCGGTTCATACACGGATGGATCAGAGTTCAAAAGGTACCAAATCGGAAGCAACAAGCAGGGTCAAACAAGCCGGGTCATACACAAAGTTTACAGATTAACAGGTGAGGCTGGATCACACAAGGCAAGCAGAGTAACTCTATCACGAGCACTGATTGGGTGAAGTCACAGGTGTTTTAAAGGAGAGCTGGCCAATCAGTGTTTCCCAGCCAAGGCGAGTGCGCTGGGTCCTAGAGGGGTCCAGTACTGACACCTGCCAGCGTGTGTGTCAGGCTCACAGCGTATACAGTGCCCACTTGCCCAGTGCCACCATTCATATCTGGTGTCATAGTAGATTACATTTAAAAAAAAAAAAATTTTTGACTGTAATAGCACGTTATTCCAAACAATTTATCAACGTTAAGTGATTTATGCCCTTTATGGATAAAAACCTGACTCTGTGTCAACTACGTAATTTTCGATGGGAGTTTTGCCATGGATCCCCCTCCGGCATGCCACAGTACAGGTGTTAGCTCCCTTGAAACAGCTTTTCCATCACTATTGTGGCCAGAAAGAGTCCTTGTGGGTTTTAAAATTTGCCTGCCTATTGAAGTCTATGGCGGTTCGCCCGGTTTGCCCGTTCGCAAACGGAAAATTTGCGGAAATTCGCGTTCGCCGTTCGCAAATGGAAAATGTTATGTTCAGAACATCCCTAGTGGTGACGTACAACACTACGACAAGCCGAGAAAAAAAGTTCAATGATTCTGAGCATGCGTCAAATTGATTCCGAGCATGCTTGGATTTTTGTGCGTTGAATTGCCTACACACGATCGAAATTTCCGACAAGAACTTTTGTTTGCCGGAAAATTTGGGAACCAGCTCTCAAACATTTGTTGTCGGAAATTCAAATGGAGCACATACAGGGTTGGATTTTCTAACAAAAAGCTCACATCGAACAGGAATGTCCGATCGTGTGTATGCGACATTAGTGTGCAATTTGCTTTTTTAATGTTTTTACACTAATAAAAACAGAATTGCGCTTTGGATTTCTCCTGGTTCTATTTCCCCACACTTACAGTATATGAGGAATTGAAGGTAAAAGTGATGGACTAGCCAAACATGTCTCCAGACCCTATTAAGCATATGTAGGGGAATCCTCAAATAGAAAGTGGAGGGGCGCAAGGTCTCTAACATTCACCAGCTCCTTGATGTTGTCATGGAGGAGTGGAAGAGGAGTCCAGTGGCAACCTGTGAAGCTCTGATGAACTCCATGCCCATGAGGGTTAAGGCAGTGCTGGAAAATAATAGTGGTCACAGAAAACATTGACACTTTGGGCCCAATTTGGACATTTTCACTTAGGGGTGTACTCACTTTTGTTGCCAGCGGTTTAAACATTATTGGCTGTGTTATTTTGAGGGGGTGGCAAATGTACACTGTTATACAAGCTGCACACTCACTACTTTATGTTGTAGCAAAGTGTCAATTGGTCAGTGTTGACACATGAAAAACAATAAAATATTTACAAAAATGTGAGGGGTGTACTTTTGTGAGATACTACATATAAAATATTTCATTTCTAAGCAAACCAATTATAATTTCAAGGCTATGTATCATGGTTTGGTATATACTGTATACTCTATGGCCACAGTTTTGGTACCGCCAACATATTGAGTTTCTACTGAAGGCTACAATTAATGCTATAGTATATAAAGATATTTTTGACATTGTGAAAGGGCTTTTCTGTTTCAGCAGGAGACTGCACTCATATGTACAAAGCCAGCTTCATAATACATCATTTGATGTGGAGTGCACAGATCCCTAAATCACAACCCTATTGAGCACCTTTTGGATGTACCAGAACTCCAAATGTGTGCCAACTTCAAAAGTGCTTTCTTGGCTTAATAGACACAAATTTTACAGATACACTAATACTCACAGTATTGTGGAAATCTTTCCCAGAAGTTTGGAAATTCATACAGCATAACTCCATAATACTCACAAACTTTGTTCATATAGATGATTTTTCTTTTAATTTATTATTAGTCAGGACTAAAAAGAAAATATATTTTTGTATTTATTTTAATCAGGTAAACATAATAAATAAATAAAAAATAGAATTTGAATATAGTGCAGTCCTCTATCCTGACAAAATGCAGCTCCTTTTCACTAGGGATGAACAAATTCAAAATCCAAACTTTTATCCAAAAAACATTAGAGGGCAAAGCTTCTGAGGAGAGATACTAAACAGTGCTGAAAAATAAATATTTTAATTATTATTATATTTTAATTGTATGATCATGGTGCAGCATCTGTCTTGGTGATGAAGACCAGAAGACAAGCTCATCGATAATAGGGAGACACTCCAGCCATTGTCCAACCAGCCTGGAACGCAGTTTCTCACCAGCAGAAACTACAGCGAGGCACTGGAACTCAAAGTAAACTGGTCTTCTCTATGCCTTGGTACATAGTAGCTTTTAATCTGCCATGCAACTGGACCTCTTACTACCTTTGGGTCACTGGATGTACTAACTTGGCACTAGCCTATGCTGGTTATTGAGCCCTGAGCTAAACCTAGCTATAGAATCCCAGACAAGGAGGGACATGGTTAACTTAACAAACACGACCTATATGTAAACTCTATCGGCCAGATTCAGGAAAGAGATAAGATGGCTTATCTCCAGATAAGCCATCTTATCTCTGCGTCTGAGCCCTCCTATTTATGCGATTGATTCATATAATCAGTAACGCATAGATTTCCATTAGATCCAACTGGCGTAAGTCTATTACGCTGTTGTATCTTATTTTCATATTTTAGGCTGGACGCTAGGTGGCGTTCCCATCTAAAATATGCAAATGAGCCTATACTCCGATTCCTGAACGTACGCTCGGCCGGCGCTATTTTTTTACGTCCGTCGTAATGTTAACCCTGCTGTATGAGGCGCAGCCAATGTTAAGTATGGACGGCGTGCCAGAGTTTTTTTCACGTCGTTTACATCGTTTATGTAAAACGTTCACGAATAGGGCTTTCTTTATCGTACATCACGGGACACAGAGCGCATAGCCATTACACTTGGGTTATATGGGTACCTTCAGGTGTGGACACTGGTGTAATCAATTTCACAGGAAGTTTCCTCCCTATATAACCCCCTCCCACTGGGAGTGCTTCAGTTTTTTCGCCAGTGTCTTAGGTGTTGGTCACGTCTAGCTGTCCCTCGGAGGTCTCGGGACCCAGGATAGCTAGCCGGATCCGTCCGAAGTGCTTCAAAGCCAAGGTGTACGGTACCCGGGCCCTGCTGGAGTGGGGTTTTGCCTATAATGCCTCTCCTTGGAGGGCTGGATTCTGGGCTCCAGTGCCTTAGTCTCTTCCAAGAACTAAACGCTACTGATGCCAGGATGCTATATAGGTCCAGGGGTGTGGGTTCCTTAACACAGGACCCCGGTCCCTGAAGGTCCAAGACAATACCCACGGAGATGGGGGAAGGCTGGGCCTCTTGCAGTTTGCAATACCCTGCGGCGTGGAGCAGGTAAGAGGGAACCTGCGGGACTTGGTTCGACAGTAGGTATCCCCCTGGGGGTTCTGGGTTGGCTAATGGTATGCTTGTGCATCAGCCACTATCTCCACTATGTCTGTTGAGGCAGGATGGGATGTACTAATGTTTACCCAGATAACATGTAGATATATATATGCTTTTAAAAGATATGTATTTTGCTACTCCCCCCAGATTTGCCTGTTAGCATGATACTGCAGCCCCACGTGTATAGAGAGGAAGGGCTGACAAAACTCCTGTTCCTAGGAAGCCTAGGGAGACAGCTTCCTCTATGTGTGCACTACAAAGATAGTGGCTTACCAGGTGTCTGTGTTCTAGCGCTGGTCCGGGCTTCTCCTCTGCTCTCTGCTTCCTCCAAGTTGGTTTCAGCGTGGGGGGGGGGGGCGCGCGCGCACGCGTGCGCGCCGCCTTTTACAACGTCAGCGGGCGTGGGGGGGGGCGGGCCAGCAGCGTCAGTCTCAGATAAAGCAAAAAAGCATTTCCTGGCTGGTCATTCCCTCCTGAGAGCAGTGGAGAGTGAGGACATAGAGCGCGCAGCTGAGCCAGTTCTGGCTAACAGTGACACCCAGTGGTGGTTTGTGGATCTTCAGGTCTGGACTTAAAAGTCCACACTGACAAAAAAAAAAAAAAAATATTTTTTTGCTTAAAGGGACTCAGCCTTAGATCCAGCAGTATCTGAGTCGGTGCAACCTTGGACTCCAGCTAACGGGCATTGGTGTGGCAATACTCACAGGACTTTCCTCTGTATTGCCGCCTTCTCAGGCGTATGAAAATTTTGAAAAGATTTTACATAGCCTGTCCTTATTAATGTTTCACTTCTAGCTACAACAGTTGGGTGTTGGCTGTAGGGGTGTCTCAAGGTTGTGCAATGGCTCCCAAGGGATCAGGACCAGCTAAGGCTGCAAAAGGTGCCAAAAAAGTAAAGGGGTCTCCAACGGGGTCAGAGGATTTGGGCCAGGCTCCAGTGGTCCCACCCTCACCAGATAGACCACCGAACAGCATCGTGCAGGAGCCATTGAGGGTGCTAGGGGCAGAGGCAGCCCCCAATCAACCCATTCCCGTTTATGTTACGGAAGAAATGCTAGAATCCACCCTGGGTGGGCTAGAGAAAAGGTTAACTGCTTTAATTGCCCGCTCTTTGCCGGGTGGCAAACGGGCTAGATCCCCGTCACCTAAAACGGTGTGTTCAGATGCAGAGGTCCTCTCTTCGGAGGAATTGGACCCACAGGGGGATCAAGCGGACCTGAGTCCTGACGGGTCAGACATTGAAGATTCCACTATAGATGAAATTTTTTCGGCTTCTCAAGCAGAGAGCCTGTGGATCCAGTCTCTGACGGATATGGTTCGCACTGCTTTTAAACTTCCAGTGTCAGAACAAGTAGCCCCCGCGGTATCCTCTTTAGGTTCCTTGAAGGCACCATTGGGTGGTGCATCTTTCCCGGTTCACCCCTTTCTGGAGAGCGTGATTTTTCAGGATTGGGCTCGACCTGATAGGATTTTTATCCCTCCTAAAAGGTTTACCATTCTCTATCCTATGGAAGAAGAATTTGCAAAGAAATGGGCACTCCCTACCGTGGACGCAGCCATTTCCTGCGTAAATAAATCCCTGACCTGTCCGGTGGAAAATGTCCAGGTGTTTAAAGATCCAGTCGACAAAAAATTGGAGACCCTACTGAAGGCTTCTTTTACCACAGTAGGTGCCGTGGTTCAGCCAGCAGTGGCAGCCATTGGCGTTTGTCAGGCTTTAAAGGATCAGACTAAACAGATATTAAGGGACATACCGGCTCAGCAAGCTCGTGAATTGGCTGACCTCCCAAGAGCTCTCTGCTTTGCAGTAGATGCTATTAAGGACTCCGTTCAACAGGCGTCCCGTTTATCTCTGCTGTTGGTTCATATGCGTTGCCTTTTGTGGCTAAAAAACTGGTCAGCAGAGGCACCCTGCAAAAAGCTTTTAGCAGGATTTCCCTTTCATGGTGGGAGACTATTCGGTGAAGACCTAGATAAATATATCCAGACCATATCAGGTGGTAAAAGTTCTTTCTTGCCCATCAAGAAAAGATCACGTGGGCCCGCATTTAAGCGACAGGCCTTCGCAGGCTCGGCCCCTTCAACTTCCCGTCAGTATCGACGGCCTCCCGGGCGTTCGGCATTTAATAGCCGCCCACAAGGACAAGCCACGTCAGGCAAGAGGCCATGGTCTCGCAAGCCGGTTAAACCAGTCCTTAAGTCAGATTCATGAAGGGGCGCCCCCACTCTCTTGGGTGGGGGGAAGGCTTCGTTTCTTCTCCGAAGTGTGGAAGACCAGAATTCCCGACTCTTGGGTAAGATCCGTGGTAACCACGGGCTACAAGCTAGAGTTTCGGGAAGTCCCCCCTCCTCATTTTCAGGGGTCAAGTCTTCCAAGCGACCCATTAAAGAGGGCCTCTCTTGCAAAAGCATTGGATCGTCTCTTACTCCAAGGAGTAATCGTAGAAGTACCAACCCAGGAATGGGGTCTGGGATTCTACTCCAACCTTTTCATAATACCAAAGCCCAATGGCGACGTCAGGCCTATCTTGGACCTCAAACGCCTAAATCGCTTTCTAAACATTCAGACCTTTCGTATGGAGTCCATACGTTCGGTGGCAGCCAGCCTACATCAAGACGACTTTCTAGCATCTATAGACATAAAAGATGCGTATCTGCACGTGCCGATCTACCCGGCACATCACAGGTTTCTTCGGTTTATGATAGATCACCGCCATTACCAGTTCGTAGCCCTCCCTTTCGGGTTGGCAACAGCTCCGCGGGTATTCACAAAGGTGTTAGCCCCGGTGCTAGCCGTCCTAAGGACAGAAGGCATTTTAGTCTTGGCATACTTGGACGATCTTCTGGTTATCGACAGCTCAGCCTCCAACCTCAATCAGGCAGTAGGTCGCACAGTTCAGCATCTGGAGGAATTCGGATGGATTGTAAATCTAGAAAAATCGGTATTGAAACCCACAAGGCAGTTGGAATATCTAGGCCTTCGGCTAGATACAGACTGCCAGAGGATAATTTTACCTCAAGCAAAGATCAGATCAATAGCCCAAGCAGTTCAAATGATCTTAGGCAAGAAGAGGCCGACTATTCGCCTATGTATGCGACTGCTGGGGAAGATGGTGGCCGCCTTCGAGGCTGTGCCCTACGCCCAGATCCATACCAGATATCTTCAGGCAGCCATTCTCTCTGCTTGGAACAAGTCCATTCAGGCGTTAGATCGTCCGTTAGTGCTCTCCCCGAAGGTCCGGCGCAGCCTGTCTTGGTGGCTGGTCTCTCAAAATTTGTCAAAAGGGAAATCCTTTTGCCCCATCTCGTGGAAGATAGTATCCACGGATGCCAGCCTGTTAGGTTGGGGGGCAGTTCTAGAAGAACAGACCCAGCAAGGGCTGTGGTCGGGGGCAGAGAAACTGCTTCCCATCAATATCTTGGAAATCAGAGCTGCTCGACTGGCCCTGATCGCCTGGACTCTCCCCCTTCAGGGTCTGCCAGTAAGGATACAGTCCGACAACGCCACTGCGGTGGCATACATAAACCACCAGGGGGGCACGAAGAGCCCAGCAGCCCAAAGAGAAGTAAACCTGATTTTCTCATGGGCCGAAGCCCATGTACCCTGCATCTCGGCGGTGTTCATCCCAGGGATAGACAATTCTCAAGCAGATTTTTTGAGTCGTCAACAGTTGCTCCCGGGGGAATGGTCGCTTCACCCCCAGGTATTCCAAGAGATTTGCCAAAGATTTGGAGTCCCAGACGTGGACATTATGGCAACGAGATCCAACAAAAAGTTGGACAAATTCATATCCCGAGCCAGGGATCCCTCGGCCTACGGGACCGATGCCTTGGTTTGCCCTTGGCACCAGTTTTCTCTTCTGTATGCGTTCCCTCCACTGCAGATGATTCCCCGCCTTCTACGGAGAATCCAGGTGGAGCGCAGGCCTGTGATCCTGGTGGCTCCAGCCTGGCCCAGGAGGGCTTGGTACGCACTCATCGTGAAGATGTCAGTCGGGGCGCCGTGGCCGCTCCCCCTGCGCCCAGATCTGCTGTCTCAAGGCCCAATCTGCCATCCTGCTTCACAGCAGCTAAATTTGACGGCTTGGCGGCTGAATCCCTAATTCTTAAAGGCAGAGGCCTCTCAGATCAGGTAATAGCTACGTTGATTCAGGCTAGGAAACCGGTCTCCAGAAATATTTATTACAGAGTCTGGAGAACCTATGTGGAGTGGTGCGAGTCTCAAAAATGGCATCCTCAAAAGTTTTTTATTGACAGGATCTTGCGATTCCTCCAGGTTGGCGTTGACAAAGGGTTGGCTCTTAGTACTCTAAAGGGGCAGGTGTCGGCTTTATCAATATGGTTTCAAAGACCCTTGGCCACCCATTCGCTTATGAAAACCTTCTTGCAGGGGGTCTTGCATGTGAATCCCCCTATTAGAGCTCCCCTCTGCCCCTGGAATTTAAATCTGGTCTTGTCAGCTTTACAAAGGCAGCCGTTTGAACCTCTGACAGAAATCCCTCTTGTGCTACTAACCCGAAAGTTAGTTTTCTTGGTGGCTATGGCTTCAGCCAGAAGGGTTTCCGAGCTGGCAGCCTTATCATGCAGGGAGCCATACCTTATTCTGCATAAGGACAGAGTTGTTCTGCGGCCTCAACCTTCTTTCCTTCCTAAGGTCATATCCAGTTTTCACTTGAATCAGGACCTAGTCCTACCTTCCTTCTTTCCTACTCCCCAGTCCAGAGAGGAAAGACGGCTTCATACTTTGGACGTGGTTCGAGCCATGAGGGTCTATCTCAAGGCTACAGAGAAGATTCGGAAAACAGATGTGCTTTTTGTTCTTCCGGATGGCCCCAAGAAGGGTCAGCCGGCTGCCAAGTGTCCTTGGCTAGGTGGATTAAGCAGCTGATTTTTCAGGCCTATGGTCTGAAGCGCGTTCCACCTCCCTTATCAGTTAAAGCCCATTCTACGAGGGCCATGAGTGCCTCCTGGGCGGCACACCATCAGATCTCTATGGCACAGGTTTGCAAGGCGGCAACCTGGTCTTCCGTACATACGTTTACTAAATTGTATAAGTTGGACGTTGCAAAGGGTACGGACGCAGCTTTTGGGCAGGCGGTCCTACGGGCAGCAGTATAGAATCCTCTGGCCCGGTTCACGCCCCCTTGTTTTTCTGTTGGTGGAGCCATGTTTTCTCCTGACAATGTTTTTTATTTGGCTATTCTTGGCCTTACGGTCTCCCTCCCTTCATAGAGCATTGCTTTAGGACATCCCAAGTGTAATGGCTATGCGCTCTGTGTCCCGTGATGTACGATAAAGAAAAAAGGATTTTTAATAAACAGCTTACCTGTAAAATCCTTTTCTTGAAGTACATCACGGGACACAGAGCTCCCACACCTCTTTTGGGGAACATTGTGTAACCTCGGGAGAATTGCTTGCTACAAAACTGAAGCACTCCCAGTGGGAGGGGGTTATATAGGGAGGAAACTTCCTGTGAAATTGATTACACCAGTGTCCACACCTGAAGGTACCCATATAACCCAAGTGTAATGGCTATGCGCTCTGTGTCCCGTGATGTACTTCAAGAAAAGGATTTTACAGGTAAGCTGTTTATTAAAAATCCTTTTTTGCGTAAGTGACGTTCACGTCGTTTACACGTCGTATTGACATCGTGATTTGTAACATGCGCACTGGGATCAATTCACAGCTGGCACATGCGCAGTACGTTCAGCGCGGGGACGCTCTGGATTTAAATAGTACACGCCCCTTACCCGCCGAATTTGAATTAGGCCGGGCCATTTACGCTACGCCGCAGCAACTTAACAGGCAAGTGCTTTGTGAATACAGCACTTGCCCGTAAAATTTGCGGAGGCGTAGCGTAAACGGGATACGCTACGCCCGCACATTTTTACGCGCTCCTACCTGAATCTAGCCCTATATCTATAGACAGGTTTACCTACTAACAACAACAAGCTATCTTATATAGTGTAAGATAACAACAACGGAACAGATATACTTCTTAAATATGCTTTAGATATTATGTATACACAGAGGCGATGGAAAAATAGTAAAGCATTAAACATAGAAGCACTGGCTTAATAATCCCTGCTTCTAGTCTGGGTTCAGCAACAGCTTTTCTATAGACAGGGAATGTGGACTCAGACTTTTTTTTCAGTTCCTCCTTCTGGGGTTTAGAACCCAATAATTCAGAGACAGGAAAATTTGTACATAAATATCTCTGTAACAAGCAGCACAGCTATTTACCAATGGAGATAGTAGAGGGCAACAGACCCCTTTGCACTCTAAAAGTGTCACGGTCTGGAGTCAGGCTCAGAGGCCAGTAGCTATAACAGCACAGCAGATATTCACACAGGTCATTCTGGCTGAAGACACAGATTCACCTGAGGTGCAAGGTCTAAGCACTAACTAGTGCTCACCAGAGCTTCTGATGGTGGAGATGGGCTTTGCTGCGTGTTAGTACCAGGTCGCGGTCCTCAGGATAGCCCCACCAGGAGGTGAGAAAGCCAGGGTCCAGTAGCATATTTGGCATGTAGGGATCAAGCAGAAGCATAGTCAAGAAACAAGGCAAAAGTTGGTAACAAATCGTAGCAGGTTGGGATTCAGCAGAAGCGTAGTCGAGGAACAAGCCAAATGTCGGTAACGAATGGTAGTGAATATACGGTGGGCAGCAGGAGAGACAGGACCAAGATATTGGCTGGTAAAGGCACAATATTCTGGCGACCAGGAAGTGCAGAGACATGGCTTAAATCAGAAAGTTCATGGGAGGAGCAAAAAGTTCAAGATTCAAGGCAAACAAGATTCAAGACAAGATCATTCAAAGAATTGTCTAAGGAAATGTCTAGCATTCCAGGTGGCTCAGCAAGCAGAGTCACCACCAGACACAGCAGAGATCCCAGGTTCATGCCCAGATCCTAACAAAAAGTGAGTTATACTCTCACTGGGATTTTGTGAACATTGGTCTCTGTATGCCCAAATGCTGTCAGATACTGCCTTATTAGACCAAGGAAGAGGTTTGCTGAGTTCGGAGGGACTTTTCAACCATCCGCAAACAAACATTATATAAAGGTGGGCATCTTCCTCTGTGTCAGACGAGAGTATGGCTTGAACATCACTCAATCTTTCTCCTGCTGCAAGTCAGTTATGGTATGGTCAAACAAACTTGCAGTGCTTGTTTTGTGGGGCTACAACAGGATTAGCGGATAAGGAATAGTGCCCGGCAGGGTGACTTTGGCCAATCATGGCTCAGGGAGACTAAGTCCATGCCCCACACTATACAGTATAAAGCTGCTTACAAAGCGGCCGTGTATAGTGTGTGACTGTGGACAGAAATAGATTGAGCTAAATTAGGCAGGCAGGTTAGTTAGTGGCAGTGTATTTAATATATATATATATATATATATATATATATATATATATATATATATATATATTTAGTCTAGCATACACATTATATATATATATATATATATATATGTTCTGCATTTAGACTACGTAGATATAAGTGGTTAAGGGGAGAACCCCACACCCAATTTAAGAAATGGCGAAGTCTATACCAGACCCTCATCCGAGCAAGAAGCCATGGGAGGCCAGGAAAGGGAGAGTGAGCACCCCCCCTCCTGAACCATACCAGGCCACTTGCCCTCAACATAGGGAGGGTGCTTTGGAGTCCCCCCAAAGCATCTTGACCCCATGTTGATGGAGACAAGGGCCCCATCCCCACAATCCTTGCCCGGTGGTTGTGGGGGTCTGGGGGCTTATCGGAATCTGGAAGGGCCTACAGATCTTGCCGCTCCCTTATGTGAATGGGTATGGGGTACACTGTATCCCTACCTATTCACGAAAAAAAGTGTCAACAAAGTAAACGACAGGAGACAGTTTTTGACAATTCCTTTATTTAAAAAAAAAGTGTCCCGCAATGTCCATCCATCTTTATTTGGGGGGTGTATAAAAATAAGGGGGCGCTAATAGTAGGTGATAGATAAATTCCAAATTCTATCTTAAAACAATATATTAACTATAAGGTCACCAAGTGCAAGTGCTTATATAATAACATCTACAAATAGGTGCAAACAGGTCCAAAAAATGCAGCGACAGTCACTAAATGATAAGCATTGGTAATTCCATGCATCAAATGGTTGACTTGAGAGTAGACACCATCACCACGGAACAGATATCAAACTGACGACACCTGGTGAGAGGTAGAGGTAAGTGCCTACTCACCAGACCACCATGACCCTTCCTTTTAAAAAAAGGATCATGGTGGAGCTTTAGTACAATTGGTGGCCTAAGGTCTGTACTGGTACCTGGTTGGGACTGGCCAGGAATGGACTCCAACAGAAGAAATTACCATGGATAAAATGAAGAAAAACGGCCCATAGTGAAGTTCTGCAATTTATTGTAAAACAGATTAAAAACAAAAGCCAAATGGCCACTTACTTGTGCAAGTGCCGAGACCTTGGCACTAAGGAATCAAGCATGTTACAGCTAGATGTAACATGGAACACCAGCTGCACTGTGTCTCACTCGCGTGGGTAGGTGTAGCGTGCGTTCCACCACCTCAGAGGCGTTCCTGGTCAGCTTCTTCCGGATTTGGCACAGAGAGGCGGTGCAATGCACACTACACCTACCCATGCGAGTGAGACACAGTGCAGCTGGTGTTCCACGTCACATCTAGCTGTAACACGCTTGATTCCTTAGGCACCTTTCACACTGGGGCGGGAGGTGTGGTGGCGGTTTAGCGCCGCTAAAAATAGCGGCGCTATACCATCGGAATTGCCACGGGATTTGTCCGCTAGCGGTGTGGTATTAACCCCCGCTAGCGGCCGATAAAGGGTTATTACCATGGTTTCCCATTGTTTTAAATGGGAAGGAGCGGTGAAGGAGCGGTATACATACCGCTCCTCTCACCGCTCCAAAGATGCTGCTTGCAGGAGATATTTTTCTCTCCTGCCAGCCTCCGGCTTTCACATTGAGATTGCAGTGCTGGAGTTTTTTCAGGAGGTATAGCAGCGCTATTTTTAGCGCTATACCACCTGAAAAACTCCTCAGTGTGAAAGGGGTCTTAGTGTCCCTATATTGCAGTAGAACCAAGCTGCTTGCATTCTGTTCAGCCCATGAACACAATTTGTCACTCAATACACTCTAATTACTATTTCATGATAAAACTCATATCTCCCTCTTACATTGCAAACTTACCATGATGCTTGCACACTGTTCAGTCACCAAACATAAATTGTGGCTTTCGTCTCTAAAATAATACATGCTTATTCTAATATAAAACCTTCCTTGTCCCCCTCTTAAATTCCAGCCTAACCAAGCTGCTTAAATACCATCCAGCCACTGTACAATATCTGTGGCATTCTAATGTTTATTTCAAGAGAAAACCAAAGCCTAATTTCTCCCTTTACTGGGGCAACACGTTTAAAGACAGGGGCAGCCTGGGCAGCATAGAGGCTTACAGCATGGGGAAGAATATTTTCCACCCACTACAATATTTTTCTTTTACTTTGCCGGTTTGTTTCATCATGAGGTAGAAGCCTGTTGACCAGATTTGGGAATCTTTCAGATTTTGGAACTCAGATTTGGGAACAAGACCTGACCATACTGAGAAGTTCTAGAATTGCAGGCAGAAAAAGGGAAAGGGAGGCCATGTCAATGCATATCTGGCAGAGTGGTTAGTATCCAAAGGGCATGTCTCAGACTCCCCATGGGCAGCTGAGTACAAGCAGGGATCAGTTGCAGGATAGGGTGCATATGGGTGCCCATGGAGTGTAAGAGAACTTAACTGTGGGCAAGCTCAGTTATTGGGAGGTGGGCAGGTGCCAGGGGCGGACTGACCATTGAGTCACTCGGGCACTGCCGAGGGCCCCATGCCACTAGGGGGCCCCATCAGGGTTGCCAGGCTCAATAAAACCAGAGACAGTGTGTAAAAATCTGTGTTTTTTTTACATCTGTCCCTGATATGTCCGAAACTGACATGCTTTTGATGTGAAAATCCAGAGATTTTAGCTGCCCTGCCTCTGCACTGCCTCCTGGCGTGGTGGTCATCTGTAAGCCCGGGGGCCCCATAATCTTCTATTGCCCGGGGGCCCCATGAGTTGTCAGTCTGCCCCTGGCAGGTGCCATGATTTAAGATAAAAAAAACAAGTTGCGCTAAACATAACCAGCATATATTTCTATAACAGAATCACATGAGAATCAGTGACTTGACATAAGTTGATATAACATTCGTGGAAAACTATTCAAAGTCCTTGAAAGATGAATAAAGTAGTGAATTCTTTCACCAGTGAAAAGAAAAAAGAGTCCACATTTTAAACCGCCAATTCGGAGTGACGATCCAATGAAAGAAATCCTCCACCATTAGAGTAAGTGAATCTGCTTACCAGATTCCCAGCGGTCCCTTGATCAAAAGGGACCCCAGGTAGCATGTAGATTTTAAACAGTGGGAGCTGAAGGCTGGATGGACACAGTTTGATGACAATCACCTCCTCTTTCCAATGGGTAAAAAACCTTAGATGCCATATACCATAGAGAAAAACATAGGGGAGCCGCAATAGTGTAAAACCATTGGATACTTTTCAGTCTGGTGCTCCGGCCGGAAGCAAACCAGACAACCCGTCCAAAAAGGATAGAACTGATGTAGTCAAAGGGGGGTGATGCCGATGTGCCACACGTAGGTGCCATGATTTGGTGTAGAGCTCATAGAATTCCAAATATTGGTCACTGTTTAACTCTTAACATCCTACATGAGCTTCTCAGTCACATGATCACTGTGATTGGCTGTCAAACAATGTCTAAACAGTGACAATATAATCTCTGTGTTGGGGGGCACAGAGTGAGCACACTCCCAGCACAATCAATCCATGTCTGCCATCGGGATACATGTGGCAGCTCAATGTTACTGCCCACCGCCGTGTGACCCCATTTTTTGCCATGATGTTGTTGTTTTGGTTTAATTGGGTGAACACTGGAAGAAAGTGGGGAGTAGTGGGTAATTTATGCCTTAATTATACCTTATTAAAGGTAGAACAAACTTTGCTACTGCTCGTCATCTGATAAACTCTTTAAGCTCTGCCCCAGTTCTGAATCAGACTTGCCATGTCCTCAATCAATACATGAAAAATAACAAGATTTCCACTTTGGTAACAACATTTTTTTGAACTTTTATTCTTAAAATGCCATAAATGTAGTTACTGTAGATTCAGTGGCAAAAGCCTAATGCATTTTATACTTAACTGTGCTTAGTCATAACGACCTTATACATTTATGACTAAGCACTGTTAAGTGTGAGATGCCTCAAGGTAACTATATTCATTGCTTTTATCAGACACGTTGTCTTCAGGAAAGCAAAAGAGCCTCTACAGTCTGTAATGACGTAAAACACCCACAATTCACATGGTAGCCAGAGATCTTATGATCTTTGTCTAGGCTTGAGAGAGCAGCACATTTTATTAATGGCAGGAAAGAGGCGCTTTTTACCTCAAAGTAATAAAAGATGCATTTTATTGAGAGATTCAATTTAAAACTTAACATTTACTGTTTTTAGTTAAAGCGGAACTAAATTTGTATTACCGCTGGTGTGTGGGCTTTTAATAAGTAGAAGTTCTGCAAACATCTATCTGCCATGATTCTTTTCATAAATACACCTTTAATTCCAAATTAAAATGTCTTTGCATATATATATATATATATATATATATATATATACACACATACACACACACACAGTATATATATATATATATATATATATATATATATATATATTAGATATATACTCTCCAGACACTTTATTAGGTACACCTTACTAATATCAGGTTGGAACCCATTTTATGCCTTCAGAACTGCATTCATTTTTCATGGAATAGATTCAACAAGGTGTTAAAAAAAAAACTTAAATGATTTTGGTCCATACTGACATATAATATAATATCACAAAATTTCTGCAGATTTGTTGGCTGCACATCCATGATGCGAATCTCCCATTCCACCACATACCAAAGGTGCTCGGATTGAGATCCGGTGACTGTGGAGGCCATTGGAGTACGGTGACTTCATTGTCATGTTCAAGAAACCGGTTTGAGATGATTTGTGACATGGTGCATTATCCTGCTGGAAGAAGCCATCAGACGATGGGTACACTGTAGTCATAAACTAGAGATGGACATGGTCAGCAACAATACTCAGGTAGGCTGTGTTTTTTTTTTTTTTTTCTCAAACAAATGTTTTTATTGAACAGAAATGTAAATACAAGCAAAGAGCTCCAGAGCACAAGCATTTCACTCAGTGTGGCGCAGCACACCAAGAAAATAAAAATTTAAATGCAGAAGTATACCCAGTTCACTCCCCCAGCAGTCATTTTACATTTTCCAAAAACATGTCATCGCCCCTAAAACATGGTATAGTTCAGCATACACTAGCCATTAGGTAATTTATTAAACCCTAGAAATGCGCCCTCTCCGTTAAGCCTTAAAATAGGCGGTCATACACCAGATCAATTGGGGCCAGACCCGGAACAATCAGCCAAGGGGCCCATCATTTTTCAAATTTAGAGCTGGTCTCTCTATGTTGATATACAACTTTTTCCAACCTAAGTGTAACTACCATCTGTTTGATCCATTCCTGCACTGTGGGTGGTTCAGTGTCTTTCCAGTGCCTCAATATCATCAAACGGGCCTGAAATAGGGCTCCACCAATGGCCTGCCTAGAAATATCCTCTAAGGCTGTGGTGTTTAAACGATGCTCAGTTGGTCTTAAGGGGCCCAAAGTTTGCCAAGAAAATATCTCCCAAACCATTACACCATTAGCCTGAACCATTGATACAAGGCAGGGTGGATTCATGGTTTAACGTTGGTAATGCCAAATTCTGACCCTACCATCTGAATGTCGCAGCTGAAATCGAGACTCATCAGACCAGGGAACGTTTTTTCAATCTTCTATTGTCCAATTTTGGTGAGCATGTGCGAATTGTAGCCTCAGTTTCCCGTTTATTAGCTGATAGGAGTGGCACCCAGTGTAGCCCATCTGCTTCAAGGTTTGTTGTGTTTTGCATTCAGAGATGGTATTCTGCATATGTTGGTTGTAACGAGTGGTTATTTGAGTTACTGTTGTCTTTCTATCATCTTGAACCAGTCTGCTCATTCTCCTCTGACCACTGACATCAACAAGGCATTTTCTTCCACCACACAACTATATATGTTTCTGTAAGTGATCACATGACCACTGTTCTCAGCTGCTTAAGTGGCTTAGAGAGCTGGGGGTGGGGATTGCGAGGAGATGTTTCAGCTGGAGGCAAAGAGAAAGAAGTACACTTATCTTCCCAGTGAAGAACTGTACAGGGGGAGGGGGTGTCAGCACAAATCTTGGCCACTGTAGAACAGTCAGGCTGTGGTCCCAGCACAGCCAAAAAATTGACCAATCTGAGATGGATGTGCTCTAATGCCTAGCATAGTCTGTTTCAAATAGGAAAACAGGGGGAAATGCAGGATCACCACCTATTATTTCACACAAAAGAACCAATGCAAAGAAAACAGGATACCTTATAACACATGTACATAATACAACAGACATACATCAGGAATATGAAATGCTGGGGTAACACACTCTTAAAAAAGATGCTCTAGTGAAATACTGTACACTATTTACATTTTACCCACATAATGTCATCATCATTAATTAGCATGTGTATTTTTATTAAGTGGTTCTAAAGTCTGAAGGTTTTTTATCTTCATGCATTCTATATATGAAGGTCTCTCTGCTGCCAACTGCTGAGATGGGGAGGGGGGCAGACATGAGCCTCTCTACAGCTGCAGATAAAAGGGCAGGATCTGGCAGAGAAGATCTGTCCTCCTCCCTGCTGCCAACTGGTGAAACAAGGTGGGGGCAGGGACAAGGAGATTGTCACAGATAAAATGGCCTGGAGGGCCAGATTCGGCCTGCGGGCCTTGTGCTTGACACCTGTACTATAGATAGAGCAGCGACTCAGGAGTGAGCATGCAGTGGTGCCCCCAAAGTTAGCAGCTTTCTCTGAGGGCACTGCTCGAGGGGGAAGAGCTAGGAGCACCAGCAGGGAACCCGAAAAGAAGAGGATCGGAGCTGCTGAGCAGGTAGGTATAACATGTTTGTTATTTGGTAAAAAAAAATTAAGCTTTAATACCACATTAATCCTAGAAGCCTGCAGAGTATAGGCCAGATTCAGAAAGGTTTACGCCGGCGTATCTCAAGATACGCCGACATAAGTACAAATGTGCGCCGTTGCATCTTTGCGCCGATTCACAAAGCAAGATACGCCGAAAAACATGGCTTCAGTCGTCCAACTTAACTTGCCTACGCCGGTGTATCGTGGGCGCATAGTTACGCTGGACGCATTTGATGTTCCCATTAAAAATATGCAAATGAGCAAGATATGCCGATTCATGAACGTACGTACGCCCAAAGCAGTAATCTATGCCGTTTACGTAAGGCGTTTTTCCGGCGTAAAGATAAACCACCAAAAATATAGTGCAGCTCATGTTAAGGTATGGACGTCGGAACAGCTGTCAAATTTTAAGTCGTTTACGTAAGTCGTACGTGAATGCGGCTGTGCGTAAGTTACGTTTGACGCGTATCTTAGACATTCTATTTGACGTGATTCTGAGCATGCACACTGGGATAGTCCATGGACGACGGAGCATTCGCCGTTTGTTCGGCCCATCATTTGCATGGGGTCGCGGTTCATTACAATACAACACGCCCACTGCCTTGCTACTTTGAATTACGCCGGCTTACGCCGGCCCATTTACGCTACGCCACCGCAACTTAAGGAGCAAGTGCTTTGTGAATACAGCACTTGCCTCTCTAAGTTGCGGCGGCGTAGCGTAAAGAAAATATGCTACGCCCGCACAAAGATACGCCTCTGTACCTGAATCTAGCCCCATCTCTATGTTTACAAATGAGTATATAATATTTGAACTACCCTTACATATTATGGAGTATTTTCATAGTCATAAAGAGTTCTTTTGTTGTCTTCACATTGTTCTTCACAGAGTGTCCTTCACAGAGAGCACAAGCTTCATAAATACTGCATTGTTCTTAGCTTCATTGTTTTGCATAACTTTTAGCATCAGTTTAACAAGATACATATTTGTTAAATCAATATCTTTTATATGAATTGTTACAAAAATTATATTTATATTATCCTTTAATCTTATTATCTTGACTTTTAAACATCATACATTTAGGTTTTCTATACACACATAATACATACAGTATATAATGAATTGTATGAATAGGTAGCATTGGAGACATTTAGCTTTCTAGGTCGCGGTAACAAGAGTTCAATGTTAGAAAGTCATAAACATGTTTTCTAACCTTGGCTGTAGGAACAATGGGGCCAATGCCAAGACAGCTGTCTTCTAACCTTGGTATGAGGGAGTCTTAATATCAAGACAAGAAGAGTTATCTACTGTTCTCAGCAAAGTCCAATGTAAGAACAGGGTGGCATTACTATCTGATTTTTGAAGATAAAAGGTAACACATTTGTTTACATTTTTTTGATTATTATAAATAATAATCTGAACTGTGAGCCTGTATTCTTTGAACTTGCCTGAATCGTTTGTTTCCAGTAGGCCGAATAAACCTACTTCAATGCCTAGCTTTTGTTGTGCTTTCTTAAGGTCATTTTAACCGCACAGTAAATTATTTTGAATTCTTTGATAACGAAGACATTTTTAAATACAAGTCAATCTATATGACATAGTCTATATTATGAAACGTATTCACGGAGACGTATAATCATACGAAATAGCTAATTTATTGGTTGACAAAGATATGAATACTTACATGAAATTAGAATACCAGTTGCGTTACATGAACGACTTGCAAATCAATAAAATACCCCCAAAACGGGCATGCAATACCTTTGATCTGTGTGTCATGGTAAGTTCTCAAAATAACTTTATATAATTGACAATGAAACAAAAGCGTCTATTTCACATACGGGACCGTTACTTTGCTGCAGGTAAGTAAGAGGCTAACAATGTGAAATATATTGGACGTTTGTTTTGTCTATAAAATTGAAACTATGTAAAAATAATAAAAAGATAAAAATAGTACTCTTTAAAGGAAAAATTTACCAGTTATTGGTTATGAGAACAGACCATGATTACAAGATATTCAAGACTTCAATATTTCTAGGGAACACCAATATATTTCTGATAAAATAAAAATGGCATAATTACCGATTCCAAAATGGCTATTTTCAAATGAGCAAAGTTAAAATGCAGTGGCTTTCTATGGTCCTTCATGGGATAACAAGATGTCTTCATGCATCGTCCTAGCATGCCCCTCCTTCCATGGATGGGGTCTTCTTCCTCCTTCAGTTCATTGATCCATCTCAATCCATTTCCTCACTCATTTCTTGATTCTCCCTACTCTTATGGGCTTGCCCTCTTTATATCGATCAGAACAATAAGACTATAAAGATTAAACAAAGTTCTGCCCATCTGACAACTGTCCTTAACTCATAGACCCCTGGTCTATATGGGAGTTCCTGTCAAGACTTGTCTGGTTCCTATTGGCTGACGATTTAATCCTTGACTTGTTCAAGCTTGCCCATTAATTGCCGCCAGTGTGCCCCATCAATTGCCGCCAGTGTACCCCATCAATTGCTGCCAGTGTGCCCCATCAATTGCTGCCAGTGTGCCCCATCAATTGCCGCCAGTGTGCCCCATCAATTGCCGCCAGTGTACCCCATCAATTGCTGCCAGTGTGCCCCATCAATTGCCTCTACTGTGCCCCATTAAATGCTGCCAGTGTGCATACCCCGCCCGCCCGGCACTTACCTGTCTCAGGTTACAGCGATTTCCTCCACGCTCCGAGTCCTCAATGTTTTCTCCTGTCCCCTTCCCGTCCTTTGCTATGATTGGACACCTTATAGGCATCCAATCACAGCTCCTGTCACTTTAGCCAATCAGTTGATCAGGTGACAGGTAACCAGACCCGAGCCCCTGATTGGCTGAGAGGCAAGTCAATGTTAGGAAAGCGATTTATTCACTTCCCTAACACAACACTGAGTAAACAGCGAACGCACAGCATTGCGCCTGCTGTTTACCAATTTGGAAGCCTATTAGAGCCTAGTCAGGAGCTTAAAAAAAAAGCCACTGTAATTCAGATGCCCGGCGCCCGACAAGGGGCCAGACACCTGAAAAGGGGGCGGCAGCAGCGACAATAGATAGATTTATGCAATGCATGAATCTATCTATTGGTGATAGACAGGTGCAGGAGAGAGGGGGCGGCGCTCCTGCGCCCTTTATGGACGCACTTCCACTGGTTGCACTAATCTTTAACCCCTTAGTCCACAGCATATCTAGATAAAGAATAGCATATTCCATATTATATTTATATTTTCAATATTGTATGACCTGAATGAACAACCCATTTGAGATCAGCAGACAACTGTGAAATGACCACTTTTACTGTTCCAGTATTTAATAACTCAGGGGCGTTTGTCTTTAAATATTGAATAAACATAAGATTAGATAACCTACATCATCCGTTCATTACAAGGCTTAAATAATTTAGGATTAGTCATACCGTTTAGCTTCAGGAAACTTTAATTTGTATACATTATCCAGTTGAGGAATGTACGAGAGAGAGCAGTAATTTGTCATTTCCCGGGATTTCACATTCATTACAAGAACACTTCCATTTAGCATCTTTTATATCTCTAAATGAGTCAGAGTGATCGGAGAAGGGAAGGAGGATATAAGCAACTAATGCATTTTCCACAATCTACAGCCCTATAGAGAGAGGCTGCACTGCATGGCAAGATTCCCAAAGATGCATTGCTGTACAGAATCAGGATTTTTAAAAACAATGCTTGTTATCGCCATTTCTAACAAAGTCGTAAAAAAATATGGGACGATATTTGTACGAAGCAGCCAATCTGACATTAATCAAACATTCACTGTAGGTGCATCTTTCTGATAAATTACATAAATGACAGTGACGGCTTAGTGAAAGTCACATTCACTTCTTTATAAGAACACCTGTTAATAATAATATTATTTGCGCCAACAGTTTGCGCAGCTCTTCACAACATGACAAAATATGGGCCTTTACTGAAAAGTCAGCAAAAGTCTAAAGTGTATTTAAAGCGGAGCTCCAGCCACGGTAAAATTTTTTTTTAAAGTCAGCAGCTACTAACAGTGTAGCTGCTGACTTTAAATAAAGACACTTACCTGTCCTAGGCGCCCGCGCTGATGGGCCCCCCGATGCCGGTCCCACGATCGCTCCGGGTCCCGCGCCGCCATTCACAATATGGGAAACAGGCAGTGAAGCCGTACGGCTTCACTGCCCGTTTCCTACTGCGCCTGCGCGAGTCTCACGCTGGCTTGTGAATGGGCGCGCTGCTCTCTGAGAACACACACAGTTCCCAGGAAGCAGCGCGCCCATTCACAAGGAGAAGAAGAAGAAGAAAACACACCGCGGATTAGGAAGAGGCAGATTACGGACTTCCGCATAGCAACAGCTATTTCGGGTGAGTATTTATTTTTTATTTTTTTCAGGTTTTTATTTTTTATTTTTTTCAAACAACATTGTAAAATGTTGTTATACTGGGTGGAGCTCCGCTTTAAAGTGTTATTAAAGTCTTGTTTTTTTTTGTTTAAAAATAACAAACTTGCTTATTTACCTGCTCTGTTTGGTGGTTTTGCAAGGCGCTGCCCAGATCCTTCTCTTCTCGGGTTTCCTCACCGGTGACCCTGGCCCGCCTCTTCCCTGCCGAATGTCCCTACATTAACCAGCTTGGATTGGGGGCATCTGACTTGAGCCACTGCTATGTGGCCATTCAGACACAGAGCTGCGGCTCGTCCCTGCCCACTCTCTCTCCTAATTTGCTCACTGACTTTGATCGACAGCAGCAGGAACCAATGATGCCCCCTGCTGTGTCCAAGCCAATCAGGAGGGAGAATCCTGGAAAGCTGAGGCTCTTGTGCAATATCGCTGGATCAAGATGGGCTCAGGTAAGTGTTAGGGGAGCTCAGGTTTTTCATCTTAAAGTGGATGTAAACCCGAAATGTTTTATTTTATTTTTTCAGATCATCTGTGCCCAGTCTTACCACAAAGAATTAATCCAGCTCTGAGCAATCCTCTTATCTTTTTTCAGTGAAATAAAACAGACAAACAGAGAAAACCTTGACTGTTCTTCCCCCCTGCTGTGAGTGACAGGTGATTTACATATCTCATGCACGAGCCTGAGAAGTCATGTGGTTAATTTTCTGGGTTTTGACGGGATGTTAGTGATCATAGCAGAATTTAGTGTAAAAAATACACAGGAGAAAATGCATGTTGACAAGGGGAGTGTAAAGGAGGGCATAGAGTCTACTGACATCACAACTCCACACACCGAGCTCCAGACAACTTTTGTAAGTGTGTTTTTATTACTTTTAAAACAATAAATCTGAAGGTTTTACACTATCAGAGCCTTTATTCCTAAGGCCGCGTACACACGAGGGGATATGTCCGCTGAAATTGGTCCGATGGACCGTTTCAGCAGACATCTCCGCTCGTGTGTATGGGCTAGCGGACAGATTTGTCCACCCGACAGATTTCAAAGCAAGCTTTGAAATCTATCCGGTGGGGATCTGTCCGCCCGACATGTCTGCTGGTTAGTACACTTACCAGCAGACATGTCGTCCCCCACCGCCGCCGCGCCGCTGCCGAATGGATTCGGCGCATGCGCGGAAGTGTTTTACTTCCTGGTGCGGTGACGTGGCGGTGACGCGGCGGCGTCAACGTCACCGCCGCGTCACCGCCACGTCACCGCGCCGTCCGGCGGCGGGGAATTTGATCCGATGGTGTGTACACGCCATCGGATCAAACTCCCGATCGGACATATCCGATGGAAATGGTCCGCGGACCGTTTTCATCGGATATGTCCGATCGTGTGTATGGGGCCTTACATACTCAGCACCCGCATACGAGTCTGAAACATCCATTGTGGGATTTGATCAGCGGCGAATCGAGCTGGAGGTGCATTTGGAAATAAGCTGTGATATTTGTATACCTACATGTACTGTATAGATTTTTGTTTATGGACAGATCACAAACAATTTGCACGGGTGGACTGTCATTATATTCAATTTAAGATTATTTTCATTTATGGACTATTCTTTGTATTGGACACTTCATGAATTTCATTTATGACGCTTTATGCATTTATTTATTCACACAAATGTATTTATTTGATATTCACTGTCATTTTTCATTCAATCACGCATGCCTTAGTTTTGTTGTGTTTCACATCACTTCATTATATGGCATTCATTAAGTGAGTGATAACACTTTTTTTTGCAAAAGGAGACTTTTTTTGTTAAAGGAACAGATCTGTAAGTGAAAGTGAAACCACAATCCAGAGAAATATCCAGACAGGGTTGTGCTGTGAGACATGTAGATCTTAGGACTTGATGGTCAGAAATCGAAAGCTTTTTGGCAGGTAAAACAGACCCTGTTTATGTATTTTGTATTTGCATTTACCTATGTAGAACCCCTCCCCCCTTGACTGGGAAAATGGCAACCCCTAGCACAGAGGAGGGGCTGACACTACTCAAGGGTGGATCCATGACCACAGTGACAATAATGGGCGCCAGTCATTTTAGTATTTTTCACGTTTTATTTCTCCGACTCGCAGGGAGAGAGGGTTAGTGTTTCAGTTTACCAAGCAACATAGGTTCCAAACTCCGTCACACTTTTCCTTTATCCAAAGGAGTGTCAGGATCCTCTAAGGGTGGACTTCATTCCCCCTCCAGCAGGACTTCTGGCTCTCCACCTTGGATGCTGTACCCTCCTTGACCAAGCAGGGCAACTTGTTGATTCTGAGTAAAGCCCAACAGATCTCAGGCCTTCTCAGCACAAACCACTGCACACACCTCCCCGGGCTGCAAAACAGGGTAAACAAAACCTCACCAGGCTCCTCTCCCAGCATGTACCACTGGCCATGAACCTCCGAGTTGTTGCCAGAGGGGTCTTAAATACTCATAAGCCCAGAACTGTTACCTCCCCTATGACTAAGTGCCAATGTCACCCAGTGGCAGCAGGGTACAGCCGCAACCCTGAACTTAGAGGAGAGACAGGTGAAAAGACTATAAATTGGCCTGCACAATACTACTACCCAGAAAACAAAATTTACTAGACACCTATGATGACAGGGTGCCTACATCTTTAAGACTGTTAGTTTTATATATTGCTGTATATAAATGGCCAGGATGGATCCCAGAGTAACTGAAGAATAAGACTAAGGTACATATCGTAACTAATACCTGAAAATTCTGCCACATTAAAATATCTTGCTTTTCAGTCCAAGTAAATCCAGCGCTCCTCTGCAAAATCCTGCATTTATATGTGGTACATGTTCAGACTTCAGATGCTGGCAGATTATAAATATTTTACCCAAACTTGTCTGGCACAGTATTGTCAAAGCATTAAGTGTTGGCGATATATGATATACTGATATGAGAGTTGGCATTAACCCAAGGTCAGCAAAACACTGTGGAATGAACAATTCATTCATATCCTACCCATCATATGTACCTTAAAACCTGCAGTTTGTTGAAGTGACCCTGACTATCTCCACTACAAAATGACAGGCCCACTCGCCAATGCAAGAAGTCTTTTTGTAGACAGGATTCGGGAATAAAGTAACAAATAACACGTTTGATAGCAATATAATTACTGTATATATTTATTTTTCTCACAAAACCATTACTGTTAGTACATATTCCGTTGTAGACATACATAAAATACACTATGTACATCACATTCCAATTTAGAATTATGGTTAGTTGAAGGGGTGACTATATCACACAGAGGGAGAACTTTTACACAGCTCGAGTTTATCGCTAATGAAAAATGAATGGCTTCAGAAGCAAATTAGTCAAAAAACATATTGGCACACAGAGAGCAGCAGTGAGCGTTTAATCTTCCAGATAGAGTTTCAGCATAGGTGTCATCCCTAAATCAAACACTGTCATAGCATTTTATTGCTCCTGGTGAGAATTAAAGAGGCTAGATAATGCTGGCTTGCATTTTATTTGATGAATGCCTCTTACTCCTTTTGACATAAGAGTGTGACACTCTTTTCATCTAAGTCACTGGAGGCCAGACTGTGCCAAGCACTTCTTGTTGGCCTACATCTTCAACCAGATCAGGCCAAGATATCACAAGGTGTTTTAAAAGAGTTCACTGACTGCAGTTGCTCTTTCGGGGGTATTTTCAGCGCATGTGCCGGTACTATCTATGTACAGGTGTATGTAGCCAGGTGCTTAGTTGGCCAGAAGGAGCCACTATAAAGACACTTTGCTGCAGTTACTTTGTGTGCCTATACACGATTTGTATGCTGGATTTCAATGCGTTTCAGCAGGCATCCAGCAGAGGGGGGCAGTGGGCATGAAGGGCTTGAGAGATTTTAATGCAGGCCACAGCTGCATAAGAGTAAATGGAGTGATGGACTATAATGCTCATATATAGACTCTTAACAGCAGGGGAAACATGCAGTTTTCCTGGACTGGAGAGAAAATAACTTCATGCTGGAGTGCACATTTCTGCTTCTGTGTGTACACATCATCTGTAGCCTGAAGCCTGGAGTGCTAAAGACAGGAGTGCTGAGGACTGGAGCTACCCTGAGTTCAGAACCAGAAGGAAAGCTGACAGCCAAGTGTCTACAGAAAACTCTGGGACTGGTGAGCGGCCCCTTGCGATGTTTAATGTTTGGAAGGGACCAGCCATCCATCTAGTAGCCTTAAATCAGTGCCTGCAGAGCTTAATGGGATTGTACTTACTGTATGTGCACCACCTTAAAGGCCCCGCTGATTAGCCAGCTAAAGGTTGCAATTTAGGAGCCGTATACTTACCAATTTCTCCACAGGGACCCTGAACTTATGAACTGAGCTACTGAGCGACACATCAACCTTTCCTATTGCGTTTGTCTACTGTGGCTTGTCAATAAATACGTCTATTATTTAAGAGCAACGACCAGAGTGCGGATCATCTTTTTCCTCACTTTTGAGTTTTGTGCTGTCTCTCCCCCTTGTCCTGGATGGAGGAGGAGGGAAGGAAGGAGTTGGTCGTTATTTACCACTATGTATACACCTACATGTGTGACTTTATAGTTGTGTGTAGGATACTAATACTTGTGCTCACATAGTTGTTTGGAGCTTTAAAACAGTAATGGCCCCCACCTTTCTTTAAACAAATCTGTCTCACTCAGACTTCGATACACAACACTTTATCTGTTTTTTTATGTTACACTGATGGATGTGGGGAACCCAAACTGACCTCCCTTTTCTACAGGGATGGGAAGAGGGACTTGGTAAAACAGACAAGACAGCATAAACATTTTTGCTGCACGATACTACTCTATCTATCTAAAACATATAAAAAACATATGCAGGGGGTGTGCACAATGGGGAATGACAAGGTTCACTGGGATTTAGGAGATCCAGTAGATGTAAACCTTACCCTGGCCATGAAGGACCAGGAAGTCAAATCTGGATACCTTGGTTCATTTAACGACTAATGACATGTGCTTTCTGTCTGGCCTGGTTCACACCTGCATTTTCAGTTTTGTAGAAACACACTATAGTCCATTTAACATGGTTTCCTATGGATCACACCAACATTTGTGCATTTTATGAAAAGGGCCAAGAACTTTTTTCAGTTTTTTTGGTTCAATGGATCAAAAAATTGTATTGAAAATCGCAAAATGCACCTGGAATATGCAAGCTGCAACCTGCATAGGTGTTAACAGGCCTGAGGTGCTACTTCTACCTTTTTTATCCTCCAACTCCCTCCCAACCCAATCCCCTACATTCTATATCCCTGTTTTTCTTTTCTTCCTTCCTCTCAATTTTTTTTTTCTCTTTCCCTTTCATTTCCCTGACATGTTAGTTCACTATTAGATTTTCTGCAGATTTTTGTCTTCATATTTTAAAACCATGGGGTGGCTCTCATGAGGTCGCTGCGTGTTTTAGTTCCACACATCACCCTGCTTGCCAGACATTCATTTCAGACACACTTTGCGAGTCAATGAACAGTCCTTTAGCTTGTTTTTGTTGTTTTTATTAGGGGATTAAACTTGGATGGGGAAAAGGGACATGGGTTGTCCAAATAATGAATCTTGCTTGTTTGAATAAAGATGGTTGAATCTACATGGACAGGACAGTCTCTAAAGCTCCACACTCCTCCAGCCCACTATTCGAGATCACTTTGATTTCTCTACTGTAAAATCCTAGATTTCAGTGTCACCATCAGCACATGGTTAGGCCTCTTTCTGAAAAAGTCTCAACAGTTCACTAATAGCCATTTGCTGGCCGGGATCTGCAGTCCCCTTTGGTGTAGCAACCAATAGCAATGAAAAAGGACAGTTGTGCTAACTGAAACTTGGTGGACTACTGATCCCAGAAATTCCGATGCAAATCCTTCCAACCCTCCTGGCTACAGCAACTTGACTTCATTGAGACCACAGTCTCTCCCTCTGGCTTCACATGCAATCCTGGTATGTCTCTCCCAGAGCTTCTCACTGTGCTTCTCACTCACTGACCCCAGAATGGATCACTCCGAAATGATATTCCCGGCAGTGCTCCCTGCTGTCTTCATCCTGCTCTTGTTCCAGGACACCACTCAATGATCGTGTAGAGAGAGCCTCCCTCCCAGCTCCTGATCTCCAGGCCCGAGGTCGTCCCTCCCCAGAAAGGGGTTTCCCTCAAGGGCCACCACAGCCTAACACTCTATCAATCAGTTCTTCCACCTGACAACTCCTAACCCAGCAGGCTGACCATGAGTATATATAGGAGGTCTGCTCCCTGCCAGTCCTAGTTGGGGGATTGGTCAGGGCTCCCAGATACACTCCATGCCACTGCAATCCTCTGCCCTGCCCCTTTTCTAGAATCCTCAAGAAACAGAGGAGAAACCAGAGAGTTAAAGCGGAGTTCCACCCAAAAATGGAACTTCCGCTTATCCCACTCCACACCCCCTTACATGCCACATTTGGCATGTCATTTTTTTGGGGGGGGAGTGGGGGCTTCAGGAGGAGTGGGACTTCCTGTCCCACTTCCTGCTTCCGCCGAGGGGCTGGTTAGGCGATTAAGCCTAATTGCCTACACCAGCCCCTCCCTGTAGGAGATCGCATGGGACACATGACAGGTCCTATGCGATCGCCTGTCCAATAAGCGGCGAGCCGCGCCGCGCGCGCATGCGCAGTGCGGTTCGCTCATGCGCAGTGGGTGCCTGGCCGTGAAGCCGAAGGCTGTCACGGCTGGGTGCCCATAGTCGGAATGGAGACGCCGGCTGGGGGGGGGGGAGAGGAGCGGAGCCCCGGTCGGCGCGTCGCTGGAACGCAGGAGCAGGTAAGTGAGTATTTATTAAAAGCCAGCAGCTACACTTTTTGTAGCTGCTGACTTTTAATAAACACCATTTTTGGCTGGAACACCCCTTTAAAGTACATGTCAGTGACCTGCTGCTACACTCAAAACCACTCTCAGCCCCCAGATCAAAACAAACAGGCCTAGCTCACAGCTAGACCTGCCTAAATTTACCTGCACTGGCTGTAACAAAAAACACTACTACTTTAGCAACCTACCTAGCTAAGGTAGAGGGCGCTACATACACATATGAATGATAGGAACGTTATATCACAACAGTAGATTTGCAGGGAATTTTAGAATGCAATATGTGTATTTAATCCTTTCTACTTTTCTATATTGGTATTATCGCTATAAGTCAATATAGTATGTACGTTATTGTACAATCTTGTTGATAATTGCACCAATGTCTTTATTAAATAAAGAATTTATAGAGAACAAAGAAAAGAGCAAGAACCAGTCTGCAGATTCTACATACTCAAACATGGATAAATATAATTAGAAAAACAATGTAAACATTTCCTTTTGCAGTTATTTTTTAAACAGATGTTGTACTGCATAAATAGTCAGAAAAGGAATCATTTTTTTTCTTCAATTTTATTTCAATTGTTTTAGATGTATGTGCAAAACTAATACATTTGTTGCAAATAATATGCCTTAAAAAAATTGTATTTCTGTTATTAGTTTGTAATTTTATTATATAGGTATGTGGCCAGATATATTTTCTCATTACATATGCAGGCTCTGCTTCCTGCTGTGTTGAGCCACACAATGGTTGTGACTTACTGCTCCTTCTCACAATGCACATTTATGAGTCAGTGGACTCATTAATAACAGTGCATTGCTTGTATAGCTGATATCTTATCCCAACAGCTGTTAAGCAATTAGGCATAGTCATTGTCGTAATCTATAAATCTCTACATGTAATACAAAGCCAATATTAGAGGACAATGATGTAAACATGTGCACATCATATCAGAAATAATTTTTAGGTAAGCACTCACTACAAATGCACCTTACGTCTGCTGTAGAGCTTGGTCTTATGTGTGGCTATACTTCTGCCCCTCTGAAAAGTGATCAACAGTGTATTGGTTTTCAGAGAACATTGGGCATGGGGTTATAGGAAGCCACCCTCAAAATGCCAAATTACAGTGGCAAAGTATAGGGTCATGTTCGGTGGCTGTACTACCTTCTCAATGCAAATGCCATTGAACTTTTTACATAGGTAAATCCCTGAGTGGCTGCATTACTGTGTTTAGGCAGGTAGTTGGAGAGCACCGAACCAGGGATGTATTTAGGTTTTGTGCTGCCCTAGGCCTGACTAAACTCGTGCACCCCTAATTTAAATATGGCCCACCCCTTCCTGTCAAGGACACACCTCTTACTGTTAAAGACCTGCCCTTCCCTTACCTTACCCTTACTCTATCCATAATTAAATAGAAAAATGTTCTGATAATTTTATGGAGAGGACTAAGAAGATATAACCATGCAAATGGTACAGCAGAAAACATATAGCACAGTGAGGAAGGTTTGTGGTCCAGGATGATAGGACAGTCAAAATTAGAAGCTCCGCCCCCCTACAGTCGCGGAATGCTTGCCTCTCTGCCCAGTCTGCCCCATAAGACTGAGGCCCCGTACACATGGAAGAGAACCTCGACAGGCGGAACACATCGTTCCGCCCGTCGAGGTTCTCGGCCGGCCGTCAGATTCGGCGACCAGCCCGTCGGGAAAGGCGACCAGCCATTCATCCCGACGGGCCGTCGAGCAAATAGAGAACCTGCTCTCTATTTCGGCTCGACGGCATTCCCGACGGGATGCTCGCCGAATCCGTACACACGGCCAAGGTTCTCGGCAGAATCAGGATGCCAGCGAGGTTTTAGCTGGTTTCTGCCGAGAACCTCGGCCGTGTGTATGGGGCTTGACGCTACACTAACAGTGCAAGCCGGCGAAGACTCTTTCCATGCTGCCCCCCTGCAACGTGCTGCCCTAGGCTTGCGCCTCGTTGGCCTAGGCCAGGATACAGCTCTGCACCGAACACTACATATTTACATATGTACATTTTTGATAGATAAAGAACAATATTAAGCAGGAGTCATATACTAAATGTGTATTCATATATACTGTACATTAAAACTAACTAAAGCACTAATACACTTAAAAAGCAGATGTACACCTAGGTTCACATCTATGCGTATTTAGTGAATTTCTATCTAACATGATTTCCTATGGGTCCTGCTCACATATTTGCATTGTATTTTTTGAAAAGGTGCAGGAACTTTTTTACATGCAGAATGGTACAATTTTGGACCCTGTTTTTGTACACCTTGCTTTGTGCACTGTTGCGCAGTCATGTTGGAACAGGAAGGGGCCATCCCCAAACTGTTGGGAGCATGAAATTGTCCAAAATGTCATGGTATGCTGACGCTTTAAAGGGGTTGCAAAGTTAAATATTTTTCCCCCTAAATAGCTTCCTTTACCTTAGTGCAGTCCCCCTACACTTACCTCAACCTTCCATTTTACTTTTAAATGTCCTTATTTCTTCTGAGAAATCCTCACTTCCTGTTCTTCTGTCTGTAACTTCACACAGTAATGCAAGGCTTTCTCCCTGGTGTGGAGTATCGTGCTCGCCCCTCCCTTGAGGGGGCGAGCAGGAGAGTCAGGACACCCACTAACACACAGCTTCTTTCTCTATCTGCAATGTAGAGAGCGTCCTGACTCTCCTGCCTGCTCTCTCCCCCCTCAAGGGAGGGGGCGAGCATGACACTCCACACCAGGGAGAAAGCCTTGCATTACTGTGTGGAGTTACAGACAGAAGAACAGAAAGTGAGGATTTCTCAGAAGAAATAAGGACATTTAAAAGCAAAATGGAAGGATGAGGTAAGTGAAGGAGGACTGCACTAAGGTAAAGGAAGCTATAAAGGGATTTTTCTTTTACCTTTACAACCCCTTTAAGAGCTCTCTTCACTGGAACTAAGGGACCAAGCTTAACCCCTGAAAAACAACCCCACACCATAATTTCCCCTCCACCAAATTATCTGGACCAGTGCACAAAGCAAGGTCCATAAAGACATGGACAAGCGAGTTTGAGATTGAGGAACTTGACTGGCCTGCACAGTCCTGACCTCAACCTGATAGAACACCTTTGGAATAAATTAGAGTGGAGACTGCGAGCCAGGCCTTCACCTCCAACATCAGGGACTGACCTTACAAATGTGTTTCTAAGAAAGAATGGTCATACACTCCCATAGACACTCCTAAACCTTGTGGGCAGCCTTCCCAGAAGAGTTGAAGCTGTTATAGCTGCAAAGGGAGGGCCAGCTCAATATTGAACCCTACAGATTAAGACTGGTATGCCATTAAAGTTCATGTGCGTGTAAAGGCAGGTGTCCCAATACGTTTGGTAATATAGTGTATCTGAAAGTTAATAAGAGATTTTAGTGATTGGGTGTACATATGTTCTTAATTTCAGCCCATAGCAAGCTCTAGAAGAAGGTTATTTTTTTAAGGCTGAACGTTTATATGAAAGCAGCAGCAATATTTTCAGAGTTTTTCTGCGCCATCATCTCGGCTAACGAACATCGAGGAAAGCGCGGCCGGGAGAATGTAAGAAGACAGGGTGCCGACTGCAGCTATTTGACAGATTGTCAAGAATCTCCAGAGAAGTCATTGAGAATGTCACCAACGGGAAAGCTCTGTGCAGCTTTACAATTTTAGAGATGGAGATAGAGTTCACCTGCTGTAAATAAAAACTAAGCCGCTGACAGTGCCAAAAACTATCTATTTTGACACCAGAGTTAAGTGAGGAAACAATCCCTTCCCCCGCAGAGATTTTAAGAAGAGCTCTCATAGTCACCCTGTGACAGCAGCGTATCTTTCCCGAAATAGAGACACCAGCCAAGCTTTTAACCTCTTGCTAAACCGTATTCAATCAGTGCAAGGAAATTGTATCAGCTTGGAGCTGAATAAATGGCTTTGAGGGTAACTGATCATTTATTTTAAGAGACTGAATGAGATGAGAAGATGAATGGTGTTTGTGTACAGATGATCAAGAACCTAGGAGCAAAGAGTTTAATCAAGTATAAGTCTTAGTGTAGAGCCCAGCTGCAGGAATTAGAAAAAACTACCCATGCAGTTCATTAATAGGGGCCATTTACCTTATTTGGAGCTCCAGCACGGTCCTTCCAGTGGTCTGACCAGTCCACCACCTCCTCTCTAAAACACTCATGGTGTAGTTGCCCACTTTCGCTCACTAGGTACAATACAGGGATAATAGCTATGTGTGATGGGAGTCACTTTGTGCGGCGCTGGTGGAACCCAGAATCCCTTGGAGAGGCTTGGGGCTTGTAGTTAATTCCCACACAGAGCTGTGTAAATAAATGATAGGACTGTGTGGGCAGAGCCCGCAGATTTACGTTGATTTCAAAAAGTGATAGCTAGCAGTTAGTACTGCTATCACAGGGGATGTGGCTGCAGCACTAGGGACACAGGTTACGGGTTACACCCTAAAAATGGGTGGAACATGTAACATGTTCCTAAAGGTGAGCTTATCCTTTAATACAAAAGTATTGCCACATGAGACGTGACATTGGCATCACTGCATGTATTCATTAGCTTACTTCCGGTTCCGGACTACGCAATGACGTCACATGGTAACACCATGTGGCTCTGAACCGACGCGTTTCATCACATGACCCATGACTTAATTAAAGGCAAAAGGCCTCATTCAGACAGTGGGTCCCTGACAAATGCACACTCTGTGTGAAAACAGCCACAGCTAACAGCAGCTGGCCTGTACAAATCAATAGCTGGCACCGCTGCTGTTTGCATGCTCAGCCAAGAGGTTACATGCATTTAGGGGTTCTGACCAGCCATGGATGCAGACAGTTTGTGTCCAGGGTCAGCATTTCTGTCGCCACACAAGCTGGAGCACAAATATCCAGGGCTAAGGTGTCTGACTATATCCTGGTACAGGATACAATTTATTATGTGCTCCCTAATGAGAGGAGCCCCATCTCCAAACCCCCTGTGTGGACACAGGAATTCATTGATCAAGTATGCAGATGAGCTAACTTATTTACACACTGCCTTTTGATTAGTTTTTATACAACAATTTTTTTTAAGGGTTGTTGATTTCACGAAAAGCTAAAATTTCTGGTCTATATCGCAGACGTCAATTTTATAATCTTGTCGAAATTAAACATCCTTGATTATTTTTGTTATTTTAGGTATGGGTTTATTTATGCATATGTATGATTTTAATTTAATAATTCTCTTTATTAGCAATACTATGTTAAATTATCCACTTTTCCAGCTTGACTGACCTAATTGTCTTAGGGTGTGCTTAAAGGCACTTGACTGGAGCATTTCTTTTCTCTGCCTAATTGTGTGTAGTGCAGGAGATTGCATATACTGTACTTTGCATAATTTATGTTATCATGCAGTACAGGGAATTAAAAATCTGGAATTAGATTTTCTGCCTTCGCTGCTTTCTTAGACCATCTTAGGCCATTAAAGAATAACGTTACACACAATGGCATCAAATTCATTCTAATCAAATGTGACTCACCATATATTCTTTTGTTTCAAACTTTTTTATTTTTTTATTTAGTTACTGGGGAAGATGAGGGTTAGAAACTTTGGGCCAGATTCACAGAGCGATTACTCATGTCTATCTCGCGTTAGACTGGAGTACTTTCGAATTACGCGCGTTTTTCACTACTCTGAAACCTCAAACCATGAAAATACGGCTGCGGGTTTCAATCCGACTGGTTTACGTGTTCGTACGCCTTCGGATCTACGCTGCAATAAAATTGCGGCCGCTGGGTGGAGTTCCCGTCGTTTTCCGCGTCGGGGTATGCAAATGAGCTTTTGTCAATCGCAATCTCTTACGGCATCTTTAGTCATCTTTTTGCCTCGTAAAGTTATTCCAGCTTTTGCTGGTCTAATATTAGACAGCCCATGTTAAGTATGGCTGTCGTTCCCGTGTCGAATTTCAACGTTTTCCGACGTCTTTTTTTATTTTTGACGTAAAATGTCCGGGAATAGGAATGTCCGTAAACGACGCTACTCAAACAAAAAATTACGTAACAACGTTATTTCGCGCAATGCACGGCGGGAAATTTCTGAACGGAGCATGTGCAGTTCGATCACCACGGGGACGCGCCTAATTTAAATGCTTCACGCCCCCTAATCGCGTATTTCGATTACGCGGCGAGAAATACACTACGCCGCCGTACCGTAAGGGACAAAATCTACCAGGATTCGTCGTACAGCCTGGTAAAATACTATACTAAAATTATTTTGTGTATATCGATGCTTACCTTACCTTAATCTTTCCTCCGCCCAGTGAACTTCTGGATGCCTTGCTCTACCCAAGGAGAGGGATGACCGGAAGGGCCTTTCTGCCTTTACTTCCGCCCTACCCCCCCCTTTTTCTCCTTGTCCATCCTTTTTCCCATTTATTTTTCCGTTGTGTCCTGTCCCTGGTCCTGTTCGCTCTCCCTTAGCTCCACTTTCTTTCTCTTTCCTCCTTGTTGATCCCAATTTCGGGATACTAGATAAGTGGAACCATCTTGATCACTCAGGGTCTTCCACTTGTCGGCACGCATGACTTCGCCAGCTGTGCCATTTCCTCTTTCATTGCCAATGTTTTGATATTTGCTCTCCTGACGTATGGTTGAGTGGTATTAGATAGTCATGGTATTGGATTATCCCATTGAATACTTCCTCTGGGATTGTTCTCTTGGTGTTTTTTGTCAGCCGTCCACATGTGGAAGTTTCTATTGTTGATGTACTAAGCTGCAAATCTCTTGTCTGTGTTTTTCTATGACTCTTTCATCCGAAAAAAAAGAATTACAAAAAAAAAAATCTGTTGGTTCCTTTTGTTTTTTGTCTCTAATTCACAATATCAAACTAACATCCTTTCAACAACTGCAACAGAAATTTAGTATTCAACAAATGCAGAAATTTTACTACTTTCAACATGGATTGTAATCCAAGAACTATGTAATACAAACAGGTGGCACCTGAGCCTAATTCTGAGCTTAAGGACTTTTACCTTAATGCATACTCTGCATTGAGATTAAACAAAATTCTGTGCCATAGGATTCCCCCCAGCTCTTCTTATCCCGATCTGAGCCAAATCACAATCCAGTGCTTTGCCCGAAAGCAGCATCTCTCTCGGCTCTCTCCTTTCTCACAGGGTGGACTGAGGGGGCCAAGAGTAGGGTGGGTCTGAGCCTCATTATCTGTGTCTATAGAGGCAAGCAGTGGGGCTTGGGATCAAGCCTGCACAAGTGTTCGCATAGGAAGAAACTTTATATGAGGGTGCTCGCAGAAATGGTGGAGCCTGGAGCACCGGTGAGTGATCTTAGAGGAGGATCAGGGCTACCTTTGCACAGAGCAAGTAAGTACAACATGTTTGTTACTTGGTTTACAATCACTTTAAACACAGGTGCCAGCTCTTCTCAGTTGTCCTTCATAAACTACAGACCCCTTCTACAAAGAAGTTATTAAATTGTTATGTGTTTGCAACTCCATGTCTAGGAGGGAATCCCTCCCTCGTATTCAATATGGTATTTGTATTTTGTATCATTTGCTTTTACTTTTGACCTAATAAAAACCTATTTAAAACAAGGTTAAGGGGGTTGTAAAGGTTTGTTTTTTATTTTCTAAATAGGTTCCTTTAAGCTAGTGCATTGTTGGTTCACTTACCTTTTTCTTTTGATTTCCCTTCTTTTTTTAAAGGTGTTAAACAATTGAAATAACCTCAAAAGGGGTTGGGATTGTATAGGCAACAAATAATAAATCCAAATTGAAAAAAAATACCAATTTATTACATAATTATATAAATATTACAATACAAATCAGATAAAATAAATACTGTTAAATATGTATAGTCTACATAGTGAGAATACTGTCCGTCATAAGCTACCATCCTCAGATGTTAGATGGTAGACTGGAGCGGATACCGATGCGTTTCGATTGAAAAACAATCTTCATCAGGGTGTGTAACAGTATAGCATCTATAACGAATCAAAATATCAATATTAAACATCATACAAAAAAGAACCCTCACCATTCAACATGGAATTTTGTAAAGGCAAACTCACTTTAGTCTAAAAAGTCTGGGCTGAAAAGGTCATGCAATTTACAGCGTCATCAGATGCGGATGCCTCCATATTATGTAAAATGCGCTATAAAGAGTAGATCTTCTTGTCCCTGCCACCCATGGGGTGGACTGAATCAAACGATTCAAAGATCAGTGTAAAAAATCCTCACCATCACTACAAAGGAAGCAAACAGAGGGAAGGGCAAAAAAACAAAAAACAAAAAACAAAAAGAACACAAGAAAACCCAAAAGGCAAAAAAAAATAAAAAATAAAAAAAAAATAAAAAAAATGGGGGGAGAGAGAAAAAAAGAGAAAAAAACCACAATGATTATCATGAAAAGGTGGTATAGGTATATAAGAAGGGAGTAATGAACATCCCCTATCTACACTTACCACAGAAATAGAGGATCAAAATTCTCCCAAAGGCCTGAGTTCAAATGGAAAGGTCCCTATTCAGCCAAGGATACCATTCATTGCCCAGTAGAAAAATACCTCCTTAGTCTCCAGAGTGTGGGGAGGATATGGCACTAAACGTCCCCCCTGGCCTTCCTTTTATACTCACCTGTCCTACGTTCCTAGATGGTGGGCCACTCCTATCCCTAGCCAACACCTGTGTGTAAACCAACAGGTGTGTGCATCCTAGTGCGGACATCAGCGTGCCACGTCATCAAGACGCGACACGTGTGTACTAACCCTATTGGCTGATGGTCCGCCGACGTCACTTCCGGGACCGGAAACTCCGCCGCGGCCATCTTGCTGAAGGGCTTCAGCAATGTCCAGCCGAGAACGTCATACCCGGAACCGGAAGTAGCGCCGCGGCTCAACAACAGACATGTTATCGAAAAATCACTCCGGCAATTGTGGATAGATTCAACAGTGAGTTTTATCAACTTGTGGATGATTTTTATAGTAATGGCACCATCATCAAAGATGTTTGGGACTTCATCAGAACCAAACATCCACGACAAGCAACAATGTATGCATTGCCCAAGGTGCATAAAAATCTCCAAGACCCACCGGGAAGACCAATTATATCGGGCAATGGGTCCATCTCTGAAGGGGTAAGTCAAGTTATTGACCAATACCTCAGACCCCATGTTCTTGACCTGCCCTCATACACCAGGGATACGATTCATCTCCTCCAAATGTTGGAGAATATGACTATTCCCCCTGATGCGATACTTGTAACCATCGATGTGGAATCACTATACAATAGTATTCCACATACTTTGGGAATAGAGGCTATCGGTCGTGTATTAAAACAAAGACCAACAACAGATTGGAAGTTCAATGGATTCATCTTAGCCATGCTAGATTTAATTCTGGAACACAATACCTCTTCCAAGGCTCCCACTACCTCCAGGTACAGGGTGTGGCAATGGGGACGTGCTGCGCACCCTCATACGCCAACCTGTACCTGGGGGAGTGGGAGCGAGGATTTCTATTGGGGGAAAATGCATCTATGTGCGCTGCCAACATTCTTGTTTGGCAGCGCTACATTGATGACATTTTCATTGTATGGGATGGCTCAGAAGGCGATCTCTTTGAGTTATTAAGGTTAATGAATATTAATCACTTCAATTTATTTTTTACTATGTCCTTTCATGATAATGAAATCAGTTTCTTGGACATCAAAATTAAAAAAGATGTAGAAGGGAAAATAAGTACCACCTTATATAGGAAAGAGACAGCTGGCAACACCCTGCTTCATGCGGGGAGTTTTCACCCTGAATCTTTGAAAAAGTCCATTCCCTATAGCCAATATCTTCGCTTGAGAAGGAATTGCTCAACGGACAAAGATTTTCAGAAAGAAAGTGATGCCCTGACAATTCATCTCCTCGCAAGAGGATACACTAAGACCAGCCTTAAGAAAGCTTTCAACAGGGTAAGAGCTACCAACAGACGAACTTTGATTTTTAGACCAAAATCTAAAGTAAAGAAAGTTGAAGGACAGGAAACTAGGATTATCATTGGCTATTCCAATGAACATCCAAAAATAAGACAAATCATCTCAAAATTTTGGCCCATTCTAACAGATGATCCCATACTTAAAAAACTAGTTACAGACAAACCGCAGATCAACTTTAAGAGGGCAGGCTCTATTGGCACTATGCTAGTTAAAAGCGAATATAGGGGCAATGGCAGGAAGGATCCTTGTACAACACATGGCACCTACCCCTGTGGGTCTTGTGCTCAATGCCCTGTGATAGGTCAAAGAACCACACTGACACTGCCCAATGGGGATACCTTCTCCCTGAAGCATTTTGCTAATTGCAGGACTCGGGGGGTGGTATAACTCATGCAGTGTCAGTGTGGTTCTTTTTATGTAGGAAAAACAAAACAAGAATTCCACAAGCGAGTTGATAAACATATGCATTCCATACGCATCTGTAACTTGTATCTCCCACTTGGGAGACATATAGCCAAATGCCATGAATACCACATGCCAATGGTTAATTTCACTGTACTAGACGGTATCCATATTCCATTGAGAGGGGGCGATTGGAACAAGGTTCTACTCCAGCGTGAAATGCGCTGGATTAGGTACCTAAGGGCCACAACCCCTCCTGGACTGAACGAGAGCGAAAGCTTTAGACCTTTTTTAGAGGGATTCAGCTTGGGGAAAACGGACTAATGAAATATTATTTCTCTCTTTTTTCCCCCAGCTCTACTCTCAATCCAGGGGGTGCAATCTTTTGATTGCCTCCCAATTCTATCTCCTCCGTGGATGAATATCCCTTTGGCTTGCTTGTCACTTGCCAGTGGGACTTCATCCCCTATAATAACATCTTTCTCCTTGTTACACACCCCAGGGGGTTGTTCAAGTATTGGGAGAATCCTCCCTTGGGACCAGAAATATGAACATGGGAGACGCATAGATAAGGGTTTTCTTCTTTTCTTTTTTTATGTCTCATGTTACTAGGATGTTTTGTTATAAATAACATTTCATTTGATTATTAGATTTTTTGTCAATGATTTGTGCATTCTCGCAGATTGATGTCTGTGACAGCGCACATTATGATGTATTATCCTTGTTGTACATACATACATACATACATACATAACTGTCTGTGAAACTGTGCTGATTAAAGTTTGTGGGTTGTGCTGTTTGCGATGTATCAGATGCGGTACTGTCCTCCTGTTTTATGCGCTTTTTTCTTCAAAGTCCCTCCCTCCCATCCGCTGCCGGGGAGATTATTGGGCTACAAAAATGCCCGGTAGTTCTTATACCCAATGGGATGTTTATGACACCCTAGGGTAATATCCCGGCAGCGGTGGTATTTTTCTTCCTTTCCTTTTGTTTTAAACTCTCTCAATGGTCCGCTTCTCACCACCAGGTGGTACTGTTGTAGAGGTTTGATACATATTAGTTTTTGGAGCGATGTTTTTTTCCATCATGTAGCTCCCCATTGTATCCTGTTCCCCAGTCAGGTGCTTTCATCTACCTTGCTTTTCATGGCCTCTCCTCCCCCTCTTAGTTCCCAGTCCCACTTCTGGCCCAGGCTATTTCCCCACTGCCAGGTCTCTGTGGCGACACTAGCCCTTTGGTAAAATGGCCGCGGCAATACTTCTGGTTCCGGGTATGACGTTCTCGGCCGGACATTGCTAAAGCCCTTCAGCAAGATGGCCGCGGCGGAGTTTCGGTCATACTCGGCTCTAGTGTTAGTACACGGTCGCGTCTTGATGACGCGGCGCGCTGATGTCCGCACTAGGATGCACACACCTTTGGTTTACACACAGGTGTTGCTAGGGATAAGAGTGGCCCACCATCTAGGAACGTAGGACAGGTGAGTATAAAAGGAAGCCAGGGGGACGTTTAGTGCCATCCGACACTCTGGAGACTAAGGAGTATTTTTCTACTGGGCAATGAATGGTATCCTTGGCTGAATAGGGACCTTTCCATTTGAACTCAGGCCTTTGGGAGAATTTTGATCCTCTATTTCTGTGGTAAGTGTAGATAGGGGAGATGTTCATTACTCCCTTCTTATATACCTATACCACCTTTTCATGATAATCATTGTGGTTTTTTTCTCTTTTTTTCTCTCTCCCCCCATTTTTTTTATTTTTTATTTTTATTTTTTTGATTTTTGCCTTTTGGGTTTTCTTGTGTTCTTTTTGTTTTTTGTTTGTTTTTTGTTTTTTTGCCCTTCCCTCTGTTTGTTTCCTTTGTAGTGATGGTGAGGATTTTTTACACTGATCTTTGAATCGTTTGATTCAGTCCACCCCAAGATCTACTCTTTATAGCGCATTTTACATAATATGGAGGCATCCGCATTTGATGACGCTGTAAATTGCATGACCTTTTCAGCCCAGACTTTTTAGACTAAAGTGAGTTTGCCTTTACAAAATTCCATGTGGAATGGTGAGGGTTCTTTTTTGTATGATGTTTAATATTGATATTTTGATTCGTTATAGATGCTATACTGTTACACACCCTGTTGAAGATTGTTTTTCAATCAAAACGCGTCGGTATCCGCTCCAGTCTACCATCTAACATCTGAGGATGGTAGCTTATGACGGACAGTATTCTCACTACGTAGACTATACATATTTAACAGTATTTCTTTTATCTGATTTGTATTGTAATATTTATATAATTATGTAATAAATTGGTATTTTTTTTCAATTTGGATTTATTATTTGTTGCCTATACAATCTCAACCCCTTTTGAGGTTATTTCAATTGTTTAACACATTAAAGGGATGATGGCAACCACATGCCACCCTACATGAGTTGAACCTTTTTTCTTTTTTTAAAGGTTACCTTTTTTTTGATTGTTTATAAAAACATAACAAACAATTTGATTTTCCTTCTAAAAGTTATTTTTCTTTGTCTGAATTTCTCACTTCCTGTTTCTCCTCAGTAAGCTTTCCACCATCATCCGAGCGGTGGTTAGTCAGCTAGAACAGCTTACTAAACAGCTTACTGAAGAGGGACAGGAAGTAAGAAATTCAGAAAAAGTAAAAAAATATTTAGAAGGGAAATCGAAGGAAAAGGTAATTGAACAAACAATGCACTAGCTTAAAGGAACCTATTTAGAAAATTAAAAAAAAAAACCTTTACAACCCCTTTAAGGTTGGCCATGTTGCCCCCCACCTCCTGACACAGATTGCTGCCAGATGGGGTGTCTGGGTGTGGGGACAACACCCATACAGATTGGTTAATACTAATACTTCCTCATTGTTCTAGTTTAGGTGCGACCTGAGTCGTGTTAGTGTAAGCACTCAAGTGATTAACTGACAATGTTCAAATGTATAACATATATTGATGTTTCCTTATACTTCTGTATTTAATTTTTGTGAAAAAAATTGAATAAAAAACATTAAAATTAAATTATTAAAAGATTTCCCCTCACCACTTGTTCTGATGACAACAGTAAAGTTCTGGATTTCCTGTCACTTTCTGTCCTTGTGACAATTATCACAGGATAAATAGAGACCCTGACAACAATAAAAAGCTGTTCTATCCAAAACGAAAAAGAGAGTTTAGGCTTTGCATCCACTTCGAAGGCTTTAACAAATCTGCTTGAAGCTTGCAAAAAACTAAAATGCTAAATATATGGTGCAAATACTTGTGCTATACAAATTGAAACCTACATGATCAAGACCTTAGAGAGAGGTCTTGATCATGTTGAAAACCATAAATGCTTTGCAAAACCAGTGTTATAGATGCACCCTTCTGTAATAGGTATGTTTAATTAAAAACATAAAAAAGAAAAACACTTGTTCAATGCTATTAAAGGATATGTAAACCCAACATTTCATATTCCTGATATATGCCTGCTGTACCATGCATACTTGTATGGAAACGTATCCTGTTCTATTTGCATTGCTTCCTTTACGTGAAACCCTTAGTGTTCCTGGTAGTCTATCTGCTTTCCTATTAAAACTGACCACACTAGGCATGAGAGCACAGTGTGGTCAGTTTTCAGGCTGTGCTGGGAGCTAATCCAATGATTAGACTTGTGCTGATACGCCCCCCCCCCCCCCCCAATGCACAGAAATTCACTGGGAAGATCAGTGTAATGCTGTTTCTCTTCCCCTCGCTTCTTATGCAGTTGGAAACTGTGACCACTTATTAAAAAGGGAAAAAGTCATTTATGTTTTTTAATGTATAAACAAATGTTTTGTCTTTCATTTCTATTTAAAACTAAATGAGTTGTTTTACAAGGTGAGGGTTTACATAGTCTTTAACCTAAAAATATAAAACATTCATAAATTGACCGGAAATTACTATAGTTTGCCTTGGGGCCTGCATGTACAAGACCCTATAGAGATTCAATAACACATTGAGTGGCCAATACTGTGCCCTCTTGTTAGAAAATTCTAAATGTATTGCAAAACTAGTGTTATGGGAGCACCCAGTATTAAATTATGTCTGTGTTATTCCAATAAAAATGATATAAAACAAAGGGGGCATCACTAGAGGGAGTTTGAGGGGTCTGGGCCGCAACCAGGTGTCACCTGCTAAAGGGGGGACATCCATCAGCAGGGCCCAGGGTAATGCCACTGCACCGATCCTCATCTCTCGCAGGCTGTCTGAGCTGTCCCCGCTGATGCTGTCTCACACAGCCAGGCGGAGCGGAGCCGCCTCCTATCCTCTATGTTTACATCTACACAGGAGGAAGGACACTGCTGTGCATGTCTTGTGATATATATGGGTTTGTACTGAAGGGGGTCTGCACTTAAGTGGGTCTGCAGTAAAGGGGGGTCTGCATTGAAGTGGGGTCTGCACTGAAGGGCGGTCTGCACTGAAGGGGGGGGTCTGCACTGAAGGGTCTGTACTGGAGGGGGGTCTGTACTGAAGGGTGGTCTGCACTGAAGGGGGGTCTGTACTGAAGGGGGTCTGCACTGAAGGGGGGTTTGCACTGAAAGGGGGGTCTGCACTGAGGGGGGACTATACAGTGCCTTGACAAAATTGTGAAGTGGAAGGAAAATGATAAATGGTTTTCAACATTTTATACAGATAAATATGCGAAAAGTGTGGTGTGCATTTGTATTCAGCCCCCCGAGTCAATACTTTGTAGAACCACCTTTCACTGCAATTACAGCTGCAAGCCTTTTTGGGTATGTCTCTGCCAGCTTTGCACATCTAGAGAGTGACAATTTTGCCCATTCTTGTTTGCAAAATAGCTCAAGTGCTGTCAGATTGGATGAAGAGCATCTGTGAACAACAATTTTCAAGTCTTGCCACAGATTCTTAATTGGATTTAGGTCTGGACCTTGACTGGGCCATTCTAACACATGTATATGCTTTGATCTAAACCATTCCGTTGTAACTCAAGTGTATGTTTTGGGTCGTTGTCCGGCTGGAAGTTGAACTTCTGCCCCAGTCTCAAGTCTTTTGCAGACTCTAACATGTTTTCTTCTAAGATTGCCCTGTTTTTGGCTCCATCCATCTTTCCATCATCTGACCAGCTTCCCTCTCCCTGCTGAAGAAAAGTATCCCCACAACATGATGCTGCCACCACCATGTTTCACAGTGGGGATGGTTTGTTCAGGGTGATGTGCAGTGTTAGTTTTCCTGCCGCACATAGCGTTTTGCTTTTAAGCCAAAAAGTTCAATTTTGATCTCATCTGACCAGAGCACCTTTTTCCACATGTTTGCTGTGTCCCCCACATGGCTTCTTGCAAACTGCAAATGGGACTGCTTATGGCTTTCTTTTAACAATGGCTTTCTTGCCACTCTTCCATTAAGACCAGATTTGTGGAGTGCACGACTAAAAGTTGTCCTGTGGACAGATTCTCCCACCTTAGCTGTGGATCTCTGCAGCTCCTTCAGAGTTACCATGGGCCTCTTGGCTGCTTCTCTGATTAATGCTCTCCTTGCCCGGCCTGTCAGTTTTGGTGGACCGCCATGTCTTGGTAGGTTTGCAGTTGTGCCACTCTCTTTCCATTTTCGGATGATGGATTGAACAGTGTGTCATGAGATGTTCAAAGCCTGCTGGGATATATTATTTATAACCTAACCCTGCTTTAAGCTTTTCTACAACTTTTATCCCTGACCTGTCTGGTGTGTTTCTTGGCCTTCATGATGCTGTTTGTTAACGGAGGTTCTCTAACAAAATTTTGAGGGATCCACAGAACAGCTGTTTACTAATTAGGTGACTTTTGAAGGCAATTGGTTCCACTAGATTGTAGTTAGGGGTATCAGAGTAAAGGGGGCTGAATACAGATGCACGCCACACGTTTCAGATATTTATTTGTAAAAAAGATTTTAAAACCATTTATTGTTTTTTCTTCCGCTTTTATAAATATGTGCCACTTTATGTTGGTCTATCACATAAAATCCCAATAAAATACATTTACATTTTTGGTTGCAACATGACGTAATGTGGAAATTTTCAAGGGGTATGAATACTTTTTCAATTCACTGTAGTTGGTGTGTGTGTATGTGGGGGTGGGGGGTGACACCATGTTTTTCTGCACCGGGTGACATCAACCCTAGTGATACCACTGATATAACATTTGTGCAATGCTTGGAGGAAGTGATTGATATGTCCTCTATTGGGTACGGCACCTCATCCCTATAAGATATTGAAGGGTTGTGGGAAGGATAGAGGGATTATAACGGTGCCTTAACAAGTCACAAAAGGTATTTGAAAACGTATTAAATGAAAACAATATTTTATTCAAAATATAAATAGGTTAAGAACAAGGACAGTGGATAACTTAAATGATTGTATCACAATATCCTGACATGTTTCGGCAAATCGTTGCCTTCCTCAGGGGTGTGAGATTCAATCGGTGAATTTATTACAGTCTAATGAAGAAACACAATAAATTAGTGAGCAACAATTACAAAAATGTTTCACAAGGCTACAATGTCAAAAGATATGCGGACAGAACGGATCCAGTGTGTAAGAAAACCACCAAGACAGACTCAATGACAACGAAAAGCCGTACCTACCCCAATTCAAGAAAGGAGGTGAGGTGCTGCATACCAAAGTGACAACATGAGGACCCCAGACCTTAGTGTGATTGCAGGGGGCTACTGATTCAAACAAAAAAAAAAAAAAAAGCATAATTCAAAAGCTAGTTAGGGGTTAAAATACCATTTGTGCAATGCTATTAACTTGAGTATTAACAAACAAAGTTGACCTAAACACACTATAGTTTACCTTGAAGCCTGAATGTACAATAAGCTATAGAGAGTCAGTCACAAATGGAGGAACCATTGTCATGACCTTTTGTTAACAAAATCCTAAATGGATTGCAAAACCAATATCATGGGTGCATTTCTTCAAATTGTAACGTCTCACGAACAACTTTGCACTAAATACAATTATGCTTCTTTCCCAGTCAACTCTTATCCGTTACTTTCTTCTTTCTGAAGAGCCTCTCACTTCGAATTTCAACTATATTTACTTCCTTCTTCTGAATAGCCTGTCACTTCCTGTAAGTTCCTGGGCGGCCTATTTAAGCTCCCAGCACTGACCAGGAAGTTTTTCTTTTATTTTTGCTGACACAACGCCTCTGTCACTTGGGCATCCAGAAGCACCTGCTCTGAACTTCAGCTTCCTGACCTGGACCAGGAGACTCAACTGCCTGCTTCACCAGCCTTACCTGTCTGGACCCTTGGAGCCTGACCTTATGCCTGCATCATGCACTTCAGTATTGCAAGTACCCTGTTTAATGCAATGTATTCTCTGCTGACCCTGATGGAGGAGTTTCGTCGCTGCTGACTCTCATTGCGGAGTTTCGTCTCTGCTGACCCTCATGGCGGAGTTTCGTCTCTGCTGACCCTCATGGTGGAGTTTCGTCTCTGCTGGCCCTTACTGTCCTGGGAACCGTGCTGCCTTGCTAAGTTATGTATGCTAACTATACCAAGAATTACTGCAGCCATACCCCCTCTATGTTTGGTACTTCTAATAAGGATCCTGCCATGATTTCTACATTCTAAGGTCACCAAGTATAAACAGAAGTCTTTCATGCCTATGTACCTCCTTCTCAAATGTTACTGTGTGCACATATACTGCCTATTACTTTGAGGACTTTGCCGTTAAGTTTTATTACCTGCCACGCATGCTCGGCTACTTCTGCATTTAACTAGAGCCTGGTCTGTGGTTTCCAAGTATTAGTGGAACGCTGCTTTCACGCCATTCCCTCAAACACTGCTGCACTGCGACTAGTCCATTACTCTTGAGGCAAATGGCGCTAATACTATTTACCATGCTATTAGAGTTTGTATTTGTATCCAGTATTCGTGCAACCTCACTCCCCAGGGTATTACCCTAGTGAGCCTGAACTATAGTATCGTTTCTACCTGGACTTTATACTTATATTTGTTTGAGTTTTTACTGGCGCCTATGAAGGAATATGCGCCATATTCCTTGACTGAGACTGTGATGCTAGGATCCCAAACTCTCTGCACAAAAGAGTGAAACCTGGGTCCGAAACTGAGAAGTCTCCGCAGTTGAGATCCTAATTCTCGAATCGTATCCGGCGTAACAAAACTGACCTAAAACGACTATAGTTTACCTTGAAGCTTGTGTGTACAAGACCCTGTACAGAATATGTCACAAATGTAGGGGTCATTGCTGTGCCCCCTTATTATTGTGCAAAGCTATTAACATAAGAATGTAAAAACATGACCTAAAACTGTTAAAGTTTACCGTCAAGATTTCTAAGGTGATGCTACTTGAGCTGTGAGGATGTTTTTTTTTGTTCTAACCTCTGTATATAACCTTTTTACATGTTCCTGGTTTTGGCTTTTCACAAAGAAGCAGTTATTTCTATCTGGATGGTGTTAGAAAGCTTCCCTATTAAGTCTTGTTTCTGTGAATATAAACATAACACAATGCTTTCGCCAACTTCAGAATTCTGTACACCATTAGTCCAAAGGCAGAGATGCTCTTAAGATATGAAAACCCATTACACTCTTAGCAAAACAAAATGATAGCTTGGAAATTCATAAAGAATCCTTTGCATTGCTGACAGGCTGGCTTTACGGTTATTATTATGTCGGTTGTAATGCACTTAGCGTGGCATGCACAATGAATCTTTCTTTGCCGTAAATACAGATGATGGCAAGCAGCTGGGACCAATGTGAGCAGCTCATGCTATGAGAGTGCTGAGCTGCTGATTGCAAAAATAAGAAAAAAAAAATCCTCTACTGCATTCTACATATCTGGCCAGTTATGGAAAGGTCGCAAATAATTAGTTACTACTGACTTCAAACAGCAATTAAACCAGGTGACCTGTGCTTAAATGCACTTGCAACAGGAAACTGGGTTATACTCCCCGATGGCTCATAAAACTTGTATACGCTGCTGTACAAAGGAACAAAAGACTGCATTTATTAAATTTCATGCATTTGACAAACTGTAACTGCCAATTTTCTGCAGTAAATGGAATTCACATCCTCCATTTAAAAGCTTTCTGATGTGTACGGCCTGTAAGTACTCGCTACGCTTCCTAACTAACAACAGGATCATGTTTAAAAGGTCTAGAGCTCGGAGCACTTTTGTGAGTTTTGTCTCTTTTTCATTTCTGTACAGGAAAATCAACACAAAATGCATTTACACACAATATTGTTACAAGCATATATGGGCTGGAACATACAAGGTTTGGTAAAAAATAAAGTAAAATTGGGCTCCTTATGGAGTAAAAAATATATATTTTATGCACAGAAGATATTTTAAACTATAAATACTAGTGTAGCTAAATAAAACATGTTTTTTTTTTGGAAATCCTACAAGGTCATGCTAGAAATCACACCATGTGTTTCCATTTTTCCAATGGTGGATCTCACTCATACAGCTTCCCCACTATTGTTGAAAGAATCTTGTAAAAAAAAGCCCCCCTAATATTTAGACTGCTTTGTGCTATCACTTAAATATTGAGGAAAAAATAGGAAAACATTTGGGACCTTACTTTTTAATAAAACTGTTTTAAAACAAGAGTTGTGTAGACATCTTATGTATATATTAACAAAACCCGATAACTGAGCTGGTATCAAAAGAATATAGGTAGAGAGCCCCATAAGTACAACATATGAGAGATACAGTACACAACTATAATCCCCTATTGGCCAGATGTACAATGTTGGCTACTCGAGGGGTTGTGATGTCCAGTTACAAAGGTTGCTCATTGCTCAACTTGTTTCACGTAGTATACGATTCTTCAGGAGCTTAAGAGTTAAAATGTACATGAAGTAAAAACAAGAGTAGATCATAATGAAAGGAGGGTGGTATGGATAGTCCTAACCACCCTGAAGTTAGATATGGGGACACACTAGGGTGCTGGTAGTGTTCCAACGCAAGGGTAGAGGTAAAGATATTTTAGCTAAGACCCAACTTGGGGTACAGTATCCTTACACGACATATTGCAACTCCAGCTCCATGCAACATGAATAACTGGTATCAGTCATCCTCTGCCCAGATTTTGTACCACCTTATCCTATAAGATGTTTTAATATGCTGTAGTAAAATAATTTGTGGCCAGTATACTACCCTCTCACTGGTGTCCGCTCTGTGTCGATCAGACGCACCAGCGGGTCTCTTATTACTCCTTTAAATATATTATTGGTCTGTAGTTAAAAGTAGGAAATATCTTTCTATAGAGAATGGCTAAAGTGGGCATGAGCATCTGGTAGCATCAGCGTGATCAAGAGCTTTGGACAAGACCTTCTCTCGGTGCACAAGAGCTCCTTTCATGCAGGCCCTTTTACAGCGCTTCATGGAGGAGCGGGATGCACCAGAGCCAGTGGAGGAAGCTGTGGTGGCGCCATTGGGACTGGAGTAGGCGTGGTGTTGGCCACGGACGAAAGCGATGGGTCCGGTTCGGCAGGGCAGCCAGAAGAGGCAGGGCCGCTGCTAATCTTCACCCGCGAGAGGCGGGTCTGGAGCGAGCGGGGGCGGGAGGTGGACAGTAATAAAGGTGATAGCTAGTAATAGTGGTAAAGGAGGACAAAGGGTCCTTCAATTATAGTAAGACTCACTACTTCTGAAACCTTCAAACAATGTACCTAGTGTATTTGACACCCAGGATGGGTCTAACACTACCTTTCTTTATACAACAACATCATTTTAAGCAAAAATTATGAAATTAAATAAATGATAATGGCCAAAAAGAAATGCAGAGAGCGCAGTGTTTCTCAATCTTTTTATAGTCAATACCCCATTTAAAATCATGCACAATCTCGAGGCAGCCCCTTCTAAAATGTAGAAAAAGGAAACAAATCATTTTACATATCGCAGCAACATCCACACATTTAGGACACCCAGCATTAGAGGTGATTTAGTGGAAAGAAATACTGACTCTGCTGACCACCCTTCTATTTTTCTGAAAATTCTAGCTGCTCAGCTGATATTCTGAACCTCTGACTTCGGTACTATTAGCCATTGACCAGGAACAAGTGTGCATACTGTAACTTCTGACTTTTCTTTTCTGTATGCTGGTTCTGGGTCAGTGACTGAGAAAGTATTTTCACAAGTAAGCCAGCATTGCCAGCAGGCATCTTGGGTTTTGGCAATATGTATACATAAATATAATAAATACAATAATATAATAATATATAAATTAATATAATAAATACATAAATATAATGGTACATACTATTTAATGGCAAGTATTGTTATATTACAAAATGTAATTCATTATTTTACAAGAAAAGTAATGGCGATCATTTTTGTACTTTTGTTGTGGTCCTCATTACTGGGAAGTGTGACATGTCCTGGCATTTTTTGTTTGCTATACACGATTTGATGCATTGTCTCAGGGTCCTTCCTCCCTGATTTTTGGTACTTAGTTCAACCTGATGGAAACATTCTTATATGGAGGCTGTGAACCGAGGACACCAGTATGTTCTCTATTAGACATACTGTAAGACAATTTCTAAAGCTGGCCATACCCAAGACAATCTGATTGTATAATGATACAACATACCCCCCAAACTTTTGAGATGGGAACAAGGGACACCTATTAGCAAAAGGATATTAAGATGTATATATGGACACAAACTCCCTCACAGGAGTCGTATACAATTATAGAAATTATTTGTTAAAAGAGAAGTACCTGTATGTCCCCCGCCATCTCTGCACTGAGAATCGAGCCACCGAACATTGCCGATGACTTGGTTCTCACAGATCCCTGAGAGGAGAGCCGCTGACTGTAAGTCAGCACTTCCTCTTTTCTGCTTCTCCATGCACATTGGAACGCTGAGCTGTGGAGGGGCGGGGGGCTGCCATCTCAGCAGCTCACTGAGATGCTGAGACTGCCATCAATCAAGGCAGCTGGCGGATTCAGACTTGGGAAGTCGGGATGACTCGCTGCCTCGACTAAAGGCAGTGGAGAGCAGACTTCGGACCACTTTTTTTTTTTAAATGGGTCACAGGAGTGCAAAATGAATTGTACTCCTGTGACCCAGAGGAGAAGCCCAGCCTAAAAATCTCAGGCCTCCCTTTTTTTTTATTTACCACTACTATTCCTTTATACTACTGGCTTTTGAAATTGACAATTGCAGTAATTTAGACATTGGATGAAAGGTTTAGCACTTGGAAACACTTTTAAAATTTTAAAAAGTGCATGTTATATACAACTATATAGATAAGACCAAAATGAGGAACAAATGTGGAGGAAAGAGGGACAAAGGGACACTGGGAGGTAGAGGTGGCTCTAGGCTTTGTGAGGCCTTAAGCAAAACTTAGACATGCCCCCCCACTCACTCCCATAATGGGTAAAAAAAATTCAAGCAAATAAAAATGGCTGCATAAAGTTGAACGAATCTATCACACAGTGATTGAGCAGAGGCAAATTAGGCGGCTATGAGGCCTCTGTGAGCGCGAGGCCTTAGGCGACCGCCTAATTTGCCTAATTAAAGAGCCGCCTCTGCTGGGAGGGATCCAAATCAGGGACAGTCCTTTTCGAAATCAGGGACAGTTGGGAGCGATCGTACAATCTGTGTTATAGTTGCCAAAAACTTGTAGTAGTGTGGGGGCCTGCCTAAACAATCCATTCAATTTCTATCTGATACACAGTGTTGGTAGATCTCAGATCAGAGTGTCATATGTATAATCAACTTCACCTCAATATAGTTCAGGTGAATAATTCTATCAGTTTCGGACAAGTTCACACTTGTAAGACAAATGTCGCATGATGTGTGAAAATCTATGATGTACTATGGGAGCAATCGTAAAGCGGAGCTCCACCCAAAAGTGGAACTTCAGCTCGTTGTACTCCTCTCCCCCTCCGGTGCCACATTTGGCACCTTTCGATGGGGGGTGGGATATTTGTCTTTCACAGGTATCCTGTTGTCACTTCCGGGAGCCTCAGACATGGGTATTGACGCCACCGCCCGGGCTTTTTACCTATCCCTCCTCCCTCCCCAGCTGCCAGGCCAGGCCAGTAGGAGAGAGGAACAGAGCCTCATGCATGTGCAGTTGGATTCCCATTGTGAAGCCGTAAGGCTTAACTGCTGGGTTCTCTTACTCGCAATGAACCCGACAGCTGATGGAAAGACCAGCTGCGGTGCCAACATCACTGGACTCCAGGACAGGTAAGTGTCCGATTATTAAAAGTCAGCAGCTGCAGTATGTACAGCTGCTGGCTTTTAATTGTTGCAGTGGTGGGCGGACGTCCAGTTTAACTGGTCCGACACAAGTTGGTCTGACTTTGAAAGTGCTCACTGAATATCACTGAAGTCGGATCAAAGTCAGATTGCCTAACTGATCCGACTTTGGCATGCTCTGATGATCTAGGTGCTCTGATGATCTTGAAGGGGAACTCCACGCCAAATTTAAAAACAAAAAACGGCATGGGTTCCCTCTCCAAGAGCATACCAGGCTCTTCGTTCTGGTATGGATTTTTAAGGGGAACCCCCCCATGCCAAGAAACGGCATGGGGTTCCCATAAAAATCCATATCAGACCCTTATCGGAGCACAGCCTGACAGGTCAGTAAAGGGGGTGGGGATGAGCTGGCGCCCCCCCTCCTAAACCATACCAGGCCGCATGCCCTTAACATGGGGGTGGGTGCTTTGAGGCAGGAGTGGCTCTGTGCCCCCCAACTCAAAGCAACTTGTCCCCATGTTGATGAGGACAAGGGCCTCTTCCTGACAACCCTGGCCATTGGTTGCCAGGGTCTGCAGTTGGAGAGATTATCGGAATATGGGAGCCCCCTTTAACAAGGGCCTCCCAGATCCCGGGCCCCCATCCTATGTGAATGAGTATGGGGTACATTGTAGTTGTACCCATTCACCTAAAAAAGTGTCAAAAAATAAAACACACGGGGGCGTGGCGTCCGAGCTCCGACATGGACGTGTAGTCTGAGAGCTCCGCTCTGCCACCGGAGAGAAGAGACTGACAATCACGGCCACCGGCGACTAACGACACATCTACCGACTCCCTACACCCCGCAGCACCAGCGGAGATGACTCGCCACCGCAAGAACCAGCAATCCCCGCAGAAAGTGACGGACTTCTTTGCGGCGCGCGGACCTTCACAAAATGGCGCCGACTCCAGGGAACCGCGAGTCACGCCAGCGCCTGTCTCCCAAGCTATGCAGCAGAACGCACAGCGGGCTTCTTCCTCACACAACGGCGCATCATCTGGAGACTCAAGCCCCTCTACAAGGAGTCCAGTCAAGCAGAAAATGAGAACAACCTCTCCTGACAGGGCACCCGGGGACCCGGACATGGAGGTAAGCAGGCCTCACAGTAATGGAGGGCCGCAGCTGCTAATTCCACCAGACCCCATAGCGGCATTCCCCACATCAGACAGGCCTGTGTCAGACACGATGCTTAAGGAGATGCTGCTGTCCCTTAAGGCCTCCCTGCATGCAGATATGACAGCCGGCATTAATCACTGTCAGAGGGAGGTACAGGCCTTAGGAAACAGGGTAGACCAGGTGGAACACTGCGTGAGTAATCTCACATCCTCCTTCAATACAATGGTGGATGCCCATAGCAACCATAGCGATGAAATTACCTGGCTCAAGAATAAGGTGGCAGATTTAGAGGACCGTTCCAGAAGGAACAATATTAAAATAAGAGGGGTCCCTGAGACAGTTCCTGACACGCAACTCCTGACCTATACACAGGCATTCTTCTCCACCTTGCTACCATCCCTGTTGCCACAGGATCTTGTTGTGGATCGCATACATCGCATTCCCAAGCCCTCGTTCCTGCCTGATTCCACACCCAGGGATGTGTTGCTTAGAGTGCACTTCTACCATGTGAAAGAACAGATTATGATGGCATCGCGCAGGGCAGAAAACAGGCACCCACCGTACGCTGACCTTCAGCTACTCCCAGATCTATCCAGACATACCCTGCAGCAACGCCGCAACTTGGCGACTATAACTAAGGCGCTGAGGAACCACAATATCCCTCACAGATGGAAATACCCTGCGAAGCTGTCCGCTACTAACAACGGCACTTCAGTCCTTATATCCACTCTAGACGAGGGTCTGGCGGTGCTACGCCAATGGGGCATCTTGCCAAATCAAACATCACCAACTGCGCAAGCCCAAACGCCTGGCCCTATACAGGATGGATGGCAGTTAGTCACGAGGAAACGTAACACTAAGGCCAAAACCGGTGGTACTGTGTGAATATACCACACAACACTTACATTGCTCTGTCCGGGCGCGGGGGTTTGTATATGAATCCCTGCTTTTCTCCCTCCAAGGCTAATGCAGCAGTTACGTCTGCACATGGATCGGTTTATTGATCTCCTTCTTATAATGTTTTTTGTTTGTTCATTTTTCTTTACACTTTTTTCTATGCCACTTACTTTTGTTTATTCTAAGTTCCACAAAAGAAAACCAGATCTATATCTTTGTATCATCCTCGGAGCACCCGGAAAAGAATTCCTCCCACGAGCCAGAGACCAGGGTCACAGTGAGTACGCACACCACATAACGCAGCAGATAACCCTCAAACCACCAAATGACACTTAACTGTTTATCAATCAATGCTCGGGGGTTAAATCATCCTGCCAAAAGGCTTTCTATGTGGACTGAGGTGGAGAACCACAGGGCAGATATCCTGTGTGTCCAGGAAACACATTTTCAAGAAACTAAAGTTCCCAAATGCTCTCATAAGGACTATCCTCACGTTTTCCTGGCATGCACGCCCGGGCGTAAAGCAGGTGGAGTGCTGATAGCCCTCAGGAACACCCTTTCATTTACAGCTACAGGAAGTGACCCCTGTCCCCAATGGCAGATACATCATCCTAAAAGGAGACATCAATACACGCCCGTATACATTGGTAGCTCTGTATGCCCCCAACAACCATCAGTTACGTTTTCTCAACAGACTACTGAAAAAAGCTAAATCCCGCCAATACGGAAACCTTGTGGTATGCGGAGATTTTAACCTCATTGTCGACCCGAAACTGGATACCTCCACGAAAAACTACACTGGCTCTACCCACCTAGGCAAGACGATCCACAGCGAAGAGCTGTTCGATGCATGGAGATGTACCCACGCTAGTTTAAGGGACTATACCTTTTTCTCTAATAGGCACTGCTCATATTCTCGTATTGACTTGTTCCTGGTTGATAAATGGCTGCTACAAAAGGTTTCTTCTACTCAAATTCACGATATCACGTGGTCTGACCACGCAGCCATAACCATGACCATAGCTGATCAGGCTGCCTCTCCTTCCTCTCCCATCTGGCGTAATAATGTCCGACTCCTACAAGACCCACAGTTATCGGTAAAGATCACCCAACACCTTTCAGAATTTTTTCTGAACAATGCAAATTCAGTAGAGGACCCCTTTACCCTCTGGAATGCCCATAAGGCGTACCTCAGAGGAATACTAATCCAACTCGGTGCTAGGGAGAAAAAAAGACGCACAAACAAAATTAACTCCATTCTTGCTGACATACACAACCTAGAAAAGCAGAACAAACAGACACCCACCTACGCCCTCTCAAAAACACTCTCACAGCTGAGAGAGTCACTGAGAGAAGTGATTGTACAAAAATATGATTACCATCTCCGGCGTTTCAAATTGAACTCTTATGCTAATGCAAACAGAGCGGGTAAGTACCTGGCCAATAGATTGAAAGCAGCACGCACAAAGTCGAGAAATTACCATCTAATACACCCCACGCTTAAAAAAAAATTTGCAACCCTCAGGATATAGCCGACCACTTTGCCACGTACTATAGAGGCTTATATAATATAAAAGACAACCCTTCCACTCATCAACCAACGTCGGCCCATATTTCGACATTCCTGCAAAAAATTAATTTACCCTCTCTATCGGATGATCAATTACTCTCCTTGAACTCCCAATTCACTGCCTCTGAGATAGAAGCGGTGATAACTACACTGCCTAGTGGCAAGTCCCCAGGGCCTGATGGGTTCTCTAATGAGTACTTCAAACTTTACAGTCCTCTTCTTGCACCACACCAACAAAAAGTGTTCACAAAAGCAGCAAGTACAGCTTCTTTTCCCCCTGACATGCTACAAGCATTTATAGTCACCCTCCCTAAGCCTGGCAAAGACCCGAACACCCCCTCCAACTTTAGACCTATCTCACTCCTAAATTCGGACGTTAAAATTTACGCTAAGGTACTAGCCAAAAGATTAGCCAAATTCATCCCATCCCTCATTAAACGCGACCAGATGGGCTTTGTGAGGGGAAGGCAGACCTCGGACGCAACCAGGAGGGTCATTGACATAATACACCATGCGGAAGCCACCCGAACGCCTTCTCTGCTGCTCTCCATAGACGCAGAGAAGGCGTTCGATAGGGTACACTGGAACTACATGCAAATGGCGCTATCCAAATTTGGGTTTGAAGGTACTATCAAGGATGCGATACTGGCTTTGTACTCCTGTCCATCAGCAAGAGTGTACACATCCAGTATGTTGTCAGTTCCCTTTCCAATAACGAATGGGACACGCCAGGGGTGCCCACTTTCCCCAACCATTTTCAATCTCATGATTGAACCCCTGGCGGAAGCCATTAGGACAAACAACAACATAACGGGGTTCCGAATTGGTTCCACTCCCCATGTCATAAATTTATTTGCAGACGATGTGATATTGATGTTAACGAATCCGCTCACATCTCTGCCTGAAGTCCATGACACACTGATAGCCTTTGGTAAAATCTCGTATTATAAGGTCAACTTCACAAAATCCTTCATCCTTAGTTTGGGCATGCCAGCCTTGGACCGCACCCGACTGCAAACATCACTTCCTTATGTATAGGATGACAAACATATTACCTATTTAGGCATTAAACTGACCAACAGCACTAAATCTCTAGCCGACACCAACATGAGACCCCTCCTGCATAATATTGCCACACAAACTAACAATCTATCCAAAAAAGAATTATCCTGGATGGGTAGGCTAGCAGCCTTCAAGATGCTTATACTGCCACAAATCCTGTATATATTTAGAACAATCCCTATCGCCATTGCCCCTCAACACTTCAGACAACTCTCCAATATCCAATGACAATTCCTGTGGGGTGCAAAAAAGGCCAGATGCTCGCGCAACTCCTTACTCCCCCACAAGAGCGTTGGGGGGGGCGGGTGTGGTGGATATACGAGACTACCTGTGGGCGACCAGGCTTGACCAGCTCAAGTTATGGTTTTCCCCCACTGACACACCAATGTGGGTAGATATAGAGAAATCCTTGGCTCCTACACAAGATTTAATGTCGGTTCTTCTGGGTGACTCATGGATACCATGGGACATATCCAACACACCCCCGACAATCGCCACCTCACTACAGGCGTGGAGACTTCTCCTAAACCAACAACTCCCTGATAGTAGAACCATAGACTACAAATTTCCTCTTAGTTGGATTGAAGCTCAAATACCAATGTTATCACTAAAAACTCTCAGCTCCCATGGGATACATGCGGTTCATGACTTATTGGAAAGTACAAGACCTAAGACAGTAGACCGCTTAATGCGAGAGTATAGCCTACCATCACACCTATTCTTTACTTGTGCAAGAGTGATCCACTTTTTGTGGAAACACCCTCCCCCAGTAATCCGTCTACCGACTGCAATATGGCAACACTTGACAGGTGCCCAGTCGCACAATAAAGGTATAGGTCTTTATTACAATACGTTACAGCTTAAAACAGTTTTTCACAAATCACAGAAACACACAAAATGGGAAGAGGACTTGGGCTCCACGTTCACTGAAGCTCAGTGGAAACTTGCATTCCGCTCTATCCAAACTGCCACCCACTGCACTGGGCACTGGGAATTGATGATAAAAATTTTCAACCGTTGGCAATACACCCCCTGTAGACTCGCACTTATGTTTCCTTCTGCCTCGCCTCTTTGCTGGAGGAATTGTGGGCATAAAGGCCATCTTCTACATATGCTTTGGGAATGCCCCAGCCTGACCAGTTTCTGGAACCAAACCTTTAAACTTATATCGTCCACCACGGGAATACTCGTTCCCCCCAATCCAACGCTAGCTATACTCCACATAGGGATGGAAATCATACCACACGACATGAGACAAGTAGTATCACACATTCTATTAGCAGCTAGATCCCTAGTACTTCAAAATTGGAAACACGCTACCACACTTAACACCACGGACCTTGCTAGAAAAATTCAGCAAAACTACACGTTTGAACGACTGCTAGCAACCAATGCACTAAAAGGTAGCTCATTCGACCGAAGATGGGAAATCTGGATTAATAGATATATTACTAGATAGGATGTATTACTGGATAAGATACATGCACGCTTTGGATAATGCTCCCTCCTCTATTGTCACCTAAGATTGATATATGATCTTTTCTCTATGTTTTCTTCTTCTTTTTTTTATTTGTGGCATTGTTACCAATATCCTTATCAATATCTTTGCTGCTATTGATATCTTTATAATATTCTTTTTTCATTTTACTACTGTTATTTGTAAAATTCAATAAAAATCCTTCTATTGAAAAAAAATAAAAAAATAAAAATAAAACACACTACACAGGTTATTAAAGTAATTTATTAAGGCAGCTCCACCTCCACTAATGTCTTCTGCCTCTTACGGTTCTTCTCCCCTCTCCAGGTCAGACAGAGGGACAAGAATCGGAGAAGGCTAGAAGAAATCAGCGGAGAGTGGAGAAGACCCGGAGAGGTGAGAAGAAGAGGCAGAAAACATCAGCGGAGGAGGCAGAAAAACCGGAGAGGGGAGAAGAAGTCAGAAGGGACGCCTGAACTGCCTTAATAAATTACAATTTTTTGACACTTTTTTAGGTACCCCCATACTCATTCACCTAGGGTAGGGGGACCGGGATCTGAGGGCCCCCTTGTTAAAGGCCAGGGTTGTTGGGAAGAGGCCCTTGTCCTCATCAACATGGGAACATGGTGATTTGGGGTGGTGAGCGCAGGGCCACTCCTGCCTCAAAGCACCCACCCCCATGTTAAGGGCAGGCTGCCTGGTACGGTTCAGGAGGGGGGATACTCGCTTGTCCCCACCCCATTTCCTGACCTGCCAGGCTGTGTGGAGTTCCCCCTAAAGATTCATACCAGACACAGTGCCTGGTATTGTCTGTGACCAAAGTTGGATCCCTGTTCATTGAAGTCGGACGCATGTCGGACTTCAAGTCGCAGGGAAAAGTCGGATCCAAAGTGGTGCTTTGATGAAGGCTTCTTAGCCGAAAACACATCAGCGTAGCCTGTACCCGTGTACCCATGTAACTAAATAAAGGACTTTTATTCAAGAGAATCCGAGTCTCCAGCCCTTTCCTTATTCAAACCAAAGTGATATGACTGCCGTGTCATATCAGTGTAAACCCAGCCTTCCAACCTGCAGTTCTGTATGCACAACTGACCCCATTGTGAACCATTTGTTTGCTCCTGTTTTCGATCCTAAAAAAATTGTTACCTTGACTCATTGTTTTTTTGGTGACAGATAAATGCAGATAAGTGCAAAAACAATGTTGCACTTTCCAGTACTTTTTTGGTTTACAGGATTCTATTTTTATATATTAGAAAAAAGTGTGGCAGCGCTGCATAAGTATAAAAGCTATTGTGCAAAGAAGCAACTAACTGTGAAATATATGTGTACAATAAAAAGTCCAATAATAAAATTAGAAATTCTTCAACGTGTGTGATGTTTCCTCAAACAAACTCCATGTCATTTGTTTGAAGAAACATCACACACGTTGAAGAATTTCTGATTTTATTATAGGACTTTTTTTGTACACATACTGTATATTGCAGTTAGTTGCTTCTTTGCACAATTGTTTATAGATTTTATACCTATGCAGTGATGCCTACTTTTTTCTTGTATTTTGTTATCTGTGGGAGCACACTAGTGACAGCCTCAACAATTTAAGGTTTTATTATTATTATTATTTCTGTATTAATATTAGTTCTTTTGCACGCAACTACTTTAATTTTTATTTTTAAATATTGTTTAGCACATGGTACATTAGTAAATGGTGATTTGTCTGGCCTTGCAGATCTGACTATTACTGGCAATGAAGTTTATTTCTTATTTTACTGTTGTTGACTGTCCTGTCTGTCCTTGTGCCATCCTAGAGTCATGTTCTCCTCCTAGGTGAAAAGTACACTGGGTTATATGCCAGAGGATTGTTGGAATCATTCAGTAGGCTGTATGCATAGTGTGGCTTCTTTGCATCACTTAGTTTTGTCCATCAAGTCAAAGACCACAATTGGTCTTGCTTATAGTGATTGAATCATCAGTGTTAGGTAATATGTTAGGTGGGTGCATCTAACTCTATAATAAAGATAAAGCTTCAAATGGAGAGCTTTCTGTTGGTCTTCATTCATCAAACAGTGAAGCTAATCTTACAGCGTTTTCCTTCACAGGAGTTTGTTCCAGTTTCAAACAGCAAAAAAAAAATCATATTTAGTCTCCTGGTTCTGATGTCAGTTTCCACATACAAATGGTAAGGGACCTTTTTGCTTAGGCCATTAAGCCTGGAAGCACACATCGTCTGTACTCCCAATTTACAAACTCCAGTTTATCTTATGATTATGCGTCAGCAGCAAGAACCACTTCAGTTCTGGGTGCAACATCTCTGGTCTGGACACCCATCCACAGGGTGTACCTTTCAGTCACAGCCCAAGCAGCACTGCTTCCTGAAAGGAGGCCCTATTTAAAGGATAGCTAGACCCAAGGCCAAAAATGTATTATATTACTGATTATATTTTTTCAAGCTCAGAACATTTTCAGCAAGGACAGAACATACAGAAATGCAGTGTCCTGTGAGGTATAACCAAACATAAAGTGCCGCTACAGGCTCCACTGACTACACAACCCAGTGGTTCAATCCATATCAAGAGCAGCTTCCACGGGGCTTGTTTTGACCGATTATCAACAAACAGGAGAAAGATGACAGAGCATACCTAAAGCTGCTCAATTTCAAATGTGACAGGAAGGCTTCGGCTCTATCCCCTTCCAAACCGTTTCACCCGTCATGCACTTAATCGTAAAGGTGGTAGTGAAGAAGTGTCCCAGAATTGTATGCATCATCAGTCCTTTTGACACAAAATCGAATGGCCCGTACACACACTCCGAATATCGTACGAAAAACCGAGGAAGAATCGTACGATAATCGGATCATTAGTACAGAGCTTTTAAGAGCCGATCACGAAAAATTCATCCGATATTATCCGATTGGACAAGCACAAAAATTTTCCTTGTACGATACCAAATCGTACAATTTTCATTTAGTCAGTATTATCGTCCAAAAATACAATACATTACAACACATGACATCACTTCCGTTTTTTTTTCTTTTGTACGAGAATTTTTGTGACTTTAGTAACCTATTTAATTTCTACTTTTCGTGAAAAAAGTCTGACGATCTGTCGTTCAATTTTCAGATCGTGTGTACCATTAATCAGATGGGGCTGGAACAAAAAGAGCAGACCATAACAAACAGGACCAGTTCTTATCACTCTATGTACTGTATGGCCCTGTGCTAGTTCATGAAATGCACCTACAGCACTTTTAGATTATAATAGCTGAAGAATAATTACATTTATTATGAGATTCCCAAAAAATGCACACAAAAGAAAGAAAATGGATGAAAAAGTAAAAAAAAGTGAAACACATCAGCTAAATCAAAACGTAAAAAAACAAATTAAACAAAAATCGTAATAAACATCTTTATTGAAGTTTAACTATACCCAAAATAGGAAGTCCTGCTTGTTTGCATCCCCCCACCAATGCCACATTTAGCACTATTTGGGGGGGGTACTGTTTTTTTATTTTATTTCCTTATATATCACCGGCAACTTATATTTGTGTTACAGAGCACTTGGATGCACATGTTAACTTTATTATTAATGTTTTAATTTACATGTTTTTATTTGGTCATATCACGTCTATGTCACATATGTCACTTACGTCACATTAACACAACATGTGTTTGTTTTAATCTTTAGCACACATTTATTGTGTAGTATTCCAAAGCGCAGAGTATAATCTACTATTTCTGTCTATGTGCACAAGCTTATGAGACGTGTGTAACGCTTGCAGCTGGTTAGTGATATTTATTAGGCTTCGGGTTGATTGAGGCTCGCAGGAATTCTATTACTTTCTTGACAGGTACCTGCTCCCGCTTCTGGTCAGATGCACCATGGCAATCTGAGCTGAAAGTTTAGCCCCCTCTGCTTCCCCTGAAGACTTCTGGGACATATCACAGATCCCAAAAGACTACAAGACCATTCAAAAGGCACATTGCGTCTTGTGCATGCGCAATAGGAAACCATCTGTGAAGCCGCTAGGCATCACTGCCTGTTTCCCTTACTTGAGATGCTGGCCGCTGCACTCAAAGCTGATTGAACAATCTGTTCAGATGAAGACAGCGCTGGATCCCTGCACAGGTAAGTGTTCTTATATTAAAAGTCATCAGCTACAGTATTTGTTCGTTACAGAGCGGGGAACGAGAGCTATGTGTGTAAACACAAAGCTCTCTTTCCTGTCAGCGGGGGAAACGCTGATCTTCTGATCATACAATGTATGAACAGAAGATCAGTGATTTCCCCTAGTGAGGCCACCCCCCCATACAGTTAGAACACACCCAGGAACACACTTAACCCCTTCCCTGTCCCCTCGTGTTAACCCCTTCACTGCCAATGGCATTTTTATAGTAATCCAATGCATTTTTATAGCATTGATCGCTATAAAAATGCCAATGGTCCCAAAAATGTGTCAAAAGTGTCCGATGTGTCCGCCATAATATTGCAGTACCGAAAAAAAACGCTGATCGCCGCCATTACTAGTAAAAAATATATATTAATAAAAATGCCATAAAACTACCCCCTTTTTTGTAAACGCTATAAATTTTGCGCAAATCAATCAATAAATGCTAATTGCGTTTTTTTAACGAAAAATATGTAGAAGAATACGTATCGGCCTAAACTGAGGAAAAAAAATGTTTTTTTATATCTTTTTTGGGGATATTTATTATAGCAAAATGTAAAAAATATTGCATTTTTTTCAAAATAGTCGCTCTATTTTTGTTTATAGCGCAAAAAATAAAAACCGCAGAGATGATAAAATACCACCAAAAGAAAGCTCTATTTGTTGGAAAAAAAGGACGCCAATTTTGTTTGGGAGCCACATCGCACGACCGCGCAATTGTCAGTTAAAGCGACGCAGTGCCGAATCACAAAAAGTGCTCTGGTCTTTGACCAGCAATATGGTCCGGGGTTAAGTGGTTAATATATTATAACATGAATTGCAAAAAAGTTTCACCTGTTGTGACAATAACGTCCACCCGTGAAAACCGACTGTTCCGCTGAGTGATTAATAACCAAAGTGCAGTCCACCACCATGGAATAATATAGACTTGCCTACCAGAACAAATTGGTCCCTTGTTACAGAGGACCTAAGATCACATATATTGAATCCCAATTGGATGTTTGACCCTAATGTCTGCACCCTCAACGATCAGCACCCCTCATGGCCTTATGTGCCAGCACATCTCACAACAGTGTTGATGGAAACATATGAAAGAAAGGAGGTGGAGCCGCGATAGTGTAAAATCCTTAATGTTAATGTTTAATAAATAAATAATTCATATAAAACACACTCACATTGTAAACAGGAAGAAGAGCCTTAAGCCTGTTGTGCCGGCTGGCCGCAAACAGGCAAACCTGTCTGTATGGAACTCCTACGCGTTTCGTGATAGGTCACGTCGCCTCATATACATATATATACTGACTGTGTGTGTATATATATATATATATATATATATACACACACAACACAAAATCAAGCAATCAGTACAGAACCAAAAGTCCAATATAAATTGTAGCGGTGCTCTTTGTTTCACATTTACGTGAACAGGCTTCTTTATGTGGTGAACATCATAAAGGTAGATGATAGATATAAATATAAAATAAAAGAAGAGGTCTGTAGATGACAGCAGTTCAATCGATCCTCTTCAAAGTCCACCAAGCACCATTATATCACCATGTGCAAAACAGGAACCCCTCTTGGGTATGCACTTACCACAAGGATAAGTCTAAAATCTTCTAAAGATCAGCCTTTAGCCTCCTCTCCTTATCTGAATCTCCTCACGTTGTATGGGAATGGGATACGCTCGTTCTTTCCTACGCGTTTCGTGACAGGTCACGTCGCCTCATATACATATATATATATACTGACTGTGTGTATATATATATATATATATATATATATATATATATATATATATACACACACACAACACAACATCAAGCAATCAGTACAGAACCAAAAGTCCAATACAAATTGTAGTGGCGCTCTTTGTTTCACATTTACGTGAACAAGCTTCTTTATGTGGTGAACATCATAAAGATAGATGATAGATATAAATATAAAATAAAAGAAGAGGTCTGTAGATGACAGCAGTTCAATGGATCCTCTTCAAAGTCCACCAAGCACCATTATATCACCATGTGCAAAACAGGAACCCCTCTTGGGTATGCACTTACCACAAGGATAAGTCTAAAATCTTCTAAAGATCAGCCTTTAGCCTCCTCTCCTTATCTGAATCTCCTCACGTTGTATGGGAATGGGATCTACTTTGGCTCATGTAAGCAATGACAAAATGCACCACATAGCGTAATACTGTTTGAATTGTTTAAAACTTTTTATTGCTACCCAAAGTATCCCCTTCTCAATATATACATACACAATCGTAAAAACACATATACACACATATATACACACACACACGTCTCAGGAGTTGAGGTGAACAATTAACGGTTATAAGCTACAAACCACCACTTGCCCTGCCTCCATGTAATGGAGATGAAGAGATCAAGACATGTTTGTACTCCATATCAAAAGAGAAGAATAGGGTGACAACCATGGATCTCTCCATAGATACAGTGGAGGGGTGACATAGCCTATCAGGGACAGGAAGTGTGTTATTTGTAAGATTGGCAAATAAGAATAAAGCATAAGGAACTAGAAAAAATTAAAACGAATGCCAGCAGCACAAGAACTGGTAGACTATTCAATATACAGATATTTTTGGTTTTGGACTTAGGTAAAGCTTTAATGCATCTCCTTTGTGCAGCAAAGCCAATCCTCTCATGATCTGTCCTGAAGACTTAAGTGCCCTTTCACTGCCAAAATCATCCCTTAGCCATTTTTGTACTGCATTTTGACAGCAATAGCTCAGGGCAGCACAGCTGAGAACTGGAAAGCTTGGGTTTTGTAAAATTTGACATCAAAAGTACACGTTACATCAATAAACCTGCTCATTTCTGATGGGGTTTATACCTCCCCCTTATATTTATAATTCATGACACACTAGACAGGGAAAGGTGTGGGATGAAATGTGTTCATATGGTTTAACCACTTGCCGACTAGCTGCCACAGTTATACTACGTTGGATCCTAGAATCACAGGCGCCTGGGTGCATAAATATTTCTGGCACCTCCCACATGGGCGTCGTTGTTTTACTGACTCCTCCCCTTTACAAATGTTTCTATGGCAATGATTCAACCACAGAGATGCTCACCCTCAAAGTCTTCATTACCCTGGGATCCTTACATGTTCTCTTAACAATAATCAAAATACAGGAAGAGAAGAAAAGTACTTTATTGGGACCTGGAGGGGGGCCTCTGTGATGGACACAAAGAGGGCTTCTGTTAGAGGGTCTGTTAGATGTTCGGCGCCCCACCTCTGCAGGCGCCTGGGTGCAATGCACCCTGTGCACCCTACCTAGGATCGGCCCTGGTAGGTTGGCTCAGCTGCACAAATCCCTGTAGGTGTACGTTGGGCTCGTACAAGGCGATCTGTGGGCATGCTTGTGTGCCCATTGGCCAGAGGGGGAGCCAATCAGTGGGTCCAGCAGACTCGATGTCCACTGGCCGCCCACGATTGTTACCCGCAGTGACAGACGGAGGATTTGCCATAGTAAAAAGGCAGATCCCCTTTCAGCTCCTGTCTTTCTGCTATGCAGGAAGGGGGATCTGTGTGTTATCTGACGCAGCCCATCCCCCATACAGTTAGAACACACAGTGAGGGAACACATTTAACCCCTTGATCGCTCCTGATGTTAACCCTTTCCCTGCCAGTGTCATTAGTACAATGTCAGTGCATATTTTTAGACCTTGATTACTGTAATGCAAAAATACAAAAGGAACTTGGACAGCCTCACTCCAAAAAAACGTTCCTTTAATGACTAAGCACTGAAGCTTCAGTGCGAAACGTTAACTTTTTGTTCCAGCTTTGCTGTGGCATGTCTATTTTTGTGATTCATTTTAATTAAAGGAACGTTTTTTTGGAGTGCCGCTGTCCAAGTTCCTTTTGTATTTTTCCATTGCATTGCACCCAAGGTTTGGATCCAGTGAAGGAGTTTTCTGATTGCTATTGAGCGGTATTTTCTCTCTTGATTACTGTAATAATGTCACTGGTTTCCAAAAAAGTGTCAAAAATGTCAGTTAGGTGTCCGAACTGTCTGCCACAATGTTGAAGTACCGCTAAAAATCCTAGATCACCGGCATTATTAGTAAAAAAAAAAAAAAAGGCTATTAAATCTATTCCCTATTTTGTAGACGCTATAGTTTTTGCTCAAACCAATCAATATATGCATTTTTTTTTATTTTTTACTTTTTTACTAAAACTATTTAGAAGAATACAAATTGGCCTAAATTGATGGAAAAAAAATGATTTTTTAAATGTTTTTATTGGCTGTGTTTTAGAGCAGAAAATAAAGAATATACATTTTTCTTAAAAAAAATTCTATTTTTGTTTATAGCGCAAACAATAAAAAACGCAGAGGTAATCTAATACCACCAAAATAAATATCTATTTGTGGGAAAAAAGGACATACATTTTGTTTGTTACCATGTCGCACGACAACACAATTGGCAGTTAAAGCGACGCAGTACCATATCGCAAAAAATGGGCTGGTCAGGAAGTGGGTAAATCCTTCCGAGGCTGAAGTGGTTAAAAGCCCCGCCCCCCCCAAAAAAAAAAAATGCAGGAGGAAAACTTGCTTGCATTACCTTCAAAAATAACACAGAAACAGTCAGGCCTCGTACACACGATCGGACATATCCGATGAAAACGGTCCGCGGACCATTTCCATCGGATATGTCCGATCGGGAGTTTGATCCGATGGCGTGTACACACCATTGGATCAAATTCCCCGCCGCCGGACGGCGCGGTGATGCGGCGGTGACGTTGACGCCGCCACGTCACCGCTACGTCACCGCACCAGGAAGTAAAACACTTCCGCGCATGCGCCGAATACATTCGGCGGCGGCGCGGCGGCGGTGCGGGACGACATGTCTGCTGGTAAGTGTACTAACCAGCAGACATGTCGGGCGGACAGATTCCCACCGGATAGATTTCAAAGCTTGCTTTGAAATCTGTCGGGTGGACAAATCTGTCCGCTAGCCCATACACACGAGCGGAGATGTCTGCTGAAACGGTCCATCGGACCATTTTCAGCGGACATATCCCCTCGTGTGTACGAGGCCTCAGAGGAAAAATGCATGGTAACCATCAGATAGAATAAAAAGTAAATGACCAACATATGGAGCAAAACTGTGTTACCAGTAACAGGTGTGTAGAGTGTAGCCACACTCACAGACCTTCACTTAAAAGTCAAAGTACCATTAATCTGCCCACGTCCTCAAAATATAATTTTTTTTTGGTCATGGGTACCTTTCTCTGAGGCCGCGTACACACAATCAGACATGTCCGATGAAACTTGTCCGACGGACCGTTTTCATCGGACCACGCTGAAGTGGTCTGTTGGTCTGATGTGCGTACACACCATCGGACCAAAATCCCATGGGACCAGAACGCGGTGACGTAGAACACATCGACGTGATGAAAAAACGAAGTTCAATGCTTCCAAGCATCCGTCGACTTGATTGTGAGCATGCGCGGGTTTTTGGTCCGATGATTTTGTGTACTAACCATCGAACCTGTCCGATGGACAGGTTTCCAACGGACAGGTTTTCAAGCATGTTTTGAAACTTTGGTCTGCTGGAGAACGGTCCGATAGGCCGTACACACGATCGAACATGTCCGCTGAAACTGGTCTGTGGACCAGTTTCAGCGGACATGTTCGATCGCGTGTACTTGGCCTGACTTTCACAATTACATAAGTTTGGCCCCAACCTCCCCCCCAGATTGCAACATGTGACGTGTCCCAGCAGGCTACAGGATCAATCTGAGAGTGCAGCGTGATCTTGAGCATAATTTTCTCCCACATCCAAGAAGCTGGTCCTGGGGATCCATATTCCAGCAAAGAACCAGTCCTGGTTAAGGCATTGCTGGACTCCTGTTAAGGGCCTGTTTCCTAAAAGTGAGCTGCACAGAGCAAGTAAGTATAACAAGTTTGTTATTTTAATAGAAAAAAGAAACAAGCCCTGTCCTGCCCTGCCAGACAGGACTGTGTAATGTACCTTTAATATAAAAACAAATACTTTGGCAGGTAAAACAGATCCTATATTCCTGTGTGTATTTCTTCGGTGCATTTAGTGCAGTGGTTCTCAACCTGGGGTCGGGACCCCTTCAGGGGTCGAATGACTATTTGCCAGGGGTCACCAAATCCTTGGCTGTTCCTGGAGCCCGCAGCCGCCCACTCGGCCTCTTTACAGCCATCTATTCAGTTCACAGCATGGCTGTGGGGCAGAGACTAGAAGTCAGCTGACTGGTGAGGAATGTGAAGTAGGAGGGGCTGGAGAAGATTTCGGCATAGGTGTCACTGCTACGAGACACCACAGAGCTGGAAACACAGTGGGCCAGATTCTCAAAAGAGATACGATGGTGTATCTCCAGATACACCGTTATATATCTCCGTTTCTAGCCCTGTGTATCTATGCGACTGATTCTTAGAATCAGTTACGCATAGATTTGGCGTAGATCTGACTGGCGTAAGTCACTTACACCGTCGGATCTTAGATGTAATTCTACGCTGGGCGCTAGGTGGTAGTCCCGTCGATTTCAGCGTCGAATATGCAAATGAGCATGATACGCCGATTCCCGAACGAAGTTGCGCGCTGTCAACGTAGTTTCCGTACGCGTAAGGTTACCCCTGCTATATGAGGGGTAACCTTGCGTAGGTCCGGCGTAAGCCATGTTAAGTATGGACGTCGGGACAGCGTCGTGTTTTTCCATTGTTTACGTCGTCTGCGTAACTCGTCACGAATAGGCCTGTACGTTAATTACGTTGCCGTCAAAATCAATGTATTTGCGGCATACTATGGAGCATACGCAGTTGGCTACGTTTAGGGCCGGCGCATGCGCTTAATTTAAATACAGCATGCCCCCCTCCTTCCCTATTTGAATTAGGCAGTCTTACACCGTCCCCTTTACGCTACGCCGCCGCAAATTACGGAGCAAGTGCTTTGAGAATACAGCACTTGCCCGTAAATAGTGCGGAGGCGTAGCGTAAAGGGGATACGCTATGCAGAAAAAGGGCAGATCTACGAGAATCTGGCCCAGTGAGTAACTCTATAGTTGATATTAAAAGTCCCCACTACAGTTCTTAGTTCAGCAGGTGACCTTGATCAAGAGCACCTAAGTTGGCTGATCAGAACTCCCCCTCCCCCCAACACTGCCACTCATCCCATTTCCCCCCACCAAGCATTAAGAGAAGGAATACAAAGAGAATACATGGAAGGGAAAGGAAAAGAGGGGGAGGATGAAAAAAAGGGGAAAGAATAAGAGAACAAGAAAGAAGGCTAGAGAGATGAATGGGGAAAAAAAAAAGAAATTAGGATAGAGAGAGATAAAGGGGAAAGAAAGGAGAACAAATAGCGGTACATCCTAATATGTGCCATAAGGGGTTTTAATACTGTACGAGTGGAAAGGACTCGGAACGCTAAATGTCTGTGGATTAGGGGTGCAAATTCCTTGTCTTGCCTTGGGTGCTGACTAACCACGCTATGAAAATGTTACTGTTAGGGGTCCCCACAACTTGAGAAATTTTATCAAGGGGTCACAGCACTAGAAAGGTTGAGAACCACTGATTTAGTGTCTACCTGGAGTTCAGCTTTGTACTGAGTACCGCAAACAATCAGAATATAGTCTTCTGATGTCAGAAAAAAACAAGATGATTTTTGCCCAGTTGCTTTAGTTTACAATGTTACAATTAAACCAAAATTTTAAAGGGATTTTAAAGGTAAAAGTTTTTTCACCTTAATGCATTCTATGCATTAAGGTGAAAAAACATCTGCGGATTAGAGGCCCCCCGAACCCCCCCATTACTTACCTGACCCCTCGAAAGTCCCATGGCTTGAACGCGCAGGCTTCTCGGCCGTCTTCCCGGCTCATCCATTGGTTGATTGAAAGCAGCGCAGCCATTGGCTCGCGCTGCTGTCAATCACATCCAATGACGGGGCGCGCCAGGGGGCGCCATAGCCACCGGATGTATCATGGGATCGCTCCCCGCAAGAACTCAACACCATGCTCGCTCGCTCGCATGAAGGTGTTGAGTCCTTGCGGGGGGGAGCCGAGACAGCCACCGAGGGACCCCAGAAGACCAGGTTCAGGGCCACTCTGTGCAAAACGAGCTGCACAGTGGAGGTAAGTATAACATGTTTGTTATTTTAAAAAAAACAAAAAACTTTAGTGATCCTTTAAAAAAATAACTCTTTCTTGAGTAAGGCCAAATGTCCCAAATGACACCATTAAACAACATCCAAGACATCATTCATATCCTATTCCCACATTCAGAATATCCTAATAAAACCTGAAAAAAGAGCATCTAATGAAATCTTTGTCTCCTTATATCCTAAAGAATCACTGGAAAGAGGCTCAGTTCTTTTGCATTGTTTTACATATGGCCACATATTAAAGAGATTTGCGCCAACATCTTTCATTATGTAGTAATGTATTTTTGTCCAATTTTAATATAGTCAAGACCTAACCCTCTGAGCTCTCTCCCAGCATCTACTGTGATCAGAAAGCCAATGACTGATTTACTGACTTTAATTTCTTATTGTCTTTTGTAAAACCTGACAGTGAAAGAATGATAATTAATATCATATAATGAAATGTGGCTGATCTGTTGTCACATAACTCCTCATCATAAATAAACATGAAATGGCAGCATAGCACAGGCAGGTATGATCTGCCGATAAATGACTTTACGTCTGAAAATGATGGATGTATGCTGTTCATATCACTTTATGAATAAGTGGAAATTATTCATAAAAGTATATATACTATGATCGATAATATACTAAGTGAATGTTTAGGATGAGAAGACATTAACAGTTGAGAAACCTTTGTGACTGGCTATATTTATTCACCAAAAAATGCCAGAAACATTGTTTCCTTTACTGGCCCTATAAGTCCTTTAACCGCTTTGGGGCCTTAGCCATTCAGCCATTAGGGTTGAAGAGTAATATTCTGTACTTCAGTGTATAGGGGAGCATGTGACTCACTCCCCTTCTTTTCGTGTGTCAAGGCTGATTGTTAGTATAACATAGTTACATAGTAGATGAGGTTGAAAAAATACACAAGTCCATCAAGTCCAACCTATGTGTGTGATTATATATCAGTATTACATTGTACATCCCTATATGTTGCGGTTGCCCAGCTGCCCATATAATAGGCCTTTGAAATTATTGATGTCCCCCGCTGAGACCACCACCTGTGGAAGGAAATTTGGCCCAGTCGCACCTGAAGTATGCTGTCCAGTTCTGGGCACCAGTCCTTATAAAGGATAAACTGGAAATGGAGCGAGTACAAAGAAGGGTGAGTACATGGATTGACTGGCTACAATGGCGCATTCAGAAGGTGGAGATAAATGGGGAATACTCGGAATGGTCAGGGGTGGGTAGTGGGGTCCCACAGGGTTCTGTGCTGGGACCAATCCTATTTAATTTGTTCATAAACGACCTGGAGGATGGGGTAAACAGTGCAATCTCTGTATTTGTGGACGATACTAAGCTAAGCAGGGCAAAAACTTCTCCGCAAGATGTGAAAAACTTGCAAAAAGATCTGAACAAATTAGTGGGGTGGGAAACTACATGGCAAATATGGTTTAATGCAGAAAAATTTAAAATAATGCATTTGGGTGGCAAAAATATGACTGCAATCTATACACTGGGGGAGAACCTTTGGGGTAATCTAGGATGGAAAAGGACCTGGGGGTCCTAGTAGATGATGCGCTCAGAAATGGAATGCAATTCCAAGCTTCTGCTAACAAAGCAAACAGAATATAGGCATGCATTAATAAAGGGATACACTCCAAGACTCTGATTCGGTCGCACCTGGAGTATGCTGTCCAGTTCTGGACACCAGTCCTCAGGAAGGATGTACTGGAAATGGAGCGAGTACAAAGAAGGGCAACAAAGCTAATAAAGGGCCTGGAAGACATTAGTTATGAAGAAAGGTTGCGAGCACTGAACTTATTCTCGCTGGAGAAGAAACGCTTGAGAGGGGATATAATTTCAATTTACAAATACTGTACTGGTGACCCTACAAAAGGGATAAAACGTTTTCGCAGAAGGGAGGGGACATCAGAGCCACTGCCTACACCTTGCCACCTCGATGGGGCCCATCTGCAGTGCTGGAGGGGACATCGGAGCCGCTGCCCACACCCCGCCACCTAGATGGGGTAAGGAGGTTGGTTCGCTAGTGCCGCGCCACTGGCTGCTGGCCACCACTGGTAATAATTATTGTACAGCATGGCCTACAAATTACAGTGATCAGGACTATGTAACATATAACATACTATATATTTTTATTATTATACAGGATTTATATAGCACCAACAGTTTGTGCAGTGCTTGACAACAAAGGGAGACAGTAAAATTACATTGTAGTTCAATACAAGAGGGTTCAGGAGGCCCTTCTCATGAACGTTATCAATGTAAAGGGGTGGATCAAGCGATACAAAAGGTAATAACTGTACGTGATTAGCTATGGAGAAAGTAAAGGTACATGTGCTTAGGTGGATGTGGGACAGGCTTTATTGAAGAGATGGGTTATCAATCATTGCCTAAAGACAGTCAGAACAGGAGATATAGACTGTAGGGATCAGACTCCCCTTCTACAAAATGACACCTCCATATCTAAGATCAGCCCCTAATCACACTTCTGATCACCCTCTTTCATACCTCAGATCAACCCTCCATTCAACACCATATTAGCCCCATCAGACCTCAGATTAGCCCCCATAACACAACAGTTAGCCCCCCTACAGATCTCAGATTAATCACATTTTATACCTCAGATCGGTCCACTTTCTAACCTTAGATTAGACCCCCATCACACAGATTAGCCTTGTTCAGAACTCATATTGGCCCCAATCACACATAATTTTAGTCCCATTCAGACCTTTGATCAGCAAGTTAGCCGGTGCAGTTAGCTGGATGTCTCTCTTGCCATTATAGTATGGTAAAGGGGAACGTTAAAAGCAAGTGATAGCTCCCCTTTCAGAGAAGTCCCTTCTTAGTGATGTAATGGGGGCGGGTCAGTGCCTATATAAAAGCCAGGATAGGAGGAGCTTTAAGGTGGCTATATATATATATACTGTATATATATATATATATATATATATATATATACATATAGTGCGCAGTATAAATGCGTACAACCCTTTTGAAAAGTAAGATTTTAATCAATATCTCAATGAACACAAGAATAATTTCCAAAATGTTGTCAACATTTTTATAGAACATTTGTTTAGCTCATTACATGAAAGTAAGATTAATACTATAACTTAGATTACAAAATCTTCAATTTTACTTAAATTAGGTAATGCAAAAATGAATATACCTTACAACAAAAACTACTACATGTAGTATTTTGTATTTTGAACTTTGTGATTTTTAAGGACAGCACCAATTCTTCTAGGCATGGAATGAACAAGCTGGCGACATATTTCAACAGCTATCTTTTTCCATTCTTTAAGAACGACCTCTTTTAGAGCCTAGATGCTGGATGAAGAGTGATGCTCAACTTTTCGCTTCAGAATTCCCCATAGGTGTTCAATTGGGATTAGATCAGGAGTAGGGATGAGCTCCGGCGTGTTCGCACACTTCACGTGCAGAGCTTGCCAGGAAGTCGGCACGGCGCTGCACTAATCACAGGCAGGGAGACATTGTCCCGAATGGAGGGCGCACCGACCTAATGCATTACCACTTAAATTTTATTAAAAACAGAATAAAAACAATGGTCTTACTCACAAAGAAAGTTCAAGTAAGCGCTTTTTAAGACAGCTATGGACTGGACATCACGGCACCTGCCAGTGGAACCACAAAACAGCTGATGCTTTTCCGGGGCGTACCCCCTTCTTCAAAGCCTAACTTTGTTCTGAGGAGGGCTGCAAGACCTTAGACTTTACTGTGAGATTTTTGTTCTAGACATTGTCCGATGCATGGCTGCAGAGATCTAGAAATGTCTCCCTGTCTGTTATTAGCGCAGCACAGTGCCGACTTCCTGGCGGGCTCTGAACGTGGAGTGTGCCAACACGCCGGACCTCATCCCTAATCAGGGGACATACTTGCCATCGATTCGCTTTCATCCTGTTCTTCTTCAGAAATGGAACAGTGACCTTGGATGTGTGTTTTGGAACATTGTTATGTTGGAAAAGTCCGACCAAGGGCACGGAGTGATGGTAGCATCTTCTCCTTCAATATAGAGCAGAACATCTGTGAATTCATGATACCATCAATGAAATGCAGCTCCCGACACCAGCAGAACTCATACAGCCCCTCACAGCCCCACTGTAGTCACCATGTATTTTTCTTTGTACTCCTCACCTTTGTAAAGCCATACAGTTTTGAAGTCATCAGTTCCAGAAAGTTTATCTTGGTCTTATCACTCCAGAGTACAGAGTCCCAGTAGTCTTCTTTTTTCTGCAGTGTATGATTCATTCTTCTGCAGTGTATGATTTATTGTGTCTTTGGAAACAATCCTCCCAGTTTGGCTTTCTACTTCTTTAGCTAACTGCAGTGAACTTGCATGATGATTTTCTTCAGCCCTTCTGAAGATGCTCCTGACGAGATGTTACCTTCTGTGTATAGCCTGGACATCTCTGTGAGATGGTTCCAGTTTCATCTTTGTTAAATTATTTTAACACTTTTGCTACAGTATACTGACTGATAAGTAAAGCTTTGCTGATCTTCACCTTTCTTCTGTAAATAAATTATTTTCTTTCTCAGGCCTTGTGACATTTCTCTTCCATGTGGTGCCATTGCTGACAGCATGAAATAGGAAGGGGTTTCTTTGTTAAGGAATGCCCTTTTATAATCAACTGTCTGCTAGACACCTGTTTAATGAATAAGTAGACTCATCTGTAGTTGAATTATTGTTAATTAAGATTTTGTTGTCTAAAATTTAGCTTTGCTCCTAAGACTTTCATTGGGGTGTATTCATTTTTGCAACATGGTCTTGAATGAATTTGTTAGAAAAAATACCTTTACAATCAATGGCCTGCATTTGTGGGAGTTTTTTGTAGCATAGTGTCCCATAGAAAATGTTGATTCTGAAAGGAAAGTAAAGTTTTTCAGACAAATCTGTTGGGGTATACTCATTTATGCTGAGCACTGTATGTCAAAATTCATCAGGCTCAGCAGGGACCAGCTAAACTGTGATCCATGTATGGGCAGGTCGGTTGTACAGAATGTATGGGCAAGCTGGTTGTACAGAAGTTGCTCTTCTGATCAACCTCTGTACAGCCAGCCCGTTGGGTTTTTTCCCGAATGATCAATGCTGGGGAACATTATCATCAAGTGATAGCGCACCTTTTAGAAAAGTCCCTCTTTAGTGATGTAATAGGGTAGTCAGGCTCAATATAAAAGCCAGGATAGCAAAAGCCTTGGACAGATGGGGCATGGGTGCCAAAACGATGACAACCACACTGAGCTCACTCCTTCCTGCATGTTCATCCAAGTAACCTCCCCTTTTTCTCAACAGCTTGCCGAAGTGGGACTTATTTTATTAAATGATTTCAAACTGCAGCTGGTGTGTACAAATTCCACTGAAAGACATTTAAGTTGGTTAACCTGGCTGAAAAAAACATGCTCATTAAATTTGCAAAGCTAACCAAGTTTTGTTTATACTTCCTAGCGGTTGGTCATTAATTCAGGCCAATTATGATATTTGGTTTTCATTGTTTATACAAGTCAAAGTAAATAACTGCCATTGGGAAAAAAATATATATTTTTACACATTTTTAATTCAGTTTATTGACTAAATTTTGCTTTGCCCACAATGTCTGTTCTGTAAGGTCAGCGGGTTACAGAATTTACCATTGCACTTTAAATGCATAATTTACTTTGTCTTCCCGTGACCCTTTGATGACTCTTTTCAGCCATAAAGTCATTGATTGTGTGTCCTTTCCTTTAGCTTCCGTAAATCTTCTAAATAAGATCCTAAATTACTAAATGTAAATTAAGTGTGTAAGCGACTTTAAAGTTGAGACAAAAAATAATTGCCTGCATAGCGGTTTGGCAGCCTATTTAATTATTGCATGCACTTATTTAATGCTTAGGCAAAGAAGAAATATAATATTAATATACTATACAAATGGAACATATTTTAAATCCACTCTAACAGAATTGTTCCATGTAAAATGCAATGTTGCAGGTAGCAAGGTCACATAAAGGATGAATTAATATGTAACTAAAGCTAATAGTACAGCATAATAATGTTTGTCTCAAATGGCTATTTGACATAACAAACATTTTTACACAATATTACCTATTGCAGAAATATTTAAAAATGAATTTTGCATTGTAGGGCACTTGGCTATATGTTTATTCGCTGCTTTTATACATTTTGATTCTTTTTTTTTTTTTTTAGAGTTTAGGTTTTTGGGATTTGGAAGGTTCATCTCAAGCTCCACTTACCATATGCTTACTAAACCCTGATCCTAACCCCCAAAAATAGCTCTATCCATTTTCCATATGACTGCGGAATAGAGGAAAAGTCACAAAAAAAAAAACATTCCAAACTTGGGCAATTTAACCAGTTTTCTACTGGAGCAATTTTTTTTATTTTTTTCACCCATGTTAAAATCTGCATTTTTTAACTAGAAAATGACCTAACCCCCACTAAATATTATATATATTTTGAACGTAGAGGCCCTGTAGAATACAACTATTTAAATTTTTAGGTTGTACAATAATTGCACAACTTATGTGATCTATATTATTGATGTGGACTGGCCCTCACTCTAGTGTGTGCAGCAATACCTAATATTAGGGATGAGCCGTTTGGCGTTCGTTTATTCGAAACCAAACCAAACATATGGGGCGTTCGTGGGAAATTTGAGTGCCACAGAACGCTCTATAATGCAAAAAAGTTGGTGGAGTGGATAACAAAGCCATTCTCATTCTGCTCATCCTCTGTCATCCAGGCTCCGAGTAATTTGCCTACCAACAAAGCTGCCAAAGCGGCCTATTCCACTGGCTCCTTGTCCACAGTCACTCCTTCCATAGCCCCACCATCATGCACGGAGGAGTCCCCAGAATTATTCAACCACATTGTCGGTTATATGCTGCTGGAGGATGCGCAGCGATTTGAAGGCTCCGTTTCCCAGGTTGAGGAAGGGAGTAATGGGAGCCTAGAGAGAGGGTATGCCACAAAAGGACAAGAAACTATCAGTCATGTTTCACAGCAGGGCCCGTTCCTGCGCCCAACAAGAGTATCTGTGAGGGGTTACAGTGTTGTGACACCACTACCACCACCTAAAGCCCATTTTGTTTAACAGGGGCATGTAATTATAGTTATTGATACAATATTTCACAGCAGGGCCCATTCCTGCGTCCAACAAGAGTAACTGTGAGGGCTTACAGTGTTCTGGTACCCCCATCACCTAAGGCCCAATTTTCTGCAGAGTATACAGTATATACTATATATACTGCTGTTTAGAGTATATAGTGCCTGGGGTATCCCCACATAATTTAAAAAAAATTTTTGGTTGTGTGGTTCTCCTTAATATCCATACCAGACCTGAAGGGCCTGATATGGATTTTGGGGGGAACATCCACACCATTTTTTTTAATTTACAATTCAGCCACAGGCAGTTTTAAATGAAATTTTTTCCTGTAGAAATGTAATTTTCCCGCGGGAAAAGTAAAACACATCAGAAAGATGCACCACTTTACAGGCAGACTAAGGAGACCCCCCAGGCACAATATTTAAAGGACTATTTGCTTTTTATTGTTTCATTTGCATTATTAAATCACTGTTCCTTAAAAACGTTTTCTTGCATTGATACATGTCACCTGGGGCTGAACCAGGGCCCCCAAACTATTTTTATGGCAATAGCTTGCATATAAGCCTTTAAAATGAGCACTATTGTTTTTTCACATTCGTGTCCCATAGACTTTAACCACTTGTTACCCGCCCACCGTCATATGACGGCGGGTGGGTAACTCCATTGTCCTGACAGCACATCATATGACGTGCAGTCATAGAAAGCTGCTAGGGGCGCGCGCACCGCCGCCGGTGCGCGCACCCGTCGCATCACTGAGAACCCTGTGCGTGTGCCCGGCGGCCGCGATGGCCGCCGGGCACACGCGATTGCCGAGTAACTGAGCTGGGACGTGCAGCTCTGTGTGTAAACACAGAGCTGCACGTCCCTGTCAGGGAGAGAGGAGACAGATTGTGTCCCTTGTATATAGGGACACAATGGGTCACCTCCCCCAGTCACCCCCCCTCCCCCCACAGTTAGAACACACCTAGGATACACATTTAACCCCTTCCCCGCTCCCTAGTGGTTAACCCCTTCCCTGCCAGTTACATTTATACAGTTATCAATGCATATTTATAGCATTGTTCACTGTATAAATGTAAATGGTCCCAAAAATATGTCAAAAGTGTCTGATGTGTCCGCTATAATGTCCCAGTCCCGAAAAAAATCGCAGATCGCCGCCATTCCTAGTAAAAAAATAAATTAAAAAAAATCATAATTATGTCCCGTATTTTGTAGGCAATATAACTTTTGCGCAAACCAGTCACTATATGGTTATTGATTTTATTTTTTAATTTTTTTTTTACCAAAAATATAATATAATATATAAAAAATGTTTTTTTTTTAAATTGGATATTTATTATAGCAAAAAGCAAAAAATATTGTGTATTTTTTCAAAATTGTCGCTCTTTTTTTGTTTATAGCTCAAAAAAAAAAAAAGCACGGGCGATTAAATACCATCAAAAGAAAGCTCTATTTGTGGGGAAAAAAAGGACGTCAATTTTGTTTGGGAGCCACGTTGCACGACCGCGCAATTGTCAGTTAAAGCGACGCAGTGCAGGAAGCTAAAATTTTGTCTGGGCAGGAAGGGAGTGTAGGTGCACAGTAGGCAAGTGGTTAACGGTGTTCGTATGTTCGAACAAAGTTTTTGCCTGTTCTGCTCATCCCTACCCAATATGTGTTATGTATTCATTGTTTACATACACAAGTGGGAATATGTGCATTTGTGTTAGTGGGGCAACAGAATACCCTTACATTTTTACTCATTTTATTATATATATTATTTTAACGCTTTTTTTTTACTTAACTGTAATGCTATCAAAAAGGGGTTAACAACGGGAGCTGTGGTGGCTCAACGTGATTGGCACTGCGCTGACAAGCCGTTCACCTCTGCAGCCAAGGGTTCGGATCCCGGTCTCGGCTACATGTGAATTGAGTTTGGTGGTCTCAGCCCGGCTCCCGGTGGGTGTGCTATGCAAGGTACGCCTGTGCTTAGTACGCCCACCCCCCCCCCACCAAAAACCACCACACTTGCACGCACACAAAATTGGTTTAATACGCACGCACTTTGGCCATGCGGTCTCCTAAAGAGAGGCGAAGGACCTACGGGGCTGGCTTGGTGGGTCGGGCCCCCTCACTCCCTCATAGGGGGAGTCCCTCTGCCCCGATGGGGTCCTGTTGGGCCCCAGTTGGGCTCCCAAGTGGAGCAGGTAGGGCGGGGTGAGTGGGAGGCCCCCCCTCACACCCGCCATTGCCACCGGGGGCATGGAGAAGGATGGCGATTGCCTCCGGGGGGAGGGTCTGCCTACTCCTGCAGTCCTGCCTACTCCTGCAGTCCGGCTCCTCTCTCTCGAGTTCACGCACAAAATACACTTTAAAATAAAAAAAAATAAAAATAAAAATAAAAAAAGGGGTTAACAAACACCTTTTAAAAAAGCATTGGGCAGGTGACAGGTACTCTTTATGGAAACATTAGGGGTCTGCTGACTGTTTCAGTCAATCAAAAATAAACTGTAATAGAGCTGCTGTTCACCTGCATTTGCAACTGTGATTTTGATGTCTGAATACGGAGGTGCTCTTGTTTGTGTCGAGTCCTCTTAAATTGATCTGGTGGCTCTACAGTCGCCCAAATAAACTTATGAATTTTAAAAATAGCCACCAGCCTGCTGAAAAAATAGAAACAAGCTCAGTCAAGTTAAGGACATTGAGGCCATGGCTTTTTTTTCAGTTTTGAATGTGGGAAAAAGTTGAAAAATGTTATTGGGGTTTTATTCCTGTCTGGGTGCCCTATAGGGAGATTTCCCATGCAGTTTCTTTCCCGATGACGTCCGCAGAAAAAAATGGGTTTGCGGTTGTCCACAGGACAGAAGGCACAGACAACAATGGGAACTTTGCTTAACAAAATAACAAACATGATTTATTTACCTGCTGGTTTTGCATAGAGCAGCCTTGATCATCCTCTTCTCTGGGGCTCTGCAGGTGCTCCTGACCCCTCCCTCCTGCCAAGTGCCACCATAACAAGCAGCTTGCTATGGGGACACTCAAGCAGGCTTGCTCCCGAGCCATTGCTCTGTGTGTCTATTTGCATGGAGTGCAGCTCGGCCCCGTCCCTGCTCTCTCCTCATTGGCTCACTTGCTGTGATTGACAGTAGCAGGAGCAAGACTTGTGCATATCATTGGATTGAGATCGGGCTCAGGTAAGTATTGGGGAGGGCTGGGGGGGGGGGGGGAGAGGCTGTGCAAAAGGTTTTTTACCTTCATGGATATAATCCATGAAGGTAAAAAACCTTGGGCTTTTTTGCAACCACTTTATAGCTGAGCTTGTGACAAATAAGTGGTTGATGCTTAGAATAGGCTTCCAGCAGAGGCAATGAGTCAGTCAACAGTAAATAGATTCATGCTTTGGTCAAACAAACTCCTGCGCACTGGTGGATTGTCCAACAATTAATCAATATTTTGCATGGAAAATACCACAAATGTCAAGAACAGTAACAGTGGCCTTGCTGCCCTTCATGTATGGGGAATATCCTAGTAGAGAACAAAAAAAGGAAGAGAAAGAAAGGCGCACCAGCCTAGTGTGTTACCGTTGATTTAATAAAATAAAATAATAATGGAAAACTCACAAGAGAAATGACATAGTAGGCTTATCAACAACGATGTGGTAGATACTCCTCGAACCACACTCCAGAATAGGTTCAGGTTAATGTAGAACTAGAACTTTTTTTTGGATAGTAAGGGAAGTGTATTTTTTGCCATCTGTGCCCCATTGGTGAGACTTCTCTTTATTTCATGTCCCATAGCCAAAACAAGAAGTGAGAAGAAATCCCTCCAAAGTAAGGGAATACCTGATTGTAACCAGAACTATAGCAAGTTGATCAAAGGGGTATACAGATCCCTGCTCCTCCAGTCGTCTGATTTTTTTCGACTGGAGGAGCAGGGATTTGTATACCCCTTTGATCAACTTGCTATAGTTCAACCGTAAGTCCAGCCCCTTTGTATGCCTAGTAAGTTGGCTCACATTTCATCTGTTATTCGCATACTTATATATAGACACATATGGAAGCGATCGTCCCAGGGGACACCGTTGTTTCCATTACTGGGGCTTTTAGTTGATACCCACCAGCTTACACCACAATATACCTCATTGTTTAGAATTTTAATCTATTATGTTATACTATCTCAGCCATTTTTTCCCCTTCCTTCATTGATAAATTTTTATCAGCATTACTGTTGCTATTATCCCCATTCCCTTGATTTGTGTTTGGCATCCGGGACTGCCCATTTTTTGTTGGGAAGAGTCTGGACGGCCCCTGGGAGGTCCTCCGTGACTTGCAGTGGGTGGGGAGTCTGCACATGTGTATGTATATAAGGGGTGACTGTGGAAGGGTCTGCACTGCTGGGCTCTGATGAAGAGGTCCTTGTTGTCTCGAAATGCGTCAGCCGGCAGTGACACCCCTCAATCCCCCCTATTCTGGAGTGTGGTTCGAGGAGTATCTACCACATCGTTGTTGATAAGCCTACTATGTCATTTCCCTTGTGAGTAGTTTTCCATTATTATTTTATTTTATTAAATTGTCAACGGTAACACACTAGGCTGGTGCGCCTTTCTTTCTCTTCCTTTTTTTGGTCAAACATAGATCTAACCTCAGAAAAAAATGAGGTTTATAAAAGAGAAAAAAGACCCCAAAAAATGGGGTAAACTTTGTGGACCATTTGGTCTTTTTAATCCATCACTCACTTCTATGTTTCTAATCATATTTAAGCATCGTTGTCCTATATAGGACATAATAATTTTTGTGGTCTTCCAATTTATATAAAATGTATACCTTTGCAGAGATTCTAAATGCAGTTTATTGAAACTCTCCCCATAGCTAGACATATTATTAGACTAGTAAGAGCTCTCCAAACAAAAGGAAATGCAAGTTCAGTGAAATCTTCTTTATGGTTGTATAATTTTTGAAGAATGCATGTTGACACCTAATTGAAAGACACATTGCTTCTGGTACAGGGAATCCCATGGATCATCTGCACAGCCACGTTGATGAAGTTTTATTTATATCCACCCTTTAAGTGGTTATGATTTTATTGTTATTGAATGCAAACCTTTGCCTTTTATTTCTTGCAGGTCAGTGACCAGACCTTGTTGATTTGGGTCCTCCGGCTACATCACTGGTATTCGATTATTAAACTACAGCATTACATATGTTATGTATATTTATAAAGTTAAGCAGTTAGAATTTAAAAAATTACAAAGTGGACAATTTAATAACTTATATTGTATAGCTAGTATAGGACTGATTGGATAAAAAGACTACCTTGATATGGTTGGTTAACTTAAGGTAGACCTATATTGTATTAAGGGCTCCTTCTACCCTGACCCTTGGGACATTGATCATGTAATCCCGACAAAGGGAGATTAGGAGACTGATATTCAGGCATAGCTAACTAGACTGTTGCTGTGCCATATGCCCCATTCACACCTATTGGCTGGGCAAGATACTGTACATATTCAACTAATTATCTGAATCTCCCTGCCCTATGTCTTGGACACTTCTTTCAGAGGCAGGTGGGAGCAATCAAACTCTTAGCTAAGGAAACCCTGAAAAGACCAATGCAATCAATCACTGCTCCATTCACTACCTTAGAAACAAAAACTAAATTTACTTAGCAGCCTAACTAGAAGTGGGCACTACATGTTTACTACTTTAAGAAGAAATATTTATGTTACAATCACTATAAGCTCAGGGTTAGAATTTAAGGTTAAGTGTTAGGCTACATTTTGGGGTTCAGGTTAAAGTGGAACTAGGTTCAGGTTAATGTAGAACTAGAACTTTTTTTTGGATAGTAAGGGAAGGATATTTTTTGCCATCTGTGCCCCATTGGTGAGACTTCTCTTTATTTTATGTCCCATAGCCAAAACAAGAAGTGAGAGGAAATCCCTCCATAGTAACACGAACATGTTTCCCCATTGGAAGATTTCCCCTCTAGTACTGTTCTGCAAACAGCCCAATTTTTTTTATTTTATTTTACTTTCAAAGGTTACTTTCAGTGGTAATTATAAAAAGGATAAATAAAGAGGGCCAATCTCCCTACCAAGGGCACAGACAACAATAACAACCTGACAGTTGTCCCTCTCCACTCTATCCAAAAAAAAACTGTTTTGTCTTTAGTTATTCTTTAAGTGTTAAAGGGGTTGTAAAGGTTTGAGTATTATTTTTTTTAAAATAACAAACATGTCATACTTACCTCCACTGTGCAGTTCGTTTTGCACAGAGTGGCCCTGAACACCGTGTTCTGGGGTCCCTCGGTGGCTCTCGCGGCTCCTTCCCGCATCAGATAACCTCCTAGGACAAGCGCTCTCCTGAGGGGTTACTTTGCGGGAGCGCTCCTGAGTCCAGCATTTGCATACATAGACACGAATTCCGTACTCGGCCCCGCCCCCCGTCAGCCGTGTCAATGAATTTGATTGGCAGCAGCTGGAGCCAATGGCTGTCAATCTATACAATAAAGCGCCGAGAACCCCCGGGCAGAGGGATTGGGCGTTCCCGGTGTGGGAAAATTCAGGGCTCAGGTAAGTTAAAAGGGGGCTGGGTGGGGGGGCGGTGACTGCCAGGTGAAAAAACACAAGCCTTTACACTCCCTTTAAGTGATAAGTGTCAAGGATTACACTTTAGAGTTGCGCTGAAAGAAGGTTAAGTGTTAGGGTCAGTCTAAAGTTTAGGCTGCTACTGGGGATCAAGGCATATGGATATATTCTTTTTATGCTTGTTTCCAGAGCTAAAAACATCAAGCAGAGGACAGCCACTGCAGGAGTCTCATGAAAAAAATAAAAATAAAAAATAAAAACACGTTTATTATAGATAAAAAAATACTCTTTTATCATAAATATAATTCATGTGATGGAATGGCCCGGGATAGAGGAGGGTTCCCTTAAGGGCATCTCTGAATAAATCTCAGACAGTTCCTTCAGTCACGATGGGAAAAAACTATGTATCGGATATTGGCACTAGTCATTGATGTAAATCTTTTTCCTAGTATCATGCATTGTGTTTTATATAGTTCTCTCATTTGTAAAAATAGAAGGCTACTTGGGAATTCTTACTGCAGCCCAATACGATGAATTGATTGACTGCAAGCAACACTTGTCTGGCAAAAATGATATCATTTTGTGCAGAGCTGTATGATTGTTCGAAAGTTTACAGAATAGGGAAACCTGGAGCTGTCCCAGGTCCTGAATCTTTTACTGCATAAGGAGATATGGAAATCTAGTCTAGAATTAGCAAAACTTTATTTGTCTTTGTAATTATTTCATATTAACTATTCTACCCAACAATATAGCAAGCACAACACAACTGAAAACAAAACCTGTCAAGCTGGGGTACAAATGGTGGTAGTCCTTTGTGGTAGTTGTTACCACAGTGGCAGCACTAGTAAATGCAACTATTCTGTTGGTCTATACTGCACTTTCACCAGTTGCCGTCATTTCTCTCTAGGTATCATCCTGTATGTTTGCATAAACCTGTCAGTTTGAGTGCTAGGCCGCGTACACACAAGGAGATTTATTTGATGAAAACGGTCTGACAGACCGATTTCAACGGATATGTCTCCCCTACATGCCTAATTTGAATTACACGCACTTACGCCGGCCAATTTACGCTACGCCGCCGCAACTTACGGAGCAAGTGCTTTGTGAATACAGCACTTGCCTGTAAAAGTTGCGGAGGCGTAACGTAAATAGGATAAGTTTTGCCTGCACAAAGATACACGCTCCTACGCGAATCTAGCCCATACATTTTATTTGGGTACAGCGTTGCATGCCTGTGCAATTGTCAGTTAAAGTAACGCAGTGCTGTATTGCAAAGTGGCCTGGTCATGAAGGGGGGTAAATCTTCCAAGGGTCAAGTGGTTAAAAGAGGGTACCAAAGCCATACCTGCATGAAAACCAAAGCCTTGGGTAGATAGACTAATGCTACCGTATTCATTTCAAATCTTAGTTTTATATTTGATCTTAGGTTCAAACCTAATAAAATATGACCTATATCTGCTTAGACAAGCAGTCCTCTGCATTTTTTTTATGGTTATAAGCAGCTAAAGTTCATAGCAAAAACATTGCTAGGTTTTGAGGCTTTTTCATGCTATAAGCAGTTTTTCTTTATATTGGAACCTGTTTTGCACTAACAGTAAACCTGTGCCAATGTAAATAAAATGTTATAGTACGTTATTGTTTTCTTACAATGAAATACCGATGTTTTGCCATGTCTGGATTTTACAATATACTTATACTAATGAGTAATAATTCATGTTTTACATTGCTATTAAAATGATTGCGGTAATCATACTCATGCAATAATGAAGCTTCACAGCTGGGTTTGGCACAACAGTACAGGTCCAAAACAGAAAATGTGTTTATCTAGCTAAAGAATTCCAGCTTTATTAAAAAGCTGAATATTTCTGTAAACTGAGGAGCTATTGGGGTCAACATGCAAAGCCTAATAGCACAATGAGTGGTATTACTTGGTGCCTAATACGTTGACATGTTGGTTGTCTACATCACTACTTACACAGGAATCTTCCATTGCATCATCCAAGCATAGATTATTACCCATGTCCAAATCACACCTATAACATTCACATTCATTCATATGTACCTGGCCTGTGACATGATATGACCTGTACTAGGATATGGTAGCCAACTTTGTCTGCATCGCTGAAACTGCTAGCTGTAAGGCAGTCTCTGAATTCAATATTTTGAATCCGGACCATGACCTTGTCCCAAGAAAGTGACAACATGTCAGCCAAGGGAAATACATTTTAATAAGGAGGTCTATAAAACCCCAGCAAGGATTTTCTTCAAAGATATGGGCCAGCAAACACAAAATTGTATTTTGGTATTTGGTATTATAAAACATCTGACAGGTTGTTTCAGCTCAGGCTTGCTGCCATTGGGATGGAGAATTGTTAGATGGCCTGATATATATGGGAGTCACGAGACCACCGACAACACCTAATATGTCTAGCTGGGTTTTAGGCTACTTTAGGCAGATCTAGCAAAACCAACCATGCTATCACTAAGCTCTCTAGCTGCAGGAACTGTAGTGTAATTCATCCTGAAGATTCACTGCAGAAGCATTGAAGCTCCTATTTAAACCAGCTCCCAGTGGTGACTTAAGTCTTCCAGCCTTCTCTTATTTTATATAAATACAGATGATGTGCTCTGGGAAGTTGAGCTGCTGAAAGAAATCTTGAAAATCTTAAGTGCTTCTGCTGAAAACTTTGAAGATGAATTGCTCCATAGTAACTGCAGGTACAGAGGTTAGCGATTGTTTGTTTTAAAGCTCATTTACTGCCAGTTAAGAACATCTAATTGCTTGAATGTCTTTAGCCTTGCCACCGTTACACTTTGGAGTTACATTCAGAGGCTCTTCTAATTCCATATTATATATATATACATACACACACAGATATTTACAGTCTAGTGTATATATATATATATACACATATTTACAGTCTAGTATATATATATATATATATATATATATACACACATATATATATATATATATACATACTCTGCATTTAGTGTAGACTAGATCAGAGGTCTCCAAACTTTCTAAACAAAAGGACTAGTCTACTGTCCCTGAGGCCGCGTACACACGACCGAGAAACTCGTCGGGCTAAACTCATCGTTCCGCCCGTCGAGGTTCCCGTTCAGCTGTCGAAAAGCTCGTCGAGCCAAATTTCCCCATAGAACAACGAGGAAATAGAGAGCATGTTCTCTTTTTGGCTCGACGAGCTTCCCGACGGGATGCTCGGCGAAAAGTGTACACGACCGGTTTTCTCGGCAGAATACGTCTCCCAGCGAGGTTCTCGCTGGATTCTGCCGAGAAACTCGGTCGTCTGTACGGGGCCTTTAGACTTTAGGAGGGCCGGACTGTGGCCATTGGAAGTAGAAAAGCTCCCGGTGTGTGTGGGGAAAAAACAATGCCCCATCTTTGGTGTCAGTAGGAGGAATTGCACTCCTTCTTAACCACTTCCATACTGGGCACTTAAACATCCCCCTGACTAGACCAATTTTCAGCTTTCAGCGCTCTTACACTTTTAATGACAATTACTCAGTCATGCAACACTGTACCCAAATGATTAACAGATTAGTTCTTTCATGCGTCTTTTGTAATTCTTCACACATTTCTTTAGCAGGTTCACACTTACGTATACCGCAGTATGTGCGATTTGATCATCATTGTACTCTTTCTGTCCTTTCTCTATCCACTCATCTAAGAGGTGTTCTGGTCAGACTTCATTTATACATGTCCAAGTACCCTTTCTTATTAGCAGCAATTGTATCTTGAATGTTCAAGACTGGTAGTTCTGGTTTGTCAGATTTGTAAATTAAAGCTCTGTTGCATTTGTGTTACTGACCATTTTATTTTATTCTGGGCCCATAACCTGATAGAAATTTTGTATAAAGCCATATAGAACAAACGGTACACAGTGCAGATGTGTTATTCTGCTGCTTAACTGCAGATAATAAATATTAACTTTAATTATACAGAGAAAAGACATACTGTATGGTTTGCCATAGAGCAGCTACAAATGTATAAGCACTACTATCTACTGGTTAAAAAATATATCTCTACTGAATGCTGATATGCAGTAGTTGTTGCACAAAATTACAATTCTGTATTCCAACAGCAGATAACACTCGGTTCTCTGCTCTCTCCAAAAGTGAATAGCCAGCCTCTTTAGGATGGATTGACTTAAACCTTAACTCCATCAATTGCCCAGATGTGCGGTTTAGCACAGTACTTCATTGGCAGGTGGTCAATTCTGCATTGCCAACACCCCCGTTTTAAAGAAAACCTGTCATGTAGGCTGTCACTTTTTACCTTTCATTACTTTTATTGTCTGCCTATATTTTTGACCCTTTTGTGTTAAAATTTGAGTCACTGACCTGGGACAGGTAATCAGATGTCAGACTTTATACTGTCTTTTCCTTATTTGTGTTCTTATTTCAGAGTAGATAATGAATAACCACTGAACCCAGTAAGGCCTCTTTCACATGGGGCAGTGGAGGTGCGCTGGCTATACCGCCAGAATTGCCGCAAGTTGCGGCCGCTAGCGGTGCAGTATTAACTCCCACTATCGGCTGTGAAAGGGTTAATACCGCCCGCAATGCGCCTCTATAGAGGCACATTGCGGGCGGTATTGCCATGGTCTCCCATTGTTTTCGGAAAGGATCACCGCTCTAGGTGGGTCTTGTGGATTGTAGAGGAACCTCCCAGGAACCAAGGTGCTGGCAATGCACTAGGCAATGTTGAAAGATTCAGGAAGAGATGGACAGCCGCACTCAAAAAGACTTAAGAAGTCGTCTTTTATTTGTAAAAATATAGGATGTACATCACAAAACCACAGCAAAGAAAAAAAGGGGAACCATCGACGCGTTTCACACTTGATAGTGCTTAATCATGGCTTAATTCAATGGGAAGGAGCGGTATACATGCCGCTCCTCTCACCGCTCCAAAGATGGTGCTGACAGGAGATTTTTTTATCTCCCGCCAGCGCATCGCCTCAGTGTGAAAGCCCTCGGGCTTTCACATTGAGGTTGCTGGGGCAGGAGTTTTTCAGGCGGTATAGCAGTGCTATTTTTAGCGCTGTACCACCTGAAAAATTCCTCAATGTGAAAGGGGTCTTAGTCATTATGACAGCCAAGCAAGTAACATTTTTACAAGGTCAGCAATGGCATCACCTGTGATGTGCTTGTGGCAAGGTTAATTCATGCAGCTGTCTAAATAAAGTCTAAAGCCTATTGCTGGCTGTGTGCTACAGCTCCAATTTTGTTCCACATTTCAAAAGCCAGAATGTCTTCTTGTTTTATATACATATTTTTATTAGATTTACCCAGAGGCCCTTGCAAGCTGCATTTAGACATGTACTGCTCAATAGTTATGGCAACTTGTTATACATGCACTTGTTAAAATGGAGCAAAAGAACTGACAATTGATTGCTGCATCTGATCTCAATTAAACTAGTCTGGCTTATTATGGTAAATCAATTAATATACTGAATTTCAATAAAATGCAAGTGACTCATACTATATATGCAGCTATAAAGTATTTTATGTAGCCTCTCATTACTTACAGCCAAACCTAATGTTCGATCAATTCAAGGTTTTAGTTCTGAAAATCTTTTGGAGTCTTGTGCATTTAAAAGTGCCTTTGTCACTAGGAGCAACAAATCAGATCACAGCTGTGACTGCCCCAATGCAGTCTTTGGCAATATTTAGGCCCAGATGTACTAAGCTGATGTCTCCTAAAAAAACTGCATCTCCTGAGAATGATACAAAATTGTACAAAGGACTTTTTTCAAAAGGTGCATGCTTATTATACCTGATGAAAGCAAAAAGTTATTCATGCTGCATATTTTATTTCTATTACTCATTTTTAGGTTGTTTTCTTAAACAGATTTTTGTCATATAGTATATTCAGAAAAAGATGACATACAGCTAGATTCACATACCTTGGCGCATCTTTCTGCCAGCGTAGCGTATCTTCTTTACAGTACGCCGGAGCAACGTTGAGAGGCAAGCATGGAATTCACAAAGCAAATGCTCTCAACGTTGCGCCGGTGTAGCGTATAGTTGTCGGCTTAAGCCGACGTAAGTCAAAGTAGGTGGAAGTGGGCTGGAAGTGGGCGTGTAACATTTAAATGAAGCGTGCCCCCATGCAAATGATGGGCTGAGCTTCAAAAAATGAACTGCGCATGCGTCGTATCTTGGACACATCCCAGTGTGAAATAACTGGCTAAGATACGTCAAAACACTGCCTACAACGTGAACGTAACCTACGCACAGCCCTATTCACGTACTACGTAAACAACGTAAAAATCAACGGCGTTCGTTCCCTGGTCCATATCTTTGCATGGGTTGCGCCTCCTATATGAGGAATAACTTTACGCCGGATGTAACCCTTACGCAAATCGCTTAAAACATGCGCCGGGCGCAAGTACGTTTGTGAATCGGCGTATCTTACTCATTTGCATATTTAACATGGGTACGCCGAATGCGTCCAGCGTAACTATGCGCCCACTATACGCCGCCGTAGGCAAGATACGTCGGGCAGCTGAAGGCAAATTTTTCGACGTATCTAGCTTGGGGAATCGGCGCAGAGATATGACGACGCAAATTTGTACTTACGACGGTGTATCTTTAGATACGCCGGCGTAAGTCCGAAGTGAATCCGGCTGATAGTCTCTTTTTAACTAAACTAAACCCTACAAATATAAGATTTGTTTTTTATGAACACAAACTTGTCTGGTTAAAATATTAATTTCAAACTGGAAAAAAAAACTACATAGTTACATAGTTAGTCAAATGTTTTAGCAGAATCCAGATACACCACGTCTATGGGCCTTCCTTTATCTAGATGGCAGCTCACCTCCTCATAGAAGGTTAATAGGTTGGTTTGGCAAGGACGATTCTTCATTAATCCATGCTGATTACTGCTAATGATACCTTTTTCATTACTAAAATCTTCTAATGACATTAGATCACTTTTTAAAAATAGCTAGTATAGTACCATTTGCTAAATTACCTTTGGGGTTGATTTACTAAAGACAAATGTTCACCATGCAATGGAATTTTCTCCAGATCTTAATGAAAAGGTAAAGCTGTTTTGGCTTCCATCATCCAGTCCTATCCAAGCAAAAATACATTTATTTTTATTTTTCGTGCACATGATTGGGTATTCTTTGCATTTACCAACGTCTGGGGAAAAACTCCCCTAGCAAAGTGAACAGCCTGTTTGCCTTTAGTAAATCAATCCCCACCTCTTGATGCATACGTTTATTACTAGTACTCCCTAATTATGTATATACTGTATATATCTTTAAACAATCCATACTTAGATCAGCCATTTTAGCTGGATTGGGAAATGACTCCTATATCTGTAGGCATATTAGCCCAAATTATTGTTAACCTTTGTGACCTCTATGGTGAATTTTAAATATATTTTTCTGTAAGTACTGTGACATTGTACATGACGATTGACAGTTGTACATGAAGCCTTAGGGAGACATTTTTTTTTATAAGGAAGTCATGTTCAGGCAACACAGTGATAATTTTCAGTGTTCAGTGATCACCAACTGGGGAAGGTGATAAACGTGGTTGTAAAGGCTGAAGGTTTTTTTTTTTTTAATTTTTTTTATTGGAGTTTGTACAGTATAATGTAATAAAGTACTGCAGAATCGATACACATACAGCTGTATACGTAGAAAAATATCATAGAAAATAGGGTTGTCCCGATACTAGTATCGGTATCGGGACCGATGCCGAGTATTTGCGGGAGTACTTGTACTCCCGCAAATACCCCCGATACCAAAATAGAATACTTCCCTCCCCATATTGCAGCCATGTCCTGTTCCTCATACCTGTAGATATGATGCCGCCGCTGCCGCATACCGCCGTTAATCCCCCTGCATTATAGCGTAGCGCGCATTACAAGCTTTCGTTTTGAATACTTGTAATGCCTGTGCCGCCATGTATAGACACTCCCCTTCTCGGGATTGGACGGATCCGTTCTATTCCGAGCAAGGGGGAGTGTCTATGCACGAATGCGCGTATAGACACTCCCCCTTGCTCGGGATTGGACGGATCCCTCCAATCCCGAGAAGGGGAGTGTCTATACATGGCGGCGCGGGCATTACAAGTATTCAGAACGAAATCTTGTAATGCGCTACACTATAATGCAGGGGGATTAACGGCGGTATGCGGCAGCGGCGGCATCATATCTACAGGTATGAGGGACAGGACATGGCTGCAATGTGGGGGACATACATGGCTGCAATATGGGGGACATACATGGCTGCATATGTGGGGGACATACGTGGCTGCATATGTGGGGGACATACATGGCTGCAATATGGGGGACATACATGGCTGCATATGTGGGGGACATACATGGCTGCATATGTGGGGGACATACATGGCTGCAATATGGGGGACATGACATGGCTGCATATGTGGGGGACATACATGGCTGCATATGTGGGGGACATACATGGCTCCAATATGGGGGACATACATGGCTGCAATATGGGGGACATACATGGCTGCAATATGGGGGACATACATGGCTGCATATGTGGGGGACATACATGGCTGCAATATGGGGGACATACATGGCTGCATATGTGGGGGACATACATGGCTGCATATGTGGGGGACATACATGGCTGCAATATGGGGGACATACATGGCTGCATATGTGGGGGACATACATGGCTGCATATGTGGGGGACATACATGGCTGCATATGTGGGGAACATACATTGCTGCAATATGTGGGGGACATACATGGCTGCAATATGTGGGGGACATACATGGCTGCAATATGTGGGGGGCAGGACATGGCTGCAATATGTGGGGGACATACATGGCTGCAATATGTGGGGGACATACATGGCTGCAATATGTGGGGGACATACATGGCTGCAATATGTGGGGGACATACATGGCTGCATATGTGGGGGACATACATGGCTGAAATATGTGGGGGACATACATGGCTGCAATATGTGGGGGACATACATGGCTGCATATGTGGGGGACATACATGGCTGCATATGTGGGGGACATAAATGGCTGCATATGTGGGGGACATACATGGCTGCAATATGTGGGGGACATACATGGCTGCAATATGTCGGGGACAGGACATGGCTGCAATATGTGGGGGACAGGACATGGCTGCAATATGTGGGGGACAGGACATGGCTGCAATATGTGGGGGACATACATGGCTGCAATATGTGGGGGACATACATGGCTGCAATATGTGGGGGACAAACATGGCTGCAATATGTGGGGGACATACATGGCTGCAATATGTGGGGGACATACATGGCTGCAATATGTGGGGGACATACATGGCTGCAATATGTGGGGGGCATACATGGCTGCATATGTGGGGGACATACATGGCTGAAATATGTGGGGGACATACATGGCTGCAATATGTGGGGGACATACATGGCTGCATATGTGGGGGACATACATGGCTGCATATGTGGGGGACATACATGGCTGCATATGTGGGGGACATAAATGGCTGCATATGTGGGGGACATACATGGCTGCAATATGTGGGGGACATACATGGCTGCAATATGTGGGGGACAGGACATGGCTGCAATATGTGGGGGGGGGGACATGGCTGCAATATGTGGGGGACATACATGGCTGCAATATGTGGGGGACATACATGGCTGCAATATGTGGGGGACAAACATGGCTGCAATATGTGGGGGACAGGACATGGCTGCAATATGTGGGGGACAGGACATGGCTGCAATATGTGGGGGACATACATGGCTGCAATATGTGGGGGACATACATGGCTGCAATATGTGGGGGACATACATGGCTGCAATATGTGGGGGACATGGCTGCATTTGGGGACACATTTAAAAAAAAGTATCGGTATTCGGTATCGGCGACTACTTGGAAAAAAAGTATCGGTACTTGTACTCGGTCCTAAAAAAGTGGTATCGGGACAACCCTAATAGAAAACAAAAGCACAGAAAATATAAAAGCAAACATAGAGATAAAAAAAAGAAACAAAAACCTAGTAAACCATTAGCACAATGATTACACGTACAACAGTGATAAAGCACCAGGTGGACGTAGCATCATGAAGCCCAGTGCACGAGGGGGCAGAAGCAATATTCTGGGCAGTAAAGATGCAGTAAAACAACAAAATAGCTAAGCAAGCAACAACCTCAGGATTAAGCTGGCAGCCGATTTGGCGATTGGTGACGTGTACAGAGAGAGGTATAAACGAGTAACATGCGTCAAATGGCAAATAAGGGGCAAATAGAGAAGGTTCCGAGGTTCAGGGAGGCAGGAACGCAGAAGGGTCTGATAGATTAGACACTCTAAGGTTGCCTAGAGAGTTAGTAAGGTTTCTTTGGAGATACCAGTCAGTATAACGGAATGGCTGCATGAGCGTTTGCAGTTCCTGTTGGTCGAAGGAATGTTCCATGAATTTGCGCCATATTGTAAAGAAACGTGAGTGGAGCTGATCCAATGAGACATTATTGTCCTGCGAGCTACTAGGAGGCATAGATGTGACCATTGGGAGATGGGAAGCGAGCTCTGCACTGCAGGCGTGGGAGGGGTGATTCGCAGCCAAACAAACACATTGAGTAATGCCTTGGGACTCGCGTTTTGGTAATCGTGTAGATAAAAGAAAAGAACCCAGTATGCAGTAATAGGTTTGCACTCCCAGAGGCGGTGGAGCAGCGTCGGGCGCGAGGTGGAACGCCAAGGGCACCTCTCTTGGGCTGGCTCTGCCTTGTTAAAACGGAAAGGGTAGTATGATCTGTGGATAATTTTGAACCGTGTCTCGCGCCATGTTTCTGATATGGTGAGTTTGCGCACTTGTCCGTATACCTTAAGGATTTTCTCCGAAAGTTTCTGGATCTTCAAAAATTTTAGACCATTTCTGAAATGGTTTAAGACGATACTTGGCAGCCTGATGTTCAATAAGGTGAGAGTATAGAGTAGAAATGGAGTAGTCATTGTTGCACAAGGCTGAAGGTTTTTTATCTTCATGCATTCTATTCATGAAGATAAAAAACCTTCAGCGTGCAGCCCCCAGCCCACCTAATACTTACCTAAGCCCACTGGCAGCCTGTAATGCAAGTCACAGGGGCACCACCCCCGTAATCCATGTGTCTGGCACCCTAATCTACATGCGGGACGCCGGCCGCATGGATTCCAATGTTTTATTTTTATTTTTAGAAGCATGTGATTAGAGCTAGAGGCTCTAATAGGATTCAAAAATGGTTGGCTCAGGGGGCAAAGCACTGCCCCCGAGCCCACCCATTTGTGTGACAATAGCAAATTAATATTTGGTATTGTCTTCCTGATACTCCTCCTGGCCAATCAGGAAGGAATCACCTGCTTGGCTAAGAGGAGAAGTGATCCTATTGGCTGCCGAGGAGGAGGAGGAGGAGGGAGGTAATGCAGGGGAAGCTGCCGTAAAGCACCAGGAGGATGCAACCTAGATGGGGTAAGTGCAGGGCTGGTGACTGACTGACTGGGGTGGTGGTGGCGGTTGGATTATTTGCCGCCCCTTCAAAAAATATTCCACCAGCCGCCACTGCCTATGCCTGATCCCGATCTAGCAGTGAGCACGAGGCTCTCCTGATTCTCACCCTCCGGATTTGCTAATATGCCATTGGCTCCCGCTGCTGTCAATCACAGCCAGTGAGGTGGGGGGCGGGGCTTAACTGCGCTCTCTGTGTCTTATGGACGCAGAGAGCCAACTCGGGAGCGGGCGCGCACGAGTGCCCCCACAGCAAGCGGCTTGCTATGGGGGCATTCAGCAAGGGGGAGCAGCCCAGAGTGTCAGCGGGGGGCCTGAGAAGAGGAGGGTCAGGGCTTCTCTCTGCAAAACCGCTGCATAGAGGAGGTAAGTATAGCATGTTTGTAATTTTTTTTAAATAAGAGCACCTTCTTCCACATGTTTGATGTTTCCCCCACATGGCTTCTCGCAAACTGCAATTGGGACTTCTTATGGCTTTTTTTTTAAACAATGGCTTTCTTCTTACCACTCTTCCATAAACATAGCTCCCAACTGTCCCTGATTTCGAGGGACTGTGCCTGATTGGAGCAATGTCCTTCTGTCCCTCTTTCCCACTCATTTGTCCCTCATTTTGGTTAGATTTACATAGTGGTATATAAAATGCACTTTTTATCTTTCAAAAAGTGTTTTTCCAGGGCTAAACCTTTCATCCAAATTTGAAATATCTGCATTTGTAATTTTTAAAAGCCAATATAAAGTAATAGTAGTTGTTAAAAAAAGCACTTGTGGATTTAATTAAAGGGTCACCAAAGGAATTTTTTTTTCAGCTAAATAGCTTCCTTTACCTTACTACAGTCCTGGTTTCATGTCCTCATTGTTCATTTTTGCTATGATGTTGCTGTAACTCTTCCCTGTTCTGGACACTTCCTGGTTGTCTGTTTCCTGATGAAAAAAGTCATGGGAGCTTTCTCTCTGTGGTCACTAATCAAGGAGGTGTGATTACTGTGTGTCTAAAACCCCTCATTTTATAAACCATCACTGCCCTGTATTGGCTCTGTGTCTCTGAACATCACAAAAGCATTAAAAAGCATGCAAAAATGAAACTGAAACTGCAGGTACATTATATGATTGATTTTTACCTATGTTTAATCATTTTTTAAAAGGAATCAGTTAACTATTATGTCTCTATACCCTGTAAACAGGCATTTCAGCAAAAAAAATAAATAAATAAAAAATCCTTTACAACTCTTTTAACCTTTTTTAATTCTCCTTTAAGGGGGTGTGTCCTATGCCTACATATGTTTGCTAGTAGGTGTCCCTCATTCCCATCTCAAAATGTTGGGAGGTATGCATAAATGCCAGATTTGTGGAGAGCACGACTAATAGTTGTCCTGTGGACAGATTCTCCCACCTGAGCTGTGGAACTCTGCAGCTCCTCCAGCGTTACCATGGGCCGCTTGACTGCTTCTCTGATTAATGCTCTCCTTGTCCAGCCTGTCAGTTTAGGTGGACGGTTATGTCTAGGTTTGCAGTTGTGTCATACTCTTTCCATTTTTGCTGACCGGTCTGGTGTGTTCCTTGGCCTTAATGATGCTGTTTGTTCACTGAGGTTCTCTAACAAACCTCTGAGGACTGCACAGAACAGCTGTATTTATACTGACATTAAATTACACACGGGTGAACTACTGAAGGCAATTGGCGCAACTAGATTTTAGTTAGGGGTATCGGAGTAAAGGGGGCTGAATACAAATGCACCCCACACTTTTCAGATATTTATTTGTAAAAAAAAAATGAAAACCATTTATCATTTTCCTTTCACTTCACAATTGTGTGCCACTTTGTGTTGGTCTATCACATGGGTCTCCAAACTTTTCAAAAAAAGGGCCAGTTTATTGTCCTTCAGGCTTTAGGAGGGCCAGATTGTGGCTAGCAGGGGTAGAAATGTCCAGGGCCGACATCAGTAAGAATAAATATGGCCTCAGGGTTAGTGGTCAATAGGAGGTGTAGTGTCCCTCTTAGTAGGAGGAATAGTATCCCATATTGGTATCAGTGGAAATAATAGGGCCCCATTGTTGGTGTCAGTGGGAGGAATAGTGCCCAAGGGCCAGATAAAGGCTAGCAAAGGGCCACATCCGGCCCTTGGGCCACAGTTTGGAGACCCCTGGTCTATCACATAAAATCCCAATAAAATACATTTACGGTTTTAGTTGTAGCATGACAAAATGTGGAAAATTTCAAGGGGTATGAATACTTTTTCAAGGCACTGTAGGCGGATTGTGGTTCTGCCTGTGCCCTGTGTAAATGAGCCCACAGTGCCTGCTGCTGGGCTCCGCTAGGTAGAACCACAGCGGGAGCCGGTTTGCCGGTGGCACGCGCGAGCCCCAGACCCTGAAGTGTCAGATTACGTACTAGGTATGGATCTGGCACAGACGGGCCGCCCCCTCCCCCCACAGTAAATGTAGCAAGTGGTTAGGGCCAGTTTAACCTATTTGCAGAAAAAGTGTAGTATCAAATTATTTTTATAGCTCATGAGTTTACCGTAATAATAAAGTATTAAACAGATCATAACTGTAAATTATACACATCAATTTTAAATGATTCTGCTTTTTATTTAAGACTATAATCCCAATACATAATAGTTTAATGTACTGTACTGTATATGTATAGAATAATATAATAACCCCACCTGTGACTCTGACTTGCTGTACCGGGTCATGGGGCCCTACTAACCCTGTATGAATCTCCCTCTGGGAGTGTTGTCAGGATAGACAGCATGCTGCAGCTACACGATTATACCTAAGGGAGCATTTAAAAGTGTAATTAGCATTAGAGTAAGAGGACATAGTATCCTGTGCCTGCGTTTATAGCCGTCATCAATAAATAGGCGGAATAAGACAATCGTATCCTTGTTTGAATTTTTTTTTTTTTTGGGAGAGGTAATTTTACTTTTTGGCCTCAATAATATGGCTGAGTGTACAAGCTTTGTTCGGCTGGCATCCTTCATACTGTTAGAGCCGCCTGCGATAAATCATGATTAAGTTGCATGATCAGCACGGAAATTGTATAAGGGAAATGTAAAGGAAAAGTAGAGTGCACTGAAGGCAAATTTTATTGCAGTGACGTGACTTTCAGTCTTTACATTTTTTGACAAGCTTAACCACTTGACCTCCGGAAGATTTACCCCCCTTTATGACCAGGCCACTTTTTGTAATGCGGCACATTGTTACTTTAACCGACGGTCATGCGATGCTGTACTCAAACATGTAATTTTTTTTCCTCACAAATAGAGCTTTCTTTTGGTGGTATTTGATCACCACTGCGGGTTTTTTTGTGCTAAAAACAAAAAAACTCTGCCACTTTTGAAAAAAAAATATATATATTTTTTTTTAGGAAAGCAGGAACAAAAATTGTCTAAACACGCTAAACAAATTGTAGCCTTTATTGAAAGAAGGACAGCACTACAAGTCACAGCAAAATTAAATAAAAACCTGACTGCTGACGTGTTTCGCACTGAAACTAGTGCTCAGTCACAGCTATGACTAAGCACTAGTTTCAGTGCGAAACGCGTGAAGGGTCGGGTTTTTATTTCATTTTGCTGTGACTTGTAGTGCTGTCCTTCTTTCAATAAAGGCTACAATTTGTTCAGAGTGTGGCTGTCCAGAGACAATTTTTGTTCCTGCTTTGCTAAGTGCATTGCCTGCACCTGAGTTATCTGCAGTGGAGGATATTCATTAGACATGTGATTTTGTTTTCGATTTTGTTTTCGTCCGGAAAATACATTTATTTGGTTACTCCCGAAAATCGTTTTGATTTATTTCGTTTTCGTCTGGAAAGTTTTCATCTGAAAACGACGATTTTCGATGCTTTGTCGAATTTTCGTCGTTCAATTTGACAAAGCATTGAAAATCGTTGTTCTGAATACAGTGAATAGGTAGAAATTGAACGACGAAAATTAGATGATTTTCGATGCTTTGTTGAATTTTTGTCGTTCAATTCCTACCTATATTCACTGTATTCACTTTCTACCTATTCACTGTATTCAGGACGATTTTCGATGCTTTGTCGAATTGAACGACGAACATTCAACAAAGCATCGAAAAACTTTGAATTTTCATTGTTTAATTTCTACCTATTCACTGTATTCAGAACGACGATTTTCAATGCTTTGTCGAATTGAACAACGAAAATTCGACAAAGCATCGAAAATCGTCGAATCTGAACGAAAACGAAAATAAAGCATTTTTTATGTTGGATCTTTCGGTTTTCGTTTCTTGCACTTTCGTTTTCGTTCGTTAAAACGATAACGAAAATACCCGATTTTCGGACGAAAATGCATTCTAACGAAAACGAATGCACATGTCTAATATTCATCTGGGTCCTCACCTGGAGCGGCTATTCCCTTTTCCCGCTATATTGTTTTAGGGCTGTGGAAATTAACTATTAATTCTTTAATTAATCGTTCATTTTTTTGATCGTTCAAAATTCTTTTGATCGGTACTCACCTCTCTGCCGGCTTCCTGGTCTTCAGGGAGTTCTGTGGGAGATCTGGTGACGTCACGGACACCGGCAGGGCTTGCCGTGTCCATCTGAAGGGCTTCTTCGTTGTGCCTTCATATCTGCATGCCGGCGGGACCTTACTATCTGCCACACACAAGGGCTGTTACACTTCCCTCTATCAACCTGGGATTCTACAACCATTCACTGGGAGTTGTGATAGTTCCCTTCACTAGACATCTACATGCCGACGGACTGATGTTAACCCCTCATTATCTGGATTCAGCAGTGGTATCGTTGTACTTATTTTTATACCAGTATCATACTTAGCTACAAGTTTTTATGACTGCTTTTGCTACCGTTTGGTAATGGTTTTGGTAATACCATTTTTACAGTTTATGTAGCTACATCAATTTTATCTCCAGTGCAATATTTATTTGGTTACCTACTTGAAGACTATAAAAATGTAATGCTATTCCCATCGAGCGCTGCCTTTGTGTGTTTTTTGTATCCTGCTATCCATTTTTCCAGTGGTTGGGAGCTGCACTGGGAATCAGCCTGCAAGGAGATCAGCTAAAAGTAGTTGGATCTGTATGTGCTTTATGATTAATCGAAATTAGTCGATTAATCGATTAGATCAATTACTCTCATTAAAGTGTTTGTAACCCCAACATTTCAAATTCCTGATACGTACCTGCTGTAGCATGAACTTGTATGATAAAGTATCCTGTTCTCTTTATATTGCTTCCACCATGTTAAATCCCTGGTGTTCCAGTCAATCCCTCTGTTTTCCTATTAAAAACTGACCACACTAATCTGGAGAACATACTGTAGTGTGGTCAGTTTAATATCTGTGCTTGGAACTCAGCCTTCTCTCCTCCAATAATCAGGCTTGTCCTGACTTATCTCCCACACAGCTATTCACTGAGAAGTTTAGTGTCCTGCTGTTTCTCCTCCCCTACCTTGTATGCAGCTGAAAACAGAAGGATCACTTTTAAAAAAGGGAGAAAGGTATTTATAATATATATATTTTTTATATCTATACACAAAATGTTTTGCCTTTTATTTCTATTTTTAACTGAATGGGTTGCTTTACAAGGTGGAAGTTTACAATCACTTTACGTTTTTAAGTACCTGCCCTTATCTCTGCATGTGATATGATGATCATATTTATTATAGTTATTTATATAGCACCAACAATTTTAGGCAGCACTTTGCATTCCCACCAGTCCAGGGGCGTCGTTAGGCCCGGCTTAGGGGGCTGGAGCCCCAATGGGCCCACGTAAAGCCCCCAGTCACGGGCATTTAGCTGTCCATTGTTAGCCCCGAGCAGCGAGCACCGGGACCGTTCTGATCCCGAGTGCCACCACGCCGAGTGTGGCCGAGACCAAGTCCTGCCGAGTGCGATAGCAGGTCCCGCCTTCTGGAGCCTGCAACGCATATGATGGACATCCCACTGATCCAATGCCGGGACCGTGGGACGTGCGACGTCCATCATAGGCACTGCAAGCTCCAGAAGGCGGGAATTACAATACCGCCATTCCACAAAAACTCGCCCTCGCTCGAAAAAACGATGTTCATCTGTGTATTAGATCGTGCTATTTATACGATTGCAATTAGCTACTTTCAGAAACTCATCTGCGCTGTTCATATATCTAATTTCCATGCCAAACGTCTTCGCCAATCAGATTGTTTTTAGCGTGTTATATTTTTCCCCGGCTTAAGATGGCCCCTATAGAGCCTGAAGAAGAAGCACGCATGATTCGAACGCGCGCACCTTCCTGCGACCCGTACCCGGAAGTGACCTGATTCCATCATTGTGCTCCACGGATAGCTGTCCTGCTCCTCCCTGTGTCAGAGGTTTATGGTTTCATCACCGCCGCCGAAGGAGTGACCAACAGCAATCCCTGTGTACCTGTATACCTTCTGTGTACCACCATCAAGGTTTACAGAGCACCAGCATTCCGGACGCAGAGCGGATGAAAGAAATCTATATCCCTACAGATAAGCCATACGTTTTTAGCTCCTTTGTGAGTGATGATTTTATATGAATATTTTTAATACAATAAAATAACCTGATTACTATGCTTAGAAGGCACTGCTTTTCTCAGTAGTCAGCAGATCTCACCATCTGCTGCGCCTACTGCGTAGACTTATTTTATTTATTCCTAAAGAAGACATAGCAGTCGTGGTGGGAACAATTGTCATCTCCAGATTGGACTATGCAAATGACCTTTACCTCGGACTCCCAAAGTACCAAATCTCTCGTCTGCAAGTCGTTCAGAACACGGCCGCCAGACTTGTGACTGGAAAAAAACCATGGGAATTAATCTCACCTTCGCTGAGATCCCTTCACTGGTTGCCAATAAAAGACAGAATTGCTTTTAAAGCACTCTGTCTGACACATAAATGCATCCATGGGAAGGCGCCGCAATATCTATGCGAAAAGATAAAAACTCACAACTCCAATCGCATTCTGCGATCCACCAACCAAAATCTGCTCCAGATACCCCAAGCCAAATTCAAGTCCAAAGGAGAAAGAAGATTTGCGGTCCAAGGTCCTAGACTATGGAACGCTTTACCAACCAGCATTCGGTTGGAGGAAAACCACCTGACCTTCAGAACAAAGATCAAAACTCAGCTCTTTTGATGGCAAGAGAGACAGGAACAACGAGCGCCCAGAGGCGATTTAGTTCGCATGTGCCGCGCTATATATGTTTTTCATTCATTCATTCTCTCTTTTTGCATGTGGCCTCAGAATCTTCAAGGTGCATTTTGGCAAAGCTCAGTCGTGACTACATGTGACCTTCCTTGAGGAGTGACTTTTTTCTTTCACCCCTCCCATACAAACCACATATGTGGAGAATTTGTGATATTGTTGTCACATGCACACAATGACCAATCTTTGTCATAAAGTCCTGCAACTGCTTCAGAGTTGCTGTAGGCCTCTTGGTAGCCTCTCTGGCTCATTTCCTCCTGGCTTTTTTTTCCAGTTTGGAGCAATGTCCTGATCCAGGGAGGGTCTGTGTTGTACCAAATACCTTCCACTTCTTGATATTAGACTTCAATAAAGCCTTTGAATTATTTGTGCATCCATCTCCTGACTTGTGCCTGTTCACAACTTTATTCAGAAGATCCCGACAGAAGACAGTGACTTGCTACCCATAGTTGATTTGTTTGCTTCAGTTGCACTACCACAGACTGAAATGTTTTAGGAAAGCTCTTTTCATGCTGGGCTAATCAAAATGACCACAGTTGATCACAGTTTTAAGTCAAATGGCTTTGTGTGCCATTGAGAAAGTGATTGGCTACACCTGATTGAGTATACAAGCCATTTTTAGGAGGGGGTGATCCTTTTTCCAACTCGGTGATTCTGTTTTTTTTATTATCTTTTATTTTTTCTGACATGTTGGTGTCAAATCTTTCACATGGATGGTATAAGCTGCATTGAGTAAATACAGCTGGATAATTCATGAACAGCACTGATCCTCCTTTTTTCCAATCTGTATGAAATCCGAATGATAGATCTCCAGGATCACTGCATTGTGCTGAGTGCCGTCTTTTACCAGCACTTGTCCAGCACATCCATTTTCCTGATGATATTTTATTGAGTCTTGGAGCCACACTAACAATGTCACAAGTTGAGCTGAGTTATCGATTAAAGTGCTGAGTCCCTCTACTCTAATTGTGTACAGACTGCATGGTGAGAGCTCAGTTTTTCACATCCTTGAATCCATCACCACACAGCTTTCCTTCGCTATACAAATCTCAAACATAGCTGTCTGGATTGTATTTATTTTTCCATATTGTGAATGTTGGTAGAAACTTGACTCTTGACTAGCTGTCAGTCTCATCTTTTCTTAAAAAAATACTTTACAAGCCTGCTTTTATTTATTAAAGGTATTTATATAACACCGACAAGTTACACATTACTTTTAAGGTAAGCTCAAACTTTGAAAAGTGATCTGCAATCAGATTGTTTTTTAGAGGGGTTTGACAGGCTGTGAATTAGTAGTGTTAGGCCTCCTCACTGCCTGTTTAACACCATAATTGCTTTATAAATGCATTGCAACCATGAGCATTGCACATGGTTGTGGGCAGAGGTCAAGTCCTGGGGAAAAAAGTGTGGGAACTCCCACCCAAGATCCACTACCCCACCCAAAAATAAATAAATGATAGGCTCATATGCATAATTACTAAACCGCATGTTTTTGTTTTTTTCGATCCACTGTTTTAAATCCTGCGATAACTCATGGCAGACCTCTGCAATGTCTCCTGGGAACAATGACAAAAGCTCCCAGGAGACATTGCGGCATTGAGGAAGTGACAGAATACCCGCACACTACCTGATGAATCCATACACAGGAAGCGGCCAGTAACAAAGGATTACTAAGATTCGCCTGCCCCTGACAGTGACTCGAGCTTGGCATCGCCGCTTAGTGAAGGATTGGCTCGGGTGGCTCGGCTGCTCTAGTCCTGCAAAGGGAACTAAGTTCCTGCTGTGAAAAATTTGCAGCCCTTCCCCATTTGCTTTAATGGGTCAAGTTACATTAACTTACTGGCAACTGAATGCAACCGAAGTGAACGTTTTTGACGCAGATGTGAAGCAAAGCATTGCAATTGCTGTATGTGAGCACCCATCCCATCCACTGGCTTTGCCTAAAGCCCAATGAGCTGTCTTTAGGCAACTAAAATATTATCCCTTGCAGTGGGGCTGTGCCTACACTACAAGGCTTAATTGTTCATTTTGGTCTAGGCTCTAGAGGAACAAAAAAAAGATTTTCTTACCAGATCTTCCTCTCTTCCCTGCAGCTGAAGAGCTTCTTCTCCTCTACACTCCAGCAAGGTCATCAAGAGAGGTCTATATATTAGCAGGGTCTATATATTAGGTAGGAAAAATTGTTTTTCCTCTGCCCTAGAAAAAAAAAACATGCTATCAACTAGGGTTGTCCCGATACCGATACCAGTATCGGTATCGGGACCGATTCCGAGTATTTGCAGGAGTACTTGTACTCCCGCAAATACCCCCGATACCAAAATATGACATGGCTGCATATGTGGGGAACATGACATGGCTGCATATGTGGGGAACATGACATGGCTGCAATATGTGGGGAACATGACATGGCTGCAATATGTGGGGAACATGACATGGCTGCATATGTGGGGAACATGACATGGCTGCATATGTGGGGAACATGACATGGCTGCAATATGTGGGGGACATGACATGGCTGCAATATGTGGGGGACATGACATGGCTGCAATATGTGGGGGGACATGGCTGCAATATGTGGGGGGACATGGCTGCATTTGGGGACACGTTTAAAAAAAGTATCGGTATTCGGTATCGGCGACTACTTGAAAAAAAGTTTCGGTACTTGTACTCGGTCCTAAAAAAGTGGTATCGGGACAACCCTACTATCAACCCTTAATTTTACACTTTCCAGAAGTTGAGCTTTAATGTCAGGGTTCCCATGCTGTCCTGTGCCCACAGCTAAAAGCACCTACAATGGGCATATGAGCATCACGACTGGACCACAGAGAAATGGAAGAAGGTGGCCCGGTTTGATGAATCACGTTTTCTTTTACATCATGTGTATGATCGAGTGTTTGCGCATAACTTACCTGGAAAAGAGATGGCACCAGGATGCAGTATAGGAAGAAGTCAATCCGGAGGAGGCAGTGTAATGCTTTGGGCAATGTTCTGATGGAAAACATCAGGTCCTGCCATGCATGTAGATATTACCTTGACATGCACCACCTACCTAAACATTGTTGGTGACCAAGTACTCCCCTTCATGAAAACGGTATTTCCTGATGGCAGTTGCCTCTTTCAGCAAGATAATGCAACCTGCACACTAAAAAAAATGTTTGAGGAACACAACAAGTTTGGGTCATGACATGGCCACCATATTGTCCAAAACTCAATCCAATCAAGCATCCGTGGAATGTGCTGGAAAATCATAGCCTGATCCTTGGAGGCCCCACCTTACAACTTAGAGGACTTAATGGATCTGCTACTGACAGCTTGGTGCACACTAAAAATCCCGAGTGCACAAGGGAGGTTGGCTATGTTCCTACATAAGATGAAAATTATATAGCGCTCATTGTAGAAACAATGATAAAAAATTAGAAGCTTCAATAATAAAAAGGTTATACAACCTCAAACATGGTATACAGAAAACAAAATTGCGCTAAAAAACTGCAAATAGAACTGAACAGTGTATGATAAAATAATAAACAATACGTTTTGTCCATATAAATGAAAATAATGAATGCACAGAATCAGGTGCGGTTTCAAAGTTCAATTATGAAGTAGAAGTTCATAGTGGAGATCTCCCGGGTGTAAACACTGATGACAAACTTTTGAGAAAAAAGTGTTGAAAGTAAACACCTCCACCATAGGTATGAATGGCCTCTTACCAGATGCACAATGAAAATAAGCCTTATGTCACAACCCAGTAGTCACCAAGAACACCTCCAACGTCCAGATCACCTATATGGGAACCATTCTCGGTATCGTCAGTATGCGTCAGAATGTATGGAAGGACAAAAAGGCTCGCATAGTGTAAAATCGTCAGGTTTTAATAAAAAAGAAAAATGGTATGCACTTACAAGAAATTGTTCAAAGATAGGCATCCAATATAAGTTAAGCCGGCCGGCTAGCACATTCCGCCGTGTCTTCCGGGTAGAGAGAAGTTTGCGCGGTGACGTCAGCACGTCGCCTCCCTACGTTTCGTCACTAGAAGGACGTGTTCACGGGATACAGGCGGCGCGCTGAATCACCGCATATGTACACAAAGCGTGACGCGCAGCCTCGATGTCAGACACATCAGGCCGCCCGCCCGCCATCTTAGGTACTGGAAGAAGACACCTTGTGGTTGCTATTGTTGGTAACAGAAAAGGATTCCCTCACCAAGGCAGACATTATTTTTTTTATAAAAACATCATACCACTAGAATCGCTAAAATCAATATCAACAATGGTAATAGTTATTGCTATTTTAGAAGGGAAGATAGAAAACGCACAACAGCACTCCCCTAATGATGGCAAGCACAGCGTATCTCTTCCAGACATGGTTAGAGCTCACATCCAGTGTGCTCAGCCCCCACGTCCAAACATTGCAAATGGAATACAAAAAGTCAACATGTCATCCATATCTACTGCTAAACATAAATAAAACATATATTTGTAGTTTACACAAAAAATTAATAAATATCAAATGTGTGACGTGCAGCCTCGATATCAATCACACATTGATTAACATTGATTGTTAGTGATGGCCACTTCGTCACATCAACTTTTTTCAAGGCCACCGATAGGAATGGTTTTATTCCAAAGAATAGTTGCCACCACCCCTCATGGCTGAAGTCCGTTCCCAAGAGTCAGTACCTTCGTCTGAAACGTAACTGTACGGAGGTCGGGACCTTTATGAAACAAGCTGAGGTTTTGACCTCACGTTTCATAGAAAAAGGTTACTCCAAAGAATTTTTGACTAACACCTTGGCATTGGTTCAAGGGGTAGATAGATCTGATCTACTGCTGGTGAAAACAGATAGAGCTACTAATAATGACTTTAAAAATCCGTTTATAACCAACTATTCTTGCCAATATGCCAACATCAAACATATAATAAATAAGCATTGGCATATTTTAAAAAACGATAGAGTTTTGGGTAATCTGCTTCCTATCAAACCACAGGTTGTCTTTCGTGGAGCTTCGTCTCTCAAAGACAAAATAGCCCCCAATATTCTAAATCCGCCCAGCATGGAGTCTAGATTTCTATCGGACCTTACGGGCTACTACAAATGTGGCAGGTGCCAAGTTTGTAGCCTTAATGTTCGTAGCTCAAGGAGAACCACTAATTTTAGTTCCTCCTGTACCTCCAAGGATTATCCCATCAAACCTTTTATCACGTGTAGTACCAAGGGGGTGGTCTACATGTTGCAGTGCCCGTGTGGTCTGCAATATGTGGGCAGGACGAAGCGCCCTCTACAGGTACGCTTAAATGAACACATAAACAACATCAGGTTGGGATATACCAAACATTCTGGGTCAAAACACTATCTACTAGTTCACAGTAAGGACCCTAGGAATACCATCTTCTTAGGTATTGACAAATTCAATCCTCACTGGAGAGGCAGCCATCTTGTGAGAACCATCTCCAAATTAGAAATGTCATGGGTCCATAAATTAAAATGTTACACCCCATTTGGCCTCAACATAGAGGTGGATGTGAACTGTTTCATAGCCAACTCTTGATAAATAGGTTTCCAACCACTGATTATTTTCTGGTGCATTCTTATAACACCAGAGTAGTAAGGTGAGGTCTATTTTTTTTATTTTCTATGTATTATTTTTTATGTATTATTTTCTGTGTAAATCATAAATACATATGTCATGTAGGTATAGGATCATATATGGATGACACGTTAATTGTTTCCTATATTCATTTGTAGTACCTTGATGTGCGAGCAGATTCGATATGAGCCTTAACTATGTTTAGACAAGATATGCTGTACTGGCCCCTAAATGGGATAGTGCCGTTCTGTATCTTTCTTTTTTAGCGTTTTTTAGTTTTAGTTAAAATTATTATTGCGTAGAATCCCGGTGGTATGACATTTTTTTAATGTCTGACTTGTAAGGGAATTTATTGCATTTATTATTATTAGCCATCCATACTTTCCAGCATCTAAGATGGCAGGCGTGTGGTCCTGTGTGATTGATATCGAGGCTGCACGTCACACATTTGGTATTTATTTAATTTTTGTGTAAACTACAAATATATGTTTTATTTATGTTTAGCAGTAGATATGGATGACATGTTGACTTTTTGTATTCCATTTGCAATGTTTGGACGTGGGGGCTGAGCACACTGGATGTGAGCTCTAACCATGTCTGGAAGAGATACGCTGTGCTTGCCATCATTAGGGGAGTGCTGTTGTGCGTTTTCTATCTTCCCTTCTAAAATAGCAATAACTATTACCATTGTTGATATTGATTTTAGCGATTCTAGTGGTATGATGTTTTTATAAAAAAAATAACGTCTGCCTTGGTGAGGGAATCCTTTTCTGTTACCAACAATAGCAACCACAAGGTGTCTTCTTCCAGTACCTAAGATGGCGGGCGGGCGGCCTGATGTGTCTGACATCCAGGCTGCGCGTCACGCTTTGTGTACATATGCGGTGATTCAGCACGCCGCCTGTATCCCGTGAACACGTCCTTCTAGTGACGAAACATAGGGAGGCGACGTGCTGACGTCACCGCGCAAACTTCTCTCTACCCGGAAGACACGGGCGGAATGTGCTAGCCGGCCGGCTTAACTTATATTGGATGCCTATCTTTGAACAATTTCTTGTAAGTGCATACCATTTTTATTTTTTATTAAAACCTGACGATTTTACACTATGCAAGCCTTTTTGTCCTTCCATACATCCTGACGCATACCGACGATACCGAGAATGGTTCCCATATAGGTGATCTGGACGTTGGAGGTGTTCTTGGTGACTACTGGGTTGTGACATAAGGCTAATTTTCATTGTGCATCTGGTAAGAGGCCATTCATACCTATGGTGGAGGTGTTTACTTTCAACACTTTTTTCTCAAAAGTTTGGCATCAGTGTTTACACCCGGGAGATCTCCACTATGAACTTCTACTTCATAATTGAACTTTGAAACCGCACCTGATTCTGTGCATTCATTATTTTCATTTATATGGACTAAACTTATTGTTTATTATTTTATCATACACTGCTCAGTTCTATTTGCAGTTTTTTAGCGCAATTTTGTTTTCTGTATACCATGTTTGAGGTTGTATAACCTTTTTATTATTGCAGCTTCTAATTTTTTATCATTGTTTCTACAACGAGCGCTATATAATTTTCATCTTGTGCATTTTCCTTATACATATTATAGCTGCTGTTGACATACCATTTATTTGGTCTATCTATCCCGTTAATTCATGGATATTTTTGAGTTCAGAGCCTCTCGTGTGGTTAACACGGAGGGGGTCTTTGAAACATTTAAGGATGGAGATGGGGATTTAGGAGGTTTATTCATGAGATTAAAAAATCTCACCATCTCTGAATTACATACAAAGTGGGATATTGTCTTTTTGGACACCTCCATAAAACAACAAATGGTACCCCGCAGTCTCCGTTGGGAGATTAGTCCCCAAAAGGAGATATTGATTTAGATGGTTGGTACAAGTACTTCAACAAAGCAGGCTTGGGCCTACTTAAATTTCTGGGTGAACGCAAGACCACTAAACTTGTAAGGCTTGACGAGGAAATTAAATCCATAAAGGAAAAGTTGGCCCCGTTTATGTCGAGCGAGGAATATACAGAAAGATCTAAACATTTGTTGAAAGTACTAGAGAAAGAGGAAAAAGAACAGAGGAATAAAAAGAAAAAGAAGTACAATAGGGATATTGGTGATTACCACTCCCTGATTGTGTTTGACTGGCAAAAGAAGATTTTGGAAAATGCACAGGGCATGACCAATGCAAATATGGATACCATACCTTCTAATACGGGCCTTGGTGACCCCATCATAGCCAGTAATATATATCCCTCTGTCCCGGCCAAAGGAATACAGGCACGGTCCAAAACAAATAGTACACCCAAAACTGGGAAACAATCTTTTAATACCCTTCCCATTAATTATGGTAAAGGCAGAGGGGGTTCGAGGGGAGGGCGAAATCAGCCCCCTCCGAACTTTCGTCCCCAAACGGGGAGCAGTGCATATCGGGGTGGTTCTGGTGGAGTGGGGAATCGTGGTCGGGGAGGACAATTCCGACCACCAACACCCTACAACATGAACTTCCCGAATAATTTCGGAAGACAACCATCTGTCTATTATGGGGCGGCCCCTAACAGGGCCCCTCTGTATAATGCACCCCTACAGTCCAGGGATGATGGGATTGTACATTATACAGGGGACTATGAGGTTGATTATAATGTATTGACCATAACAGTTTTTTACCTTTGAATGATGATCCCTCGTGTGGGGGTGATGAATATGGCACACCCATAACAGGAGTTAACCAACAAGGTGCGAGTGGAGGGTACAGTTTATGCCATGATGGTAACCAACTAGAATCATACTCCCAGCCACAAACACAGTGGGGTTTTCCACGCGTTGGACAAGGCATAAAAAGAGTAGGCGAACTAAAGGGGGAACAGAGGGGGGTGGCTCATTCAGTCCCAAAAGGCCGAGAAAGTAACGGGGGCTGGCATTTTTAATTTGAGTGACCACCCTCTTAATGACTCAGAATTAGCAGTTCTTGATAAAGGGCTTAAATTTGCCCCCCCCCCCCAAGAATTTAAATAAATTTGGCACATATATGGACATACATCGTTATGTCCGAAAGCTTAGTGTCCAAAGATATATGGCTTCTAACCCCTTTACTGTAATCCATCCAAAACCCTCTCTCATAGCTATACACATTTTGGCTTAGCCAATGCCTCTGTGTATAACCCACCAGGCCATTTGGCACCTTCTCTAAAAGTTTTCAGAGAACTGGCCTTGAAAGATTTAGAAGATATTAAGTTTAAACAGGTAAAAACCAAACAGAATATCATGAGGGGTATTGAATCTTTGTGTGACAATAAAGACATTATTATTCGTCCGGCGGATAAAGGGGGGGGGGGATAGTTGTTTTAAATAAAGTCGATTATATGAGGGAAATGGAACGTTTGCTTGCAGATACAGACACATATTCCCCTTTAAGGTTAAACCCTAACGACAAATATAAAAAGAGACTTGATAAATTGGTCTGGAAAGGTTTCAACCTGGGGATTCTAAATAAAAAAGAGAAGGCATTCCTTATCCCTGAATGTCCAAGAATCCCCATCATTTATTATCTCCCGAAAGTGCATAAGGATCCTACTTGCCCACCGGGACGACCCATCATTAGTGGAATTGATTCCATTACGTCCCGGGTGGACAAGTACATTGATTTTTATCTACAACCTCTAGTACGTAGTATGCCTTCATATGTCAAAGATACTAGGCACATTATTAACTTGTTAGCTGACATTATTCCTCCGGCAAACCTTTTGATGGTTACCGCGGATGTTACTTCGCTCTACACCATAATTCCTCACCAATTAGGTTTAGAAGCAGTTTCTTATTTTTTAAAGAAAGATTCAGGTCTGCCCATAAAACAGGTCTCATACATCATGGAACTATTAGAGTATGCTGCTATGCATAATTTCTTTTGGTTCAATGGACGTTTTTTTAGACAGGACCGTGGGGTAGCTATGGGTGCTAAATACGCCCCTAGCCTAGCCAATCTTTTTATGGCCAAATGGGAGGAGGATGTCGTCTGTGCTAGTACCAGGCCTCATGTATTATTATGGGCAAGGTACATTGACGACATCCTCCTCCTGTGGGATGGCACGGAGTCGGATTTGAACCAATTTATGATTTCCCTTAATACCAATGATAGGGGCATACATTTAAGTCATGAGGTGAGTGACAATAGTATTAATTTTTTGGACTTAACGATTTCTGTTAGTGATGGCCACTTCGTCACATCAACTTTTTTCAAGGCCACCGATAGGAATGGTTTTATTCCAAAGAATAGTTGCCACCACCCCTCATGGCTCAAGTCCGTTCCCAAGAGTCAGTACCTTCGTCTGAAACGTAACTGTACGGAGGTCGGGACCTTTATGAAACAAGCTGAGGTTTTGACCTCACGTTTCATAGAAAATGGTTACTCCAAAGAATTTTTGACTAACACCTTGGCATTGGTTCAAGGGGTAGATAGATCTGATCTACTGCTGGTGAAAACAGATAGAGCTACTAATAATGACTTTAAAAATCCGTTTATAACCAACTATTCTTGCCAATATGCCAACATCAAACATATAATAAATAAGCATTGGCATATTTTAAAAAACGATAGAGTTTTGGGTAATCTGCTTCCTATCAAACCACAGGTTGTCTTTCGTGGAGCTTCGTCTAGGCTCTGACTACCAGGTACACCGTCCCACATAACAGTATCAGACAGCCATCATGTCAGATCCTGCAGGAGTCGCCCCCGCTGTGGATGAAATTTGCAAACACCTGGCAGCCCTCACACAAGCCGTCAAGAACTGCAAGAAGGGTATATGAGGTTAGAGGGACAAGTCCAAACCCTGTCCGGCTCCAGCGATCCCACGCCTTCAACCTCTGCTAGATCTCCTTCGACGGCTTCCGCTCCCTCAGTGGTGATGCTTCCACCCGAACCCAGAGTCCCTATACCAGAACGGTTCTCAGGCGATCGGGCGAAGTTCCGGGCCTTCCGCAACGCCTGCGAACTATACTTTGCTTTGCAACCTCGGACTTTCTCGTTGGAAGCCACCAAGGTGGGGTTTGTAATCTCCCTTCTCCAAAACGAACCTCAGACCTGGGCCCACCGATTGTTGCAAGAAGACAATGTTCAGACCCAATCATTACAAGCCTTCTTTGAAGCCATGGCCCAGCTTTACGATGACCCTCAACGGGCCGCTACCGCCGAGTCTGCTCTCCTCACGCTCCAGCAGGGTCGAAGAGCAGTTGAGGACTATGTTTCGGACTTTAGACGCTGGAGCACAGATACGCTCTGGAATGACGCGGCCCTCAGACACCAATTCCGCCTGGGCCTTTCCGAGGGTCTGAAGGATGAACTTGCCCGGGTAGGGGTGCCAGAGATTCTTGAAGATCTAATCACCAAGGCCATCCAGATTGACCGTAGACTCCGTGAACGTCGGGCCGAACGCTCTTCTCAGCCAAACCGGCCTGTGTGGATGACCGCTAGGGCACCGATGCCCGCTTCCCGCTACCTACCTCCTACCAGCATGAGTTCTCCCAGCGCCCCTCCAGATACCTCTGAACCTATGCAACTCGGCCTCATGCGACCCACACTGCCACCTGAAGAATGGGCACGTCGCCGCCAACTAAATCTGTGCCTCTAATGCGGCGGGGCTGGTCACTACGTGAACAACTGTCCCATCAAGATGCGTAAGTGCCCTCCTCCGAATCCTGTTAACCTGTCAACCCTGCCTACTCATGCCCACCATCTTGCTCTTCTTCTTTCATTTCAGCTCCAGGAAAAGACAGTGCCAGTCAACGCCATCATTGATTCGGGAGCTTGTAGTTGCTTCATTGACTCTACCTTCGCTGACCTCCACCACATTCCGCTACGTAGAAAGACTCATGGACTTACCGTTTTTCTGGCTGATGGCTCCCGCATAAGCTCGGGACAAGTTACTCAAGAGACTCTTCCCTTGCTTACTACGATTCCTCCCCTGCATAAGGAACTACTTACCCTAGATGTCATCTCTTCGCCTTTGTTCCCTGTGATCTTGGGCCTACCCTGGCTCCAGGCCCACGATCCCCTAATTAACTGGAGATCCGGAGAGGTGTCATTTACTTCTTCCTACTGCCAACAAAACTGCATACCGGCTCCTTCTTGCTCACCCACTGCTCTTCTCTGCATGGACGCTGACCCCAATCTGCTCCAGTCTATCCCAGAACCCTACCATGAGTTTGCCGATGTTTTCAGTAAAAAAGGAGCCGACTCCCTTCCGCCTCATCGTCCATACGATTGTCCGATCGAGCTCCTCCCAGGGGCCGAGATCCCCTTTGGACGCATTTTTCCGCTGTCTGAGAAGGAACAGGAAGCCCTGAAGGAGTATGTTGACGAAAATTTGAAGAAAGGGTTCATCCGCCCGTCTACCTCCCCAGCAGGCGCAGGAATATTCTTTGTCAGTAAAAAGGATCAAACCCTCCGCCCATGCGTAGACTATCGGGAACTAAATAATATTACAATAAAGAACCGTTACCCATTGCCATTGATACCGGAGCTATTTCATAAATTAAGATCTGCCACCATCTTCACGAAGCTGGACCTGAGGGGAGCTTACAACTTAATTCGCATTCGGGACGGGGACGAATGGAAGACGGCTTTTCGCACCCGTTTTGGACACTACGAATATCTGGTCATGCCCTTCGGTCTGTGCAATGCACCCGCGACCTTCCAACACTTTATCAATGACGTGTTGAGAGACTTTCTTGACATCTTCGTCATTGTCTACCTAGACGACATATTAGTTTTCTCCGAATCGTTGGATAAACACCGGGAACACGTCTGTAGGGTCCTAAGTCGCCTCCGTCTACACAGACTATATGCCAAGGCCGAGAAATGTGAATTTGAACAACGAACCATTCAGTTCCTTGGCCTGATTATAGCCCCTACAGGAATTAAGATGGATTCCAACAAGGTATCCGCCATACTAGACTGGCCAATACCCCTGGACAAGAAGGGGGTGCAACGATTTGTGGGATTCGCAAATTTCTACAGACGATTCATTAGGAATTTTTCTGCAATTATCTCGCCAATCACACAATTGACCAAGCAGAACCAACCTTTCCGGTGGAACCCAGAAGCCCAAAAGGCCTTCGATACACTTAAAAGACTGTTTACATCTGCCCCGATTCTTAGCCATCCTGATCCGGCACTACCCTACCTCCTTGAAGTGGACGCATCCGAAGTAGCAGTGGGCGCTATCATCTCCCAACGCCAGGGGAACAAAGATCTGATGCATCCCGTGGGCTTCTTCTCCCGAAAGCTCTCCTCAGCAGAGAGGAATTATGATGTTGGCGACCGGGAACTACTCGCCATCAAGGCCGCACTGGAGGAATGGAGGTACCTTCTGGAGGGCGCTGCACATCCGGTCTTGATCTATACGGACCACAAGAATTTAGAATACTTAAGATCTGCAAAACGATTGAAACCCCGTCAGGCCCGATGGGCACTATTCTTTTCACGCTTTTCCTTTCACATCACGTACCGCCCCGGCTCAAAAAAAAAATAAAGCCAGATGCATTGTCACGGATGCACGACAACCCCAAGGACCCATCTGTTCCTGACACCATTCTCCCGGCCGGGAACTTTTTACTTCTGCAACACGACCTGCTTCCCCGACTCAGGGAGGCATCCACTGACTCTTCCAGACCCCCTGGTGTCACCTTGACCCCCAGAGACGGACTCTTTTGGAGAGGGAGCCAAATTTTTGTTCCGACAGACATTCGGGTAGAAGTCCTAAAGCTACTTCATGACCACCCATTGGCAGGACATTTTGGAGTCCGTAAAACCCTTGAACTGGTACGGCGTACCTTCTGGTGGCCAGGTTTGGAGGAATTCTGTAAATCATACATCAATACCTGTCCAACCTGTAATCAAAACAAGACGACAAGGAATCGAGCCTGGGGCTTACTAAAACCTCTGCCTGTACCTGATAGACCATGGCGGATGATCGCCATGGACTTTATAGTAGAGCTTCCATGTTCCGAGGGGTGCACAGCCATTTTTGTAGTCGTAGACCGCTTATCTAAAATGGCCCATTTCCTCCCATTGAAAAGTACTCCATCAGCTGCTGAGACTGCCCGTGTCTTCATCAGGGAAATTGTCAGACTCCACGGGGTTCCTTCAAACATCGTGTCGGATAGGGGGGTCCAGTTTACGTCACGTTTCTGGAGAGCCTTGTGTGAAATCCTGAATATTGAACTTGCTTTTTCCTCGGCTTACCACCCCCAAACCAACGGACAGACTGAACGCACAAACCAGACCCTGGAGCAATATATTAGATGTTTTACTTCCTTTTCCCAGAATGATTGGGTCTCCCTGCTGCCTTTGGCAGAATTTGCCTACAATAATGCCAGCCATTCAACAACCGGACAGTCCCCCTTCTTCGCCAATTATGGCTTTAATCTAACCTTCTTACCTGATTTTCTTCCAGAATCCCCAGTCCCGGCAGTGCAGAGCACGGTAGACTTCCTCAACCGCAACAACCGGGTGCTACAGGAAGCAGTAACGAAAGCTCAAGCCGACAGCAAGAAAGCCTTCGATAAGAGAATGAGAGGTGAGCTGGACCTGCAACCAGGAGACCGGGTATGGCTTTCTACTAATAATCTCAGATTGGCTTGTCCTTCCAAGAAGCTGGCACCTAGGTTCATGGGACCCTTCCCGGTAAGAAGAAGAATCAATGAGGTTTCTTATGAACTGTCTTTACCTGAGTCTCTTAAAGTTCATCCGGTATTCCATGTATCGTTACTGAAACCCGCAACCCCTGATCCCTTTCCTGACAGAGGGGCTGGCCCACCTGAACCTGTTTTGGTTAATGGCTGCGAGGAATATGTGGTAGAGGCCATCCTCGACTGCAGGAAACGGCAGGGGCAAACTCAATTCTTGATCAAGTGGAGGGGGTACGGGCCGGAGGACAACTCGTGGGAACCCGAGGACAATGTTCATGCTCAAGAACTAATTCGTGCATTTTTTTCTGCCCACCCTAAGAAACAGGCTCGGCTTGGCATCCGGAGGCTGCCCCTTGGGGGGGGGCAATGTCAGGGATCTGCCGCCAGCTCCCGACGCGCCCCTGGTGTGCGCGCGCGTGCACGCGCTCGTGCGCCGATGGTGCGCGCGCGTGCACGTTAGCGCGAGTTTGGCGCCAAAGTGCTTTTAAAAGGCAGACAGACTGATCTGCCTATTTATCTGATAATCTGTATCCTGAATTTAACCTGTTCCTATACCGACCCGGCTACGTCTGACGATCCGCATCTCTCCGAACCTGACCTTGGTTTGCTTTGACTCTGCCTTCTGTTCCCAATTACTGCTGCCAGACCTCTGCCTGAATACCGACTACGCCTGCCTGTTGAATCCCCTGTCTGCTCACGTATCTGACCCGGCCTGCCTGACCCAGCCTCCGTCTAAGTCCACTTGCTTACTCCGCTCTGCACCAGCTCCAGAGTCGCCTGTCGTCCGCACCAAGGTCGCTTGCCAAAGACGCATCAGAGTCGCTAACCATCCGCACCAGCTCCGGAGCCGCTAGCTTCCGCATCAGAGTACCTGCTCCCCTCTTGTTCCAGTGTTCCCGGAGGGACCAGTACCGTGCTGACCTGCACCATCATCCAGGCACCCTTACCCCGCTGCGCTCCCGAGTCCGCTGTTCCCAAATCCAGCGGCTCCCGAGCCAGTGCTGTACGAGAGGCCGCCTCCTGCGACTAGGCTCTGACTACCAGGTACACCGTCCCACATAACAGTAGGTCCATGGAGAACGAACATAGCCACTCTCTGGAACAAGCTGAGAGGTAGTTTCTGAGTTACAATACAACATACATGCTTAACTTAGAATGTTGTTTTCAGAACAGAATTTAGTGCCACTTTAAGCGTTTCCTTCTGCTTTTTGGTAACACATTAATATTATTAACACATATTAAAGATCAGAGCCATGCATTGTATGAGGTTATGACATTGTGTCCAGACCTCTGTATGTAGGGAATGGTGCCAGGGTCTCCAGTACAACATGCTCTCTTCCCGTAAGTATGAATATGAGGCTGTGCTCCCTGTGTTTAGAAGAATTAGAACAAATGTAGGAAGGAATATGAACAGTTTGCTACTGATAACATGGCTGCAGGTGTTTCTTAAAACTGGGCAATGTACCTTTGAGTCCTTAAATGCACTATAAATGTGTTTGGCTGTGCCAAATGACAACACTTTTTTTTAAAGGAAACTTCAGAGAAAACCAGTATTTTGTTTTCGTTAGGGAAAAGTTTGATTACCCCGTTCTGTTTGTCATCCGTCCTCTGAATCTGCCATACTGACAACAATAAAATCCTGACCGAGGTTTAGGTTATATTCACATCCGCAAATGCAGCTGCACTGTGATTAGATGTGAGAACCGCACCGGGGGGTACCACGATTAGCTGCAGGAGGCAGCACTATTTCAAAGCAAAGGGAGGTTGCCAGTTCAGGTAGGTAATTGCAGTCACTAACATGCAATCACTCATGCAGCAATTGCCCTGGACGTCTGGATCCCGTGAGTGATTACATACGCGTGGCTGTGATTATCTGCAGAAACCAAGCCCGCCAACACCCTTTGCTTTCAATGAGTCTGCCTCCCCCCAGCTAATCATGGCAACCTCCGCTAGGGTTCTCACATCTAATCGAAATGCGGTTGCATTCACAAATGTGGGTGTACCCTTACTGTGCTTTTATAACTATTTGTGTCCCTATTATGTGTATTCCTCTAATTTCCTGTTCTGTTTAACAGCTAGGAGGTCTGTTTATAGATTCTGGATTCTATATTCATCCAGTGAATCTTGCATTCACATATGATCTGTGCTAATTGGGCAAAAACCAATGTAAAAAAAATACTGCATTGTGGCCACTAGATGGCACTAAGAAGTGTAAAAAATACATATACCTTAGTAAAAAAAGATACAACGTAACAATTACATGTATCTGCTAACTCCTGATAGTGTCCTCTACAATTGTTACATTGTATCTCTTGTTACAAAGGCACACACATTTCTTATGTTCCTCAGCTCCAACTAGTGGCTATAAAGCAGTATTTTACTACTGTATGTAACAAAAGAATATTCATTCTAAAGTGAAATTGTAGCCCATTATAATTCATATTTCCCCAATTTAGACAGGAAAAATGTACATGTAGATTCACTGGATGAATGGCTATGCGATTTTTTTTTAATTGACCCTTCAAATAGACAGAAAGTGGGGAAACTTCAAAATCTTTTTTGGGGTTTGGAGAAATCTTCCAAAATGGGGACACAGCCAGCAATGTAAAGTCAGGTCCATTCTGTACCAAAAGCAGAATGTATAAAGTTTCAATTTGATTTTATTCAGATACTTATGTCAAAAAGATTTAATGCATTTTGGGGTTCAAAGGGTCCCCCTTCATCAGGGCTTGGTACTGTTGAACACTGATAAAATGCCTCCCACAGTGCTATTGTGTTCTGCTGGTGGGGAACCTCCCCTGCTGGCAGAATACTATGTTCAATGTTGCAGACTATAGCCGGTCGCACTGATTTGGCAAAAAAAAAACACAATAGCTTGGTTGTACAGAAGTCGATTTGTACACCCATCCTGGCTATAGATTGAACAATATTTGGCTGGTCCCTGCTGAACTGGACAAATTTGAATCTATCTATAGAGAAAAATGGGATATACTGCGCTACTAAACACATCAAAATTTAAATGCCGCAGCTCATAATGTAGGACCATACATTAAAACAAATACAAAAAAGAAAAAATAGAGCTGCGCAACACAAACAATTATTATAAAGTGAATTACCATGAGTGCCAAAGCTGACAAATCAATAACCAATGTGATGTGAAACATAAAGAAAAAAAACCATATAATATATATATAAATCAAAGTGCATATATAGTCCATATGTGAACCAACAAAAAAAGGAATATCCAATCACTGATGAATCGATATGATAGTCCTATATTAAGATACACAGTGCAGCAACCAGTGAGCAAATAGAAATCCTGTGCGAGAAAACAGCAGAACCACAATGTTTCACCAATCACACCTGTGCACCAACACCTATAAAGTTGTATGCTTACCAGAGGTAAGCTGTAATGGGCCAAAAAGTATTGGACTTGTTCCCAGTAGATAGCGGTCTCCAATGGCAGGGAAAGCGAGAGATCAGAAGGAACAAACTCAATGGGCACAAAGGACGCGAAGCTCAGCGTGGATACCCAAAATGAAGAGAGACTCACATAGTGTGTATCGTATGGTGAATCAGATTTAAAAAACAAAATGGCAACTTACAGTTTAAAAGAGTAACAAACATCTGTTTAGGACAATGGAGAGCCGGCCGGCATGCAATCTCCCATTCAGAGCGATGTCGTCAGCACATCTACCTCCACACTTCCCTTGGCACCATCATGGACAATTCAGGGCTATTAACCCTGAATTGTACTTGACGAAGGCAGGAGTGTGACAGCATGTGGGTGCGCCTTATAGAGAGAAAGGTGCAGGGGACTGGTCTCACTGGAGGGACCCTGCTGAAGTGTAAATTAAGATATGTATTACTCCATAGTCCAGCACCTCTAGACATAATAAACATTTAACCTAGTTCCCCATTGCAAGGGTATTTTGTTTTCTTAGTTATGCCCAGAGTAGGCTTTAATAACTAATTTTTAGCCCTTTATAATGTAAACTGTTTTGATTTTTTTGTTGGGTGATCTTAAATTTGTTCAGTTATGTTTAGTGTAATAAAGATATCAAAACGTGTACTTCTTGTGCTACACCCTTCCTGCCAGCTGTATTGTAGATAAATGTCCTCCTGGGAAGTTCCCCATATCGGCAAAAATGTAATCAATGTCTTTTTTTAGAGGCAGCTGTGTGTTTCTATTGGATTGCAGGGCTCCGGGAACTAAACGTAGTAATCCCAAGGAAAGTGTGTTACTTCCTTATGGTAGAAAACTTTCAAAGGGACCAAACTAACAGGCAGGTATTTTATGTTCAAGATAAGTTTAAAAAAAAAAAAGTTGTATCCTCATTCCAAATCCTAATTACTGGGACCCATAGTAAGGCAGGTGTCTTACGGCAAAAGATGAGCATCTGCCCAAATTAGGCAGCTCTGGGACCAACCTCGATCTGTTTCACAAGTTGGTGCACTGACAATTGCAGAGTATGAATGGTTGCGTATTGGAAGCGTTACTCCTTATTTTTCCACTGGAATAGGAACAGCTATATGTCACAAAGAAATGCTAGAAAATCTTTGTGTACTATAATTATCATTGCTGCAAACCAGTGGCGGCCGCCTATTGGGGGTTCAGGGGTGTTTTCCCCTAATCCATGTGTCCGGCCCCTAATCTACATGTAGGGCACCGGAAGAATAGATTCCAATTTTTTTTTTTAAGCATTTGATTACAGCCAGAGGCTTAAAGGGGTTGTAAAGGAGCATTTTTTTCCCCCTAAATAGCTTCCTTTACCTTAGTGCAGTCCTCCTTCACTTACCCTGTCCTTCGATTTTGCTTTTAAATGTCCTTATTTCTTCTGAGAAATCCTCACTTCCTGTTCTTCTGTCTGTAACTCCACACAGTAATGCAAGGCTTTCTCCCTGGTGTGGAGAGAGCCTCTTGAGGGGGTAGGGGCGAGCAGGAGTGTCAGGATGCCCACTAACACACAGCTCCTTGCTCTATCTGCAAAGTAGAGAACGTCCTGACTCTCCTGCTCGCCCCCTCCCCCTCAAGAGGCTTTCTCCACACCAGGGAGAAAGCCTTGCATTACTGTGTGTAGTTACAGACAGAACAGGAAGTGAGGATTTCTCAGAAGAAATAAGGACATTTAAAAGCAAAATTGAAGGATGAGGTAAGTGAAGGAGGACTGCACTAAAGTAAAGAAAGCTTTTAAGGGAAAATAAAAATTTCCTTTACAACCCCTTTAAAAAAAAAAGGAGGAGGCTTAAAAAAGGGTGGTTTTGGGGAACATGGCACTGTGTGACATTAGCAAATTAACATTCGCTAATGTCTTCCAGTTTCTCCTCCCAGCCAATCAAGAAGCTGGTCCTGAAACCCCATTGTGCTGGAGTCCTAAGGCCCCATTGGCCGGGAGTCAAAAGACCCGATCGGCCGGGAGGATAAGCGATGGCCAGGACATGGAGGAGACGGAGGGGGAAGCCACCTCTGCAGTAGTGACCTCCATGGGGTAAGTGCAAGTCTGACGAGGTGGGCCAGAGGGCGAGGGAGTGAGACGGCGACCAGTGAGGGGTGTGGGTAATGTGTGGGGTGGGGGGCTTAAGCGATTGGGAGGGGTTAGTGTAGGCCAATGGAGCACCAGCCACCGCTGCTGGAAACTAAGAATGGTTGGTACCCCCCCTTCCCCCCTTGTGTTACTTGAGTGTGCCATGTGATTCCAGAACATGACATATGTTTACAGACTACATGTCCCACAATGCATTGCTCTGTTCACTCTCAATGAGGAAAAAAATCTGACAAAGTCCAACATGCAATAGGGGGAGCCAAACCCATACATGAAACAATAAACCATTCCTTAATAACTATAGTAGCACCCCTTGGCTACACCCATATGAATACTGACCACATTTTTGTGCATTTTAAGAAGAATGTCATTATGGTGTAGAAGGAACAAACGTGGGTCTTTCAAACGCCTACTTTTAATGCCAGTGTGAACTTAGCCCAAGGCCCCTTTCACACGATTGAACCAATTTTATCCATTCGTCAACGGACTACAATGCATTCCTATGGGCAAACGGATGACCATCCGTTACCATCTGTTCACCTACGCTTCCAATCTTATCATTTTTTTTTTATGTACAAGGGTACATCGAGATTTGTGAAAACTGATATTAACTGACTTTAACGGACAATGTCCATCAACGTCCAATCAGTTAAAATCCGTTTGGACTAAATTATGTTTTTTTTTGTTTATATGTGAACTCAACCTCAGGCCGCTTCAGTAGCATGTGATGGGTCCAAAATCGACAGAGTCTCCCAGCCACAATCTGCTTTTTCTTGCTCTCCTTACATACAGGCAACTATGACAAACAATGCCACGCTGTCCCAAAAATTGGTGGAATTACATCGCACACGCAGATAGCACACAAAAGGACAATGACAAAGCAAGGACAAGTCACTCACTGAAGACTGCAATGCAGCATGGAAGGAGCAATGCTTTCTGGGTAATGTCATCAAAGCCACAGAAACTGCTGTAAACGTATCAAAACGGATGAAAATGGGTAAATTAACGGATTTAAACAGATGTTAACGTAATGGAAGATGGATGAAGACGAATGAAGCAATGGATAAGAACTGATATGTTTTCAACACGGGTAAACTGATGGCGCCCGTGTGAAAGGGGCCAAAAGTCAGCAGTTAGGCTTCATGTGCACAAGACATTTTTAAAACCTCTCCTGAACTATTTAACTTAACAGATAGTAACCAACATTTAAAAACGTCTGTTGTGCTGTGTTTACATGCCGCGTTTGCGTTTAGAAGCGTTTTTTGCATTACAAATAGTCAATAGTCAAAATAGTCAAAAATGTATCTCCATTAAAAACAGCTTTAACCGCAAATAACTACATTTAGCAGCGTTTACAAACTGTTACAGGCTTCATGTACACGGAATGTTTTAAAACCCTCTCCTGAATGGCTAAACTGATGGCACCTGTGTGAAAGGGGCCTAAAAGTCAGCAGTTAGGATTCATGTACACAGGACATTTTAAAACCTCTGCAAATGTATTGTGAATTCCACGTTGGCTAGGATCACAATAACACACACGTAAAATATACAGTGACATGTAATATTGTTGTTACTATTCTCTGAATGCAGTCCTCAGGAGCAAACACACCTCACACAATCAATATAGTAAACCAAGGATAACTTTACTTGGCATGTAATAACAAAAGATAAAAGATCAACAATAGATTACAAACATATGTATGTATACAGCTGACTCTGCAAGGGCCCTTGCGAAAGCCAGTAAGAACCAACTAAAATACTAATGTTATAAGATCTAAAAGTAACTATAAATTGGTGGAGGACTCCGGTCTCTTGGAAGCACAAGCTGGACACACTTGATCTTGTCTCTCTCCGGATGGCTGGTCTTCCGGTGAATCTAGGCCCAGGCTTCAGGCCTATATATTCGGCTGTAGTGCACTCCCTCGTTCCACAGAGGGAGAAGTGCAGATCCCAAGAGAGCGAATTCAACTCCTCCCAGTCTTTAAATAACCTCCCCCATAAAGCTGTGCGGAGGTGTCATGTGCTCCGGGAAGACAATGCATTGTGGGAACTGTAGTCTATTTCTACTAATGTCAATGGAGTCCTTTTCTCCTAGTGCCTCTAATCCCACAATGCAGTGCTTTTGAAAAATAAATAAACACACATATATAACATAACTGGAACTCCTGGGGGAAACTTAGTTATGCAAGATTACCAAAGGTCTTTGACAGTATGACCCCCGCTACAACAATTTAACTTGACAGATAGTAACCAACGTTTAAAAACGTCCATTGTGCTGAGTTTAAATGCTGCGTTTAGTTGCGTTTACAAGCTATTACAGGCATTTGGCGTTTCAAATGCCTCTGAACATCTGTCCTGAACCCATTTTTTTGGTGTTCCAAAAAAAGCCTCTAAACTCAAAGGGGTTGTAAACCTATGTGTTTTTCACCTTTAATGCATCCTATGCATTAAGGTGAAAAAACACCTTGCAGTGTCCGGCCCCCCATTTTATTTACCTGAGCCCCGAATTTCGGTGGGCGTGATCCCACGTCGCTCTCTCCACGGGTTCTTGGCTTTTCATTTAATAGATTGATAGCAGCGCAGCCATTTGCTCCAGCTGCTGTCAATCAAATCCAATGACGCGGGCACCAGGGGGCAGAGCCGAGTCATACCCTCGCGTCTATGAACACCGAGGGTATGACACAGGAGCGCGCCAATATGGATTCTTCTACATATTTTTGGTAAAAAGAAAAAAAAACAATAAGCGTATAGTGATTGGTTTGCGCAAAAGTTATAGCGCCTACAAAATAGGGGACCGAATTATGATTTTTTATTTTTTTACTAGTAATGGCGGCGATCTGTGATTGCAACATTATGGCGGACACATCGGACACTTTTGACACATTTTTGGGACCATTTACAATTATACAGCGATCCCTGCTATGGGAATATGCACTGATTACTGTATAAATGTGACTGGCAGGGAAGGGGTTAACACTAGGGGGCGAGGAAGGGGTTAAATGTGTTCCCTAGGAGTGATTCTTACTGTGGGGGAGGGGACTGACTGGGGGAGGTGACCAATCTGTGTCCTTATGTACAAGGGACACAGCATCGGTCTCCCTATGGCCGCGTACACACGATCAAATTTATCTGCTGAAACTGGTCCGCCGACCAGTTTCAGCGGACATATCCGATCGTGTGTACGACCTAGCGGACAGGTTTGTCCAGCGGACAAATTTCAAAGCATGCTTTGAAATTTGTCCGCTACAAACCTGTCCGTCCGACATGTCTGCTGGTTAGTACACCTAACCAGCGGATAGAAATCCCCCGCATGCGCCGAATGGATTCGACGCATGCGTGGAAGTATTTTACTTCCTGGACTGGTGACGTAGCGGCGTCAACATCACTGCCACGTCACCGCGTCCTCAGCCTGAGGGGATTTTCGTCCGATGGTGTGTAAACGCCATCGGACCAAAATCCGATGAGACATGTCCGCTGGGAACGGTCCGTCGGACATGTTTGAGCGGACATGTCTCATCGTCTGTACGTGGCCTGATAGAATCACTCCTAGGGAACACATTTAACCCCTTCCTCGCCCCCTAGTGTTTACACACACAGATTCACGTCCTTCGCTGTGTAACGGCCAATCGCGAGTACCTGGCGGACATCGTGGCCAGCAGGCACGCGCATCGGCACCTCAGTGACCACCCCAGTGGCCGGAGAAGCAGAGGACGTCAATAGATGTCCTCCCGCCTTTGTAGAGCCACCTTGTGGCCGTAATAGTACAATGGCCCGCATACCAAGTGGTTAAAAAAAAAAACAGGAAGCTCTGGTATCACTTCAACTGCCTAGAAACAACTATAAACAACCCTGAGTACATGTACTGATAAGATAACATGGAGAGTTCAGGGGCAGCTGAAAAAAACAAAAACGCCCAACTGTTCCTAAATATCTGTTTACCAGCAGCAGTGTGCATGAGGCCTTACAGGATTTGTAGCTGCTGACTTTTATTTTTTTGTTACTGCGTGGAAAACCTCTTTCATTTTTTTTCCAGTAGCCACCACCGCTTGAACTGGCCTTGTAGGAAACAAGGTTTTTAGTCATGTCTTGCAGTGGGACCACACTGCCCACCGCAGTCCACCCACACAGGGTGTAAATGGGCCCTTAGACATGGGCTTTGAATAGCCGTAGCCGTGCACATGAAGGGTTACTGTGCAGCCACATCTTTTGGATACAAACTTCATGAGGGAAAAGGCTTGAGTAAATGAAAGTCTGGTGGAGACGTCACCTTAGAAAGTGTCAGCACAAAAGGTGCCTTGCTTGTTTCATCTCCCAAACAGCTGCATGCTTTGCTTGACATTTGCTGACCTTTCTTTGTGCACTCTGTCTGACCCGTGAGGTCATTTCCTGGCCTTCTCTGAGCGACCTCTGACCAGCGCCGACCTTTAGCTGGAGCATGTGACATTTTGTTCTCTACTGGCTGACATGTGATGCTCTCATTATTCCAAACTATGTGAAAATAATGACCTCTGGCGACCTCTGAGTTTTTCTTTTCCAACTCCAGTCTGCAGTGAGAGCTGAATCACTCGGCTGCAGGAAATCCAGACTAAAAAAAAAAATATAGAACAATTTCAACTAGAATAAATCAAACAGGAACACATTACGTGGCTGTGATTCAGACCTAACCTATTATGTTACAGATTATCCTCTTGACATATCACTTCATTCCAAAACTCTGCAGGTGATAGATACACTTTGTACAGCTCTGGGATGTTTAAATAGCTCCGTGTTGTTTTAAATATAATCAGCCATAAAGACTCAGAAGCGGAGAAATAAAATCTACTATGTAAATAAAATATACGTTACGCAAGGATATCACCGACGCTACACTGATTTGATACTTTTGTTTTAATAGGGATGGTCATGGTCTGATATCCAGCACACACCCCAGAAAACTGCTTACATTGTTTGCGTACTTATGACTACATGCCAAGAAATATATTTTAAGGGTTTCTAAGCCCAACAACAAAAAACTGGTATTGCAGCTTACCAGGTCTTAAATGAAGTGGCTGCATTACTTTTTTTTCCTTTCTCACTTTTTTCCTTTTTTTTTTTGTGAAACTACACTGCATCTGAGCGCCACAAACCAAAAATGCTATTTAACTACTTCCATACCATGACTAATCTGGCACTTCTCTCCTTCATGTAAAAATCATAATTTTTTTTACTAGAAAATTACTCAGAACCCCCAAACATTTTATATATATATATATATATATATATATATATATATATATATATATATATATATATATATATATATATATTAGAGCTGTTACTGATCAAAATTTTTGTGTTCGATTAATCGTTTTTTATTTTAATCGTTTAATCGACTAATTTCGATTAATTATAATGCACAAACAGATCCAACTATTTTTAGCTGATCACCTTGCAGGCTGATTCCCACTGTAGCTACCAACCACTGAAAAAATGGATAGCAGGATACAAAAAACACACAAAGGCAGCGCTCAATGGGAATAGCATTAAAACTTTTATAGTCTTCAAGTAGGTTACAAAATAAATATTGCACTGGAGATAAAATCGATGTAGCTAGATAAACTATAAAAATGGTGCGAGTAATACCAGCAACGGCAGCAAAAGCAGTCATAAAAACATGTAGCCAAGTATGATACTGGTATAAAAATGTGTACAATGATACAACTGCTGAATCCAGATGAGGAGAGGTTAACATCAGTCTGTCGGCATGTAGATGTCCCATGAAGGGAACTATCACATCTCCCATTGGATGGTTGTAGAATCCCAGGTTGATGGAGGGAAATGATAGAGGGAAGTGTAACAGCCCTTGTGTGTGGCAGATAGTAAGGTCCTGCCGGCATGCAGATATGAAGGCACAGCAAATTAGCACTTCAGATGGACACGGCAACCCCCGCCGATGTCCGTGACGTTACCGGATCTCCGACGGAACTCCCTGAGGGCCCAGAAGCTGGCGAAGAGGTGAGTTCCAATCAAAAGAATTGTAATCGATCAAAAAAATTAAAGATTAATCGATCAATTAAAAGTTCATTTGCACAGCCCTAATATATATATATATATATATATATATATATATATATATATTAGCAGACATCCTATGACATAAAGTGGCAGTCATTGCAACTTTTTATCTCGCACAGTATTTGCGCAATAATTGGATTTTGGAAAAAAAAATGGTTTTGTGAATTAAAAAAATAACAAAACAGTAAAGTAAACCCAATTTTTTTGTATAATGTGAAAGATGATATTACGCCGAGTAAATAGATACCTAACTTGTCACACTTTAAAATTGCGCACACTCATGGAATGGCACCAAACTTTAAAACTTAAAAATCTCAATAGGCGACAGATAAAAATTTTTGACAGGTTACCAGTTTAGAGTTACAGAGGAGGTCTAGTGCTAGAATTATTGCTCTCACTCTAATGCACGTGGCAATACCTCACATGTGTGGTTTGAACGGCGTTTACATATGTGGGCGGGACTTAAGTGCGCATTCGCTTCTGAGCGTGAGCTACTGGGGAAAGGGGCGTTTTAATTATATATATATATATATATATATATATATATATATAATTTTTTTTTTTTACTTTATTTTTTTTTTATTTTTTTATCACTTTTATTCCTATTACAAGGAGTGGAAACATCCCATGTAATTGGAATAGTGTGTGACAGGTAGGGTGACCACGTGCCCCGGATTGCCCGAGACAGTTCCGCATTTTGCAGCTTTGTCCCAGGCACATTCATTCTAGGACAATACAGTGTCCCGGAATGAAACTGACATCCCCCAGGCCAATCTGATGCCCCCAAAAAAGGTTGCCACATCACCGCTTTACTCACTGACAGTACTTGTCCTGACCAGGAAGGCCTGGAGGAGCACAATCACGCCCCCTGCATGTGATTGGAGAAACCATAAATCCTGCCTCTTGTGTCCAATCACTGTGCTGTCATTCATTACAGCACAAGCTGATTTTTGGGAAAGGAGGGTGTCCCTGAATGGTAGTTTGAAAATGTGGTCACCCTAGTGACCTATCCTCTTTATGGTGAAATGCGGGGTCAATAAGACACCACATCTCTCCTCCAGGCTGGAAAGCATGAGATTGTGAAAAAAAAATTCACCGATCTCATGCTTTCAGCCACGATTGCAGCTTTGTTTACTTCCGGGTACCCAGGCGTGACGTCATAACATCGCGCCGGGGCCTCCGACGATCATAGAGATATCTCTATGCTCTTCATTCAGCGGCGGCAGTTTCATTCTCCGGGCCTCCGATGACACTGGAAAGCCTTGAGAAGCACCGTAAGGCGGCGGGGGATGTTCCTTCTCGCCGCCTGTAAGAACGATCAAGCGTCAGAACCTGGACATGTCTGGACAGTGCTGACACCACGCCAAAAGAAAATAATAATATACAGTATCTCACAAAAGTGAGTACACCCCTTTGTAACTGCATTATTATATCTTTTAATGTAGCAACAAAAAGTGAGCGCAACCTCTTAGTGAAAATGTCCAAATTGGGCCTAAAGTGTCCATATTTTGTGTGGCCACCATTATTTTCCAGCACTACCCTAACCCTTTTGGGTATGGAGTTCACCAGAGCTTCACAAGTTGCCACTGGAGTCCTCTTCCACTCCTCCATGAAGACATCACAGAGCTGGTCGATGTTAGAGACCTTGCGCTCCCACACCTTCCGTTTGAGGATGTCCCACAAATGCTCAATAGGGTTTATGTCTGGAGACATGCTTGGCCAGTCCATCACCTTTACCCTCAGCTTGTGTATCAAGACTTGACACCATCTGAACCAAATAAGTTTATCATGGTCTCATCAGACCACAGGACATAGTTCCAGTAATCCATGTCCCTAGTCTGCTTGTCTTCAGCAGTTTGTGGGCTTTCTTGTGCATCATCTTTAGAAGAGGCTTCCTTTCGGGGCGACAGCCATGCAGACCAATCTGATGCAGTGTGCGACGTATGGTCTGAGCACTGACAGGCTGACTCCCCACCCGTTCAACCTTTGCAGCAATGCTGGCAGCACTCATACATCTATTTCCCAAAGACAACCTCTGGCTATGACACTGAGCATGTACACTCAACCTCTTTGGTCGACCATGGTGAGGCCTGTTCTGAGTGCATCCTGTCCTGTTAAACCGTTGTATGGTCTTGGCCACCGTGCTGCAGCTCAGTTTCAGGGTCTTGGCAATCTTCTTATAGCCTGGTAAAAAATGTTGCGTTTCATTATACTTTAGTTATAACGTAGAGGCAACGCTGTATCCTGGCCTAGGCCAACAAGGCCCAGGCCTAGGGCAGCACTTTGCAGGGGGCAGCCGGCTTGAAGTACACTGTAAGGCCTTGTACACACGAGGGAATAAATCCGCTGAACATGGTCCGACGGACCATTTCAGCCGAAAAATCCGCTCGTGTGTAGGGGCAAACGGACCGTTCTGGCCGGATTTCTCCGGCGGAAAAATTTCAAAGCATGTTTTGAAATTTTTCCGCCGGATAGCTGCCCGTCAGATATGTCCGCTGGTTAGTACGGCAAACCAGCGGACATATCTGCCCGCACATGCGTCGTATCCTGTGAATGGATCCGACGCATGCGCGCGAAAGTGTTTACTTCCTGGTGCGGTGACGTGGCGGCGTCAACGTCACCGCCGCGTCACTGCGCTGTCCGCCGGCGGGGAATTTGATCCGATGGTGTGTACAGCCATCGGATCAAAACATCCCGGCGTAAATATGCGCTGTAAACGGTCCGGGGACCGTTTACAGCGGATAAATCCCATCGTGTGTACGCGGCCTTAGTGTAACGCAAGCTGCTTCTAATTTTGACTGTCCTATCATTCTGAACCACAAACCTTCCTCACCGTGCTATATGTTTTCTGCTGCACCATTGGCATGGTTATATCTTCTTAGTCCTCTCCATAAAATAATCAGATTTTTTCTTTCATTTTGGATGGAGTAAGGAATGGTTATAGCCCCTGTCAGTTTATTTTTTACCATCCCTGTCCCATTGCAGAGATTTCCCTTCACTTCCTGCCCCATAGCCAAACAGAAAGTGAGAGGAAATCTATGAAAATTAAGGAAATCCATTGCCCCCCCCTTCCCAGGCCCCAAGAACTAGTGTCCCCACTCAAATTCCAGGGCGGGTCTTAAACATAAAGGGGTGTGGCCTTGGCAGAAAGGGGTGGGTTGTAGTTAAATTAGGGGGTGCACAAGTTTAGTCAGGCCTAGGGCAGCACAAAACCTAAATACACTACTGTGTAGAGGTCAGTATTCTATATTAGGCCCCTCTCACACTAGGCGGACTGCGTCTCAGCGGAGTCCGCCAGCTCAGCGGGAGATCTCTCCACAGATCTCCGCTGAGCCGGCGGATGACAAGCCCCTCTCTGCTTACTGTCTCCTATGGAGAGATCTGATGAAAACGGACAGCATGTCCGTTTTCATCAGATCTTACCCAATCTGATCTGCCATGGACGGATGGCGACGTATCGCCATCCGTCTGATTTTAGCGGATCAGATGTCAGCGGACATGTCTCCGCTGACCTCTGACGCTACATAGAGAAATTTGGAGCCGCCGTTCAGGTTCGGCGGACCTGAACGGCCGCTCCAAATTTCTCTATGAACTGAACGGTCCGACCGTGTGATAGGGGCCTTAGTCCTAGATAAAGGTTGGCTTCTGATTGGTTGGTTGCACTGGACACTTCACTAAGGTAAATAGTCAATGTGTTTTTTTTTTCTTTTACATGTAATACTGTTATATGTTTTGAACTCATTTGGGATTTTTGGGTCTGTTTTTTTTTCATTTACACACGTGCTATCAGATTGTTTTATGGCTATGATTAGTGTTGCTCACGAATATTCGCATTGCGAATATTCGTTACGAATATTGCATATTCCAGTATTCGCGAATGAATCGAATATCGCGGTGAATATTCGATATTGCGAATATTCGTATTTTTTCAAATTTATTTTTAAAACAGATCACATCCTAGTGATCTCCATCGACGTCTAAAAGCATTGCTGGTATGATTAGAGACCCTGGGCCGAGTAGCTGAGGCGATCCTTTTATGTTGCCCAATATTCGCAATGCGAATATTCGTATTACGAATATTCGCAAATACTTTCTCTGCCCTTCTGTGTTTTGTGTATAAAAAAAAAATTAGCTTTAGTTTAGTCATATAAGTTTGTGTAAGTAGAGTTAGTGTTTAGTGCATATTAGTTTAGTAATCCAGGAAATGATCTCCGTTTTCGCGCGTTGACGAGAATTTCGCAATCAATTTCGCATTCGCATTAGCGAAATTTCGCATTCGCATTAGCGAAATTTCGTAAAAAAAAAATTTTGATAAAATATCACGAATATTCGATATTAACGAATATTTCGCGAATATTCTTCTATATATTCGTGAAATATCGCTAAATCGAATATGGCGTATTCCGCTCATCACTAGCTATGATAAATTTGCAGCAAAAATAACATTTTCCTGCCCTTGAAGAATCTGAAGGGTTAAGTGTAGTAAGCTTGGAAGCCAAAAATATAACAATTGTACCAGCGGAAAAGCCTTTCATTTAACGGGACTAGGTTATCTCCAGAGGCTGAAAGGACCTGAAATTGGTGTTCATGCTGAGCTGTGTATGTAGCAGCTGGTATTCTGCCCGGGATTGATCCAGTATAATGATTTAATCATCTCCTGTCCATAGACACACTGATTCCTCTAGGTCAGGGTTGAAGGCATTTGTGATATGAAGCAGCTTGTGGCAGCTCCAACCCGATTGCTACTGAATTTGGCCTGGGGGAAATTGTGCACAGACTGACTTGTGCCTGATCCTACTCATCAATGCGTCCTGTATTTAGGTTACATTTGCGTCAAATCTGGACAGGTCATTATGTGGAAGGGAACATATATGGGAAGTGCCGTATTTCTTAAACGTGATGACATCTCCTTTGTTAGAAGACTACGTTTCCTTGCTTGAACTCTCCATGATAGTCATCTTTTCTTTCATTATTATTTCATAATCTAATGGAGTGCTGCATTTTATTTTTGAATGAATGCTGAGAGAATGTCAGCATACTTTACAGCGTGGAAAGTGTTGTGGTTATGGACTGTAATTTGGTCTGCGGACTGCTACGCATTATTGTCGTTTAACATAGAAGCTAAGGCCTGCGCCAAGCTGGAGATTCAAACAAAGTGCTGTCAAACTGATGCTTGGGTTCATTAATATTTATTGCCTGAGACATGGCTCTTCTGTCTTCAAAAGCAGCATGCTGGATTACAAAACCTTGCAGAGATGTGAATACCTACATAAACGATATTACTAAAAGTATTAAGACACCTGCTTTTACATAAACTCTAATGGCATCCCAGTCTTAGTCCGTAGGGTTCAATATTGAGTTGGCCCACTCTTTGCAGCTATAACAGCTTCAACTCTTCTGGGATGACTGTCCACAAGGTTTAGGAGTGTCTATGGGAATGTTTGACCATTCTTCCACAAGAATGAGGTCAGGTACTGATGTTGGACTAGAAGGCTTGGCTCGTAGTCTCCGCTCGAATGCATCCCAAAGGTGTTCTATTGGGTTGAGGTCAAGACTCTGCGCAGGCCAGTCAAGTTCCTCCATCCCAAACTAGCTCATCCATGTCTTTATGAACCTTGCTTTGTGCACTGGCAGTGGTGAAATGGTGCGCAGGGTTGGAACAGTAAGGGGCGTTTCCCAAAACTGTTTCCACAAAGTTGGGAAATTGTCCAAAATGTCTTGGTATGCTGACACCTTAATAAGGAAGTAAACTCTCTTGTCAAAAAAAAAAAAAAAATATATATAACCTGTAAGACAAAGGCATAGTGAGCTAGTATGCTATTTTTTTTTGCAAATATCTCATAAACCCTTTAAGTTTGGGAGATATTTCTTGCACCTACAGGTAAGACTAAATCTAGGCTTACCTGTACGTTAAAGTGGTTGTAAAGGGTTTACAGCCACTTTAAGAGTTCCCTTCCCTGGAAATAAGGGGCCAAGGCCAACCCCTGAAAAACAACCCCAGGCAATAATCCCCCACCAAATGATTTGGACCAAGGCACAAAGCAAGGTCCATAAAGACATGGATGAGCGAGGTTGCGGTAGAGGTCCCTGTGAGTACTTGTGAATACTGCTGGACCCGGGACAATCTGTCTGGTTCCCTGAACATCCAGGTTGTATAGGAGGGTACTGAAGGCAGCTTGGGCAATAGGCTCCTGTTGCCCTTGGTCAAATTGCTGGAAAAAAGAATTATGAGGGAGTAAGGCGCTGTGTGGTCCTATGTATGCAGCTGCCTCAAGTACCAGCAGGTAGCACGCATACATTCTCTTTAGCAGCCAGCAATCAAACATGGGAGCTGGCAGGACAAAAAGGAAAGGATTTTTTTTAAAGAAGAATTATCTTGTGTAAGTCTGAACCTCTTCTTCTGAAAAATAAGGGTCCAATATCGCTTTAAGATGGTCATCCTGTTTTATGAATGATAGTCTTCCAGTTAGCCAGAATCCTCTTAAATACCCTAGTGCAAGAACTGGCGAGTTGAGAGGTATCTTAATATAGCGCGGTCTTCCCCCCGAAGAGTACAAGTATCCCACTAGCAGTTAGCAGGGGAAATATACGAACAGTCTACTTATCACTCAAAAGTTACTGACCAATGTCAGGATCTCAGGGATTTGAGGTTAAAATTATCATCCCTAATTGGCAACCTATAACCTACAAAATGTTTGCAGACAGGAGCTGTGAAGAAAAAAATCACAACCAATTTTATGTTAGAGCAAACTTTTCCTCAGGGGGATTGCATGAGTTATGAACACAGCTGAGCACCAGCACAATTAAATGAAGCGTTGCTGTACACTATACTTACTGGATGTGAGAAATATGGTAATTCACAGATCCAATAGTGACAATCAAGTGAGCGTCAACAAAGTGCTAAATAGCCTGCCATTCTTAGTAGTTGGTAGCTGTAAAATTAGCTTCATCCACTGACATGTTGGGTTTAAGTAACACCCTCCCCCCATCACTGGCAGAAGAAACACATAAAGCAGGAGCCTCAGCTCACCTAACTAGCATTCTGCCATGTCTTTTAGTTTCACACCAGTGCCTTGTCTTTATACTCTCCCTACATTGCTTCCCACTATACTTTGTAGGTTCACACCAATGCCAAATCATTATATGCACCCCATTTAGCCTAGGTAGTGGATTGTTATGCAAGAAATACCTGGAGTCATAAACACCAACTATGTGTAGCACCCTCTACCATAGGTAGGTGCTAGATGTGAGGTTTTTGGCGTTAGCTGCCAGTGCAGGTAAATTTAGGCAGGCCTATGCTGCGAGCTAAGCCTGTTTGTTTTTTATCTGGGGGCAGGGAGTGGTTTAGTATAGCAGTGGGTGTGACTGACATGTGCTTCAGCTTTTGGTCACCTCCCCTGTTTCCAGTGAGAATGTTCTGGAAAGGAGGCAGGGCTGAGAGTTGCAGTGGCATGGGGTGTATGTAGGAGCTCTGACTAATCCCTAACTAGGATTGGCAGAGGGCGGGCCTCCTATATATTCCCTCAGTCAGACTGCTGGGGGATGAGTTGTCGCCAGCAACAGGCGGGTTAGGCGGCTGCCTGGGGGGGCCAGGGTAGGGAAGGCGGCAAAATCCGGATACCCAACCACTTGCTGGGGATTCAGATTATTAAAATACCGGCATTTTTTTTTAAATACATGCTTTATGGTGGATTGTGTGCAGGGGGGTACAGAGGGGTGATGATCTGAGACCTGAAAATACAGGAATTGGGGCAATTTGAGGTGTGAACGTGCGTGCATGGGGGGCGCAAAATTAGGTTTCGCCTAGGGTGTCAAAACTCCTTGCACCAGCCCTGGTTGTTGGCTGGGTGAACTGAAGGATAGAGTGCTAGACTGCATGCTGGATAGACGCCCCCATCAAGGCGGATGTGGATCCGGAAGAGGAGCTGGGAGGGAGCCTCTCCTTACATGATCATGGAGAAGTGTCCTGGATCAGGAGCTGGAGAGCAGTTGCTCTGCATGGTTCAGGTAAATCCTTCAGGAAGGACTCGTGAGTGAGGTACAGTGGAGATCTAGAAGAGGCAGGCCAGGGTGAGCCGGGAGTGAGCCTTTCCTTTTACGGTCATAGAAAGGTGTCCTGGAACAAGAGCTAGGTGTAGAGCCAAAGGAGAGACTGTGGTGTTTGTGTCAAATCGATGCAGCCTGAGGATGCAGGATTTGAAAGTCAGGACCGCTGGGATCAGTAGTCCACGATTAAATATTTTCCTCAAGTAATGTCCAGGGTCACAAAAAGGGGGGAACATGGCCAACCAAGTTAAATCCCCCAAATAAAACAACAAAACAAGGCAAAAGACTTTTCATTGTCTACAAGTGTGACTTATGGATGTCTGGCAGCAGGGTGAATATGCGTGGATGTTAGTAACTCATAGCAACACACCACTACATATGTAAGAAAGGGAGAAAAGCTTGTACTATGGAAGTCAGCTAAAACATTGTTTTATTATAGAATTTAACAGCAGTCAAAATACCAACATGTTTCAGGCATGAGGCCTTAATTAATATACCATCTATAGCAAGTTCATAAAATAAAAAAAAATTTGAGCAGCTTGGTACACCAATCGTTAAACAATTGGATTATGGCTATGGATTAGATATGACAATTGGGGGTAGATTGTAAATGGTTTTAATACATTTAAGGCCACGTACACACGATTAGACTGGTCCGACGGACCGTTTTCATCGGACCAGGCTGAAGTGGTCTGATGGTCTGATGTGTGTACACACCATCGGACCAAAAATCCGATCAGACCAGAACGCGGTGACGTAGAACACACCAACGTGCTGAAAAAAGGAAGTTCAATGCTTCCAAGCATGCGTCGACTTGATTCTGAGCATGCGCAGGTTTTTGGTCCGATGCTTTGGCGTACTAACCATCGAATCTGTCCGACAGACAGGTGTCCGTCGGACAGATTTTAAAGCAAGTTTTAAAACTTTCATCCGATGGACAATGGTCCGATGGGCCGTACACACCATCGAATTGGTCTGATCGTGTGTACGCGGCCTAAGTGTTATCATTTTGTAAAGTTTTAATTTTTATGTCTTAAAAGGTACACATCACCATACCCACCCTACTCAGCCTCCTGCCATGTCTTGTCACTACACACCAGTGCCATATTACCATACCAACCCTACCCAGCCTTATAGCATGCCTTGCCAGTATGCTACATGAAGCAAAGTGTATAAACACTTTATTACCAAAAGTATTGGTATGCCTGCCTTTAAACGCACAACGGATCTTTGTGTGGGCGTACCGTATCTTCTTTACGCTACACCGTCGCAACTTAGAGAGGCAAGTGCCGTATTCACGCAGGTCGTGGGCATGTAGTATTATATTGTAGTATTATTATACTACATATATGTAGTATTATAATGAGGCTTGACCCCACGTAGATGCATGTCCGTACGAACGGCGCATGTGCCGTCCGTGGACGTAACCCAGTGCGCATGCTCCGACTCATGTCCGATCGAATTCCTAAGATACGTCCAAAAATGCCTCCGACGTGAACGTAACTTACGCACAGCCCTATTCGCGTACAACTTGCGCAAATGATGTAAAATACGACGCTATTCCGACGTCCATACGTTAACATGACTTACCCCTGCTTTATGAGGGGTAAAGTTAACGCCGGTCGTACGCCTTACGTAAACTGCGTATATTGATATTGAAATTACGGCGGCGTATCTGGAGATACGCCGCCGTAAAAGTTTTGTGGATCTGGCCCTTAGTCTGTAGGGTTCAATATTGAGTTGGCCCACCCTTTCCCTTGCGGTTTCACTTCCTGGTTTCCTGGTGCGCAATTCCACTGGTCCCTGCGGTCTTCTGGGACCTGTGTGTCTCCCAGAAGACAGGGTCTGCTCCCTCCGCCCCCCTGAAAGAGGCCAAATGTGACACCAGAGGGTTGGAGGATTCCAAAAAGCGGAAGTTCCATTTTTGGGTGGAATTCCGCTTTAATGCAAAAATGCCTAACATTTAGTACTACTTTAAACAACAATACGACATGCTGAGTGGAGGTTAATGGCTTTAGAATCCTTTTTACTAACACAAACAAAAGACAATTTTAATACAATTTGCTGTATCTGCATCAAACCACCAAACCACACCTGCACATTTTACATAAAGATGCACATTTTACTGCAGATCCAGCCAATAAAATAAACTTCCAGGTTACTGACGCTGTCACACACACAGGCAAGGACACCATACCAAAGGCAGATCCCTATCCAGTTTATATTTTTTGACTGCCTTCAAGGGATTTGCATTCGGCCAGCTTTTAGGTAGGTGCAGTGAAACCTCCCTGCAAGGGTGACCCTATCAAGGGAGAACCAGATGCTTCCGAGGCCTCCTGTCCAATTGGATGTTGCTGCCCTAATTGATCTGGCAACCATCTTTAAAGTGGGCAGTGCTTATTAAAAGCACTATCCCCTCCGGGTTAGTGCACATTCAGTATGTGGGCAGGTTAGGAACAGATCTCTTGCTGGCTAGGGACAGTTGGAGTAGGATAGGGCCAGGTTCCTGTGGAGGGAGGACAGAGCAGGGACTACCACTGTGCACCTTCAGTAGTCTCCTGTCTTAGGTCTGGTTTTTGGGCTGCCTTCCAGTCACCTTCCATGCCGGAGACTCGGGCGTCTCCAGTGTGTAACAAACTCTCTATCTGGTCTGTAAGTTTTTTTGGTTTATTTTGGCCATCTCTGTAGTGTTCGCTCTTCTCTCTTGACATGTCTATGTTAATATACTTTGCTGCATCAACCGGTCTCAGTGTGACTTTCCTTTTCCTATGGGAAGTTAGCCTTGGCCACATCTAAAAGCTGACATGACAAGAACTCGATAACTATCAGACATGTGCATTCGTTTTTAATTTTCAACTGAATTTTGGGGATTTTTGCGTTCGTTTTAACAAACGTTAACGAACGTGCAGAATCCAAAATCCGAAAGATTCAACAGTGACAATAGTCACTCTGTTAGTCCAAGATTATTCGACATGGAAAAAAAAAATTGACATTATAGAGACATGAAGATTCGACGAAGCAGCTAAAAACATACGATCGCCGCAAACGGACATTTATGGTCAAATGCTCCGCCCATAGGCCATAGAAGAATTTTAATGTTGGTTGACTAGTAACAATAATTAATAATTATAGTTATACAACATTAGAATTCTACTATAGCTTGTGGGCTGAGCATTCGACCGGAAATGTGCGATTGAGGCGTTGTACAGTTTAGCTGCTTTGTCGAATCTTCTTAGAACATTCGACAGACACCATAAGCCTTCAATGACAGATTCGACCTTAAAGAGGAGATTTCACCCTCAATTTCACTTTTTAAATATAAATACCCCTGTAATACACAAGCTTAATGTATTCTAGTAAAGTTAGTCTGTAAACTAAGGTCCGTTTTGTTAGGTTGTTACAGCATTTATAATCTAGAAATAGACCGTGGCCATCTTAAGTGTGGGCATCATGAAGCCAGACTGTATGACTTCCTGGATTTGAGCTTTGCATATCTCGCACATGCTCAGTGCTGCACTTGCAATGTAATAGGTTTCAGTCAGGTTTGCAAGGACTACTGGGAAACATGATGCCTATCCCAGAAACCCTTGCAAATAGCCTTGTGACTTAATAGCCTAGGCTAATAAGGAGAAGGAAGTAATGAAGGACTACAAAATAAAGGTATTTACACGCAACAAAATAAATAAAAATTGTCCATTCTGAACACTATGGGCCAGATTCAGGTAGGAGAGCGGATCTTTATTCTGGAGTAACGTTCGTCATTTACGTTACTCCGGCGAAACTTTAGGAGCAAGTACTGTATTCACAAAGCACTTGCTCCTAAAGTTGCGCCGGCGTAGCAAAAATGAGCCGGCGGAATTCAAATTGGGCGGGTAGGAGGCGTGTATTATTTAAACTAGGAGCGATCCCGCGGCGAACGTACTGCGCATGCGACGACTGTCAGTGCGCATGCTCCAAATTCTGTCAGTGAACGTCAATGACGTCAATCCCCATTCACGGACGTTTTACGTAAACGACGTTAAACTTTTTCAATTTGACGCGATCACGACGGCCATACTTAACATAGGGTACTCCACCTAGGGGGCATGTTTTTCTTTACGCCGCGTATTGCTTACGGAATTGTCGGAAAGTCACTGCGTCGGGCCCGCGTACGATCGTGAATTGCCGTCTCTCGCTGATTTACATATTCTTGGCGTTCCGATACGACGGCGAAATACAATTACGCCGCTCGTATATGAACTCAATCCCGGCGTATATTGTTTTCTGCATACAGAAAACAGATAAGCCGGCTCAAAGTGTGAGTTATGCTGGCGAATCACTGATACTCCAGAGTAACTCTACCTAAATCTGGCCCTATGAGATTAGGGCATGCAGCACAGGCAAACATAAAAAAATGGGTGGAACTCCACTTTAATTAAGATTTTAGGACAAATGCATTTTTTAACAAAACAAAATATATAAAAACTAATTTTGTAAATAACTAAATAAATATATATAATAATAATATAATAAATTCCAAAACTAAACATTTCAGTGTGCACATGTCTAATAACTATACAACCTACAAAAAGCAAATAGGGTATGTGGGTGGTTTGCCCAACACCAGCTAAACTACAAATACTGATTCACTCCACCCCCGGCATAGGCATGCGTAGGGGGTGTGCCAGGTGTGCCTGGGCACACCCTAATCACTTTGTGCAGAACCAATTCCCCCTGCTGCCCAGGCCCCATGTGTCCCCCTCCCAACCCTCCTTAGGCCCTTAGTACTGCCAGCTTCCCTTGTTTTCTCTCCTGCTGGCTGCTGCAGAGGATGTGTCAGGATGCAGAGTGGAGGAATATGTCATTCACCAGCCCCTTCATTTTCTGAATGAGTACAGTGAGGAATCAGTACTGATCACTCCTGTGTCCATCCATAACTGAAGCATAGTAAACTGTGTTTGTGAAGGAAAAGGAAGCTGCTTGGCACAGAGCTGTTTAGACCCCAGATATTTCACCAAAAAATATTATAAAAAATTATTTAAATAATTGTAAAAAATAATAATAATAATAAAAAAAACTACCGACACCGTCCACTGCCCTACTGATATCATCTACTGCTCTACTGACATTGTCCATGTTTTAATACATTTTAAAAAGTTTACATTAATTTATAATAATGTGTGTATGTAAACATTGGGGTGCACACCCTAATGCAATACGCTGCGCCAGAGGTTTTTTTCTCAGAAAATAGGTGCAGGAACTCAACCACGACCCCGTTCAGATTTCAAAAACAGTTGAAGGGTCTTAAAGGGGCATTTAATACCAGGATTGCATTACATACAGAGTGTAGAGTTCAGGGGGTTACACACAGAGTGTAGAGCTGTTGCTTGTAAACACAGAAACCAGACTTCTGTGTTTACAAGTGATTGTGGTGAGCAGGCATCAACGGGTCTGAGCCAAAGGTGGTGGAACTGAGTTCCCCCAAGTTCCCCCTGAAAAAAAGCCCTGGGCTGCGCACACCTATGACCCCCAGGGACCTTCACTGAAGCCTCTCCTCCCAATAGCTCCTTTAACCACTTGTCATATGACGGTGGGCGGGTAACTCCATTGTCCTGACTGCACGTCATATGACGTGCAGTCATAGAAGTTGCTAGGGACGCGTGCGCGCGCCGCCGGCGGCGCACGTGCGCACCCGTCGCATCACTGGGACCCCCGTGCGTGTGCCCGGCGGCCGCAATGGCCGCCAGGCACCCGCGATTGCCGTGTAACTGAGCTGGGACATGCAGCTCTGTGTGTAAACACAGAGCTGCACGTCCCTGTCAGGGAGAGAGGCGACCGATTGTGTCCCTTGTACATAGGGACACAATCGGTCACCTCCCCAGTCACCCTCCCTCCCCCCACAGTTAGAACACAAACCAGGAGAAACATTTAACCCCTTCACCGCCCCCTAGTGGTTAACCCCTTATCTGCCAGTTACATTTATACAGTTATCAATGCATATTTATAGCATTGTTCACTGTATAAATGTAAATGGTCCCAAAAATGTGTCAAAAGTGTCCGATGTGTCCGCTATAATGCCCCAGTCCCGGAAAAAAATCGCAGATCGCCGCCATTCCTAGTAAAAAAATAAATTTAAAAAAATCATAATTATGTCCCGTATTTTGTAGGCAATATAACTTTTGCGCAAACCAGTCACTATACGGTTATTGCGATTTTATTTTTTAAATTTTTTTACCAAAAATATGTAGAAGAATACATATCGGCCTAAACTGAGATAAAAAATGTTTTTTTTTTTTTAAATGAGATATTTATTATAGCAAAAAGCAAAAAATATTGTGTCTTTTTTCAAAATTGTCGCTCTTTTTTTGTTTATAGCGCAAAAAATAAAAACCGCACGGGCGATTAAATACCACCAAAAGAAAGCTCTATTTGTGGGGAAAAAAGGACGCCAATTTTGTTTGGGAGCCACGTCGCACGACCGCGCAATTGTCAGTTAAAGCGAAGCAGTGCCGGAAGCTAAAATTTCGTCTGGGCAGGAAGGGGGTGTAGGTGCACAGTAGGCAAGTGGTTAATTGACAAAATACAATATTTTGTTGCTACTAACCATTCCAAGTGCACGTTCCCTTTAAACCCAATCATGTAGGCCATGTGCTTTTGCTTTCAGTCTCTTTTGCTTCTGGCCTTTCTGGAAACATATTCAGAGGGATGAACGCTGTATGAAAATTTTGCAGACGATGGCATCCCAAACGGACCAAGGCCAGGGTCTTAAATAGACTCTGCCACATCTAAGATGGTTGCCAGAATCACTTTAGCGGCCAGCACCCAACTGGATTGCTGTCCCAGTGACTCAGGAAACCATAGAGAAACCATGTTCCTCTTGATTTCCTCTCCCTCTGCACTGCCGCTACGGATGAGCACCACATGCAGTAGAGAAAACAAACCGCACCTGCTTACACTTTCGAAGACTTGATGAATGTCATTTGAAAGTACAGTACTTAAAAAATGTATTTGATTTTAACATTGTTTGTTCAAGAATTTGTTTCCATCTTGCTCCTTACTAGTATTTACCTGTCTCTGCAGTTCTAGATAAAGTTCAATTTGAGCCCACCATCGTTAAAAAATTAAAATAATGTTCTTATAAGGAAAATGTTGTGCCAGACTAGTGTTGAAGCATGGAGAGGGTAGATAGAAATTGCCAGTTAAAGGGGGGGGGGGGGGGGGGGGTTCTGCAATCATAACACTTTCTGGGATTATATATGTGATTTTGTATCTAATATGATTATCTTTGTAGTGGATGACTTTTTTTTGTGTGGGAAGACTATTTTTGTAATAAATAAGAGAGTCTGAGGGGGCCCCCCTCTACAGTGAGAGGTCACTGCAGCATTCTGGGGACTGGTGAGATGGCTATTCACCCGCTGCTGATACTGCTATCAGGGACTGAGAGCAGGACACCAAGTGCACCCAATCCATACCGCAAACATATTGCACTCTATACCACACTTATACCAACCCTAGACTGCACCCATGGGCGTCCGCTGACATTTTTTCAGAGGGGGGTGCTTTCAAGAACGGCGATACACAGTGGCATTCTTCGACCGTTAGTGGGGGTTAAAAGCACTAACTCCTCCCCACGTTAAAAAGTAAAAACACCCCACTGTGCCCCCTGCATCTCTTTATATCTCTTTGTCACTACTGTGTACCCCCTCTCCACAACTGCAATTCTGGACCCCTTTACATTACACAGCACCTCACAGCTCTGGACCCCTTTACATTACACAGCACCCTGCATCACTGGACCCCTTTACATTACACAGCACCATGCATCACTGGCCCCCTTTACATTACACAGCACCCTGCATCACTGGACCCCTTTACATTCATTACACAGCACCCTGCACCACTGGACCTTTTTACATTACACAGCACCCTGCATCACTGGCCCCCTTTACATTACACAGCACCCTGAATCACTGGACCCCTTTACATTACACAGCACCCTGAATCACTGGACCCCTTTACAATTATTACGCTGCACCACTGGACCCCTTTACATTACACAGCACCCTGCATCACTGGACCCCTTTTCATTACACAGCACCCCTTTCATTGACTGAAAAACTACACTATATTGACAGTATATTTATTTCAGGTCTAAAAGAGGAACCTTTTGAAATGAGGGACAAATGGATTTGATTCCAGAAGAGGGACAGGCACTCTAAATAAGGGACAACTAGAGGGGAGGGGATCGCGGCAGTCACCGCTTAAATCGACCCCAGGGCCAGTTCAGCCCTGCTTCTTGCTCTCCTTGGGGGTTCCAGGGGGGGGGGGGGCAAACGACCCCCCTTGCCCTATGGAGCGGACGCCCATGACTGCACCTATACCAACCTTATACTGAACCTTTACCACATCTACCTTGCACCTGTGCTGACACTATACTGTACCTATACTGCATGCAGGTTAACTGGGACTGTCATTAAGTGCAAAGATGCTCTTAAAGGGCCCCAATGATAGCCAGCAGAAGAACATTTCAAAAGACTGCTTCTCCTGTAATTATCAATATGCAAGCCCCTTTTGTTCCCCTGCCCCATTCGCTACTATCTTCTTTTAGACAATGCATATCCAGTCAGTCTAGGACTGGCATTGGAACTATAAATGTGCTCTGGCAGTATAGTCCCAGAACTTGGTGGATTAAAATTTACTACTGCTCACTGCTTCACTTGAAGTGGCCTTGCTACTGTTTATGCTGATTTGGACACCAAATGTCATCTTATGCCTAGTCCTTACTGTTAATCATGTTTTATTCAAAATTGTATTATGACCATTGTTAATTCATGTTATGCTTACCAACCATATTGGGTGACAATATATTATGTTTGCCTTTACCACCTGATTTGGTGCCAGTTTTTTTTTATATTGCACTGCTGTTGGATACTAAGTATTACTTTCAGTAATTTGTGTGTTTATACACTCAACCTGGTGTATCTGCCCACGACTTCAGAAGCGACTTTCAAAATTACTTCTGTATTGAAGTCAATGCAAGTCGCCCCAAAGTAGTACAGGAACCTTTTCTAAGTCTGAGTGACTTGAGCCGCTCCTATTATAACGGTTCCATTGTACAGAATGGAGCGCGAGGCTAAGTCGCCTAATGAGTCGCGCCTGTGTGAACCGGCTCTCAGGGGCAGGCCCGTCGGAACCCGACAGGCAAAGCAAGCAATTGCCTGGGGCCCCGAGCTGGCCAGGGGCCCCAGCAGGGAGGGCCCTTGCCGCACCGCTGCGTCCTCCTGCAGTCCGGTTGGCCCTGTACCATAACCGCATGGTACAGGAGATTCAGGTTCCTGTTGCCGGCCGGACTGACAGGAAGTGCACACACTGAGTGTTCACTTCCTTTCAGTCCGGCCCCGGGAACAGCAAACGCGGTTATGATACACGGCCGACCGGACTGCAGGAGGACACAGCGATGCGGCAAGGGCCCTCCCTGCTGGGGCCCCTCAACATATGCTGTCGAGTGTGTGTGAGGCAGAGGATAGAGGTAAAAAGCCAACCCCCCCCCCCCGCTTCTCAACTTGAAAAGTCACTTTTTTTTTCTGCTCGGGGCCCCCAAATTTCTTCAAAAGGCCCTGAGGTTCTTGAGAAGGTTGAGGCAAATAACTAAGGACCCATCCTATCCAGCAGCTCCTACAGGGGTAGTGCTTCACACACATGCTATCAGGAGGAGAGGGCCGTGTAAGTGGAGTCACATAATCATTCTAATCCTGCCCCATTATTATCCAATAAGCAGAAAGGGGCTTGGCCTTAAAGCCTTTTGTTGAGGATTTTGCTTTCTCTTCTTGCTGGGGTGCCCAGATTACAAGACTGTACAGGATGAAAAATCCTTTAACAGTTCCCATATATGTATTTCAATTGTATATTTAGTCACCTGCCTAGAGTTCACTTTTAAAATCAATATCTAGATATTTGTTAGGTGGGTTTGCCTTACAACCAATATTATTTATTAAACAAGAAACGATATGCTAATAAAATGGATGGAAATCTGTATACTTATTTATCTGGAAAGGGTTAACCCATTCTTGAGTTCAACCCCCCAGTACATTTCCTGATAATAAGCACAGCATGTTTTTCAGAAGCTTTTTCTAATATATATCTTCACCCATTTGACCTTTCTTTGTAGACTCTAGGTGACCTTGTGGGTCACCAAATGACCTTTTTAGTGACCTTTAACCTTTGCTGATCTTTTGCTGCATTAAATTCTGTCCCTGTCTCCTCAGCACCTGGCAGCAAAAGGATTTCTTGAGCAGCAGGATATTGTGTTTGCTTCAGGCTATGTGAGCTCACATACTTCACAAAGACCTCGCCTTCCCTCTAAATTATGAAAGATCACTGCTAAAAGACACACTTCTAAGACTCTCCATTTCATAAGGCTAGACTGCAAGTTGCAAATCAATTTTGCTCATTTGTGCAGGTCTGTTCATTTTTCACATGCTCAAAATTTTTGGAACTGACCCAAAAAGGGTTATGACTCTGTATGCAATATATAAAAACTCTCTATCAGTGTCACTCAGAAAGACGCGAGCGTTGCAGATTTTTCAACCAGAAAAAGTTAGAATGGACATGTTTGTCACTTCTCTGTTCAGCTTAAAGTGGAACTGGACTAAAAAATGTAAGAAATCTCATGCCGCATACACATGATCGGACATTCCGCCAACAAAACCGTGGATTTTTTTCCAACAGATGTTGGCTCAAACTTGTCTTGCATACACACAGTCACACAAATGTTGTCAGAAATTCCGACTGTCAAGAACGCGTGCGGCGACGTACAACACTACAACGAACCAAGAAAAATGAAGTTCAATGATTCCGAGCATGCGTCAAATTGATTCCGAGCATGCGTAGGATTTTTGTGCTTTGAATTGCATACACACAATCAGAATTTCCGACAAGAACTTTTGTTGTCGAAACAATTGAGGATCAGTTCTCAAACATCTGTGCATACACACGATCAGAATTTCCGACAAGAACTTTTGTTGTCGGAACAATTGAGGATCAGCTCTCAAACATTCTGACAGCAAATGTCAAATGGAGCATACACACGGTCGGAAAATACGACCAAAAGCTCACATTGAACATTTGTTGTCGGAAATTCTGATTATGTGTACGCTACATTAGTGGGTTGTAGGGAACATTTCGAATTGCTTATTGTGGCTGAAAAATGTACCCACTGTCCTTAATTTCTTCTGATATATAGCAGCGTACATCCTGGTATGCGAGTGTGCCTAGGCACCTCTGTGCCTGCAGCTTTCAAGCTGTATATCTGCAGTGTGAGATCTAAGGCACAGCTGCCTCTGTCTCAGGAGATGTGGAGTGAGATTTGGCAATGTTACCAGTGTGCTGCTCACTGTTCTCCTTGCTGAATGTTCTTCCATGAGGAAGCAAAGCCCTGCCTCTACCAAGATGGCCTCCTCCACACAGAGACACAGTGCAGGACAAGGCATAATTAGTCAGTAATGAGGGAAAGGTAAGCTGCAGGCATAGAGCTTAATTCCTTATTTAAATATTGCTGCCTGTGTACTGTATATATATATGGTGGCTCTCCTGCACCTAGTACGTGGTCCTGCACCTCCGGGTTTGGGGCGCGCATGCATTCCACCAGTGGCCTGTTCCCGCTGTGATTAGATCAGATTCCTTGGTACACTGTAAACATGGGGCACCAATCCATGCCTTCTCCTAGTACAAACACCTCCCCCACACTTGTAGCACTGGTCAGGCACACATTTAACCCTTTGATCGCCCCTGATGTTAACCCCTTCTCTGCAAGTGTCATTAGTACAGTGACAGTGCATATTTTTTAGCGTCACTGGCCCCCAAAAAGTGTCAAAAGTCTCAGTTAGTGTCCAGACCGTCCACCACAATATCGCAGTCCCACTATAAGCTACAGATCGCTGCCATTACTACAAAAAAAAAAAAATATCCTATAGTTTGTACACACTATGGGCCAGATTCAGGTAGAGTTAGGCTGGAGTATCAGTGATACTCCAGCCTAACTCTCACTTTGAGCCGGCGTTTCTGTTTTCAGTAAGCAGAAAACATGAAACGCCGGGTTGGAGTTACTATACGAGCGGCGTAATTGTATTTTGCCGTCGTATCGTAACTTCAATTTTAAAAATGGCGCGCGGGGCGTTCCTGCTGATTAACGCCGAGAATATGTTAATCAGCGGGAATCGGAAATTCACGATCGTATTCGGGCGCGACGCAGTGACTTTCCGACGTTTCCGTAAGAGATACGCGGCGCAAAGATAAAGCAGCCCCCTAGTGGAGTATCCTATGTTAAGTATGGCCGTCGTCATCGCGTCGAAAAAAAAAAAAAAAATCGCGTTGTTTGCGTAAAACGTCCGTGAATGGGGATTGCCGTCATTGACGTTCCCTGAAAGAATTTGGAGCATGCGCACTGACAGTCGACGCATGCGCAGTACGTTCGCCGCGGGATCGCGCATAGTTAACATAATACACGCCCCCTACCCGCCCAATTTGAATTCCGCCGGCTCATTTTCACTACGCCGCCGCAACTTTAGGAGCAAGTGCTTTGTGAATAACAGTACTTAAGTTACGGCGGGGTAACGTAAATGAGAAACGTTACTCCAGATTAAAGATTCGCCCATCTACCTGAATCTGGCCCTATAACTTTTGCACAAACCAATCAATATACGCTTATTTGGATTTTTTTTTTTTTTAAATATGTAGCAGAATACATACTGTATTGGCCTAAATTGATATAGGAAATTTGATTATTTTTTTGTATTGTATTGGATAGTTTTAGAGCAGAAAGTAAAAAATATTATATTTTTTTTCAAAATTAACTGTCCTTTTTTGTTTTTTAGCGTAAAAAATAAAAACCGCAGAGGGGATCAAATACCACGAAAAGAAAGCTCTATTTGTTGGAAAAAAAGGACATAAATTATGTTTAGGTACAGTCCACGCAATTGTCAGTTAAAATAATGCAGTGCCGTATCACAAAAAATGGCCTGGTCATGAGGGGGGGGGTAAACCTTCCAGAGCTGAAATGGTTTAAGAGAATATGTCAGTTGGCCTGGTCAGTTAAAAAATATATAGATGTTTTATTTAGGGCTGTGGAAATTAACTATTCATCGATTAATCTTACATTTTTTTGATCTATCAACATTTTTTTGATTGGTACTCACCTCTCCGCCGGCTTCACTTCTCCCCTTCAGGCCGTTCCGTCGGTGGGGCTTGCCGTGTCCATCTGAAGGTCTCCTTTGCTGTGCCTTCATATCTGCATGCCGGCGGGACCTTACTATCTGTCACAAGCAAGGGCTGTTACACTTCCCTTTACTTCCCTTTCAACCTGGGATTCTACAACCATCCACTGGGAGTTGTGATGTTCCCTTCACGGGACATCTACATGACGGACTGATCTTACCCCTCCTCACTGGATTCAGCAGTGGGTCCTTTACACATTTTTATACCGATCATACCTAGCTCATGTTTTTTACTGCTTTTGCACCGTTTGGTTTACTGCACCATTTTTCAGTTTATGTAGCAACATTTTTCCAGTGCAATCAGGGCGTCTTTAATATGGTTTGGTGGGCAAACATTTTTTTTTGGGCCCCCCTCAGCTTATTTTGGGCCTGGCTGTTCATATGTATGTGTTTTGGCGCCCTCATTTGTGCAGGCACAGCATTGATTTGAATGGGCTGCCATGCCTTTGTTTCCTGCAGAAAAAAAGTCATTCAGCATTTTAAAAATCAGTTGCCTGAAATCAGCTTTTGCACCATGCTACTTACCTGCGTTTCTTGCACACACAAACGCACGGTTTTTAAAAGCGGACCTAACCATCTAAAAATGCAGCGAGTTTGACAGTGCGGGAACTGCGTGTCAGACATCTGATTTCATTGCTCAGCCTATTCTGAGGCATCAAATGAATTGCTGCCTGCCAAATGTGGGCCGCCAAAACACATCATGTGAACCATCAGGCCCAAAATAAGCCCATCAAGCAGTTAAATACAGACGTAATGCATGGCTCTGAGGCCTCACTCAGCCTGGACTGCAGGTCTGGTCTGTGATTGGGGAGTTCCTCTATTTTACAATGGCATGGCATGGGGTCCCTGTTGGACAGACGGTGCTTGACCCATGCCTGCCATGTGTACAGGAATCACTTCCATCTCTATCAACTTCTATTTACAATATAGATTAGCAAACAGTACAACATTGAAGAGCAGGACATGAAGAATCAGCCACTGAAGGCAAACTGGGGATATTATAAAATCACATTCTAATTCACTTTTTACAAGCAGCACCAGTGGCAGGAAGGGAGATAGTTAAAGGGAAGCCAGTGTGGCTGTACATTTTAAAACACTGGGAAGGGAAGCAGACTGTCACCTGGCTGCGTGCCGCTGATGATTTTAGCCTGATTTGTGGGCAGCACAGGGGCTTAACGGGCGGAGGGCCGCCTCAGGAATTATGGGGCCCTTACACACAGCTTAATGGGCCCCCTGAGCAGAGAACGGGAGGGGGGGGGGGGTGCTGCCCCTTAAATGAGACGCGGGGGGGGGCGGGGCTGCCGCAAATTAGAAGCGGGAGCCCTTTACAAAAAAGATTTAATAAAGAAAAATATATATAAAAAAAGGGGTGTAGCCATCCGACCTCTGGCCCTTTAATAAAAATAAATAGAAAATATATATAAAAAATATATATTTTTAAAAAAAGGGGGTGCCATCTGGGGACCTCTGGGCCCTTTAATAATTTTTATTTTTTTTTTAAAAATAAACTACAAAAAAAGGGGGGTTGCCACCGGGACCTCTGGACCCTTTAATAAAAAAATCAAATAAAAATATATTAAAAATAAACACTTATAAAAAAAAAGTGGGGTTGCCATCCCGGGCCAGGGAACCTCTGGGCCCCTGCCACATGGGCCCTGGGGACCTCTAGCCCTTTAATTATATATATATAATATATATAATATATATATATATATATAAATAAAAAGGAAATAAAATATAAAAGGGGGTTGCCATCCAGGACTGGGGACCTCTGGGTCTTTAATAATAATAACATTTATATTATATAGTATATATATATATATATATATATATTATATTTATATATATATTTAAAAGAAATATATAAAAAGTTTTTTTTTATAAAAAAGGGGGTGCTTTTGCTACCGTAAAAATTGGTATTACTCAAAATGGCCCTTTAATAAAAAATAAAAATATATTTTAAAAAATTGGCCGTTTAATAAAAAATAATAAAAAATATATAAAATAAAATATATATTTTTTATTTAAATAAATAAAAAAAGGGGGTTGCCATCTTGGGTCCTGGGCGCCTCCGGTCCCTGGGGACCCCTAAAAAAAAATGTCCTTTAATAAAAAAAAAAAATAATTTATAAAAAATTGTCCCTTTAATAAAAAATAAATATATAAAATAAATATATTTTTTTATTTAAAAAAAATAAAAAAGGGGGGTTGCCATCTTGGGCCCTGGGGGCCCCGGGCCCTGGGGACCTCCGGACCACCGACCCCTAAAAAAAAAAAAAAAATTTTTTTTTTTTTTTTTTTTCAAAGGGGGTTGCTTTGGGCCCCCAACAGTGACAGGGCCCTGGGCAGCTGCCCCTGTTTGCCCTATGGTAGAGACGGCCCTGAGTGCAATATTTATTTTGTTACCTACTTGAAGACTATAGTGCTTTTAATGCTATTCCCATCGAGCGCTGCCTTTGTGTGCTTTTTGTATCCTGCTATCTATTTTTCCAGTGGTTGGAGCTGCACTGGGAATCAGCCTGCAAGGAGGAGATCAGCTAAAAGTAGTTGGATCTCTATGTGCGTTATGATTAATCAAAATTTGTCAATTCATCGATTAAAAAACAAAAAACAATTTATCGAACAGAAAATTTTTGATCAGTAACAGCCCTAGTTTTATTTTATTCAAATATGTTCCTTCTACCTGTGTGGACCAAGTCAGAGAAGATGACACCACATGCCTTTCTAATTAATCAAGCCAAAATTCTAATATAGAACATTTTACACTCCTCTTCAACAAATCAAAATATATATATTTTTTTTAACTTTCGTTCCACTTTAACAAATCCTTCTCATTAAAAGTTGCGAGCAGCTCAGACTTTGATAACGATATAAAAACATGCATTGCAGGGTGAGTGGGAGGTGAATGCTTCTTCCCTGATCAAGACTTGTGTCTTTACATGAACTGTTTAAAATTTCAATGAGGGCGATAATAACTTTGGCTCCGTGTAATAAAATGCCAAGGACAAGTGTAAGGGCAATCTAAGATACAATAAAGCAAGATCGGAATGCCATCTTAAAATCCCAATGCAGTTAACTCTTCCTATGAAGGTTCTAGGAGCTTTGTATCAGTCAGTTGAAAAATATGTGTACATTCTGTAAACTGCAGATAGAATTTTTTCCAAGAATTTATAATGCACATTGACAACTTGCAATGTTTTTTTTGTTCCTGTACAGACAGTTCCAGCACTGCATGTTTTACCATGAAATCCGAGACTTCCATTCTATGATGCAGCAATAATTTATATAAGGAGTCTCAGCTCTGAAGCCTCTAAGGCCGTGTACACACGGCAGAGAACCTCGACGGGCAGAACACATCGTTCCGCCCGTCAAGGTTCTCTGCCGGCCATCGAAATCGGCGACCCGCCCGTCGGGAATGGCAACCAGCCATTCATCCAGGCGGGCCGTCGAGCAAATAGAGAGCGTGCTCTCTATTTCTGCTCTACGGGATTCCTGACGGGATGCTCACCGAGAGCGTACACACGGCCGAGGTCCTCGCTGGAATGCAGCTTCCAGCGAGGTTTCGCTGGTTTCCAGCGAGAACCTCGGTCGTGTGTACGCCGCCATACGCCATGGTTTTCCTGGCAAAAAAACTGTCAGGAGAGCATTTGGCCCGGGAATCCCGGCCGTGTGTTTGCTCCCTAGCAGTTTTCCCGACAGGAAAACTGCCCAGGAAAAATAGAGAACCTGCTCTCTATTTTCACAACGAGATTCCCGACAGAGTGTTTCCTGCCGAGAAAACTGGTCGTCTGTATGCTTACCTGTCCGAGGTAAATCCGTGCATGCTCGATAAGACTTTGACGCATGCACGGTAGCATACAAGGTTAGTGTGGGGTGTAGCAAGATGGTGGCAGCGGCATCAATGACATCACCGTCAATGAAATCACTGCGTTCTTGCCATTCAAAAGAACGGCGGTTCTTTTGAGTGGCGTCTGTATGCACGGCTTTGCAAGGCAAGCTTGCCAGGAATCCCATTGGGAAAACCAACGTTTTTCCTGGTGGGATTCCCGGCCGTGTGTACAGGCCTTGACTCTTTGCGTGTCAGATGTTGCATTGTTATTCAATAAACCTTACAAAAATGCAGTGTACACTCCTGGTCCATTCTCAACATCTGTAAGAGAATTGAGGTGGGTGCCAGGATTATCTAACTTTGAGTTACACCATTGGTGGAGGCCCAATGGCTAAACAGAGAAGAAGGTGGGTCAAAAGAAGTGGCGGAGAAGATGGCAGCAGTAACTGATGGAGTGGTTCTGGGAATTGCAGAGCTATTAGCACTACAGGAGGGCAAACTATGAGGTATGTGCAGGTACTTTGTGCCATTTAGAGTATTTGTATCTCTATAGCTAGTATTGGGAGTGGAAGCATTAATTTGTAAGGAGATTCTACTGCCCTGTACACACGGTCGAAATTTCCGATGGAAAAAGTCAGATGGGAGCATTTCATCGGATATTCCGACCGTGTGTATGCCCAATCTGACTTTTTTCATCCGAAATTCCTATCGGAAAATTTGTTCGTCTGTATAGAATTCCGACGCACTAAAAACCATGCATGCTCAGAATCAAGTCGACGCATGCCTGGAAGCATTGAACTTAATTTTTCTTGGCTCGTCGTAGTGTTGTACATCACTGCGTTCTTGGTGGTCGGAATTTGGTGTGACCGTGTGTATGCAAGACAGCTTCAGCAAAATTCCGTCAGAATTCCATCGGAAAAACCTTTCGAGTTTATTCAGACGGAAAAACCGGTCGCTTGTACAGGGCATATAATAGCAGTTATCTGTAGCAGTATTATGCAACATAACCCAAATCTCTGACTGTCTGCGGTAACATGTCTGCGGACTTTGACTATCTCCTGTAGCCTGTCTGGCATCTCTGACCATCTTCTGTTGGATGCCAGTAATTATGGGCAGCACAGTGGCTAAGTGGTTAACACTTCTGCCTAGCAGCACTAGGGTCACCTGTACGAATGCCAACCATGGCACTGTCTGCCTGGAAGGGGCAGCTGCCCTGGGCCCTGTCATTGTTGTGGGCCCAAATCAGCTGCCTCATACAGTACTTGTCAAATATCCTGGTTTCTATACCCTTGTCCCTTGACATTTTAGTCCTGTGCTGTGTCTTAATATCTCAGTGTGAAGTCCTGTGACTAATTCTGCCCAGCTCTGCCCTATTGTTGTGTACGGGTGACTCAACCTGCAGACCCTGTGTTTACATGTAAATAACCAGCATTCATATGTAAATTGTGATAGCCAGCGGCATTCATATGTACTGTATATCATGTCCCCCTGAGGTCATATCCACCATCACCTATACTGAATGTTGCCCACTGGGGAGGTAAAGGGGCATGATTGAAAGTCCTGCTCACCTTCCCAGTCCATGGTGTGCAGGCAGTGAGGAGGTGTGCTGTAACCTCTAGCAACCAACCAGTGAGCAGTATTACTGTACAGTAATCTCTAGCAACCAATCAACAAGCAGACATCATGTGCCCTCACCTCAGTCAGTAAGAGGTAATGATATGCTGTAATCTCTGGTAACCAATTGCAATTGCTGCCTGATCTGATACAGTAAACTGATTTTGAGTCTAGCTGCTATTTATTGTATGTCTCAGAGAAAGTGGAGAGCGAAATTGTATAGAAAAGGGGGCCCAAGAATTTTTTTGCCCAGGGTCCAATTAATAATAAAGAGTTTGCATGTTCTCCCTGTCCCTGCGTGGGATTCCTCCCACACTCCAAAGACATGCTAGTAGGTTACTTGGCTCCTGTCTAAATTGACCCTATTATGTGTATGTCTGAATGTGAGTTAAGGACCTTAGCTTGTAAACTCCTTGAGGGTATGGACTGATGTGAATTTACAATATATGTATCTGGAAAGTACTGTGTGAATGTATTGTGGTAGATAAGAACCTGTAATAATTAAAAAATTCTATAGTATGTATTTAGTCTCCAATCATCTCTGGTAATATGACTGCAGTCCCTAATTAGCTGGCATAGTATGTCCGCCCTCTTTGACCTCCTATAGCATGTCTTCACTCTTCTGTAGCATGTCTACAATCTCTGGCATCTTCTGTAGCATTCCTGTATGTGGGAGGGAGGTCCTGCCCAGGTGTTGCCAGGGAGCACTGAATCCTGATCATTCCTATTTTCCAGGTAGTACATATGGTCCTTTGGGGAGATATTGGCACTAGACCTTAGGAGTGTAGAATGGCCCCTTTTTTTGTTGAGGGGTTGCTCACCAAGTGTGTTACCATGTAAAGGAGACATTTTTGGGGCAAGGAACGATCCTCTAGTAAAGAAGTGGATGTAGTATGGAAAGTTTTTATTACTCACTAAAAACAGTGGGCCAGATTCACGTACATCTGCGCATTATTGGACCGGCGTAGCGCACCGCCTTTACGTTAGACTGGCGCAATGTAGCGGCGCAATCACCCTATTCTCGTCGGTTTTGCGCAGAAATTTGCGCCTGTGCAACGTTATTTCAGAGGCGCAAGGCAGAGTAATTCAAATTGGGAAGGACGTGGGCGTGTTACATTGAAATAAGCCGTGACCCCATGCAAATGAAGCGCATGCGCGCTTGAAGCAGACCATGGTCAGCACCTCTGTGCACATGTTTACAACTCGGGAACGGCGCAATCAGTGAAATTGAAAGTGGACTAGGGCAACTTCGTGAACTACGCAGACAGCATAGATAGACAGACACAAACACACTTCCTTTGCAAAAGTACATCCCTTTGTATCCCTTCCTATACAGCAAGGTGCTTTTGTTCTGTTGTTTATTAGCGTTTGTTTGTTTCTTTGTGACGTGTCTTTGAGATATTTGGGGACTGTTTTGCAGAGTGATTTTTGTCTTTTATGTGTTTTCTTTGTTGTTATTTTGTTTAAATTATATTTTTGCTGGGCATTTTTTATTTTTGCTGGTCAATTTTTTTGTTTTTTTGGTTCTGTTTGTGTATGATTTGGGAATGTGGGGGTGACATTCCTGCCGGAAAAGGGGTGTCACCCTCATTTGTGGTGGAGAAGTGATCCCCAGGTCCATGTGAATGGTGTATGTATGTACAGTGACATAATTGGAGCCGTGGCATGGCGTTGCTGCTCACAAGTCCTGCATGGTGGGCTTGTGCCAATCCAATGTGATGAGGATGTGATGTGTCTGTGCTAGGGACCACAGTGGTGTGCATGCATGCATTCCCATTGTGCCATGATTAATGTGTGTGTTTAACGTGCAAAGATGCCTAATGTGAGCTGGCTCCTGGCTGCTCTTCCCTCAGAAGACGGGGTAGCCTTGGTTAGGGGGGTTCCGTATAGGAGTCATGAGATGGGGTCCCAGTGCATATGCAGAGTCACCCTGAAGGGAGAAGACAGGAGGATGTTAGTAGTGCATGTGCCCCTTGTGATTTCAGCATCATGGGGGGGACAGTCATGCCTGCCACCCATGTCACTCACCAACCAGCCAGCTGTCCCCATACATGTTCTGTTCGAAATCTGTGGGGATGGGGCTATGATTGTATATGTAGCTGTCATGAGTGTCATGGGTGGTGTCATGTGTTGGGCTCCTGCAGGGTTGTGGTTAATTCCAGGATGGCATGAGGGTTGAATCTGAAGATGCGAGACACCTCAGAATCACTCATGCCAAAGATGTCTATGCGTGTGTGATATATCAAGTGAAGAGTGAGGGGCTTGTATTAGATTAGATTATTATATCCATCAAGGTTTTAAAGGGCTATTGAAAGATAGTGAGACCGTGTTTGTAATTTGTATGTATGTTATGTATTGATGTATATATGTATGTATATTTTTTGTAAAAATGTTTCTTAAAGCAAAGAAAAATGTATTGTAAAAAAAAAAAAATCCTCTCCCGTGCTCTCCTCCGTGCCCTCCTCCGTGCCCTCCTCCGTGCCCTCCTCCTTCTTTGCTCATCTAAAGTCAGTAGTATAGCTATGAGCATGGATGCCACTGGCATGTTGGCATACAGATTGTTGTGCAACACGTGTGACTGCTCTGCTCCTCACTAACAGTGTTGCTTTCTCTGACATGTAGACGAATTGTCTAATTTTATATCACCTTTTATATGGTCTAATTTTAGACAGGACATTTAGCTGTTGCGCACAGCGCGTAGCCTGCGCTGCACCAACGTTCTTTTGTGGATCCCCGTAACTCCCTCATTAGCATATTTGAATAGCAAATCAATGGTGTGTCTAGCGCAGTTTTGCGCGGACGGATGCGCCTGTCTATCGGAATTACGCTGGACAAAAAAAAGTAGATCTCTTGCGTATCTCGTTTTGGGGATGCGGAGTATCGAAACGCATGCGCAAATTTAGACTTACGCCGCGCATCTCCTGTTACGCCGGCGTAATCGCTCTGTGAATCTGGCCCAGTATTTATTGCGGATTGAAAGATATTGGAATTTCCGACAAGAAAAGTCTGATGTGAGCTTTTGGTCGTAAATTCCGACCGTGTGTAGGCTCCATTGGACTTTTCCTGCCGGAATTTCCACCAACAAAAATTTGAGAGCTGATTCTCAAATTTTCAGACGAAAAAAATTCCAACCTAGAAATTCTGATTGTCTGTAGCAATTCCAATGCTCAAAATTCCGATGCATGCTCGGAAACAATTAGACGCATGCTCCGAAGCATTGAACTTAATTTTCTCAGCTTATCGTAGTGTTGTACGTCACTGCGTTCTTGACATTCGAAAGTTCAACTTTTGTCTGTATGCAAGCCAAGCTTAAGCGGAATTCTGTCGGAAAAACTATCCAAGGATTTTCTGATGGAAAATCCGATCGTGTGTTTGCGGCATAAGGCTCTCTTCCTGGTAATTATAATGTCGCACCTTAAAGAGTTCTACTCAATAAATGTGTTGTATACCCTGTTGTAGAAATGTGTTATTTTGTACTGCTTAAGAAACACGTTGTTTGCATTGCTTCAGTGTTAGACCTCTGTATGCTAGCTATGTCTTAAAATTCTTTAAGTACAGAGCAACCTAGCCAGGGCTTTTTTTCAGGTGGAACTTTGGTGGAACTCAGTTTCACCACCTCTGGCTCAGACCCTTTAGTGCCTGCTCACCACAATCACTTGTAAATACAGAAGTCTGGTTTCTGTGTTTCCAATTGACAGCTCTGCACTCTGTGTGTAACCCCCCCCCCCCCCTGAACTCTGCCCTCTGTATGTAATGCAATCCTGGTATTTAATGCCCCTTTAAGACCCTCCTACTGTTTGTGAAATCTAATCACTTCCACTATTTGGTGTGAATTGGAGGGTTTGTGTGGAGGAGGGGTTTTGGGGGGTTGTGGTTGAGTTCCAGCACCTATTGTTTGAGAAAAAAATCCTGAACTGGCTTCATGTTTCTGCAAAGTAGAAATAGACACACAGAACAAAACAAACAAATCCAGGGCAGTGTTTTGTTTTTAAAATGAATCTAATTGGTTCTGGGAAGTTTTAGACACGCAGTAATGACAGCTTAGACCACCGTGAGAAAGCTCCCAGTATGGTGGTGATAAGGAAACAGACAAGCAGGAAGTGTGGAGAACGGAGCAGGATTACAGCAACTTCAAAGCAAAAACGAACAATAAGGACATGAAACCAGTACTGCAGTAAGAATAAAGGAAGCTATTTAGCTAAAAAAAAAAATTCCTTTAGTGATCCTTTAATTGACTTGGGTACAACCAGCATGCGATTATTGCAAGCTGGCAGCCGCTAGCAATAATCATTGTGTTCTCCTGTCAGGGACGGCTCCCTGCGCCCTCCCGCCGAGAGAACACAATAGCTCAGGAAAGAATATCGCATAATATATGGCCTGCCTTAGTTGAGGCCCCTTTTATCAAGAATGTTGACCACCACAACTGTAACTTGTGGTTAATATGGAAATGCCATACGTATTATGTGATGCCTACAGTTATTTCCTATCTAGCTGACTAAAAGAAATAAATATTTTTCTAAATGTTATTTTTTTTAGTCTAGAACATAAAACACAAATATGCATAAAAGCTGTACATTTCCTTCAATCGCCATCTACTTTCAGGAGATTATAAAGAGCAGAGGAACAGTAAGTCGGCTGCAGACTCTGATATCTCAAACCTTTAGGGCAGATGGTGTCTTGGCTCGCCTCCTTAATTTTTATTACATTTGTTTAAAGCGAGGGCCGTACCTGATCCTTGAAAGCTGCTCCTTGTGACAGCTCTTCATCTTTTATCATACTTATTTTGGCTATTCTCCCAGTCCATCTATTCCTTAATGTAAGTGTTATAAATCGCTGGAAAGTACTATAAAGTAGGGAAAAAAATAAATCAATATTTCTGGGTTAAAAAGCTTGAAAATGCTGATCAAGCTGAGATTCTGCTAAGCATTTATGCGCCTTTGGATTAACCCTTCAGTGCTCCAGGGCATTGAACCCCATTTCAGTGTTGCAGGGGTCAGCTGGAGTTACCAAATGCAATCTATAAAAACAGAAATATTATTAAGATATTGAAACTCGGGTTCAGTGAATGGTTTTGCTCTGTTAGATTTGCCAACCACAGATACACCTTTGACTAGGAATTTGAGATTTGGTTGTTACTAAAATTTATTTATTTAAAAAAAAAATTGTTTAAAAGATTAAATGATCAGAAATCTGATCACTGAAATGTCACGTATGTTTAAACATGTTAATGTAATTTCAGAAACTTTTTATAAAGTAATCCCTGATGATCCTGCTGTGAAGGTCCTTGGTCAGACACTTCCTAATATGCACTATATTACCAAAAGTATTGGGACACCTGCCTTTACATGCACATAAACTTTTTTTTTTTTTTTGGAGGGGAGAGGAAATTTATTGGAGCACAGAGCAGTACTCTATATAAACTAGCTATAATTCAGGGCTTTATTTTTTGCTGGATTCCTCTTCCTTTGAGAGGGTCTTGATTATTTCCTCTTTCTTGGCCTGAAGTCTTTCTTCACGGCGCTTCCTTGCCTCCTTTGTCTTGGATCTGCGAGCTTCTGCCTGGTCAGCCAACAACTTCTTGCGAGCCTTGTCTGCCTTCAGTTTGTGGATGTGCTCCATAAGAATACGCTTGTTCTTAAACACATTACCCTTGACTTTCAGGTACAGGCTGTGGTACATGTGCCTGTCGATCTTCTTGGACTCACGGTAACAGCGGAGCAGGCGGCGAAGAATTCGCATTCTCCTCATCCAGGACAGCTTCTCAGGCATACGAGCATTAGCAGTACCCTTTCTCTTTCCAATGCCCATGTGTCTGCCCTTCCTACGTGCAAGTGTATTCTTGCGGCAGCGAGCACGAAAATGAACAGTTACTGGCTTGCGGATAATCAGACCATCCTTAACCAGCTTCCTGATTTGCTGACGGGAGTTAGCATTGCACATAAACTTTAATGGCATCCCAGTCTTAGGCTGCATTCACACCTAGGCGTTTTGTCGCCCGACGCTGTAGCAGCCTGAAATACGCTGGAGGGGCGAATTTACATTGTCGGCTATGGAGATGGTTCACATCTTTACGCCGAACGCCGGAGCGCCGTACGCCTGAAGCTTGAATCAAGTCCTGAACCCTTTTTTTCAGGCGTCTTGGGTGTTCGGGAATAGCCGACAATGTAAAAATCACCCCTCCAGCAAAAAACAAGGAGTGTTTTGTCGCCGCAAATCGCGGGGACAAAACGCCTATTTCCGCAATACGCCGCATAACGCCTACGCCTAGGTGTGAATGCAGCCTAAGTTCATAGGGTTCAACATTGAGTTGGCCCACCCTTTATAGCTAAACAGCTTCAACTCTTCTGGGAAGGCTGTCCACAAGGTTTAGGAGTGTGTCTATGGGAATGTTTGACCATTCTTCCAGAAGCAGGTTTGTGAGGTCAGGAACTGATATTGAACAAAGAAGGCCTGGATCGTAGTCTCTGCTCTAATTCATCCCAAAGGTGTTCTATCAGGTTGATATCAGGACTCTGTGCAGGTCAGTTAAATGGGCTGTAAAGGTTTGTTTTTTATTTTCTAAATAGGTTCTATTAAGCTAGTGCATTGTTGGTTCACTTACCCTTTCCTTTGATTTCCCTTCTAAATGTTGTTTTTCTTTGTCTGAATTTCTCACTTCCTGTTCCTCCTCAGTAAGCTGTTCAGTAAGCTGTTCTGGCTGACCTTCCACCACTCGGATGATGGTGGAAAGCTTACTGAGTAGAAACAGGAAGTGAGAAATTCAGACAAAGAAAAAAAAACATTTAGAAGGGAAATGGAAGGAAAAGGTAAGTGAACCAACAATGCACTAGTTTAACCATTTGCTTACTGGGCACATATACCCCCTTCCTGCCCAGGCGAATATTCAGCTTTCAGTACTGTGACGATTTAAATTATAATTGCGCGGTTGTACGACGTGCCTCCCAAACAAAATGTATGTCCTTTTTTTCCCACAAATAGAGCTTTCTTTTGGTGGTATTTGATCACCTCTGCGGTTTTTATTTTTTGCGCTATAAACAAAAAAAGAGCGACAATTAAAAAAAAAACACAATATTTTTTACTTTTTGCTATAATAAATATCCAATTTTATTTAAAAAAAAAAAACATTTTTTTTTCTCAGTTTAGGCCGATACGTATTCTACATATTTTTGGTAAAAAAAGTTATAGTGACTACAAAATAGGGGATAGAATTCTGACATTTTTTTTATTATTATTTTTTTACTCGTAATACGGCGATCTGCGAATTTTGTCAGGACTGCGATATTGCGGCACACACATCGGACACTTTTGACAAATTTTTGGGACCATTCACATTAATACAGCGATCAGTGCTATAAAAATGCATTGATTACTGTATAAATGTGACTGGCAGGGAAGGGGTTAACACTATGGGGCATGGAAGGGGGTAACACTAGGGGGCCAGGCACGCACATCGGCATCTTGGGGACGCGCCGTGCGCGTGCGCGCCGCCACCGCCACCCGTGCGCCCCCCAGTGGCTGGAGGACTCCAGGACGTCATATGACGTCCTCCTGGATTTACAGAGCCACCGTGAGGCCGTCATTTGACAATGGCCCGGGGCTCAAGTGGTTAAAGGAACCTATTTAGAAAATAAAAAACAAACCTTTACAACCCCTTTAAGTTCCTCCACCCCAAACTCGCTCATCCATGTCTTTATAGTTCTTGCTCCAAATCTTTTGGTGATGGGGGGGGATTATGGTGTGGGGTTGTTTTTCAGGGGCTGGGCTTGGTCCCTTAGTTCCAGTGAAGGGAATTCTTAAGGTGTCAGCATACCAAGACATTTTGGACAATTTAATGCTTCCAACTTTGTTGGAACAGTTTGGGGATGCCCCCTTCCTTTTCTAAATTGACTGTGCACCAATACGCAAACAAGGTCCATGAAAACATGGATGAGCGAGTTTGGGGTGGGGGAACTTAACTGGCCTGCACCTCAACCCAATAGAACATCTTTGGGATGAATTACAGGGGAGACTGTGAGCCAGACCTTCTCGTTCATCTTGTGGACAGCCTTCCTAGAAGAGTTGAAGCTGTTAGACCTTTCACACTGAGGGCGTATTGCAGGCGCTATAGTGCTAAAAATAGTGCTCAAACAGCTGCTCCATTGTCTCCAGTGTGAAAGCCTGAGAGCTTTCATACTGGAGCGTTGCGCTAGCAGGACACAGAAAGTGTCTACAAAGTGGCTCAAGGAGATCAGCAGCATTGGGATGTAACAAGAGATAAATACCGTATTTGCCGGGGTATAAGGCGACCGGGCGTATAAGATGACCCCCTAATTTTACAGTTTTTTAAAGATTTTTAGCTTGTACTCACCGTATAAGACGACCCCCCCTTCTCAGGCTTCTGACGTTTCATATTTCTTCCTTTTGGAGCCATAGCCTTCTTTATTCTTGCTGGAGCTGGAGCCAATCATAGCGAGAGATGTATTCTTTTAATGAATACAAAGCCTGCTTGGATTGGCAGAGGCTTTAACATCATCAGCCCACGCCTCTCTGACTCAAAGCCAATCTGAGCAGGCTACTGTATGTAGCCTGCTCGGATTGGCAGAGGTTGTTACTCCAATCCGATTAGGCTCTGTATTTACTTGAATACATCGCTCACCGGGATTGTCTAAGTGGTATATACTGTATGTAGCTACATACAGTATTACAGCACATCCAGCAGGCATCCGAGCAGCTGACCCACGTATAAGACGACCCCTGCTTTTTGGACAGTTTTTTAAAGTGTAAAAGGTAGTCTTATACGCCAACAAATACAGTAAGATAAAAAAAAGTAATTATTTTTAAAAGATAAATTGCAATTGCTTATAACAAGTGGTGCAATGCAATGGATGGAAGAATCAACTTTATTTCAAGTACACACACGTATATTCTTATTATACATTGCTTCTGTCACTGGATTGAACAACCCGATCTGTCAAATTTGGCATCCCATCACCATGTATCTTTTGCAGAATAGGCTTCTGCAGCTAAGACTGTATTGAGGCAAGCAGTCTAATCTACAAATATCCATAGATACAGGTATGAGCTTTTGAGATGGCAATTAAAGTGACTTATTATATTGAAGTGGAGGAATGGAAAAACAAAAGTGTTACATATCAGATCATGTGTTTGTTAGAAGTTACATTTTCTTTTCTTTAGTTTTATAGAGTACTGTTGTTGAAAATCATTTTACCCATTATTTAAAGAATGTATTAAAACTTAAATTACAGAAAGGCCATAATACTATAGTGTTTTTTTATCACTTTAATGAGTGTATTTGGCCTTCATACATGCACTCTCCTGTCTCTATTGATTGAAGTGATGCAGTGTGGGATGTAATGGTTGATAGTGTTGCCTCTCAGACTCTCCCAGAATTTAGTGAAGGTCACTCCTCGGGAGATAGGATGGTATAAAGTAAAAGTCAAAATGACTTTTGCTCCAGTGGTCTGGAACATGTTGGATCGTTGACCGGTATTGCATACTGTTAATGATATATAAAGGATGTAAAGTCACCACAAGGAGCAGATTACGGGAAGGTTATAAAGGTGCTGTTCTGTCATTAAACTTTCCATTACTGATTAGACAGAAAAATAAGTTTACTAGGTGGGTATGCTAAGTCATTTAGTACAAAATGTACATTACTCGATGGATGTTTGATTTCATTTTCCAAAAGTGTTAGTAAAGCCCTAACACTAACTATCCTTAAAGACATTCCCTCCCTCTCCTCCTACCTATTGTAGATACCCTATATAAAAGTATATTTTACTGGTTTTAATCTGGTCCAGTCCAGTCACATGATTCTGCAGTTTCGGCACCACTGTGTAAAGGAAGCGCTCGACAACCGAAGTGAATTCCTGGAGCTGTTTAGAGCAGATTAAAAATAGGTAAGTACATTTCCATCCTGCCCTCCAGCAGACGCAGAAAAGCTTTAAAGATTGGATGGGCTTGAATGTATCCTGGTTCGGCAGGTCGGCCCTGGTTAAAATGATAATCCTACCCCGCTTACTCTATCTAATGCAATCGGTACCCATTTCCTTACCCCCGGGCTTCTTTACATCATTTAGGAGAGCCTGCTCCACTTTCCTTTGGAGAGGTTCTCAGCCCCGCATAAAGTTCTCCCGCCTTACCTTACCTAAATCTGGTGGTGGCATTGGCCTTCCAGATCTTCAAAAGTACTATAACGCTTGCCATCTCACGAGGATTGCGGATTGGAACATACACTCTTCTAAGAAACTATGGGTCCTTCTCGAGATGAGTTTCTCGCAAAGCCCCCTTCACTTGCTTCCATGGTGGCCTTCTAAGAATTGGCCTCACTCTCTGTTAGCCCACCCACTCATTTACCCCTCACTCCTCGCATTTAAAAAGGCCTCGGCGCTGGGCCATCCGTCTCCCCACCCAAACCCCCTTACGTCCTTGCGGGGAAACCCGGACTTTCAACCAGGCTTATCGGCGGACTTTTTAAGCCAGGAGTGGCCCTTCGAGGACGTGCTGGCCCTTCAGTTTTACTCCTCTGGTCGGCTTTTGTCCTTTGAAGCGGTACAATCTCTCTCTAAGACGGCCTCCTTATCATTCTGGACTTACAGGCAGATCCGGCACTTCCTCACGTCCACTCCCGATCAATCACTTTGGTCGCGGCAACTTACGCCCTTTGAATCCCTGTGCCACCGTAAAAAACCACAAAGGCATTTAATTTCACTTCTGTACACCCTTTTAGCGGGCGGTCCTCCACGCATCCCCATCCCGACACAAACTTCGTGGAATAGAGATCTTCAAACAGACCTGTCAGGGGAGGACTGGCACACCATTTGTGAATACGCCCACAAGGGTTCCTTGAACGTGGCCATCCAAGAGAATGGCTACAAAATAATCACTAAATGGTACAGGACCCCGTCGCGCCTACACAAATTCTCCCCTAATATTCCCGACACCTGCTGGAGATGCGGCAGGGGCGTGGGAACTATGCTTCATGTGTGGTGGGAGTGTGGGGCTCTCCAGCCTTTCTGGAAGGAGGTTCATGACCTCATTTCACATGTTACGACCTATGTATTAGACTACACCCCATCTCAGTACCTACTCCACCACACGTCACTCCCTAAAAAAGATTATTTTAAGTCCCTGGCCATGCACATGGTCAACGCTGCTAGACTTTGCATTCCCAGACACTGGCGCTCCACCACCGCTCCTACTGTTAGAGAGTGGCTTGCACAAATTTCCTCAATAAAAGAAATGGAAGAACTGATTTACATTTCACAAGACAGAATCCACAAATTTTCCTTTACTTGGGCCTGCTGGAACCACTTTGTAACCACTGACCGCTACCGCCAATGGATCCCTTGAGCCACCAGGGACGGCGACTTCTCATCCGTACGTTATGGGGGGGCCCTGGGGGGGGGGGCGCTGGGAGCGGATCCACTCTTGTCCCCCCTCTATCCTCCCTTCTCAGTATGCCTGTCCGTTCTTTCCCTCCTCCCCCCCTCCCCGCTCTCTCCCCCATCCCCCCCATCCCTCCCTCTCCTTCCTTTTACCCCGTATCTCTCTCCCCCTGTTTTACTCTCCCTCCCATTCTTTCTTAATCTCTCTTCCTCTCTCTCTCTCTTTTCTCCCCTTCTCTCCCTCTTCTCTCCTTCCTCTTTTGTTGAGTGACCATAGGCTTGCCATGATACACTATCTCTTGCTTATATGACCTTGATCGGTACCCTGCTCCTTTCTCCCCCCTGGCACCAGAGTGGGGAGGGGAATTTGGGGGGAGGGGAAAACTGCAATCACGATCCTCCGCCCTCTGTCGCTTCATTACACTACGTGTACCTTAATTCGGGTCTGGAAATTTCATTTATTGTTATGTTACACTGTATCATGTAGTGTACCCTTTTTTGTAACCTTGTGTCACTCCTTGTTATGTGATAATTCTTATGTCGTTTTTCTTCTTTGTATTCTGCATCTTGACTCAATAAAACTTTTATGGAAAAAAAAAAAAAATAGGTAAGTACCCAGTTGTTTTTTCTATGCAAGCTATGCAGGATATGTAGGTTTTTTTTTGGGGGGGGGGGGGGATCATTTCTAAGTATAGTAATGCCGCATACACACGATCAGGCTTTTGCCCAGCCAAATAGCATTGGAATTCCTACAGATTTCCATCGGAAAAAAAATAGAACATGTTCTATATTTAAACTCCGATGGAATTCATTGGAATTTCCGATGAAAAAGCTCAGATGGGGCTACACATGATCGTAAAATCTGATGGAAAAAGTCCATCAGAAATTCTGATCGTGTGTACGGGGCATTAGAGTTACACTTTTCTTCCACATAAAATGGAAAAAAGATATTTAATGACTAATAAAACCTTAATATTGTGAACAATTTCCATATATCACTTAATTTCTCTCATGCATTTTCCATTTTTTTTTCTTACTCTTTCCTTTCCTCTCCTGTTCCCATTTCTTTCTTCCTTCTCCATTCTCACTCTATTCCTCTTTCACTCTTCTTTCCACCACTGTATCCTCTCCTCTTTTTCCTTCCTTTCCTCTCGCACCCTGCTTCCTCCCTTCTCTCCTCTCTTTACCTCTACAATTCTATCATCGTCTTCTCCTTTCCCTCTTCATTCCCTTCCCTCTCCCCTCATTCTGATCTTCTCCACTCTCCCTCTTGCCCCCTTCTTTCCTTTTTTCTCTTCATTTGTCCCCTCTACTCTTACCTCTATGCCCACTCCTTTTCTCTCCTCTCGTTGTCTTTCCCCTACCTCCCTTCCTCTTTTCTTTTTTCACTTAAAATTTCACTTTTATTTTTAAAATGTGTAAAGTGTAAAGATGGTGAAGGGTTCATTCCACTGAACCTCACCATCACTTCTCTAAATTAAAAGAAACATGTTGAGAAAATATTGAGGGCATCCTTGTAGATCTCTTTTTAAAAATGCTAGTTCTGGCTTTAAAGAAAAGTCACCAATCTGAATGTGTGCAGCCAGTGTCTAGTGCATACTTGACCCAGGTCAGTGACTTGGACAGCAACCTAAAGTAATTGAATAAATAGGACAAGTGGTATTTTTTAATAAGAGGCCTTATTTCCTTTTGGGGAAACTTATAAAATATTTAATTGCTCCTTATCGTCCTAACATTGGGGTCCTGGGTCTTATTGGGTGTTGGGGGTAGGTTAATAGGATTGTCACTTACCCTTTTACTTTTCTAGCTGCAGAAGCCCATGACTGGTAAAATTTGGAACATTATTCTATTAAAAAATGTATGTAATTTTATAGAGGAGGATAGATACACCGTTGCACTTTCCTGCCAAGATTCTAGACTGCCCTCTCTAATTATCACACTTGCCTGAAAAACTTTGCTATAAAGTTCTTAAGTGTCATTTTTAGAAATACATTTTATCCACTATAAAGTAACTTGGAGAGCATCACCATTTATATTAAACCGTTCCGTTTAATTTGCTGGTTTGATTACACTATATAAAATGAAAAGCAATAATAACTCAATTTTGTACAAAAATCAATAAATCATGATTTATGTTCAATAATATAAAATAAAGGATTTAGTGATTTAAAGAGTAAAAACATGATAGTATTGGATAATAGATCTAAGGAGCATTTGATTGGGGTCTAAAGGTCTTATTATATTAATTCTACACTAACATTACTACTGTCATTGCTATTTCCACTATTACTAAATTGTATTTTCTTGGGATAGAATAGGAGTGTGAAATTGGTGGTTCTGAGTACTAAGTTTTGAACACTTTTCTGAATCTCTGCCCTAGGGTTGCTCACTGCAGTGGGTGTGGTTTGCTTCTTGTAGTTATGGTTTTAAAAGTGGGCTTGGGCATCTCACGATTTATTGCTTGCACATTGAAAGACACAATTTGGTCAGCAGTACTAGAAAGTATACATATTATGGTGTGCAAACAAGGGCATAAAACAAATTAAAATTAAAATGTATATTAACTACTTGCCGACCGCCCGACGTCATATTACTGCGGGGCGGTGGCACTGCTACGCGGGAGCACGTAGCTCTACGTCCTCCCTTTAGCAGCTTGTAGGGCGCGAGCGCACGCCGCGCGTCCCCCGAGTCCCGCACGTGTCCCCCGAGTCCCGTGCGCGTGCCCGGCGGGTACGTTCGCCACCGGGCACACGCGATTGCTCGTTACAGAGCGGGGAACGGGAGGTGTGTGTGTAAACACATACCTCTCGTTCCTGTCAGCGGGGGAAACGCTGATCTTCTGTTCATACAATGTATGAACAGAAGATCAGTGATTTCCCCTAGTGAGGCCACCCCGCCCATACAGTTAGAACACACCAGGAACACACTTAACCCCTTCCCTGCCCCCTAGTGTTAACCCCTTCACCGCCAATGGCATTTTTATAGTAATACAATGCATTTTTATAGCATTGATCGCTATAAAAATGCCAATGGTCCCAAAAATGTGTCAAAAGTGTCCGATGTGTCCGCCATAATATCGCAGTACCGAAAAAAAACGCTGATCGCTGCCATTACTAGTAAAAAAAAATAATAATAAAAATGCCATAAAACTACCCCCTTTTTTGTAAACGCTATAAATTTTGCGCAAACCAAGTAATAAATAGTGATGAGCGGAATACGCCATATTTGATTTTGTGATATTTCACGAATATATAGAAGAATATTCGCGAAATATTCGTTAATATCGAATATTCGTGATATTTTATCAAAAAAAAAAATTTTGCGAAATTTCGCTAATGCGAATGCGAAATTTCGCTAATGCGAATGCGAAATTTCGCTAATGCGAATGCGAAATTGATTGCGAAATTCTCATCAACACGCGAAAACGGAGATCATTTCCTGGATTACTAAACTAATATGCACTAAACACTAACTCTACTTACACAAACGTATATGACTAAACTAAAGCTAATTTTTTTTTTTTATACACAAAACACAGAAGAGTAGAGAAAGTATTCGCGAATATTCGTAATACGAATATTCGCATTGCGAATATTCGGCAACATAAAAGGATCGCCTCAGCTACTCGGCCCAGGGTGTCTAATCATACCAGCAATGCTTGTAGACGTCGATGGAGATCACTAGGATGTGATCTGTTTTAAAAATAAATTTGAAAAAATACGAATATTCACAATAGTGAATATTCACCGCGATATTCGATTTATTCGCGAATACTCGAATATGCAATATTCGTAACGAATATTCGCAATGCGAATATTCATGAGCAACACTAGTAATAAACGCTAATTCCGATTTTTTTTTACGAAAAATATGTAGAAGAATACGTATCGGCCTAAACTGAGGAAAAAAATGTTTTTTTATATCTTTTTTGGGGATATTTATTATAGCAAAATGTAAAAAATATTGCATTTTTTTCAAAATAGTCGCTCTATTTTTGTTAATAGCGCAAAAAATAAAAACCACAGAGATGATCAAATACCACCAAAAGAAAGCTCTATTTGTGGGAAAAAAAGGACGCCAATTTTGTTTGGGAGCCACGTCACACGACCGCGCAATTGTAAGTTAAAGCGACGCAGTGCCGAATCACAAAAAGTGCTCTGGTCTTTGGACAGCAATATGGTCTGGGGCTAAAGTGGTTAATATAACGCAAAAACATAAAAAATAAAATTAACCTGCCAATATACTAAACGAAAATAAACTACGACAATATATAACAACATAACCTGGGGAATACCCAGGAAAAAAACAGGCCTCCTTACCGACCAGCCTGCAGAACAACCAAATTAACCTGTCTAACAGTATGCGTTAAAAACAGGGGTTTTGTCCACACGCATTTGCAAACGCATGCGTAAGCCACAAAGCCGCACCAAGGCACCCTGTAATCTGTGGTCCTAACACTAAACAGTGCCTAAGACAATACACTTTTCACAAAGTATGTTCAGTAAAAAAAAATATCACAATCAGACATAATAAAATAGCAGGTCTGTCTTAAAAACGGACCACTTTCAGTTGAAGATATACATAGAATGCAAAGCCACCAATGTACATTATGGCCCGGATTCACAGAGAGTGGGCGCACATTTACGCCGGCGTAGCGGGCACACATACGCTACGCCGGCACAGCGCGGAGAGGCATGCACCGTATACAGCAAGCTATTGCTCACCAAGATATGCCAGTGTAGCCTATTTTCGAAGGCGCAGGCCAGCGTAAGTGGAAGTGGGAGTAACCCCATGAAAATGATGGTCTGAGCATGGTGCAGTGTTTTAAGCCCGGCGTATCACAAACGCACATGCGCCGTGACGTAGTCGTGACGTGGACGCATGAAACTGCACCCTTATGCGCATGCTCACAACTACGCCGACACAACTGACAAAGCTACGCTGGATCACTACGTATGCCGTGAACGTAACGTACGCCCAATACGCCAGCCTGTGTTCTCTGGGGCAGGCCTTCACATGTCTATTGCTGGGTTGCGCCTCATCTATAGGGAATAACTTTACGCCGGACGTATACTTACGCACACCGCATGTAGCCTGCGTCGGGCGCACGTACGTTCGTGAATCGCCGTATTTCCCTTGTTTGCATATTTGAATGCCTAATCAATGGGAGAAGCAACATGCGTCCAAACCATATTTGTGCCCACGCTACACTGGCGTAAGCAAGATACATCGGGGTAGGATGGCCTGTTTTTGGACGTATGTTGGTTTGTGACTCTGGCGCACACATACGCCGGGCGCACATTTGCACTACGTCGGCGTAAAGTGATTTACGTCGGCGTAAGTGCTTTGTGAATCCAGGCCCATGAGTCGACTGACAGATTTGCCAGAATGTGTTTGCAAAATCGGGAAAAAACTTGACCATAAAAACAAATAAAAAAAAAACTTGGGAATTAAAATGGATGACTGATGATACAGTGATCATAAATGTACACAAGAGAAGACCGTATATAAAAAAAGAGAGCTTCTAGGGAAGTGTAACTTTACCCATAACAGTTTGATTACAATTAAAGCAGAAGTTGGGCCAAAGCACCCGTAGGTCACCGGAGGCCACTTTGTTCTGCACTCCTGTGAGCCGTATCCAGCCTGCTAAAGTCACCTGATTTCACTCAGCCAGTTCAGAATCTGAACTGGCTGAATCAACTTTTTTGTTGGGATCCACCCAAATGCCTGGACTGGCAGAGTGCTCAGCCCCTTTGGACAGCCCAGCACTAGAGCGAGTACTGGAGGGGCAGAGCAGAGAGCCAATGACTGGCAGTCTTTTGCTGCGTACACACGGTAGGAATTTCCGACAACAAATGTTCGATGGGAGCTTTTAGTCGGAAATTCCGACCGTGTGTAGGCCCCATCGGACATCTGTTGTCGGAATTTCCGACAGCAAAAATTTGAGAGCTGGTTATTAGTGTTGCTCACGAATATTCACATTGCGAATATTCGCTACGAATATTGCATATTCGAGTATTCGCGAATAACTCGAATATCGCGGCGAATATTCGCTATGGCGAATATTCATATTTTTTCAAATTTATTTTTAAAACAGATCACATCCTAGTGATCTCCATCGACGTCTAAAAGCATTGCTGGTATGATTAGAGACCCTGGGCCGAGTAGCTGAGGCGATCCTTTTATGTTGCCAAAAAATCGCATTGCGAATTTTCAGCAACATAAAAGAATCGCATCAGCTACTCGGCCCTTCTTTTGCATCAGAGCCAATCAGAATAACTCGAATATTCGGCAAAAGGAATATTGCGCGATATTCCTTTTGCCGAATATTCGAGTTATTCTGATTGGCTCTGATGCAAAAGAAGGGCGGAGAAGATAATCGCGCAATATTCCTGTTGCCGAATATTCGAGTTATTCTGATTGGCTCTGATGCGCCCTTCTTTTGCATCAGAGCCAATCAGAATAACTCGAATATTCGGCAAAAGGAATATTGCGCAATTATCTTCTCCGCCCTTCTTTTGCATCAGAGCCAATCAGAATAACTTGAATATTCGGCAAAAGGAATATTGCGCGATATTCCTTTTGCCGAATATTCGAGTTATTCTGATTGGCTCTGATGCAAAAGAAGGGCGCATCAGAGCCAATCAGAATAACTCGAATATTCGGCAAAAGGAATATCGCGCAATATTCCTTTTTTTTTTTTTAAAGTGTATTTTTGTGCGTGAACTCGAGAGAGAGGAGCCGGACTGTAGGAGTTGGGAGTAGGCAGACCCTCCCCCCGGAGGCAATCGCCATCCTTCTCCATGCCCCTGGTGGCAATGGCGGGTGTGAAGGGGGGCCTCCCACTCACCCCGCCCTACCTGCTCCTCTTGGGAGCCCAACTGGGGCCCAACGGGACCCCAATGGGGCAGAGGGACTCCCCCTATGAGGGAGTGAGGGGGCCTAGCCCACCCAGCCAGCCCCGTAGGTCCTTCGCCTCTCTTTATTTTAAGAGACCGCATGGCCAAAGTGCATGTGTTTTTTAAACCAATTTCGTGTGCGTGCAAGTGTGGTGGTTTTTGTGGGGGGGGGGGGTGGGCATACTAAGCACAGGCGTACCTTGCATAGCACACCCACCGGGAGCCGGGCTGAGACCACCAAACTCAATTCACATGTAGCCGAGACCGGGATCCGAGCCCTTGGCTGCAGAGGTGAATGGCTTGTCAGCGCAGTGCCAATCACGTTGAGCCACCACAGCTCCCTAGGCAATATTCCTTTTGCCGAATATTCGAGTTATTCTGATTGGCTCTGATGCAAAAGAAGGGCGGAGAAGATAATCGCGCAATAGGAATATTGCGCGATTATCTTCTCCGCCCTTCTTTTTCCCCCTTATTCTCCTTTCTTTTAAGTAGAGTTAGTGTAGAGTTAGTGTTTAGTGCATATTAGTTTAGTAATACAGGAAATGATCTCCGTTTATGAGAATTTCGCAATCATTTTCGCAAAAAAATTTCTGGATAAAATATCACAAATATTCGATATTAGCGAATATTCGCGAATATTCTTCTATATATTCGCGCAATATCGCGAAATCGAATATGGCGTATTCCGCTCAACACTACTGGTTATCAAATTTTCCGACAACAAAATCCGTTCTTGTAAATTCCGATTATGTGTGGACAATTCCAACTCACAAAATTCCATGCATGCTCTGAATCAAGTATGAGGCGCAAGTGCTTGGTCTGGTAAAACTAGCCTTCGTAATGGAGATAGCACATTTGTCACGCTGTAATGGATGAAAAGCATGAGGCTGAAAAGCGTGAATCATCTCTCACCAAACTTCTACTAGCAGGACTGGTATGAACTTCCCTTTTCCTGACGCATCTTCATGGCAGCACACACTGGGTTGTGACTCCGCCCCCACAACCTGACAGGATTGGTTAGCTATAAATTTGATTAGGAGACACCCGGCATCATTCTCTTTTTTTATCCTCACCTGAACAGGACATGGACGTACAGCTTGTCTCCTACCGCTATCGCCCCAGCAGGTTCAGCCTCTCCTGTTTGGAAGTCCCCCCTGTACAGTCTCTAAAGGAGCTCTATGGGGGGAGCCCCGCTCTGGTGGTCTCAGGGGTTAAATCCCGGCAATACCTGGCTTTACACAAGCTCTAAATGAGCTTATATTTGGCATGGCTCCCCTTAGGTCCGGTGGCTATATATCTCCTAAGTATTTTTTTTTTACATTACTTTCAAACCTTGGTTGTTTTTTCCCCTTGCTCTCACCTTTTTTTTAGTCAGCAGGCTTGCTGGGCTCTGCTGTCCCACGTCTCTCTGCTCCGCGGCGCCCCCCCTGGCCGCTCTGCGCATGCGCGCAGCGGAGCGATGAGGTCGGCAGTCTCTTCTGCCCTCACCCAAAATGGCGACGGGCCGCGCGCGGCGCTTCTGCGCATGCGCGATGACGTCATCAGCGCCGCGACAGCGGCGCCAGATTTAAATAGCTCTTTTTTCCTTTTTCCTCTCAAGGCTGCTGCTTTGCCCCAATTCTTCTGGAATTTTCGCTAGGTACTGAATCTCTTCCCCCTCTTAGGAACAGTTCTTTCCCTCACCTTTTCCTAACCCTTTTCCACCCTTTTGCCTCCTCCAGCTGCTGCTTCCCAAAACTGTGTCAGTACACTTCATGGAGCCCACTGCCCTAGCAGACCACTGCCAACAAACGAGGTATGGAGGCCATCATAGGGGTAAGTACTGAAGAGACAAAAAGAGAGCCGGCCACTAAGCACTGCTTTTTTTATTGCAGTCCCACCAGGCCCAGAGATGCGAGCCCACGGCGCAGGGAGAGATCCAGGCGTACATCAAGCAGGAGGTCCCGCAGAAGCCGATCAAGATCTTCCTCCCGCTACCATCGGTCTAGACATAGCCGATCACGGCGCAGCCGATCTCGCCACAGCAGGTCTCACCGGAGACGGTCCCCCTCATTGCACCGCGAACGCCACCATACCCGTCCTGCGGCTAATGCCTGCTGGGTGTGCGGTGCTATTGCGTTGCCAGGGAAATTAGCCTGTCGCACCTGCCTTAAAGAGGCAGTCGGAGAGACAGAGGCGGACGCCAGGATAGCTAAAGACATTGCTCAAGAGCCGGTGCGAGAATCAAGCTGGACTTCGGTCCCTACGGCCAGTGACGATCCCACCCCTGGCACCTCCTCAGCTTTCGGCCCTTACGCCCAGCTAGCGGGGAACCTATCCGATCATGAAGACCATGAGATGAGATCGGGATTTGACTTCAGCCTAGTTGAACCCTTTGCACGCTCTGTTAAAGAGACCATAGGCTGGGAGGAACCCGTAGCAGAACCAAAGATTGGGAAGTATTTTCCTGAATTAAGGAAGGATCCCGAGCTGTTTCCCTTCATAGAGGAATTAGAGGATCTCATTAAAGATGAGTGGGAAAAACCTGATAAACGACCTGGTCTCTCTAATAAGCTCGCCAAGCTATACCCTCTAATGGAGTCTAAAGTTTCTTCCCTTATCAACCCTCCGGTTGTGGACTCGTCCCTGATGCGGCTCGCCCGGCATTTCACTCTACCAATAGAGGACGCAGTCTCGTTCCGAGACGTTCTTGACCGCAGGATGGACTTGGAGTTGAAGAAAGCCTACTCTTCAGCAGGTGGAGCATGTAGACCAGCTATTGCCACGGCTGCTGTTGCCAGAGCCATATCCACATGGGCGGCCAACGCAGAGAAGTCTCTCCTAGAGGGTACCGACCTGGAGGAAGTGATATCGTCTTTACAAGAGATCAGGCTAGCGGGAGACTTTGTGGCAGGAGCCTCAGTAGATGTCATCCGTTCCTCGGCTCGTTCCATGTTTGCTTCGGTAATGGCCCGCAGAGCCCTATGGCTGAAACCCTGGGTCGCCGACGCGACCTCTAAAACCAATTGGTGTAAAATACCATATGATGGCATAAACCTGTTCGGCGCAAAATTAGACTCGGCGATCTCCAAAGTTACGGGAGGAAAGTCAGGGCTTATCCCCTCTGACAGGAGGCCTAAGCCCCAGAGGGGACCTACCTTCAGGCATAATCTGCCTGATAGATACAGAGAAGCCAGAGCCTATCGTCCAGGCAGGGAATTCAGAAGAGATAGGAGAACTACTCGCCCTCCCTTTGCTCGGTCTCAGAAGACCAAGGCCATTTCCACAGGGGATCAGCAAAAGTCCTTTTGAAAGCTTGCCTGCCCACCCAGCTCAGGTGGGCGCCAGGCTCAAGAAATTCGCGCAAGTTTGGTCAGAGCACATAGAAGACCCATGGGCCCTTTCCACGATCAAACTAGGCCACAGATGGAATTTCATGGGGGCATTACCTCACAGGGTCTTCCAACCCACCAAAATTCCTTCCTCCCTGCACAAGCGAAAACTTCTCATTCAATATATCTCAGATCTAATCCAAAAGGAAGCAGTCGTGGAAGTTCCTTCTCACCAAAGGGGCAGGGGGTTTTATTCCCCTCTATTTTTGGTGCGAAAAAAATCAGGGGATCTTCGCCCCGTATTGGACCTCAAACGCCTCAACCAAAAAATCCAGATAGAGGCTTTCAAGATGGAGAGTCTCCAGTCTATCCTTCTAGCAGTGAACCTGGGAGATTGGATGCTGTCTGTCGACCTGTCGGATGCTTACCTTCACGTGCCAATCCACCCAGCCTTTCAGAAATACCTGCGCTTTTCCATCAGCCAGCACCATTTTCAGTTCCGATGCCTACCCTTCGGCATCTCTTCGGCACCCAGGACGTTCACCAAGGTCCTCCTCCCGCTCATAGCATCTCCTCAGGAAGAGGGGCTTGCGGGTTCATCATTATTTGGACGACATACTGCTCCTAGCAGCAAATCGAGAGACTCTCCTCCTCCAGCGGAAGATCCTAATCACAACCCTTCAGAACTTCGGGTGGTTAATCAATTGGCAGAAGAGCAGCCTCCAACCTTTACAATTGATGACATTCCTCGGAGCAGAGATGGACACGAAACAGAACAGGGTGCAACTGCCCCTAGAAAAGATGCAACCCCTAGCTCGGAAGGTACGAAATCTACTATCCTCCAGATCCCCGTCAGCCAGAACCTGCCTCAGCATGCTGGGCTCTATGTCTTCAACCATACCCATGATCCAGTGGTCTCAGTGGCAAATGAGACCCTTACAAAACACCCTTCTCAGACAATGGGACGGAGCCTCAATGCACCAACCCATCAATATCCCCAGCCAGGTGCGTCTCAGTCTTTCTTTGGTGGACTCAACCTTCCAATCTCAGGAGATTCAGGCCTATAGCTCCCCCGAGTCCGGAGGTCGTGACGTCAGATGCCAGCGAGAAGGGCTGGGGAGCTCACTACCAGGATCAGACGGCCCAGGAGACAGTGGCACTTTTCTGCTCGGGGAGTGGTCTCAAATATTCTGGAGCTTCGGGCAGCGTTCCAAGCCCTCTTAGCATTTGCGCCTCTTCTGCAAGGGAAGTCTGTCCTAATCCGGATGGACAACAGGGTGGCGGTGGCCTATATCCAGAGGCAAGGCGGTACCCGAAGCCGCACATTATTGGAGGAGGTTCTCCCCATAATGCAGTGGGCCCAGGCACATCTATCGGATCTGCGGCGGGCGGTTTACGTTCCAGCGGCTCAGAATACGCTAGCCGACTCTTCTTAAGCAGGGAATCTTTGGTCAAACAACGAAGTGGTCCTTGAACCTCCGGGAGTTCTCTATTCTGACGGAGGCCTGGGGGGGTCCCAGAAATACGACCTAGCAGCAACACCCGGCCAATACCAAGCTGCTCAAGATTTCTATCCAGAGTGCCATTTCCGACAGCGGAAGGGATAGATTGCCTTCTCCATCCATGGGACTTCAACCTGGGGTACGTCTTTCCCCCGACCCCCCTGATAGCGAGATTCCTATGTCGACTCCGGAGATCATCAGCGACAGTAATTGCGGGTAATACCGTTTTGGCCAAGGAGGCCGTGGTTCACAACTCTCTTACAACTCAATACCCGACCTCCAATCCATCTTCCAGCATCACCAGACCTCCTACACCAAGGTCGGTTCCTCCATCCAGCCCCCGACAGGCTCCACTTGACAGCCTGGAGGTTGAGAGGGCTAGATTAAGGGAACAAGGATGCTCCCAGGCAGTCATAGCAACCTTGATGCAAGCCAGGAAGGTTTCCACTACACACCGTGTTTATACCAGAATTTGGAAAAGTTCTCCCACTTGGCACAACTTAAAGGTTGGAATCCTATCTCGCCAGAACCTTACCAGGTCCTGGAGTTCCTACAAACGGGAGTCGACAAGGGTCTAAGCTCTAGCACCCTAAAGGTACAGATCTCCGCTCTGTCTGCAAAGACTGGCACCAGATGGGCCCTGCACCCCAGCTTGTAATGCACCCAGTTTGCACCACGTTCATGCAAGCCTGTGTAAAGATCAGGCCCCCGAGAAGACCATCCTTTCCGGCCTGGGACCTTTCACTGGTTCTGGAGGCACTATCCAATCCTCCTTTTTTTCCACTCAGCTCAATCTCCTTATGGGACCTGACCCTAAAAGCTGTCCTTCCTCATTGCTGTAGCTTCAGCTAGGAGAGTGTCTGAGCTGCAGGCTCTCATGACTAAAGAACCATATTTACTTTTCCTGCCCGACAGGGTGGTGTTGAGGGCCTTCTGATCGTTTCCTCCCTAAAGTTACCTCGGCCTTCCACTATGGTCAGGACATCATATCTTGCCATGCCTTACTAACGAAGTTGGTGAGCCTCACGCTTTGGACATTAAGTCTACACTTTCCAGCTACCTGTCGGCCACCGTCCACCTTCGGTCAACGGACACCCTCTTGATTATACCTCACGGAGCCAGGCGGGGTCAGGCAGCCACTTCCCAGACTATCGCCTCTTGGCTAGTCAAGACTATAGGAAGGGCATACTCTACTCAACAGCGGGAGATTCCGGAAGGCATCAGAGCGCATTCAACCAGGGCACTGGCGACATCTTGGGCAGCATATTGCGGGGTCTCGTCAGAAACCATCTGCAAGGCAGCAACTTGGTCTTCCAGGCATACCTTCATCTCCCACTACAGAGTGGACGCAGCTCTCTTTCTGGCTACAGCTGAGTTTGGCAGATCTATCTTCAGGGCCAATTCTTTCTGCTCTCTAAGAAATAAATACTTTGCATTGAACCCTCCCGACTGGCGAGTTATTTCCCAGTGTGTGCTGCCATGAATGCGTCAGGAAAATGGAAAATTGTATACTCACCTTTCCGTAATTTTCCTTTCCTGACGCATCTTCATGGCAGCACACAACTGCCCACCCTGTTGTTCAATGATGATATTTACGGAGAATGATGCCGGGTGTCTCCTAATCAAATTTATAGCTAACCAATCCTGTCAGGTTGTGGGGGCGGAGTCACAACCCAGTGTGTGCTGCCATGAAGATGCGTCAGGAAAGGAAAATTACGGAAAGGTGAGTATACAATTTTCCATTTTCTAGTGCCGTTGTACATGTTGTATGTCACCACATTCTTGACGTTTGGAATTTCAGACATTTGTGTGACCGTGTGCATGCAAGACAAGTTTGAGCCAACATCCGTCGGAAATTCATCCACAGTTTTGTTGTCAGAATGTCCAATCGTGTGTATGTGGAATAAGGCTCCTTGCTCACTGAAGACTAAAAACCGAGCAATAACGTGTTTTTTGAGTGTTCAGTTCTCTGTCTTAGGCCTTGTACACACCATCGGACTTATCCGATGAAAACGGTCCGCGGACCATTTCCATCGGATATGTCCGATCGGGAGTTTGATCCGATGGCGTGTACACACCATCGGATCAAATTCCCCGCCGCCGGACTGCGCGGTGACGCGGCGGTGACATTGACGCCGCCACGTCACCGCCACGTCACCGCACCAGGAAGTTAAACACTTCCGCGCATGCGCGCATGCGCCGAATCCATTCGGCGGCGCGGCGGCGGTGGGGGACGACATGTCTGCTGGTAAGTGTACTAACCAGCAGACATGTCGGGCGGACAGATTCCCACCGGATAGATTTCAAAGCATGCTTTGAAATCTGTCGGGTGGAGAAATCTGTCCGCTAGCCCATACACACGAGCGGAGATGTCTGCTGAAACGGTCCATCGGACCGTTTTCAGCGGACATATCCCCTCGTGTGTACGAGGCCTTAGAGTTGGCGGGGGACAGATGCAGCATCAGATCGATGCTGCATCCAACTAGGAGAGTGTATAGTTTTTTTTTTTTTTTTAAAACCCATACTTCTCTTTTAAAGTTCTTTAGCAAAAGAACATACATTCTGCATTAATAATTATGCTACCAAATCTATGTTGTAAATTGCATTGCTCCTGTTTTTTCTTGCTAGAGGATGCCATTTGGCTGAAGCTCAGAGCAGATATTTCCTTTTTGGAAATTCTCTTAAAATAACGATAATTGAAGATCTCCCTATACACATATATATATATATATACACACACACAAGGCCTGAATAGACCCGAAGGGTCTTCCCCTAAGATGAGTGGCCAATTCACACAGAGGTGGATGGTGTAGGTGATTGCAAACCAAGTGTTTTTTGTCACAGATTGGATTTATCATTGGCGAGTGAGAGGGATATCCACTCATCTCAGAATCATCACAGGATTTAGATTTTTTTATCACTTTTCAGACTTTTTGATTTTCACTATTGCACTTTATATTTATTGCTTTAGATGTGAAGAACCCAGCATTGATCAAGGCGCTGTAGACAACTAAATTGTGTCTGTACCAAATCCTACAAGCAACAATGGCAGCTGATCAATATAAAAAAAAAAAAAGAAAAAAAGGTGCACATGGGCAGGGTATTACACAATACCCAACAATATTGTACAAGCCTTCACTGACCTCTGTAGCTGCAAGCGCTGTGTATCTATTTATCCTCAAAGTTCACAAGAGAAGCTGTGAAGTCATTTAAAGCGGAGCTCCACCCAGGATAACAACATTTTACAATGTTGTTTGAAAAAAAAAAAAAAAAAAAACCTGAAAAAAAAAAAAAAAAATACTCACCCGAAATAGCTGTTGCTATGCGGAAGTCCGTAATCTGCCTCTTCCTGAACCGCGGTGTGTTTTCTTCTTGTTCTTCTCCTTGTGAATGGGGCGCGCTGCTTCCTGGGAACTGTGTGTGTTCTCAGAGAGCAGCGCGCCCATTCACAAGCCAGCGTGAGACTCACGCAGGCGCACTAGGAAATGGGCAGTGAAGCCGTACGGCTTCACTGCCTGTTCCCCATAGTGTGAATGGCGGCGCGGGACCCGGAGCGATCGTGGGACCGGCAACGGGGGGGGCCGTCAGCGCGGGCGCCTAGGACAGGTAAGTGTCCTTATTTAAAGTCAGCAGCTACACTGTTAGTAGCTGCTGACTTTAAAAAAAAAAATTCCCGCGGCTGGAGCTCCGCTTTAAATCAGGTCTCTACATTCTGCCCTCCACTCTTCCATCCTGCTTTGTGCTTGCATTAGAAATTAGAAAGCTGGAATGCTGTTAAGTCAATGCTGATACAGGGGGAGGAGAAGCTGAGCTAATGAAAAAAATCTGAATGTGCCTTCTGCGGTAGACTTTGAGACTAAATTGCTCCACATTGTCTATAGGTAAAGAGGTCAGTTAGAGCCGGTTCACACAGGGGCGACCTGGGATCCGACTTGAAGTTGCCCCAAGTTGTCCCAAGTCGTGTGGTTGAGAAAATCAATGGAAGTGAATAGAGCCATCTTAATACACACTACTGCAGTCGCTCCGACTTCAGAAAAGGTTCCTGTACTACTTCAATACAACTTCTAGGCAACTTGTAGTCAACTTGTACCCAATGATTTCAATGGAAGTTGCCTCAGAAGTCTGATCACTGTCTTAACTGAAGCAACAATACAGGAAGATAACATACATTTCTCAGGCAAACCACTCCCTCCCCTCCCTCCCACAGAGCTGATTGTTGTTTGATTGGCCACTGGAAAGCCTCCTGTCCTAGAGGCGACTTGAAGTTGCCTTGTACTGTCCTGGAAGCAATTGAAGTTGCCTTGTAAGTTGCCTGTAGGGATGAGCCGAACACCCCCGCGTTCGGTTCGCACCATAACGTTCGAACAGACCGCCCGTTCGCGCGAACATTTAGAACCCCATTAAAGTCTATGGGACTCGAACGTTCGAATTCAAAAGTGCTCATTTTAAAACCCAATATTCAAGTTATTGTTGGGAAACGTCTTTGAGAACCCAGGGTCTTGCCCCAGGGAACATGTATCAATGGAAAAAAGTTTTAAAACTTTTTTCCATTGATACATGTTCCCTCAGGCAAGACCCAGGTTCTCAAAGACGTTTTCACAGGCAAACTATAGACACCCAGCAGGCAAAATATTAAAAGGAATGTTTTTTTATTTTATTTAAGCATCATTAAAATTACTGCTCCAGGAGCAGTGATTTTAACCACTTCAGCCCCGGACCATATTGCTGTCCAAAGACCAGAGCACTTTTTGTGATTCGGCACTACGTCGCTTTAACTGACAATTGCGCGGTCATGCGACGTGGCTCCCAAACAAAATTGGCGTCCTTTTTTTCCCACAAATAGAGCTTTCTTTTGGTGGTATTTGATCATCTCTGCGGTTTTTATTTTTTGCGCTATAAACAAAAATAGAGCGACTATTTTGAAAAAAATGCAATATTTTTTACATTTTGCTATAATAAATATCCCCAAAAAAGATTTAAAAAAACATTATTTTTCCTCAGTTTAGGCCGATACGTATTCTTCTACATATTTTTCGTAAAAAAAAAAATCGCAATTAGCGTTTATTGATTGGTTTGCGCAAAATTTATAGCGTTTACAAAAAAGGGGGTAGTTTAAAGGGACTCGGGGGCGAACGGGGGGCGCGCACGCGGGCCGCCGCCGGCGCGCACGCGCCCCCTAGTGGCCACGAAAGTCCCGACGTAGAGCTACGGGCTCTCGCGTAGGAGTGCCGACCTGCCGCCGTATAACTGCGGCGGCTGGTCGGCAAGTGGTTAATGATGCTTAAATTAAAAAAGAAAAAAGAAAAATTCCTTTAAATATTGTACCTGCCGATTGTCTATACCTGTGATAACATCTTTAAATAGCACAATCACCTGCCTGCCAGTAAATTAGGAAGAACTGATCTAGCTAAGCTATACAGTGTATAAATATATGTACAACTCCTAGGGATGTATATATATCCTCTACACACTGTAAATTAAGCTAAACTGACTAGCCCGCCTGCTCTATCTAGCTATATAAAAAGACTATGGGCCAGATTCAGAAAGTATTTACGTTGGCGTATCAAGAGATACGCCGCGTAAATACTAAGAATAGCCGTCGTATCTTTTTTCTGTATTCAGAAAACAAGATACGCCGGAATTCTGCTAATATACGAGCAGCGTAAGTCACTTACACCGTCGTATATTAGTTGCATATTTACGCTGGCCGCTAGCTGGCTCTTATGCCGTTTTACGCGTAAAATATGCAAATTAGCTATTTAAGGCGATTCCCGAACGTACTTGCGGGCGGCCGTCGTAGTTTACATCGTTTGCGTGAGCATTATTCCGGCGTAAGGTTACCCCTGCTGTAGGAGGCGCAGCCAATGTTAAGTATGGATGTCGGGACAGCGTTGAATTGTACGTCAGTTACGTAGTTTGCGTAAATCGTTCGGGAATGGGGCTCAACGTAAGTTACTTTCACGTCGTTTACATTGACAAATAGCGACGTGATTTCACGCATGCGCACTGCGATTTCTCCACGCATGGCGCATGCGCCGTTCAGAAAGAACGTCATGAACGTGGGGTCATGATTTATTTACATGAATCACGCCCCCATCCTCAACATTTGAATTGCGCGGCCTCACGCCGGGCACTTTACGCTACGCCGCCACATATTATGGAGCAAGTGCTTTCTGAATAAGGGCTCAGAACAGTAAGGCCCCATACACATGAGCAGACACATTTGTTCAAATCGGTCGGACAGACCGATTTGAACAAATCTGTCTGCTGGGGACGTATTGGTTTGATCGCGTACACACACGATCAAACCAAAATCCCTGCTGGCAGACGGCGCGCTGACGTGGCGGTGACGTTGACTCCGCCACGTCACCGCACCAGGAAGTAAAACACTTCCGCGCATGCGTCGAAACCATTTGACGTGTGTACGAGAAGACATGTCTGCTGGTTAGCGTACTAACCAGCAGACATGTCGGGCGGACGGGTTCCCAGCCGACAGATTTGAAAGCATGCTTTCAAATCTGTCTGCTGGCCAAATCCGTCGGCTCGCCCGTACACACGATCGAATCTGTCTGCTGGGACGGTCTGGCAGACCGTTTCCAGCAGACAGATTTGATCGTGTGTACGCGGCCTTAGGGTACATTTACATTTGTAGTTTTGGGGTGTTAAAACCTCATAGTTATGTTTTTACCAACCCCGTCCTAACCTCACCCCCTTTAGCTGCAGTAGCCAGGGGTGTACACATGTCACAGCCGCAGTAAGAGTTATACGCCCTGTCATGGTTGGTGGGTGTAGCACTTGCCAAGCATGACCCATTCAAGTGAATGAGGCTGCTCTGCAAATGCTCTGCAAGCTTGTGAAGTACAGCAACCAAGCATTGTTGTGTTGCTTTCTCACCACCTGCTTTACCCCTTGGACCCCACAGAAGCATGCAGTTGCTTGCAGAGTGACCCATTTACTTGAATGGGTCGTAATTGGCAGGCAGTAGCACTCACCAAAAACAACAGGGGGTTTAATTCCTCCTGTGGCATGTGTACACCTTTAGCTGGTTCCTCAGGAGGTAGAGATGGGGGGGGGGGGGTAAAATCACGATTCAACCACAGGGTTTTACCACCCCAAAATGTACACGTAAACAAGCCCTAAGGGCCAAATGGAAATAAGGGATCATTCACAAGTGCAGCAGGCACTGCTGATCCTCTTAAAAGTGATCCAAGTGTGTTTGACAGGTGCTGAGAAGGCGATATGTGGCCTCCACACCACCTGACTTAAACCCATGACTGCCTTGCAATACATGCGATTGCAACAAAGTAGTATAGTAATTAGAGGTTTAAATCAGGTTTGCCCAGTGATCAGTGATCTTTGACTTCTCACATTTTGTTCAGGTAGATCTCCACCTCTTTAACCACTTGCTTACTGGGCACTTAAACACCCTTCCTGCCCAGAGCAATTTTCAGCTTTCAGCACTCTCACACTTTGAATGATAATTACTCAGTCATGCAACACTATACCTAAATGATTTTTTTGTCCTTTTCCTCCCACAAATAGAGCTTTCTTTTGGTGGTATTTGTTCACCTCTGGGTTTTTTATTTTTTGCGCTATTAATAAAAAAAGGCCGAAAATTTTGAAAAAAAAAGATTTTTTCTTAGTTTCTGTGATAAAATTTTGCAAATTATTAATTTTTCTTCATAAATTTTGGCCACAATTTATACTGCTACATGTCTTTGATAAAAATAACCCAACATTTTTCGAAATTATTTGGTCTGTGTGAAAATTTTAGAGTCTACAAGCTATAGTGCAAATCATAAAAAATTATCACATCTGATTACATCTGATGTACTGAAGGCCTCTCTCATTTCTTGAGACCCCAACAAGCCAGGAAAGTACAAATTCCCCCCAAATAACCCCATTTTGGAAAGTAAACATTCCAAGGTATTTATTAAGAGGCATGGTGAGGTATTTGAAGTTGTAATTTTTTCCCACAATACTTTGCAAAATTAAGATTTTTATTTTTTATTTAAAAATGTTCTCAAAATTGTCATTGTAATAGCTTATTTCTCTCACATGGCATGTGCATACCACAAATTACACCCCAAAATACATTCTGCTACTCCTCCTGAGTAAAACGATACCCCATGTGTGAGACTTTTTCACTGCCTGACCACATACGGAGGCCCAACATGCAGGAAGCGCCATCAGGGGTTTTAGGAGTATAAATTGCACATCTAACTAGTTGACTACCTATTACAATTTTGAAGGCCCTGGAACACCAGGACAATGAAATTACCCACAAAATGACCCCATTTTGGAAAGCTAAACACCCCAACGTATAATCTATGAGGCATAATGAGTCTTTTGAACGGTTCATTTTTTTCCAGAAGTTTTTGGAACACGTGGAAAAAAAATGAAAACGCATTTTTTTTTACACAAAGTTGTCCGTTTCTAAGATATTTCCAACACATAGCATGTACATAGCAAAAATGACACCCCAAAATACATTCGGCTACTCCTCCTGAGTAAAACGATACCCCATGTGTGAGACTTTTTCACTGCCTGGCCACATACGGAGGCCCAACATGCAGGAAGTGCCATCAGGGGTTTTAGGAGCATAAATTGCACATCTAACTAGTTGACTACCTATTACACTTTTGAAGGCCCTGGAACACCAGGACAATGAAATTACCCACAAAATGACCCCATTTTGGAAAGCTAACACCCCAACGTATAATCTATGAGGCATAATGAGTCTTTTGAACGGTTCATTTTTTTCCAGAAGTTTTTGGAACACGTGGAAAAAAAATGAAAACGCATTTTTTTTACACAAAGTTGTCCGTTTCTAAAATATTTCCAACACATAGCATTTAGATAGCAAAAATGACACCCCAAAATACATTCTGCTACTCCTCCTGAGTAAAACGATACCACATGTGTGAGACTTCTACACAGCCTGACCACATACAGAGATCAAACATGCAAGGAACACGGTCAGGTGTTCCAGAGACACATAGCATGCACATACCAAGAGTTACACCCCAAAATACATTATGCTAAGCAAAGCGTAAACAAAAGATTACCTGTGGTAATAGTAGCGCAGTTTTACACAGCAGGATAGCACTGGTCCAGGCAGCAGGCAGGGACTTGGTCAGCAACGGCATACACAATTGTCCAGGCAGGGATACTGTCCCGTCAGGGTTAGTGCAGGTGGTCAGTTCATGCAACAGGCAGAGGCATGATGGCATAGGTCCTACAGGCAGAAGTAGGGCCTCGTTCAGGACAGAATGGGGACAGGGGTAGAGGCTTCTCCCACCCAAATCTCTTTGAAGCCTCCGGGCAACCAGACCCTAATCTAGAATGAGAAAACAAAAACAATTGTTTTCTTCATCCAGAAAAACAATTCTGGAGCCCCTCACAGATGTGAGACCCCTGTGCTATGAATCCCACTAGTCCACTGGCAGGGTAAAAGATCAGTCCAAGAGGCAGGCAAAAAGAATGGTCAAACAGTCCAGGGTCAGTTCCAGATCAGGCAGAGATATAAACAGAATCGGTAGGCATAAGCGTGGTCAAATAACAGTCCAGGGTCAGTTCCAGATCAGGCAGAGGTATAAACAGAATCGGTAGGCAGAATCGTGGTCAAATAACAAGCCGGGGTCATAAGCAGAGGTATAAGGGGTGTGAAGGTAAATGGCAGGAAGTGACTAATAATTTAGTGAGGTATGGTAACGGGCGAAACAACCAACTACGCAGAGGCCTGGTTGGGAAGGGCATTTAGGACAATAAAAAGTGGTGTCTCTTCTCACTCCTGCTTTGGTACACACCTTGCATCTTTTTTGGCATTTTTGGCCTGGTGGTCTGGGAGGGAATTTATCTGGAAAGTGGCGCTCGCTGAGTCGGCTAACCACATCGGATCGAATGTTTGCTGGTGGGTTGCTGGGGTATAAAAGGGCAGTGGTGATTTCCTCAAGGTAGAAAAGGTAGGGTTTGGGTCTTGGAGTGGATTTACGATATATTACGTAGGTATTGTACGCGGCCAAATTGAACAAATAAATTGAAACTTTTTTATACCACTGGTATGATCTTCTTGTGGAAAGGTAGGGTTCCAGCATCTGGTCGTTCAAATCGACACCCCCCATGAACTTATTGTAGTCATGAATGCATTTAGGTTTCTGGATTAGCCCATTCCTCGTTCTGGTCTCAACGAATGTGTTGTTGTGGATGGTAGAAAGCACGTACACATCCCTTTTGTCCCTCCATTTCACAGCCAGAACTTCATCTGTGCGTAAACTCGCCGTCTCCCCTTTTTCTAATTTTTTGGTGACAAGACTTTGAGGAAAGCCCTTCCGGTTCGATCGCACGGTGCCGCATGCTGAGGTGTTTTTTTGGAAAAGGTTTCGGAACAGGGGCAGACTTGTGTAAAAATTGTCCACATATAAGTGGTATCCTTTCTCCATGAGTGGGTTCAGGAGTTGCCAAACAATTTTCCCGCTGGTTCCTACGTAGTCTGGACAATTAGGGGGGTGTAGCTGGCTGTCCTTTCCTTCGTATACGTTGAAGGCATACGTATAACCAATTTATAAAGCTTCACCCCATAGCGGGCCCTTTTGCTGGGAATGAATTGTTTTATGCCCAGCCTGCCAGAAAATGTTATAAGGGACTCATCTACACATATATGTTGGTCCGGGGTAAACAACTGGGGAAAAATTTCGGAAAAATAATTAAGTAGTGGCCGAATTTTATAAAGTTTATCAAAATGTGGGTCATTTCGGGGAGGGCACTGGGTATTGTCATTGTAGTGTAGGAATCTCATGACCAATTGATATCTGGTCCTGGGCATTTTTGAGGAAAAGATGGGCATGTGGTAGATGGGGCGGTTTGACCAATAGGCATGTAGCTGGTTTTTATGGTTTAGTCCCATACAGAATACGAGGCCCAAAAAAATGTTAAACTCTTCCACTGTTAGGGCTCTCCACTCGAAGGGAGGGGCATAATGGGATGTGGGGTTACTGGAAATAAATTGTTGTGCATAAAGATTGCACTGGGTAACAATTGAGGCAAGCATGTTGTCGGTGAAAATTAAATTAAAAAAGTTAATCGGGGCAAAATTTTCTGTGTCCACCTGGACTCCTGGCTGGGCAGTGAAAGGGGAAATGTTGGCTTCTCCTGAATTAGAAGGAAGCCACAGGGGGTTCTGAAGGGAATAGGGAAGGCTGGAATGGGACCTAACCCTTTGGGACTGAGGTGACACCCCACTGGTACGTGACCTTGCTTGCTGAGGTATTGCAGTACTGGTGGATGGCACAGCGGTGCTGGTGGATGGCACAGCGGTGCTGGTGGATGGCACTGCCTCCTTAGCAATACGCCTTCTTCGGGCGGGTGGACCCTCCTCCTCTTCTTCTTCCTCTTCTTCCTCTTCCTCCTCTTCTTCCTCCTCCTCCTCCTCCGAGGATGTCTCTGCTCCACTGCTGACTATCGGCTCATAGGTGACGTCAGATTCGTTGTCTGAATTTTCAGAGGAATCCGAATCGCAGAGCTCCCTGTTGCTCTCGTCAGCCGCCATAATTTCATACGCCTCCTCAAGTGAAAAGGATCTTTTAGCCATTGTTGGCACTGATGACACTGACAGATGGCACTGACGGCAAATGGCACGGACTGATGGTAGATGGCACTGATGGCAGATGGCACTGATGGCAGATGGCAATGATGGCAGGTAGCACGGATGGCAGGTAGCACTAATGGCAGGTAGCACTAATGGCAGCTGGCACGGGCAGATGGCACTGATGGCAGATGGCACCGATGGCACGGGCAGATGGCACGGGCAGATAGCACTGATGACAGATGGCACTGATGGCAGATGGCACGGGCAGGTGGCACAGGCAGGTGGCACGGGCAGATAGCACTGATGGCAGGTGGCACAGGCAGATGGCAGGCAGGTGGCAGGTGGCACAGGCAGGTGGCACTGATGGTAGATTGCACTGGCAGGTGGCACTGATGGTAGATTGCACTGGCAGGTGACACTGATGGCAGATTGCACTGATGGCAGATGGCACGAGCAGGTGGCACTTACAGCAGATGGCAGGGGCAGGTGGCACTGATGGCAGGGGCAGGTGGCACTGATGGCAGGGGCAGATGGCACTGATGGCAGGGGCAGATGGCACTGATGGCAGGGGCAGATGGCACTGATGGCAGGTGGCACTGATGGCAGGGACAGGTGGCACTGATGCAGGTGGCACAGGCTGTTTGCACTGGCAGGTGGCACTGGCAGAGACTGTTTTTAACTTTGACTTTTTTTTAAAACTTCACTTTGTAACTGCTGTCACTCTCTTTCTCTCCTCACACGCTGTGTGTGAGGAGAGAAAGCCGGCGATGAGAGATGATCTCATTTGTTTACAATTGAGATCATCTGTCATTGGACAGCGGGATCGAGTGCTGAATGGCCTCTGCGATTGGCCATTCAGCACGATCTGTGATTGGCTGTGTCCAAGGGACACGGCCAACACAGTTTTTCGCTGATGCGCGCTCGCGGGGACGCGCGGCGAGCGGGGAAAGGCAGTCACGTCCAAAGACGTCAACCCGGCGCCTCAGGTTTGCGCTGTTCACGTCTTTCGATGATGACGCGGACCCGAACTGGTTAAAGCCTCGTACACACGATCAGATTTTCATCGAACAAAACGTAGGATGTTTTGTCCGAAGGGCGTTGGCCAAGAACTTGTATTGCACACAAACGGCAAAAAATTGTTGGCCAACAAACACAAAACAATGTGGTTTTTCAGCTTTTTAGCGCCACCCTTTGAGCAACTTCTGCTAATGTTGTGTTATGGTGAGCATTGCTTCTGAGCATGCGTGTTTGTACCTTGGAGTTTTGTCCGATGGACTTGTGTACACACGATTGTTGTCGGAAACATTTAAAGCATGCTATCCCACATTTGTCCGACAACAATTGCCCAAGCATAGGAGCTTAAAAGTGGTCGAATTTTCCGACAACAGCCTGTCATCACACTTTTTAGAAAATCTGATCGTGTGTACGAGGCTTAAGGTTGCCTATCCCTGAACTACAGTATGAAGACATATACAATGCCTAAGGCCCAATTCACATATGGATGATTCCAAACAGACAACAACAAAATGCACGAGAATCGCATAAAAATTGGGACCCGGGCTTCTTTTGAGCAACAATCGTGCAAATAAACATAGTGTGAATGGTGTGTTAGGCTCACTGTATTTTGTTTTTAGAGAATAATAATGTGAAAATATATCATATTTATCTGAGCGGCTTACATTTACTTTAAATATGCAATTCCGGTATTTTTTAGCTCTTGAAAGTTGCATTTATTACTGGCTTGAGAACATCAGATAAATTCTGTCCTTAATGCTTTTTGACAGGCCAAGAAAATGACATATTTTATTAGTCATGCTTATCTTATAATCATTGGCACCACCATGGGTAGATATATGCAGCAGTATTTATATGTTCCTATGTGCACAGGCGTTTTCACAACTTCCGTACAAATGCTTCAGCAACTGTGTCAGTTTAATAAACATAAAGCAAACAAATTAAGCAAAATGACATACATTAAGTAAAGTAATTTAAAGTAAATAAATGTTTGAATGAATAAATAAATATGTTGGCTAAAAATGTGTTATGCCTAACACGCTAAATACATTTTTAACAATCAAAGTGGGACCTAATTATGAGCTACAAATGAAATGTAAGGCTGCACAATTACACGGTCATTTATAAGGAATACTAGCAACATGACAATATTATAATTGGAACATATACCTGTAATCACTCATGTCATGGAGAATTATTCAGCTGTACTGTACATTGGGTCTAAATAAACATTATATCCATCTATTACATATCTGCCTTTTTGTTATACATTTCTACAGTATCTACATCCTCTATGGGCCAGATTCAGGTAGATGGGCGAATCTTTATTCTGGCGTAACATTGCTCATTTACGTTACTCCGCCGAAACTTTAGGAGGAAGTACTGTATTCACAAAGCACTTGCTCCTAAAGTTGCGGTGGCGTAGCGAAAATGGGCCAGCGGAATTCAAATTGGGCGGGTAGGGGGCGTGTAGTATTTAAAATAGGCGTGATCCCGCGGCGAACGTACTGCGGATGCGCCGGCTGTCAATGTATCCCAGTGCGCATGCTTCAAATTATGACGGTGTTTTCGAAGTGAATGTCATTGACGTCAATCCCCATTCGCGGACGAGTTACGCAAACGACGTTAAACTTTTTCAATTCGACGCGGTCACGACGGCCATACTTAACATAGGATGCGCCTGATTTTTGTTGCTTTATCTTTACGCCGGGAAACCCCTTACGGAAACGTCGTAAAGTGACTGCGTCGGGCCCGCGTATGTTTGTGAATTGTCGTATCTCGCTGATTTACATATTCTTGGCGTAAATCAGCGGGAACGCCCCCGGCGGCCATTTTAAAACTGACTTTAAGATCAGACAGTGTAATACAATTACGCCTGTCGGATCTTTGCAACAAACCGGCGTATCTTGTTTTCTGCATACAGAAAACAGATAAGCCGGCGCAAAGTGTGAGTTATGCTGGCGTATCACTGATACGCCGACGTAACTCTACCTGAATCTGGCCCTATATACTGTATCTATCTTTGCCGGCGTATAAGACGACCTTTTATACTTAAAAATATGTCTCGAAAATCGGGGGTCATCTTATACGCCGAATGCAGTCTGCGGGCGTACATTTTTTAAAAGCCGCGCCTCCTCCTCGTGCTGTTTCCTTATTGGCGGAACACTCAGTTTCCCAGCAGAGCCTGTGTTCAGTGTTCTGCCTATAACGAGAGGACGTCCGTGATAGGCGGAACACTGAACACAGGCTCTGCTTGGAAACTGAGTGTCCTGCCTATCACGAAACAGCACGAGGAGGAGGCGCAGCTTTTAGAAAATAGATGCCCACAATCTGACTCACTCTGCCAGGCATACAGGAATGAAGATCGGTGAAGTGAGGCAATGGCACGGTGAGGCAATGGCGCGGTGAGGTGAGGTGAGGCAATGGCACGGTGAGGTGAGGCAATGGCTTGGTGAGATGAGGCAATGGCACGGTGAGGTGAGGCAATGACAAAGTGAGGTGAGGCAATGGCACAGGGAGGTGAGGCAATGGCACAGTGAAGTGAGGCAATGGCACAGTGAAGGGGGGAAGGGGGTCGTCTTATACGGTGAGCATATCCCAAAACCAACATTTTAGCTGGAAAATTAGGGGGTCGTCTTATATGCCCAGTCGCCTTATATGCCGGCAAATACCGTATCTATCTATCTATCTATCTATCTATCTATCTATCTATCTATCTATCTATCTATCTATCTATCTATCTATTTTATATCTATTGATTGAATATCTATCTATTAATATCAATTAGATATCTATAGAGCTTACTCCCCTAAGTCTGGGTTTGCACATATGCAAACCCAGACATCACATCTGATTTGCATTGCATTGCTGGTGCAGATCACATGCGATGTCTGTTCAATGCCAAATTCAGCCATACAGATGTATGGCCAAACTCGCATTGGATTTAAACAAAAAAGGGGCAGGGAACTTTTTTTCCCCCACACTGGAATCGGATCGCATGGGTGTTCACACATATGCGAGCCGCTGCCAGGCCGAATCCACAGTTCGCACTGCGATCTGTGAACTGCTATAGAGTTGTCATTACCTTTGTTTTGACACCCACAGCAGTTTTCAGAGGGCAGTGTGAATTGCCTGCTGGGGGGGGGGGGGGGTGGAGATGCGGAAACCGGCGCTGTAACCTCACTGGTTCCTGCATCGCAAATGTGTGAACCCAGGCTAAAAATTGATCTTCAGCCTCTGAATGCTCAAGCATAGTTCTTCATTGTTTTGATATTGCATTTTCCTTTTTAATAAATACATTTTTTTGTTTCATTTTCCTGCCGCATCCAGTTCTGTCTGCCTAGGCCAGGGGTCTTCAAACTTTAGCCCTTCATGCCATCATGCCTAGTCATGTCTGTTGATGACAGAGTTTTAAAATGTCTGATAGGACGTTTAGTTCCGCAACAGCTGGAGGGTCGTCGTTTGGAGATCCCTGGCCTAGGCGATCTACATCATATGGATGTCCAGCTGATTCCTGGGATATCGGTGGAAGCTTCAGGTATCCTCAGCTTGTGGCTTCTGGGTTCACTTATATTGACAAGTTGCTATAGCAACAGGATGGGAACTTCCGCCGATGTTGATATTGCTATAGCAACTTTTCAACAATCGTATGCACCTCACAGTGTGATTACTGTGCCGGAGCAAGAACTAGTTGTGCATGCTGGGTAGCCAGCTGCACAAAATTCTAGAAGAGGATGCGCGCCGGCTTCACATGCCCATACATGGAATGATAGTAGCCAGACTTTGCTGAGGAACAATTTTCAGAATATTTGGTGAATAAAAACAAAATTTTACTGTACAAGAATATCCAAATTGTATAAAGCGCTGCGTAAGAAAAACTTAAAATGTATTTGTACAATAGGAGACAGTAGCTATTTAATGTACATACATTAATAGCTCCAGGCTTTGAAGATATGACCTGCTTTCTTTAACCACTTCAATACCCAGCCATAGAAAATTGACGGCCTGGGATGGGATTTACCATCCTAAGTGGCCGTCAATTGACGGCCTGGGCATTGCAGGCGAATATCTGGATGATGCCTGCAGCCAGAGGCATCATCCAGATATCCTCTTCTTCAGCCGACGATTCTGCACAATGTAAGAACGATCATAGCGGTGGTTCCACCGCTTGATCGTTCTTACAGGCCGCGGGAGGGGACATCCCCCCCTCCCGCCGCCATCCGGTGCTTCTCCGGGCTTACCTGTGCCTTCGGGGGCCCGGAGAACGAATCGTTGGCGGCGGCAGGAAGCATAGAGATGACTGGTGACCAGATGGTCACCAGTCATCTCTATGACCGTCGGAGGACCCGGGCGCGATCTGATGACGTTACGCCCGGGTCCCCGTAAGTAAACAAAGCCGCAATTGCGGCTGTAAGCCCCCATTCATGAGATCGGTGAATGTTTTTTCACCGATCTCATGGTTTCCAGCCTGGAGGAGAGATGTGAGGTCTTATTGACCCCACATCTCTCCATAAAGAGGACCTGTCACACACATTTCCTATTACAAGGGATGTTTACATTCCTTGTAATAGGAATAAAAGTGGAAAAAAATAAATAAATAAAAAATAAGTCAAAAAAATAAATAAATAATAATAATAAAGATTAAAAAAAAATTAAAACGCCCCTGTCCCCGATAGCTCGCGTGCAGAAGCGAACGCACGCGCAAGTCCCGCCGACATATGTAAACGCCGTTTAAACCACATAAGTGAGGTATCGCCGCGTGCGTTAGAGTGCCAGCAACGAATCTAGCACTAGATCTCCTCTGTAAATCTAAACTGTAACCTGTAAAAAATAAATAAAGCGTTGCCTATGGAGATTTTTAAGTACCGAAGTTTGGCGCCATTCCATGAGTGTGCGCATAATTAAAGCGTGACATGTTGGGTATCTATTTACTCGGTGTAACATAATCTTTCACATAATACAAAAAAATTGGGCTAACTTTACTGTTTTGTTATTTTTTTAATTCATAAAACATTTTTTTTACAAAAAAAAGGCGTTTAAAAAAATAATTGCATAAATACCGTGCAAGATAAAACTTTGGAATGACCGCCATTTTATTCCCTAGGGTGTCTGCTAAAAAAAACATATATAATGTTTGGGGGTACTGTGTAATTTTCTAGCAAAAGAATGATGATTATTACATGTAGGAGAGAAGTGTCAGAATAGGCCCGGTATGGAGGTGGTATAAAAGCCTGGTATTGAAGCGGTTAAGACAGTGTTTATTTGTTTATTACAGGTATTTATAAAGCACCAAGTTATATACTATATACTCACATCAGTCCCTGCCCTCACAGACCTTACACTCTAAGATCCCTATCTTACATGCATACTACAGCCAATTTAGACAGGAACTAATTAACATTTAGCATGTCTTTGGAGTGTGGGAGGTCACGCTCACAATCTTGTTGGCAAAGGGGCCTTGGAAATAATTTTACAATATCGACAACTATGCACTATACATTTTAGCACTACCATTTGCATTACTGTATTTGCCGGTGTATAAGGCGACCGGGCATATAAGACGACCCCCTAATTTTACATTTTTTTACGATTTTTTGTCTGTACTCACTGTATAAGACGACCCCTCTTCCGAGGCTTCCAACGCTTAACATTTCTTCCTTCTAGAGCCATATTCTTCTTCATTCTTGCTGAAGCTGGAGCCATATTCTTCTTCCTTCTTGCTGGAGCTGGAGCCATATTCTTCTTCCTTCTCGCTGGAGCTGGAGCCAATAACAGCAAGTGATGTATTCTATTAATGAATACAAAGGGGTCAATTCACAAAGCTTTATTTCCAGATTGCGGTTGTTATTTTAACGATTTTGCACGTTATTGAAGCTAGTTCAATTCACTAAACGATTTAACGCTTTGAAAAATCATCAAATAACGTTTCACAACACAGAACCGATATTTTAAGGTGTTGATCCTTATTAAAGAGTCAAATCGTTATTTTAAAGAGTCAAATCGTTAAATATGTACAGAAGTGCAATTCACAAAGATTTTTTTGACAGTTATTAATCGTTAAGCAATCGTTAAATTAACACCTCCCTCAGGGTGGCGTTATGACATTTCCCAGGCGATATTTTGTTGTTAGAGGAAGCTTTTGCCGATTTTTGTAGTGTAGTGAAGTTTTTAGTAGTGTTGGGCAAGATAGAACCATGCTCTATTTGAACTTAAAATTATCCAGAGGCGAAGAAGAACATGTTAGAATGTTGTTCAGATTTATAAACGTGTATTCCGTTCACATACTATTTTGGATGACTTTTCTGAAACCCAGGTGATAGCTAAATTCCGATTATCATCTCCCATGATTTATTCTCTGTATGAGGAAATACACATGGCTTTAGAAAAACACACACTAGAAGTTTTGCACATCACATGCTCAATCTCCATGTGTCTTGCTTGTCTCTCTCTCTCTCTCTCTCTCTCTCTCTCTCTCTCTCTCTCTGTATCTGCTCTTTTCCACATGCAGCTGTTCTCCTCCCCTTCTGCTCCCAGAATGCATGAGAGATGCAGAAGGGGAGGAGAGCATTATTTAACGATCTTAAGAGTTATTTTAACGTCCCAAATCTTAATAATAACGTCTGAGTAGTTAGCATAATGATTGGATAAAGAGTCAGTTGAAAACCATAACGACTATGTTAAATAACGATTATAGCTTTTGTGAATACCATGTTTGCTAGCGTTAAATAAGGAGTGCTAATTTAACAACTGAAGAAAACCAATAACGTTTCTCTTTGTGAATTGACCCCAAAGCCTGCTTGGATTGGCAGAGGCTGTAACATCATTAGCCCACGCCTCTCTGACTCTCAAAGCCAATCCGAGCAGGCTACTGTATGTAGCCTGCTTAGATTGGCAAAGGTTGTTACTCCAATCCGAGCAGGCTCTGTATTCATTTGAATACGTCGCTCAATGGGATTGGCTCAGCGGTATATACTGTATGCAGCCAAAGCTACATACAGTATTACCGCACATCCAGCAGGCATCCAAAGCAGCTGACCCGGCGTATAAGACGATCCCTGCTTTTTGGCTTTTTTTTTTTAAGTGTGAGGCCCTGTACACACGACCGAGCTTCTCGGCAGAATCCAGCGAGAAGCTCGCTGGGATCCATATTCTGCCGAGAAGCTCGATCGTGTGTACGTTTTCGCCGAGCAAACTGACGAGCGAGGCGTCGAGCCAAAATAGAGAGCAGGTTCTTTATTTCCTCGACGGACCATCGGGACTAATGGCTCGACGCCTTTTTCGACAGCCTGGTCGACGAACTTGACGGCCGGCCGAGAACCTCGTCTGGCGGAACGATGGGTTTAGCCCGACGAGGTTCTCGTACGTGTGTACGCGGCCTAAAAGGTAGTCTTATACGCCAGCAAATACAGTACCTTTGTGAATTAGCCCAATGGACTTTTACTTTACTTTATCATCATGAACAGCCCTGATAGACCCTTCTCTCTCATTCTGCCTGCACTACAAAATGTATTTCATGATTTAACTTTTTTGTGTTACAAACTGACTCCAAATATTATAGACTAAGAAGTATTTTTTAAGTTACATAATTGCTGACAAAGTATAGTAATGGATTAAGGTTGTGTCTTTAGAAAAAAAAAAAAAAGAGAATGGCTTGGTAGTTGGTAAGGTCAGCATGACTAGAATTCTGAAGTCATCCACTTACCAAGAGGTACAAGAAATAACTGTAATTTCGATTGTTTAACCTTGGCCAGTAAATGGATAAAATGCCCAATTTGCATAATTATGATGAATGACCTTTAAGAATACCAGTTCCCTGACTATATCTGTCTTCAATACTTTCTGAGATGCTCAGGACCTGTTGAGGGCAATATATGCCTCATTTAATGGCATCAGTTTGACATTATTCAGAATTTATTGGCAGGTGCACCTGACCTGCAGTTGACCTTCTTCTGACCTGCCAAATCCCCTCCTGCCCAGCCTATTGTAAAATGGCAGCTGGACAGGAGCCTTATTGTCCTGGGTGGACATCCGAGGTTTGCATCTCGCACATACCCCACGGGCCATGCTCAGGCGTGATTTGTCACCACCAGCAGATGACAGATCAGTGCACTGGCCCACTGCCAGTACCTTGTGATTGCTGTGACCAATCATAGTAGATCACACGACAATTGTACACAATGAATAGCTTTGATTCATCCCATTAATTGTGTACTATTGTGTTGATCTCTGTGATTGGTCACATTGATCACATGGTACAGACGGAGCCAATCACAGCTCACCTATATCATATGATTAGAAGTATTGAAGTGGTTAAAGAGGTTTTGCTTTTCCATAGACTTGTAATGCAGAGAAAAGCACATTGACAAAGGGCCTTACCCATACCAAGTACTCAAAATTCCTGATATAGATATACAGGTATGTTCCAGGTTCCTAAACCTCTACCCTTCATATTACTATCAGCTCAACATTATTATGAGCTGGCTTATTGGCCAATAGGAATGTGCAAGGGAGGGAAAGCTTTAAAACTGATGACCCCATAAACACTATTAGATTTTCTGCAGATTTTTGTCTTAAGATGTACAAAAACCATCTAATATGAGTTCAAACCTTAACTAATTGCCTACTGTGCACCTACACCCCCTTCCTGCCCAGACGAAATTTAAGCTTCCGGCACTGCGTCGCTTTAACTGACAATTGCACGATGTGGCTCCCAAACAAAATTGGCGTCCTTTTTTCCCCACAAATAGAGCTTTCTTTTGGTGGTATTTGATCACCTCTGCAGTTTTTATTTTTTGCGCTATAAACAAAAATAGAGCGTCAATTTTGAAAAAAACTGCAATATTTTTTACTTTTTGCTATAATAAAAAAAAATATATATATAAAAAAAATATTTTTTTCCTCAGTTTATGCCGATACGTATTCTTCTACATATTTTTGGTAAAAAAAAAATGCAATAAGCGTTTATCGATTGGTTTGCGCAAAATTTATAGTGTTTACAAAATAGGGGATAGTTTATGGCATTTTTATTATTTTCTTTTTTTACTATTAATGGCGGCGATCTGGGATTTTTTTATTGGGACTGCGACGTTATGGTGGACACTTCGGACACTTTTGTGACATTTTTGGGACCATTTACATTTATACAGTGAACAATGCTATAAATATGCATTGATTACTGTATAAATGTGACTGGCAGTGAAGGGGTTAACCACTAGGGGGCGGGGAAGGGGTTAAATGTGTGTCCTATGAGTTTTCTAACTGTAGGGGGAGGGGGAGTGACTGGGGGAGGTGACCAATTGTGTCCCTATGTACAAGGGACACAGCATCGGTCTCCTCTCTCCCTGACAGGACGTGGAGCTCTGTGTTTACACACAGAGCTTCACGTCCCCGCTCAGTTACTGGGCAATCGCGTGTGCCCGGCGGCGATCGTTGCCGCCGGGCACTCGCACCGGGATCCCAGCAGAGCGGCGCGTGCGCGCGCCCGCCCTCGGCTTTAAAGAGACAGCACATCATATGACGTGCTGTCAGAACAATGGAGTCCTCCGCCCGCCGTCATTTGACGGTGGGCGGTGGACAAGTGGTTAAGGCCCTGTACACACGATCAGACCGGTCTGATAAAACTTGTCCAACAGACCGTTTTCATCAGACAACTCTGAACTTGTCTGATGGTCTAATGTGCGTACACACCATCGGACCAAAATCCGATCAGACCAGAACGCGGTGACGTAGAACACAACGACGTGATGAAAAAATGAAGTTCAATGCTTCCAAGCATGCGTCAACTTGATTCTGAGCATGCGCGGGTTTTTGGTCCGATGCTTTTGTGTACTAACCATCGAACCTGTCCGACGGACAGGTGTCCATCAGACAGGTTTTAAAGCATGCTTTAAAACTTTGGTCCGACGGACAACGGTCTGATGGGCCGTACACACCATCAAACTGGTCCGATGAAACTGGTCTGCAGAAAATCTAATAGCGTGTATGGGGTCTATGAGGAATTACCTGGGATTTGCCTGTCGGAATGGCCAGACATTCAGACAGATCTGAAGGCTTTTTTTAGGGGTCTGCACTTTATACCTGCAAATTCCTTACAGTTTTATTGGAACACAAACCTGAAAAGGCATCTTAGGGTGTGTAAGTATGCAGTAGCATGCCCACATTATGCACCTTTCATCCCCGACCCACATTTTATTAGCATATCACTATGCAATCTCACCCTGGGTTCACATACATGCAATGTCTGAGATTGCACTAGTGTAAACCCGGGCTTAAACAAGTCAGTGGTGAACATTTTTTTCTATCATGACAAATTCTGTACATTTATTAAAGAGTATATCAAGGTAAAATAAAAATAAAAAAACACGCAGCTCTGCAATACATGTACATTTCCCCGTATTTTAACGCTAAGGCCTCGTACACATGACCGAGAAACTCGTCGTAAAAGAAACATTGTTTTCCTCGACGAGGTTCTTGTCAGGTTTGACGAGAATCTGGTCAAGCTTTCTTTGCATACACACTGTCAAGACAAAATCTCGTCGTTCTCATACGACGGCACTATAAAGGGGAAGTTTGATTCCACTGGCACAACCTTTGGGGCTGCTTTTTCTAATCTCATGTTACTGCGTGTTAAGTAAAAGTTTGGTGAGAGACGATTCGCGCTTTTCAGTCTGTTACAGCGTGACGAATGTGCTATCTCCATTTACCGAATGTGCGCTCCCATCTCATACTTTATTTTGAGCATGCGCAAGTTTTTAAGCAAACACACGAACGTGTTTCTCGTTGTAAAACAGCCCGACGAGAAACACGACAAGGAAATTGAGACTCCCGACGAGAAAAAAGAGAACATGTTCTTTTTTTTTCTCGTCGAGATCCACAACAGTTTTCTTGATGAAAAACATACACATGACTGTTTTTCTTGGCAAAAAAGCTCTGCCAGCATTTTTCTTGATGGATTTTGTCGAGGAAAACGGTCGTGTGTACGAGGCCTTACACATTGTAGGTATGGGAAAAAAAAGGTTGCTGTGCCAGAAATATAATGAGGTTGAATTACTAAAACACATGGGAGTGTAGGCCGGACAAGCCCAACTTAGCGCTAAAATAGAAATAAATAGGCCATAGCGCCAAAGTCAAAAGCCTCGGGGTCATTTTCGACTCCTACATGACTATGGACGCACAAATAGGGTCAGTAGTCAGCGGATCTCACCATCTACTGCGCCTACTACGCAGGCTTATCCCTTTTATCCCCAAAGAAGACATAGCGGTCGTGGTGGGAGCAATTGTTAACTCCAGATTGGACTATGCAAATGCCCTTTACATCGGACTCCCAAAGTACCAAATCGCTCGTCTACAAGTCGCTCAAAATACGGCCGCTAGACTTGTGACTGGGAAAAAACCCTGGGAATCAATCTCACCTTCACTGAGAACCCTTCACTGGTTACCAGTAAAAGACAGAATCACTTTTAAAGCACTCTGTCTAACGCATAGATGTATCCATGGGAATGCTCCCCATTATCTACGCGAAAAAATAAAAGCCCATAACCCCAATCGCGTGCTGCGATCCACTGATCAAAATCTCCTGCAGATACCGAAAGCCGGATACAAATCTAAAGGAGATAGAAGATTCGCGGTCCAAGGTCCCAGATTATGGAACGCTTTGCCAACCAGTATTCGGTTGGAGGAGAACTACTTAGCATTCAGGAGAAAGATCAAGACTCATCTCTTTTGATACCAAAGGAGACAGGAACAACAAGCGCCCAGAGGCGATTCAGTTCGCATGTGCGCGCTATACAAGTTTTCATTCATTCATTCATTCATAGACTGGAAAACAATTCAAATAACTTTATTAAATAAATAAAATAATTTTATAATTTAATGGTAATAGAAATGGCCGCGGCACCTTTATTGGTATAATAAATCAATATAATCATAAATATTCTATTTAATATTATTTAAATTTTAATAAAATACAAATTTCAATATTATTAAAATTCTTACTATAAAACTTTCAAAACTTCAAATAATCTCTTAAGATCTCGCTCAGTCATAGAACGCGAGCGAATAGCATAAATAATAATAAATACAAAGTCCCCCCTTGACTTCAAGGGTGACAAACCACATAAAAGGTGCTTGCGACAGGGTGGGGGGGGGAAGGGGGAGCACACTCTACCGCACTTGTCACTGCTGACTAATGCCGCGTACACACGGTCGTTTTTTGCGATGAAAAAAACCGACGTTTTTTAAAACGTCATTTAAATTGATCGTGTGTGGGCAAAACGTCGTTTTTTGTCTTAAAAAAAACAACCAAAAAAAAATTCCAACATGTTTGAATTTTTTGTGTCGTTTTTCAAAACGTCGTTTTTTGTTTCCCAAAAAGTCACTGTGTGTAGCAAAAAAAACGACGTTTTTCAACCCGCGCATGCCCAGAAGCTAGTTATGAAGCGAGCTTCAATGGAAAAGAGTGGTGAACGTAACCTTGCTTTTTGTGAAAAAACGATGGTGTGTAGGCAACATCGTCTTTGAAAAGTGACGTTTCAAAAACGTCGTTTTTTACTTCACAGAAAACGTTGTTTTTTTTCATCGCAAAAAACGACCGTGTGTACGCGGCATAAGCCTCAGAGCAGTGGGGCTTATATAGCCCCCTGCACGTGTAAAAACCCGGGAAACGGTGAATCAGAAACACCTTAAATCACGGGAAACATGTGATTTAAAAAACTCATGTCAAAGCCCGGGAAACTTTGACATATAGAACTACTCTAATCTAATTGCTATAACTCAGCCAGCCACAATCCCATGATGTAGGCACTAACTAATGCCCCCTTTCCAATCTGTGTTGATGGGGGAATCCCTCCTATTAAACTATTGTGTTCTCCTGGCTGAAGGGATGCGAGGAGCCGTCCCTACTGGGGGAAAACACAATGATTATTACTAGCGGCTTTAGCTCCTGGCAATAACCAAATGCAAATAATCTGACCTACTGGTTGTAAGCAAGTTGATCGATAAATCAATTTGAGTACAATCAGCCTGCCCATAGATGAACCGAGTATTTGAACCTATGGTTGGCTTTTTCGGGTTGTAAAAAATTATCGTGTGTGGGCTAAAATGACGTTAAAAACCCGCGCATGCTCAGAAGCAAGTTATGAGATGGGAGCGCTCGTTCTGGTAAAACTACCATTCGTAATGGAGTGTGGACATTCATCACGCTGTAACAGACAGAAAAGCACCATTTGTCTTTTACTGACAGTAAATCAGCTGAAGCAGCCCCAAGAGTGGCGCCATCCGAATGGAACTTCCCCTTTATTAAGCCGTTGTACGTGTTGTACGTCACTGCGCTTTGCTAGAGCATTTTTTCAAAACGATCATGTGTGAACAACGTCGTTTTAATGATGAAGTTGGACAAAACAACGTTTTTTCTACATGCCGAAAAACATTGTTTTTTTCATGCCGAAAAATGATCGTGTGTACGCGGCATAAGGCCGCGTACACACCATCAGACAGGTCCGATGAAACTGGTCTGCAGACCAGTTTCATCGGACCAGTTCGATGGTGTGTACGGCCCATCAGACTGTTGTCCGTCAGACCAAAGATTTAAAACATGCTTTAAAACCTGTCTGATGGACACCTGTCCGTCGGACAGGTTCGATGGTTAGTAAACAAAAGCATCGGACCAAAAACCCGCGCATGCTCAGAATCAAGTCGACGCATTCTTGGAAGCATTCAACTTCATTTTTTCATCACGTCGTTGTGTTCTACGTCACCGCGTTCTGGTCTGATCGGATTTTGGTCGGATGGTGTGTACGCACATCAGACCATCAGACAAGTTCAGAGTTGTCTGATGAAAACGGTCCGTCAGACAAGTTTCATCAGACCGGTCTGATCGTGTGTACAGGGCCTAAGAGTTTGTATCGTAGTGTAGACTTCTGAGAAGTTCAGTAAGCCAACAACACAAGCAGGAAATACAACTTCTGGGGGCATTCTGTACACCAATGGTTTACAGAAAACCTCCAGGTTGTCATACTGTCATACTGAAACGGCAGATTGAAATAGAAAGGTAATTAAATTATAAAATGACTTGTGTGGCAATTTTATTTGCTACATTATTTAGTTTTATTAACTGTTTGTTGGACTTAAACACTTTGGTCTTGCATTAACAATCTGCATGTGTATAGGGACTACATTGTTCATTAATATGAGATAAAAATCACCCATGTACTGTAGATTGGATATTAAGACAATTTGAGACATGTTTAGCATTTTCACTAATGTTAAAAGCACATAATCATGTTTTTTTATCTGGTACCACAAGGGACCCAAATGATAGGTGTTGTATAGGTTTTGTGATCTGTTCTGCAGATCTCTAGTATTTGTTATTAGCTCCTGGATAGCTTTGTACTGTATAGTTAATGAGGGATAGGAGCACTTAGTAAGCGATTACAGGTCTAAGTGACAATCTATCAATAAATGACAATAACGCTTACAGCACAATGTATACAAGTGACCTTCTTTCAATAAGATCCATTGATTCAGGTTTATTGAGTTAGAAATGACAATTAAGTAAACACAAAGACTAATGCAACATAATTTGATGTATTATTTAGCTTGGTCCTTCAAGCAGTCCTTTGCATGCCTGACATTCCAAAGTTGACACATCTCTACTAATATTAAAGAACCACTACATGGACAATATATAGTTTCTATAAACTGGTTTCTGCAAATGAGTGCTAATAACATTAATGGGTGAATATGGAACATTTTGTGGATATTCTAAGAAGAGGTATATAAAATAAAATTGATATGGTAGGAAGTTATGTTTTCCAACAAACAGCCAAGCCAAGTGGCTGTCTAGTCTAATACCGTGGAAGAGAATATATATTGTCAAGTGGCAGTCTCATTTTGCCTGATATGGTCAAGAACAGTATGTAAAGCCTAAACTTTGTTTTGGATAGAGTAGGACATTTTTAAATTCAGTATATTTGTTTGCAGTCTATTTCTTTTAGGGAGATTTTCCTTAACTTCCTCTCCTGGAGGCACAACAAAAAGTAAAAGGAAATCTCCCCAAAGTAAAGGGCATTAAACTCTTAGACAGTTGTCAACAGAACAAGTACCCTATCAAAAGATTTGTCCTCTCCTTTTTTTTTTATGGTGATAGCTCTCAAATAAATAACTTCTTCTCACGTTCTGTCTCAGTGACAATAGTCAAAAGGAAAATAAAGGGGGTGAATCTCCTTAGCATGGACACAATAAAAAATGGACAAATGTTCTATTCCTAACCCACTGTATCCAGAACGAAATGTAAGCCCTTACAATGGATATATCACAAACTGTGGAGTCAATGGGGGAGTTGTACTGAACACAATGCCGAAAGAAGAAGAATTTTGGTCAGGGGGACTTTGAATGAGGTCAATCACTATATAGAGTAAGCACATAGGATATAAAGCACAGTATTACTTGTATAGCCTCGTACACACGTACGGGTTTCCCGTTGGGAAAACTGCCATGAGAGCTTTTGTCCGGGAATCCCGTCCGTGTGTATGCTCCATCACAGTTTTCCCGACAGGAAAATTGCCAGGAAAACAAAGAACCAGCTCTCTTTTTTCCCCACCGGTATTCCCAGTGGTTTTTAAGCCGGCAGTTTTCCTATGGAAAAAGACTGCAGTGCATACACATGGCCAGGTTTCCAGACCAAAGCTCTCATGGCAGTTTTCCTGTCGGGAAACCCAGCCGTGTGTAGGGGGGAAAAGTAACCAAGCAAGTTCTCGGTTTTTCCCTCGGGTTTCTCAGCGAAGACAAGTCCTACACAACATAGGCCACTAAATGGGCAGGATTGTATTTAAAAATCTTGAGTGGAACAATGTAAAAATAAATAAATTAATAATGTAAATAATAAATAAATGTAAATAATAAATAAAATCATCTGTATGGACATCATGCATCTATGTAGGACCAACGCGTTTCATTGAGGTATAACAACTCTTCAGGGGCGAATGCAATGGTTCTTAGAAAATGTTCTAAGAACAATTATACCAGTGTGCTAATATGTGTAGAACCAGAAGCATAGGACACATTCGGGGATAATGCAATACTCAAAGTAGTCCATATTTACTGATAGGGTTGTCCCGATACCGAAACTAGTAAAATGCAAATGCTCCCGATGCTTCTGCCAATACTTTTTTTGTATTTATCAACATGTTCTGTGAAAATTCTTTGAGTTTTTTTACTACTGCATGACAAGCAAATAAAACATTTTTATTATTTTATAATGTCTTGAGTTAGAGTTCTTCATAATTCTAAAGAAAATATCCTTAGTCTGTATTGTGGTTTGAAAACTGTCACATGACATTTAAAAAAAGTATCGGTATTCGGTATCGGCGAGTACATGAGAAAAAGTATCGGTACTTGTACTCGGTCCTAAAAAAGTGGTATCGGGACAACCCTATTTACTGATAAGTAGTGAAGGAGGTAGCTTACGCAAATGATTGACACTCAATGATTAATGGTTCTTCCTCTGTGTATATAAATGACCTTATAGGGCAAAGACAGATTGACAGTAGCCACCCATTCCCGGACTGTAGGTGGATAGAGCCTATATAACCCCAATCCATTTATCTGGGCATTTTTCACTTTTAATTCCTATGTTTACTACTGTTTATGTCTATTTCATTATATCTTTTCTGTAAATTGGCTCCAGTAGCACTGGGCTGAGTCCTGCTGTCTGTGTCAATCGACGCAGCAGTGGAACTCAGGAGAGTGCCCGCATGGGTGCTCCCAGGGAAAGCGGCTCTCCGTAGGGGCACCTGATGGAGGGGAGGAGGTAGGAGCGCCGGCGGGGCACCTCAAGGGAGGAGGATCCGGGCTGCTCTGTGCAAAACCCTTGCATAGAGCAGATAAGTATAACTTGTTTGTTATTTTTATAAAAAAAAGCTAACTTTTACGAACACTTTAACTGCATAATTAACCTCCCCAGTGGCGATGACTCCCAGTCTGCTGATGCTTAGATTGTTGTCCCAGAGCAGAAGCTCAGGGTGTGATCGGAGAAATAATTTCCACACCCTTTATCAGCGATTGACAATGCTGAACTCGGAAAGAAAGTGAGGGCAAAAGTATAGGAATCCTAAAGTCATACCTTTGAAATCAGCATAAGGTTTGCCCAATCACTAGCACCATGTACACTAGAGTTGTATTATCACAGGATTGGCATGAGATTCTGAGAGTGTACACTGTAGTGTTTTTGAGAAAAATTAAATGCTAACAGATGAATGGAGTTTTTTGGCAGAAAGACAGAAAGTATTTTCTACCAAAAAAAAAAGCTTTTGTATCGTTAACTAGTTGACAACAGCTAGAATCATAACCTGTTGCATTTCTTGAGTGTAGCCAGCATTAGTGTAATAGCACAGTAAGGGATGATTACTGAATCATACCTATTTACATTGTATTCCTTTGAATGTCTGTGGGTTAAATCACTGAGCTTTGTGCATCTCTTATGGACTTCATCAGTGAAACCTCTTTGTTTCTGCCATTTTGCTTTATTGTTCTAACATCAAGACTAATGCCGCGTACACATGATCATTTTTCGGCATTAAAAAAAAACGTTGTTTTTGAAAAACATCATTTAAAATGATCGTGTGTGGGCTACACATCATTTTTCAGGTTCCTAAAAACGCCAATTTTTTTAGAACATGCTGCATTTTTTAACGTCGTTTTAAACAATGTCATTTTTCGGGTTATAAAAAATGATCGTGTGTGGGCTAAAATGACAATTTAAACCTGCATGCTCAGAAGCAAGTTATGAGACAGGAGGGCTCGTTCTGGTAAAACTACCGTTCATAATGGAGTAAGCACATTCATCACGCTATAACCGACAGAAAAGCGCAAATCGTCTTTTACTAACAAGGAATCAGCTAAAGCAGCCCGAAGGCGAATATAACTTCCCCTTTAGGCCCCGTACACATGAGGAGATATATCCGATGAAAACGGTCCGACGGACCGTTTTCATCGGACATGTCTCCTGGGATGTTTTGGTTTGATCTGTGTACACACGATCATACCAAAATCCCCGCGGACAGACAGCACGGTGACGTGGCGGTGACGCCGCCACGTCACCAAACCAGGAAGTAAAATACTTCCACGCATGCGGGAGATTTCGGTCCGCTGGTTAGGCGTACTAACCAGCGGACTTATCCGACAGACGGCTTTCCAGCAGACAAGTTTTAAAGCAGGCTTATATTCTATCGTGTAAGCGGCCTTAGAATGCCGTCATACGTGTTGTACGTCACCGCGCTTTGTTCATAGTTTTTTTTAAACGATGGTGTGTGGGCAACGTCATTTTTAATGATGAAGTTGGAAAAACTTAGGACCAGATTCAGAGAAAACTGCGTAAATATCTGCGGGCGTAGCGTATGGTCTTTACGCTACGCCTCAGCAAATTTTATGGGCAAGTGCCTTATTCAGAAAGCACTTGTCCATAAGTTATTTTTTAATGTGGGGGCGTGATTCATGTAAATGAATCATGACCCCACGCAATTTACGTATTTTCTGAACGGTGCATGCACCGTCCGTGGACGTATCCCAGTGCACATGCGTGAAATCACGTCGCTAGTAGTCAATGTAAACGACGTTAACTTAACTTACCTTACGTACAGCCCTATTCCCAAATGATTTACGCAAACGACGTACAATTCAACGCTGTCCCAACGTCCATGCTTAACATTGGCTACGCCTCCTATAGCAGGGGTAACTTTACGCCGGAATAACGCTTACGCAAATGACGTAAACTATGACGCCCAGCCGCAAGTACGTTCGGGAATCGGTGTAACTCCCTAATTTACATATTTGACGCGTAAAATGACGGAAGCGTCACCTAGCGGCCAGCGTAAAACTGCAACTAATATACGACGGTGTAACAGACTTACACCGCTCGTATATTAGCAGAATTCCGCCGTATCTTCTTTTCTGAATACCAAAAAAAGATACGCCGGCTATTCTTAGTATTTACGCGGCGTATCTCTAGATACGCCAACGTAAATATGTTATGAATCTGGCCCTTAGTTTTTTGGACATGCTGAAAAACTACGTTTTTTTTTTCATGCTGAAAAATGATCGTGTGTACGCGGCATTAGCCATTTTTTAAAGACTCTGGCAGGATAGTGCAGGAATTCAAGGGCAGAGATCTCATTGGTGGAGTCCCTAGAGATATTGGGTACATTTATTAATATGTCTCAAATAAGAATTACCTGTCTTATGTGAAAAAAAACTGCATTAATTTGAATGCTTTTCTATAAAACAGTTGGAAAGTTAGAGGAATAATGTACTTGATGTTTTACAACGCAAACATTGATAAATGAGCATAACAATTTGAAAGGGTGACTCTGTCCACCTGTATTCACCAATTTATCTTTTGAAAGCCCCCCCCCCCCCCCCCTGGTCACTCAAGGTATCAAATGTACTTCATTTATAAACTTCTAATGCTGTTAAAGGAAATGCTGCAGCTGAGCTAACATCTGCTCAGTTTACCTGAATCCGACTGCAATTCATGGCAACCAAGGTTAGGGTTGCTAGAATTGTGGATCCCCTAGCGGCATCTGCAGGCCATTCAAATTACTTAACATGTGCTCTTTCATTCTCTAGGTGTTTCAGCTGATATCAGGCAGAGAAGGAGAGATTGCGCAGTTTTAAATGTAAGGATGAAGGGGGATCAAGTGGTGACTTGTGGAGAGGCCTTCCCATGGCTTAATGTGTAATAAGGGCAGGTAAAGCATTGAAGAAGTCACATGATTGGGTGGCGCAATGCATTGGAAGGAGCCAATGGCATCATGCCACAACCAGAAAGAGCAGGACGCCATCTTGTGAGGAACCTCATGGCTGTGCATCTTAATGGGAAACACAGCCTAATAATTGGAAGTTACAGTGCACTGTTTTATGTGATTAAATTGTATATGATCTTAATAAAATAAAGGTGGGAATACAGGGAGCACTATGGTTATTACTTATTTTTAAGTGAGCAGTGATTAAGATGGACATGGATTGAGATTTTCGGGATCTGCAGGAGAGACCTTGGTTAAAAGACCCCTAAAGCGGAAGGCGCATTTGACCTATATGTTTGGGTCAGATTGAAGGTGAAAGCATAAAAAGTAACAGAAGGTTCGCTTGGCTGTACTCCGGTATTCCTGTGGATCATGGTAGTGCAGTTCGTTCTGCACTCCTGTGACCCATTTTTAGCAGACAGTGGGGCTGAAGCCCACTGTCGGCTGATGTCACAGATCCAGTCAAGGCTTGTGCAAGATCACGACAATGAAGCCGGGATCCGCCCACATGCCTGGACAGGCAAATGTCTCAGCCTCTCAGTGAGCTACTGAGAGACTGAGCCGGTCGCTCCCGTCCCCTCCACAACCCAGCTTTCCAGTGATCATGGGGGGCACTGGGAGCCCTGAGAACTGACCAATCGGCAGTGTTTAATTGACTGTTTTTTAGGGTACAGATGCAGCATCAGTTCAATGCTGCATCCACCTAGGTAAGTATGAATCATAAAAAAAAACGAAACCCCATACTTCTCTTTTAATGAGAAGTTTGGTGACACACATGATATGATTTATCACATGTGAAAAGTAACATGGACACTTTTATATGGTGGATAAGAAAATAATTTATTGCAACATTTTTTTTTATAATAATAATTTATATTGCACATAGATTTTTTGGAAAGGAGGTATTGCGCGGCACTGTTTATGTATGTTTGATCAGTGGTGTACGTGGGAATACACTTATGCCGCGTACACACGGTCGTTTTTTGCGATGAAAAAAAACGTCGTTTTTTAAAACATCATTTAAATTGATCGTGTGTGGGCAAAACGTTGTTTTTTGTCTTCAAAAAAACGACCAAAAAAAAATTCCAACATGCTTGAATTTTTTGTGTCGTTTTTCAAAACGTCGTTTTTTGATTCACAAAAAGTCACCGTGTGTAGCAAAAACGTCATTTAAAACGACGTTTTTCAACCCGCGCATGCCCAAAAGCTAGTTATGAAGCGAGCTTCAATGGAAAAGAGTGGTGAACGTAACCTCGCTTTTTGTGAAAAAAAACGATGGTGTGTATGCAACATCGTCTTTGAAAAGTGACGTTTCAAAAACGTCGTTTTTTACTTCACAGAAAACGTCGTTTTTTTTCATCACAAAAAATGATCGTGTGTACGGGGCATTAGGATTTGATCTACTAACACTTTTTTTTATGTATATTAATTGATTTTATGGTTCAGTGTTTTTTTGCAAATGTTCAATTGTTGAAAATGTTCAAATTTTATGCACATTATGCACTTGCACTGTAAAAATGTTTTATTTATATAATGTGTGGGTGAACTTAAACTGTATCGCTATGCTGTGGTTTCTGTAGGCTTTATGTGGGGGGGGGGGGGCCTGGGGTTTGGGTGCCTCCGTGTCAATTTTGCTTGAGGCCCCCAAATTCCTTCAAACGGCCCTGTCTGTGAGGCCGTGTACACATGATGGTCCGCAGACCAGTTTCAACAGACATATCCGATCGTGTGTACGGCCTAGCGGACAGGTTTCCAGCGGACAAAAGTTTTAAAACATGCTTTAAAACATGTCCGCTGGAAACCTGTCCGTCGGACATGTCCGCTGGTTAGTACGCCTAACCAGCGGACCAAACAACCCCACATGCGTCGAATGGATTCGACGCATGCGTGGGAGCATTTTACTTCCTGGTTTGCGGACGTCGCGACGTAAACGTCACCGCCACGTCACCGTGCTGTCTGTCCACGGGGATTTTGGTTTGATCGTGTGTACACACCATCAGACCAAAAGATCCCCGGAGACATGTCTGATGAAAACGGTCTGGACTGTTTTCATCGGACATGTCTCCTCGTCTGTACGCGGCCTAAGACGTACAGAGCGTCCTGCCGCACAAATGTAGTTCCCAGGAGGGGGCGAGCACGTCACTGACCACCGCATGAAATCTCCCTTAACTGTGGCGAGTTACAAACAGACAACCAGGGAGTGAACAGAAATAGAGCAACTTCAGAGCAAAAACAAACAATGAGGAAATGAAAAGAGGACTGCAATAAGCTAAAGGATGCTATTTAGAGAACAAAATGTTTTCCATTACAACCCCTTTTAGCCAGTTCACTCAGGAGTTGAGTTTATTCCCCTTTCCTTCATCGGTGTCCACTCTGGCCTCTATTAATGTTTTCTTATGCTCCAATGACACTGTTCCCCCTAAAGTATATGTTATGTGTAATGGTTGTTACCCTGACACTGATTAGCATCAGTTAGTTAAGTTTAATTATACTGAAGGACAAATTATTGCCAAACAACTCATACATATACAAGAGTCATTAGCTTTTGTAGTACAGTCATCTCCAGGCCCAGTATTATATTTGTGTACCTTGTACATGTGCTATCAACGAGGCTAATTAACCTTTTGATTTAAAAACAAAAGCATCATTATCACAAACACGGCAAATAATCCTTCACACAACATAAGTTCCGGCAAGCTCAAGTGGAATGAGTTGTGTTTACCTCATTCATTTTCTTACATAATTGCCGCGTGTATTAATTGTTTAATTTCCGATGCACTTGTACTCGTGAAGGTTAAGGGATGCACACTGCTTAAATGCGCTCTTATCCATCTGTTCATCCGATAAGAGGCACGCTTTTATTTTTCAGCTCGCAAAAAGCTTTCTGTACAAGTCAATGGCGGTAAATGGTGTGACAGCGTTTACAACTCAATTGTCACTTGTGATGGCCATAGGGCTGCGAGCCCCAAGAGAGCGATCTTGTCTGAAAGGGTACTCAGGAGATTATCACAGTGTAGAAATTGTCATGATTTTTTTTTTTTTTTGTAGTCTGGACATCTGTCCAGGGAGGGAAGGTTGGTACAAAACATGTCTAAGCTGGAGGATACAACATTTTGACTTAACTTGAAAATAGTAAAATAATGCAGGCAAATGTGGCAGCACGCTGATGTATGCAAAATAAAAGATGGAGGTTGGACTGTTATCAGGACTGGTTAATACTGTATATATATCATACCAAGTGTAAGGGTTAGCTCGGTAGCGGGTGTGTGTGACCCCCTGGATGGGTTCACTACTCACTGAACTATACAGAGAGGCAGCCGAAGACGGTTGAAAACAAAGAGTTTGGTTTATTCTTCCATATTGCTGGAAACAAGTGCAAGCATCCAAACAGCATAAACAAAACAAAACATCATAAAATAAACCCTGGCCACTTGGGGCGTCTACCTTCACCACACAGGAACCTACCTATGGAGTCTGGCACAGCCTACTGCTGGGCAGACACTGCTGGTCATACAGCAGAGAAACAATAGTCTTTTTGATTTTTATCACACATAAAAATCAACAACCACCTCACCTCTTCAGAAGTCTTTCTCACTGCTCTCCTTAACTCAAAAAGCCTCAGGATGCAGCAATCAGTAGTCATCCTCTGGATGACTTATAGAGGCCTTAATTGCCTCATACTGAGCAGCTGAAGTTTTCCAATGCCCTAAACCTTTCTGGCTACCTTTGTAGCCGACACCTGATAGCAATTGGTGAATTGTCTAAACAAGGCAGAAATGTATCTCCCGTCTGTGACAACACCCACAGATTTACCTGACTTCCTGTCACACAAGACATAGATACAGTGTGATTGAAAGAAAAACTTGTGAACCTTTTAGTAACTTTAATTTGCATGAATACATTACAAATGCAATCACAATATACACTCACCGGCCACTTTATTATGTACACCTGTACAGCTGCTAGTACTGGGTTGGGCTCCCTTTTGACTTTATTCTTCATATTATAAAATTAACAAGGTGTTGGAAACATTCCTCAAAAATGTTGCTCCATATTGACATGATAGCATCACACAGTTGCTGCAGATATGTCTGCTGCACATCCATGATGTGAATTTCCTGTTCCACAACATCCCAAAGGTGCTCTTTTGGATGAGATCTGGGGACTGTGGAGGCCATTGGAGTACAGTGGCCTCATTGTCATGTTCAAGAAACCAGTGATGAGATGATTGGAGCTTTGTGACATGGTGCATTATCCTGCTGAAAGGAGTCATCAGAAGATGACTGTAGTCATAAAGAGATGGACATGGTCAGCAACAATACTCAGGTAGGCCGTGGTGTTTAAACGATGCTCAATTGGTGCTAAGGTGCCCAAAGTGTGCCAAGAAAATATTCCCCACACCACCAGCACCAGCCTGAACCGTTGATACAAGGCAGGATGGATCCATGCTTTCATGTTGTTTACAATAAAATTCTGACTCTACCATCTGAATGTGAAATCAAGACTCATTAGGCCAGGCAATGTTTTTCCAATCTTCTACTGTCCAATTTTGGTGAGCCTGTGATTATTGTAGCCTCAGTTTCCTGTTCTAAGCTGACAGGAATGGCACCCGGTGTGGTTTTCTGCTGCGGTAGCCCATCTGCTGTAAGGGTCGATGTGCATTCAGAGGTGGTATTCTGCATACATTGGTTGGTTAGTATGTTTATTTGAGTTACTATTGCCTTTCTATAATCGTAAACCTGTCTGCCCATTCTCCTCTGGCCTCCAACATCAACAAGGCATTTTCATCCACAGAACTGACGCTCACTGGATATTTCCTCTTTTTCAGACCATTCTCTGTAAACACTAGAGATGGTTGTGCGTGAAGTCTGGACACATCCTCTGCCACCCGAGCCCACCCTATTTTGAAGCCTGGTAGAGCCTCTGGCTCTAATCAGGTGCTTAAAAAAAACACCTGGCTGCTGTAATTCATGTGCCCGGTGCCCTGAAAGGGGCTGGAAGCATGAATAGGGGGTGACCGCGGTGGCCTTTGGATAGATTCAAGCGTATTCAAGCGTTTTTCAAGCATTATTCGAGCGTTATTCGAGTGAAGCCTCATCTGCAATCCCATTGTGCTGGTAAAGCACCGCTAAGACCCTAACGTTTTAGACTGTTTTTGCAGTGCCTCAGTGTGAAAGGGTAGGGCGTATTTACAGCGCTTTCAATTCATTTCAATGGAGAGGGGCGTTTTTGGAGTGTTTTTTTCAGCTCCCAAAACCTGCTCCAAAGATGCTGCTTGCAGGAGTTAGTGTAAAAAGGGAAAATTGAGATGGATAGAAAGCGTTTAATGAGCATTGTAATAGCGCTATTTTTAACGCTAAAACTTTGTAAAAACGCTTCAGTGTGAAAGGGGTCTAAAGGAGGGGTGGGCTTCCTCCAGGCTCACCTGTCCTCTGCCTATCCAACATTTAGAGTTAAGATTACAGAAAATACTGGGGGGCCTTGGCAGGGCCTTGTAGCATATTCAAGTATTTGTAAATGTGTGCAGACGAAACTCCTGTTAATAACGCATACTGTTAGACAGGATAATTTGGTTGGATGCAGACTGGTCAGTAAGTTGAGCTGGAAATATATACCACAATTTCTGGACTCTTCTGGAAAACTTTCCTAGAGTCTAAATAATATACACTAATTTTGGTTATTTTTACCAAGGAAATGTAGCAGAATACATTTGACCTAAATTTATGAAGAAAAATTACTTATTTGCAAAATGTTATAATAGAAATTCCCCAAATTGTAGTTCTTTTTGTTTATTTAGCAAACATTTAAAACCCAGTGGCAATTAAAGGGGTTGTAAAGGTACATTTTTTTTCCTAAATAGTTTCCTTTACCTTAGTGCAGTCCTCCTTTACTTACCTCAACCTTTGATTTACCTCATCCTTATTTCTTCTGAGAAATCCTCACTTCCTGTTCTTCTGTCTGTAACTCCACACAGTAATGCAAGGCTTTCTCCCTGGTGTGGAGTGTCATGCTGGCCCCCTCTCTTGGACTACAGGAGAGTCAGGACACCCACTAACACAAAGCTCCTTTCTCTATCTGCAACGTAGAGAGAGTCCTGACTCTCCTGTAGTCCAAGTGAGGGGGCGAGCACGACACTCCATACCAGGGAGAAAGCCTCGCATTACTGTGTGGAGTTACAGACAGAAGAACAGGAAGTGAGGATTCCTCAGAAGAAATAAGGACATTTAAAAGCAAAATCGAAGGATGAGGTAAGTGAAGGAGGACTGCACTAAGGTAAAGATAGCTACAGTAGGTGACCGCGATATTGTGTCAATCTCGCTCCCTATCTCAGCGAGATTGACCACCTACGAGCCCCATCGCGGGAGCCAGCGCCGAGCTGTCTTGCCGCGATGGAGACAAAGCCGCCATAGAAGCGACGGGGAGCCGACTTGGATTTACGCCAAATCAACATGCGGCGTTTAGTATGTATCATGAGGGGGAACTCCACATCGGATTTTTAAATAAAAATCCGGCATGGGTTCCCCCCAGGGGACATACCAGTCCCTTAGGTCTGCTATGGATTGTAAGGAGAACCCCCCCTACGCCGAAAAAAACGGCGTGGGGGTTCCCCCACAATCCATACCAGACCCGTATCCAAAGCACGCCGCCCGGCTGGTCAGGAAAGGAGTGGGGGCGAGCGAGCGCCCCCCCCTCCTTAGCCGTACCAGGCAGCATGCCCTCAACATGGGGGGGTCAGGTGCTCTGGGGCAGGGGGGCGCACTGCGGCCCCCCCACCCCAGAGCACCCTGTCCCCATGTTGATAAGGACAGGGCCTCTTCCCGACAACCCCGGAATCTGGGAGCCCCCTTTAATAAGGGGGCCCACAGATACCGGCCCCCCACCCTAGGTGAATGAATATGGGGTACATCGTACCCCTACCCATTCACCTGGAGGCAAAGTGTAAACACAAAATAAACAACACAGGGTTTTTAAAGTATTTTATTAGACAGCTCCGGACGGCCCCCCTGTCTTCTTTAGCTCTTTTCCAGGGGGGGTGCCTTCTCCCGTTCTCCGGGGGTCTTCTTTGCTCTCCGGGGGTCTTCTCCGCTCTCCGGGGGGTCTTCTCCCGCTCTCCGGGGTCTTCTCCCGCTCTCTGGGGGTCTTCTCCGCTCTCCGGGGGGTCTTCTCCGCTCTCCAGGGTCTTCTCCGCTCTCCAGGGTCTTCTCCCGATCTCCGCTCTTGACTCGGCGCTCTCCGGTGCCTTCTTCTTCTTCAGGACTGGCCGCCGCTATCTTCGTGTTAGCTCAATTACTAGCGGCGGCCAGTCCGCTCTTCTGTCACGTCTTCTTCTTCTCTTTTCCAGATGTTGACTCGACGCTTCCTCCCGCTGTTATGACGGATGCGCGGCTCCCAGCGACTTATATAGGCCTATCTTGTGACGTCGCAGTCCCATCATGCTCCGGTGCCTACCCACGTGGTACCTACCGGAGCATGATGGGACTGCGACAGGTACTGTATTTAGAAAAAAAATGGTACCTTTACAACCCCTTTAAATCTAACCAAAAGGAAGCTCTATTTGTGTGAAAAAAATTATAAAAATATCTTATGGGTACATCATTGCATGACTGAGCTATTGTCATTCATAGTGTGGCAGTGCTAAAAGCTGAAAATTGGCCTGGGCAGTAAGGTAAAAGTGCCCAGTATTAAAGTGGTTAACAGCTAAATAAAGTTCTTCTGCTGACATTGGAAGTTTGAATTCTTGGGACATTGGAGTTGATTTACTAAAACTGGAGGGGGCAAAATGTGGTGCAGCTCTGCATAAATACCAATCAGCTTCCATTTTTTTTTGTCATAACTTAACCACTTGACCACTGGGCACTTAAACACCCTTAATAACCAGACCAATTTTCAGCTTTCGGTGCTCTCAAAGTTTGAATGACAATAACTCGGTCATACAACACTGTAACCAAATGAAATTTTTGTCCTTTTTTTCCCACAAATAGAGCTTTCTTTTGGTGGTATTTGATCACCTCTGCTTTTTTTTTTGCTATAAATGAAAAAAGAACGAAAATTTTGCAAAAAATAATAATTTTTCTTCATTTCTATTATAAAATTTTGCAAAAAAGTAATTTTTCTTCATAAATTTGCCCTAAAATGTATACTGCTACATATCTTTGGTAAAAAAAAATAAAAAATGTTGGATATTATTTAGTCTGGGTGAAAGTTATGGGGTCTACAAACTATGGTACCAATTACTGAAAATTGATGAATTTCATCACACCTAATGTACTGACAGCCTCTCTCATTTCTTGAGACCCCAACATGCCAGAAAAGTACAAATACCCCCCAAATTACCCCTTTTTGGAAAGAAGACATTCCAAGGTATTTAGAAAGAGGCCTGGTGAGTTTTTTAAAGTTGTAATTTTTTCCCACAATTCTTTGCAAAATCAAGATTTATTTTTTTTCATCAAATTTTCATATTATTAGGTTATTCCTCACACACAGCATATGCATACCACAAATTACACCCCAAAACACATTCTGCTATTCCTCCCGAGTATGGCGATACCCCATGTGTGAGACTTTTACACAGTGCGGCCACATACATTTCTCTCCTACATGTAAAAATCATCATTTATTTGCTAGAAAATTACATAAAACCCCAAAACATGATATAAAGATACCTCACATGTGTGGTTTGAACACCATTTTTATATGTGGGCGGGACTTGCGTATGCGTTCGCTTCTGCATGCGAGCTCACGGGGACAGGGGCGCTGTATGCCCAGAGTATTGTGGAGTATGCCCAGAGTATGCCCAAAGTATTGCCAGAGTATGCCCAGAGTATTGCAGAGTATGCCCAGAGTATTGCAGAGTATGCCCAGAGTATTGCCAGAGTATGCCCAGAGTATTGCAGAGTATGCCCAGAGTATTGCAGAGTATGCCCAGAGTATTGCCAGAGTATGCCCAGAGTATTGCAGAGTATGCCCAGAGTATGCCCAGAGTATTGCCAGAGTATGCCCAGAGTATTGCCAGAGTATGCCCAGAGTATTGCCAGAGTATGCCCAGAGTATTGCAGAGTATGCCCAGAGTATGCCCAGAGTATGCCCAGAGTATTGCCAGAGTATGCCCAGAGTATTGCAGAGTATGCCCAGAGTATTGCCAGAGTATTGCCAGAGTATTGCCAGAGTATGCCCAGAGTATGCCCAGAGTATTGCCCAGAGTATGCCCAGAGTATGCCCAGAGTATGCCCAGAGTATTGCAGAGTATGCCCAGAGTATTGCCAGAGTATTGCCAGAGTATTGCCAGAGTATGCCCAGAGTATTGCCCAGAGTATTGCCCAGAGTATGCCCAGAGTATGCCCAGAGTATTGCCCAGAGTATGCCCAGAGTATTGCCAGAGTATTGCCAGAGTATTGCCAGAGTATTGCCCGAGTATTGCAGAGTATGCCCAGCTGAGGTATTGCCGAGTATTGCAGAGTATTGCAGCAGGGATGGCTGAGCAGGGAGGGATGGATGGATGGATCTGTGACTACATTTGTCACAGATCCAGCCCGCAGCACTGCCGCTGCCATCCGCTCCCTCCCCTCTCCTCTCACACTGTACCGATCGGTACAGAGAGAGGAGGGAGGAACCGGCGTCAGCACATGACGCCGCTTTGTTGACAAGTGATCGCGCCGTCATTGGACGGCGCGATCACGTGGTAAACCGCCGCTATCAGCGGCGATTTACCGTGATCCGTGATGCGCCGGGTCCTCTGGACTGGGCGGTCACGGATGTTCCCGTGTGCGCGCCTCAGGGGGCGCGCGGGAGCGCGATTCTAAAAGGCCGTTAATTAACGACCACTTAGAATCAAGCAACCGCCCTATAGCCGTACTTTCGGTATAGGGCGGTTGCAAAGTGGTTAAAAGGGTTGCAAACCCTCGTTTATTTTCACCCTAATGAATCCTATGCATTAAGGTGAAAAAACACCTGGCACTCACCCCCCCCAGCCCCCTGTTTTACTTACCTGAGACCCTTAATTTCCTTGGCGCGTCCCCGCCGTCCTCTCCACCGAGTCCTGGCTTTGATTGGATAGATTGATAGCAGCGCAACCATTGGCTCCTGCTGCTGTCAATCAAATACAATAAAGCGGGCTCCGGAAGGGGGCCGAGTCATACACTCGGCATCAATGCACACCAAATTAATGACTCAGGAGCGTGCCCGCAAGGTAACCCCCCCGGGACAGTGTTTCCCCTCGGCGGTTACCTAGCCGCCGAGGAAACCCAGAAGCGGATGTTCAGGGCCACTCTGTGCAAAATGAGCTGCACAGTGGAGGTAAGTATGACATTAATCATTTGAAAATGGAGAGTGCCTCAGTTTTTTCGCCAGTGTTAAGGTGGTTGGTCACAATCAACATGTGCTAAGAAAAAAAATGCTCTTTTGATGGTCTGGCTGCGGAGACCTAGGAGCTATAACCGGATCCATTCCTCGGGCTGATATCAAAGGCCTAAGATGGTTAGTACCTGGGCCTCGTCTAAGAAAAAACAAGGTTTGTCTGTAATGCCTCTCTGCTGAGGTCTAGGCTCTGGGATCAAGACTTTGTTGTACTAATACATCTGTGACATGAAAAGTTTCTGGCAGAGTCTTCTACAGGTCCAGGTATGAGGTTTCTCTAACAAAGCCCTTTGTAAACCTGAAGGTTGGCACTACTTGCCCGCCGTGATGGGTGAAAGCTGGAACTACTTTTAGTAGCCTTTCCTGCGGCGTGGATCAGGTAAGAAGAGGATAATTTTATTTATGTATTATCACATTGTCACAGTGTCACATTGTAGGACATCACTAATCACCAAATTACATCAGCAAATTACTACTTGTATACAGAGTTGCACAATATTCTTTTTATGTGGACCTGTACTCCATTATATCTCCCACTTAGATTTAAAGCACTGTCATATACAGTAGGTAGCCAGCCAATAAAAGTTAAAATGTAAATCCACGTAATGGACCTAAAATACCAATAAAAAAAGCCTACAGCAAAGGGTATTTCACATCCTGTGGTGAATTAGTAAGAAGCTGCCTCTACTTATTTATTCCACCTAAGTGGAATAATTCGATAAATTGATTGATAATGTAGAATTGGCGCTAATAAGAATTCATGGGCCTAACTGATCTCTGGATTAAAGTGCAATGATGAACGTAATAAATATATGAATAAATTGATAAATAAATAAATGCTGAGTAGTATCCTAAACAAGAATTTGGTGCAAATATACCAAAATTATTGAAAAAAACATGAGAACACTGCATGCAAAAAAATCCTGCAAAAGATCCTGCAAGTGTTCAAATAAGGTGCAATAAATAACAATGAATATTTGCAGGATCTTTCTTGCATGCAGTATTCCTCATTTTTTGCACGTTATTTATTGCACCTTATTTGAACACTTGCAGGATCTTTTGCAGGAATTTTTGCATGCAGTGTTCTCATGTTTTTTTTCAATAATTTTGGTACATTTGCACCAAATTCTTGTTCAGGATACTACTATTGCACCTTTGTTGCACAGGCACTATTGTTGAGCATTTATTTATTTATTTATTTATCTATTTATTCATATATTTATTACGTTCACCATTGCACTTTAATCTAGAGATCAGTTAGGCCCATGAATTCTAATTAGCGCCAATTCTACATTATCAAGAGGCGATTAAGTTCGCATGTGCTGCGCTATATAAGTTTTCATTCATTCATTCATTCATTCATCAATCAATTTAGCCAGCCAAAAGCCAACTGCTTTTTAAAGATACAAAAAAAAGGCTTTTTCCAGTTGTGCTACTAACATTAAATAAAAAGAAAAGCCCATATTCTAATCTATACCATTCACTCTTTGACATATTGAAGAATTATGCTGCATTGTTCTTTCACTGATACATTGTGTAATGTCCATTTCCACAACTGCATGTAACCAATTCTCTAACATCCTGGCTTATTTGTTGTTTCACTAGGCTGCTCATGATGGAGATCAAGTGATGACTGACTGATTTTAACGATCTTACCAGACCACCACTTCCTCTACTATTGGGTGATGTGCTATTCTTTTACTACCCGGGGGCCCCAACCTCTTCTACATGCTTGTGGAGATTGTTATATTTCATAAGAAACTCAAGAAAATTATGATTACGATCAGGATAAGCAGCTCTGTCTTTACCTCTGTAATCAAGGCCTAGTTTGGCAATGCACAGAATTATATCAATAAGCCTCTTTACAATCTGCACTTCCTAATTTTTCGTATTTCTCAGGATAAAGCGGAGCTCGATCCAGCCCCCCCCCCCATTTTTTTTTTTTTAAGTCGACATATTTAGACGCTTACTGTCCTTGAATCTGTGGCCTTTTGCGCTGCGCTTTCTAAATGGTGCAACGAGTTCCGGCGGAAGTGGAGATGGGTACCTGTCAAAAACAGGTACCGTTTCCCCCTCCCTAAAAGGTGCCAAATGTGGCACTAAAGGGGGGGAGACAAATACATAAGGAGATGATTCCACTTTTGGGTGGAACTCTGCTTTAACATTATTAGAGTTTCAATGTCTGTGCTATTTTCTGTGGACAAATATACATTTGCTGCCGATTGATGTTTTGCACATACCTCACGTTTCCTATAAATGCATATATAAGTACATTTTTGGGTTTTTATAACAGTGGGTGGAGGGTGCTGATGAGAGGTGGAGATTAGGTGGTCCAACATCAGTCCTTGCTTTTACATCATGTACATCGCTGCCTAGCAATTCATGTGTAGTGGAAGACAGAGGATCTCAACGAGGCAGCAGCTACCAAACATTTAGTGATTAGCTGAAGTTTCTGCGCACAGTGGCAGTTGATGGGAATGACATGGCTGGGGTTCCTGGTGGTAGAGAGGCAGGTATGACATTGAAAGAAATGACAGGTGCAATGATAGACAAAATTATAAAAAAATAAAATAAAATGGCCTGGTAATTAAGGGGGCAAATCCTTCAGGTCCTTAAGTGGTTAAACTTGTATTGCCTAAATAGCCTGTTCATTTTTAAGTGGGATTGGCGCTTTGAGGCCATTCATGGGAATTTTTAATCCAAAATGTTTACATTTAAACTAAATGTATATACCTCTCGATACCCCGGGGTATATATACTTTATATATTGTTTTTTTTTTTTTCCCCTTTTCTTTATCTTTAACTGCTTGCAGACCGCCCACCGCAGTTATACGGCGGGACGGTGGCACTGCTGGGTGAGAGCACGTAGCTCTACGTCCTACCTTTAGCGGCCGCTAGGGGGCGTGTGCGCGCCACCGGCGGCCTGCGCACGCCCCCGCTAGTCCACCGAGTTCCGCGCAAGTGCCCGGCGGGCGCGATCGCCGCCGGGCACGCGCGCTCGTTCGTTACAGAGCGAGGAACAGGAGCTATGTGTGTAAACACATAGCTCTCGTTCCTGTCAGCGGGGGAAACGCTGATCTTCTGTTCATACAATGTATGAACAGAAGATCAGTGATTTCCCCCAGTGAGTCCACCCCCCCATACAGTTAGAACACACCCAGGAACACACTTAACCCCTTCCCTGCCCCCTAGTGTTAACTTCTTTACTGCCAATGGCATTTTTATAGTAATCCAATGCATTTTTATAGCATTGATCGCTATAAAAATGCCAATGGTCCCAAAAATTTGTCAAAAGGGTCCGATGTGTCCGCCGTAATATCGCAGTACCAAAAAAAAAAAAAAACGCTGATCGCCGCCATTACTAATAAAAAAAAAATATTAATAAAAATGCCATAAAACGACCCCCTTTTTTGTAAACGCTATAAATTTTGCACAAACCAATCAATGAATGCTAATTGCGATTTTTTTTTACGAAAAATATGTAGAAGAATACGTATCGGCCTAAACTGAGGAAAAAAAATGTTTTTTATATCTTTTTTGGGGATATTTATTATAGCAAAATGTAAAAAATATTGCATTTTTTTCAAAATAGTCGCTCTATTTTTGTTTATAGCGCAAAAAAATAAAAACCGCAGAAATGATCAAATACCACCAAAAGAAAGCTCTATTTGTGGGAAAAAAAGGACGCCAATTTTGTTTGGGAGCCACATCGCACGACCGCGCAATTGTCAGTTAAAGCGATGCAGTGCCGAATCACAAAAAGTGCTCTGGTCTTTGACCAGCAATATGGTCCGGGGGTTAAGTAGTTAAGGGGTATGAGTGTCTAGTAGGTTTTCTCCCCTGTGTTGTGCCCTTTAATGGTAAGTTTTGGAGGGCAGACTAATAACATATTTTGCAATAAAAGAGCTCATTTTATTATTATCATTGTTTTTCTACCTTAGTTTTCGTCTGTATTGAATTGTATGCCATTTGACCTTCAGTAAGAGGGTGGCTGTATTGTTGTGAAGTAAACTGGCACCTGAATATTACCATCCTTTCCTGTGCTTTTTAAGGGTGTAATGATTGATGTTGGCGGTAAGTGTATTGTGTATCCCCCTAAGGATGTGCATGTGCACGAAACCTGTTTTTGGGGCCCAGATCTGTGGCCATGTTAGTGAGTCTGGATGTTATTATATGTATTTGTTTTCCACATGGAAATATTTTTGTTTGCTGGGTTTTACCAATAAAATACTGCACTATATAAACCCTATTTTTGGGCTCCATATGGTGAGCTTTTTCTGCTTAGGACCTTGCTCTGGCAACCTGAGGTGGAATACGAATACAGAGGTGTATTCTATGGGCATATGGGATAAGCTTTGATACATGCTAATGTACATTAGCTGTCTGGTGAGTGCATAGAGATGGAGGATTGCTGCACTTCTGGGGACGTAGTGGAGTTGTTTTCCACTTTGAAAAACCATCTCACAGTATCTTGAGAAGACTCATTGATATGAATTTGGGACTTTATGAATTAGTGGACATTTATAGAGCACTAACACTTTAAGATTGTTTGTTTTTAGTATGTATAAGTACACTATATTAAGTATCTACTATTACACCATATTGAGCACTAACACTCTATATTTGCAAGGTTTTACACACTATCATGGTTTTTGTATACATTATATTATATTGATTGATGTATTTGAATGTTTTTTTAATTTGTGCCACTTTATAACCTTTTTTTATTTGTGCTTGGGTACTTTTTCACAAGAGCGCTGCACTTACTGGTTTAAAACGTATTTTTGTTTCAGGTCTGTGGCTCAAACAGCTTTAAAGCAATTGGATCAGCACAACAACCAAGACGGAAACATTTTCTGAAGGAAAAGTCAACAATATCCCCCAATGTATTTATCCTAGCATAAGGTTTATGTTAATTGGTTTCCAATGGCTCTACAGCAAATATTTGTGCATGGATGTATGACTGTAATATGCATTAGGATGTGAGTTCCTGTACAGCAAATACGAGATTATATATATATATATATGTGTGTGTATATATATATATGTATATATATAATAATTCTGCCGCTTGTAAGCCTCTGGTAACCATAATACTGATTCTTTTCTGTGCTGCAATAAGCTGGCATGAATAAGAATAAACACCTGAAGCTTTCAGGGCACTGTATAAATTTACTTAATTTTGCCACACAAGGTCAAAGTGACCTCCAGAGACGAAGAAAGCCAGGAACACCACTGCTTAATCATTAGGCTGTCTCTACATGTTACTTGTGGGTAGAAAGTGTATAGGCCTGACAAAAGCAAAGTGAGGGAGAAAAAACAGTTTCAGGAGTCATGCAACGTAGGTCACAGTAACCCTGCTTTCAATAGAAATTGAGATTATTATAAGGGCTTTCCACACAAAGGATTTATAGCTGTGCTTATGCTTGCATTAGACTATTCTGTAATTTTTTTTTTTTTTTTTACTTAAGTCTAGATTTTTCATAGTAATTGATATTTTTTTCTGCATTTAAATCTTCTATTGTAAAATTGGCAGAATTCACAAAACACTTGCCTGACATTAGCTTTTGCAAACAAGGGTTGTGCTCAAAAAAGTAATTGGCAATCTTTTTTTTTTACTTTTTAAATTTTTCATACCATCATCTTCATCTCCTGTGACTACTAACTTACAAAGTGAAGTCACGTTCCTCATCCTGGTTCCTTCCTCTAATTGCTTCTAAACTCTGGATGTACAAATCCTCTCTGCACTTCTCAACTTTGCTTTTTAGGCAATAAGCTGGCCAGTCCTCCTGGTTGGACTGGCTGAAGTCACCTTAAGGTGGAATTCCAGCTAAAAATGATAATCCCCCTTAGATTTCTATGATTAATGATATTAACTATTGTATTGTTCTCTTTTAAGTTTTATAAATGGCTTAAGAGAAAAACCCATTTCATCCAGCCATTCAGAAGCCCTCCTCTCTCAGACCGACAATGGCCGATGTGTGCAAGCAAATGTGGCTGCTCACTGATACTTCCGTGTGCCATTGTCTGTCCCTACATTCCCAGGCCATTCCGCTCTGCTCTGCCCCACTCAGTCCCGCCTCCCTCTTCCCCTCCTTGTGATGCAAGTATGATGGAATTGTTAGCTGGTCTAACAGAGTTCCTCCTTAAAATGATGCAGGGGGTTATGTAACTACCCTAAAACAGAAGCTCTATACTTAAGTAGCACCCTCTACCATAGGTAGGTGCTAGATGTGTAGTGTTTCAAGTTCTGTCAGTGCAGGTACATTTTAAACAGGCCTAATTCTGTGAGCTAGGCCTGTTTGTTTTTGATCTGGGGGGCAGGAAGTGGTTAGTGTAGCAGTGGGTGTGACTGACATGTGGTTCAGCTCTTGGGTTCCTCCCCTGCTTTCAGGAAGAATGTTCTAGAAGAGGGGCAGGTCTATGAGCTGGAGTGGCATGGAGTACATGTGAGGAGCCCTAACCAATCCCCAACTAGGATTGGCAGGGGGTAGGCCCCCTACATATACTCACAGTCAGCCTGCTGGGGAGAAGTTGTCGGCTGGGTGAATTGAAAGATGGAGTGCTAGACTACGTTCTGGAGAGACACCCCCATCTAGGGGGGAGGGGGGTGTGAATTTGGCGGAGGAGCTCGAGAGCTAGGAGGGAGCCTCTCCTTACACGGTCATAGATAAGTGTCCTGGAAAAGGAGCTGGAGGAGCAGTTGGTCCGCACGGTCCGGGTTATTCTTTCAAAAAGAACTCAGGACCAGAGACTGTTCAACAGCATAGTGGAAATCAGTGGCCAGATGAGACAACAAAACTCCAGCTGATTCACACACATCATCGGTCAGTGCAAGCCGCTATAATGTACAGGTCCCATAGTCTCCTTACGCAAAGATCCACATATCCAGTGATATAGGTAAGACTCTCAATAGTACCTCAGGAATGTAAATGACAGGACCATAGTGCAATACGTCTATGACGAAACACTATTTATTTAGAAGAAATCCACTCACATAAAATGACATTAAAAAAGGCACAACAAACGATATTTAAAGATGACCACGGCAAGATTGCGTGCTTATGTCCTACATTCTAGTAAGGAAGTATTGTTCTTGCCTATTAGAGCAGAGAAATTGCAAAAACCTCCTATATTTATGTTAGCGGGATCCCCATTAAACACTGCTCATACCTATTATGGATGGGGTGTCTTCTCTCCAGTGCGATGGGAGAAGGGGCATGGACTCAAAAATAAATTATTAGGGGTTCCACTGGGTCTCTACAGTCTACATTCGTTTATTTAGGATAGGCATGAATATTTGCTGGCAAATAATGAAGTCCAATTGTCTAAACCTTTTGGAGAAGCAGATTTCTATTTTTGCTTACCACAAATTAAGGTTAGCGTGCGATCCAGTATCAGTTCTAGGATACTTTGGGTGGCATTACAACCAATTTCCCATGTCAACCAACATAAAACTGGAAAAGCAGAAGAGGGCAGAAGGACACAACATAGAGAATAAATGAAAAGGTAAAATGAATTGTGATTAAATATAAGTGAGAAAATAAAGAATGCACAGAAGATATATAATAAATAGATCATGAGAAAAGGTGAAGTTGGGCTCTAAGTTCTCATACTTTGCTACAATATATCTATACTAGTCACCATGGGAACACAGAACCTGTATGCAGGTAGGATTTGTCAAGGGGCACAGGTCACATTTTCAACATGCTTTACTGAATCTTTAAATTCAAACATTCATTTCTTTGTCCAATAAATCAAATAAACAAATTTGCTTCGATGTGATGATGTGGAGTGCATTAATGTTTTTATCTAATGGAACAAGTGGCTGTAATGTTTTGTCCTTCAGACCATTTTATAGGAATTCAACGGAAGCTGTATCTACTAAAGTCAACCTGAAAATATGTATATATTTATCTATAATGTGTTAATTAGGCATAGCTGCATACATTTCTGAAATGGGAATCCTTTAACTTGAAATGCAACTGAACTGCTACAGATTACGAATAGAGAATTGAAAAACTTCAAACTATTTTAATGGCTTTCTACCTGTGTTTATCACTTTGCTGTCAATCTTTGTTTGCTCTGAGCTCTCCACGTTTAATAGCTGCTGTATGGGTTTGATACAATTTTATAGTTGCATTTGTAGCATCCCCTTACCATTGGACAAATGAGGAGGACTCCCAGGTGGCTCAGTGAGCTTGCATTTTAAACCTCAGGTGAAAGACAGAAGCCTTGACTCCTTGTGAGATGAAAGGAATTGGGCCCCAATTACTCTAGTGCAGCCTTTCTAAACTTTTTCAAAACAGAGGAACCCTTGAAATATTTGTCTAGGCTTTAGGGAACCCTGCCAAAAATTACTACTGTATATCTACAACTCATTATACATTAGTGTGATGGTCACTATGAAGAATGCTCCTTATACTTGTGGCCATTGAGAAGAATTATTCTCTGACAGAGAGCTAAAAAGATCAATGGGGTCAGTTGTAACTTATCTGAGAGGCAGACATTGCTCATTGTCAAGGAACCTCTAGCAACCTCTGGAGAAACCCTAAGGCTCCATGGAACCCTCGTTGAGAATCCCTGCTCTACTGCATTCCAGGAGTTTATTAATGCACAAAAAAAAAAAATAGATGACAGAGGGTTTGGGCACTTCAAATATACAAAAAAATGGGCTCAACTTCTTTACTAGAAACAGTCAATAAAGGCCACAGACCTTTAAGCTGACAGCCATAATGTGTATTGGTAAATTGTTCAGCATAACCAAGAAAATGCCTTGTAGAATGAGCTGCCAGAGCTTCCTGCAATGTCCACTGGAAGCAGCTCTGCAGCACACCATTCAGCAGCAAATTCTCTTCCCAAGTGGCTCCACAAAAAACAGGTATCTTCCTTCTCCACTCCTTCTAGATGTACCCTCTATCAAGGCAGCATTAATTCCCTAAGCCAGGCCCCCCTATAGCAAAATGAATCTCCAGGTAGCAGGCCTAGGAGGCACAGATTTTCAGCACAACCTCCTTGCAGCCCAGGAGGCCTTTCCATCCCTAGGGCCACTGATAAGGCAGTACAGCCAGCCCCCCCCCCCGTACTGGGTCCAGGCCCCATCAGTTTAAAAGGGGGGCATGGGCACCTGCTAAGCAAAAAGGCCAGCTGTACTGCCTTACTTCAGACACCAATCCTCTTATGCCTCCTCTTGCAGTGCTGCCAGCTTCTCCTCCACCCCCTTCCTCCACCTGAGCTGCAGGGAGATCAGTTCTATCCCCTTGCTCCCCCACTTGTACCCCCATTTTGTCTGCAGCGTTTCTGCCTTCCCTCTTCTCTTTTCCCTCCGGTAGCTGATGCGGGCACTCAAGAGGATGTTTCAGGATGGAAAGCAGGGGTAGGGGCCAGTAAATATGTCATATAATAATGATTTTAGTGTATTTTTAGGGAAATATCATTTGGTATTTTGTTCGGAGAGGGGGAGCAGGGCCCTCTCAGGTATTGATAACTAAATAATATTTTCTGTCCTGTTCTTTCTACTAGGGAAACTCTAAAGCTCCAACAGTAGAAGCTAACAATATCTTGAACTTAGGGGAAACCTAATGAATACAAAAGAAAAAAAAAACGAAAGTTTAGGCTGACTATAGACAAGCTTTCCAATAAGTTTGGAATAGTGACATTCTAGCTTATGGCAGGGTCCCTACACATTTTTTTTTTCATGGTCACAACTTGAAACATGCCTGGTTCTGTACCACCTAAAATGCATATCTGAATCAGATCTGCTAAGTTTACAGTTAATTTTTTATGAGTTGGCTGACTTATTTAACACAATGCACTCTCTGTGTGGCTCATAACCTAGCTCAACGCTTGTTCGACCTTTTATTAACTTAACAAGACTTTGTGAATCAATTCCTGATATGTCACAATATACAGCACAGCAACATCATATTTTTAAAAAAAAAGCTCTGGCTTTCATTTATTAACTTACTTATTGTTATGTGCACTTGTATGATGCACTGGCATTCATTCTGAATGGCATCCCAACACACCTTACAGAAGATAAATGTAATATGAGTTAATAAGTACACTTACATAATACTTTGTTTGCTTACACTTAAAGTGTAACTCCACTTTTGTTGAGAAAAAAACATTACCCTCTGGATAATCTATGTACATTGCAAGGATTATTACAACCTTTGTTGCAGATTCCTACCTTTTGTTATTCTGAAGAAATCCCTGTTTGTTCCTCTGTGCCTCTGTGCACAGTGGGTCTAATGGGAGTGGTTTCATAATTAACTGTCAGCTGTGACAGGAAATTATGTTTCTGGGGAGTGGTCAGTACAAACTCTGAGTACAGAACAACTCCAGGTAGCCATATTGCAATGTATTCTCAGAAAATGACAGTGGCTGCAGATTGAAAAGGAAAGGTCATTTTTAACCACTTAAGGACCCCCGCACGCACATATACAGCCACAGAATGGCACGTACAGGCACAAGGGCGTAAATTTACGTCCCCGCCTAAGTGCGGTTTGGGGGTCCCATCGGGACCCCCTCCGCGGCGTGCGGGGGTCCCCCTGGCTCCGGGAGCGATCCGGGACGAGCGGGCGGATGTCGGCGTTTACCCGCCCCCCCGCGATCGCTCCCAGCCAATGCGCGCGCTCCCAGTCTCCTGTCACTTCCTCCTCCTGTGTAAAAACAGGAAGGGGGAAGTGATGTAATCTCCCATCGCAGCGGTATTTCCAACCGCTGCGATGGGAGAAACACCTAACAGTAAGTGTGCACCAACATTACACTGACACACACTCACATAGGCATACTTAACCCCTTGCGATCTGCCCCCCACCACCCCCCCTGTCACAGTGTCACTGAATGCAGTGATCTAATCACTGCATTTAGTGTCAGTGTGACAGGCAGTGTAAAATCAGTTAGTGTTAGGTTCAGGATAGCCCCCCCACCCCCCCTAATAAAATTTTAACCCCCTGATCACCGCCCTAGTTAACCCTTTCACTCCCTATTGCCAGCGTCACTAAGCGATCATTTTTCTGATCGCTGTATTAGTGTCGCTGTTCCCGCTAGGTAGCTATTTTTTTTTATCGCAATTTTTTTTTTTTTACTAAAGACACGTGGCTAAATACATTTTGGCCTAAATGTTTGACTAAAATTTAGTTTATTTGATTTTTTTTTTAACAAAAAGTAAAAAATAGTGTTTTTTTTTCAAAAATGTCGCTCTATTTTTGTATATAGCGCAAAAAATAAAAATCGCAGAGGTGATCAAATACCACCAAAAGAAAGCTCTATTTGTGGGAAGAAAAGGACGCAAATTTTGTTTGGGAGCCACGTCGCACGACCGCGCAATTGTCAGTTAAAGCGACGCAGTGCCGAATCGCAAAAACACCTTGGGTCATTTACCAGCGTATTGGTCCGGGTCTTAAGTGGTTAATAACATTCAATTACAATATGACTTGTGTTGCAATTGTATACGCTATATTATTTTTTCTTTATTTGCTATTTTTTCCCCACTAGCAGGAAAAACATCTATGTAATTCTAAGTCCACCTAAATTAGGTAGATCAAATTAAGTTTAATCAAATACATTTCTTTTGGTTATTCTTTATATTTAATGCAATAATAAAATATAAAAGTGCAATTGATTAACATTTTGAAAAAAATATTAACAATTACTGGTACAAATCAAAATATGTGCTTACTAAAAAATACACTGTACTTACCCTTTAAATTTTTTTTAAAAGTAGCAAACTTTAGCACCACGTCTACCTATTTTGATCTCATGCTGATTATAAATAATCAGTTTACAAAAAAACACTCTAATGCCGCGACCACGATGGGAAATTCCGACAAGAAAACCGTCGATTTTTTCTGACGGAATGTTGGCTTAAACTTGTGTTGCATACACACGGTCATACAAATTGTGTCAGAAATTCCGACCGTCCAGAACGCGGTAACGTACAACACGTACGACGAGCCGAGATCAATGAAGTTCAATAGGCAGTTTGGCTCTTCTGCTTGATTCTGAGCATGCATGTTTTTTTTGTGCGTTGGAATTACATACAGACGAGCGAATGTTCCGATAGGAACTTTTTACGAAAAATAGAGAACCTGCTCTCAATCTTTTGTTGGCGGAAATTCCGACAGCAAAACTCTGATGGGGCATACACACGGTCTGAATTTCTGACCTAAAGCTCACATCAGACTTTTCTTGTTGGAATTTCCAATCGCGTGTACGCGGCATAAGGCTCCATCTTGGAACTCCATTGCAAAACCAGAGACCATGAGACCCACATTATTTCCATGGCTTTATTTGTATGATTTTATCTGTCTACTGTTTTTTTTTTTTTTGTTGTGTTCTGTTCTACCTTTTAAAGCTTTAAGAGCTGAAGTTACTAACAATTTGAATGGCATTAGATTTGGGCTGAATTTTGTGAGTTTGCATGTCCTGAGCCAAATCTGAATTAGAATTGTTTTTATTTTGGCAGTTTAGATTACCATAACCCTTTTTAGAGAAAGGGACCAAAGGCGGTGTTAGATTTCTCTGCCTTATATCTGCTTCTGAGCACCCTTAGCTTGACTGTCAGGACCCCCGAAGACCTACACCTTCTATCTTAGTATACCTGCAGTATATTTAAAGAGAATTGGCCCAGATTCACATACAATTAGATTTGCGTAGAGTATCAGAAATACACTACGCCGCCATATTTTACCTGGCTCTACGTGGAATCCCGGTAGATTTTGTCCAGTAAACTACGGCGGCGTAGTGTATTTCTCCCGGCGCAAGCCATCTACGCGAGTAGGGGGCGTAAAGCATTTAAAATAGGCGCGTTCCCGCGGCGATCGAACTGCGCATGCTCCGTTCAGAAATTTCCCGCCGTGCATTGCGCGAAATCACGTCGTTACGTCATTTGTTGTTTGAGTAGCGTCGTTTACGGACATTCCTATTCCCGAACGAGTTACGTAAAAAAAAAAATTAAATTAGACGCGGGAACGACAGCCATACTTAACATGGGCTATGCACCGTTAGACCAGCAAATAGCTGGTCTAACAGTACGTAGCAAAAAAATGACGTAAGCGATTGCGAAGACCACTCGTATCTTCGTGGATCGCCGTAAAAAGTCATTTGCATATCCCGACGCTGAAAACGACGCGGACTCCTCCCAGCGGCCGCAAAAATATCGCAGCGTAGATCCGAAGGCTTACGAAGACGTAAGCCTCTCGGATCGAAGCCCGAAGCCGCCGTATCATGGTTTGAGGATTCAAACTAGTGATACGGCATGCGAAATTTGAAATTACTCCTGTCTAACAACAGTTAGACAGGCGTAATTGCTCTGTGAATCTGGGCCAATGTCTCTAGCTGTTTTTGGCCCAGTTATCTCATCAACTCATCAGACAGGGATGACAGGAGATTTCCAAACTATTCTGCACAATTTTGTATAATTTGTTACTCAAAGGAGCCTAGTTTGGATTCCCAGTTAGTTCAATGGGACTTTTGGTTTGGAAATTCCAAATTTTAGAAATTTCCTAATTTTACAAATCTCGGCCAACCCAACACTGATCAAACTTTTCAAAAGCTTTTCTCTACCTACATTGTTACAACGAAGGGGTATCATAACATTCATGCATAACTTTATTCTGTACTAAGTGGTACAACTAACAGAAAAAGTAATTTCATTAAACAGCTATCTTTACATTTAATGCAATTGAGCAGTATTTAGCCCCTGTCAGTTATATCACATTAAACCACTGAAGAATCAATGTTAAAATACGCAGCAGTCACCTTTCAATAGAGGTCATTCATCTCATTCACTGCAACTGTGTTGTAATCAATATGCTTTTTAATTCGTACTTACAGCCTAAGTTTTGTACTGATGGGATCCTGCCATAAGGAAGAGTGTACCTAGAACAAATTTTGTGTTTGCAGCTAGGCTGTATCCGGTCTGAGCTGTTTGCTATTTTTATCTGGGTTTGTTGGGTTTTCCCCAAAGCTAGGACATTGCTTGCTTCTGTCTGTTGCTGGGAATTGTTATTTTTGAATAAAGTGAGAAGATGTAATGCTGTGGGCTATGAACATTTATTTCACCCTGGTCAATCACGTGGAAGTTTGCACCAGTGATGTGGACTGGGTAAGGGGATACATATTTGGGGAGAGCTTTTATAACTTCTTTCCTAGGCTTTGTCTGGAGAGGATGTGAGTGTGATGAATCCTGGTCTTTGGTAAGTGTATAAATGATGCGTTTGTTCACATCCCCTTACATAATATTATACAAAAAATATGAAAAAACATAAACTTATACGATAAAGTATTCACACAGCATAAAGTCATTAAACAGTGTCCAGTCAAATGAGCACTATAATCGTTTAACATTTAGAAAATGTGTCCAAAAAGTGCAAAAAAAATTGTGGAGATCCAATACAAGCATGCGGGTTCTCCATCCAAAAGAAACCAGCCGTTGCTAATACAGTAGATATGCCCAAAAAGCAAAAAACTCTTATAAAAATAAATAAGTAGCCTGCACCAGCCACCTTCAGGTGAAATGGCCGCTCACCTCAGGGAATGACCATAAGTTAAAACTGCGCTCTTTTCGGTATACAATAATGGTCCTCAGCTTCTGATCACTTCCACCCAGTACAATCCATATCACTAGATCCATACTTCTCTCCACTGGCTCCTGTGCGGGGGTTATCTGGCTCCTTTCCTCCCATTTTGCATGTTTACTCAGGACATAAAGAGAGATTTGCAATATTGCTTTTGTTGCTCTAAATTAGCTGCGTGTTTCACCATGTCCTATGCAGACTCATACTGAGATCCTGGTCTTTGCCTTCTGGGCTCTTGCCAGAAGAGAAGGCCCCCTGTTAGTACGCTAACCAGCAGACATGTCTTCTCGCACACGCGTCAAATGGTTTCGACGCATTCGCGGAAGTGTTTTACTTCCTGGTGCGGTGACGTGGCGGCGTCAACGTCACCGCCACGTCACCGCGCCGTCTGCCGGCGGGGATTTTGGTTTGATCGTGTGTACACGATCAAACCAATACGTCCCCAGCAGACAGATTTGTTCAAATTGGTCTGTCCGACCGATTTGAACAAATCTGTCTGCTCGTGTGTATGGGGCCTAAGGCCTAAGTTGGCCTATGTTAGGGCCTGGGGACACATGATCATGGCTAGTATGGGATGGCACCTTTAGATTAGACATTCTCCGTTCATTACTGGTCTAAGCCTAAACATCCACAACTACAGATTGCCAGTCTCACAGTCTGCAATAGCCAGTGACAGAGTTTAAAGAACTTTAAAAATCTACTGAGTGAGTCTGTGCTGCAATTGTGTGCTATCCTGTACCCCTTGTCCGTCTCTCGACTGGACATTGGAGCCAGTAAAATACGAGCATAAATAAGATTGAAGAGGTTGAAGCCTGTTGGTTGTCGTTGGAGGGTCAGTGGGTGCTTGGTTCAACTATAGGCCAAATCGCCAGTAGAAAGGATAGGAGGAACTATACAATTTAGCAGCTTCTGAGGACTTTAGTGCTACTGTACATTTTACTACTTCTTGCTTCTTACTGAGAAGCCCATTCACATGTCTAACCAGATGTAGTGAATAGAGTGCAGTGTGTAAATATCACTCTCCTGCATAATGAGTAAACTTTCTAAATGAAAATTCGTAAGGAGCAGGGTAGTGCAGCAAAGCAGGATATAAATCCACTGTATTTAATGAGTAAATATGCTAATTTAGGCGCTGCCTAGTCTGTTTAAAATCATGCACAAAACAATACCAATGTGAAAATATAAACAGTGAAAAATACATTGAAAACAACAAAGGAAATAGTCATTAAAAAGTAACAAATATAAAAATATCAGAAATCATGAAATTAGTCCATGTCCTTGTGCTTCTTCATTGATTTAAAATGCGACAAATGACTGCTCAGTCTTTTAACAGTGCGAAGTGATATCTCAAACAGAGAATGCCCTGGGGGAGGGGTGAAACGCGTCAGTGACAGCTGTTGGTGACATAATTTCCAGCCACGGAGAAGCATGCGAATGTTCTAAATCCGGATAGGTGTTTTGCTTGCAATTTCCGATGTGCATGTGTGTGTAATCGATATTAACTAACCTTTTTTTTTTTTTTAATAATAAACAGAATTATCTATTATCTCTTACAGGCATTATGAGATTAATTAATATCGGTATGGTATACTGTTGTGGTAGATAGGACACCCAGGAGGACTACAAGCTCCAGCATAACCAGGATTATAATTCAGCACATATGACTCGGACGAACCGATCGTGTGTGGACCCCATCGTTTTTTTCCCCATCAGTGAAAAAACGTAGAACCTGTTTTAAAATGATCTAATGGTTAAAAAAAAAAACGATAGAAAAAAATGATCGTTTGTGGGGAAATCCATTGGTTAAAAATCCACGCATGCTCAGAATCACGTCGACGCATGCTCGGAAGCATTGAACTTAATTTTTCTCAGCACGTCATTGTGTTTTACGTCACCGCGTTGGACACTATCAGATTTTTAACCGATGGTGTGTAGGCAAGACTGATGAAAGTCAGCCTCATCGGATATCTGATGAAAAAATCCATCGGATGAACCGATCCTGTGTACAGAGCATAAGAGTCCATACTTGCTAGTGAGTGAGCGGGAGCACTGCACGGGAGCACAATACTTGAAACATGTTTAAAGAGATAGCATTCCACACTGTTAAAAGACTGCATGGTTGTTTGTCACATTTTTAATGAATGAAGAAGCACAAGGACATGGACTAATTTAATGATTTTTTATATTTTTATATTTTTTACTTTTAATTTAAAAAAAATGTTATCGATTTATTTTTTACTTTTTATATTTCCACATTGGTTTTGATTTGTGCACAATACTTAACAGACTAGGCAGCACCTAAATTAGTATTCTTAGTTTAAAAGGGATAGCACCTTATTTCACCTGCACTCGGTCATAGGCCGCGTACACACGACCGAGAAACTCGTCGGGCGAAACTCATCGTTCCGCCCGTCGAGTTCCTAGTTCGGCAGTCAAAAAGCTTGTCGAGCCAAATTTCCCCATAGAACAACGAGGAAATAGAGAATCTGCTCTGTTTTCGGCTCGACGAGCTCCTCGACAGGTTGCTCGGCGAAAAGTGTACACATGACCAGTTTTCTCGGCAGAATACGTCTCCCATCGAGGTTCTTGCTGGATTCTGCCGAGAAACTCGTGGTGTGTACGCCGCCATATAATGATGTTATATTGCTTTTAAAATATTGCTTTTACATATATCTTGTCCTAAGCGTGGTTGTACAGAATTTGTATAAATGAGTAAATATGGCTGACCCAGGTACATAGATAATTACATACAATACACAGAAACAAAGCCTTTTAAAATTAAAGCATATCAAAAGCCAAAAGCTTTTTTATTAGTTTCATTTAAAGTAGGGAAGTTGTGTCTAGTGCCGGAAAGCATCTGTCGTTTTTTTCTTTTTTTTTTATACTGTGTATCAACGAAGTTGATTAACTCTCTTTACTTGTCCTGGTAACCAACTGACTGTGAGGTAAAATCAAGTTATTTCAAGAACAGGTACAGAGGGGAAATCTGTCAACAGGGACACTTGTTGAAGTGACAGTTGTCTAAAGACCCTTTCGTACGAGTGGTCTGATTGGGTTTGCCTGTCCGCTTTTCACAAGGACCCGATCAGACCCTCCATTCTCCTTTATGGACAGTCGGATGAAAACAGACTTGTGTCCCTGTACACCCGGATACCAGTATTCTGATCTGGAAAAAACAAACAGAATAGGATCTCTTCCTCTCCATCTGGCCGGATTGGAAGGCAATCAAGAGTAAACAGTCTGCCGGTCTGTTTTAATGCAACTGCTCATAGTGAAGAGAAGGCTGTGTCCACTCTGCATTATCAGAGCAATCAGGGATTGGTCATCCGCCCGCTCCACTCTGCTAAGCAGGGGATCAGAGGACAGATTTGCCTGCAGAGCAAACCATGTGAAAGGAACCTAACCGAGGATTTTCTTCACTTCCTGTTGTATCTACAGGACAGGAAATTAAGAGACATCTCGACAATGTAATACAGAAAGAAAAAAAAAATGATAGATTTCAAACATTCCGGCGACCCATTCCCACTGTGATTGAACACTGCAGGAGTCAATCAGCAGGTCCGGACGAACCGACATTCACCGACACACGGTGATCATTCTCAATGTAAACAAGGCAGATCACCATTCTGTTAGAGGGTAAGGTGGAGATCTTCTGTTTCTGCTAACCAGGAACACGGATCTCTGTCTTCCCCGGTCAAAACACCTCGTAGCAGAATACATATTGGCCTAAATTGATGAAGAATTATTTTTTTTTTTTTAATTGGATATCTTTTATAGGAGAAAGCAAAAAAAGTTTTTATTTTTTTCAAAATTGTCAGTCTTTTTTTGTTTATAGCACAAAAAATAAGAGCCGCAGAGGTGATCAAATACCACCAAAAGAAAGCTCTATTTGTGGGAAAAAATTACATTCATTTTTAAGCGGGGTTCCAACCACAATTAGCATTTTTTAAATGTATGTCCTTTCATCATGTGTTTTTATAATATAAAGATGGTCACTTACTATTTTACAATCTGCCGCCGCTCCGCATAGTTATTCAAAAAAGATAGTTTATAAAACTATGTCCACACCGTTGTCATTTTGCTTGTGGGCATTGTGAAGCCTACATGCACTTACTTCCTGGAAGTCTTGGATGGGGAGTGAAAATTGGGCAGCGCACTGCATCCTGGGAAATTATGACACACATTTCCCAGGAGCATTAGAGGGAGATGTCAGAATCCTAGGTGATTTCTTAGGCAGATTTCGATGAGCTTGTGCGCAGAAGCGAACACATACGTAAAAACGGTGTTAGAACCATACATTATTGCCGCGATCGTTAGAGCGAGAGCAATAATTCTAACACCCTAGACCTCCTCTGTAACTCAAAACATGCAACCTGTAGAATGTTTTAAACGTCGCCTATGGATATTTTTAAGGGTAAAAGTTTGTCGCTATTCCAAGAGCGGGTGCATGTTGGGTATCAATTTACTCGGCGTAGCATTATCTTTCACATTATAAAAAAAATTGGCTAACTTTACTATTGTCTTATTTTTTTATTAAAAAATGTGACTATTTTACCCAAAAAGTGCGCTTGTAAAACCGCTGCACAAATACGGTGTGACAAAAAGTATTGCAACAACTGCCATTTTATTCTCTAGGGTGTTAGAAAAGAATATATATAACATTTGGGTGTTCTAAGCAGTTTTCTACCAAATAACATTTTTTTAGCTTGTAAACACCAAATCTCAGAAAGAGGCTCGGTCCTTAAGTGGTTAAAAAATATTTTAACCACTTGATCACCAGAGGACTTCATATGACGTCCTCCACTTTGTGCGGGGATATCTGAGTGATGCCTGCAGCCACAGGCATCATTCAGATATCGCCGTCTTCAGCCAGCGATTCTGTGCAACATAAGAACGATCAAAGCGAAGGTTCCACCGCTTGATCGTTGTTAAAAGTTGTGGGAGGGGACGCCCCCCTCCTCCCGCCACCATCCGCTGCTTCTCCGGGCTCTCCCGTGCCATCGGGGGCCCGGAGAGCGAAACGGCTGGCGCTCATTGGTGAAGCATAGAGATGACGTCACGCCCGGTACCCGGAATCTAAACACATTTGCAACCGTGGCTGAATGCATTAGATCAGTGAATTTTTTTCACGATCTAATGCTTTCCAGCCTGGAGGAGAGATGTGAGGTCTTATTGACCCCGCATCTCTCCATAAAGAGGACCTGTCACACACTATTCCTATTACAAGGGATGTTTACATTTCATGTAATAGGAATAAAAGTGATAAAAAAAAGTAAAACAAAGTGTAAAAATAAAAAAAAGAAGTATCAAAAATAAATAAAAATAAGGGTAGGTTCACACCACGATTTTCTATCCAGTTTTTGGATACGTTTTTTTTTTTTTTTAAAACGTATGCAACCGTACAGAAAACCGTGGCCATAGACTTTACATTAAAAACCGTATTTGCCATAAATCATACGGTTGTATCCAGTTTTCAAACCATACAGTTTTTAACTATTTTTTTCCTGTAAAAAAAACGTGGTCTACCACGGTTTTTGGTCCGGTTCAAAAACCGTATTTCAACCGTATACGGTTATTTTAACATAGGACTCTATGAGAACTGTATGTCGTTGCGGTTCTGATTGTTTTTTAAACTGGAAGGGGCCATCCGCAGATAATCATGGAACTTTTCCGGATACATACGTAACTGGACAAAAAGTGAATCAAAAGCACCAAGCCTAGGCCGAATGGCATTCACCGGGTGCACCCAAAACCTACGTGAAAATCTCCTCCACATAAGCTCCCTCTGACGCTCCCGCAGCTGTACCAGCTTTAGGCTCAAAATGGGCACAATAGGCATGGTTAAATGACTGAAAATACACACCAAATCACTAGCTGTAAAAATAACCTGCGCTCTCTCTCTCTCTCTCTCTCCAACCTAGCAAGGCAAGACTAGTTGGCAAACCCCTCCTACTTCCCTTGAAATTTCAATAGAACAACTGAAACTTTATTGAAAAAAAAATGAAAAATAAATTCCGTTTAAAAAACGGATGCAACCGTATACAACCGTATGTAACCGTACTACTTATTTGTAACCGTTTACGGTTGCTTTTTGAAGCATACGGTTGAGTACGGTTGGGTCCGTTTTTTAGAATACATTTTTTTTTTTTTAAACGTATCCAAAAACTGTATAGAAAATCGTGGTGTGAACCTACCCTAAAAAATCTTTTTTTAAAACACCCCTGTCCTGGTCGCTCGCGTGCAGAAGCAAACACGCATGCAAGCCCCACCCACATATGTCAGCACCATTCAAACCCCACATGTGAGGTATCATCGTGTGCGTTAGAGTGTCAGAAACAATTCTAGCACTAGACCTCCTCTGTAACTCAAAAATAGTAAACTGTAAAAAAAAAGTAAAGCGTCGCCTATGGAGATTTTTAAGTACCGAAGTTTGGCGCCATTCCATGAGTGTGCGCAATTTTAAAGCGTGACATGTTAGGTATCTATTTACTCGGCGTAACATCATCTTTCACATTATACAAAAAAATTGGGCTAACTTTACTGTTTTGATATTTTTTAATTCATGAAACAGTTTTTTTTCCTAAAAAAAGGCATTTGAAAAATGATTGCGCAAATACCGTGCAAGAAAAAAAGTTACAATGGCCGCCATTTTATTCCCTAGGGTGTCTGCTAAAAAAAAATATATAATGTTTGGGGGTTCTGATTCATTTTTTAGCAAAAATAGATTTTTACATGAAGGATTAAAGTGCCAGAATAGGCCCAGTGATTAAGTGGTTAATGATCTCTTACAGAGCTGCAATAATGAGTGCCCTTTATAACTGAGTTCAGCTTTAATGCATACTGATGATCATTTAAATCAAGCTACTCTCTTTAACTGAATAAAAGTGTGATCAGCGCATAAACAAATAAATAAATAAATATCACTGGATACGTGGCTGACTGTATTTATTTATTTATATATTTATTTATTTATTTGTTTATGCGCTGATCACACTTTTATTCATTCACTGTTGAACAGATTTTTTTATTTATTCAATTCAGGTTGAGCAGCATATCCATTTTATCATACACTTTTTAATTCAATCTTATTTTATTAAGAAAAAAAAGATACATAGAGAAAGATAACGTCTCAAGCATTGCATACAGTAAAAGCAATTACATCAACAGTAAGCATGATGTTTGACATAATAAAAGCATGTCTAAGTTACGGGATTATCATACACTTTTTACACGATATCCATCTATTTACATCTATATTTATTTATTTATATATCTATTTGGTGGCGCGAGAGCACTTCACATTTACTCTCTTTAACTGTACAGTATATCTGAGCAAACATTGAAACCATGGCATTGCCCCATTAAATATATAAACTTGGCCATATGTGTAAACAATCATTGGGTCCTTCTCTCAGTAGAAAGACCATTTAATTTAATCACCCCTCATGTGTGCTATCCCTGTCTTCACCCAGTGCCTTCTGGGTGTACGTGTACCTACCTTCTAAGGAAACTGAACACCAGCCCGTTGTAAGCAAAGAAAGTTTTTTTTTAGAATAAGCTTGCTGTGCCTTTTTTTTTTTCAGTGCATGCTTCAGAGACTGAAATAAAAGCTCTGCTAGAACTGTCAAGAGTGTAAGATAGCGCAAGGATCAAAAGAGATGGGAAATGGCTAGAGAGTATGACAGCAGAAAATGTCAGCAACAGATATACAGCGATAGATTGATAAGCGTGTTTAGGAAACAGCCAGATGATAAGGGCGGCAAGGCGTATTTATATGTCACTGCTAAGAAAAACTATAGAGACAGGATTCTGAGGCTAAACTGGAAATGCTGTATGATGACTGGTATGGAAGGTAATCTGTAACAGGAAACAAAGGATTAGGTCTCATATACATACAGTAATTATGGAGCTGCTAAAGGCTTCCACAGGGTTAGCTTATAGTTAGATTATAGTAGGGAATCTAGCTTTAAAGGGGTTGTAAAGGATGCATTAAGGTGAAAAAACATCCGACAGCACCGCCCCCCGAGCCCCCGTTTTACCTCACCCCTCAAAAGTACTACGCTCGTCCCTGTCATCCTCATCGGTTCCCAGCCTGGCCGTTGATTGGCTAGGTTGGACGGATTGATAGCAGCGCATCCATTGGCTGGCACTGCTGTCAATCACATCCAATAACGCGGCGTGTCGGGGGCAGGGCTGAGTGATACAGTCGGCAGGTATGGCCGCTGCTGTATCACGGGAGCACGCCCGCAAGAGCTTTCCACCATGGTAGCTCGCATGAAGCTGGAAAGCTCTTGCAGAGGGGGAGCCGTGACAGCTGCCGAGGGACCCCAGAAAACGTGGATCGGGGCCACTGTGTGCAAACGAGCCGCACAGTGGAGGTAAGTATAACATGTTTTTAACTTTAGTGTCCCTTTAAATCAGCTTTTCTCAACCCTTTCAACATAGAGGAATCCTTGAAATAAATCCTGCTAATAATTACTATATCTACAACTCGCGATACATTAGTGTGATGATGAGCGGGAAGAATGCTCCTCAGGCCTCGTACACACGGGCAAGAATCTCGTCAGGAAAAAAACGTTGCTTTTCCCGCCGAGATTCTTGCCAAGAATCTCTTGCCGTCCGAGTGTCCACACTGACCTTTTCAAAAGAACCGCGGTTCTCTTGAAAGACAAGAATGCTCATCACATTCGATGCCGTCGCCGCCATCTTGCTTCACCCTACCGTGCCGTGGAAGCTACCGCGCATGCGTTGAAGTCATTTCGAGCATGCACGGGTTTCCACGGCGTCAGGTAAGTATACACACTCTCGGGTTTCTCGTCGGCCGACAAGAATCTCAAAGAGAAAAAAGAGCGCAGGTTCTCTATTTTTCTCGTCGAGATTCTGGCCAGATTTCCTGATGAGAATCCTGAACGCCTCGTACACGCAAATGATTTTCTCGGCAAGAAAGCTCTGAGAGCAGTTTTCTTGCTGGTTTTTGCCGAGAAAACCAGTCGTGTGTACGAGGCCTCACACTTGTGGCCATTGGGAAGAATTGCCCTTTTACAGATAGCTAAAAAGATCAATGGTGTCAGTGAGAACTTATCTGAGAGGCAAAAATTCCTGATTGCTCAAGGAACCCCTAGTTACCTCTGGAGGAACCTTAGGGATACTTGGAACCCTGGTTAAGAAACCCTGCTCTAGACTGAGAGTTTAGAAGATTAATCATATTCCTAATTGGAGGTCTATCCTGGCCTTAACGAGAAAAAAATATGGCTGCCAGGATTGGTGGATGGGGATAGTGGTCATAGCTGTAGTTGGCACCCTATGACCATGTACAACTCTTTAGTATTGCCCACATAAAGCAGAGTGCTCTGGATGGAAAGGTTCTGCAACAAAATCATCCACATAAAGGAGCTACAGATTACAGGTACAAATTACAAGCATTGCAGGAATGATCTCTTGTATATCATAAAAAACATGTATTTATTAAAAAATCTTCATCAAAAATGATAGCGGAAAGCACAAAGTGAATGTGTTTATGTGTGTGAGAATGTGTCAAGTCTATGCAGTCAAATATGGTTAGACATATAGACAATAATATAATAGAGGGATGAGGGGAAGACATACGGGACAAAACCACGAGACAAGGGTGGAAGGAGGGGTACAGGAGAGCCTGTGAGACCCAGCCGACTACGTGGTCAGTAACAGTAAGAGAAGGGAGCAATGTAGGTGATCATTATAGTCCAGCCATAGGCTCCAAGCTTTAAAAAACTTAGCATGAGTGTCGGCCAGTATAGAGGTTGGCTTTTCGTGTATGATCATCCCCTGAAATCATGATTTTAATATTTAATAAGGACATTTTCCCACATATCGACTGTGTCTGGTCATATGATCTAATCTGTGATGTCATATGACCAAATGTAAGGGACATGTACACGTGTCCCCTAGTCTGTCATCAGCATATTAGTGTGTGCAATGATTTATTTGGAGGTAGCAAAGGAGAATAGTTTGAAGAAGAAGAATTTGTTCCAGGGCTGTGTGAACTGCCTGTGAGTGACATGCTATATGGGAACCCACACTGGAATCGCACTGGTTCCTACATCACACCAGTGTGAACCCAGCCTAAGGAGTAAATTATCCCTTCCCTCTTCTTCTATAGGACCTTTAGTTAGAGCAGCTGCTCTCAACCAGGGTTCCTGCAGAGGTTGCTAATTCTTTGAGCTGTGACTGTTTACCCTTCCATTAGATGGGTTTTCCATGATTATGTGGCCAATGCCACTTGGCAAAGCCATCTACTTGACTTGAATCTTTTTTTTTAGCTGTACCCCAAAGTTTCCTGAAACCTGAAAAAGTATTTCAAGGGTTCATCTGGAAATAGAAGGTTGAGAAAGGCTGAATTAGTGAGGCGCCTCAAAAGAAAATATTACTACTGTACTCTCAAAAAAATCTGCATTGCTTAATTGCTATGGGTGACATCTCTAGTATTTATTTTTATTAATATAAAATATATATATATATATTAATATATAAAAACATCTATAGTTATATAGTTATATTACATATACAGTATGGGCCAGATTTAGAAAGAATCTACGCCAGCGTATCTCCTGATACGCCGCCGTAAATTCAAATGTGCGACGTTGCATCTTTACGCCGATTCAGAAAGCAAGTTACGCCGAAAAACATGGCTTCAGTCGTCCGGCGTAACTTGTCTACGCCGGCGTATAGTGGGTGCATAGTTATGCTGGACGCATTAGACTTTCTGATTAAAAATATGCAAATGAGCTAGATACGCCGATTCACGAACGTACGTGTGCCCGGCGTATTGATATACGTCGTTTACGCAGGCGTTCAACCGGCGTAAAGTTACCTCTGCTATATGAGGCGCAACCCATGTTAAGTATGGACGTCGGAACAGCGTCGTATTGTACGTCGTTTGCGTAAGTCGTTCGGGAATGGAGCTGGGCTTAAGTTACGTTCACGTCGAAAGCACTAACTATTTTTGACGTGATTTTCGCGAATGCGCACTGGACGGCGCATGTGCCGTTCGTTAGACGCGTCATTTACCTGGGGTCACGGCTCATTTCAATACTACACGCCCACCTCCTTCCTATTTTGAATTACGCGGGCTTACGCCGGACCAGAAACGCTACGCCGCCGTAACTTAGGGTGCAAGTTCTTTCTGAATACCGCTCTAAGTTACGGCGGCGTAGTGTATCTGAGATACGCTACGCTCACCTAAAGATAGGCGATTCTTTCTGGATCTGGCCCTATGTGTTCTATCTATGAATTAGGCCTACAAGATGGGTTTTGCAGAGGAAAGAAGGTTTTGGGTAAAATATAGGGACTGTTTTTTCAACTGATGGAAGTTTAGGAGCTATGGTTTTACATCATATTGTCTATATGTATGACAGTAAATACACCTGAAGCTCTTTAAAGTTCTTGTTTGGCTAGAAGGAGAATCCACAAAGCTGTGTTATCAGCATTCCATGAACAATTACTTCTCATGTAGGTGGCCCAACCTTTCAATCACAGTTGGCTTGTGTCTGGTCAGCACCCCTAAAGTGGGTTAGAGAAGAAAGCAACTGCGTATCATCTGCTGTAACAGATGCCGCTGCCATAGACTTAACCAGTCATTTATACTGCAGTGTGACTGGTCAAGCCTCCTTGCTGGGTGCAGTCACGTTTCATTGATAGATGATTCATCTTATTTCAGTGTGTCTCCAGGCTATCGAATGTAGAGATCTGTTCTTCAGCATAAAAAAAGGAGAAGCTCTTCTCTGTGTATTTATAGACAGAAAATAAAAGCTTTACAAATTGCCTGAGCGTTCAGTTTCCAGATTCAACTTTCACCAAGTGTCAGGCAATGACCCTGGCATTTGACCTCCTGGGGAGACATGATGTGACAGGTCATAGTGTACAAGAGACAGTCTAAGAATAATGCCGACAATATAGATAGAATTTTCTCTGCTGGTAAATTCCTGCTGAAATGAATATGGAAGATTTATCAGTGTCTGGGGAACCTTAAAGAAGAACTCTAGACTGTGATTTCTAATTGCAGCGCTGTTAAGCTCTCTAAATATATGTAATTACTGGGATTCGGTTTCTGCAGCTGGCATTGGCTGCTAATATTCAGTACATGTAATCTGCTACAGCGGGCACCCAGAATAATTTCATGCCTGTTTCTACTCTGTTTTGCAGTCATAGAACATAGAGCCTTTTCTCAGGGGTCAAGTCCTGGGGAAAAAAGTGTGGGAACTCCCACCCAATATCCACTCCCCCACCAAAATAAAAAAAAATGATACGCTCATAAGCATAATTACTAAACCGCATGTTTTTTTATTTTTTCGATCCGCTATACCTTAGTAATCCTTTATGTTACTGGCCGCTTCCTGTATATGGATTCATCGGGTAGTGTGCGCCGTGCGGGTATACCGTCACTTCCTCGATGCCACAATGTCTTCTGGGAGCTTTTGTCATTGTTCCCAGGAGACATTGCGGAGGTCTGCCGCGAGTTATAGCAGGATTTAGAAAGAACTTAAAAGCAAGTTATTTCTAAATCCCTCGATAACTCGCGGCAGACCTCCGCAATGTCTCCTGGGAACAATGACAAAAGCTCCCAGAAGACACCGTGGCATCGAGGAATTGACGAAATACCCGCACACTCCCCGATTAATCCATATACAGGAAGCGGCCAGTAACAAGGATTACTAAGGTTCGCCTGCCCCTGACAGTGGCTTGAGCTGGGCATTGCTGCTTAGTGAAGGATTGACCCGGGCAGCTTGCCTGCTCTCGGCTGCTCTAGTCCTGCAAAGGGAACTGTGTTCCTGCTGTGAAAAAAGTCCCGCAGGACTTGAGCCCTGCCGTTTCTGCACTTTTTTTTACTGGTTCAGGCTGGATCATATAATTAATGGAAAAGTGACCACACATGGAGGCATTGACACTAGGAAGATCTGTAACCATTCTGTAAGCTTGTACAGTAAACAAATAGTGCCCAAGTCTCCAAGATGTAGTTAAAATCTAGCCTTGCATTAGGGCCTCCTGCACTGCAAGTGTTAGATTCTCATTAAAGCTGAACTCCAGCTTTTCATACACTTTGCATAGTTTATTTGGGCCAAGCTGGCCCAAATTAACTATGTTCCTCACTAGCTGTGGCTACAGCATACCACCTGGGTTCTGGGTTCGAAACAAGACTTCCAGTCTCATATCTAGAACACAGTAGAGTTTATTACAGTGGCACTTAGCCATTCATAGGAAACAATGTATTCTAACAATGAATACAAAGCTTCCTCAGATTGGCTTAGTCAGAGAGGCAGGCTGATGATGTCAGCCAATCAGAGGAAGTTTGTATTCATTGTTAGAATACAATGCTTTCTCTGAATGGCTGAGGGTTGCTGTGATAGACTCTACTGTGTTCTGGGTATGAGACTGGAAGTCTTGGCTCAAACTAGGAACACAGTGTGGCAGTGGCGTAACCAGAGTTATGGGCGCCCGGGGCGGAATTTTTTTTTTTGCCCCCCCTTATATAAACGTCCACATTTATATGTGCGTAAACGTGGGGGACTTAAACATTTTGGAGCTTTTTTTAAAACTTTTTTTATATTTACTTTTTTTTTTTTTTCACTCTTTTTATGTTTTTTTACACTTTATGTCATTGCTATTACATAGGGGGATAAAAAATCCCCCTATATAATAGCACAGGTACACTGACAGGTCCTCTTTATGGAGACATTAGGGGTCTCCAGGACCCCTAATGTCACCTGGGGACCCCCAAAAGAAGCTGATGAAGCACAGATCTGCTTCTTCTCTCTGGCTATAGCAGCCAGATGACTGACAGGTGAATGCGGATGTAATCCACATCACTTCTGCATTCACAGCCTGGAGGGAGATCAGCAAGGAGGAAGATGCTGGTCTCCCTCCCATCTTACCTCCTGACACCCTCTCGAGCCGGTCCCGGGCCGCAGATGGGGCAGCGGATCCCAGGATTGAAGGTGAGGGGTCAGGAAGGGGGCGGCGGCAGTACTGGAGGGGGGTAGGGGGGCACGCAGCCAGCACATATACACAATTGGCAGGCCGCTGATCGTGTATATGTGAAAGTTCAACCGGTAATGGCACTGACCCCCGACACCTACAGTGACCTGACACCTACACCTACACTGACCTGACACCTACACCTACACTGACCTGACACCTACACTGACCTGACCCCTACACTGACCTGACCCCTACACTGACCTGACCCCTACACTGACCTGACCCCTACACTGACCTGACCTTTACACTGACCTGACACCTACACTGACCTGACCCCTACACTGACCTGACACCTACACTGACCTGACCCCTACACTGACACTGACACATACACTGACACTGACCTTACACCTACACTGACCTACTACACAGACCCACCTAACTACTACAGTAGGAGTCCTACTTCCAGCAATACTCGCACCCCCCTCCGCCCAGCTTGGTGAAAATCCATCCTCGGAGTCCTCCTTACCTCTTCTCCAGAGACTCCAGGACTCTCCTCAGGACGGACAGGACCCCAGCACTGGATGTGCAGAACTGCTTCGTCCCGACTCCCGTCCCCGCCAGCGCCATCCACCTGCAGCCCGCTCCATGGTGCAACTCCCTCCACACAGCGCCGTACCACAGAGCAGAGTACCAGAGCGGAGGGAAAGACAGCGGCCACGGCGGCTCACACTTTCAGTGCCTGACATCTCCCGCCGCCATGTTCAGAGTTTCCCGGCGCTCTGTGATTGGGCGTATGGCGGTCATATGCGGAGGCGGGACTTCCAGCCCCACAACTCACATGACCCCCATATGCCCAATCACAGAGCGCTGGACATTAAACATGGTGGCCGCCTGGCCGGTCTGGACATCCGTGTCAGTGACACAGGAAACTAAAAATAAGGAAGAGGCACAGAAAGTCACCCCCATAAATGTCGGGCCCGGGGCAACAGCACCCCCTGCCCCCCTTGCTACGCCAGTGCAGTGTAGTATGCTGTATGTAGCTGAGGCTACATACAGTTCATACTGTAGCGCACATCCAGTGGCCTCACATGTTAGTGAGGGACATAATAAAGTGTATAAAATGCCAGAGTTCAGATTTAAGTCTAGGAGGAGTTACAAAGACAGTTACACTTACCTTACTCCTGCTCTAGAGCTCTCCTTCTTTTCCACCAGTGCTCCAAGCTGTGGATGGTCTTTCTGCATCATCAAATACAACGTAGGGCTATTGTTACCATATTGTATGTGGAGGAGGAAGGAGTGTGATCATGGTGCAGCAGGGTAGCTGCTTGACACGAAACCCAGAAGTCAATGGCGATCACTGTAGTAAAAGAGACTACTACATTGATTTCCAGCTTCTATAAGGATTCCGCAGGTATGGCATATGCATAACTCCCAACTTTCTGAGACTGGAATGAGGGACATCTATTAGCAAAAGTATGTAGGCATAAGACACACCCCCCTGCAATGTCCCCCTTAATGGAGAATTGTACAAAAAAGTGCATTTTGTTACCCTTACTATTACTTTATATTGACTTTTGGTATTTACAAATACAGCAATTTAGAAATTGGATGAAAGTTTTAGCACTGGGAAATACGTTTTGATAGATAAAAAGTGCATTTTATGTAAGACTATAAAGATCAGACTAAAATGAGGGAGAAACGAGGAGGATAGAGGGACAGAGGGACTTCTGAATGAGGGACAGTCCCTCAAAATCAGTGACAGTTGGGATCTATGCATATGCTTAGTTACATTGGTCCAGGTTGAACCAATGTAACTGTGCTATAAAATCCATACCTCAAAAGCAAGTTTAAATTAGTATTTTTTACTAGAAAATTACTTAGAACCCCCAAACATTATACATATATATTTTTTTAGCAGAGACCCTAGAGAATAAAACGGTGATCATTGCAATATTTTATGTCACACTGTATTTGCACAGCGGTCTTTCAAATGCAATTTTTGGGGAAAAAATACTCTTTAATGAATAATAAAAAAAACACAATAATTACCCAAATTTATTTGTATAATGTGAAAGATGATGTTACGCTGAGTAAATAGATACCTAACATGTCATTCTTTAAAATTGAGCATGTTTGTGGAATGGCAACACTTTACATTTTTTGAAGTGACAGAGGGGGTCTAGTGCTAGAATTATCGTGCTCCCTCTATCGATCACGATGATAACTCACATATGTGGGTGCTACTTACGTATGTGTAGCACTACCCCCGAAGGAGCTGCTGGTTTAGATTTGGGCATGCCGTTACCATACTGTTCACCATTCTTGTCCTAGAGGTACTTCTTGAAGAGTTATAAATGTCCACACCAACACTTGGTTTCCTTTTCTTCAAGCTTTTTATTAAACAAGTTCCGTCAGAGGGATGGAGGGTTAGGAAAGATTCAGGTACCTTGCTTTGCGGATTGCGGGTATAATCTTGGATCCAGAGGACAACAGTTCCTACACTGGATCCACCGACCACCGAATAGGCCTCTTACACTGACCTAGCAGCTGGTGCGAAACTCGTTCAAGTCTCTGCCACAGTGGGAGCTGTGGTGGCTCAACGTGATTGGCACTGCGCTGTCAAGCCGTTCACCTCTGCAGCCAAGGGTTCGGATTCCGGTCTCGGCTACATGTGAATTGAGTTTGGTGGTCTCAGCCCGGCTCCCGGTGGGTGTGCTATGCAAGGTACGCCTGTGCTTAGTATGCCCACCCCCCCCCCAAAAAAAAAACCCACCACACTTGCACGCAGACAAAATTGGTTTAACACACATGCACTTTGGCCATGAGGTCTCCTAAAATAAAGAGAGGCGAAGGACCTACGAGGCTGGCTGGGTGGGCTAGACCCCCTCACTCCCTCATAGTGGGAGTCTCTCTGCCCCGTTGGGGTCCCGTTGGGCCCCAGTCGGTCTCCCAAGTGGAGCAGGTAGGGCGGGGTGAGTGGGAGGCCCCCCCTCACACCCGCCATTGCCACCGGGGGCATGGAGAAGGATGGCGATTGCCTCCGGGGGGAGGGCCTGCCTACTCCCAACTCCTGCAGTCTGGCTCCTCTCTCTCGAGTTCACACACACAAAAAAAAATACACTTTAAAAAAAAGTCTCTGCCACAGACTTGATGAATGCCGTCAAGTCGTTACACGGTCCTCTGCCAAAGGATCATGCAACCACACATACACCTTGCAAAGTTCAAAGAAAATACACAGCTCACGGTGCCAGGATCTTTCAGTCAAACCGGCCATACTGTGAGGGAAATTGGCCAGGATGCATCCTCTAATTGAATCCTCAATTGTTCGGCTTCTTCCTGCAGAGAAGACAGCATAGGACCATCCCTGGGCTGGTAGGCCCCAGAAACTTCTGGGCCCACTCGCAGTAACGGAACTTCGGGCCAGCAGGCCCCGAGACTAAAAGGTTGCTAACACATCCCTGAGGCCAGGAGGGCCCTAAGGTCAGGATTGGAAGACCCTGCCAAAACAGCGTCTGCCCCTTAAGTATCCCTCCCCAAAATGCACAGCGGTGGGGACCACGCCACTGAGCTGCTTCTGGGCAAGAAGCACCCGATACACCTAGCTCATTGCAGTTCCAACCTTGATGCGCAATGCAGCCGAGCTGGAACAGAGACCATAATTTGGCATAAAACTCTGAGCCAAACTACAGCTCAGTTAAATAAATTTACAAAATAGCGCCTTCTCAACAGGAGCAGGGTGCTACTTATGCGTGAAAAAGAAAGGAAAAGTGTCTTTATGCCCAAGAACCAGGAGTGATGTCAGAGGTCGCTCTGGTGCTCCAAGGGCATAGAGCCGGGTGGGGGTCATTTTTCCTTCACTTAACTTCCTATCTAGCCATTGACTGCATCTGATCGCTTCTGGGTTAACCTACAGCTCCGTTAGGCTTGGGGTGCCTTGTTATGTCACGTGTCATACCATCGGTATTTAACGTCAAAGTAATGCCATGTATATATACTGTGGGCAGCAGTATTCAACTCCCCCCACTCATGTTTTTTCCTCTTACCTGCAGTGCTGTAATGCTCTTCAAAGCACATACTCATCCACACAGTGAATTCAGCATTGTTCTGCAGCAGAACGCTATTCATGTGCCACACTCTGGCTCCCACACAGAAGCTCTGTTGACACGCTGGACCCACCTTTCGGACCACCCTCCAGCCTCTCTGTGTGCCAATCCTTCAGTCTTTCTGGGTAAGCCACCTGGGAGATGTGATGTAATTATCCCAGAAGACCATTCTTAAAGTGGTTGTAAAGTTATTTTTGGAACTTACCTACAGGTAAGTTTATAATAAGGCTTGCACACAGGGGATTTTTAGTTTAAGGCCTGGCAGCTGCCGGACCTTGTCGGAAAGAAGTCTCCCGCGCGCATGCGTTGGAGCCGCGATAAACCCGGAAGACACGCCAAGGAGAAATATCAGCTGCCTCGGCGTGGACTGGGAGGCACATCAACACCTTTGAGGTAAGTATTTTATAATGAGCTAGTATGCGGTGCATACTAGCTCATTATGCCTTTTCCCTTAAAGGTGTAAAGAAAAATAAAGAAAAATACTACCACTTTAAGCCGTAATGGGGGTGGGGACCTGTGACATGTCCCATAAGATTGCAGGGAGGGAGGGGCGAGAGGAGAACATCTGCCCGGCACCATGAGCAGAATTAGGAGCTAGGTACCTTTCAAAACTAGGTAACCCCTCCAAAAAAAATGACATGGATGGAACTCCGTTTTAATACTTGGAGTGTTTCTGGGAGTGCATTTAACTGCTTGCCGACCTGCCGCCGTCATTTTACTGCGGCAGGACGGCTCTCCTGGGCGAGAGCCCGTAGCTCTACGTCGGCTCTAAAGCGGCCACTAGGGGGCCCCCCGCTCGCCCCCGAGTCCCGTGTGTGTGCCCAGTGGGCACGATCGCCGCTGGGCACACGCAATGGTCCCAAAAATGTGTCAAAAGTGTCCGAAGTGTCCGCCATAATGTTGCAGTACTGAAAAAAAACGCTGATCGCCTCCATTACTAGTAAAATAAAAATATTAATAAAAATGCCATAAAACGACCCCCTATTTTGTAAACGCTATAACTTTTGCGCAAACCAATCAATAAACACTTATTGCGATTTTTTTTTACGAAAAATATGTAGAAGAATAAGTATCGGCCTAAACTGAGGAAATTTTTTTTTTATATATATTTTTGGGGGATATTTATTATAGCAAAAAGTAAAAAATATTGCATTTTTTTTCAAAATTGTCGCTCTATTTTTGTTTATAGCGCAAAAAATAAAAACCGCAGAGATGATCAAATACCCCCAAAAGAAAGCTTTATTTATGGGAAAAAAAGGACGCCAATTTTGTTTGGGAGCCACTTCGCACGACCGCGCAATTGTCAGTTAAAGCGACGCAGTGCCGAATCACAAAAAGTGCTCTGGTCATTGGGCAGCAATATGGTCCGGGGGTTAAGTGGTTAAAGGATAACTGTATTGAATCAGGGATTGAATTGGACTTGCTGTACTATTTGATTCTTCAGTTTTGTAGTAGAAAAGCTGAATGAAGTCAGGAGATCGCAGTGCTGCTCTGTGCCTGGTCACTGAAGCTAATTATTCAAAATTGAAGAACTTTAGTGCTTAGGCAATTTATTGCACTGCAACATTAATGAGGAGACTGACAGCTTTGATAGGATCATGCTGATTTTTTTTGTAACTAGAGAACTTCTCCATGCCCTCTTCTCTTGAGGTCAGATTGCCTTTTTGATAACTTTAAGCAGAACAAATAATAATAAATCTATTAAAGTTGTTTGATATTAGTTTACATGCATTTTTTATTAGGAACTGCAGAATAACCAGTGCTAAGGTCTTAAAGCTCATCTCAAGCCAATTATTTTTCTAGTCTGTTTGGGTAGAGCAGGTAATAGGTAGAGCCTCTATCTGGCTTGTTTGTCATCTCTTTCCTATTGGGAACATTGGGGGTTATTTACGAAAGGCAACTCCACTTTGCAAAGTGCACTTGAAATTGCACTGAAAATGCACTTGGAAGTGCAGTTGCTGTAGATCTGAGGGGGATATGCAAGGACAATAAAAAACAGCATTTTAGCTTGCACATGATTGCATTTTCAGTGCAATTTAAAGTGCACTTTGCACTTGTAGTTTGCACTTGTAGTGCAAAGTGGATTTGCCTTTCGTAAATAGCCCCCATTGTGTCCTTGAGGCCCAGTTCACACTGCCATGACTTCAAAGTCCCCAGCACGACTTTGGCCAGCTCAAGTCGCTCCTATTAGAACGGTTCCTTTGCACTTAATGGGCTGCGACTTGTCATGCAACATGTGCTCTCAAAGTCGGAGCGCATGTCGCACCATTCTGAACTGGGCCTGAGACGCAACAGGAAGTGAGATGAAATCTCTCGAAAGTGATTGAAATGCCCAGATACTCAGCTGTCACTGGAACAAGTGTCCTCGTTGCACAATTTCCCCGCTATTCTTTCTCTGCTGATAACTAATACGTTATGATTGTCCCTCTCTTTCAATCATAGTGACAATGATCTCGATGACAAAAAGTGACAGTGAGTCTTCTCAACTGGGACACAGCAGTAAAAACATCTCGCTATTTCACAAAGGTCTCAAATAAAAACATGATGTTTACGGGACACAGATCCCCGTTCAAAAGGCGGCAGACATGGATGAATTACTGCACAATGTCTGCAGCTACAGAGGTCAGTGAGGATATTTACTGTTTGTTAGAGCCCATCTCCAGGCACAAATAAAACACACACAAGCTATTTTTTCTAAAAAAAACAACAACAAAAAAACCAACCATTTTTACTTACCAGAATGTTCTTCACTGGTGCCTCTTTTTTTTTCAATAAGGGATCTGTCCGCTGATCCTCTGCTGAGCTGAGCGGGCAGATGACAAGTCCATATCTGCTTATGCTCTATGTCAGAAGTGAATAGACTGGCTGTCCATCTACATCTGAATGCCCCCCTGATCTGATCAGGCCAGATGGAGGGAAACGGATCGCCTTCTGATGTGATTGGAGGTAGGTGGGTGTAAACAGACACATGTCTGTCTAATCTGCTGCCCCATAGAGGAGAACAGAGGGTCTGATCGGGTCTGCCTAAAAATCGGATAGGTGGAACCCAATCGGACTACACATGTGAAAGGGGTCTAAGAGGGTGTTGAAGGTAATAGCTTGTGGGGGTGAACCCTGGCTGGATCAGAGCAATAAGAATATGTAAATATTTAAATGCTCATATCCTGGCAAGAGTTCTACTTTAGGGACCATGTCTTGTGTTGGAAAGAGGCACTCTTCAACATCAGCTCCCATTTTTAGTTCATTAAAGTGATTGTAAATAATTGCCTTGTAAAACAACCCTTTTACTTTAACCACTTAAGCCCTGGACCAATATGCAGCTAAATGCTCAAAGGTGTTTTTAGAATTTTGCACTGCGCTGCTTTAACTGGTAATTGCGCGGTCATGCAATGTTGTACAGAAACAAAATTTGCGTCCTTTTCTTCCCACAAATAGAGCTTTCTTTTGATGGTATTTGATTGCCTCTGCGATTTTTATTTTTTGCGATATAAACGGAAAATGACCCCATTTTGGAAAATAGACACCCCAAGAAAACTGCTGAGAGGCATGTTGAGTCCATTGAATATTTTTTTTTTTTTTGTCCCAAGTGATTGAATAATGACAAAAAAAATACAAGAAGTTGTCACTAAATTATATATTGCTCACACATGCCATAGTTATATGTGGAATTGCACCCCAAAATACATTCTGCTGCTTCTTCTGAGTACGGGGATACCACATGTTTGGGACATTTTGGGAGCTTAGCCGCGTACGGGGCCCCGAAAACCAAGCACCGCCTTCAAGATATCTAAGAGCATACATTTTTGATTTTACTCCTCACTACCTATCACAGTTTTGAAGGCCATAAAATGCCAAGATGGCACACAACCCCCCCAAATGACCCCATTTTGGAAAGATGACACCCCATTTTTTTGCCCCAAGTGATTGAATAATGACCAAAAAAAAATGTACAAAACATTGTCACTAAATGATATATTGCTCACACATGCCATGGGCATTTGTGAAATTACACCCCAAAATGCATTCTGCTGCTTCTCCTGAGTACGGGGATACCACATGTGTGGGACTTTTTGGGAGCTTAGCCACGTACGGGGCCCCGAAAACCAAGCACCGCCTTCAAGATTTCTAAGGGCATACATTTTTGATTTCACTCCTCACTACCTATCACAGTTTTGAAGGCCATAAAATGCCAAGATGGCACACAACCCCCCCCAAATGACCCCATTTTGGAAAGAAGACACCCCAAGCTATTTGCTGAGAGGCATGTTGAGTCCATGAAATATTACATTTTTTGCCCCAAGTGATAATGACCAAAAAAAATAAAATTTACAAAACGTCACTAAATGATATATTTCTCACACATGCCATGGTTATATATGGAATTGCACCCCAAAATACATTGTGCTGCTTCTCCTTAGTAGGGGGATACCACATGTGTGGGACTTTTTGGGAGCTTAGCCGCGTACGGGACCCCGAAAACCAATCACCGCCTTCAAGATTTGTGTGACTGAAATCTAAAATGTATGTCCTTGAAATCTTGAAGGTGGTGATTGGTTTTCGGGGTCCCGTACATGGCTAAGCTCCCAAAAAGTCCCACACATGTGGTATCCCCGTACTCAGGAGAAGCAGCAGAATGCATTTTGGGGTGTAATTTCACAAATGCCCATGGCATGTGTGAGCAATATATCATTTAGTGACAATGTTTTGTACATTTTTTTTTGGTCATTATTTAATCACTTGGGGCAAAAAATGGGGTGTCATCTTTCCAAAATGGGGTCATTTGGGGGGGTTGTGTGCCATCTTGGCATTTTATGGCCTTCAAAACTGTGATAGGTAGTGAGGAGTAAAATCAAAAATGTATGCTCTTAGATATCTTGAAGGCGGTGCTTGGTTTTCGGGGCCCCGTACGCGGCTAGGCTCACAAAAAGTCCCACACATGTGGTATTCCCATACTCAGGAGAAGCAGCAGAATGTATTTTGGGGTGCAATTCCACATATAACCATGGCATGTGTGAGCAATATATCATTTAGTGACAACTTTGTGAAAAAAAAATCAGTTTGTCATATTCCCGCAACTTGTGTCAAAATATAAAATATTCCATGGACTCGACATGCCTCTCAGCAAATAGCTTGGGGTGTCTACTTTCCTAAATGGGGTCATTTGGGGGGGGGGGGGGTTGTGCTATTTTGGCATTTTATGGCCTTCCAAACTGTGATAGGTGGTGAGGAGTGAAATCAAAAATTTAAACCCTCAGAAAGCCTGAAGGCGGTGATTGTTTTTTGGGGTCCCGTAAGCAACTTGTCTCCCAAAAAGTCCCACACATGTGGTATCCCCGTACTCAGGAGAAGCAGCAGAATGTATTTTGGGGTGTAATTCCACATATGGGGGGTGTATGCTTTGCGTGTGGGTGTAAGCGTTACTGGCACTAACTAGCTACCTAGCGGCACCAGCGACACTAATACAGCGATCAGAAAAACGATCGCTTAGTGACGCTGGCAATAGTGGGTGAAAGGGTTAACTCTAGGGGCAATCAGGGGTTAAAAACTTTATTTAAAACATTTATGGGGGTACCTAACGCTATAAAAACCTAGCGGGCGAACCTCAAAAAATAACTAGCTACCTAGCGGCACCAGCGACACTAATACAGCGATCAGAAAAACGATCGCTTAGTGATGCTGGCAATAGGGGTGAAAGGGTTAACTCTAGGGGCAATCAGGGGTTAAACACGTTATTTAAAGAATTTATGGGGGTATCTAACGCTATAAAAAAATTGCGGGCGAACCTCAAAACATAACTAGCTACCTAGCGGCACCAGCGACACTAATACAGCGATCATAAAAACGATCGCTTAGTGACGCTGGCAATAGGGGGTGAAAGGGTTAACTATAGGGGCAATCAGGGGTTAAAAACGTTATTTAAAAAAATGTATGGGGGTACCTAACGCTATAAAAACCTGGCGGGCGAACCTCAAAAAATAACTAGCTACCTAGCGGCACCAGCGACACTAATACAGTGATCAGAAAAACGATCGCTTAGTAACGCTGGCAAAAGTGGGGGGAAAGGGTTAACTCTAGGGGCAATTAGGGGTTAAAAATGTATTTAAAAAATGTATGGGGGTACCTAACGCTGAAAAAACCTGGCGGGCGAACCTCAAAAAATAACTAGCTACCTAGCGGCACCAGCGACACTAATACAGCAATCAGAAAAACGATCGCTTAGTGACGCTGGCAATAGGGGGTGAAAGGGTTAACTCTAGGGGCAATCAGGGGTTAAAAACGTTATTTAAAACATGTATGGGGGTACCTAACGCTATAAAAACCTGCGGACGAACCTCAAAAAATAACTAGCTACCTAGCGGCACCAGCGACACTAATACAGCGATCAGAAAAACGATCGCTTAGTGACGCTGGCAATAGGGGGTTAAAGGGTTAACTCTAGGGGCAATCAGGGGTTAAAAACGTTATTTAAAAAAATGTATGGGGGTGCCTAACGCTATAAAAACCTGGCGGGCGAACCTCAAAAAATAACTAGCTACCTAGCGGCACCAGCGACACTAATACAGTGATCAGAAAAACGATCGCTTAGTAACGCTGGCAAAAGTGGGGGGAAAGGGTTAACTCTAGGGGCAATTAGGGGTTAAAAATGTATTTAAAAAATGTATGGGGGTACCTAACGCTGAAAAAACCTGGCGGGCGAACCTCAAAAAATAACTAGCTACCTAGCGGCACCAGCGACACTAATACAGCGATCAGAAAAACGATCGCTTAGTGAGGCTGGCAATAGGGGGTGAAAGGCTTAACTGGGGGTGATCAAGGGGTTAAAACCTTTATTGGGACCCTGGACCTAAAGGGGCCTAACACTAACTGCCTGTCACACTAACTGTCACACTGACACTAAATGCAGTGATCAGTAAATAAATGATCACTGCTATAGTGACACTGTGACAGGGGACTGGGGGGGGTGATAGGGGGGGTGACTGGGGGGGGATGTGTGTGCCTATGTGTAGTGTGTCAGTGTGGTGCTTGGTGCAACTCACTGTTCTGATGTCTCCTCTCCTCCGCCGGACGAAAATGCCGCCGGGAGGAGAGGTGACATCACTTCCTCTGCCTGTGTTTACATTACACAGGCAGAGGAGGAAGCGGATTGGCTGGGATTGATCGCGAGGGGTTGGCTAGAAACGAATAGCCGCGGGAAGGCAGGGACGTACCTATACGCCCATCTGCCTGTACGTGCCATTCTGTGGACGTACATATACATTCGGTGGGCGTTAAGTGGTTAAAACTGAAATGAAAGGCAAATTTGGGGAGTCTATGAGAAGATGTGTCCTTAGCTGGGGAGGCGATCGCGTGCGCTCCACCTCACTTGAGTTGAGAACCAGCTGGACCGGAAGATGCTGTGCATGGTCACGTGCCGCCTCGACGTACGTTTCAATATGTCGTCATCAGGAAGCGCTTCCTGACCCAAAGCTATCAGCCTCAGTGCCGGGACGTGGGGCACCCTAAATATTAAGGAGCCACTCGGCACTCTGTGTTTTATTTATGTTATTTAATTAAAACGTTATTATGCTATGGCGGCATTTCTCTGTGTTTTTTTGCCCTATGATGGTTAACGTATCCAACCAAAGAGAATCCAGGCTATCAACTGTCTGTGGAGACACAAAGGGCCAGATTCAGGTAGATGCGCGCGTCTTTTCGCCAGCGTAGCGCAACGCATATACGCTGTGCTGACGCAAACTAGCGAGTGAAGTACAGCATTCACCAAGCGCATGGGCGTTATTTTGCGATGGAGTAACGAAGATGCGTTGGCGCAACCCGACGCAAGTGGAAGTGGGTGTGATCATATGTAAATGATGGGCGGAGCCCAGCGCAGAGGCTTAGGTTCAGCGCATCATCCACGGAGCATGCGCAGTGAGTGAGGCTTCACTCGGCCCCCTGTGCGCATGCTCACAACTTCCGTCGGCACCACTTCACGGGAAACGCCAGCGCAATGTGTTCCGTTGCGCGTATAAAAGCGCCAGCGGAAGCGCCATTCCGGCGCGCAAAAGTAGTTCCGTTTCCCCCCACCCCAGGGAAGTTACTTTTGCACTGTGATGGCTGCTCCCGCTACCCCCAAAGAGAGGAGGAACCTCAATTTCAACTCCCAGGAGGTGTCTGTTATCATCTCGGCTATGGAGACTTTTAATGAGTTCCTCCACGGCACCAAAAGTCGGAAGACCAGCCGGGAGAGGAAGCAGGGCATCCTGGAGACCATTGCTGGCAGGGTGAATGTGTTGGGGTACTCCACCCGGACTGCTGGTGATATCCAGAAAAAAATTAATGACCTGCGGCGCAAGGTCCGTGGCAAGGTGGCCACCATCAGGAGGCATGAGAGGGGCACGGGTGGTGGACCCCCATGTCCGGTCAGCCTGACCACGGAGGAGGAGGTGGTCGCCCGCTCCCTGGACAGGGAGCAGTTGGAGGGGGTCCCTGGATATGACTCAGTGGAGGAAGGCTCCAGGACAGGTAAGTGATTTTTACCCCCTTTTTGGTGTGTTGCATATGGGGGGGGGAGGGTACATGTGCCAAGTGTGTGGGACCACCCAACATGTGTCTGCTTTGTGTCATCCACAGATGACGGAGCTGGGCCATCATCTGTTGGTGGCCAGTCCACCCCATCCCCCCAACGGCATCTTGTGCCCGAGCCCATGGGTGGTGAAGAGACCGAGGTGGAGGAGAGTGCCCACACCACACCTGCAGAGGTCGTTGAGGAGCAGCCTGTTGTGGCAAAACAGGACATAATATTATTTTTGGAGGAGTCCTCCTCTTCTGCAGGACCCTCTCAGATCCCCTCCCCCATCATAGGAAGCCCCTCAAGGGCGACTCCATCCCCCCGGGGACAACCATCTACTGGCCCCAGGAAGGCCACCCGTAAGACCAGGGGGGTGTCTGATCTGGTCCAGGACCAGGTGGCGAGGGATCACGCCAGGCAGACGCAGCAAATGGGGGACATAGTTGGGCACCTGGACAGAGTGGCTGACAACCTGTGCTCCGTGGCCCAGATATCTTCTGCAGTGCAGGATGTCAGCTGCAACTGCGCTGCAGTGGTGACCAGTCTGGGGGAGGTGCAGGGTGATATAAGGCACCTCACTGCAGCCGTCCAGGCAAACACAGCTGCCATCCGGGACCAGGGGAGGCAGAGTCGGCGGGCCCAGCATTACCAGGTCACCCGGCAGCTCAGGATGCAGGCCCAGGCCGGATTGCCGTGGCCTTGGAGGGCATGCAGGCCACACCTGCCAGGAGTGGCCCACCCGGGGATCAGCCACCTCCAGATGCCCCCCCACCCCCACCCACTCCATCCAGGCAGCTGAGGAGCCAGAGAGGGGCCACCAGAAGGAGCCCCCGGCATCCCAGATGATTTTTTTTTATTTTATTTTTTTTGAATGCTCAGGATATGAGATTTTTATTTTATTTTTTTTGAATGCTCAGGATATGAGATTTTTATTTTATTTTTTTTGAATGCTCAGGATATGAGATTTTTATTTTATTCTTAATGCTCAGGTTATGAGTTTTTTTTTGTGATTATGCTCAGGTTATGAGTTTTTTGTTTTGTGATTATGCTCTGGATATGAGATATTTTATTTTTTGATACTGCACACGTTGCAGTGTGAATGGTGTGTGAATGTGAGGGGGTGGCACTCCTGCCAGTAAGGGGTGTCATCCTCGGCCGTGGTGGTGAAGTTAACCCCACGGCTGTATGAATGACGTGTGAAAGGTGTATGAATGGACAGCGACATCATTGGGGCCTTGACGCTGGCGTTGCTGCTCCCAAGTCCTGCATGTTGGACTTGGGCTAATCCAATGCGATGTGGATGTGGTGTGTGTGATCTAGGGCAGTGTTTCCCAACTCCAGTCCTCAAGGCACACCAACAGGTCATGTTTTCAGGATTTCCCTCAATTAAAACAGCTGTGGTAATTACTAAGGCAGTGAAACTGATCGAATCACCTGTGCAAAATAATGGAAATCCTAAAAACATGACCTGTTGGTGTGCCTTGAGGACTGGAGTTGGGAAACACTGATCTAGGGACATCAGTGGTGTGCATGCGTGCATTGTCTGTGTGATCAATGTTTTTGTTTATTGTCCAAAGATGCCTACGGCGAGGACCCTCCTGACTGCTCTTCCATCAGCTGAATGGGTCTCCTCTGGCAGGGGGGGGATGTCTGGTTGGGGGGTCAGGTCATCACGTATGTCAACCTGCAGGCCTTTTCTCATGGCAAAGTTGTGCAGAATGCAACATGCACCGATGATCTGACACACGAAGGTAGGAAAATACAATAGGGCCCCCCCAGACTTATCCAGGCAGCGGAAACGGGACTTCAGGAGCCCAAATGTTTGCTCCACCACTGCACGAGTTTTGATATGTGCCGCATTGTATTTTCTCTCTCCACTGGTTTGGGGGTTCCGGAAAGGAGTCATTAGATGGGGTCCCAGTGCATATGCAGAGTCACCTGTAAGGGAAAAGACAGGAGGATGTTAGTCATGCATGTGCCCTTTGTGATGTGTGCATCATGGGAGGGGATAGTCATGCCTGCCACCCATGTCACTCACCAACCAGCCAGCTGTCCCCATACATGTTCTGCTCGAATTCCGTTGGGATGGGGCTCTGATTGTATATGAAGCTGTCATGGCTGGATCCGGGGTGTTTGGCACGGACGTGCCATATGAGGCGTTGGGCATCGGCTATCACCTGTACGTTGATGGAATGCCAATGCTTCCGATTGGGGTATATGTGCTCTGTGGCACTGGGGGGCTGTAGGGCCACATGTGTGCAATCAATGGCCCCCACAGTGCGTGGGAATCTGGCAATGCTGTAGAAATCTGTCATTGCCTTCAGCCGCAGCTCCTCAGTGGTGGGTCTGATGAAGTAGTGGGACATGCGTCTGAGGATTGCAGGGACAACCTGGTGCACACATCTGCTCATGGAGGACTGTGACATCCCAGCCACCACTCCACTTGTACGCTGGAATGATCCACTGGCAAGGAAATTAAGTGTTGCCAGTACCTTCACCAGTGGCTGCACTGCTTGTGAGCGGTGTGTTGGGCTGGTGATGTCATCCTGCAGGGTTGTGGTTAGTTCAAGGATTGCATCAGGGCTGAATCTGAAGAGGCGATACACCTCCTTATCACCCATGCCAAAGAGGCTCATGCGCGTGCGGTATATCCTCTCACGTGCCCGCCTCCTCCGTACCGGGGGACCCATCAGTAGTGCTAGGACCGCGACTGCCCCTGGCATTATGGCACACAGAGGTGTTGTCCTTGCACGTGTGGTTGTTCAGCTTGCTAGTTTCGTCGGTAACGCTGCTGCTGTAGCTGCTCTCCTGCTGACCTGTGGCCATCTGGAGTAAAGATAAAGCAGCTATTTGTAGAAATACAACAAGTGATATTGTTTGCGCTGTGGTGGTGATGCCTAAAGGGTGATGGGAAAGGGGAAGTGGAGTGGTAAACTAGGTAAATAAAATGAGTGACAGAAATGTATGAATATATAAATAAAATACCATAAAGCACAATGTGAACAAAGTAACAGTAAATAACAGTGACCGTGTCATCTATAAAGATGTGTGGTGGACATAATAAAATGCATGATCAAACTCAGTCCTGCAGACAAAACCAAATAGAAGGAGAAAGTCCAACTAAATCATGCAACTCGGTGCAGCAAGTAAAATTTGGTGTGAAGTCAGAAGGAGATGTTCCAGCAGCCAAATGAGTGAAGGTGCAATGGAGGATTCCAAAACGTGCAGCCCACACCTCTAGTGATCCTATCAGCTTACCTCAAGGCTATCTGATATAGCCAGACAGATAGGGCATCAAGCTCTTGGTGAATGGAAGCCTCAAATCCGATGGTGCATGGAAGGGGAAAGTACAAAAAGAAACAAACATAGAGTAGTCCTGTCACCACTGAAGGGATTCCTGCTAGCAATCAAAAGATGTGCACTTACACAGAGTGGTGAAAGGGGGTGCCTATCTCCACGAGCAGCGAGCTTGTCAGGTGCTGCTCTGCTGCCGCTGTTTGGCTAGATGTTGATCCGCCGATACTCAAACGATGATAGGAGGGCACATCGCATAATACCGCAAAATACAAATTTAATAAACAAAGCACAAAATGAAAACTCACATAGAGTCAGCTGAGGCGGTCATACATCCACGAGTCTTGGTCAGTAGATAAATGGCTAGATGAACAGTCTCCCATGAGAATGACTTAAAAGGCTCGTGGATGTATGACCGCCTCAGCTGACTCTATGTGAGTTTTTATTTTGTGCTTTGTTTATTAAATTTGTATTTTGCGGTATTATGCGATGTGCCCTCCTATTTTTGTTTCAAACACCATCGTTTGAGTATCGGCGGATCAACATCTAGCCAAACATCGGCAGCAGAGCAGCACCTGACGAGCTCGCTGCTCGTGGAGATAGGCACCCCCTTTCACCACTCTGTGTAAGTGCACATCTTTTGATTGCTAGCAGGAATCCCTTCAGTGGTGACAGGACTACTCTATGTTTGTTTCTTTTTGTACTTTCCCCTTCCATGCACCATCGGATTTGAGGCTTCCATTCACCAAGAGCTTGATGCCCTATCTGTCTGGCTATATCAGATAGCCTTGAGGTAAGCTGATAGGATCACTAGAGGTGTGGGCTGCACGTTTTGGAATCCTCCATTGCACCTTCACTCATTTGGCTGCTGGAACATCTCCTTCTGACTTCACACCAAATTTTACTTGCTGCACCGAGTTGCATGATTTAGTTGGACTTTCTCCTTCTATTTGGTTTTGTCTGCAGGACTGAGTTTGATCATGCATTTTATTATGTCCACCACACATCTTTATAGATGACACGGTCACTGTTATTTACTGTTACTTTGTTCACATTGTGCTTTATGGTATTTTATTTATATATTCATACATTTCTGTCACTCATTTTATTCACCTAGTTTACCACTCCACTTCCCCTTTCCCATCACCCTTTAGGCATCACCACCACAGCGCAAACAATATCACTTGTTGTATACCTTATATTGTCCATTTGGATAGACCTATTCTTTGTTTGCTGCAGTATACCTCCCGTGCCCCTTTCCCACGGCCCCTTTCCCACGGTCCAATCCCCTTTCACCCATTTCAGCGCAGGAGTTTCACCTATCACTTCTTATCTATTTGTAGAAATAACTTTGCGCCGGACGGACGAGATACGCACGGCGCATGTAGCCAGCGTATGGTGCTAATCCGTTCGCGAATCGGGAAATCTCCCTCATTTGCATATTTGCATGGCACATCAATAGGCGCAACGGATGCGACGAGCGAAAATATGCGCTAACGATACTCTGGCGTCGGAAAGTTAAGCCGATCGGAAAAGGCCCGTTTTCTGGCGCATCTAGGTTGGTGGGTACGGCCACATAGATACTACGGCGCATCTTTACAGTTACGCGGCGCATATCGAAATACTCCAGCGCAACTCTACCTGAATCTGGCCCAAAGCTTTTTTGACCTCTTTTCTAACGAGAAAGGTCAATTGGTTGCGGTAAGGAGCCATGGTGTTTTAGTCGGTGAAGGTGGAAATCCTCATTCTTTGATCACCTATATCCACTTATTTATCAGAGTGAAACTTACAAGGACTTTTTGCACAGTATATGGACATTTTGTTTCTGCACAACCTATGGACATTTATATTTATTATTTATTTATTAATTATTGCACATATTTTCACTTTAATGATAGACATCTTCTTTGATGCAGATGCATTTATTTGATTATCTTGTGGTATTTGTTTGTAATATTAGCGCCCCCTGTTGTTTCCAATTTTTAAGAAGCGGTCACCAGAACAGGTTTCACCACTGGAAGACCCTCTCTTCCTGTTCTGGTGACCTCTCAAAAGTTAGGATTGTCATTGCTTTCTTTTCCAGCGACAATAGACAAATAAGGTGAATTTTACTATTAAAGACAAAGACAGCAATAAATACCTGACCGAACTCCTAGCCATTCCCTTTTGTGTTTAGATACACTACTTTGGGGTCAATTCACAAAGAGAAACGTTATTGGTTTTCTTCAGGTGTTAAATTAGCACTCCTTATTTAACTACTTGAGATCCGCGCTACAGCCGAATGACGGCTCTAGCGCAGATCTAAATTGTCAACAAGCCGTCAATTGACGGCTTGTCACTAGCTGCTTCCCGGCGTGCGCTCGAGAGCGCGCTGCGGGGAAACACTGTGTTGCCCGTGTCCCTTGGACACAGCCAATCACAGATCGCCGCGAACGGCCAATCAGAGTGGCCGTTTGCGATGCGATCTGTGCGGCGAATGAGAGATGATCTCATAGATCATCTCTCATTGCCGTTTTACATAGAGACAGCGTTCTGTCTCTGGAGAGCAGGAGACGGATCTGTGTCTCTTGTCTCTTGTACATAGAGACACAGATCGGTCACCTCCCCAGTCACCCCCCCCCCCCTCCCCCCACAGTTAGAACACTATGCAGGGAATACATTTAACCCCTTCCTCACCCCCTAGTGTTAACCCCTTCAATGCCAGTCACATTTATACAGTAATTAGTGCATTTTTATAGCACCGATCGCAGTATAAATGTGAATGACGCCAAAAATGTGTCAAAAGTGTCCGATGTGTCCGCCATAACGTCGCAGTCCCAATAAAAATCGCAGATTGCCGCCATTTCTAGTAAAAAAAAAATAATAAAAAATAATAATTCTGTCCCCTATTTTGTAGGCACTATAAATTTTGCGCAAACCGCTTATTGAGATTTTTTTTTATTTTTTTTTACCAAAAATATGTAGAAGAATACGCATCGCCCTAAACTGAGAAAAAAAAGTATTTTTTTTTTTAATTGGGATATTTATTATAGCAACAAGCAAAAAATATTGTATTTTTTTCAAAATTGTCGCTCTTTTTTGTTTATAGCGCAAAAAATAAAAACCGCAGAGGTGATCAAATACCACCAAAAGAAAGCTCTACTTGTGGGGAAAAAAGGACGTCAATTTTGTTTGGGAGCCACGTCGCATGACCGCGCAATTGTCAGTTAAAGCGACGCAGTGCCGGAAGCTGAAATATCACCTGGGCAGGAGGGGGGTATAAGTGCCCAGTAAGCAAGTGGTTAAAGCTAGCAAACATGGTATTCACGAAAGCTATAATCGTTATTTAACATAGTAGTTATGGTTTTCAACTGACTCTTTATCCAATCGTTATGCTAACTACTCAGACGTTATTATTAACATTTGGGACGTTAAAATAACTTTTAAGATCGTTAAATAATGCTGGAGAGATGCATTCTGGGAGCAGAAGGGGAGGAGAACAGCTGCATGTGGAAAAGAGCAGATACAGAGAGAGAGAGGGAGAGACACAAGCAATACACATGGAGATTGAGCATGTGATGTGCAAAACTTCTAGTGTGTGCTTTTCTAAAGCCATGTGTATTTCCTCATACAGAGAATAAATCATGGGAGATGATAATCGGAATTTAGCTATCACCTGGGTTTCAGAAAAGTCATCCAAAATAGTATGTGAACGGAATACACGTTTATAAATCTGAACAACATTCTAACGTGTTCTTCTTCGCCTCTGGATAATTTTAAGTTCAAATAGAGCACGGTTCTAGCTTGCCCAACACTACACTACACTACACTACAAAAATTGCCAAAAGCTTCCTCTAACAACAAAATATCGCCTGGGAAATGTCATAATGCCACCCTGAGGGAGGTGTTAATTTAACGATTGCTTAACGATTGATAACTGTCAAATTTTTTTTTGTGAATTGCACTTCTGTACATATTTAACGATTTGACTCTTTAAAATAACGTTTTGAATCTTTAAAATAACGATTTGACTCTTTAATAAGGATCCACACCTTAAAATATCGGTTCTGTGTAGGGAAACGTTATTTGATGATTTTTCAAAGCGTTAAATCGTTTAGTGAATTGAACTAGCTTCAATAACGTGCAAAATCGTTAAAATAACACTCACAATCTGAAAATAAAGCTTTGTAAATTGACCCCAATGTCTTTAAAAATGATCTTTCTATTACAATCTACACTATAGTCTATGGGATTTTTGAAGTTATTCTACTTTTAAAGCCCTTTACTTTTTAGAAAAAAAATCAGCACCTCAGTAGTTATCACAATTTATGATGAACTATGTTCTGCAAAACCTATATCAAGTCCTGTAAAATAACAAACCTGAAATATGCCAGTTTAAATAGGTCACCCATATCTTTGCGGAGGCCAAGAGAGAGATAGCGAGAACTTGGAAGAACTCCACAATTCCTTTTGTAGAAGCTAAGCACCAAGTTATGTTCTTTGAAAAGCTCATATGAATGCAAACTAAAAACCATGGAACATTTTTGAAAATTTTGGGAGCTTTTTCATCCTCCTATCTTCCACGGAGACCCCCTAAAAATATGTAGTGCTACCCTCGCAGGAACTGCTGGTAGTTTGGTCCTATCCCCCCCCCCCCCCCCTCAGGACACACACAGCCAGGCACACGGCATTTACAGCACGCTTCCTCTGGCTCAAAAGATCAGTTTAGGGTTTATTTTTAGGGTTTTTATTGGAGCAGGAACTTGGATAGGGATGGGGAGCATGGGATACCTCGTAAATGTAGAATCATACAACTTGAGGATTGCTTGCCTTCTGGCTGTTCTGTATAAAATTCAGGCTGTACTGTACAATATCTGGTTACACAGCATTATCTTGGCTGTATTGTATAACTCCTGGGTGTACTTGGCAAGCATCCAGCAATATTGCACTTCTTCTGGCTATTTTTCACTACTCCTCTAAAAAGTGGGGTTAATTACTCATTCAGCCCCAAGATGGCTGGACCTCCTTCCTTCAACTCTCATCTGGCTCAGCTCAGCATTAGAAAAGGTTCTACGGTAGGCCCTCAGCTAAGCCTACCTGGCACCTCGATGCCTTCACCCTGGCTTCTCTAGATTTCTCTGTCTTAGAGACAGAGACCCCTGCATAGGGGTCCCCTCTTGCAAGACACAACCTGGTAACTCTGCTATCTTCAGGCTACTTATGGGCTCTCCCTTCACCTTCTGGGCACACATCCCTAAGTATTGGCTGGAGTCCCATAGACAATCAGGCTGCCTGTTCTGCTCTCCCTCCCTCTAATCTTTTAGAAGTTTCTATAAGGCAGGCTGAAGTAGCAGCACACCAGCCTGTGAAACACTGAACAGTGCTAAGCAATCAATCCCTGCTCCACTGTTTGCAGAGGAGCTGAACCAAATGTATTTGGAAAGTGAATTAGGTGCAGCGTAGTGAGGCAGCCAAGATACACAAAGAGTCTGATTTTGTCAGTAACAGTGTAAAGTAGAACAGTTAGGCAAAACAACAGGCCCAGTGGATCACAGCGGATGACGCGGCGCGCCGGGGGCGGGCCGAGTGATACAGTCAGCAGCTATGCCTGCCACTGTATCACGGGAGCACACTCGCAAAAGCTTTCCACCATGAGAGCTTGCTCACATGAAGGTGGAAAGCTTTTGCTAGGAGGAGTCGAGACAGCCGCCGAGGGACCCCAGAAGACAGGGTTAGGGGACACTCTGTACAAAACAAGCTGCACAGTGGAGGTAAGTGTAACATGTTTGTTATATTAAAAAAAAAAACGTTGGGGCAGATTCACGTAGATCGGCGCATTATCATTCCGGCGTAGCGCACCACTTTTCCGTTAGACTTGCGCAATCTAGCCGCGTAATCCGGCGATTCACGTAGCTTTTACGCAAGAGCTTGCGCAAACGTAAGGTTTTTTCCGTAGGCGTAAGGAGGAGTAATACAAATTGGGAGGGACGTGGGCGTGTTACATTGAAATGAGCCGTGACCCCATGCAAATGAAGGGCCGGCCGACTCGCGCATGCGCGCGTGAAGGAAACCATGTCAGCTCCGTTGTGCGCATGCTCACAACTCGGGAGCGGCGCAATCATTGAAATTGGAAATGGACTAGGGCAATGTTGTGAACTACGCAGACAGCATAAATAGACACACACAAACGCCCTTCCATTGCAAAAGTACATCCCTTTGTGTCCCTTCCCATTGAATCAAGTGCTTTTGCTCTGTTGTTCGTTAGAGTGTGTTTTGGAGTTGTCAGATTAGTGTTCTGTGTGATCTTGTGCTTGTTGGTAGTTTTGTGAAAGTGTATTTTGATAAGTGTTTGAGACTGTTTGTTTGATTGATAGATTTCTGAGCGTTTGTTTTCTTGCTTTATTTTTTCATCTGATTTTTTTGTGTGTGTTTCTTGCTGAGTGCTAGTGTGATTTTTGTCTCTTCTTTTTCTCTTTGTGTGTGTTCTTGTCTGATTGGTTGTGCTTGTATTTGTGACAGATTTTTGGTGACTGCTAGTGAGTTTGTTTGGAAGTATGACTGAGAGAAAAAGAAAGCTCAATTTTACTGTGGGGGAAAAAAGAATTCTTGCCCGGGCCATTACCGACTATGGGCGTTTTCTCCACGGCCCGCAGAGTGCCACCACCACCCCGGCCAGGAGGAGGGAGATCTTGGATATGATCACAGAGCAGGTCAATTCATCGGGGGAGGGGGAGACACGGACCCGCTCTGGGATAGAAAAGAAAATAAATGACCTCCGGCGTGAGGTGAAAAAAAAACTGGCCGCAATAAATGCCCATGCCAGGGGCACAGGAGGGGGCCCACCATGCCGGGTTAGATTTTCAGAGACGGAGCGTGTGGTGGCCCTGACCTTTCACCGGCATGAAGTGGAGGGCCTGCCAGGCTTTGACACAAGTCCGGTCCCCGCGGTGCCAGGTAAGGTTTTTATTTCTCTCAGGTGTGTAGCATGTGTGGGGGAGGGGGTGAAAGGGAATATGTGGCAAGTGTGTGGATCCTCCAACCTGTGAATGGTTTGTGTCATCCACAGATGTGCAGGAGGGTGCAGGGCCATCTGGACTGACCGCTCCAACCCCAGGACAGCAGCCTAATGAGGCCCCCCCAACAAGGCCAGAGTCCGCAGAGGAGGAACAAGAGGAGGGGGAGGATCATGCGGAGGACGATCATGAGGAGGAGCAGAATCATGAGGAGGAGGAGTCCATGGAAGGCACTGGCCCTTTGGTTTCTGCGGACTCTTCCCCTCTGGCTGCAAGAAGCCTGCCCTCCCTAAGGGTCAGCCCCCCCCCCTCCTCCCCCAACATGGCTCCCCTCACAAGGGCCTCCCCTTCTCCCCGGCCACAACCATCAGCTGGAGCCAGGAGGTCATCCCCAAGCACCAGGGGGGCGCCCAATCTCATGCCCGCCTGTCTGAGAAGGAACCTGGCCACCCAGACCCGCCTTCTGAGACAGCTCTGCCAGACTATGGGGCGGGTGGATCAGAGCCTGTCCTCCATTAATGATAGCCTGGGTAACCTGGACTCCCACTCCCGGGCCTCCACAACCTGCCTTAATGACCTGCAAACTACAGCAGCAGGCGTTGGGCAGGATGTGAGGGCCCTTACCCAGGCTATCCAGGGCAACACGGCAACACTTGGTGCTGCCCTGGACAGAATAGCCGTGGCCTTGGAGGGCAGGCCGCCAGGTGGGCAGATCTCAGGGGCTGCTCCTCCTTCCCCGGCTTTTCCCCTCCCCCATGCGTCTCCCCTGAGGGTCCGGGGCCGTGGCCGGGGGCGCCCCAGGCGTGGCTCAGGCAGAGGGCAATAATTTTTTTTTCCACCTTTTGTTTGTTTTGAAAGCTTTTTTATTTTTGCTCTCTGCTTGTTTTTGTTTTTTCTAAGCATTTTTTTTTTTACTATGCATTTTTTGTTTCTATGCATTTTTGTTTGTTTGACTTTTTTGGCATATTTTGGGTTGTGAATGATGTTTGAATGTGGGGGTGACATTCCTGCTGGAAAAGGGGTGTCACCCTCAATTTTGGTGGAGAAGGGTTCCCCAGGACCAGGGAGAAGTGATTCCCAGGTCCGTGTGAATGGTGTATGAATGTACAGTGACATAATTGGAGCCTTGACGTGGCGTTACTGCTCACCAGTCTTGCATGGTGGACTGGTGCCAATCCAATTTGATGAGGATGTGGGGTGTGTGTGCTAGGGACCATAGTGGTGTGCATGCATGCATTCTCATTGTGCCATGATTAATGTGTGTGTTTAACGTGCAAAGATGCCCAATATGAGCTGCCTCCTGACTGCTCTTCCCTCAGAAGACGGGGTATCCTCGGTTAGGGGTTGATTTTCTGGTTGGGGGGTCAGATCATCACGTAGCTCAACCTGCAGGCCCTTCCTCACTGCGAGATTGTGTAGCATGCAACATGCAGCGATGATATGGCACACGAAGTTTGGGGAATACAACAGTGTACCCCCAGACTTATCCAGGCATCGGAAACGTGACTTCAGGAGGCCAAAGGTGCGCTCCACCACTGCACGGGTTTTGATGTGTGCTTCATTGTATCGTTCCTCTCCTGGGGTTTGGGGGTTCCGGATAGGAGTCATGAGATGGGGTCCCAGTGCATATGCAGAGTCACCTGTAAAGGAAAAGACAGGAGAATGTTAGTCATGCATGTGCCACTTCTGTTGTGCATCACGGGAGGGGATAGTCATGCCTGACTCCCATGTCACTCACCAACCAGCCAGGTGTTCCCATACACGTTCTGTTCGAATTCTGTTCGGATGTGGCTTTGATTGTAGATGTAGCTGTCATGGCTGGACCCTGGGTGTTTGGCACGGACGTGCCATATGAGGCCTTGGGCATCAACTATCACCTGTACGTTGATGGAGTGCCAATTCTTCCGATTGCGGTACATGTGCTCGGTCTCATGGGGGGGCTGGAGTGCCACATGTGTGCAATCAATGGCCCCGATGGTGCGTGGGAATCTGGCAATTCGGTAGAAATCTGCCATTGCCTTGATTCGAAGCTCCTCAGTGGTGGGTTTGATGATTTGGTTGGCCAAGCGTGTGAGGATTGCAGGGACAACCTGGTGCACACATCTGCTCATGGAGGATTGTGACATCCCAGCCACCACTCCACTTGTACGCTGAAAAGAGCCACTGGCAAGGACATGGAGTGTTGCCAGGACCTTGACCAGTGGCTGCACTGCATGTGAGCGTTGTGTTGGGCTGGTGATGTCCTCCTGCAAGGTTGTGGTTAATTCCAGGATGGCATGAGGGGGGAATCTGAAGATGCGAAAGACCTCTGAATCATTCATGCCAAACAGGTGTATGCGGGTGCGGTATACCCTCTCCCGTGCCATCCTCCGTGCCCTCCTCCTTCTTTGGTCATCTATATTCACTAGTGCAGCTATGAGCGACGATGCCCCTAGCATGTTGGCAGTCAAATTGTAGTGCAACACGTGTGTGTGGTCTGCTCCTCAGTAACGGTGTTGCTTTATCTGACAATTAGACTTTTTTTCAAAAGTTAGATCAGCTTTTATGGGCTCTAACTTTAGACAGGACATTTTGCAGTTGCGCACATCGCGTAGCCTGCGCAGCAACTGCGTTTTTTTGTGGATCCCCGTAACTCCCTCATTAGCATATTTGACTAGCAAATCAATGGTGTGTCTAGCGCAGTTTTGCGCGAAGGGAAGCGAATGTCTAACTCAATTACGCCGGACCAAAAAACGTAGATTTCTGGCGTATATTGTTTTGTGAATCGCGTCCAACTATACGCACGCGCACATTTAGACTTACGCACGCGCAACAGCAGTTGCGCACGCGTAATCGCTCTGTGAATCTGGCCCTTTGTCTTTAGTGTTTCTTTAACTCATTCCTTCTCCCTCTTCCCTATACACTTTTGCCTAATATCTTTTATTCCCATCCCTTTCCCATTTTTTTTCTTTTTTTTCTCCATTACTATTTTCCCTTTTAGTAGCCTCAGCCTCAGCCCCTGCTTTTAGATTGCTTTACTTGCTTCTTCAACTTACGAGTCTCATGCTGGGACAAAGTAGCAGTAAAAAGGAAAAATATAAGTATTGAAAAGAATAGTTATTACCTGCTCTTAAGTTAGACTTTACAAAAAAATTAAAATAAAAAGCCTTATCTCTGGTTGTCCATTTATACATGATAAAATGTCAGCAATTGTTTTGACTGTACTATGTATCCCAGATGTTTGAAATACCTTTATATCTGAATTATTTTTAACAAAAATGCATTGAGCTAAACATTTAGAGTAGACTTTATGCCGAACAGCCTGCAGAATTATGACTCTGCTAACAAATGACACAGAATTTATGTTTTTGTTCTTTTTGATATAGTCTCATATATATTTTTTTTTTCTGGCATTCAGTGACCCCCTAAGATGGTTTGTCTCTTTTCTGTCTGGTGACAGAAAGGTGTGAATAAGTTGTGGTACATAGGATGCATCAAGGTGAAAAATCATGAGGGTTTACAACCCCTTTAAGTCAATCACATTCTTGTTTTCATCATGCAATCTCATAAATGGAGCAAAAAATATATAATCACCTTCATGATCAAAGCATGTAAGTGCTGCTGATCAATAACTTTCCACCCTTGCTCATAGACTCATTTTGATTGACTCTAATTTAAATACATTCTAAATAGATCAGAAAAGAAGTTATGTCTATTTGATTGTCAATCGTTTTGATTGAATCACACAATGAATGAATAAAAAAACTAAAGCCTGTACTTCACAGAGTTGCACAATATGATTGATTCTGCGCGTTATCGAAAAGACAAATACTATGTCAATGACCGATTTCGAGTAAAACCAATTGATTTAATCGAAAGTATTCTGATCAGTCTGGACAGAAATTCCAATTGTACGGCAGATAGATTGATAATGTTAAAGACGAATTCCAGCCTAAAGGCTTAAAAATGCCCCCCCCCCCCCCCCAACATCTATGCTGACTAAGACTCTGCAGACCAGTTTCAGCGGACAGATTCGATCGTGTGTACGGCCTAGCGGACAGGTTTCCAGCGGACAAAAGTTTTAAAACATGCTTTAAAACTTGTTCGCTGGAAACATGTCCGTCTAACCAGCGGACAGAATTCCCCCGCATGCGTTGAATGGATTCGACGCATGCGTGGAAGCATTTTATTTCCTGGTTTGGTGACGTGGCGGCGTCAACGTCACCGTCATGTCACCACGTTCTCTGTCCGAGGGGAATTTCGTCCAATGGTATATGCACACCGCCGGACCAAAATCCTGCAGGAGACATGTCCGATGAAAATGGTCCGCGGACCGTTTTCATCGGACATGTCTCCTCGTGTGTACGGGGCCTAACATGTGTAAGAATGATGTATATACTTGTATTTTCAGCCCGCTGTCCCAGTCAGCAACGGCTGGAAGGCTACCATGTTTCAACTGTTGCCGGTACACCATCCTCTCCCCTGCAGCCACTGCTGGCTGACACAGAGGAGCTAGATGTAATTACCTGAAAATAGGTAAGTATATACATCTTCCTTAGACAGGTTAGTCAGCATAGGTGTGGAGGGGGTGGGGACAGTATTCAGACAAGTGGAACCCAAAAGAAAATCCCACTGATGCTCCTCCTCTCCCTCTCCTCTAACACTTTTGGGACGTTTATTTGGGGGGGGGGGCAATAACTATTTCTAGTAGGTACCTGCTTCCACTTTCACTGGAATCACTTAGGTCAGGGATCCTCAAACTACGGCCCTCCAGCTGTTGTGGAACTACACATCCCATGAGGCATTGTAAAACTCTGACATTCACAGACATTACTAGGCATGATGGGAATTGTAGTTCCTGAACAACTGGAGGGCCATAGTTTGAAGACCCATGATCCCACTGGAAGCTCCAAACCCAAACCAACCCCCCACCCTGACCCTCTGCCTGCAACTTTCTGGGAAACATTACAGGTCCCTGGAGTCTGTAGGACCATTCACAGGACGCAGTGCGTCTCGCACATCCGCAGTGTGGAGCCGGTTGTGAAGCCACAAGGATTTACAGCCAGTTTACTACCGTTAAAATAACATAGCATAGGTAGCATCAGTAGAACCCAAAGATCGACAAAGAACTGAACCGGGTGAGAACAGCACTGGATTCCTGACAGGTAGGTGTCTCTTTACCCACCTCTTTCCCACCATATAGACAAAAGACAGCGGGCTGTATACTCTCTTGTTCTGGGCCGATATCATATGACGTCACCCAGTCTCAACGCGATCATGCATCTGTGGGGGCGTGCAGCACACAATAGTGGGCACGCTGTATCCCTGGAACACGGCGCAACCTCAATCTCTGCAAAGAGCCGATGAAGTAGCTGTATCCCATCACCACTGATGACATGTAAACAAGGAGATGCTTTTTATCAGCTCTACTTGCCTAACACTGACAGAGTGTGAAGAGAGGAGAGCCGATCACCGCCATCTCTTCACAGTAGAGACCTGTACAGATAATAAGTGTAGCCCCAGCAGTGCCCATCAGTGACACCAGTCTGTGCCCATCAGTGATGCAAATTTGTGCCCATCAGTGAGGCCAATCTGTGACCATCAGTGATGCAAGTCACTGCTGCCTTTCAGTGCCCATTAGTGCCTGCTCATCAGTGCCGCCCATCAGTGCCGCCTTTCCGTGCCACCTATAATTTCCCACAAATGCCACCTATCAGTGCCCATCAGTGTTGTATATTAGTGCCTCCTCATCAGTGCCACCTCCAGGGTTGCCAACTTTCAGTAAATTTCTGAACAGTTTGTAAAATCTGTACTTTTTGCATCTGTCCTTGAATGTCTATTACGGACATGTAGGCTGCTTGTCCATAACTGACATTCATGGACAGATGCAACAATTATGGATTTTACAAACTTCGTAAATTTACTGAAAGTTGGCAACCCTGGCCACCTCATCAGTGCGCTTCTGTTACGCCTCATCAGTGCCGCCTTAACAGTGCCCATCTGTGCAGCCTATCAGTGCCCATTAGTGCAGCCTCATCAGTGCACATCAGAGACAGAGAATTACTTATTTACCACATTTTTGGACAAAAACTACAAACTACTATTTGTTTTTTAGAAAACAACAGGGATTGAATTCCACCAAAAGAAATCTCTATTTGTGGGTAAAAAATAATAAAAAAAGGTATTTGGGTATGACTGCGCAATTCTCATCCAAAGTGTGACAGTGCTGAAAGCTGAAAGTTGGCCTGGGCAGGAAGGGGGTAAAAGTTACCTGTAGGCAAGTGGATAATAAAAGTCAGCAGCGACAGCATTTGTAATTTAAAAAAACAAAAGACTGAAGATCCTGTATAAGTTTGGCACATCAAACAATCTTTATTACCATCCCATTGTATTCTTCTACCGGATGATGAATCGATTGACAATATGGTCGCGTATAAAATAGTTCTTAGTATGATCAACAGAAATTTTCCCTTTTTATGCTTTTCATACATCAGCACCTTTGTGGTTTCCTTTCACATATTCCATCTCTACTTTGAAACAACTAGATAATGCATGGAGTAATAAATAAAAAGCTACACAAGGCTGAAAAGAAGTGTGTGGAGCTCTAGGGAACACTGCAAGTTAATAAGATTACCTCATTCCATAGTGGAAAATGCTGGCAATAGTTTCTCCTTAATGAATGACGGCAGAAACATATTCGCCTCTTTGTAAGCACTAAACAATGCGCGGGGCCGTTATGTGAGAAAAATGTGCACTTATGCTTTAAATATGAATTTTTATGGAAAAACATTCCTAAGCAAATCATTTTAAGAGTAAAAGTCGCTTAGCCACCAAGTTTCGTCATTGACATATGGGTGAAATACGATGTACACTAATGGACGTGCAGATACTTGAGCCCGGAAAGATTTATTTGTTGAAATGGGAAGATTTATCCGTTGAAGTGCTGTGACAGCTGTGAAGTTGAATGAATTATAAGAAACACAGGACACTTGAGGCTGAAGTTACCCTGTGAGGCCATATACATCGGCTTATTCTAGGTGTACTCTAATTTCAGCTCTGAGCTAGTAGGGGGACTAATGCCGTGTACACACGATTGGATTTTCCGTCGTAAAAACCTTGAATTCCGCTCAAGCTTGGCTTGCATACACAGGTCACACAAAAATTCTCTGAACGTTCGACCGTCAAGAACGCGGTGACGTACAACACTACGACGAGTCGATGAGATTAAGTTCAATGCTTATCAATCAGATTTTCGAAAAATTTGAGAACCAGCTCTCAATCTTTTGTTGGCGGAAATTCTGACAGCAAAAGTCCGATGGAGCACACACACACGGTCGGAATTTCCGTTCAAAAGCTCACATCGGATTTTTGCTGTCGGAATTTCCGATCGTGTGTACGGGGCATTAGGGTGGCAAAGAAAAAGACAGGCTATGTCCCTTCTGCAATGGTGATACACACTTACCTGCCTTCTTGCAGTCTTCTATTGAATGGATTGTGCACATGCATTGGATGATGACATTCCCCATTGGCCTAACAGGAGACCGAAAATCAGGGCTCAAGTCCTGCGGGAACGCATGGGAACGGAGTCCCTGCACTTTTTTCACAGCAGGAACTCAGTTCCCTTTGCAGGACTAGAGCAGCCGAGAGCAGCCGAGCCACCCGAGCCAATCCTTCACTAAGCGGCGATGCCCAGCTCAAGTCACTGTCAGGGGCAGGCTAACCTTATTAATTCTTTATGTTACTGGCCGCTTCCTGTATATGGATTCATCAGGTAGTGTGCGGGTATTCCGTCACTTCCCCGATGCCGCAATGTCTCCTGGGAGCTTTTGTCATTGTTCCCAGGAGACATTGCGGAGGTCTGCCATGAGTTATAACGGATTTAGAAAGAACTTGCTTAAAGTTCTTTCTAAATGTGAGGGTTTACAACCACTTTAACATTCATATTTGCTGTAAAAACAGTAAAAAACAACACACATGAATCTACTAGGCAAAATGATCATGAGTTTTAGGGCTAGTGTTAGCATTGGCATTAGATATAGATGTAGGGAGCCCCTCTCCCGCCGCCGATAATGGTGATCTCGCTGCGAATCCAGCCGATGAGACCACCATTATTGTTTACAGGACCGGCCACGGAAAAGATGCATATCTCAGTTTGACAGCAGCTGCTGCCATTACCGAGATATTCATCTTTAAATTGATGACGTGTATGTGAATGAGCCGACTGTCCTTAAGTGGACAATACCATCATGGTTTTATGATCTGCTTTTATTTTTTTAAAGTGTATTTTTGTGCATGAACTCGAGAGGGAGGAGCCGGACTGCAGGAGTTGGGAGTAGGCAGACCCTCCCCCAAGAGGCAATCTGCCATCCTTCTCCATGCCCCCGGGTGGCAATGGCGGGTGTGAGGGGGGGCCTCCCACTCACCCCGCCCTACCTGCTCCACTTGGGAACCCAACTGGGCAGAGGGACTCCCTCTATAAGGGAGTGAGGAGGTCTAGCCCACCCAGCCAGCCCCATAGGTCCTTCGCCTATCTTTTTTTAGGAGACCGCATGGCCAAAGTGCGTGCGTGTTAAACCAATTTCGTGTGCGTGCAAGTGTGGTGGTGGTTTTTGTGGGGGGGGGGGGTGGGAGTACTAAGCACAGGCCTACCTTGCATAGCACACCCACCGGGAGCCGGGCTGAGACCACCAAACTCAATTCACATGTAGCCAAGGCCAGGATTTGAACCCTTGGCTGCAGAGGTGAATGGCTTGTCAGCGCAGTGCCAATCGCGTTGAGCCACCACAGATGATAAACACTAATAATCAATTAGTAATTTGAAATAGCACTCAAAGTTTTGATCCCATTATATGTCAAAACTGCTAAACAATCTAAGGCATTTTGATCTGATGCAACAAACAATCACTCAAGCTCTCGTTACCAGCTGGCGTTACTGAAGCAAGAGCGCAGAAGGGCAGAAACCGCCTGGAAACTCTCGATCTACAAGGCAATAACCAGAAAATACTACAAGCAAATCTTCGAGGCCAAGAAAAACTATTTTTCTGAGGCTATCAACGGTGCCCTAAACCGCCCCCGCAAACTCTTCAAGCTGGTCACTCAGACCATGAATCCAGGATGTCTTGAAGCCCCCAACTTGGATACACAAGAATTTTGCGATGAGTTATCGGATTGCTTCATTAACAAAATTGAGGCAATCCGGCAAAGCATTCAGCAAAACAATTTCTCTCCTAGCCCCCCCCCCCGTAGTTATTTACACAACACCTGCAGTAATTCACCACAGTTAGGTGAGTTCACGCTGGAACCCATCTCCATTCAGACCACAAAAAATATCATCGGCACTCTGCGCAACAGCACTGCGCCAAATGATATTATCCCCACCAAACTGCTGAAAGAATGCGCCGACATCCTGGCACCTCCTGTCACGCAGCTTATCAACCAATCCTTCAGGGAGGGCATAATGCCCTCCCAGCTGAAGGAGGGCATTATTCAACCCATCTTGAAGAAAGCCACCCTGGATCCTAAGGACCCACTCCACTGGCGCCCCATAACAGGCCTAAATGTTCTCTCCAAGGTAATGGAGAAAGTAGTGGTACAGCAGCTGCAACAGCATACCCACAACTTACTCGATCCATTTCAATCAGGATTCCGTCCCGGACACGGGACGAAAACAGCATTGCTTAAGATATGGGACGACGTTCTCGAGGCCGCAGACGAAGGAGAATCTTCTCTTCTGGTTCTGCTGGACCTAAGTGCAGCCTTTGATACAGTAGATCACAAGCTGTTATTGACTCGGCTGGCTAAAATAGCCAAAGTCGCAGAAAGCGATCTATCCTGGTTCTCCTCTTTTTTGGAAAACTGATCGCAAATAGTGAAGCTAGGACCCTTCACTTCTGAAAAATGCACATTATTGTGCGGGGTCCCTCAAGGATCTCCCCTGTCGCCGATGTTATTCAACATCTATGTGCGTCCTCTTTTCGAAATCATCAGCAGCCAAAAACTGCTATATCACTCATATGCAGACGACACGCAACTGTACTTCCGCATTTGCAATAAAAAGGATCACCACCTCAATCTAGAGACTTGTCTCTCTTTGATAGAGGATTGGATGACAAAGAGTTATCTCAAACTCAACGGAGCGAAAACAGAACTTCTTCTGTTTCACGCCAAGCGTAGGAATCAACCGGCAACAACTTGGATCCCCCCGCCCATTCTGGGCAAAATCATCACCCCTAGCGCCAAAGTCAAAAGTCTTGGGGTCATCTTTGACTCCTACATGACAATGGACGCACAAATAGGGTCAGTAGTCAGCGGATCTCACCATCTGCTGCGCCTACTATGCAGACTCACTCCTTTTATTCCCAAGAAAGACATAGCGGTCGTGGTGGGAGCGATTGTAAACTCCAGACTGGACTATGCAAATGCCCTTTACCTCGGACTCCCCAAGTACCAAATCGCTCGTCTTCAAGTCGTTCAAAATACGGCCGCCAGACTTGTGACTGGGAAAAAACCCTGGGAATCAATCTCACCTTCACTGAGATCCCTTCACTGGTTACCAGTTAAAGACAGAATCACCTTTAAAGCACTCTGTCTAACGCATAGATGTATCCATGGGAATGCTCCCCATTATCTATGCAAAAAAATAAAAGCTCACAATCCCAATCGTATTCTACGATCCACCAATCAAAATCGGCTTCAGATACCGAAAGCCAGATACAAGTCCAAAGGAGACAGGAGATTCGCTGTCCAAGGTCCCAGACTATGGAACGCCTTACCAGCCAGCATTCGGTTGGAGGAGAACCACTTAGTCTTCAGGAGAAAGATCAAGACTCATCTCTTTTGATCTCAAAGGAGACAGGAACAACAAGCGCCCAGAGGCAATTTACTTTGCATGTGCTGCGCTATATAAGTTTTCATTCATTCATTCAGAAGAGTTGAAGCTGTTATAGCTGCAAACGGTGGGCAGGGGCAGACTGACAACTCATGGGGCCCCCGGGCAATAGGAGATTATGGGGCCCCCGGGCAATGGGAGAATATGGGCCCCCGTGCAATGGGAGAATATGGGGCCCCCAGGCAATGGGAGATTATGGGGCCCCTGGGCAATAGGAGGCCACACAGTATACACACACACAGGCGGGGCAGCTATAATCTTGGGATTTAAAACAAAAAACACAGATTTGTACATACTGTCCCTGGTTTTACTGAGGCTGGCAACCCTGATGGGGCCCCCTAGTGGCATGGGGCCCTCGGGCAGTGCCCTAGTGCCCAAATGCTCAGTCCGCCCCTGACGGTGGGACAACTCAATATTGAACCCTATGGACTGAGACTGTTCATGTGCGTGTAAAGGCAGGCGCTCCAATACATTTGGTAATAAATTGTTTATGTATATATAATATAATATAATATAATACTATATATATATATATATCCCATTTAATGTGTTGGTGTGGTTGTGTGTAAGCGGTATATGAAATCTGTTTGTTTCATGTGAATTGTCGGAAGCTTAGCTAACCCAGGGACATGTGGCGTTTCAGCAGCTGTAGTGCAGACATTTAGCTTACTGAAGAGCTCTTCTCTTTTGATTTATGGTAAAGATAGAATCTATATTGTAATTAAGGCAGACTGAAAAGAACATAATGTTTAACTTCCTCTGTTAGAACAAAATAGCATAGTACAGCTCTAGCAGAACCATCTCACTAACAATTTATTTTCTTATCTTCCAGCACAGATAAGTGGCACCTGGGCATACAAATGAAACGGTTACCCGAAATAGCTTTCTTTAATAAAAAAGACCAATTAATATCAGGAAAGTCATATTTCATTACCATGTTCTTCTAAAAAATTCAACAGTAAACTCATTTTTTAAAAGTTTCTATAAGCCATTAACCACTTAAGACCCGGACCAAAATGCAGGTAAAGGACCAGGCCCCTTTTTGCGATTTGGCACTGCGTCGCGACGTGGCTCCCAAACAAAATTGGCAACCTTTTTTTCCCACAAATAGAGCTTTCTTTTGGTGGTATTTGATCACCTCTGCGGTTTTTATTTTTTGCGCTATAAACAAAAATAGAGCGACAATTTTGAAAAAAAATCAATATTTTTTACTTTTTGCTATAATAAATATCCCCCAAAAATATATAAAAAAATAACTATTTTTTTTCCCTCAGTTTAGGCCGATACGTATTCTTCTACATATTGTTGGTAAAAAAAAAATCTCAATAAGCGTTTATCGATTGGTTTGCGCAAAATTTATAGCGTTTCCAAAATATGGGATAGTTTTATTGCATTTTTTTTACTACTAATGGCGGCGATCAGCGTTTTTTTTCCGTGACTTCCACATTATGGGGGACACATTGGACAATTTTGACACATTTTTGGGACCATAGTCATTTTCACAGCAAAATTAAAAATGCATTGTTTACTGTGAAAATGACAATTGCAGTTTGGGAGTTAAACACAAGGGGGCACTGAAAGGGGTTATGTATGACCTCATCTGTGTTTCTAGCTGTAGGGGGTGTGGCTGTAGGTGTGACGTCATTGATTGTGTGTCCCTATATTAGGGAACATGCGATCGATGACGCCGCCACAGTGAAGAACAGGGAAGCTGTGTCTACACACAGCTCTCTCCGTTCTTCAGCTCCGGGGACCGATCGCGGGACTCCGGCGGTGATAGGGTCCACGGGTCCTGCGGTCATGTTCATGGAGCTTCGGACCGGGTCGTGGGCCTGCGACCCATGGCTGGACATTAATCAATCATGTATCGGTAGGGTGATTGTCGTGCCATTCTGCCGATGTATATTGGCATTAGAAGGTCCTTAAGTGGTTAAAGTGGAACTATACTACCATGTTAATTTAAAACTCTTTTGTTGCCAGCCTTGCTGGGATGGATACAGGGCCGGATTAACATAGTGGCTATTGGAGCTGCAGCTCCAGGCCCCTTTCTCAAGATAGGCCCATTTGCCCCAAAAAAAAAAAGAGACCCCACATTTGGGGGGGGGGGGGGTAGGTAGCTGAATGGGGCTGCTATAATTTATGGAGATACAGAGCTGCATGCTCTGGCCAGTATAAATACAAGCTGACACACTTTGCAGCAGACTGAGAGGATAAGCTCACAGCGCTTATAATAATTATTTGTATATTACCGTATTTATCGAGGTATTGCGCGCACCCGCGTATAGCGCGCACCCCCAACCTAGAAGGAAAATAAATAAATAAATACTTATGGTTTGAATGTCCCTCGTCGGTGTCTTGCCCAGCGTCCATAGACGGCCTTGTCCAATCCGGCGTCCGTCTGCAGCCTCGTTGGTGTCCTCCCCGCTTCTCCAGCGCTGTCTCTGACCCGATCCCCGCTTCCCGCACTGTGTTTGAACGATGCCGCCGACATATACCGAGCGCAGTACACTCGGGCATGCTCGGCCACGCTCAGTTTCATTCGTAAAAAGGCTAGGAGGCGGCACCCGGCGTGACCGCGAGGGGAGCCGAGCCTGGCCGAATGTACCCGAGTGTATTGCGCTCGGTATATGTCGGCGGCGGCTTCAAACACAGCACGGGAAGCGGGGATCAGCGTATATCGTGCACCCACGATTATCCCCTGATTTTAAGGGGAAAAAAGTGTGCAGTATACGCCGATAAATACGGTACTTATGGTAATTAACCCTTGCCATCCAGGCCAACTCTGACACTTCTCTGCTACATGTAAAAACATTTTTGCTAGAAAATTATTCAGAATCCCCAACATTATACATATTGTTTTAGAAGACACCCTGTGTAATAAAATGGTGGTCTTTGAAACTTTTTATGATACACCTTTTTTGCGCAGTGATTTTTCAAACGTGTTTTTTTTTTTTGGAAAGAAAGTTTTATTAAAAAAAAACACTAAAGTTAGCACGATTTTTTTTTGTACACTTATGCCGCGTACACACGATCGTGTGTGGGCCCCATCGGTTTTTTATCCAACGGTTAAAAAACTAGGAACTTGATTGATTGATTGATAAAATTATCTGATGGTTAAAAAAACGATAGAAAAATCCATGCATGCTCAGAATCAAGTTGACGCATGCTTGGAAGCATTGAACTTTTTTTTCAGCACATCGTTGTGTTTTACGTCACCTCGTTCTGAGACAATCGTTTTTTTAACCGATGGTGTGTAGGCACGACTGATGAAAGTCAGCTTCATCAGATATCTGATGAAAAAATCCATCAGTCCGTTTTCATCGGATGAACTGATCGTGTGTACAAGGCATTAGCGATTCTTTACATTTTTTTTACAGGTTACATGTTTAGAGTTACAGAGAAGGTCTAGTGCTAGAATTATTGCTCTCGCTCTAATGATCGTAGCGTACGTAACCTGTGTGTATCTGGCTCTGATACTAGCCAGTGCCTACCCAGCCACTGACTAATATCTCTGCCCAGCCTGTCCCCCACACACCCTCTCACCTGCTGACCTGTGGATGGGGGAATCACTCCTGCAGTGTTTTTGTGTTCTGCCAGTGAATATAATGATCAGTGTTGCTAACTATAGCTGGCAGCACTGGCAGCACTGATTGTTTTGGTAACAGGCCGGTTGCACTCAAGTCAGTTAATAGGTTGACTTGTGTAAAACCAGCTAGCCCATACATAGATCGACTATGGCTGGTCTCTACTTAATTGACGTAATTTCAATCCATGTATGACCTGCTTAACCACTAAGCAGTCCCTAAATATCCTTCCACAAACCTACAATTTTCCTTCCCAGATTCGTTCATCTTCCTCTCCTGTACATACTGCTCACTGTCATATCCTCCCCACTCTTCATCTGTACATAGCGCCTGCTGTCATACCCTACACACTCCTCTCCTGTACATAGTGCCCGCTGTCATACACTTCTCTCCTGTACATAGTGCCCACTGTCATACCCTCCACACTCCTCTCCTGTACATACTGTTCACTGTCTTACCCTCCACACTCATCTCATGTACATACTGCTGTGTATCATACCGTCCACACTCCTCTCCTGTACATACTGCCACTGTCATATCCTCCCCACACTTCTGTATATACTGCTCACGTCTTACCCTCCACACTCCTCTCCTGTACATACCACCCACTGTTATACCCTCCACACTACTCTCCTGTTCATACTGCCCCCATCATACCGCCACAATCCTCTCCTGTGCATACTGCTCACTATCATACCATCCACTCTCCTCTCCTGTACATACTGCCCACTGTGATACACTCCACACTCCTCTCCTGTAGGGATCTCAGCTACTCTAAATATAGCACTTGTAAAAAATGTCCCTGAAAATATTTTTAAAATGTTGGCAACTATGCACTTAGGCACTGCCAAAGGGGCACCAGGTCTGTAGAGGGCCCCATGAGAGGATCCTGTGATATTAAAGCGATAGTAAACTTTGCTAACATTACTACTTTTTAGAGGCTCTGAGGTAGGTTATGCCATAATGTACAAGTATGGACAGCACATTAGGGTACACTTCCTTCTTCCTTCTGGGTTCTGTCCTTCGGTCACTTGCCTTGGCCGGGCTGCATTGATGGCATTCCCATGCATGTTCATCCTCTCTCTCTCATCCCCCCTTTCTCTCTCATCCTCCCTCCCTTACCCCTCACCCCTCTTTCATCCCCTCTGTTTGTTATAACATTTTGCAAACATGTAATTTTTCTTTTAATTTAAAACTTATCAGAGATAAAACAATCAAGTACAAAAATAATCCCTCACACATGGAAGGTGCATGCATCATCCACACGAGGTGAGATCAAAAATGTATTCCATAGAAGGACTGAGTATAACCAGTATCAGTTTGAACTAGGATGTAGCTGTCATGTCCCTCTTCTGATTGTAGTAGATGAAGTAGTTAGAGAACAATAGCTCTCTGTAACTGAATGACCCGTGACGCCCAGAGACTTTTGAGGGATGGGGGGGGTACTCCTGTGCCAGCATCACTGATGACTCACTGATGACTCTTGGGTCTAAGGTCACCCTGTGCCCCCCTTGTCAGCTGTAGTAATTAACTCCTGTATTTCGGGGCCCGAACGTCTGACATAGGAATGTGTATTCTGCAGGGGAATAGCTGTTGTCAGAGATGGGATGTCTGGGGGATATTTACCTCATCTGAATGTCATTATCTAAAAGAATGTGATTGAAGTTCATTGTGTGATGTTAGGGGGGTGGAGAGTTTCATTTTCCCTGTGAGTAACTGTGACATGTTTGTAACTGTATAAGAACCAGCTGAGTTTACCATTAAAGCGTTCATACATTTGACTCAGAGAGAACGGAGCTTGTCTCGTCTTAATTTTGGGGAATGGATCGTGTCTACATGGGTTGTCGGACTGTCGGCTAAGCTGTCGTGGTTGGGGTGATGGAATGGATATCGTAAACGGTGGTAACCGTTACACTCTCGAACTAACACTAAAAAACAGTATAGGCTTTGCAAAAAAGGTAGTGGATGGTATCCATCATATCAATGTAGCGCCCCCTTACTTTCAGTATGGGCACTACGCTAAAGTTAGTTAGAATGGGAGAGCTACGTTGCTCCCATTCGTGATTTATTGAAATTATGACCCCTGTCGGTCCAGAAAGGTCTCCTGGACCAATCTGCATTCTAGGGATGTGGTATTATCTCCGGCCAGCAGTTGGCGCCAGTGGGGTTTCTGGCAGAGCAAGTCTTCCCCAGCAGCCAATTAGAGGAGTTCCTCCCTCGCAGGGCATGCTGGGGAGGGGTATATCTGTGACAGGTGGCATGTGTTCTAAAATCTTCGCAGGGTCCCGGTGCTGGGTGCGGCATCCACCTTCAGGGTGAGCGCACCTATGGGCCCTGCCGGCGCGGCCCTCCTGGCCAAGCTTGCAGGCTTCATAAAGCCTCAACCGGAGGCAAAAGAGGACCCCAGTAATCCACTGGGTTCCAGGTTCCATTGAAACGGATCTCAGGCTGAGTGCCGCACTAATCGGGGATCTGGTCACCGCGATGCTACAGGTATGCATTACTGTCTCCCGGTGACCCGGGCTGGAGTCCATTGGAAGGATTCGCCCCTATATTCATCCATTACAGACCGTTGTTACTAAGGGCTGGATTGCCCATCCACATTTCACCCCTTTACTCTGATCAACCTTTTCTCTCCTAACTGAAGTTGATGTTGGCTGTGTTGGCCTAGAAATAAAGCCTTGGAAAACTTTATTGAATGTCTGGACCTTTGTTTTGCAAATTTGTTCCTGCATCACACCCCTAGACAACGATAGAGTCATGTACTGTGCCGAACCCAACAATCAACCAGCGGCTCCTCCGGGGTTAGCGCTACATCAATATTCCAAATAAGTGTAAAAAAACAACAAGGCCAGAAGTGAAGATAGCCCTAACAACTTAAATGGAGTGAATGAGAATACAGTGAAGGAAATAGGAAAAAGATGTGAATGAAAAGAAGGATTCAGAAGAAAGACTAAGGAGGGCAATCCCGGGCTTCATGTACCCATCCAAATGCATCCTAGCCATGAGTCCCATGTCTTGTCAAATTTAGCTTCTTTATTTTGGTGGTTTGGTGGTCATGGACCAGGATCTAATTTAATTTATGTTTGACAAGTGTCACCACAAGTTGCTTCCAGTACTTTGTGGTTATTCTAGCCGCTAAGCATATATAGAGAATTAACCATTTACCATTCTTTCAAACATCAGGAGGTAATTCCTGGAATAGAGCCAGCTCCAGAGATTTGGCAATGTTTACACCCGTTACAGAGCAGATACGATTAAAGATTCCGATCCAAATTCTAAATTCTTTGGGACATTACCACAAGTATGGTATATGGTTCCAAGTTGGCCACAATGTCTAAAACAAGCTGATGAGGCAATTGGATGCATTCTCACAATTCTCATTGGATGTAGTGTATTTGTTGAAGCTAAACAACCCATGGATACTCTCACACACAAAACTTTTTGATAACTAAGTAAAACTATGGAATTGTTTTGATTGGATTTTAGGCATCAGGCAACAATGGGATAGACTTTACTAAGAAGTCTGTAGGGAATGGGGAATATGTTGGACTTGAGATACTCCATAAAAAAACATGGACTGGCCCAGTAATGGATTCTGTTTTACTAGGTTATTCCCTTTAATTATAGTAATCATCATCATCATCACTTAGACAGGAGAAGGTTATATACTGTAGTTAATATCTCTAAGTCCCTGGATACATTTATTGATGTTCAGTCTCACTGTTGGGAACTCTGCTTCCTTCAATTTTGTTATTACATGAAAATTAAATTAATTCTTCTAATTTGTTTTTATTAAGTGTGCAGGGAATTCAAAGTGCATTGATGACTTTGCACATTCAAGGTCACTGCAAACTAAACACTGAATGTTCTAATCTGGAACAAAATGACTCTCAGTTATACATTTCACCAAGTTCAAAAGTGCTTCCTAATTATCAGCTTTAGGCATCGTTTTACAATAGTCATAATGTAACCTTTCTTTGAAAAGTCATTAACAGATTCTTGGCAAACCCAAATATATATATTTTTAAACCACGTAATGCAGAAAAATGTAGAGTTATAGTTAAATACAGCCTAAAGAAAATCGGTCAGGAATGGACCTTCATAAGAATTTGAATTTCCACTCTTTAAGGTGAATGTATAACCAATTTGTTTTATTATTTGGATAAAGTAAGGAAGGATTGTATCGTCTCTTGTGTCTTTTTTTTTGTCTACATCCCTGGTAGGCAGACTGACCCAATCTCTTTGTTCTGGTGAGGCCTCGTACACACGAGGGGATATGTCCGCTGAAAACGGTCCGATGGACCGTTTCAGCAGACATCTCCGCTCGTGTGTATGGGCTAGCGGACAGATTTCTCCACCCGACAGATTTCAAAGCATGCTTTGAAATCCATCCGGTGGAATCTGTCCGCCCGACATGTCTGCTGGTTAGTACACTTACCAGCAGACATGTCGTCCCCCACCGCCACCGCGCCGCCGCCGAATGGATTCGGCGCATGCGCGGAAGTGTTTTACTTCCTGGTGCGGTGACGTGGCGGTGACGCGGCGGCGTCAACGTCACCGCCGCGTCACCGCGCCGTCCGGCGGCGGGGAATTTGATCCGATGGTGTGTACACGCCTTCGGATCAAACTCCCGATCGGACATATCCGATGGAAATGGTCCGCGGACCGTTTTCATCGGATATGTCCGATCGTGTGTATGGGGCCAGAGGTACAGAAAATAATGGGAAATCTGGGGTTGTCACCACAAGAGGAGGGTTATTCTTTCAATTGGGAAGCCTGTTTCGGTGACAACTATCTCAGAGGTGAAGAAGGCCCTTTATTTTATTTTGTGTCTCTAGGAATGAAAGTGAATGGAAATCTCCCCAATGGGACACAGAGAGGAAAAAACTAACTGCCAGGCTCTGAACCTTTGTCATATTTTTACTGATGTCTATGATATTCACCCACTCTATTTGTCCTAGTGACCTGACCATTGTCACTGAGACAGAAAGTGATGGGTAATCCAAAAATTGACAATTGTCATTGGAACAGTAAATGTTCCAACACCTGCCCATTGAGAACTGTCCAAGAGGGGATTCTCCTTTACTTTGAAGATATTATCTCTCAGTTCCTGTTGTGTCTCCAGAAGATCAAGAGAAGGTAAATCGCAGTGAAGACACAGACAGCAGAAACATAAAAAAAAAACGTATAAATGTATATTTTACCTCTTTGGAGCCTAATGACCTGATTTTGCGAGAAGTGGAACAACTGACTAATGATCATATTGGCTCAGAACTTTTAAAAGAAAGATGGTACTCCTGAGACCACAAAATGTTCTTAGCCATTCTTTGCTACACAAAGCCAGAGCCTGTCCAGTTTTTAAGGATCAGCTGAACATAAATAAAGAATTTACCACAATGCCACAATGGTAAGATTATACTTGATTAAAGTTACCAACAGTGCATATCATTATGAAGGCTGAGACATAGAAATCACCTTAATGACCTGTACACACAAGCGGAATTTCTGCCAGCAAAAGTCTGATGTGAGATTTTCATCGGAAATTCCGACCATGTGTATGCTCCATCAGACTTTTGCTGGCGGAATGTCTGCCAGCAAAAGTTTGAGAGCAGGTTCTCAATTTTTTCAGACGGAAAAATGGGGAAAAAAACACACATGCTCAGAAACAATTCAACGCATGCTCAGAAGCATTGAACTTATTTTTCTCGCCTCGTTGTGGAGTTGTACGCCACCACGTTCTTAACGCTCAGAGATATTTTGTGTGACTGTGTGTATGCAAGCCAAGCTTGAGCGGAATTCCGTTAGAAAAACCATTCAACTCTTTTTCCAATGGAAATTCTGCTCGAATTTAGAGGCAGCAAGCCTTTTTTGTGTAGTGCCTGGTTACTTCAAAGTACCGGTGGTATTTCACTTTAGAGGGAGATCAGAGTGTAGCAGGACTGGACTGGGACAAAAATTTGGCCCTGGACTTCATCCAGACTGGCCCACTTTGACAGGTCTCTTACATGGCATCCGGACAACTCCCGCCCCCCCCCCAAGCCCCCTCTCCCCCTTCACTAGTCATTAACCATTCTACTTTATTAGAGTAGAACGACTGGTACTGGTACTCTTATAAGCAGTATCAGTGGGGAAGCTAGACATTATTTCACCCGGGGCAAAGAATCAGTTCGGTGCCCCCCTTATGGGACAAGATTAGACAGAAGTGAGAAACTCCCAGGCCATAACTGTTGAATTAGCTGTCTGTCCCCTCCCCCATGCTCCTCTGTCCTCCCCCTGCTTCTCTGTTCCCCCCAGGTGAGCGCTGCGGGAAGGGAGAGACAGAGGAACAGAGGGGGGCAGCGGTCCGCTGTCACTGAAGCCGGCCCACTGAGCCATCGGCCCACCGGGAAACTCCCTGTAGTCCCAATGGCCAGTCCATCCCTGCCGATATCGTTATTTTGAACGAAAAAGACTGATTGAAAAAATGGAAAAATTATGTTGAATCGTTTGCCATATTCTATTCATTGGTGTAAAGGTCGTCCGTAAAAAAACATGATGACCCCACTTGTACGTGAGACATCAACACTACGTATGAAATTGATTGCCCTTTTAAAGATTTTTTTTTGATTGGTTAATGTTGGCAACGATTTCAACCAACGAACATTGTTTCGTAGTCGGCTGTCGAGAGATCGGTCGATTTTCTAACCGTGTATTCCTGCTATTACTGTCCACAACTATGTTTGTGTTTTTATTTATTTTTGACGCTTTTTTGGTGAAGGAGTATGGGTACAATGCATCCCCTACTCATTGGCGTAGGGGGGCCTGGATCTGGGGGCCCCTTTGTTAAAGGGGGTTCCAGATTCTGATAATCCCCCTATTCACAGACCCCCACAACCACCTCCCAGGGTTGTGTGGAAGAAGCCCTTGTTCCATCAACATGAGGACAAGGTGCTTTGAAGGGGGGTACACCCCCCTTTCCTGACCTGTCAGGCTGCAGTTTCGGATAAGGGCCTGGTATGGATTTTGGAGGACTTTTTTTAATTTGGGCTTGGGGTTCCCCTAAAGTCCCAAAGGGCCTGGTTGTTGTTAATTTTTTTTAAAGCTGCTATCGTTTGTTTACATCACACTGACAGCAGATGAGTCATGGTTGTAAAGGACATGGCGGTCGCCCGCTCCTTAACAACCAGCTATTCTTCATTTCTAGGGTTCTACTACAACCCTAATTCCAAAACAAAGTTGGGTTGCTGTGTCAAACCTGCAGAAAAAAACTGAATGAAACGATTGCAAATCTCATATACCCATATTTTATTCACAACAGAAAACATCAATTGTTTCAACTGAGAAAATATACCATTTTAAGAAATAAATAAGGTAACTTTGAAATTAATGGCAGGGATCTGAGCACCACAAATGCTGTTTAATTCTTTTTTAATATTCAAAGCAAATCCCCCCCCCCCATGTATTTATGCTTTATTTTGATGAGAAATTACATTGAATAATATCCCTAGCATTTCTGGTCATGACCATCTTGCAAAAGATTTGATGATTCATGTAGCGTATATCTCCTGGAATCCATCTGTATAGCACACTCCTAGTGAGGAGGCGGTGCTTAGCTGAGAAAACTCCTCCTCCTTCCTGAAGACTCCTGGGATGTATGACATAATTTTTCTAGGCCTGGAAACCAGATAGTAACTGCAGAACCATAAAAACAAGTAAATATAATATATGGTCCTATCTATTTAGTAGCAAAATGAATAAAAAATAATCAATGTTGATTAAGAGAGTGAAGTTCCGCTTTAACGTTTTTCTGTGACTTCACCATGTAGGGCAAAAAATGCCCACTTACCTTCCTTTTCACTCGCCTGTCACTCTATTCAGTCACTGTGAATAAATGTCTTATGTAATTTAGGAGTTGCCAAATGTGCACCTCCTCTGATCAATGTATTACTATCTACTAAACTGGTTTCAAAACAGCTTGTTGCAGTGCATTGTATTCAATTGAATAGGCTGCCAACACACCAGAATAGACAAAAAAATAATAATTCTTCTGACTCAGCACAGCACAATGGATTTGCAATGTGGTGTGCCGCAATGCATGTGTGGCAGAAGTGATTTGGGTTAATGTGTTGAGGTACCATTCACAATAGATGGCACTGCAACACGCTAATGCATGTAACACTGCAGTAAAGCACAGAAGTTTGGTGCTTAAAGTAAGGTGGATATAGGCAGAGCAGTTCACAGAACCGTCCAATACATAAAATCCTGCAGAATACTTACCAGATAGACAGAAAAATAAGAAAAAAGTCTAAACTTTCCACAATTTGTATTTAGGTTTACTTTGTGCAAATTTGCAAACATATGTGAAGCCGCACTGCCACGTCAAGGCTCCTCTGCAAAGTGCAGTCCCTAACTCTACTCTAACATTGTTTCTAAATTGTGACATAGCAAGAAAAAAACTTTTTTTTTTTTAAATTTGTTAAAAAACAGAGGTTTTGGTTGCATATATTTGCAATCACATGTAAAGCCACACAGAGTTTCCAACTTGGAACATAATTCCAGATAGTATTTTTTTTTGCTGCTTCAACACACATCTAGTGCCAGATAGCAAAAAGAAGAAAAAAACTGGCCTCCAACCTCCCCTTATAGCCAGTCCAACACACGCCTGCGGTAAAAAAAGGTCTACCGGCTTCCAACCTCCCCTCATAGCCGGTCCTGTGGAAAATAAATTGTAAAAATCCTAAAAAGAGCTGGTGGCATTGCTCTCTTGGAAACGGGTGCTGATGAGACTCCTCCAGATGAGACTCCTCAAGTGATGATGTAGAAGACGCTCCAGTGATGATGAGTTGACTCTGAGATCCTCTGATGCAGATCTGTTAATGAGAAGAGACAAAGGTAGAAATGTTTACAAAGCCGGCCATTTAGAAATCTGTGTGGGTGTTGAAGAACTCTAACATAATATTAAGGTAAGCTTAGGTACACTGTTCCCAAAATATGATTCTATGAAGGGGTAAAAGTCGGCTCCTAGAGACATATTATCCTAATGTTCTATGGGAACAGACGAAGGTGCAGATTTTTCTAGGAACATATGTATAGGAATCAGGTGTACAAAATTCAGACCTAAATTAGTGAGCTAAAAACCTACCTCAACTGTCTTTTCATTGTTGGCTTTTGATGATCGGGAGTTTTTCTGCAGGGAGAGCTGATGACATCTGTGGTTTTTGTACTTCTCCCCACCTGCTGTTGGTGAAAGAGAACCCACAATAAAGCTCCTGGTCTTCTTCCTTTGTTCTTCGGGAGGAGGTATGATTTCCTCCAATTTGATCCAATTTGATCTCTGTCGTCAGGTCAATTGGTGGGCACTGTAAAGAGAAGAAATTTTATTGTAATGTGTACAATGATGGCCTTTCTATTTCAAATGGTTATGCACACTCAAGTGCTGGAAGAAAATAGAATGCAGAACATTGGACCATGCACTGCCAAGGACCCATGTGTGGTTCCTATACTTACCGTCTTCATGGTAAATGGTGGGCTTACTTCCCCAGCCTCCAGTTCCTTCCAGTCTACGTCCATAAAGAATTGGTGGCTTCGCAGATTTTCACAAAGCATCGCTCTCATATCTTGCCATTCGCATAGGAGCTGTAACAACAGACAAAAAATAGGTTATCAATGGTAAATAGGCAATAATTCTGCAATTCTACTTTTATAATATTAATAGAATAGCCATGTTTATACTGGCTACAGATGGTGTTTACTTACTATGTTGCCTATGAGGTCCTTGAGATCCAAATTGAAATCCTCAGGGAAAGGTGGACGTTCGTTGAGGATGGAACATGCAAGCATGTTAGCGTCTAAGCCCATGAATGGGTAATATCCAGTTGCCATCATATAGACTATAACTCCCAGGGAGAAATAGTCAGCGGCATATCCATATGACAGCTCCAAATAGATCTGTGGAAATATCAAAAAGATTAGAATAGTCTGTAATCATTAATTTACTAACAAGAAGACAAAAAAAAAATCCAATACTCACTTCCGGTGCCCTGAACATTGGAGTGCCGACCGAGTCATCGAGGGCGTTGTTGGAGCCCACACCTATTGCTGATAAGCCAAAGTCTGCGATCCTCACATGTCCAACGCTGTCCAGCATAATGTTGTCTGGTTTGAGATCCCGGTGTACAATCCCCCGGTTGTGAAGGAACTGCAGGCCGCAAAAGATCTCTGCGGTGAGGAATCTGATGGAGACATAGAAAAGATTGATGGTAAGCATTATGTATGGTAATCTAAGCCAAAAAAAAAAAAATCCTACAGCTACAATTATCAGGTATAGTCATGCATGCTTGCTATAACTAAATCATGATCAAACAAAATATTATCAATAATGGCAGAATTTAGCACAATACATTAAAGAGTCTTATATGAATATTTGAAATTACTGATAAATTTGTAGCACATACACTTTGCAAATTCTCACAAAAAAAATGTTGTGATAGTAAAAAGGGCCAAATACTGTATGATTGAATGTGATTGTACAGCTGGCCATACATTAAGCAATTTTGCAGGAAAGAGAATTTCTCAATTTTCCCATCAACTCAGTCAGTGTTGATGAATCTCTCCTGCGGAGCTTTTGTATTTTGACAGTGGGAGTTTTCCTAGCAGTCAGAATACAATGATCACTGCTGGCGGCTATAGCAAGAAAAAAACAGACAGGTTGGTTGTACAGAAGTCAGTGAACTTCAGTACAACCAGCATGCCCAAAGATGTATCGAAAATCATCTGGTCCCTGCTGAAAAGGCTGAATTTTGATCCATCTATGGCCGGCTTATGTAAGGACAATACAGGAAGCAATAAAAAAAAAGATTCCCCACTCCATCCAAAAGTACAAAAAATGTTTTACATTTACAAACTAACTTTAGAAAAAATTATGTTATACAAGAACCTGTAAATATGAGAGGAGATAAGTTACAGATTGCCCAATCAGATTGAGGGTTTAAGGCTTCCATTTGATGAACTGGCCAAAAACGATTGGCGTGGAATGTAGAATTATGTATATGGACACACAGGGCCGTTTGAAGACATTTGGGGGCCCCAAGCAAAAAAAAGTGACTTTTCAATTTGAGAAGTGGGTGGGGGGGGGGGTTGCAGCTTACCTCTATCCTCCACCTCACGTGCACACGCCAGCATATGTTGGTGTCCGCACAGGGGCCCCAGCAGGGAGGGCCCTTGCCGCATCGCTGCGTCCTCCTGCAGTTCGGTCGGCCGTGTACCATAACCGTGCGGTGCAAGAGATTCAGTTTGCTGTTCACGGGGCCGGACTGAAAGGAAGTGAACACTCAGTGTATGCACTTCCTGTCAGTCCGGCCGGGAACAGGAACCTGAATCTCCTGTACCGCCCGGTTATGGTACACGGCCGACCGGACTGCAGGAGGACGCAGCGGTGCGGCAAGGGCCATCCCTGCTGAGGCCCCTGGCCAGCTCGAGGCCCCAGGCCAGCTAGGGGCCCCAGGCAAATGCTTGCTTTGCCTGTCAAGTTCCGACAGGCCTGTGGACACATTGCGACATCTGTAGACACACCATGGCAGATCATTTTCAGGGTAAAATATATCCAAATTCAGTCTCACTAGAGGTCTGCTAAGATATACCTGGTGTCCAGTAGCAATCCAAAAGCAATCGCATATCTAGGACAATCCTACACTTTGATGTGATCTATGTACAGTAGAATGTTCTACCCCCATCCCTATTATCATGGTACCCTGTTGTCTTACCTATTTCATACAGTATATAGGACAAGCATACACTTTAATGTGATCTTTCCAGAGTATTATATTCTACCTCTATCCCTGTTATTATGGTACCCAATTGTCTTACCTTATTGTCGCAATATCCAGTGGTGCTCTTTCTTTTATGAAGTCCATCAGGTCTCCACCACTCAGGTATTCCATGGCGATGACTACTTTGTCCTGTACAGAGGAAAGAAAGATCAATGTTATAGAAATTATTCGCTATGTGAATCTCTATGCAATCTTGGGTAGGTTGTGAGAAAGGTAGGTGTCCCTTATAGCAGTATTTTGAGAAGATTACCATTTAACACCGACCTCTCTCACAAAATAAGTAAAAGGTAGAGTCACTTACCTTTGTCTTGAAGGCACCATATACATGGGTGCAGAATGGACTGGTACGAACTTCCTGAAGTATTCGGCTCTCGTTGAGGATCTCATTGACGTAATAGTCATCCTTGGTGATGATTTTGAGAGCCAGCAGTTCATCATTGGAAATGTGTGATGCCAAAACCACCTGGAGGGGACAGAAGGAGAGAGAATTATAGCTGACAATTACAGAAGTTCTTTTACATTGTTTAATATTTCATTTATGGGCGCAGAGTAATGTCTGGAATCAACATAATAGCATTTTGTCCATCACAGGGTCTTCATTGGTGAAACTGCTGAAAGTCCAGGACCTTTTCTCAGTCCTGGCTGCAGCCTCACTCCTCCTGGTGCACTGAGGTATAAGTCAATGAAGAGTCCACCAAGAAAGGTGAGACCCTCCCATTCCACTACAACTCATCCTTTCATGAAGAAGTTGTTATCCTAAGTTGCAGCACCCTGATTCCTTCTCTGTTTTATATAGTTAGAGGCTCAATTGAACTTTCAGCTGATATCATGAATGCATTGCAGATGCATGAAAGCAAAATATGTGCAATATAAGTTTAACAATTTCTTATCATTTCTTAAGCAGCCACAACCAAATTAAAAAGCTTGCGCCCTGCTAGCATGCTTCAGAATGGAAATCTTTGCTCTCTTTAGAGAAGCAGTGGGCTCTCTACAGAGGTTCAGCACACCCCTTTCGGGATCAGAGCCCAGAGCTTACCAGTAGTATGGAACTGAGGTTTGCCAATTTGAGAGCCCTAGTCCGGGCTCATTGAGGAAGGGGAGCTTGAACGACTGTAGAGAGGCCACTGCTTCCCAACAGAGAGCAAATACCCCACTCTGCAGCATGTTAGTAGGGAACAGGCTTTTCTACTTTGGCTTTAACTGCTTTAGAAAAAAGTAAATGCAAAGCCTTTTATTTTAATGCACCTGGAATGTATTTAGCTGAGGTAAATAGAGAGATGAATTGAATTTTAAAGTGTATGGGCCAGATTCAGAAAGCATTTACACCAGCGTATCTATAGATACGCTGCGTAAATACTAAGATTAGCCGGCGTATCTTTTTTTGCTATTCAGAAAAGTAGATACGCTGGCTTTCTTCTAAGATATGAGCGGCGTTATTCGCTTACACCGTCGTATCTTAAGTTGCATATTTACGCTGGCCACTAGGTGGCGCTTCGCGTAAATTATGCAAATGAGCTATTTATGCAGATTCACAAGCGTACTTGCGACGGCGCCTCGTATTTAACGTAGTTAAATCTGAGATACACTACGCCTGCCTAAAAATAGGCAGATGTCTCTGAATCTGGCCCTATGTGTCGCTCTGCAGCAGCCACATACATAGAAATATAAAGTCTTCTTTAATAGAGTAGGGGGAAGAGATTTCTGCCGGTGCCCTTGTTGCAGATTTTCCATTACTTCCTATCTGGTGAAAACATCATCAGCAGGAAGTGAGGGGAAATCTCTCCAACGGACCCCCAGACACCATCTGAATATTTTAAATAAGTGTAAAGATCAATCTGACCACTTACCGTTCCGAAACTTCCAGCTCCGAGGAATCGATGGAATCTGAAGTTATCCAATATGGTTGGGACAATCTCCCTAGTGCTGGGGAATGTCTCAATGTCACTTTCTGGTGGAGTCTCAATATTGATGTCACTTTCTGGTGGAGTCTCAATCTCGACGTCACTTTCTAGTGGAGTCTCAATCTCAAAGTCATATTTTGGTGGTGACTCAATGCGGAGTTCACATTCCGTCTCGCTCACTGGGGCAAGCCTGCCATGGGAGCTGCATCGACGGTAAATACCGTAGACATCTGTAATAACAAAAAGAAAATAATTGGATTTAGCACCTTTACCTATATTTGAACCATTTTTCTTTATACATCAAATTATAGAGAGAAAAGCAAAAACTCCAGAGACCAGAAATAATATTGACATGACAGGGACACAGGGAAGACTATTGTTGGCCTTCATAAAAATGCTTGTTGCCTGGCACTTATCCTGACCCACTGCCTGTGACACTTCCTAAAAGTCAGTAAGTTAAGAAGCCGGCAACACGACCTTTTATAGTTAAAGTGGGCTGGTCACAAAGGAAGTTGTGAAGTAGTGGTGTCACCTCCCTGGCTATACATTGTGGCAGGGGTTTGTGAAACATGTCTTGTTACCATAAACTATGTGATTTACACTTTTTTTTACAATGCATGTCTATCCAAGACCATGTGTGCTCTGGGGGTCCTTGATCCCACCCCTGCCAGTCACTATCCCTTGTACATGGACATATCTATACATACTGTATGTATATGTGGGAATATGACCTGTCATACAGGGGAACAATGTTTAAAATAAAGTCTTTTAGCCACCGTGTATCTATCAATTTCATAGTTGCCAACATTTCCCCAAAAATTCCAGGGACACCTTTTTTTAGGCTGTTTTTACAGGTGAGGAGTATGACTTTGGCTGTGTGCACAGGTAAGGGGTAATACAGTGGGTTGTATGTACAGGTGAGGTATGTGGAGGGTATGACAGTGGATAGTGGGTAAAGAAGAGGATTTGGGGGGGGGGGGTGGCAGTGAGCAGCATGTGCAGCATGTGCAGGAGAAGCATGTGGATGGTATGACCGTGGGCAGTAGTTTAATGAGAGCAATGCTTAGGGTATGATGCTGAGCATTATGTATAGGAGAAGAGTGAGGAGGGTGTAACAGTGGGCAGCATATGCAGGAGAGGAATGCAGAGTGTATGATGGGAGGGTGGAGGGGTAGTGTGGGTAAGAGAGGAGTGTGGAAAATATGAAAGCAGACAGTACAATGCAGGAGTTGAAAATGCCACAACTGCTACTGGATTGTTAGGATTTAGGTTAGGGTTGCCACCTGTCCAGGATTCACCCAGGCAGTTCGGGTTTTGAATCATGTGTCCGGGTTTCAGGCAGACTGAAACCCGGACACATTATTCAGACTGGGCTGTGGCTCCCCATGTAACCAAGATAGTCACACGCATCTGTTGCTGTCCAGGGGCTGCGGGTGGCTGTCTGGGGGCAGGTTCGGCATCACTGGGGGGGGACAGGACAATGATGTCAGCAAGAGCAATTTGGCTGCACACACTGTTCGCTGCTGCTGGATATGGGCACCGCAATACTACTCTCCTTGGGCACCCAAAGGTGTCCCAAGCCACTAAAGTGTTTGGGTTTTGTTTGAAGAAAAGGTGGCAACCCTAATTTAGGTGGGTAGCCAGTGTGGAGTAAAACCACAGCTCAGCCCCCCCCCCCCTGGACACAAGTAAAAGAGCCCTAAGAAGTGGAGGATGGAGTATAGAAATGGTTGGGCAGAGATATCTGTCAGCTGGAGGGAGAGGTGTATATACTGGCCCTGGAGCCCCAGCACTGCAGCAGCATACACAGCGGGGGCACCTGAAGCCGCCCTTAGCAGCTGCTGTCATGTGATGTAAATAGAGAGCCGGTTGCTAGGCGATCGGCTCTCCTCTCCTCACGCGGAAGTTCGCTGCAGTTGACCGGTGATCAGTGAGTATGATCTGTTTTTTTGGTCTAAAAATCCCAAGATTATAGCTGCCCCGCCTCTCCAGTACCTTTTCAGTGTGTGTATTCTGTGTGTGTATATTGTGTGTATGTATACTGTCTGTGTGTGTGTGTATTCTGTGTGGCCCCATAATCTATTGCCTAGCGGCCCCATAATCTCCTATTGCCCGGGGGCCCCATCATTTCCTATTGCCTGGGGGCCCCATAATCTCCTATTGCCTGGGGGCCCCATTACCTCCTATTGCTCGGGGGCCCCATAATCTCCTATTGCCCGGGGGCCCCATAATTTCCTATTGCCCGGGGGCCCCATAATCTCTTATTGCCCAGGGGCACCATAATCTCCTATTGCCCAGGGGCCCCATAATCTCCTATTGCCTGGGGGCACCATAATCTCCTATTGCCCAGGGGCCCCATAATCTCCTATTGCCTGGGGGGCCCATAATCTCCTATTGCTCGAGGGCCCCATAATCTCCTATTGCCCGGGGCCCCACGAGTTGTCAGTCTGCCCCTGTACATGGGAACAAAGGAGACCATGAAAGTGTTTCATCCACTATATATCTATCAATATCCACACTACTTACCCATTGAGTCTTCTGTCTTCTGGGTTGGGCGAGTTCCATGGAAACATCCAGCGGCGACATTAATGCAGCCGCGTAGGAAAGCCCCAATCCTCTTTAGTCTTGTAGTCATCTTGGATGGGGAATCTTCCAGCTGGTCAATGATCCCCCCTTCCATAGGTGTCTGTTTATCTTTGGTGTTAAGATGATAAACAGCTCTTTTGCGTTTAAAGAATCTCATTGTGAAGAACACTGAATCACACTTAAAGCGTGTCAGGATAAAATCACAAAGAAATCGATTTGAATGAAATCTCAAGAATGAAATCGCAATCAAACAATCGCCAGAGAAGAAACAGGTCTGCACTGTACAGTGGTCACTCTGCTTCTGGTCGCTCTGCAGGAGTCTGCTCTGCACCAGTTTATATAGGCTCAGCTGATGACATCATCACAGCCGTTTTTTTCTAACTGACGTTTTTTCTTAAAGGGACCCTGCCCTTTATTTTGTTGAATTGTACATTTCTTTATCACCTCAATAAAGATATATTGACAAGGAAAAAAAAAAGGGACCCTGCCCTAATTTGTTAGCTTTGTGAATTCTGCCTGTACACTCAGTATACACATCTAATAGACTATCAGGAATTGTTTTTTTTTTTTTTAATTTTATACACAAAATAACTGATAATAGTTTAAAGTGAAGTTCCACTCACATTTTCCATTTCTTAGCATCCCTCACTAAACTGTGCACTGTAAACAAATTGGACATTTTTTTAATTGTAAACAAAGCTTCTGTTGCCATGGTTACCAAAGCTTCTTATACACAGTGATAGGCAGTGGGGGAGGGGCTGGAGAATCTCACCTCTGATTACATACAGAGCCCGGGGGAGGGGACAGCCACACCATTACTAATCATTTATAATAGAGGACTGTGAGGGGCAAAAACATGCTTTTTATGGCACAGTGGCAACAATTGATGCAGTGAGGCTGCAATTGATGTTTTTTTTGTTTTGTTTTTTAATTCAAATCCCTGTCCCGGTTTACACTCAGTATACAGATCTAATACATTAGTAGAAGATTTTTTTTTTTTAATTAAAGTGACAGGTTTTTTTTCATATGGGGACTCTGATAGGGACTCTACTGATCTAGGGGGACTCTGATAGAGACTCTACTGATCTATGGAGGACTCTGATAGGGACTCTACTGATCTATGGAGACTCTAATAGGACTCTACTAATTCATGCAGACTCTGATAGGAACTCTACTGATCTATGGAGGACTCTGATAGGGACTCTACTGATCTATGGAGACTCTAATAGGACTCTACTAATTTATGCGGACTCTGATAGGAACTCTACTGATCTATGGGGGACTCTGATAGGGACTTTACTGATCTATGGGGACTCTGATAGGGATTCTACTGATGTATGGGGTATTCTGATAGGGACTCTGATAGGGGTTATACTTATCTATTGGGACTCTGATAGATACTCTACTGATCTATTGTCGACTTCGATAGGGACTCTACTGATTTATGGGGACTCTGATAGGGACTCTACTGATCTATGGGGGGACTCTGATAGAGCTCTACTGATCTATGGGGACTCTGATAGAGCTCTACTGATCTATGGGGACTCTGATAGAGACTCTACTGATCTATGGAGACTCTAATAAGGACTCTACTGATCTATGGAGACTCTGATAGGGACTCTACTGATCTATGGAGACTCTGATAGGGACTCCACTGATCTATGGAGACTCTGATAGGACTCTATTAATTTATGGGCACTAAAGAGCTGAAAAACCACATAGTACGTAACTACGTTCCTGTTTGTTGGGTGACAATTGTGTGCCATTTGTATGCATTGTGTGCATTGTATTCTTCCTCATGTGTTTATAAATCTCCTTCCTCATCCTTTCCTGTGGTTCCTCCAAGGATTAGAGAGTCTTCCTTCTATAGGCTATGACCACTCACAGGCTGGCCATAAATTATACAATTCTCCTTTAGATTTACCAAAATCTTATATGAGGTCACACCTAAACACTTCCAATCTGTGTGCAATCAGACAGGTCTTTGCACTATATGGTTGAAGGTAAATCTAAAGGAAATTGAACAAGAAAATTGTATAATGTATGGTCAGCTTTAGTGATATAAGACAGCCAATGAGACCAATCAGTACACTGCCAGGGCTTACCTCTGTCCATTCTCAAAAAGTCCTCCAGAGCTGCACAGCCTTTCTTCCAAAAGCATCCTCACCGGGTTTTCTCCATCCATGGCCCAATTCATTCCCATGGGGAGAGCAATACTTCACAGGACTACTGGAGGCCACTAAGGGTATGACTCCTCATTGGAATGAATGGAGCCATGATGCACATATACAGGAAGAAGGCAACCTGGTAGAGATTCACAGTGAAGATCACGTTAATGGACATAAAGATAAATATGAGATCAGGAAGGGGGGAATGCCTTTGAAGACAACTTTTATCGAAAGGTACTTTAGGGACAGGTAGATTAGCCTGGAGAAATATGGGCTGTGCAAAGCCAGGCAAGAGCTGGACAAATTCAAGCCATGGAGAATCTCCTGTATGGTGTAGCAACAAAAACTTGACACATTATAACCCTTACCTTATATATCCAAAAAAAAAAAAAAAAAGTAAAAAAAAAAATGGCCATACCGTGTTTCCCTGAAAGTACGACCTACCTGGGCAGGATGCAATATAAGCCCTACCCCGAAAATAAGACCTAGTAAATCTCTGTAAAAAAAAAAAAAAATTAAATGCTGGCTATTGTCTCCGTTTGCTGCTATATTTAAAACAAACATGTTTGCACACATCGCTGCCCCGCCGGAGGTCCTCTTCTCTCCTCCCGGCTGATGTCTGCTGCTGCTTCCTCTTGTGCGCGCGTCAGCCGGGGATCTCGGCTATTCTCATTCCTCCCCTCCACCCACTAGATGTCTTCAGCGCACGGACGGCAATCACGGCTCTTCTTTTTCCTCCTCTCCTCCCGCTGACGTCTGCGCCCCCTCCCTCTTTAGTGCACAGAGTGGGCTGACGTCACCACAGCCGAACATCTCTTCATCACCTCAGAGATCTCAGGGACGAATACGGTACCGGTGTTAAACAGGTACTTTTAACAGTATACCAGTACACCAGTATAAAACTGCATACAGTACCAGTAATAATGATTTAAAAAACTGACTCCTGACATGACGGGGGGGGGGGGGCAGAGACCTGAGGGGAAGACAGAGGACACTGAATTTTTAGATTTTAACAGGTTTTTTAGAAAATAGAAAGGGATAAATGAATAAATTGCTGTAAATTAGAGATTAGGACCAATGGTTCAAAGGGAAATGGAGATGCCTGTATTTGAATACCGGTAAATGTTGTTTAATGTACATACCGTAAATAAATAAGCCCTACCCTGAAAATAAGCCCTAGTGTGTTTTTTGAGACTAAAATTAATATAAGACCCGGTCTTATTTTCGGGGAAACACGGTACAGTTACTTTAAGTGGATAGCAGTTCAAGACCATCATCCTGTGTTATAGATGAAAATACATGTGTGACAGTGATGGACAACCCATGGCTATAGTGAGTATGGGCCAGGGCTGGACTGGGACAGAAATTTGGCCCTGGACTTCATCCAGACTGGCCCATTTTGACAGGTCTCTCCCATGGCGGCCGGACAAATCCCGCACCCCCCCCCCCGGCCACCCAAGCCCCCTCTCCCCCTTCACTAGCCACTAGCCGTTCTACTTTATTAGAGTAGAACGGCTGGTACTGGTACTCTTATAGGCAGTACCAGTGGGAAAGCTAGACATTATTTCACCCGAGGCAAAGAATCAGTTTGGTGCCCTCCCTTATGGGACAAGATTAGGCAGAAGGGAAAAACTCCCAGGCCATAGCTGTTGAGTCAGCTGTCTGTCCCCTCCCCCATGCTCCTCTGTCATCCCCCCTGCTCCTCTGGTCCTCCCCCTGCTTCTTTGTTCCCCCCAGGTGAGCGCTGCAGGGAGGGAGAGGAGGTGAGTGCCCGGGTAACTCCCTGTAGTCCCAATGGCCAGTCCATCCCTGGAGTGTAGTTAAACTCTGATCTGGTTAAAATGTTCAAATTGGGTCTCTGTCTCAGCTTGCCTGTGCTGTGGGCTCATTCTGTTGTGCTGGGGTGTTCTTCCCACCCACTGCAGTAGATGGCAGCAGTGGAGTCAAGGTTTGGGTGCTCTTCCCCAGCAGCCAATCAGGAGGGTTGAGCCTCGCTGTGCATGTTGGGGGGAGGGTATTTATGGGGCAGATGCCATTAGTTCTGGGTCCTTCTTCAAGTGCGGCATCCACCTTTAGGGTGTCTGCGCATGTGCCACCCGGAGTTCCTGGTTCTGGGACCAGGCTGGTCCGGAACATTTAAGTCGTGGCCGGGAGCCCAGTGGTCAACTGGGTTCCCCAATCCTGAAGAGGTATAGCTGTTCTGTGGGGAGTCCATCTGAGGAGGCTGGTGATTCAATAGGGTCTTGACAATCCACCGGGGATCGAGGTATCTGGACACTGAGAGGCTGGTCACCTATCAGTCGGTACCTGAAAGCAATTTGAAGGAGATCCAGGAGTAATTCTTCAAGGAGGATTGCCTCCGTATTTGCAATCAGAGAGGGCCTGTGGCAGAGGTGTCTCCCTGAAGTTCATTCCAGGAGGGTCTGTGGCAGAGACTCTTCCTCAAGTCCAAGTTCATTCCAAGGAGGGCCTGTGTCAGAGACTTTTCCTCAAAAGGCTCGAGTGATACCCTGGCTGCCAGGTCAGTGAGAGAGGCCTGTCCAGGTACGCTATACCCACTCAAGCAGGAGTGGCGCAGAGACGTGTTACACATGGGATCAGGACTGTTTCTCGATTGCTACGCCTGAATTTGCTATTCTCCTTCTTCCTTCAACTCTACTTTCCTCACCACAAGTTTTATTGTTTTTACCCGGCTGGGTAATAAAGAGCACAGCAAAAGACACCTGTTGCGGACATTCCTTTACTACTGCTTTATTGATGAGCCAATCACACAAGCAGACAATTATGTTTCTGGGGGGTGGTCAGTACATATTATGTGTACAGAACAACTCCAGATAGCCATATTGCAATGCAAGGCATTCTCAAAAAATTACAGTGGCTACAGATTGAATAGGAAAGGTAATTTTTAATAACATTCAATTACAATATTATGAGTTTCGCAATTATATTTGTTATATGTGTAGCGCCCCCTTACTTTCAGTATGGGCACTACACTAAAGTTAGTGGGCGAGTGAGAGAGTTATGTTGCTCTCACTCTTAAATTTGTTGAATTTGGGCTGCTGTCATTTTAGAACTGTCCTGTGGGTCAGTCTGCGCTCCGGGGGGGGGCAAACTCACCCCCGGACGACAGATGGCGCCAGAGGGGTTCTAACAGAACCACTTTTCCCCAGCAGCCAATTGTAGGAGATTTTCCCTCGCGGGGCATGCTGGGAAAGGGGTATATCTGTGGCATGCGCCATTTTTTGGGGTTCATCGCGGGTTCCTGGTTCCAGGTGTGGCACCCACCTTTAGGGTGTGCGCATCCAACAGACCCCGGCAATATGGCCTATCAGGCCGGGGTCCAAAGTTACGCGGAGTTCCTGGCGGATGCTGCCGAGGGGCCCCAGTGACTTGCTGGGTCCCCTCACCACTGCGAGAAAGATCCTAGGCCGCTGGCTGTATGGTGGGGATTCGGCTCAAGGAGAACCCAGGGGCAGGTTATCTGAGAGACTTGAACGAACCCTCAGGGATCTAGTGACCGGCACACTGACAGGTACACTCTAACTGTCAACTGGTCACCCAATTGGAATTTACTGGAAGGATTCGCTCTGCTGTTCTCATTGTCAGCATTGAGCCTGTGGCTGAGGCCTCATCTGGCAGCTAAAATCCAATCAGAGCCAGGTCCATGGTAAGGGCCTGTTCCTTTCAGCAACCTTAAAGTAGAACTTTGGCTGCCAGGCTTGTGGCAGAAGTCTGTCCGGGGATCACTTCACCCACTCTGGCTAGAGTGGCGACGCATTATATTGTTACTGAGAGCAGGCTTGCTTTCCTGTTTATCCAAGCCTGATACTAAAAGGTTTTCTTCACTTCATCAACCTGTCCTATCTACCTTCTGTTGATGTTGGTCGTGTTGGACCGAAGAAATAAAGAATTGGAAAACCTTATCTACTGGCTGGACATTCGCTTACTGCGACAACACAAGAAGGTAACTTAATACGCCGATCCCAAATCAACCAGCGGCCCTTGAGAGGGTAGCGCTACATATAATTTTTTCTTTATTTGCTATTTTTTTCCCCATGAAAGTGGAGTTACCCTTTAACATATCTATTTGAGAAAAAATACCAGTAAATCTATAACAAAATAGTAACTGTTTTTAATGGATTGTTAAAAGTTTACAATGACCAAAATGCTCTGTTTTTGAGGCACAGCATCACATTTGAGATGCAGTACAGTTTTTACAAATCATATGTAGAGCTAACACACTAGAGAATTAGAGAACTAATGAGGAGTCTTGCTGTTGAAAGTTCCTGGACTTTCTCAAAACAGTCATGAACTTTGGTGGTTTCATAGCACTGACCTATTCCGGAAGGTTGTCCAAGTGTTTCCTGCTGGGAATCCCATGTGCTTCCTGCAGAGTGATTCCTATCACCTCTTATGGTAAATGCAACACCTGTGTTTGTTGATGGTAATTTGAGTCTTCTACAACAAAGACTTCTTGCACCCTGTGCCTACTTCTTGCTTTGAAGTGTGTATATGCCTCTGACTACATTTTATAATTATCTTTAGGAGCTGAGTTGCAAAAAGAAAAAGCCATGTTTCTTTGGTATAGAAAAGCAGCAATATCTGACTGAGTACAAGGGGAGTCCCAAGGCAAGGGATGACGAGTAGCTTCGTCTGAACACCACTTAGTGAAGAGCTCCCTTTCTAGGACCCAGTACAGAAAAACTGCCTCCACTTTAAAAAGGAAGATATTGGCATTCACATACATTGGCGCATATATATGCCGCCCTAGCGTATCTTTTTTACGCTACACCGACGCAACGCAGAGAGGCAAGCATGGAATTCACAAAGCAAAAGCTCCCAACGTTGCGTCGGCGTAACGTAAATTGGCTGGCGTAAGTAGGGTTGCCACCTGTCCAGGATTCACCTGGACAGTTCGGGTTTTGAATCATGCATCCAGGTTTCAGACTGCCTGAAACCTGGACACATTATTTAGACTGGACTATGAGTTCCCAGCAGGGATGCTGGCTGCAATTAATTCTCGAAGCTGAGAGTGTCTGTCACACTCTTTCACACTGCCCAAAGTCAGCACTAACAACCCACCCCCCCCCCCCCCAACACACCTGCCCACACTCCAATCCCTGGCACTGTGCCTCAGAAAAGGAAAGTTGGGGTCGGAGATTTGAAGTCCAGCGGCCTCAGATATATCTGGATGAAAGGTGCTGACTACCATAGGGGTGAGTGAGCTCACCATCCATCCTTGTCTGTGACTGAAGTCTGCCCTCTTCTCTCTCCTGCCTCTGAGTAAGTACACTAAGGTAAATGAGGGTTCTCAGAGCACCCCTTACATCAGAGTTCCCCTTTACACCAGAGGCAACAGTGTTTTCCCTTAGATCAGAGTCTTCTCCATACATCAGAGTTCTCAGTGTTTCCCCCTAATTCAGGGTTCCCAGAGCATCCCTTATGTTAGAGGTCCAGAGTTCTCCCTTACATCAGAGTCTGCAGAGTCCCCCCTTACAGTGAAAGGAGAACTCTGTGCACTCTGATGTAAAGGAGGACTCTTGTTATTAACTTCATATGATTACATTTTTTATTTAATAGCAAAATATATGTATAGTTTATACTATAAAAAATGTGCCGTAGCACCGCTAAAGTGTTCGGGTTTGACTTTAACCACTTGCATACTGGGCACTTACACCCCCCTCCTGCCCAGGTGAAATTTCAGCTTCCGGCACTGCGTCGATTTAACTGACAATTGCGCGGTCGTGCAACGTGGCTCCCAAACAAAATTTACGTCCTTTTTTCCCCACAAGTAGAGATTTCTTTTGGTGGTATTTGATCGCCTGTGCGATTTTTATTTTTTGCGCTATAAACAAAAAAGAGCGACAATTTTGAAGAAAAATACAATATTTTTTACTTGTTGCTATAATAAATACCCCAATTAAAAAAAAAAACACATTTTTTTTTCTCAGTTTAGGGCGATACGTATTCTTCTACATGGTAAAAAAAAAAAATCGCAATAAGCGACTGGTTTGCGCAAAAGTTATAGCGCTTACAAAATAGGGGAGAGAATTATTATTTTTTATTATTTTTTTTTTACTAGAAATGGCGGCGATCTGCGATTGTTATTGTTACTGCGACGTTATGGCGGACACATCGGACACTTTTGACACATTTTTGGCGCCATTTACATTTATACTGCGATCAGTGCTATAAATATGCACTAATTACAGTATAAATGTGACTGGCATTGAAGGGGTTAACACTAGGGGGTGAGGAAGGGGTTAAATGTGTATGCTAGGTGTGTTCTAACTGTAGGGGGAGGGGGGGTGACTGGGGGGGGTGACCGATCTGTGTCCCTATGTAGGAAGGAACACAGATCGGGCTCCTCCCCTCCAGAGACAGGACATTGTCTCTGTGTGAGCCGGCAATGAGAGATGATCTATGAGAGATCATCTCTCATTCGCCCACAGATCGCATTGCAAACGGCCGCTCTGATTGGCCGTTTGCCGCGATCTGTGATTGGCCGTGTCCAAGGGACACGGACAACACAGGGCTTCCCCGCAGCGCGCACTACAGCGCGCGCTGGGAACGCCAGAAAGACATGCCGTCAAATGACGGCATGTTGGATATTGAGGCCCGCGCTGTTGCCGTCATCCGACGGTAGCGCGGGCCTCAAGTGGTTAAGAAAAGGTGGCAACCCTAGGCGTAAGTCAGCGTAAGTCAAAGTAGGTGGAAGTGGGCGTGATACATTTAAATGAAGCGTGAGCCCATGCAAATGATGGGCCGAGCTTCAGACAAGTACTTAAAATGAACTGCGCATGCGTCTTACCTTGGACATATCCCAGTGCGCATGCTCACAATCACGTCGAAACAACTGGTTAAGATACATCGAATCACTGCCTACGACGTGAACGTAACCTACGCACAGCCCTATTCACGTACAACTTAAACTACGTAAATTTTAACGGCGTTCGTTCCCTGGTCCATACCTTTGCATGAGTTGCGCCTCCAATATGGGGAATAACTTTACGCCGGACGTACGACTTATGCAAACCGCGTATATTCTACGCCGGGCGCATGTACAGAACGTTTGTGAATCGCCGTATCTCTATCATCTGCATATTTAAATAAAAATCAATGGGAGCGCCAGATGCGTCCAGCGTAACTATGCGCCCACGATACGCCGGCGTAGGCAAGTTACGTCGGTTGGATAAAGTCAGTTTTTAGGCGTATATCTTAGTTCTGTGGATAGATACAGCGGCACATATTTGTACTTACGCAGCGTATCTGGTGATACGTCGGGGGAAGTGCTTTGTGAATCCGGGACATTATCCCTATTTTTCTTTTAATTTAATTCTGAGAGTTTAACCACATCGACCGCGAAAGAATTGGCTGCCCAATGACCGGGCAACTTTTTGCGATCCGGCACTGTGTCGCTTTAACTGACAATTGCGCGATCATGCGACGTGGCTCCCAAACAAAATTTTCCCCACAAATAGAGCTTTCTTTTGGTGGTATTTAATCACCTCCGCGTTTTTTTTTTTTTTTGCGCTATAAACAAAAATAGATTAAAATTTTGAAAAAAAAAACAATATTTATTACATTTTGCTATAATAAATATCCTCCAAAAATATTCCTCAGTTTAGGCCGATACGTAGTCTTCTACATACTGTATTTTTGGTAAAAAAAAAAAAACGCAATAAGCGTATATTAAATGGTTTGCGCAAAAGTTATAGCGTCTACAAATAGGATATAGTTTTATGGAATTTTTATTATAATTTTTTTTACTAGTAATGGCGGCAATATGCAATTTTTATCGTGACTGCGATTTTGCGGTGGACTCATCGGACACTTTTGACACTATATTGAGACCATTGTTATATTGTTATTCAGCGATCAGTGCTATAAAAATGCACTGATTACTGTTGTAAATGATACTGGCAGGGAAGGGATTAAACAATAGGGGGCGAGGAAGGGATTAAGTGTGTCCTAGGGAGTGATTCTAACTGTGGGGGGATGGGCTACAAGTGAAAAGACAGTGATCACTGCTCCCGATGAGCAGTAGATCACTGTCATGTCACTAGGCAAAACAGGGAAATGCCGTTCTGCGGCTCTGTGATATGGTCGCGGGACACCGGCAGACATCGAGTCCGCGGGTCCCGCGGGCAGGGTCACGGAGCTCGCGACGGGTGCACATGCGCCTGCTAGGCGGCAGATTCAAAGCAACGTACAGGTACGTTGCTTTGCCTGCCCATGCCATTCTGCTGACGTATATGTACATGAGGCAGTCAGCAAGTGGTTAAAGGAGAAGTCCAGTCTGGGCTTATTCGGCTTGGCTTCTCCTCTGGGTCACAGGAGTGCAATTGGTTTTGCACTCCTGTGACCCGTTTTCAGCGGAGATCGGTCTGAAGTCTGTTCTCCATCAGTCGGGGCAGCACGTCATCACAACTTCCCAAGTCTGGATCCGCCAGCTGCCCTGATTGATGGCAGTCTCAGCATATCAGTGAGCCGCTGAGACAGCCTCGCCCGCCCCTCCACTACTCGGCGCTCCAATGAGCGCCGAGTAGTGGAGCAGAAACCATGCTAACTGACAGTCAGCATGGCTCTGCTCAGGGATCTGTGAGAAGAGAGCCAGCGGCGATTTTGGCTGGCTCGGTTCTCAGTGCAGTGACGGTGTGGGACAGATGGAGCACCGGTCTGATGCTCCATCCACCGAAGTAAGTATGAATCTCAAATAATCCCAAAACCCCATACTTTTCTTTTAAAGGAGATGTACGCCAATGCACCTTATCCTCACTTGCTCTATCCAAAGCAAATCTTTTTTTTTTTGGCTATACATGCATTTTAACCCAGTGCCCATATCACTCAAGTACCACATGCCATGCAAGTAAAGCCATACCATTAACCTAATGACTTCTATATGCAATAGAGTGAAACCATGGATTAAGAGTAACGCGGGTAACAAGCGTTTCAATAATCAGCAACTTTTTTTAATTTTTTTTATTCTGACTCGGTTTGTGAGAGTTGTCTCGCAATACGAGCAGAATTCAAGCTAATGGGGTGTGCAGTATTGCATTTGGCCAGAGGTGCGGGAGGAGCCGGTGACACTCGGAACGGTTCGGAGCCGTTTAGAAATATTCGGAAATACTCTGTTCCCTAGTGGTTTCTGAACCTTTCCAACGTTTTTCCAAGATCAGCTGGGCTGTCCCCGAGTATTTCCCAGGCTCTCCGGAGCCCCCACATCTGGCCACATGCGGTATTGCATGCCATAGAAGTCATGCGGAACAAATTATATTAGTTTCCATTGACTTCTATGGGGAAATGTGCAAGTGTTTTGGATTACAAGCATTCTCCTGGAATGGATAATGCTCGTAATCCAAGGTTCTACTGTAAAGGTGTTTGGTGATGGTCAGAAACATTCTACCGCTCACTCGTGAAGATTTCTGTTCATTTCTAGTACTAATAGATTTGACAATCAGATTGTAATTGTAAAGTGTATGACCATCAGTGATGTTCTAGAGAGAGAGGAATGATAGCTGTTCCTGTACCTAACTCTTTTATAGTCTATGCAGCATTATGTTTATTATTACATTACAGGGGTCTTTCTTGTCCCTGTACAACAGCAGCACATATCTTTTTTCTATGGAGAAGGTCATAGTTTGCGTTCCTCAGCAGACATAGCTAAGCTTCTAGTACTGACACTCAGCAGTGAGCCTAGGAAGGCTTAAACTGTCACTGGTCACTTGAAATGTTCTACTTAGACCAGAGGGGTCAACAGCCAATGGTGACATGGCCTGGCATACTATTCTGTAAGAGTATACCTTTTATAAGAACATAGAAAACGGAAACCATATCCCTGTCTGGTTGATGCTCTTGACAGAAGGGCTTTGAGTATATTTATGGGCTCCCGTGTGCTGCCATGGTCTGCTCGGTAAGCTCTGTTCTAATATAGTGTTGACTACATGCTTTGCATACCCTTATGCTGGCCCCAAGTAATTTACAGAATCAGCAGCGTTGTGAACACACAAATATTATTTCTTCCTAAGAGTTGGCCCTGTGAGCCATACAGTCCGGTGTGTATTATATCAAGGGGTTTAGCCCTTTGCCAGCACTGATACTTTATTTCATTTTGCCTCTTGTGTTTATAATGAAAGTGCCTTATTCTGGAGCTGGAATCAAGGGGAGCAGCCATAGTAGTATAGCCATAGCTCCTCTGTCCCTCATTTGAAGAGACTGGGATCAAATCCCTATGTCATTTTTCCTCGTTAGTTTTCCCGCTTTTTTGGAAGATAGTGTGACAGGGTAACGGTACAGAAAGAACAGCTGGGAGATCAGAACAGAGAATTGTCATCTTATAACAGATACTTCCAAAGGGGTTGTAAAGGTTCGTGTTTTTTCACCTTAATGCATCCTATGCACCCTGGCAATCATGGCCCTCCAGCCCCCCCGTTTTACTTACCCAAGCCGGTTCACCTGCCCTGCGTGTCCCCAGGGTCCTCTTCTCCAAGGAGTCTCATCGTTGATTGAATGGATAGATTAATAGCAGTGCAGCCATTGGCTCCCGTTGCTGGCAATCAAATCCAATGACGCGGCCACCAGGGGGGCGGGGCAGAGTCATACACTGGGTGGCTATGGATGCCAAGTGCATGACACAGGAGCGTGCCAACAAGGTAACCCCCTCGGGAGAGAGCTTCCCAGAGGGGGTTAGCTATTGCGTGGAGGAGCCGAGAGAGACGCCGTCGGACCCCAGAACAGGAGGATTGGGGCCATTCTGTGCAAAATGAACTGCACAGTGGCGGTAAGTATGACATGTTTGTTTTTTGTTTTTTAAACTGAACCTTTACAACCACTTCAACTCCTGTTTTGAACCATTTTTAAAGCCCTACTCAAAACACATTTTTTTTTTATTTTAAAGTAGGGTTGAGTAAAAACTAAAAAGATTTCCCATCAATTTTTACTCCTAAAATAAAACACCTTATTATAATTTATTTATTTCAGGTACTTATATAGCGCCGTCAATTTACGCAGCGCTTTACATATACATTGTATATTCACATCAGTCCCTGCCCTCAAGGAGCTTACAACCTAAGGTCCCTAACACACATTCATACATACTAGGGCCAATTTAGACAGGATCCGATTAACCTACCAGCATGTCTTTAGAGTGTGGCAGGAAACCGGAGTACCTGGAAGAATCCCACGCAGGCACAGGGAGAACATGCAATTTCCAGGCAGATGGTGTCATGGTCTGGACCTTCTCTTATATACTTGTCCTGGAACAGAAGCATCTGTGCCATTGCCAAGTTATCTTTATGAAAAGCTGTCACTTTGGTGTCCAGTCACTGTCATGTGATCAGCTCCGCTCTGCAGCGCTGGGTGCAGGAGAAAGGAGGAACTGCTGACAGGAAGCCTATGGATGATGTCACCACTCCCAGATATTTCCAACTATTGTCGAATGCACTCTTCATTCACGTGAGAGGCCCTGATCATCCTGAAAATAGGTGTAAGTATACAGATTTTTTCTTTTACATTTTGGTCAGAATTTATGTTAGGAGAAGAGAGGAAGTATGTTTGTGTTCGATTAATGTTTTTTTTAATTTTATTTTTTATCGATTAATCGACTAATTTCGATTAATTATAACACACATACATTTTTCGGATCACCACCATATATAGTCCCCACTGTAATATCCACAGACATCTCCCCCACTGTAATATCCACAGACACCTCCCCCACTGTAATATCCACAGACGTCTCCCCCACTGTAATCTCCACAGACATCTCCCCACTGTAATATCCACAGACATCTCCCCCACTGTAATATCCATAGACCTCTCCTCCACTGTAATCTCCACAGACGTCTCCCCACTGTAATATCCACAGACATCTCCCCTACTGTAATATCCACAGACCTCTCCTCCACTGTAATATCCACAGACGTCTCCCCACTGTAATATCCACAGACATCTCCCCCACTGTAATATCCACAGACCTCTCCCCCACTGTAATCTCCACAGACATCTCCCCCACTGTAATCTCCACAGACATCTCCCCACTGTAATATCCACAGACCTCTCCTCCACTGTAATATCCACAGACCTCTCCCCACTGTAATATCCACAGACCTCTCCCCCACTGTAATCTCCACAGACATCTCCCCACTGTAATATCCACAGACATCTCCCCCACTGTAATATCCACAGACCTCTCCCCCACTGTAATATCCACAGACATCTCCCCACTGTAATATCCACAGACATCTCCCCACTGTAATATCCACAGACATCTCCCCCACTGTAATCTCCACAGACATCTCCCCACTGTAATATCCACAGACCTCTCTCCCACTGTAATCTCCACAGACATCTCCCCACTGTAATATCCACAGACATCTCCCCCACTGTAATATCCACAGACCTCTCCCCCACTGTAATATCCACAGACATCTCCCCACTGTAATATCCACAGACATCTCCCCACTGTAATATCCACAGACATCTCCCCCACTGTAATCTCCACAGACATCTCCCCCACTGTAATCTCCACAGACATCTCCCCACTGTAATATCCACAGACATCTCCCCACTGTAATATCCACAGACATCTCCCCCACTGTAATCCACAGACATCTCCACACTGTAATATACACAGACATCTCCCCCACTTTAATATCCACAGACATCTCCCCCACTTTAATCCACAGACATCTCCCCACTGTAATATCCACAGACATCTCACCACTGTAATATCCACAGACATCTCCCTACTGTAATATGGTCCACATCTCCCCCACCGTATAGGAAGATTAGTGCTTTCTTAGTCTTACCAGTGAAGCCGGCCGAACACGAGCAGTTGAGGCCGGATGATGACATCAGCGTGCCACTCTAGGCTCACCTAGGCCGCCGCCGGGTGGACCAAGATGACCGCCGCTCCGGGAGCTGGGCCGAAGCTGCGGCTATTCCTATGGCCGAGGCAGCAGCAGAGCTCCGCGGATCACGTGGTGTGCTGATCCGCATATGGTAACTCGTTCGGATCATGGATCATTTACGATCTGTTGCACCACTAGTACCAATCAAAAGAATTTTGATCGATCAAAAAAAATTTGATCGATCAAAAAAAATTTGATCGATCAAAAAAATTAAAGATTAATCGAGGAATTAACCTTTAATTTCCACAGCCCTAATTTTTAGGAGTGCCATCTGTCATCATTTGCATCATGACTACTGCAATTTCAAGAAGGAGAAAAGCAACTCCAGCCCCCATCCAAGTCCTATACCTACCTGTCTCCAATCCAGCGGGAAATTGGCAGTGAAGATTGTTGGTGCGGTAGAGTGCAAACTTTCCATAGGTGTCTTGTACCCAGTTGGAGGCCAAAGTGAGAGGGCTTCCGTTGCGGCTATGGTCAAAGCACCCCTGAAGGTGAAGATAGGAAGAGTGCAAGGCTCGAAGGAGCATGGGTGCCGATAGAGCAGTTGTTGGTGGCTGCTACCACGTTGTGTAACTGGGTAGTTTCACTTAAGCAAGTGAGGACCTCAGCAGTTACACAAAGCACATGGTGTGAGAGCACATAAGACCCAGCAGCTGAAGGAGGACCATCACCTGCAGTAGATAAAGTTGGTGCAGGATATGGCCAGTAGGAAAGGAATTGGAGTGGTGTTGACGAGGTGAGGATCAGGCCAAGGTCATACACAAATAGTCAGTATAATGAAAGATAACAGCGTGGCCAGGAGTCAGAGCCAGGATCATACAAGTTGGATCAGAGAGGACAGGAAAGCAATCAGGAGCTGAGTCTGGGTCATATATCTCAGTTAATCAGCAGAAGCAGAGTGTTTAACCGAACTGAGGTTGAACCAGAGTTCAGGCAGCAGAGAAATCTACACGTCCCACTGACCATCACACATATATGTCTGGATTGCTTTTCAGAGGTGTTTGACAGGCAGTAAACAGCTATGCATGAATCTATCCATTAACCATATAGGGGGTGGCATGGATAGAGGGGGCGGCGCCTGTGCACCCTTAATGGACCGCCCCTGCTAAGCAGCAATAGAACTATTATCTACAAAGACTGTTGTTCTGTTTCAAATGCTGCTTTATGTATTAACATACCTCCCTAGACCAGTGGCGTCCCGTCCATAGGGGGCGCCTAGGTGCCGCCCCCCCCTTCTAGTCACAAAAAAACGGGCCCTTTAAGATTTTTACTTTTCCTTAAAATGTTGTTTCTACTAGTCGTCCATAGAGGGCGCTGCCCCCTCTGGCTCTCGCACGCCACTGTAATAACATCCATTCATGCTTGCATGAATGGATGTTATTGTTTCCACCAGCTGCCGCTGGTCTATTCAGGTAGCCGACCACCTGAATAACGGCCACTGGTTGGTTGTGGAAAGTGCCTATCAGAGCCAGCCAGCCAGACAGCCCTATGGTCCCGGATTCTTTATTCAGGGAACGTACGGGGTGCGTTCCTTGAATAAGACTGACGGCCGTCTCAGCCACTCAGGTGGCGACAATTGAGGGGCACAGTGACTGCGTTTGATGGCATGGCACAGTGACTGCGTTTGATGGCATGGCACAGTGGCTGCGTTTGATGGCATGGCACAGTGGCTGCATGTGATGGCATGGCACAGTGACTGCGTTTGATGGCATGGCATAGTGATTGCATTTGATGGCATGGCACAGTGACTGCGTTTGATGGTATGGCACAGTGGCTGCGTTTGATGGCATGGTGCATTGGCTGCATTTGATGGCATGGCACAGTGACTGTGTTTGATGTCATGGCACAGTGGCTGCGTTTGATGTCATGGCAGAGTGACTGCGTTTGATGGCATGGCACAGTGGCTGCGTTTGATGGCATGGCACAGTGGCTGCGTTTGATGGCATGGCACAATGGCTGCGTTTGATGGCATGGCACAGTGGTGCGAATTGATGGCACAGTGGCTGCATTTGATGGCATTGCACAGTGACTGTGTTTGATGGCATGGCACAGTAGTGACAATTGGTGGCACAGTGGTGACAATTGATGGCACAGTGGTGACAATTGGTGGCAGAGTGGCTGCGTTTGATGGCATGGCACAGTGACTGCGTTTGATGGCATGGCACAGTGGTGCGAATTGATGGCACAGTGGCTGCGTTTGATGGCATGGCACAGTGGCTGTGTTTGATGGCATGGCACAGTGGCTGCATTTGATGGCATGACACAGTGGTGACAATTGATGGCACAGTGGCTGCGTTTGATGGCATGGCACAGTGGTGACAATTGATGGCACAGTGGCTGCATTTGATGGCATGGCACAGTGGTGACAATTGATGGCACAGTTGCTGCGTTTGATGGCATGGCACAGTGACTGCGTTTGATGGCATGGCACAGTGGTGCGAATTGATGGCACAGTGGCTGCGTTTGATGGCATGGCACAGTGGCTGCGTTTGATGGCATGGCACAGTGGCTGCATTTGATGGCATGGCACAGTGGTGACAATTGATGACACAGTGGCTGCGTTTGATTGCATGGCACAGTGACTTCATTTGATGGCATGGCACAGTGGTGACAATTGCTGGCACAGTGGCTGCGTTTGATGGCATGGCACAGTGGTGACAATTGATGACACAGTGGCTGCGTTTGATGGCATGGCACAGTGGTGACAATTGATGGCACAGTGGCTGTGTTTGATGGGCACAGTGAGGCTGCAATTTTTTTCTTTTTTTTTGCGCCCCCCAAAAAATTTTGAGCACCAGCCGCCACTGCCCTAGATGCAGTCTGTCCAGATAGTATAGTCAGCCACCAGTAAGATTAATTCAATGCAATGTTACTTCAGCTATTGCGTATAGAGGATATTTTTACAGTTTTTTGAAGCGTAAGAAGACAATGAGTAAGCCCTGTCTTTGGATACCTAACACTGACTGAGGGAACATGTAAGAAGTGGAGAGGGCTGAGCTAGGACTAAACTAACTAGCTCTAGCAGGAGGGGAGAGCAGATGAAGATGCCAAAATCAAAATGTAAACAAGTTGTAGTGGCCCAAAATTGCCACTAGATGTCAGCATACATGAAAGCGGGGCAGAACCGAGACATCCCATGAGCATCAGTGTAGCACAACAGCCCAGCTGCCATTCCCATGCTATGCAAGCACAAGTGCTGTAAGCAAATTCAGGAACTGCTGCTCAGGCCAGAATGGTTGTGGGTCTGTTGGTGTTGTAAGAATATTTCAGTGTATGGAATATATTTAATAGCTTTATAATTTGCTATAATATTTTTTTTTTTATTCTGCTTTCTTTTACCTTGTTGTGTCATAGCCATATCTTGTTTTAAACTTTTGCAGTTGAGACGGGGTATATATTGTTTTCTCTTTGATTACAGCAAATCAGCATATAATCAGATAAAATAAGGTTTAGTACATACCTAAATTCAATTACGCTTGAACATGATTGGATTTTCTTCCACAATCTGAGTGCTCTCCTAAATCTCTCCTAAATTTACTTTAGCGTTAAAGATTTTTGTTTACCATATTCCAAAATCCATAACTGTAAATGCTATTGATTTGTACATATGAATTAAACAGAAAATAAACTTGTCAGAGTATGAGTAATGGCGATTATAATGCAATAGAAATAAAATAGCCAAGAGTTTTGACAGAGAGAAGAACTTAGAGGATGTGATAAAAGGTTTTTAAAGGCAGGCAGGCAGGCAAGGCTCTGGATCGATATAACCTCTTGGTTTAGGTCAAGACATTTGGACATATCACTTTTCTGCAGCTATTTGAGTAAAATATGAATTCAGATTGGCCGCTTGTGTTAGTACACAATTCACTCTTTACGTTATAACTATATTGCCAAACACGTTGGATTCAAGTGTTGTTAGAATTGTTGGGTTCAAGACTTGTATAAAATGCCTACAACAATGTAATTTCCACCAGTCTGCTGTAACATCATGTAACAGTGTCCAGTAGGCATGCTATAACTGTCATCACGTAGAATCTTGTGCATCCAGGAGCCATTAGCCCCCGTACACAAGAGCAAATAGATTTGTTCAAATCGGTCGGACCGACCGATTTGAACAAATCTGTCTGCTGGCCGTTTTGGTTTGGTCGCTGTACACACGATCAAACCAAAATCTCCGCCAGCAGACAGCGCGGTGACGTGGCGGTGACGTTGACGCCGCCACGTCACCGCACCAGGAAGTGAATTACTTCCGCGCATGCGTCAAATCCATTCAACTCATGTGCGAGAAGATATGTTTGCTGGTTAGTGTACTAACCAGCAGACATATCAGGCGGACGGATTCCCAGCCGACAGATTTTAAAGCATGCTTTAAAATCTGTCGGCTGGCCAAATCCGTCGGCTCGCCCATACACACGATCGAATCTGTCTGCTGGGACGGTCGGGCCGGCCGTTTCCAGCAGATAGATTTGATCGTGTGTACGCGGCCTTAGAGGTATGGATGCATACCTTACCTGGAGTCAAAGGTCTTCAGTCATAAGACCCAAAAGCATCCACATAAGTGACCAACGTGTGTGATCTCCTTAGACCAGTACGCTGCTTGTAGGAAAACATGTAAATGTTGTGGCTTAAACAATGCAATGGAGAAGAATTTATAGTACCATGGAAGGAAACAAAAACAAAAACGATGCAAGTAACATTGGAGCATCATGAAAAAAAAACACTCCAGCTAACACAATATAGCACATAAAAACACTGGGCCAGATTCTCAGAGGCGCTACGCCTGCGCAAATGGATATGCGCGGCGTAATTGTAAATGTGAGCCGGCGTATCGATGCGCCGTAAACACAGAACCACATACGCCAGAAAATCTTTTTCGTCTGAGCGGCGAAAATGCTTTAAGCTAGGGCGTAGGCGCATAGTTAACCATCGCGCATCTTCAGCTCCCATTAAATTAGCATGCAAATATGCAAATGAGGGAGATGCGCGGATTCCTGAAACTACGCGCGTTCGGCGTAGGCTACGCGTGGTGCGCGTAACACAAAAGCCTTGAGTAAACTTACCCCTCATAAAACCAGGGGTAACTTTGCTCACGACAGTGTGCAAGTCAGCTGGAGAGCAACTACAGCAGCACCATAACGGACGAGCTGAGCCTCTTTGGCATGGGTGAGGACGAGGTGTATCGCCTCCTCTGGGGAGAAATTCTTCTTTCTCCTTTACTTCCCAATAGCAGCCATGGTCATGCAAAAGATTTCCCGTGTCAATCCAAAAAATGAGAGACTTTTGCGCTGCACGGGCGCATGTGTGGGCGCATTATATACACAGCACCGGCGAATCGTAGGGAGGCTTTGCCCATGCGCAGAAGGCATCCACGTCACGATGCGGGTCATCCATGTCACGACGCATGCTCCGTTCATCCCGGCGTTCATTTGCATGAGGTCATGCTTCATTAGAATGCAACACGCCCACTTCCCCCCTACTTTGGAGTTGCGCCGGATTACGCCGATGAATTTCCGCTACGCAGGCGCATCTTGGAGCGCATTTGCTTAGGGAATACGGTACTTGCCACTCCGCGTTACGTCGGCCCATGCATTGTGGGTGCCCCCTCTACCTCCAACGTTATCACTATCCATGTTCCTGCCCCTTTTGAGGACGCCGGACACATGAATTACTATGTCAGGGATAGGCAGGGTATTTTGAAGCATGTGATTAAAGCCAGAGGCTCTAATAGGCTTCAAAATAGGGTGGGCTTGGGGCGCAGAGTACTGCGTCCTGATTCCACCTTGTTGTGTGATGATAGCATTTTTGCTTTGGTCACACTACAGTTCCTCCCCACCAATCAGGAGGCAGGTCTGCGAGACCTGTTTCCCGATTGGCCAGATCACCAGGCGACCCTATTGGACATCAAGCGCTTTGGCGGAAGAGGAGACACAAAGGGGTGGAGCCTGAGGAACAGACAATAGAGCCGCCGGTGCCCACACTGCAGAAGGGGAGGAGAGCCCTGCCACACAGCCGGTAGGTACTGCTGTGGTCAGTGCCGCCGGGCAGTGGGAGGATTGGTGCATGTTTGCCGTCCCCCCAAAAGGAGAACCCACCAGCTGCCTTTGCACGTAACACATTTCAATCTAAGCGTGTTTTGTTCAGCTACATCAGGGTTTTTCATCAAGGATTCTCAGGAAACCTAGGGTTCCTATAGAGTTTTCTAGGGGTTCCTTAAACAATGAGCAATTTTTGCCTCTCGGATAAGTTCCCACTGACACCAATGCTCTTTTTAGCTATTTGTAAGAGAATTATGCTCACCAATGTCCATAAGTGTAAGGAATCATCTTCCCACTGACCATTCTTCCTACTGACTAATGTACCATGAGTTGTACATATAGTAATTTTCACAAGGGGTTCCCTGAGAATGGAAAGTTATTTCAAGGGCTATTCTGTATTAGAAAGGTTGAGAAATCTTGAACCCATCTTTATTGAACTTTAAATACATAAGCATTACATTTTGACACTGTGTTCACACAAAACTGTATATCACCTTTTTAATGTGAGCAGTCTTTCAATGTTTTTTCTACTCAGTAGTTTTTGTTGAAGGTGTAGTGAGAGTAACATTTTAGAACTGCACGGATTATGCCCCATCGCTCCTAAATACCATGGCATGAGTACAATTTTTAATTAGAGAGTAAACATTATACAACGATAGCACTTATAATTTTGAGTTACCTAGTCACCTCATTTGACTTTCTAAAAATTTGTTTGGTCAAATCGACATTTGTATTGACTTTTGAAAATTGAGTAAGATGGAAAGTTTTTCTCAAACGAATGAATTTCTAACAGTAAACATAGTTTTCGTTCGGGAAAGTCCATTCACTCCATTATTTTGATTATCTAATAATTTGTTGAAAAAATTTGGAGGAACAAGGTGGAAAGTTTTTCTCAAATTAATAAATTTCTAATAGTAAACATAGTCCGAGAAAGTCCATTCACTCCATTATTGAATGTTAAAAGCAAATGTTTTAAATATACTTTTGAACAGCATTTGTCGTCATCAAATGTACTCATGAGAGTTTTCATTCAAAAATCTACTAGTGTATGGCCATGTAAAGCCATTGCAACATACACAGGATGTCAAATAAAGACAAGATGAGAAGAGGGAGGGTGGGAAAGGAAGAACTATAGGAAATCTACAGCTAGGGGTAGGATCCTATCCCACCCAACAGTCTCTTCCCCATAGCACATGGGACAAATAAAGATGCAGAGGTCAATGATCAATGTTTGGGGAATTAGGCTTGGATCCAAGGGGACCAAACCTCCTCAAAGGGAGCTAATTTATCACCTAGGATAGCCGTCATTTTGTCACAAATAATCATCTAATATATTCAGGCCTGAACTTCTGACAGATCAAAGGTGGGAGTTATCCATGCTTTCACAATGGGCTTGTTTTGCAACCATTAACACATATGTTATGAGCTTAAATTGTACATTTATTATTTTCCTGGCTGCTTCAGAAGCAGAGTCTCCACCAGATCTTCAGTAAGACTGGGTTCACATATGAGCCACATGCGGCTACCAGCAGGGGTCCGGTGCGTATTGGTTCACCCTTTCAGGTCTGATTTCAGCCCAAATTTTGGGCTGAATTCGGACCTGAGACAGACCAAAAGACGTACAGCGTTTTTGTGCAAATCGCACCAGACCCGCTGCAGAGATATGTGAACCGGCTCCATAGAGAGCCAGTCAAAATCTCCTGCTATTGCGAATTGGATCAGGGGCACCAAAATCAAAATTCGAAAATCAGAAAGAACGAAAGTCCAAAAATAAGAACAAAGGACCAGATCCACATAGAAATATATCAGCGCAGCGTATCAGAGATACACTACGCCGCCGTTCCTTACCTGGCGTAATTTCGAATCCTGAAAGATTTTGCACCGTAAGTTAAGGCGGGGTAGTGTATTTCTGGCGGCGGATTTCAAATCGGCGATTAGGGGCGTGATTCATTTAAATGAAGCGCGTCCCCGCGCTGATCGAACTGTGCATGCTCTGTTCAGAAATTTCTCGGCGTGCATTGCGCTAAATTACGTCGCAACAACGTTATTTTTTTTACTAGCGTAAATTACGTACATTCCTATTCACAGACGACTTACGCAAAATGAAAAAAAAAAAATTAAAATTTCAACGCGGGAACGACGGCCATACTTAACATGGCAAGTCTAACTATAGGCCGCAAAAAAGCAGCTTTAACTATACGCCAGAAAAAGCCGACTAGAGACACCGTAAGAGAATGCGACGGCCGCGCGTACGTTCGTGGATCGTCGGAAATAGCTCATTTGCATACTCGACGCGGAAAAAACTACGAGAACTCCACCCAGCGGACGCCGAAGTATTGCATCTACGATCCAAAGGTGTACGAAGGCGTATGCCTGTCGGATCAAACCCAGATGCTGTCATATCTTGGTTTGAGGATTCAAACTAAAGATACGACGCAGGAACTTTGAAAGTACACCAGCGTATTAGTAGATACGCCGGCGTACTCTCTCTGTGGATCTGGCCCAAAAATCCCAACATTTGAAAGAACAATTTCAATTATAATTAAAATTTAACGTTTATTAACCATTATTATAGTTTTTTTTTTTTTTTATTATACATTTTTAAATAATAATAATAATAATTAATAAAAACTATAATAATAGTTATAAACTATTAAATTATAGGTATTGGAATTTCCCTTCAAATTTGTCTGTTAGTGAACGTTCTGAATTATCTGAAATTACGAATACTGCATCTATATGAATAGAACGTAACAAATTCAGATTTATCCAAAGTTACACATTTTTTCTAAAACAAATATCGATCATAACGCCAAAAAAATTATTAAAATAATAAAACAATACAAAAAAAATTAAAAATAAATCAGCAGTGCACATGTCTAATGGGTATTTTCTGTTTTGTTTTTATTTTGGGGATAACTTGGATAGAGATAAGGAATGGTATTGGATACTCCAGAATATGTACAAACAGGAGGGCACAATTACTATAGTTGTACTTCAGGAACACTTCTGCCAAACAAAATCCTCATGTCGGAGTAATAGAGGCCAGAGGTATGTATCCCTCAAGATAAGAACTACGGGCCAGATTCACATACACTTAATATTGCACTGCGTAATTGAAATACTCTACGCTGCCGTATTTTACCAGGCTCTACACCGAATTCTGGTAGATTTTTGCCCGTACGCTACGGCGGCGTAGTCTATTTCTCGCCGCATAATCAAAATACGAGATTAGGGGGCGTGAAGCATTTAAATTAAGCGCGTCCCCGCGGCGATCGAACTGCGCATGCTCCGTTCAGAAATTTCCCGCCGTGCATTGCGCGAAATCACGTCGTTACGTCATTCGTTGTTTGAGTAGTGTCGTTTACGAACATTCCTATTCCCGGACGACTTACGTCAAAAAAAATAAAAGACGTCGGAAAACGTAGAAATTCGACGTGGGAACGACGGCCATACTTAACATGGGCTGTCTAATATTAGAGCAGCAAAAAGCTGGTATAGTGTTACGCAAAAAAAAGATGACTAAAGGTGCCGTAAGAGATTGCGAATGAAGATCGTAATTTCGGGGATCGCCGGCAAAAGCTCATTTGCATACCCAGACGCGGAAAACGACGGGAAGTCCACCCAGTGGCCGCAATTTTATTGCAGCGTAGATCCGAAGGCGTATGAACACGTAATCCAGTCGAATTGAAGCCTGCAGCCGTCTATTCATGGTTTGAGGTTTTCAACTAGCTAGAAAACGCGGGTAATTGGAAATTACTCCAGTCTAACACCAGTTAGACAGGCGTAATGGCTCTCTGAATCTGGGCCTACTTGTCTTCCAGGTTAAAGAACAGTTATCCCACGATAAGACTGCGGAGGTTGACAGTATGTACCTCTCAGGAAAGAAACTGCTTAGCTCAGGCTTAGCAAACAGTCTTTCACAAGCTAGAGGGGACCGGTTGGGTACTGTAAAATCCCAGGTCAGAATTGCAATCACAGTGTGCTATGGGTAACTGAATGCCTCTTTTCAATATCAGCAGAACATGTTCCAGTGAGGGAGAGGTTAACACTCAACTGAACACTCTCCAGTAACTTCTCTCACTCGATTATTGAGCAGAGATAACATAACTCCAAAGAAGGGTTTTAATATAGACCCCCCTTCATGAGCAAGCCCTAGCTTGGACCTCAATGAGCAGCAGATTAAGGTGGTGAACAGGTGGAATCCTTTGGCAGGAAGACCATGATGTTATGAAATTCTGACTATTTATACACCTGCCCAGACACCATATAGGCCATCTCTCCCAGTGATTGGCTATAACAGTATACATGCTCATTCTACCCATTTGCCTTGTTCCACACTTATATTACAGAACAACCCACAGTTTTCTAGAAAGCAGGGGAGAGTAATCAAACCTGCAGCCCGTGAAAACTAGAAGAGACAAAAGTAATCATTAATGCTCCACCGACTACAGAGGAGCCAAAAACTACATTTACCTAACAACCTATCTAGGAGGGTGCTACACATACAGTACACGTTGATTTATACCTTTTACAATATTTACAGGTTTCAACTAAATTTATATACAGTAGTATCAAAATGTAATGTAAATAATGTAGGTTTTCTAAGCGGTGTTTAGGGTAGGTTATTCTTTATAGCTCTTTATGGGTCTATTATATGTTTTTTTTTAATTTAAAGTCCATGGGCTAATGATTAGCTAAGTGTTTCCTTCTGAAAACAAACAGCTGCTTAACCTATATAGGGCAAAACAACAGGTATGATTTTTTTGTCCGCATCCTCAGCTGCACAGTTCTAGCAAGAAAATGTCATGCTTCCCAAATGAGAATCATTGCTTGGTTTTCAAAACAGGACTGCAGAAATTATAGTTAAAATCGTGTTAGTTGTTATGGTCAACCCCTTCTATATGGCTAAATTGGACATCAGGGCCGGGATTCAGAAAGCTTATACGGCGGCGTATCTCCAGATACGCCGCCGTAATTTCAAATCTGCCCTGTCGCATCTTTACGGCGATTCAGAAAGGCAGAAAGAATTTTTCCAAGATACGACCGACGTAAGTCTCTTACGCTGTCGTATCTCATGTGTATATTTACGCTGCCCGCTAGGGGCACTTCCGTAGTTTTTCGCGTTGAATATGCAAATGTCCTAGATACGCTGATTCAGAAACGTACTTGTGCCCGGCGTATTACTATACGCTGTTTACGTAAGGCGTACGACTGGCGTAAAGTTACCCCTGCTATATGAGGCGCAGCCAATGTTAAGTATGGACGTCGGAACAGCCGTCGAATTTTACGTCATTTACATCGTTTGCGTAAGTTACGTTTACGTCGTAGGCAGTGTTCAGCGTATCTTAGGAATGTTATCCAACGTGATTCTGAGCATGCCCACTGGGTTACGTCCACGGACGGCGCATGCGCCGTTCGTTTGGCCATGCATCTACATTATCATACAACACACCCCCTACCTGCCTACTTTGAAATAGGGGGGCTTACGCTACGCCGCTGTAACTTAGGGCGCAAGTTGTTTCTGAATACGGTACTCGCCTCTCTATGTTACGGCGGCGTAGCGCATATGAGATGCGCTATGCCCGCCGAAAGATACGCCAGTCTTTCTGAATCCCGGCCCATATGCGTAACCCATTTTTAAACTGTGTTTATGTAACTCAGTCACTTCGTTTGGCTGTTCACTCTCTCCAGCAGGAACTTTGCATCCAAGGCTTCTAGGACTCTAGGAGTGTTTATTGTCTGCATCCTTCTCTGCACCCAGTATCACATGGGGATGGCCAATGGAACCAGACATATGAAACACCTGAAATTATGATATATGCAAAGATTCTTTTGAAAGTTACAGCTGTGTGAGAGAATAAAGATCTGAGGAATGGGCAGCAGGATAGGTAAGCCTTAACCCCTTGCTGACTAGCGTACAACGATATACGTCAGCACAATGGCACGGCTGGGCAAATGGGCGTACCTGTAAGTCCCCTTTAAATCGTAGTTTAGTGGACACTTGCGCACCCGCAGCGTACTCCGTGAGTGTGCCCGTACACGGAGCGTAATAACGCGGAGAAGTCCATGTAAACAAGGCATTTCCCTGTTCTGCCTAGCAACATGATTGGGATCTACTGCTCCCTGTGATCGGTTCACCGATGAAGCTAACTGATGGATTGATGTGCTTAGACACCATTGGTTCATGAACCGATCGTGTCAGAACGCGGTGACGTAAAACACAACGACGTGATGAAAAAAACGAAGTTCAATGCTTCGACTTGATTCTGAGCATGCGTGGAATTTTAACCGATGCTCGTGCGTACTAACGATCGGTTTTAAAATAATGGTTAGCCGTCCATCGGTTCAATTTTAAAGCAAACCCTCTGTTTTTGGACCGAAGGATAATGGAACAATGGGGCCTACACACGATCGGTTTGGACCAATGAAAACGAACTTCACTCCGTTTTCATCGGTTTGAACCGATCGTGTGTACGCGGCTTAAGAGGAAATGCTGCACCATGAGGATTTTTTCTTCTTCCTTTCATTGACTGCCGACTTCTGGATGTAAATCTCTGCTGGTGTTGTGTGGAAGACGTGAGTTACAAAAACTGCCAATTCACCTCACCGCATTTGAAGAATTACTGAGTTGTCCACAGTATTCGGGATCCAGCTTTATGGTGTCCGACTCTGGAGGCTAAGATCGATCTATGTGTGGGGAGCACAGAGGACAGATTGCCTGAAGGCAGGTCGGCCTAGTCTAGAGCCCAATACTACCATCTATCTGGTAAGCAGTAATTTTCTTATCAGTAGCCCATTGGATGTGAAGTTTTATGATATCAACTCACCAGTGGCGGTGCGTCCATAGAGGGCGCTGGAGCGCCGCCCCCTCTGGCTACCGCACACACCACTGACAATATACATAGATTCATGCATTACATTGCATGAATCTATGTATTGCTGCCGAATATTCAGATGGCCGGCCCCCTGGTGACAGCCGGCCATCTGAATAACGGAAGTGCCTATCAGAGCCGGCGGCTCTCATAGGCTTTCTGATTACAGCCCTCAGGCTGTAGTCGGCTTCCAGATGCTTATCCTCGGGACGCACGGTATGTGCGTTCCTTGGATAAGAGTGACAGGCGTCTCAGCCAATCAGGTTACCGGTAACCTGATTGGCTGAAGCGTCAACGAGGGCGGAAGAACACATCGAGGGACAGAAGAAGAACCACGGCTGCCCCCCGGACACTAATCCGGGGGAGGCATTTTACGGGGCACAATGGCTACAATGGCAGGGCACAGTGGCTACAATGGCAGGGCACAGTGGCTACAATGGCAGGGCACAGTGGTGACAATGTAAGGGCACAGTGGCTACAATGGCAGGGCACAGTGGCTACAATGGTAGGGCACAGTGGTGACAATGGCAGGGCACAGTGGCTACAATGGCAGGGCACAGTGGCTACAATGGCAGGGCACAGTAGTGACAATGGCAGGGCACAGTGGTGACAATGGCAGGGCACAGTGGCTGCGTTTGATGGGCACAGTGGCTGCAACAGCATCTAGATACCCACAATCTACTCGATCCACTTCAATCGGGTTTCCCTCCTGGACACGGGACGGAAACAGCACTACTCAAAATATGGGATGACGCTCTCTAGGCCGCAAACGAAGGAGAATCTTGTCTTCTAGTTCTGTTGGACCTAAGCGCAGCTTTCGACACGGTAGATCGCAAAATATTACTGGCTCGGCTAGCAGAAGTAGCCAGAGTCACAGAAAGTGATCTATCATGGTTCTCCTCTTTTCTGGAAAACCGATCACAAACAGTAAAACTAGGACCTTTCACTTCGGAAAAACGCACGGTGTCATGTGGAGTCCCTCAAGGATCCCCTCTGTCGCCGGTGCTGTTCAACATCTATCTTTGCCCCCTCTTTGAAATCATCAGTAGCCAAAAACTACTTTATCACTCATATGCAGATGGCACACAACTGTATTTTCGCATCTGCAACAAAAACGATCATCATCTCAGTCTAGAGACATGCCTCTCTTTGATAGAAAACTGGATGACGAAGAGTTATCTTAAACTCAACAGCTCCAAAACAGAACTTCTCCTGTTTCACGCCAGTCATAAGAATCAACTTGCAACAACTTGGACACCCCCGCCCATTCTGGGCCAAATCATCACCCCTAGCGCCAAAGTCAAAAGTCTTGGGGTCATCTTTGACACCTACATGACAATGGACGCACAAATAGGGTCAGTAGTCAGCGGATCTCACCATCTGCTGCGCCTACTACATAGACTAATTCCTTTTATTCCTAAAGAAGACATAGCGGTTGTGGTGGGAACAATTGTAAACTCCAGACTTGACTATGCAAATACCCTCTATCTCGGACTCCCTAAGTACCAAATCTCTCGTCTACAAGTCGTTCAAAATACGGCCGCCAGACTTGCGACTGGGAAAAAACCATGGGAATCTATCTCACCTTCGCTGAGAGCCCTTCACTGAAGGCCCCCCAATATCTATGCGAAAAAATAAAAACTTACAACCTCAATCGCGTTCTGCGATCCACCGACCAAAATCTGCTCCAGATAGCCAAATACAAATACAAAGGTGAAAGAAGATTTGCGTTCCAGGGTCCCAGGCTATGGAACGCTTTACCAACCAGTATTCGGTTGGAGGAGAACCACTTGGCCTTCAGAAGACAGATCAAAACTCATCTCTTTTGATATCAAGAGAGACAGGAACAACAAGTGTTTTTCACTCACTCACTTTTTCACTCACTCACGCTTCAATTTTTATTATTAATACCTTGATCAATTGGGTTGTGCATTGTTTTATTTATTTCTTCCACTTAACCCCTTGATTGACCCATAGCGTTTAACCCCTTCCCTGCCAGTGTCATTTACACAGTAAACAGTGCATTTTTATAGCACTGATCGCTGTATAAATGTCACTGGTCCCAAAATAGTGTCCGATGTGTCCACCACAATGTCGCAGTCACAATAAAAATCGCAGATTGCCGCCATTACTAATAGAAAAATAATAATAATAAAAATGCCATAAATCTATCCCCTATTTTGTAGACGCTATAACTTTTATGTAAAACCAATCAATATATTTATGCCTTTTGCAATTTTTTTTACCAAAAATATGTAGAAGAATACATTTCGGCCTAAACTGAGAAAGAAATAATTTTTTTATATATATATTAATTTGGGGATATTTATTATAGCAAAAAGTTAAATATATTGCTTTTCTTTTCAAAATTGACGCTCTTTTTTTATTTATAGTGCAAAAAATATAAACCGCAGAGGTGATCAAATACCACTAAAAGAAAGCTCCATTTGTGGGGAAAAAAGGATGTTAATTTTGTTTGGGTGCAACGTCGCACGACTGCGCAATTGTCAGTTAAAATGGCGCAGTGTCGTGTCGCAAAAAGTGCTCTGATCAGGAAGGGGGTAAATCATTCCAGGGCTGAAGTTCTTGCTTTACAGGATGCTTTTTCAGCAATGATTTTGTTTTATAAATAGAGTCCTTTTAACAATATATATATATATATATATATATATATATATATATATATATATATATATATATATATACTGTATATATATTTTATGCAATGGTGTTCTTTTCTGATATGAATAAAATACCAAGCTGCTTTCAGCTTTCCTGAGCACCAAAAGTTTAGTGAGATTCCTAGTACACATTATAGGTCAAATTCATGGACACAGCTTTAGGTGATAAAGAGGGCAATTTGAACCCTGTGGCACCTGTTGGATAGGTCTTGCTTGATTATTGATTATACTTTTGTGACAAACTCTGGGTGGCAAGCTGCCAGTAACTCTTGTAATCAGAAACCCTATAAACTAAACCCATACTAATCACTGTTTGGCTCTAAGGAAAGGCATTTATTAATACATGCTTGATGTACAAATATATTTTAAAGCTACACTCCAGTAGGAGAGGCTAACTGTTCAGGTTTGCAGTTTTTTTTTCCTGGCATAGTCACAGGTCACCAAGCCACCACTCAGTTACTCAATGATCTGAGAATTGCTGGCTTAACTGCTTAGCGGCCGCCCACCATAGATATACTGCGGCAGGGTGGCCGCTCTGCACCAAAACACGTACCCGATACGTGATCTGACACTGGGTATAGGGCACATGCGCCCTTCTGGCTACCTGCTACCTCTGTGATTGGACACAGCAGGAGTCGATCATTTAGGAGAAAGGGGGAACGGTGGTCTGCCTATGTAAACAAGGCAGATCGCCGCTCTGTGGAGGGGAATGTGCTGATCCCATTATTCTGCTAAGCAGGAACATAGATCTTTACATTCCCCATTTAAAGCACCCTTGCCCCACAGTTAGAAAGCACTCCCAGGAAACACAGTTAGGCTTGCCACCTTTTCTTCAAGTCAAACCTGAACACTTTAACGTCCTCCCAGAATCGCATGGGGCACGCAAACATAACCGTCCGGGCTCGCCAGATTCACAGGACCCGGTGTGTCATGGATCACAGTAAAGGGCCAATAGCCGCTGCCCTTTACCACATGATCGCTCTGTCCAATGATGGAGCAATCAGAATGTAAACATACCGGGGTCATCCAAAGTTTCAGCTCTCTCCTCACACCGATACAGCGTTTGTGGAGAGAGATCGAGTGCCAACTGTAAGTATTTACTGTTGTTCCTGTGCCCAGCTATGCCCAGCAGTGCCACCTGTGCCACAACAGTGCCAAATCAGTGCCACCTGTGCCACGCCAGTGCCCCACAGTGCCATCAGTGCCTCTACAGTGCCACCATTGCCACTACAGTGCTCATTTGTGCCATCAGTGCCACCAGTGCTACTACAGTGCCCATCAGTGCCACATGTACCCACCACTGCCATTACAGTGCTCATTTGTGCCATCGGTGCCATTACAGTGCCCATCAGTCTTTTTTTGAATATTGGTACCATGTTAGCTTTTTGCCAGTCAGCTGGTACCATACCGGTCAATAAGCTGTCCTTATAGATTACCAATAATGGTCTACCAATGACCTAACTAAGTTCTTTAAGAACTCTTAGGCCTCGTACACACGTGATACACCGGCACAAAGTCAGAGTTATGCCGGCGTATCACTGATACGCCGGCATAACTCTACCTGAATCTGGCCCATAGTTTTTTCAAGTCTTTTTTGAACACTGGCTTTATGAACAATCCATGCTCTGTTCATAGCAATACTTTTTTTCTTATATACACCTCCTTTAGAACATTGGCTTCCATTGGCCATATGGGAACATTCTGTGCTCTATTCATAGCAATACCATCTTGTCTATTATACCCCCCCCCCCCCCCCATTTTTCCTTTAGTAAAAACTAAAGAAAATTATGGGCCAGATTCAGGTAGAGCAGAGCATCTTTGCTCTGGAGTAACGCATCTCATTTGCGTTACGCTGCTGAAATTTTAGGAGCAAGTGCTGTTATTCAGGAAGCACTTGCTCCTAAAGTTGCGGCAGCGCATCACAAATGAGCCGGCGGAATTCAAATTGGGCGGGTACGGGGCGTGTAGTATTCTAACTAAGCGTGATCCCGCCTTCAACATACTGCGCATGCGTCGAGTGTCCAAACATCCCCGTGCGCATGCTCCAAATTCTGTGAATGAACGTCAATGACGTCACATTCCCATTCATGAACTTTTTACACAAGCGACGTGATTTTTTTTTTTCCCGACGCGATGACGACGCCTATACCTAACATAGGATACTCCAACCCCATGTAGGTATATCTATGCGCCGCGTATCCCGTCCGGAAACGTCGTACCGTCATTGCGTCGCGCCGGAATTCGATCGTGAATTGCCGATTTCCGCTCATTAACATATTTTTTGAGCGTAAATCGGCGGGAACGCCCCCGGCGCCATTTTTAAGTTGAAGTAACGATGCGATGGCGAAACTCAGTTACGCTGCTCGCATCGGAGCTTCAACCCGGCGTTTCTTGTTTTCTGGTTACAGAAAACAGAAACGCCGGCTCAAAGTCACAGTTAGGCTGGCGGATCACTGGATCCGCCAGCCTAACTGTTCCTGAATCTGGCCCAATGTATTTAACAACATTGCCTTCTCCCTGTCACTAGTAACCAGATTTACCTGACTATTCTCTATGGGGCAATTTGCTCATCATGACAAGTCATCAAGTAATTTACATGGTACTAAGGACCTCAGCAAACCTCACCACAGTACTAGGTGCTTGATTGTCAAGTCGCCAAGTAGCCACAATGTCACAAAAAAGAAAGGGGAGTGAGTCATACTCTCCATATTCTTGTAATTACCAAATCATTCTTTAACCACTTAATGCCCGCCGCACGACTATGTACGTCCACAGAATGGCACGTCCCTGCCTTCTAGCGGGTCAGTGGTCTGATCAGGACCCCCTCCGCAGTGTGCGGTGGGCGGCTTACCTGCGGGAGCGATCCGTGCTGAGGGGGTGACTGTTCGTTTCTGTCCGCCCCCTCGTGATCGCTCCCAGCCAATCCAGCAACACAGGCAGAGGAAGTGATGTCAGCTCTCCTCTCGATGGTATTTTCAATCCGCCGAGAGAAGAGAAGACTCAGGCCCCGTACACATGTCCGAGAACCTCGTCGGGCTTAACTCATCTTTCCGCCCGTCGAGGTTCCCGATGAGCGGTCGAAAAGGTCGTCGAGCCAAATTTCCTCATTGAACAACAAGGAAATAGAGAACATGCTCTCTATTTTGGCTCGACGAGCTTCCCGACGGTTTGCTCGTCGAAAGTGTACACACGACCGGTTTTCTCGGCAGAATACGTCTCCCAGCTAGCTTCTCGCTGGATTCTGCCGAGAAACTCGTTCGTGTGTACGGGGCCTTTACACGCGACCGAGTTTCTCGGCAGAATCCAGCGAGAACCTCGATGGGAGACGTATTCTGCCTAGAAAACCGGTCGTGTGTACACTTTTCGCCGAGCATCCCGTCGGGAAGCTCGTCGAGCCAAAAAGGGAGCATGCTCTCTATTTCCTCGTTGTTCTATGGGGAAATTTGGCTCAATGAGCTTTTCGTCAGCTGAACGGGAACCTCGACGGGCGTAACGATGAGTTTAGCCCGACGAGTTTCTCGGTCGTGTGTACGCGGCCTTACATAAAGTTGCACAAACACTACACTAACACCACACACATAGGAACATTTAACCCCTTCCGATCACCCCCCCCCCCCCAGCCCCTTGTCACACTGTCACTGATTGCAGTGATCATATATTTACTGATCACTGCATTTAGTGTCAGTGTGACAGTTAGTGTGACAGGCAGTTAGTGTTAGGTCCAGGGTAGCCCCGTACCCCCTAATAAAGTTTTAACCCCTTGATCACCGCCCTAGTTAACCCTTTCACCCCCTATTGCCAGCGTCACTAAGCGATCCTTTTTCTGATCGCTGTATTAGTGTCGCTGTTGCCTCTAGGTAGCTAATTTTTTTTTATTGCGTTTTTTTTTTTTTTACTAAAGACATGTGGCTAAATACATTTTGGCCTAAATGTTTGACTAAAATTTAGTTTTTTCGATTTTTCTTAAAACAAAAAGTTTTTGTTTATAGCGCAAAAAATAAAAATTGCAGAGGCAATCAAATACCATCAAAAGAAAGCTCTATTTGTGAGAAGAAAAGGACGCAAATTTTGTTTGGGAGCCACGTCGCAGGACCGCGCAATTGTCTGTTAAAGCGACACAGTGCCGAATTGTAAAAACGCCTCTGGACATTTAGCAGCATATTGGTCCGGGGCTTAAGTGGTTAATCTCCAAACAGTGTGATGGGGATGTAGGCAGGTGCCTACTAGGAGTGCTGCTGCTGTATATAGTTACTGGGCTGTCTGGGTGGGGAAAGGGATAATACGAGTTCTGTATTTTGAATTTTCCCAGGCCTTTCTGGGTTCTGCTCTCCACCCTGTTCTGTATATAAATAGGGGGAAGGTCAGGCTCTGAGATAGAAAATAGGGACTGCATGGGAAAGTGGAGAGAAGCCCAATTATGAAGATGTAACCAACATCAACCCATGAGCACCCCACACAGGAAAGCACCTCTACAGAACTTCGCCACTGTGGACTACTACCTTGAAAGGTATGCCCGGGCGGCCTGAGACTAGTTAGTTAGGGAGAAATTGTGTTTTTTTACACTATGAAAGAACAATAAAAAATATCGCGCTAAAGGATATGAATAGCTAAAATTGAAAATAAATATGTGTAAATGTGAAAATAATGTTAACTTAATAACCCAAGCAGCAATCTTTAGCTACACGTGGTAGTCATGTAAATACAAGAAGAAAACATTGGAGAAAAAATTGCGCTAGTCATACCATGTGGTGAACAAAGTGTTAAAAAATAATTAAATAAATAAATAAATAATATTAAATATAAGAAATATATTAAACTCTAGGGAAAGAAGGTAAGGAAAACCTTCTAGTGAGACAACCAAAATAAATTGAATTTATGACTGTGTGAAAATAATAATAATAATAATAATAATAAAAAAAAAAAAAAAAACATTCAGTCCAAAAAAATCTGTGACTTCTTAAACATAATGTCCCCATCAAAGTATCAACTCCATGGATGTATGTTGAAGGGGGGAAAAAACCAAGATGAAAGGGATTCCACCACCAGTCAGGTTTGGATAGAATAGAAAAGATCCACCAGGAGAGGGGTAGGTAATAAACTCTTACCAGATTCCCAGCTAGTAAAGCATATAGATCCACTCGATCCCAGAAGGGAGGGGGGGGGGAACTGCAGCACTCCTCTGCATTCAGCTGGTCCTCGTTTTGATAGGTGTGGATCCCAAAACTCCTTTCCAGGTCCTAAGCTGGTTGCACAGCTCCAAAGGATCCAGTTGGAGACCCAGAAAAAAAGGGAGACTCAAATAGTGAAGTACCGTAATTATCCGGGTTTTATTAAAATTGTAAGAGTATACACTAGATGCACTTCATAAGTCCAAAATACAAAGGCATTACATCCAGTCAAAGTAAAACAAAATATAGAAAAAAAATGAACGTGCGCCCGTGCTTACGGGGTCACTTCTGGACACGGTAATGTCAGTGCGTGGCTCTGCCCTGACTAGTTTTGATCAATACGATCTTTTTTTTTATTTTATTTTTTATTATTATTATTATTATTATTATTATTATTTTTTTCACACAGTCATAAATTCAATTTATTTTGGTTGTCTCACTAGAAGGTTTTCCTTACCTTCTTTCCCTAGAGTTTAATATATTTCTTATATTTAATATTATTTATTTATTTATTTCATTATTTTTTAACACTTTGTTCACCACATGGTATGACTAGCGCAATTTTTTCTCCAATGTTTTCCTCTTTTTACACTATGAGACTGTGAGTCCAGTTATGCTGGACTGGTGGAGTGGGACACAGGCTTAGCAGAGTTCCTCCCAAATGCTACATTTGGAAGACAGAGGTGTGCAGTGACACAGGAAAAGATGTTTCACAGAGTATCTCTGTATTTTACATGGCTGTACACGGTGTGCAGATCATCTCTAAGCCAGGATTCAATTTTAATGTTGACTTGACTCTCACATGATCGTTGACCCGCCTATTCCCAGGCATTGGTGAGCATGCACACGAGTGGAGGGAGACCCCCACAGCCAGGGTGAGTAGAACCCGCCCACAGGGAGCAAAAGGAAGGTGAGATAATTAAAGTAAACTTGTAGCTTTGCCTGGCAGGAACCAACCCGTCTTTGCCTTGAAAGCTTGATTCTGATTGATGATACCTGAAGAAGAGAAAAATGAATTGATACATCACTGATTCAAGAAACAGACCCCCATGCCCTTATTGAAGAGCTCTTTAGTATGTGGCTGTAGCAAATATAAGAACTCATGTCAAGGTAAACCAAGTGGACTTTTTCTTTTGAATTGTTTTCATGATAGAACTGGAAAAAGTGTGGGAGTTGTGTTTTTGTGCAAGCTCCCGGCATGCATTCTTATACTTCCTTTGCTATTTGGTATGTCACTGATCTGGAACAGCACTGTGAATATCAAGTGTTGGAACACTCCATACTCAGCTAGGTGGATGCTGCATCAAACCAATTCTGCATTGTCAGTCACTGGCTCTCTGGTCTCCCCCTTCAGCACTCTCTGGAGTGTCGGGCTGTGCAGGGGGCTGAAGTGGCTGGCTCAGTCTCCCAGCTGATTGCTGAGAAGTTGAGCCAGATGCTGGTCCAGGCTTCTGTGTGGATTCTGACTGTAAAGTTGGGATTGATCCAATGCCTAGATCAGCTGAGTGACAAAAGCCAACGGCGGAGTTTAGAATGTTGTCAGCTGAAAATGAGGCACAGACGAACTGTAATCCTGTGATCAATAGGTGAAGTAGGGCCAAATAGCCTTTGCCCTACTTCCCCCTTTTAGGCAAGGATGTCAACTTTGGAGTCTGCACATTTAAAAGCAAGTAGGCTCCCATATTCCATTTAAAGCAGAAATAAACCCATTGATTTAATGTTTCCCAAAACAGTTACATTCAAGGCATGCCATTAAGAATATCTGTCAAATTTTCCTATGCTCTCAACCAAATTGTCAAACCATCAAATGACTATCATTATAACTAATCAGATGTGCATCACCATGGCAAATGCAGATCAAACAGAGGCTAATGCCGCGTACACACGGTCGTTTTTTGCGATGAAAAAAAACGACGTTTTTTAAAACGTCATTTAAATTGATGGTGTGTGGGCAAAACGTCGTTTTTTGTCTTAAAAAAAACGACCAAAAAAAAATTCCAACATGCTTGAATTTTTTGTGTCGTTTTTCAAAACGTCGTTTTTTGTTTCACAAAAAGTCACCGTGTGTAGCAAAAACGTCGTTTAAAACGACGTTTTTCAACCCGCGCATGCCCAGAAGCTAGTTATGAAGCGAGCTTCAATGGAAAAGTGTGGTGAACGTAACCTTGTTTTTTGTGAAAAAAACGATGGTGTGTATGCAACATCGTCTTTGAAAGTGACGTTTCAAAAACGTCGTTTTTTACTTCACAAAAAACGTCGTTTTTTTTCATCGCAAAAAACGACCGTGTGTACGCGGCATTAGACTGAAGCTCCCTGGGAGGGTTTAATTTTACTTTAACCACTTGAAGACCAGCCGCCGCAGTTTTACTGTGGCAGGTAGGCTCCCCATTGTGGCCAGCGCTCGGTTTTTTCAGGGGAGAAATGACTGATTGTGAGTTCATACAAAGTGTGAACAGCAATTCCCCCAAGTAAGTCCCAACTTCAGTTAGAACACAGTGAGGGAATACAGTTAATGCCTTGATCGCCCCCTAGTGTTGACCCCTTCCCTGCCGGTGATATTTTTACAGTAATCAGTGCATTTTTATAGCACTGATTGCTTTATAAATGACAATGGTCCCAAAAATGTGTCAAAAGTGAGTGTCCGATCTGTCTGCCAAAATGTTGCAGTTCCGATAAAAATCTCAGATTACCGCCATTACTAGTAAAAAAAAATAATAATAATAAAAATGCCATAAAACTACCCCCTATCTTGTAGAAGCTATAACTTTTGCGCAAACCAATAAATATGTGTGTATTGCAATTTTTTTTACCAAAAATATGTAGACAAATACATATCGGCCTAAACTGAGAAAACATTTTTTTTTTTAAATGTGAGATATTTATTATAGCAAAAAGTAAAAAATATAGAATTTTTTTCAAAATGTACACTTTCTTTGTTTATAGCGCAAAAAATAAAAACCGCAGAGGTGATCAAATGCAGCCTCCTCACTGAGAATTGAGACACCAACCATTGCCGATGGCTCGGTTCTCTCACCCCCCTGAGTGGAGAGATGCTGCCAGTCAATCAGCAGCTCTCCTCCTCCACGCTCACTGGAGCGTTGAGCTGTGGAGGGCGGGGAGCGGCCGCCTCATTGACTTGTTGAGAGGCTTTCAGAGTCGGGATGACACGGTGCCTGGACTAATCTGTGTGACCTAAGAGGAATGAATGAATGAATGAATGAATGAATGAATGAAAACTTGTATAGCGCGGCACATGCGAACTGAAACGCCTCTGGGCGCTTGTTGTTCCAGTCTCCTTTGATATCAAAAGAGAAGAGTCTTGACCTTTTTCCTGAATGCTAGGTGGTTCTCCTCCAACCGAATGCTGGTTGGTAAAGCGTTCCATAGTCTGGGACCTTGGATCGCGAATCTTCTTTCTCCTTTGGATTTGAAGTTGGCTTTCGGAACCTGGAGCAGGTTCTGATTCGTGGATCGCAAAACGCGATTGGGATTATGCGCTTTTATTATTTCGCATAAATAAATGGGGGCATTCCCATGGACACATCTATGCGTAAGACAGACTTCAGCCCGCTCTCTGCTGAAAACAATTTGTTTTGCACTCCTGTGACCCATAGTTGAAGCCCAACCGAATGAGCTCAGGCTGGGCTTCTCCTTTAAAGCTTTCACCAGAACAGGAACTGGGAGGAAATTGTGTTCTGCTGGTAAGTGTCGGTTCACACAGGGGCTTGCCGCTCGACTCTGCAAGGCGGTCTACACATGACTTCAGAGGCGGCTTGCAAAATTACTTCTGTATTGAAGTCAATGCAAGTTGCCCTAAAGTCGTCCCAAAGTCGTACAGGAACCTTTTTCTAAGTCGTAGCGACTTGAGTCGCTCCTATTAGAACGGTTCCATAGTACATAACAGAGCGCGACTTGTCAGGTGGCTAAGTTGCCTGACAAGTCGCCCATGTGTGAACCTGCAGTAATGGTCTAAACCAGCCTTTCTCAACCTTTTTACCACTGGGGAACCCTAAAAATAATTTTCAGGTCTCGGGGAACCCCTGATAAAACCCATTCATTGGGGATCAGTGAGAAGAATGCCCTTTTTTACAGTAGTGGTAAGAATGCCCCCCTTACAGAGAACTATGAAGATCATTGGTGTAATACTACTGGCTCCTCCAAGTGGAATTGTCTCAGAACTATGTAGGCATCATCAAACAGGGGGTAAATCAGCCACAGCTCAAGGAACCCCTAGCCACCTCTGGAGGAACCCTAGGGTTCCATGGAACCCTGGTTGAGAATGGCTGGTCTAAACAAAGATTTCTCTCACTTTGGAGAGGTTGTCTCTCACTTTCTATTGTGTCGACAGGTCTATAAGTAAAGAACATTTTCTTAACAGACACAGATGGCACAAAAATAAAAGAATCAGCATAAAAGAAAGTCAACTAGCATTTTTCAAAGCTAGCAATAGCAACAAAGAATTTTCTGTAATGACAGGTCCCCTTTAACAATTGTGTATGAGGATGGGTGTGTTCAGAAAGGTGAGTTTTGTCTAGGGAGAAATGGAAGGTTGATACTGAGTGATGGAATGATTACCCTTGACAAAGCATTAGACATGTGTACAGATATAGGTCATGACAAGAGAGGGAAAGCAGTAGACCATGAATAGAATGCAGCGAGCAACCAGAAGAATATTTATAGATAGAGTTATGTGGGAACACAGCACTGAATGCTATTTTACTACAACGCATTTATCCTGAAGGGCACAGAGAGCAGGTCATGATTAGAGGGCCATCGACGATGACCGCATTAAAAATGTCCCGTGATCTGGGTTGTATTTGCAGATGAGGCTTCTCAAAATAGATTTAAGCAGAATAAACATAATGTGAATAAATGTAAGACATTCTGTACAGTATATAGTTAAGCTGGCTATATACCGGTACTAGTCGTTCGTACAAGAATTCATTCAAAAAAGAAAAGAATTTTCAATAAATTTGAGGATTTGAAGCATGTCGATAGAAAGTACTTCAAAACTTTTCTTTTAACATTTAATTTTACAATAAATTGACTTTCGCTAGCAAAAAGTACATAAAACTGTTAGGCCTCGTACACACGATCAAATCTGTCTGCTGGAAACGGTCTGCTAGACCGTTTCAGCAGACAGATTCGATCGTGTGTACGGGCTAACAGACGGATTTGGCCACCCGACAGTCGGGTTTGTCCACCCGACAGATTTCAAAGCATGCTTTAAAATCTGTCGGCTGGGAACCCGTCCGCCCGACATGAATGGTTTTGACGCATGCGCGGAAGTGTTTTACTTCCTGGTGCGGTGACGTGGCGGCGTCAACGTCACCGCCACGTCACCGACACGTCAGCGCGCTGTCTGCTGGCGGGGATTTTGGTTTGCTCGTGTGTACACGCGAGCAAACCAAAATCCCAGCAGACAGATTTGTTCAAATCTGTCGGACAGACAGATTTGAACAAATCTGTCTGCTCGTGTGTACGAGGCCTTAGAAAGTTATTAATGCAAGAAAAAAATTTCCATCTTGATTCTTGAAATTTTCTCATCGCTGTGGTTCGAAAATGAACGTTGACCCAACTAGTGAAAAGAAAATGAAATGAAAATTCTTAAAACAATAACATTTTAATTAAATATAACTAGTGTATGACCAGCTTTACACTACATTCAATTAAGAAATAGAAGATAAAACCGACTCAGGGGACAAATGTTATCTGTTGAGAGGTTCGAAATGCTAACCAGACACTCTTTTTCTGCCTAGGTTCACACTGACTGCGGGAATGAAATCACGGCAGTTCAGCTGAACTTACACCATTTCATTCCCGCATGTCAGTCCCGACTTCCGGGGTGATTTCAAAGACATCTGTGTGGGTTTCTGCACAGATGTCAATAGAAATCGCACCCTCAATTTGCCAAAATAGTACAGAAACTACTTTTGGGAATCTGTGTAGCACCGCAAATGCGGCATCACACCAATTCGGACGCTGCCATTGCCGGCAAGTGTCACCGATTTGGCATGTGATTTGACATGTCAAATCGCATGCCAAATTGCATCGATGTGAACCAGGGCTAAATAGTAAACACCTCGGGCCAGATCCACAGAGATTTATGGCAGTGTATCTACAGATACGCCGCCATAAATTCAAATCTGCGCCGGCGTATCTTTGTTTTGTAGCCACAAAACACGATGGCTTTTTGCTTAGATACGACGGCTTACGCCGTCGTATTTAATATGCATATTTACACTGGACGCTAGGGGCGCGTCCGCGTAAAATATGCAAATGAGGTAGATACGGCGATCCACGAACGTACGTACGCCTGGCGCAGTGTGTTTACGTCGTTTGCGTAAGCGTATGTACGGCGTAAAGTTACCCCTGCTGTATAGAGGCATACACCATGTTAAGTATGGACGTCGGGCCAGCGTCAAATTTGCCGCTGTTCACGTCGTTTGCGTAAACCGTTCGCGAATAGGGATTTGCGTAAGTTACGTACACGTCGTTTTCATTGAATATTTTCAACGTGCTTTTACGCATTTGCGCACTGGGATACGTCTACGGCCGGCGCATGCGCAGTTCAATAAAAACGTTGATTACATCGGGTCACGATAAATTTAAATAATACACGCCCACCCCTAACTCATTTGAATTACGCGCGCTTACGACGAGCCATTTACGCTACGCAGCCGTAACTCAGGAGGCAAGTCCTTTGTGGATACGGAAATTGCCATTCTAACTTACGGCGGCGTAGCATAAATCACTATACGCTACGCCGACACAAACAAACGCCGGGCTATGTGGATCTGGCACCTCATTACCAAGATATGCAGAATGTGTGTTCCACTGGTGTTAGCATAGAATCATGTGACCAGAGGCTAAATCTGATTTATAAAACCATTGTGTGTGAGAACACACATACACAGACACATAATTGTCAAAAGTATTGGGATGCCTGCCTTTACTGAACTTTAATGGCATCCCAGTCTTAGTCTGTAGGGTTCAATATTGAGTTGGCACCCCTTTGCAGCTATAACTGCTTCAACTCTGAGAAGGCCTGGCTCGCAGCCTCTGCTCTAATTCATCCCAAAGGTGTTCTATCGGGTTGAGGTCAGGACTCTGTGCAGGCCAGTCAACACCCTCCACCTAAACTCGCTCATCCATGTCTTTATGGACCTTGCTTTGTGCACTGCTGTGCAGTCATGTTGGAACAGGAAGGGGCCATGCCCAAACTATTTCCACAAAGTTGGGAGCATGAATTTGTCCAAAATGTCTTAGTATGCCTTAAAAGTTCTCTTTATTGGAACTAAGGGGCCAAGCCCAACCCCTAAAAAACAACCCCACACCATAAACCCCCCTTCACCAAATTTTTTGGACCTGTGCACAAAGTAAGGTCCATAAAGACATGGATGAACTAGTTAGGGGTGAAGAATCTTGACTGACCTGCACAAAGTCCTGACCTCAACCTGATAGAACATCTTTGGGATGACTGCAAGCCAGGCCTTCTTGTCCAACATCAGTGCCCAACCTCACAAATGAGCTTCTGGAAGAGTGTGCAAACATCCCAATAGACACATTTCTAAACCTTGTGGACAGCCTTCCCAGACGAGTTGAAGCCGTTATAGCTGCAAAGGGAGGGCCAACTCAATATTGAACCCTACGGACTAAGACTGGGATGCCATGTGCATGTAAAGGCAGGTGTCCCAATACTTTTGGTAGTATAGTGTGTGTATGTATATATGTGTGTGATTCTGTGCTAACATTGTCATAATATTTATAATATTTGGAGCATCACTTTACCATGTGTATATAGAACCACCTGTTTAAAGATGACACTAATTAGAGTCTGGCCATACTCCAATTTTAAATCATTTTTCTGGGATTAAGTAAGGTTAATTGAATGAACCCTTGTGGGTGATCCAAAGAGCTTTTGGTGATTTATTGTAGTATGGTGGACCAGTGGTCTTTAGTAACTCTACCAATATCTGATCCCCACAACTGTGCATATTTCAGTCATTATAGGAGAGATGATTTTCCAGGAGACATGTATAGACATGAGTTATTATACCCTTCATGCACGTAGCACAACTTACTCCTATGTGTCTTGTTTTATATGTTTTCCTGAAAAAAAACCTCATTGAGCTTGAGTAGATTGAATTAATATGAATGGAAATGTGTATTGGGTTAATATATGCAGGTATAGGCTGCTACAGTAGACCTTGTAATTGTAAAGATTCGATAAAAAAATAAAATAAAATAACAAACATGTCATACTTACCTCCACTGTGCTGCTCGTTTTGCACAGAGTGGACCCGATTCTCTTTTTCTGGGGTCCCTCGACAGCTGTCTCGGCTCCTCCCCGCATCAGATAACCCCCTCTGGGAAGCACTTTCCCAAGGGGGTTACCTTGAGGGCGCGCTCCCGAGTCCAGCATTTGCATCTATTAACACGAATGCCGGACTCTGCCCCACCCCCGAGGGCTAGCGTCATTGGATTTGATTGACAGCAGCGGGAGCCAATGGCTGTGCTCCTATCAATCTATCCAATGAAGAGCTAAGAAGCCCAGGCTGAGATCCAGTACGTTCTCAATGTGGGACTTTTGAGGACTTAGGTAACTAAACCGGGGACTGGGGGGCTGGAGATTTAGGATGTTTTTTCACCTTAATGCATAGGATGCATTAAGGTGAAAAAACAGGAAGGTTTACAACCCCTTTAAAGTGGTTCTAAAGTTAGTCAGATTTTTTTTTTTTACCATAGTGCATTCTATGCATTCAGGTAAAACAAATCTTCTGTGTGCAGCTCCCCCAGCTCCCCTTCATCTCTTCAGGGAGGCCTATCACACCTCCAACTAACTTAACTTTTATCACTTCCATCAGCTCAGAGTAATAACCTTTTGTACCACTTGCCCAACCCTATTAGAGTAAACTCTTATGAGCACTGTGCAAACTGTTGGTGCTATATAAATCCTGTATAATAATAATACTTACTGTATTTATTGGCGTTTTTTACCCTGAAAATAGAGGGTAAACTGTGCCTGTGTGTTATACGCAGGGGGCTGTGGAAAGTTTGTTTCCTAAAACGTCCCTCTTAAAGTTAGGGTGCGTGTTATACACCGATAAATACAGTACTTGAACCCAATCTTGATTCAGCGATGTGCCCAAGAGCAGAGGCTCTCTCTGCTCTCTCTCTCCTAACTGGACAGAGAGGCAGCAGTAGGAGCCATTGACTCCTGCTGCTGTCAATCACAGCCTGTGATCAGAGAGTTGGGGATGAAGTCAATGGACACACAGAGTCCAGCTCAGGAGCAAGTGGCTTGCTATGAGGGCAATCAAGGGATGCACCAGAAGAACTAAGTAGTAAATGGAGGTCCACACAGTTAATAAAGATTTTCTCAATGCTTTAATTCCAGGCCAACATTAGCCAACATCAACTTTGGTGAAGGAAGAATAGGTTGATGAGGAAAGAGAAACGTTCAGGCCTGGATATACACAAGGCAGATCAGCCCTTAGTAGCACAAATTTTCACACGTTGCCACTCCTATGAGTGGGTAAGGTGCCCACGGACAGGTGTCTCTCACACAGACCTGGCAGCCGAGGCGCCACCTCAAATCTTGGCTGGGGGGAACGGGTCTCTCTCACAGGCCTGGCTCTAGGCCTCTGCCACAGGCCAGTTAATTTGGATAGACTAAATGTGTGAACAGAGTGAATCCTCCCTGTAATTTTTCAGCATAAGTCACCGGGTGACAGTAAAGTGTACCTGCCAGCATCCCGGTCACCGAATCCCCGCCTGGGATTCTGTTAAGCTTCGGGAACCCAGTAAGTCACTGAGGTCCCTTGATTCTCATCTCTGGCTGAGACTCAGGAAGGCCCAGGAACCTGGCCAGGCGGGCCGCGCCGGTGCTTTCCATGACCGCGCACACCCTAAAGGTGGATGCCGCACCCCGAGTCCGGGACCCCACGCACGTGAAGAAGAACCACGAAGACCCGACCTAGGTCCCAGATATACCCCTCCCCAGCATGCCCAGCAAGGAAAAACCCTCTCCAATTGGCTGCTGAGGAAGACTCCATCCGCCAGAAATCCCGCTGGCTCCCACGCCAAGGATGAAATGACATCCCCAGAATGCAGTCCGAGCCAGTGGACCTTTCCAGAATGACATAGGTCAACAACCTAAACAAATCACAACTAGGAGCAACTTAACTCTCCTAGTCCAACTCGTTTTAACTCAGCGCCCATGCAAAAAGCAAGGGGGTGTTACTATTTTATTTTAACGTACTTTTAGAATGACTTTAAGCTAAAGTATGATGTACCTTTGCTGGCCTGTGTGCCCCAACATATGCAAGGCTATGAGCGGATTGAGGGTTTGAACATCAACAATTGCAGAGATTGCAGCCTGCACTTATGGGGCTTTTTTTTTTAATCAAGGGAACATATACTAATCCTTATATTCATACCTATGGACCCAGCAACTATGGTTAAGATGTTGGATAGCAAGCACTATAAAATTAGATAGCAAGTACTAAAATGTGACTATAGTGACAGCTCTCTTATAGAGATAACAAGATAACAATAAATAACAAGAGCTCCTTGAAATACTAAACTACATATCAGGAGAATAGGCATAGTATTACCTGTATCAATACTTTTGCTATCTTGGTTCTTGCAGTTAAATGAAAGAGTGTTTGGAGTCAGCCAGGTAAGAATGGACATAAGAGTCAGTTTAAAGACCCATCAAAATACACTGTCAGTCCTTGGGAGTGAAGTAACTTCCTCCTCATCTCATTCACAGTTTCCAGACAGTAAAGACTTCATTCAGACTTCTTAAAAGGGAATATTGCGTGCTGTGGACTGATGACTATTAGTAACTGCTGTTTTTTTAAGCCTGTGAAAAGCAGCATTAAATACTTAATGAGCTAAAATTGCATTATTATGTCTAAGGAACTGTGTAGCTGTAATTTGCAAGTAACTTTGAGGTGCCGTACACACGGCAGAGAACCTCGACGGGCAGAACACATCGTTCCGCCCGTCGAGGTTCTCTCCCGGCCGTCGGATTCGGCGACCCGCCCGTCGGGAATGGCAACCAGCCATTCTTCCAGGCGGGCCGTCGAGGAAATAGAGAGCGTGCTCTCTATTTCGGCTCGACGGGCTTCCCGACGGGAAGCTCGCCGAGACCGTACACACGGCCGAGGTCCTCGCTGGAATGTGCATTCCAGCGAGGTTCTCGCTGATTTTCAGCGAGAACCTCGGCCGTGTGTACGGGGCCTGAGCCTTTTAGTCTTGTCCAATTTGCATTTCATAATGAAATCTTAATTGCAAATTTAAATGTCTTTTGGCACGTCATTTCACATCTCAAAGTCTTAGATCTATAGTCTGTTAAAGTTGTTTAGATGCACAGGTGAATGTGATCATTTAAAATAAGTCATCTCAAAGTAAACAAACCTGTCACTAACCTGGGTAAGGAAAAGTGAGACATTCCGACAACAAAACTGTGGATACATTTCCGATGGATTGTTCCCTCAAACTTGTCTTGCATACACACGGTCACACAAATGTTGTTGGAAATTCCGAACGTCAAGAACGCGGCGACGTACAACACGTACGGCGGCACTAGAAAAGGGAAGTTCAATACCAGTCGTGTTAGTAGAAGTTTGGTAAGAGACGATTCGCGCTTTTCAGCCTCATACTTTTCAGTCCGTTACAGCGTGACGAATATGCTATCTCCATTACAAACGCTAGTTTTACCTTACCGATCGCTTCCATCTCGTACTTGTATCAGAGCATGGGTGGAATTTTATGCGTCTCAATTGTCCACACACATGATCAAAATTTACGAGGACAAATTTTGTTGTCAGAAAATTTGAGAACCAGCTCTCAAATTTTTGTTGTCGGAAATTCTGACAACAAATGTCCGATAGGGCCTGCACACAGTCGGAATTTTCGACCAAAAGCTTCCATCAAACATTCTCACTGAAGATAACTAGTCTGAATTGTCTAGGTTTTGTTAAGAACATTGATGCTCTTTTGCCTATAGCTTAAAGTTTATATACAGGTGCATCTGAAAAATGTTGATTATCATTAAAAAGTTAATTTATTTCAGTAATTCAATTCAAAATATGAAACCTATTATATAGACGAATTACACACAAAGTGATGTATTTCAAGCATTTCTTTCTTTTAATTTTTATGATTATGGCTTACAGATAGTGAAAACCCCAAATTCACTATCTCAGAAAATTTGAATATTACATAAGACAAATAAAAAAAAAGATTTTTAATACAGAAATGTTGGCTTACTGAAAGGCATGTCCATGTATAGTATAGTATGCACTCAATACTTTGTCGGGGCTCCTTTTACATGAATCACTGCATCAATGCAGCGTGACATGGAGGCGATCAGCCTGTGGCACTGCTGAGGTGTTATGGAAGCCCAGGTTGCTTTGATAGCGGCCTTCAGCTCATCTTCATTGTTGGGTCTGGCATCTCTCATCTGACTCTTGATAATACCCCACAGATTCTCTATGGGGTTTAGGTCAGATGAGTTTGCTGGCCAATCAAGCACAGTGATACCATGATTGTTAAACCAGGTATTGATACTTTTGGCAGTGTGGGCAGGTGTCAAGTCCTGCTGGAAAATGAAATCAGAATTTCCATAAAGCTGGTAGGCAGAGGGAAGCATGTAGTGCTCTAGAATTTCCTGGTAGAGGGCTGCGCTGATTTTGCACTTGATAAAACACAGTGGACCAACACCAGCAGATGACATGGCTCCCCAAATCATCACTGACTGTGGAAACTTCACACTACACCTCATGCAACTTGGGTTGTGTGCCTCTCCACTCTTTCTCCAGACTCTGGGACCTTGATTTTCAAATGAAATGCATAATGTACTTTAATCTGAAAAGAGGACTGTTACGGCCCCTATGGCATCGAATAAATAACAAGAGGAGAGCTTCTGACGGGTGCAGTAGTTTTATTCTTTCGCGACAAAGGTGCGCAGCAAGGTTGAATATTGTTCTCTTTATCTCCTTGAGCACCGTAAACATGAATATCGTAAGCACCGTAGCACCATCGCACTGTTGCACCGTGAAAACTGTAAATGACATACAACACACTTATTTACAGTTATCACCACAAAAGGGGGTTACAGGGTTAATTGCAGTTGTCTGCACACACATCTAATTACATTGAACATTCAAAGAAACATGGTTACATGCAAGGTGCTTTGGATTATATTGTGTTTAAAACCAAACAGCATGAACACGGTTTACATCTAGAACATATACATCTTTATAACAATGCACACTTTTCTGCATACCTCGATCCGCTTGCCAAAGGGGGTACAAAACTTTAAGCTTTAGGGATTTTCTGCAAACATTTTCCATGAAGTCCTATGCATAAAGCTAACATGTGGCCTCTAATACAGGAAAAGACTTTCTTTCTAAGACAGGAAGAAAGGAGTGGTTTTTGTGATCCTGCTAGTTAAACATTCCCCCCGGGAACTAAAAGGGAGGCAGAAAGGTTCCACCCAGAAGCAAGTGCTGAACAAGATCCACAATGACGTTCCATTTTGCACACTGACATGCTCCTTGATGTAATGGACGTTATTCTATGACTCTGCCTTATTCCCATGTAACGCTGCTCTCATGTAACGTCCCTACATTTGTTGTTGTATGACGTCTGTTTACCTATAACTGTCTTGCAAAAACCCAATAAAAATTCAATATGAAAAAAAGATCCACAATGACAAGCGGACAGTTACACTCCCACCAAATTATGTTATGATGAATATAACTTAAAAGTCATACATAATTTACAGAACATAACTAAGGCCGCTATAAAACATGGTACATCATACACAATTTAGCCTATAGGTACCTCTGTAACTGGCTACCATCTTGTGTGGTGGTATGCTAGTGTATCACTAAAACTGAACTTATTTGCTTTCTATGAGGACTACTAGCTTTTGAATAGGACGTTCAATAAGTGAAGGTTTTGATACATAGTGTTTCTTATCTTGCAATCTTCTGTCACCTACAATTAGTTCTGCCGAAGATCTTGAAGATGCGTGCACTTCAGATTTCCAAAGGAAACTAGGGCCAGATAACCAGCTTGAGGGGGGGATATCTGCTACATGTAGACCCCTGGATGCATGGTCGGCTGGGTTTTGTGTCGTATCCACATAGTGCCACTGAGTTGGGTCTGTAATCTCTCTTATGAGTTGAACACGATTGGCTACAAACACGTGAAACCTTCTTGCTTCATTATTGATATAGGCTAAGACTACTTGGGAATCTGTCCAGAAGAATTCTTTGTCAATTTCTATTTCAAGTTCTGCCTTTAACATGACACTCAACCTTGCTGCGGTGACAGCAGCTGAGAGTTCAAGCCTTGGGATGCTCACAATCTTCGTTGGTGCGACTCTCGCTTTAGCCATTACGAGGCTGCAATGGACTTGATCTCTGTCATTCTTGTACCTAAGGTACGAACAGGCACCATATCCTATGTTGCTGGCATCGGAAAAGTGGTGTAGTTCCACTTTCATTCTGTTACCGAAGTCTGGGGGATGGTAACATCTGGGTATCTTGATTTCCCTTAAAGCTTGCAGACTACTCATCCAAGCCTCCCACCGTGGACATAAGCTCTCAGGAAGTGGTTCATCCCAACTGATGCCCCTGCGGCAAAGCTCTTGGAGAATGCACTTGCCACTCAGTATGAAGGGGGCTATGAAGCCTAGAGGATCATAGAGAGAAGCTACGACTGACAGGATACCACGACGAGTTGAGGGTTGATCCTTTATGTCAACACTGAAACTGAAGGTGTCGTTTTCAATTGACCACTGAATGCCCAGTACTTGTCCTTCTGTTGTTGAGTCTGGGTCAAGTTTGACAGGTACACTAGTTGTTGCTCTTTCTGACGGAGCTATACAGGACAGGACGTCCCTTCTATTAGAGTTGAACTTATGCAGTCGTAGGCCAGCATTTTTACATAATCTTTGAGTTTCAAGGATTAGATTCGAAGCTTCACCGACTGTTGGAACGCTGGTTAGGCCGTCATCGACATAAAAGTTCTTCTCGATGAAGGCTGATGCTGAGGGATATTCTGACTTGTATTGTCGTGCAAGATACTTAAGGCCGAAATTGGCACATCCTGGAGAGGAACTGGCACCGAAAAGGTGGACTGCCATTCTGAATTCCTTTGGTTCTGTTTCCAACTGACCGTTCTCCCACCAAAGGAACCTTAAGTAATTGCGCATTTCTGTGGGGATGTAGAATTGATGGAACATCTTTTCAATGTCGCATATCACAGCAACTGCTTCCTTCCTGAAGCGACAGAGGACTCCCACTAGAGAATTTATCAGGTCAGGACCTGTCAACAAGGTATCGTTTAGGGAGATGCCTTTGAACTTTGCTGAACAATCGAAGACAACTCTTAACTTGTCTGGCTTCTTGAGGTGATAAACCCCGTGATGTGGGATGTACCACACTGTCTCTTCTTCTGATAATGAAGGGGCTGGTTCTGCATCACCCTTTCTGATTGTTTCTTCCATGAATGCAGTGTAGTGTTCATGGTACTGTCTATTTGGCTTTAGTCTTTTCTTTAGATGATGAAGTCGAATAAGGGCCAGCCTCTTATTGTTTGGTAGAGCCAGTTGACTGTTGTCTTTGAAGGGTAATGGCATCTCGTAGTGTCCATCTTTCCTTTTCATTATAGTTTCCGAGAGAAACTGCACGAAGCGAACATCATCTTGGGACACGTATTTATCTTCATAATTTCTTTCAATGAAGTCCATTTCTAAAACCTTTAACACATCAGTGACCGTCGGCATTGGCATTTCCTTTACTACGACTCTGTGTACGAAGCTCTGGCTACCCTGTCTATCAAGATGTGGATTTGCTGATCCTATAATGCTCCAGCCGAGCATAGTCCTTTGAGCGAAGGGTTCATTTTCGGAGCCGATAACAACCTCCAAGGGAGCCAGTGCTGATGGGCAGTCATAACCGATCAGTAGTCCTACTTCACAGTCTTGAAGTGGCTGTAACTTGTTTGCCAAGTGTTTGAGGTGTGACCACTGGAGTGCAGTCTCCTTAGTGGGGATGTGAGACTTATCTACTGGAATGAAATCTCTTGTATAGGCTTGACGGAGTTGGACTTGAGCTTTAGAGTTGAAGCCACGCACTTGCAGACCGTGAGCAATTTGGCTTGATATAACTGTGTCAACAGCTGTCATTGTGCTGAGCTTTAGCTGTAATGGCTTGGTGCTCACACTTAATTTCGATACCAGGTCTGCCAGAATAAAGGTTGAATCACTCTGTGTGTCAAGTAGGGCATAAGTGAGGATTTCCCTCTGAGGCTCCGTCGTAGCTGACAACAGAACTGGAACAATGCAGGATGTGGCAGAAGTATGTCTTGTCAAGGTATGGGACATAACTTTGGGAACATTGTCGTTCGCTTTACTTTCCATGTCTACTGGATCATCGTTTGATGTTTTGACAGGCTCAGTGTTTCTCTGTATGTGCAAACAGGTTGGATGACGTCGACTGCATATGCTACACGTGTGCCTTCCTTTGCAGTCCTTTGTAGTGTGGCCCTTTCTTAGGCAACCAAAACAGAGATGGTTTTCGTGAATAAAGGCCTTCTTTTCATCCATGGTCTTTGCAGCAAAGGTCAGACATTTAGCGACACCGTGTGTTTCGTCTTTGCAGACTAGGCAAGGTGGTTTTGGTCTTGAAGCTAAAATCTTTGGAACGTTGAAGGTAGAGGGCTTCATTTGAGTGCTTGTGTTGAGCGCCTTGGCTCTCTTGGGGATTCTCTCATCTGTAGTCTTGGTACTGAGGAGGAAAGGAGAGGCAATGGGGTTGCATGCAATCTTAGCTTCCCTTTGCAGGAACTCTGTGAAACGAGCAAAGGTTGGGTATTCTTGAGACTTGTCAAGCTCGTCCACAACGATGCGACTCCATCTGCGTACGATCCATTCAGGCAGTTTCTTGAGAAGCTTGTGGTTTTCTTCACAATCATTTAGAATAGCTAGGCCTTTAACATGAGGAATGGCCTCCACACAACCTTGAAGGAAATCCGCAAACTCTCTTAATGCTACAGGGTCATTTGCTGATATCTTTGGCCATTTAGCCAACCTTTCTCTGAAGGCTCTTTGCACTATGAATGGACCTCCATACCTGTCCTGTAGGATTCCCCAAGCACCTAGATAGGCGTCTTCTGAATTTCGGTAGAAGAACCCTTCCACTGCCTTATGAGCTTCACCACCGAGATACCTCTTCAAGTACAGCATTTTCTCGCACACAGGGAGTGGTTTCTGATCAATCAGCGCCATAAAGGATATCTTCCAATCTATGAACTTCAAAGGATCACCTGTAAATACAGTCGGTTCAGGTATAGGGAGACGGTTGGAGATAAGCAGACTTGCAAGTTCTGGGGTCAGACTAATTTCTTCCTTTGGTCTTGACACCTCAAGTGGTGTATTTGAAGGTTTAAATGGCACAGCCTTTGGATTCAATGAGGTTCGAGGTTCATTATTTTGGTAGAGGTATTGCACCTGGTGGTCTGTCTCCTGTTCGTAAAATTCAAGACTATCATAGGCGTCGTAGGCTTTCACTCTAGCTGCAGCTACCTTGACTTCATTTTCTGCTTGTAGCTGTTGTAGTCTTGTCTTTTCCTCATCCAACTTCAGTTTAATTTCTGCCTCTAGTTTGTTCAGCTTAGCTTGCTCCTCGCGCATCTGTTGCATCGCCTTTGCCTGTTCTATCTTGGCTGCAAGATCTGCTTCTGCGTCTGCGCGTTTGCTAGATCTGGAAGTGGCTCTCGAGCTTGCGCTGGAGTCTGGTAATGACTCTGAGAGGACAGTTTCTGTTTCTGAGTTTCCAAAGACTGACTCATGATCTTCTTTATTAAGCACCATTCTCACCTTTTCCTTCTCAAGTTGATCGTTAAAGATTTCATCTACATTCTCTAGCCGCTTGCTGATGAGGTTGCAGATTTCAGCCGTTAACACGGTGCATGCATCCATTCTCTTAACAACGTGCGGGGTAGTGGAATTATTTCGGCACATGGACTCATACTGTTGGTGTACTGACGCTTCTTTGGCTTTAATCTCTTTCAATCTTGTATTAAGGTCTTCAGTTGAGCAGAAATCCTTTAACCTTTTCCTAAATTCCTTTGCTATCTCCTTCCAGGAGTTGTACACCTTGTTGAATGCCTTTTCATTTCTCTTAACTGTTTCTTTGTGCATTTCTTTGCCTTTTTCTGTTAGGATTCGCTCTCTGGAGCTGGATCGCGCCTGTTGTGACTCTGTGGGTTTGTCTGTTTCTTCAGCAGGTGACAGCATTTTGTTCTAGTGTGCCTGTGCCTTTCAATAGTGTGTGTGCCTGAAACCTAACTTGAATGAGTGTTGGCTCAAACTTGCTCCTAAGGGCTACGACAGAAAACAGGCATTTACCCTTGTAACTAAAGATTAGCAACCAATGCACACAGTATGACAAAATGTTTTAAACGAATATACTGCTGACACTTTCTAACCAGACAATTAACCCTTACGTAACTAACTGCAGTTTAGTGGATTAGGAACTTGGAAGATAGCATTGCTTTAAATCTGACACTAGGCCTCTAAACACGAATATAATAACTTGATTTAGCAAAATATTAACTATTTGGCTCGCATACTAGTTAAGGGCGGCTTCCGGATCACATATAAAGAGCCCGCTATATTTAAAAGTCCACGTGGCGTGTTTGCTTTTCAGCCAAGTCTCTGTCGCCAAGATGGCGTCCGCACGTGTCCTGCGAGGCGTTGGAAAGCCTTACTCACGGTTTGATGAGGACAGCGACGCAGCCGGTGATGTCGAGTCTCCACCGCAGCGACGAGTCTCCACCGCAGCGACGAGTTTTCACTGTTACGGCCCCTATGGCATCGAATAAATAACAAGAGGAGAGCTTCTGACGGGTGCAGTAGTTTTATTCTTTCGCGACAAAGGTGCGCAGCAAGGTTGAATATTGTTCTCTTTATCTCCTTGAGCACCGTAAACATGAATATCGTAAGCACCGTAGCACCATCGGACTGTTGCACCGTGAAAACTGTAAATGACATACAACACACTTATTTACAGTTATCACCACAAAAGGGGGTTACAGGGTTAATTGCAGTTGTCTGCACACACATCTAATTACATTGAACATTCAAAGAAACATGGTTACATGCAAGGTGCTTTGGATTATATTGTGTTTAAAACCAAACAGCATGAACACGGTTTACATCTAGAACATATACATCTTTATAACAATGCACACTTTTCTGCATACCTCGATCCGCTTGCCAAAGGGGGTACAAAACTTTAAGCTTTAGGGATTTTCTGCAAACATTTTCCATGAAGTCCTATGCATAAAGCTAACATGTGGCCTCTAATACAGGAAAAGACTTTCTTTCTAAGACAGGAAGAAAGGAGTGGTTTTTGTGATCCTGCTAGTTAAACATTCCCCCCGGGAACTAAAAGGGAGGCAGAAAGGTTCCACCCAGAAGCAAGTGCTGAACAAGATCCACAATGACAAGCGGACAGTTACAAGGACTTTGCACCACTGAGCAACAGTTTTGTCCTTTTCCTCCTTAACCCAGATAAGATGCTTATGACGTTGTCCCTGGTTCAGGAGTGGCTTGACACAAGAAATGTGGCAGCTGTAACCCATGTCCTGGATACGTCTGTGTGTGGTGGCTCTTGAAGCACTGACACCAGTCAGAGTCCACTCCTTGTGAATTTCCCCCAGATTCTTGAATGGTCTTTGCTTCACAGTCCTCTCAAGGCTGCAGTTATCCCTGTTGCTTGTGCTCCTTTTTCTTCCACACTTTTTCCTTCCACTCAACTGTCCATTAATTTACTTGGATACAGCACTCTGTAAACAGCCAGCTTCTTTAACAGTAACCTTTTTTGACACTCCTTGCGATGGGTGTCAATGACTGTCTTCTGGTCAACTGTCAAGTCAGCAGTCTTCCCCATGATTGTTTAACCTAATGAACCAGACGGACAAACCATTTATAAGGCTCAGGAAACCTTTACAGATGTTTTGAGTTAATTAGCTGATTAGAGTGTGACACCATGAGTCTACAATATTGAGTTTTTTCACAATATTCTAATTTTATGAGATACAGAACTTTGGATTTTCACTAGCTGTAAGCTATACTCATCAAAATTAAAGGAAATAAATGCTTGAAATATATCACTCTGTGTGTAATTAATCTATACAATTTGAATTGAATTACTAAAATAAGTTAACTTTTTGACGATATTCAATTTTTTTGATGCACCTGTATATACAGTATTCATGCAATTATTTTTGCTTGATACATTTACTATACATGGTGTTTTTATCTTGTAGTGTAGGCCACTTTTATTTTATTTTTTATTCAAATGGCTTTATTTTGTTTGTGGTCTGGCCATAATGTTCTTTAGCCTAAAATATGTTGCCCTTTCCCATCACAGACAGTTTTGAGGGAACACTGTATTTGTGCTGTAAACTTACCATACAGTACTACAGCACGTAATCTCTGTTTTTGAATTTGCTTATATATTGAAAGGATCATGTTCATGTTTCCAGCAAGCACATACACACATACACCCATCTGGATTGTACAAGTGAGGTAAGGAATGTACTGTGCTTATTGACAAGAACACAGATAATAAAAAAGCCCTCTCTAGAGACAACATACTGCTAAAGCATTTGCTAATTTATAAATATTTGATAGAAATACAAGGCCTGCTCTAGGCTTACTGGCAGCTTGTGTGAAAGCTGAAATCCCTTCCCAATATACAAGGTAAGAAAGAACACTTTGCTGTACTGTTCTATAGGACCCTCCCCTGACACTGCTAGTGTAGCCTACAAGTAGAACCTGTTGTTACCGTTCATTTACCAGTAAAACAATACTGATTCGCCCACTATTCCGAAGTGTCATTATGACTATGTCCTATAATTAAAGGAAAACATCAATCAAAAGAAAATGTTTCCAAAAGACTTACATCGTATCAGGTTGTTGTTATTCTACTGTGTCTATGGAGTTTCCAGCACCTTCGGTTCCCGGCTGCCATAATAACCAAAATCACACAATTCTGGTGAATCTACTTTGACTTGGATCACATATCCTGTAACGTTAGACTTGTCCTGTACAGTCAAAGAAATGTGGCAGGCACATCTTTAGGACTACAATATGTCAATGATGTTCTTTTTTTATGGTCGTGGCCCTCTGACCGAGAGTGATGTGGATCACATAAACACGCGACAAGACTTACAACATAAATAGACCTGAAGTGTGCCTTGGTGGTCTGGTCAGTATGCCAAGAAAAGGGGGCATACCCAAAGTAAGTAATGGGTAGTTAATTGAAGTGCCCTGAAAAAGGGAAGGGCGGGAGGGTGTCGAATGCGATTGAATGCGCAGACTCACGGACATGAGGTGAGCTGGGAAGAGTCGGCCCAGTGACGTGTAGTACTGCACACTGAACCGACAAAGAGCATGTGTGAGTGGGCTGCTTAAATACCCTCCGGGCTCCTCCCATAAACTCAGGCCACCATACTGGCCTTCTTATTTAGCTTTTAGTCCCTATACTGTATTATAGCGTTTTGCTAAATTGTGTCGTTTTTTTGGCTTTAAAGGGGTTGTAAAAGGAAAACATTTTTTTTTCATAATAAGCATCCTTTACCTGCAGACATTCCTCTTTTCACTCCCTTATTCTTCGTTTTTGCTCAGAAGTTGCTCTATTTCTTCTCTGTTCGGTTCACTTCCTGCTTGTCTGATTGTTACTCACCATCGTGAAGGGAGGCTTTACTGCGATGGTCAGTGACGTGCTCGCCCCCTCCTGGGAACTACATCTGTGCGGCAGGACGCTCTCTACGTTTTAGAGACTTCAAAGAGGTGTGAATTACTGAGCGTGCCGCAGTGCATACTGGCAAATGTAGTTCTTACATGAACGAGCGCCGCAAACCAGGAAGTAAATGAAAGAACAGAAACTAGAACGCCGGAGGTGATTTAGATGTAAGTAATTTAATAGGTATTTACTCGTTTTTTAACAGAATCTTTACACTATTCTGTCTGTCTACCTTGCAGACATTAATTTTAGGCAATTTTTCTTTTTCCTTTACAACTCCATTAAATCCATTTTAAAATTAGGAACTAGTCATCCACATCATTAGGAACTTTATTCATCTACATAAATACATCCCTGAATGTTCTCAAGATATGATATTTTAGCTGTATATAGAGCATGGTGGGTTGGTCAACTTCTTATTTCATATATACCTTAGATATTCCAATAAAGAGATGGCCATGCCTTACTTCCCTATTCTATTCCTGTTCATTTTTAAGTTTTGGGTGTTTTGCCAACATGAACTTTTTCTACACCTTTCTACATGCTCCATATTATAAAATAAATATAAAGGGGACAGGGTACTCGGGACACCCTAATAATGAACATAACAGGTGTGCAAACCCCTAAAAGGGCAGATTTCTAAAAAGAAGAGTATTACCGAGATAGAAGAAAATGTGAAGTGGTTTACCTCTCCATCATCTACCACCAATGGAAATGTTTTGGAAGTTCTGTTGTTAGCAGTGAAGTAGCTATGCGAATTTGGGTAAAGCAACTGAAAACCCATTGGCAGCATACTTGTTGCTTACTTGACTTCTTTGCGCTGGAAGACACCCAATTGCGGTATGCTAGGAAGGCATTAGGGAGGCACTTCTTTTCAAGTTTGACTAAAGAAAAAGGGCTTCTAAAACATGTTGATAGGATACCACAAACCTGGAAGTGGACACCTTTCCTCTTGGAAGCAAGCAAGGAGATTGCTTTCATTCTGCCTATGAGCCTATCAGTTGCTTTTTCTAGAGATGCATTGCTTCCCTGGCACTGGCCAAGGAAAAGAAATTGTGCATCTGCTGGTCCCCTTCGATAAGTGCCCATTACCTGGAAATTTTAGTGAGTCAATCTATGTTTTTATTTATTAGTGTGATATTTTTTAAATCATTAGGTAGTGCACATTTTCTGTGTTGAATAATATTGGTTAAACTGGACGGACTGACTAATTATGTAACTGTGGGAGAGATGCACTAAAAGTGGAGCGCGCAAAATCTGGTGCAGCCCTGCACAGAACTATTGTGACGGGATGGCCTGTGGAACCAATAATCCCTTGAAAAGGTTGGGAAACCCTTGTTTCAGCTCTTTCATGCACCTCTTATGTCTAAGTCACCCTGTGCCATCCTGGCATCCTGGCATATGTCTTGAATTACTTAAAATGGGACAGTAATATGTATCCACAATATTTTCCAGGATATATGTAAAGACTATTATTGGTTTGTTTGATTCTGAACTCAACATGTTAGTTGAGAGAGCTGATCACATTGGCCTCTGTACAATGTAGGAGATGGGCCGACTCCTGCTATTGTGAGAAGGTGTCCTGTGTTTATAATTACGATAATGTATAATCTACTGTGTGAAGCTCGGTGACAACAAGTCTGACCTGTAGTGAAATCCTGATGGGCACAGAGTCACATCGGCTGCTTTAAGGAATTAGTTAATTAGCTTATGTTAATTTATGTTTCCAGTTTACAGTTGTATTGTTAGAGTAATATGAGCAGGAGGGCAGAACCTCCTCTTCTACTGTATATAAGACTTGTATTCTGGTTCTAATAAACAGTCCATGTTCAGCAAACAAACAAGTATTGTCTCGTTTTGTCCTTGTTATCTGATATCAATATTCAGACTGGGAGGACGCGGTATATGACGAAAGCACTTAAGCGTGTGGGACATTTCGTTACAACTACCAATCAGCTTTCATTTGTTTTTTGTCAAAGCTTAATTGAACAAGCTGAAGTTAGAAGTTGATTGGCTACCATGCAGCGTTGATCCAGATTTTCCACTCTCTGGTTTTAGTAATTCAACCCCACTGTTCTTCTATAGTGCCCCTATGCCAGTTCTGTAAAGGCTGCCATTTTTCGGTGAAGCTGCTGTATGCAGAATAAATTAGAAAACAGTTTTCTTATACCGGAAACAATGATTTGCCTCATTTCATCCTTTTTGTTAGTGCATTATTATAATTTCTTTTTATCCCACATACTGTATATTATTATAACACACAAGGTTGCTTCTCACTTTCTCTTTGTTTCTTTCCAGCAGTCGGACTAGTGAGTATTATATGTCTTTTTTTCAAAGAGTGGCTTTATATTCATTGTTTTTTTTTCCATCAGCAGTAATTTTGGCAGTTTTAGTTTTTTCAGTGTCATTTTGTTTACAACAAATTTACTACAATACACCAGCTCTGGAACCTTTATATCGTTTGTACAGAGCATTTCATAAGCTGGAGTTCCTCTTAAACAAATAGGACTCTTAATTGCATCGCTTTGGGATAGAAAGGTATTTTGATGTCATTTTGATTTTTGTTCTGGCAGAACAGCTTTTGCAAATTTTATCTGTGAAACGTACAATTTAAAACGCTCACATTTTCAATATGATAATTGCAGATTAAACCACAGATAGGACTTTTTTTTCCCCTTTCCGTTTCAGTACAGCTAGCTTTTGAAAAACTCACTTTTTTTACAACGCTTGGTGCGGAGCTTCTGGCAGGCACAGGAAGTCATTATGCAAATCTATTTTGTGATTAATCCAGTGTAGTGAGCCTTTCTAAATCACACAGCGGACATATTTGTGTCTCCATTCGAAAGCGGTAAGTCAGCGACATCTCTTTATAACCGTTCAGCGGCACCAAAATAAACCCACAAAAAAAGCCTAAACATAAGTAAATGACCCAGATCCTAAAACCATCTATTACACTGCCGAGACAGATTTGTGGGTAATCTAATGAGCTTTCCGATATGAGTTGGAAATGAGTTTTTCCTTCATTTACCCAGAGAGGCAATATCAGTCTATATGTCAGAGCATTCGGATCTCTAATAATTGTCCAGAGTCCCAGAATAGATTGTCTCTCATTTGCAGATATGAATAGAATCGTAAAATTATTCTCCACATCCCTTTTCTAATGTCGTCTCAATGTCACCAGGACGCACACCTGATCGGGGACGAATGCTGCACTTCTTATGCAGGTGTAATTTGGAATGCTTAGGCTGCCACTGAGAAAGAGGTTATCACTCTGGATCTGCTTAATTGAATTTAAATGTGGTTAAGAGTAGGAGATTATTAATTAGATTTTCTGACTTTCATAGCAGATTAGATCAGGTTACGGAAATGGATGGTAGAAAATGCACGCTTTTCAAGGAAGCTTTTATATTATTGAAATTTTAGCATATATGAAAATATGTTTAGAAATTTGCCGTTATTAAAAGAAAATGTAAAAATATAAACGATCAAAGCCTGAGCATATTTCCAGACTATAATGTTCAGCACCAGATATTATTTCTTGGGAGCCTCTCACATCTGATCTGTGCACTGTTGCTTGTCCTGCCTAAAAAGTACAGGACCTGCTTTGGGGCAGAAAAGTGCACTTTTGGCATTATAAACTTTAACAGGAGTGTTTCAAAAACATGTGTAACATGCGCCTAACAACTGTCTACTTCACCTAGTAACCTGATTTCATTTGGCCTAAACAAAACCACGTAAAACATGTGATAATTGCATGTAAAAACGTGTGTAAAACTTTGCTGAAAAAACACAAAAAAACACACAAAAGCCTCAGTGCAAGTGTGAACCTAACCTTAGGAGCCTATCTGTATTAGATGTAGGACAAATTGCTTCCCCTTCCACTATCACATAAACCTTGACATGGCTCACATCGATTCAACTGTATATCGATCCACAGTAAATATTTTGACTTGCCTAGCAGTTAAATAGGAGGTGTGGAGGGTACAATAGTTTTTGCACAGGGGCCCTTTGGTGACTGGTCTGGAAGAATTATTCAGATCAGTAAAGATAGTCTGAAGTCAAAACACCTTCAGGACAACTGAATGCACTGGTTCACCATAACAGGACATCTAGCAACTTCACATATGGAGGTCAGTAATGGTTGTCTTGTCTCCATATTCTCTCACTGCAGACTCTTTTTTTGCCTATATTCATGAAGGTCCTTGTTCAGACATTTCCTGTTGATGGTTACAATGTTTTGTCCCCATTCCCAGTTTCCTGCGTTTTCAGGACATGCTGGTTGGTTAATTGGCTCCTGTCTAAATTGGCACTAGTATGTGTGTGCGCATATGTATGCATGTGAGATAGGGATTAACAGAATAAAGTAAAAGTTTGCCGCTAACTCAGATAAATAGATCAATAAACTCTATATATAGCCATTCTGTCCAAAAAAGTGTTCCACAATAAAAGCACAATAAATTGAAAGAAAGAATAGAAGAGAAAATGTCTTTAGGAAGAATCCAGTCACGATAGTGGAAAGATTTTGTGCAGTGACTAACAATCATTTTATCTGTGTTCCACCATCAATCTTGTGTAAGAAATGCAAACTCACCAGATATCTAAATAAAACAAGCCTTGTAACAATCAGATTCCTTGGATATGACTGTGTATCTGAAGAGGATGGATCTCAGCTCAAGATATATCTCCTTAATTTAATACCAAAGAAGCTCGGGAGAAGCACAATAGATATCATAACGCAACAAGTTTATTGAAAAAAGAGTCTCGGCATATAGGTAACTAATGTGCACTTACATTTCATGTACATGTACAGCCTGCCAGGTACAAAGAAAAAATGTTGTCTCTCCAAGTTGCAGTGTGCATTCCAAAGCATGGGAGGTCGGAACCATGAAAACCGTAAGTGACGTTGATACGGGCGGACTAGCAACCTCAATGGATTTCCTGATCAACACATCATCAGGAGCTTCCTGATGTTGTGTTAATCATGAAATGCATTGAGCCTGTGCGTCCACCTGTATCTACGCCACTTCTGTATTTCGTGGGTCCGACCTCCGGTGCTTTGGAACACACGCCATCAGGAGCTTCCTGTTGACGTGTTGATCACGAAATGCATTGAAGCTGTACGTCGGCCCATATCTACATCACTTCCCGTTTTCGTGGTTCTGACCTGCTTTGAAATGCACGCTGCAACTTGGAGAGACTGGGCCAGATTCACAGAGCCCTTACTCCGGTCTATCTCGCGTTAGACCGGAGTACTTTCAGATTACGCGCGTCGTTTCATTAGTCTGAATCATCTAACCATGAAACGACGGCTGCGGGCTTCAATCCGACTGGCTTACGTGTTCGTATGCCTTCGGATCTAGGCTGAAATAATTTTGCGCCTGCTGGATGGAGTTCCCGTCGTTTTCCGCGTCGGGGTATGCAAATGAGCTTTTTCCGACGATCCACAAAGTTACAAGCGTCGTTCGCAATCTCTTACGGCATCTGTAGTCATCTTTTTGTCGCGTAAAGTTATTCCACCTTTTATCTGGTCTAGTTTTAGACAGCCCATGTTAAGTATGGCAGTCGTTCCTGTGTCGAATGTCAACGTCTTTTTTTATTTTTTACATAAGTCGTCCGGGAATAGGAATGTACGTAAACGACGCTACTCAAACAACGAATGACGTATCGACGTTATTTCGCGTAATGCACGGTGGGAAATTTCTGAACAGAGCATGCGCAGTTCGATCGCCGCGGGGACGTGCCTAATTTAAATGCTTCACGCCCCCTAATCGCGTATTTCGATTCCGCCGCGAGAAATACACTACGCCGCCGTACGTTACGTGCCAAAATCTACTTGGATTCGTCGTATACTCTGCGCCAATGTAATTGTATGTGAATCTGGCCCACTGTGTTTTTTTGTACCTGGCAGGCTGTATATGTTGGTGCTAACTGATAGCATTTCTTACCTATATTCTGGGACTTTTTTTGCAATAAATTTGTTGCACTATGATATCTATTGTGCTTCTCCCGAGCTTCTTTGGTATTAAATTAAGAAGATATATCTTGAGCTGAGATCCATCCTCTTCAGATACACAGGGATATCCAAGGAATCTGATTGTTACAAGGCTTGTTTTATTTAGATATCTGGTGAGTTTGCATTTCTCACACAAGATTGATGGTGGAACACAGATATAACAAATGTTAGTCACTGCATAAAATCTTTCCACTACGGTGACTAAAATCTTCCTGAGGACATTTTCTCTTCTTTTTTTTCTCACAATTTATTGTACTTTTATTGTGGTACACTTTTGTGGACTGAATGGATATATATAGAGTTTATTAACCACTTGCCGACCAGCCACCATCGTTATAAGGCAGCAGGTGGGTACGATCCCGCAAACCGCCGTAGGTGTACGTCGGCCACTTTAAGTGGGATAGCAGGCATGCCCGCTGCATCGCGGGGATGCCTATGCTCGTGATGATCGCTGGCCGCGAGTGATCGCGGGCACGAGAGGCAGAACAGGGACGTGTGTGTGTAAACATACATCCTTGTTCTGTGAGCTGAAGAAAGACAGATCGTGATGATCTAATAGCTAGGAACCACGATCTATCATTTCCACTAGGTCAGTCCCATCCCCGTACAGTTAGAAACACACTAGGCAATACAAATAACCCCTTGATCGCCCCCTAGTGTTAACCCCTTCCCTGCCAGTGACAATTTTACAGTAATCAGTGCATTTTTATAGCACTGATCGCTGTATAAATGCCAATGGTCCCAAAAATTTGTAAAAAGTGTCTGATGTATCCGCCATAATGTCGCAGTCCCGATAAAAATCACAGATCACCACCATTACTAGTAAAAAAAATGCTATAAATCTATCTCCTATTTTGTAGATGCTATAACTTTTGCGCAAGCCAATCAATATACGCTTGAGATTTTTATTACCAAAAATATGTACAAGAATACATATCGGCCTAAACTGAGAAAAAAATAGCTTTTTTTTTTAAAAAAAAAGGAGGATATTTATTATAGCAAAAAGTGCAAAATACCGTGCTTTTTTCAAAATTGGCTCTTTTTTTTTTGGTTTATAGCGCTAAAAATAAAAATCGCAGAGATGATCAAATACCACCAAAAGAAAGCTCTATTTGTGGGAAAAAAAGGACGTCAATTTTGTTTTTCGGTGCAGCGTCACATGACCGTGCAATTGTCAGTTAAATCGACGGAGTGCCGAATGGCAAAAAATGGCCCAGTCATTGGGCAGCCAATTCTTCCGGGGCTGAAGTGGTTAAGGATGTATATTGATCTATTTATCTATTTACTTTTACTTTATTATTTAGTAATCATTTTTAAGGTGAATCTTTTCTCTTGATAAAGGGGCAGCTGTACTCATATTTTTGCACAAATATTATTTTTGGCACCAGTACTTGTTATTTGAATATACACCATGTGAGATAGGGATCTTAGTCTGTAAGTGCCTTGATGGTGTGAACTGATATGAATGTACAGTATGCAAAGCACTGAGAAAATTGTCGGTGCTATATAAATACCTATTATAAATAAATCTATGAATACATAAGGTATAAGTAGCTATGCCTACACTCTTTGCATATACAAGTTTTGCTGTTGTTACCACGAGGAAGCCCACCCTGAGCAATGATATGAGGAACTGTTGGAGCTAGTGCATGTTGACAGAAGTGGCTTCCTGTAGGGCTGAGATGCAAAAAGACGGCTAAAAGGTAAAAACAGTGGGCCAGATTCAGAGACACTTAATATTGCGCTGCGTAATTGAAATACTCTACGCTGCCGTATTTTACCAGGCTCTACACCGAATTCTGGTAGATTTTTGCCCGTACGCTACGGCGGCGTAGTCTATTTCTCGCCACGTAATCGAAATACGCGATTAGGGGGCGTGAAGCATTTAAATTAAGCGCGTCCCCGCGGCGATCGAACTGCGCATGCTCCGTTCAGAAATTTCCCGCCGTGCATTGCGCGAAATAACTTTGTTACGTCATTCGTTGTTTGAGTAGCGTCGTTTACGAACATTCCTATTCCCGGGCGACTTACGTTAAAAATAATAAAAGACGTTGGAAAACGTAGAAATTTGACGCGGGAACGACGGCCATACTTAACATGGGCTGTCTAATATTAGACCAGCAAAAAGCTGGTATAGTGAAACGCAAAAAAAAGATGACTAAAGATGCCGTAAGAGATTGCGATTGAAGATCGTAATTTCTGGGATCGCCGGCAAAAGCTCATTAGCATACCCCGACGCGGAAAACGACGGGAAGTCCACCCAGTGGCTGCAATTTTATTGCAGCGTAGATCCGAAGGCGTACGAACACGTAATCCAGTCGAATTGAAGCCCGCAGCCGTCTATTCATGGTTTGAGGTTTTCGACTAGCTAAAAAACGCGCGTAATTTGAAATTACTCCAGTCTAACACCAGTTAGACAGGAGTAAGGGCTCTGTGAATCTGGCCCAATGTTTTTAAAAGATTTTTTTTTTGTTAAGGTGTAATATGGTGTAAGTCCCTCCTTACATCAGGTGCCCCCAGCAAAGTCCCTCCATACATCAGTTGCCCCCAGCAGAGTCCCTCCTTACATGCAGCCTGTGTCCCATGAAATGCAGCCCGTGTCTCATCAAATGCAGCCTGTATCCCATGAAATGCAGCCTGTGTCCCATCAAATTCAACTTGTGTCACATGAAATGCAGCCTGTGTCCCATGAAATGCAGCCTGTGTGCAATAAAATACAGCCTGTGTCCCATGAAATGCAGCCTATGTCACATCAAATTCAGCCTGTGTCACCTCAAACCCCCCTCTTCTCCGCAAGAGCACAGCGGCACTTACCTTACTGTCTCCTTCCACTGGCAGTGGCCATGGAGGAGTCAGCTTCTCATACTTCCAGTTTTCTCTCTCTCGGGCACGATGGGAGAGAGAAAACAGAAAGTGACATCTAACTCAGATGTCAATCAAACCGCCCGGTTGTAGTAATAGATACTACGAGCGCCGGTTGGAAGCGCCCCAAGGTAGGACAAAAGTCTGCAAATGAAGCGCTGCATCTGCAATCTTGTGGTTGCATAGACGTGGCGCTTCCCATAGTTCACTGTGTCCGGAGTCCAAACACAGTGCACTTAAGGACCTTTTTTCAATTTTTTTTAAAGGGCCAGTTTTTAGAAAAAAATGGAAGGGCCACCACTGCAGCACCCCCTACTGTAGGTGGATGCTCGAATAGGATTTTTTGCTAGGGAAACTCTCAGTGCAGGTAAATTTAGGCAGGCCTATGCTTCAGGCTCTACCTTCTTGTTTTGATCTGGGGGCAGGGAGTGGTTAGTGTAGCAGTGGGTCTGACCACCTGTGCTTCAGTACTTGGGCACCTCTCCTGCTTTTAGTGGATTGTTCTGGAAGAGGGCCAGGGCCAGGAGCTGGAGTGGCAGGCAGCTCATGTGACGATCCCTAAACCAATCCCCACTTGGTATTGGCAGGGGGCAGGCCTCCTATATAAGCTGAGGTCCCAGCCCACTGGGGAGGAGTTGTCGGCCTGGAGATGTGGAGAATGAAACATTAGGCCCCAATCCTCCACTCTTCTTGGGGTCCCTCGCCAGCACTCCTGGCCCCTCTTTCCTGCCTAGTGCCCCCACAGCAAGTAGCTTGCTATGGGGGCACCCGAGGCGTTGCTCATTGGCTCACTGACTTTGACTGATCCAATGGCACCCCGCTGCTGTCTCAGCCAATGAAGAGGGAGAGTCCCGGACAGCCGAGAGTTGCTGATGCACACAAAAGTTTTTTTTTTTTTTACCTAATGCATAGAATGCATTAAGATAATAAAAAAAAAAATTCTAACTTTAGAGCCACTTTAACCACTTAAGGACCGCCTACTGCACATTTACGTTGGCAGAATGGCATGGCTGGGCACATCAACGTATATATACGTTGGTTTCTAGTACCCAGCCATGGGTCACGGGTGCGCGCCCGCGGTGCGCTCCCCTGACCCGGTCCCAAGCTCCGAGTTCGGCGATCAGTTCGGCGATCGGTCCCCGGAGCTGAAGAACGGGGAGAGCCGTGTGTAAACACGGCTTCCCCGTGCTTCACTGTGGCCGCAGCATCAATCGCGTCATCCCTGTTATAGGGGGACGTGATCGATGACGTCACACCTACAGCCACACCCCCCACAGTTGTAAACAACACACAGGGAACACTCAAATCCTACAGCGCCCCCTTGTGGTTAACTCCCAAACTGCAACTGTCATTTTCACAGTAATTGCAATTTAAATGCATTTTTTGCTGTGAAAATGACAATTGTCCCAAAAATGTGTCAAAATTGTCCGAAGTGTCCGCCATAATGTCGCAGTCACGAAAAAAATCGCTGATCGCCGCTATTAGTAGTAAAAAAATAAATTAATAAAAATTGAAAAAAAATATCCCTTATTTTGTAAACGCTATAAATTTTGCAAAAACCAACCGATAAATGCTTATTGCGATTTTTTTTACCAAAAATAGGTAGAAGAATACGTATCGGCCTAAACTGAGGAAAAAAAAAATTATATATATTTTTGGGGATATTTATTATAGCAAAAAGTGAAAAATATTGCATTTTTTTCAAAATTGTGGCTCTATTTTTGTTTATAGCGCAAAAAAATAAAAACCGCAGAGGTGATCAAATACCACCAAAAGAAAGCTCTATTTGTGGGGAAAAAAGGACGACAATTTTGTTTGGGAGCCACGTCGCACGACCGCGCAATTGTCAGTTAAAATGACGCAGTGCCGAATCGCAAAAAGGGGCAAGGTCCTTTAGCAGCATTTTGGTCCGGGTCTTAAGTGGTTAAGGCATGCCAAGAATATACGGTGAGCTGCAACTTTAGAGCTCATGGTCGATTCCAAATAAGATTGCAAACAGGCAGGCAAGTTCATTTTATTGCAGAAGTGACATAGCATATGCAATAAAGAGCCTGCATGCTTGCAATTTTTTAATCTGTGGCTCCAGATCCATTTTACAGTAAAAGAAAACAACTTTTAAAATTACATTAACATGTTACGTCTTATATGATATTTTATTAATTGCGTTTAGATCTGCGTAAAAAAAAAGATAATATAATAACATCTGAATGTCCCATGTAATGAGCTAGCTGTTTTGCCTAAACCCTCCGTTATTGATAATGGAAAAGCAATGGGAGCTGTGTGGAATTCATGATCCCCCCACATGTAGATATATGGGCCTTAATCCACGCTATACAACCTAAACTCCCTTAATCCAGCGAGAACACATTGTATAATAAATATCTACCTCTCACTGTTGTTGATGCCTTTATGCAATGAATACCTAATGCGTCTTCTTCCTTGTTCTGAAATTCCACCAGCTCACAGTTACCATGGTGATTTGGGGCTTTCCGAATGGTTCCCCCTTTGCACCTGTTTTCTTGCGTTTATATTTATTTATTTTCGCTTCGGTTGATGATATGGTAATGGATTGATGTTTGTTTCTCACTCGTCTGGCTTGTCAGGCTCCTGTAGGATTTGCTGCTCTGGCTAAAATCTCTCCCTATCGTCTTTTTATTTATTAAGCACCTAGATATTCTGTTACCCAAAGGAATTGTACAAACATATATGTCATCTCGTAAGTGAGGACTAAAACCAGAGGAGCCGCAGGCTGTGATGGAGTAAACTAGATGCTAAAAAACAAGCTGAAGGAATTATCTGAGGCAATTACAAGCACCATCCTGTTGGGTTCAATTTATTACATTTTGGCCAAATTTACTTTTTTGACCTAAAAGAGTGTATTTTTGTTTATTTTTACAGCGTGCGTCTCTTAAAAATTAAGTACATAAAATATCCTCACCATGATTCTTAAAGTGGATGTAAACCCGATTTTTTTTTTGCTGTCACAATGTAAAGTATAAGATTTCCTATCATCTGTGCCCAGTTTTGCCACATAGAGTTAATCCAGCTCTGAGCAATCCTATTTTATTGTTCAGATAAATAAAAAGGACTAACAGAGAAAAACCTTAGTCCATTCCGCCCCCTTGCTGTGAGTGACAGGTTATTTACATATCTCATGCACTAGCCTGGACACATGATGCCCCTGTGGAAGGCTTTTGTGGCCGAAACGTGTCGGGTATTGCTTTTGAGCACCCCATATTGCTTTTTATGTGATCACTTTTAATATGTCATGCTGTATTTATGACTTTTTTTTATATTAAAACCATTTTTGGTTTATCTGACCTGCACCATTGGAGCCTTTTTTCTATTACATTTTATGAGCCGACTACAACTTCAGCTCCATTTGTTCCTGCACTTGATGATCGGTATCATTGTAGTACACCTTGGTTCCTGCTGAGCCGTCCTGGTACATCATCCGAGCACGCCTTGGTTCTTATTGTCCTCACCGTTTGGAGTTACATCTACAGGAATATACCTGATCCATCATCGTTGCAGTGATTCCGGTCTCATTAGACCACAACGCTTTCTTGACTCTCTACTGTATAGTATCTGAGTCCACCTTATCTGGTAAGAGTGTTCTTACTTACCCTATACATCAGATGTTATTATGATCTCTACAGACAACTTGTGAATATTGGTTTGCATTTGCCACTGGAGAGCTATCCATTTGATCACAGATTATACAGACTGTTTATTTTCACACCTAGCACATTTTATTATATGATTTGGTTACCTTTATTGGTACTTTATATATCCAACTCTTCTTTATGAGTTACATATGTTGGAGTTATCAACAGGCACTATACATTTAAGTATTTTTCCTTCACTGAGATTTTTTATATACATGCTGGGCCTATCTACAGCAAGGTGGAATACATTACCACTCTGTGTTGAGGTTTAACTTGTTTAGCGCTGCATTTTTAATCATTACTGGACACAGGCATTATTTTTTAATTCCCACCTCCACTCCTTTTCTGAAGTCATGTGGTTACTTTTCTGGATTTTGACTGGATCTTAGTGATCATAGCAGAATATAGTTTAAGGAATACACAAGAGAAAATGCATGTTGAAAAGGGGAGTGTAGAAGTGGGCGGGGGGGCTACTGACATCACGACTCCACCCACCGAGCTCCAGACAACAGATCCACCCACAGAATCTGTAGTTTTGTTAGTTCTTATAACAGACAGAGAGAAAACATTTGACAGGTAATGATACATGCAGGAGACATCTATATCCTTAGAGATCAGCAGTAGTTTAGAAAGGATGAGAGAGGGTTTACATCCACTTTAAGTCTAACAAAATTTTAAAAAGAAGAGGTAGTGGCACTTCCAGGGATAAAAAAACAACTTCTTATTTTTAAAATAAATTTTTAATAATAAAATAAAGAAGTTGTTTTATCCCTGGAAGTTTTGCCACCCCTTTCCCTTTTCTACATGTTGACTTGGCTGCGGACCAGGCAGGCATTCGGGTTTATACCGCAGCTAAGGATCTTGCAGGTTGCTTTGGAGCGATGTGTAATCGCATTCTAACAATTCTAACAACATTTTTATAATCATAAAAATTAACTAAATTTTTATAAGCCATATATGTTGTTGCCACATTTTTCCAATAGATTTTCCATAATATAGAATAAATAGATGAAGAAACCATTAAAGCTATTGAGCTCTGGGATATAATTTCGGTTAAGAACACATTAAATGTGACAGTTAGCATTCCTGGCATGCTAGGAATGTAAAAAAAATGTTGGAACCATTAAATTGATTTTCGCTTGAAGCTTGGCTCTGCTGCCTTTTACCCTCTGCACCTACCTATTGGTCAGTAAAGCCCCATATAACGTTAAGGTCTCATGCACATGGGCACGCTGTTCCATATACCTGTGCAAAGGGCCGTCGTTCTCAACACAGGAGGACCAGGTGTATTGTGTTGACCAGTGCTGGAAACTAGTTAAAATCATAAAAATTAACCAAATTTTCATAAGCCATATATGTTGTTGCCATGTTTTTCCAATGGATTTTCCATAATATGGAATAAATAGATGCAGAACCCATTAAAGCTATTGAGTTCTGGGAGATAATTTTCAGGTAGAAATCCCAGCTAAAGTAAAATGTTACATTTCTAACGTCCTGCAACAGTCTCGCCCCAGTGTGAAAGCACTTGGGCTCTCACACTGCAGGGAGGTGTTTTTCAGGTGCTATTTTTAGCCAAAAAACGTCTGAAAAATGCCCCAGTGTGAAAGTGGTCTAAAGCCTCTGATCTGCAACTGCAATGATGCTGCGAATGTCATCAGTTATGGCACCAGCCATTTGATGACTTGACAGTTTGGTTGAGAACACATTAAATGTGACAGTTAGCATTCCTGGCATGCTAGAAATGTAACAGTTTTTTTGGAACCATTAAATTGATGGCTTTATTATACTGTGAGGCCGTGTACACACGGCAGAGAACCTCGACGGGCAGAACACATCGTTCCGCCCGTCGAGGTTCTCTGCCGGCCGTCGAAATCGGCGACCCGCCCGTCGGGAATGGCAACCAGCCATTCATCCAGGCGGGCCGTCGAGCAAAAAGAGAGCGTGCTCTCTTTTCGCTCGACGGGATTCCCGACGGGCGGGGCGAGCCAGAAGCGTACACACGGCCGAGGTTCTCGCTGGAATGCAGCTCCCAGCGAGGTTCTCGCTGGTTTCCAGCGAGAACCTCGGTCGTGTGTACGCCGCCTGAGATATGCACAGACACAGTATATATAAAAGAATAGATGCCGCGTACACACGGTCGTTTTTTGCGATGAAAAAAAACGTTGTCATTTAAATTGATCGTGTGTGGGCAAAACATTGTTTTTGTCTTAAAAAAAAACGACCAAAAAAAAATTCCAACATGCTTGAATTTTTTGTGTCGTTTTTCAAAACGTAGTTTTTTGTGTCATAAAAAGTGATGGTGTGTGGGCAAAACCATGTTGAAAACAAAGTTTTTAAAGCCGCGCATGCTCAGAGGCAAGTTATGAGACGGAGCTTTAGTGGAACAGAGTGCCGTCGAACGTGTCTTACGTCACCACGCTTTGCTAGAGCATTTTGGAAAAACAATGGTGTGTACGCAACGTCGTTTTGGAAAATTAAGTTTGAAAAACGTCGTTTTTTTTCATGAGATAAAACGTAGTTTTTTTTCATCGCAAAAAGTGACCGTGTGTACGCGGCATTACAGTAGGAAACAAATTCCTCACAACATAGAGAACCCATGATGAATGGGCTATGCATAAATATGAACCAATAATACTGTATAATACATGTCCATAAAATATTCAAAAGACAATATTCCTCAATGGGGGACATATGGCATCACACCCACCATAAAATTGGAAATGCAAAACAGTCTGTGAGTGTAAATCCTCCTTGTGTTGTATCAGATCACACTGACAAAGTGAGTATCCACCACCAAATACATTACGCACTTACCAGCTTGCACAAGCTGAATCGCTTGTGGCTAATACCCAGCCAGGGCCTTGTCCTCATAGGATGTCAAAGAGATAGCACTGATTGTGGATCCGAAATGAGAGAGACTCACCATAGTGTAAAACCAAACTAATCATTTAATGAATAAAACGTAATGTACTTTAAAAAGAGCTGACCGGCTAAGAACAAATGCCCATCCTTCCGAGATGTCAAACAACATAGTCACGTCCCTGACGTCACCGTGTGGTTTGATATCCTGGAAGGATGGGCGTTTGTTCTTAGCTGGCCATCTCTTTTTAAATTTGTTTTATATCATCCTATTTGATGTACTGAAAGTGCATTACATTTTATTCATTAAAGGATTTGTTTGGTTTTACACTATGGTGAGTCTCTCTCTTTTCGGATCCACAATCCTGAGTGATGATCCTTTATCCAGTGGAAAGTATGTGATGACCAACCTTAAAGCACAATTTGCCTCCATTTTCCACAAGTCAAGCCCCCCCCCCCCCCCCCCCCCGGATGGACGCTCTGCACTTTTTCCTTCTTTACATCTACCATTTACAAATGTCCTTAGGCCAGTCTCTTAACATGCAGGGTCCTCTTCCACTTCACCTCTTCTGTGGCACTGGGTGGTCCTCAAAATGTAGACAGTGTTGCTAATGTGATGCTGTAAGTGCTGGTCTTATCATCGTGCATCATTACATGTCAGAGTATGGTGTCCTGCAGATGTGCTCCCAGAGGGCGGACCTATGACACCCCGCACTCAGAAGAAGTGGGCTGAATGACCATGAGGGTTATCTAACCTGGAAGAGGAATGGAGCTGCATCACCGAGCCGATGAGTCTGTTTGGGGTTGGTGAGTTTTGCAGCAAAAGTTTCATTTTTTATATTTGGACCTTTTGGGGGAGAGAGAGTATTGAAAAAAAATAATAAGTACACACGGACATTAGAATGTGATATGGGTAATCAATTATGTTCCACCTTTAAATTAGATTCCCTTTATCCCATGCACACCAACATAAATTTGAAACAAAACAAGTGTGACTACCTCCTAGATTTCACGTTCTTCAACTCTGTGAATTAGAAATAGAACTGGTGTAACTGAGCTCCTCACCTGGTCTTATCACTCCAGTCAACCCTGACGTAGTTTGTTGAATTTTAATGGGCTATACTAGAGCTAACCCCTCCATCCTATTTAGTTGTGCTGAGGGATTTCACACCGCACCCTCCAATGCTGATGAATGAGATGTGAGAAGAAGCAGAGAGGTTTTGAATACATGTCCCTATTTATCACATATCATATTCTCCATCATCAGCACATAGGATGCCCCTTAACAAGCTTCAATATCCAACCCATGGTAAACAAAGGCTCAGATTAGGGTTAGCATGGTAAATCATAATATCAGGTGAAGGCAGGGAAATGACAGAATGACGACCCAGAATTCTGCAAGAAAGAATCATTCAGTATCAACAATAAGGCTTTCTGCTACAGTAATTTGGCCTTAAAAATTAAAAAGTATATTAATGTACAACTAATAGCCAAAACTTTTTTTTCTTAGATTTGGATAGACTGGTATAGGGTTAGAACCACTGTCCCAGATTCACAGAGCAATTACGCCTGTCTAACTGGTGTTAGACGGGAGTAATTTCAAATTTCGCGCGCCGTATCACTAGTTTGAATCCTCAAACCATGATACGGCGGCTTCGATCCGAGAGGCTTACGTCCTCGTAAGCCTTCGGATCTACACTGCGATATTTTTGCGGCCGCTGGGAGGAGTTTGCGTCGTTTTCATGCGTCGGGATATGCAAATGAGTTTTTACGGCGATCCACGGAGGTACGAGTGTCCCTCGCAATCGCCTACGTCATTTTTTGGCTACGTAATGTTAGAGGAGCTTTTTGCTGGTCTAACAGTGCGTAACCCATGTAAAGTATGGCCGTCGTTCCCGCGTCGATTTGAAAAATTTTTTTTTTCTTTAACGTAACTCGTTCGGGAATAGGAATGTACGTAAACTACGCTACTACTACGTGACGACGTGTTTTCGCACAATGCACGACGGGACATATGCGAACGGAGCATGCGCAGTTCGATCGCCGCGGGAACGCGCCTATTTTAAATGCTTCACGCCCCCTACTCGCGCAGATGGATTGCGACGGGAGAAATACACTACGCCGCCGTCGTTTACTGGACAAAACCTACCTGGATTCCACGTAGAGCCAGGTAAAAAACGGCGGCGTAGTGTATTTCTGATACTCTACGAGAATCTAATTCTCTGTGAATCTGCCCCACTGTTTTTATCACTGCCTGTGCTCTCTCTTGTTGTCCAGATCACCACAGGAAAAAAAGAGGGGGCAACTGAAAAATGTTGAGTTAGCACTAAAACAGAAATAGAGAGGAAATCCTCCGATATTTGTTTCAATGATGACTGTCTAACAGGGAATTTCCCTCACATTGGAAAAGGTCAGATAACAAAGGGAAATGTCCCTTATGATGCCAAAAAACTGGTCCCCTCTAATCTATTCAAACTGAAAAAAAAAGTATGGTCTTTAGATATATTTTAACCACTTAAGGACCCCCGCACGCACATATACGGCCACAGAATGGCACGTACAGGCACAAGGGCATAAATTTACGTCCCCGCCTAAGTGCGGTTCGGGGGTCCCATCGGGACCCCCTCCGCGGCGTGCGGGGGTCCCCCTGGCTCCGGGAGCGATCCGGGATCTGGGGGCGGATGTCGGCGAATACCCGCCCCCCCGCGATCGCTCCCAGCCAATGGGAGCGCGCTCCCAACCTGTCACTTCCTCCTCCTGTGTTTACACAGGAAGGAGGAAATGATGTATTCTCTCATCGCAGCGCTGTTTCCCAGCGCTGCTGATGAGAGAAGACATCACAAGTAAGTGTGCACCAACACAACACTGACACACACTCACATAGGCATATTAACCCCTTGTGATCTCCCCCCCCCCTGTCACAGTGTCACTGAATGCAGTGATCTAATCACTGCATTTAGTGTCAGTGTGACAGGCAGTGTAAAAAACAGTTAGTGTTAGGTTCAGGATAGTCCCCCCACCCCCCCTAATAAAGTTTTAACCCCCTGATCACCGCCCTAGTTAACCCTTTCACTCCCTATTGCCAGCATCACTAAGCGATCATTTTTCTGATCGCTGTATTAGTGTCGCTGTTCCCACTAGGTAGCTATTTTTTTTTATTGCGATTTTTTTTTTTACTAAAGACATGTGGCTAAATAAATTTTGGCCTAAATGTTTGACTAAAATTTAGTTTATTTGATTTTTTTTTTTAACAAAAAGTAAAAAATAGTGTTTTTTTTTCAAAAATGTCGCTCTATTTTTGTATATAGCGCAAAAAATAAAAATCGCAGAGGTGATCAAATACCACCAAAAGAAAGCTCTATTTGTGGGAAGAAAAGGACGCAAATTTTGTTTGGGAGCCACGTCGCACGACCGCGCAATTGTCTGTTAAAGCGACGCAGTGCCGAATCGCAAAAACACCTTGGGTCATTTACCAGCGTATTGGTCCGGGTCTTAAGTGGTTAACAAAAAAAGTGACTGGGTACATCCATCATATACTACATTTTCTAATTTCACGTTCTTAAAGTTGGAGGAAATGGGAAATCATTACCTTTTACCGAGTTCAGGCAAAGTTAGGGCATGTGGTAGAAAAATATGCACAAATAATTTGTATATTAGGCAAAGTTGGCAGGTCCAATAAGGTAATCTTGGTGCTGGAGTTCATAAGCAATAGCCAAGCTAGTCAGAAAATATAATACTTAGGGTAGATTGAAACATGTATCTAAATTATTATCCCCCTTTCCTCTGAAGCCTGATCTGCATTCAGATTGCGCTTCAGAGTTTACTGACAGGCAGTGAGGAAGTGATGTGACGACTCCTCTACCCACCGGTTTTAAATCCACTTTTGCTGACAAATGCGGCACAATTGCATGAATTGCACATGGTTGCAGGAGTTATTGGGGCACTTTCCCATTTGCTTGAGTATATACATGTCAGCTAAACTTTGCTGCGGGCACAAAGCATCACAACCGCGGCATGTTAACACCCATGTCTGCTGCCTATTGCCGCTTAAGGTGGGGTAGTTGGTTGGTGGGAAAAATGCAGATCAATCACGCATTGGAGATGCAGGCATTCTGCACACTTGGAAATGTTCAATGATAAAGATTCTACCAACGGCTTTAGCTCTGCAAGAGAGTGACGATTGGCTAGAAGAAAAGCACTGCTAGCAAAGATTATACAACTGAACTTCTCTATTATGCCTGTGCGGTTTTTATCCAGTGACAAGATCTCTTTAGAGTGCAGTTCCAGGTTGGGCACAAACCTCTCATCTTTTACCCCTTTTCCATCTGCAACTTCTATTCATTTGTGCAAACACTTTAGAGTCTAATTCATGCAGGCCAGGCACACTCCACTAACATACGCAGATGTAGGTATATGGGCCCACGCATCTAATCGCAGTCTTGGGTCCAGACAGCCCAACTATGGTACAAAGCTGAGTCAGGAAGTTGCTAAATTGTCTTCAGCTGTTACCATGCAACTTGTACCTGAGCTGTTTTGGAGATCTGCTTTCTTGCTTTGCTGACCCAGTCTGCCCTGGGAGTTGTCTCTGCTCTCTCTCCCTGCCATTGACCTCGACCAACCACAACTTGTCTCTGCTGATTCCTGGTTTGATCTCAGCTAGTTGATGACCACATCTTATCTCTGCTGACCCTCTGTGTTGACATTGGCTTGCCTCCTGACCAAGACTGTATCTTTTATCCTGCCTGCCGTCTATCTACTCACCTACCGAACTCTGCCTGTCCAGACCATGCTTCCAGACAGCTGTGTCTTCCAGTAACTTGGCTAGATGCTTTCCAGTCTATCTCCTCTTTGGGTTCTTCCTGTTGGTTTGCACAAGCACCTTGCAGCCAAGCTTGCTTATAGAAGAGAACTGAACAAAAATCTCCTGCGTTCCAGTGTTTTGCTAGACACGGGTAGTGTAATCCTGTCTTTGGTTTAAAGGGACACTAAAGTCAGGGCTTTTGTTTTAAAAAAATAACAAACATGTTATACTTACCTCCACTGTGCAGTTCGTTTTGCACAGAGTGGCCCGGAAAGCTGTCTTCTGGGGTCCCTCGGCGGCTGTCTGGGCTCCTCCTCGCAAAAGCTTTCCCTCTTCATGCGAGGGCGCTCGCATGGAGGAAAGCTTTTGCAAGCGCGCTCCCGTGATATAGCGGCGGCCATAGCCGCCGACTGTATCACTCGGCTCCGCCCCCAGCGCGCCGCGTCATCCGCTCTGATTGACAGCAGCGCTAGCCAATGGCTGCGCTGCTATCAATCCGCCCAGCCTAGCCAATCAGCGGCCAGGCTGGGAACCGAAGAGGACGACGTGGACGCGCCCGGGAGATTCGAACGGTCAGGTAAGTACAACGGGGGCTCGGGGGGGGGGGGGGGGGCGATGCTGTGAGATGTTTTTTTACCTTAATGCATTAAGGTAAAAAAACATTTACCTTTACAACCCCTTTAAGGCAAAGTCTAGAGTCTTGCAGCCCTTCTCAGAACAATGGGTGTTTGTATAGCTAAAAAGAAAAAGAAAAGGAGGAGGGAGCACCAACCTAGTGCATTACCAAAATATTTTTTTTATTAAAAGTAGAATAAAAGCAATAGTCCTACTCACAAACGAGTTTAGGTAAAAGGCGGTCAAGCTGGATCTGTGCTGTAAACAGGGCTTGATGATGAGAGGATCGGACGGTACCCCAAACGGTTGACGCGTTTCTGGGGTATACCCCTTTCTTCAGAACCTAGGCGTCATCGAGCCCTGTTTACAGGTGACAAGAGATCCAGCTAGACTGTCAGAAAAAGCCTTTTACCTAAACTTGTTTGTAAGTAGGACTATTGCTTTTATAGAAGAGAACTTCCACTGGCACCATTGTTAGTCTCTGCCCTCTCCAGGGGTGATCAGAGATGTACGGGAAGTCCTCTTGTCATCTTGGCCTCCAACCAGGAATATGATACAATACTATCTATATAACCATCTATCTCTATGTTGTACTGGAGATGTACAGCTGTTGGCACAGCAATTTTTTTTTTATATTCGATATTATTTATGTTTTTATTGCAAAAACATATAAATGTGCACAAATTTCTTTGCATACTTGTCTGGTTTTTATAAGTAGACATTTATCTGCTCCTTCACATAGCTAAATTTCCATAGTACCTTCAGCATAGCAAAGAACACAGAGAAAACAAAAAAAAAAAAGAAATGGCCCTCATATAATAATATAAATATCATGTAGACCCACTTCATGCACTGCACTTTAATAAATCTGACCCAGTACAGTGTAAGGGTAGAGTAATCAATTGCAACATTAACTCCTGACAGCTGAAGATCCAAATAGTTTAATATACGGGCATCGCACAACCAAACTTTGGCTTAGTAAATAAATGGCAATGAATTCCTTTTATAGGCAGTTGCGGTGCTATAGAACACTTCCTTGGTTAGCAGAGCTGGGTACCACACTGTTGATGCCACCACCAGTCATAAGAGGAACACAGTCTTTTGAGTCTGATGCCGCACTCACACGGCCGTTTTTCTTGTCCTAGAAAAAACAACGTTTTTCTCGACGTGATTCTTTTCAAGCCTGCTTTGCCTACACGCGATCGTAAAAAAATGCTCGAGCAAAGCTTGGTGACGTACAACATGTACGACGGCACTATAAAGGGGAAGTTCCATTCAGATGGTGCCACCCTTTGGGCTGCTTTTGCTGATTTCGTGTTAGTAATATTTTTGTTGAGAGATGATTCACGCTTTTCAGTCTTCGTGCTTTTCAGTCTGTTACAGATTGCTGAATGTGCTATCTCTATTACAAATGCTAGTGTTACCAGAACGAGTGCTCCTGTCTCATAACTTGCTTCTGAGCATGCGCGTTTTTTTCCCGTCGTTTAAGCCTACACACGACGTGAAAAACAACAACGTGAAAATTTAGAGCATGTTCTAAATTTTTAATGGCCATTTTTCACGTCGCAAAAAATGCTCTGGAGCCCACACACGATAGTTTTTAATGACATAAAAAAAAAAAAATTGTCACGTCATGAAAAACGGCCGTGTTTACGTGGCATGAGTCTCTAAATCAGTTAGCCTTCACTTCTAAGTTTCAGTACCTGCTTCAGAAGCCCAATTGCACTACCTCACTTGAAGGATAAGCATTGTTGATAGCTAACTCTGTTGTGCCCCCTCCTTATCATCCTATTACAGCTGTTCCAGATGCAAGTCAACCACAGGCCACCACCTGCTGCGCACACTGCACAAGGAAGTCTGGGGCTGTGCTGGTTGCCTTGGGAACGTTTTACAGTAAGTATACCTCTCACACACACACACATCTCTATTTCATCCATCATTTAACATGCAAACTATAATTTGCATACATATTTGTATCATATCCATGTACCTTAGTGAACTTGGTGCATGTTAAATTACTCCAGCTCATCCAGACATACAGATACACTTTATTAGGAACTCCATGAACTTTTTAAAATAAGGTGTATTTGTTTTACTTCCAACACATTGCATGAATGAGGCTAAGGCATTTTTTTTTACCCTTAAATGCAATATCACAGTTATATTAGTATCAATATCAGCTGCCACTGATAATATTTGTAGTATAGCGTTAGATTTAAGAGCAGGGCTGGGTTCGTCAGGTTCAACAAGTATAACATATTTTAACGCCTTGGGCCCTGCACAGTTAAACATAGTGGCCCGGATTCACAAAGCACTTACGAAGACGTAAATCATGTTACGCCGATGAAGTGCAAATGTGCGCCGGCGTATGTGTGCGCCAGAGTCACAAACCAATAAACGCCTAAAAACTGGTCACCCTACGCCGATGTATCTTGCACATGCCGGCGTAGCGTGGGCGCAACTATGGGCTGGACGCATGGTGCTTCTCACATTGATTAGGCATTCAAATATGCAAATGAGGGAAATACAGCGATTTACGAAGTGTATGCGCCCCGCGCATGCTATGCTGGGCGCGTGTAAGTTGTCCGTCCGGCGCAAAGTTATTCCCCATAAAGGAGGTTTAACTCACAACAGACGTCCACAGGTCAGCTGGAAAGCAGCTGCATCAGCACCGTTACGGACGAGCTGAGCAACCGCACTTGCAGGACAACACATCTGACAGGTCAGCCAGACCTTTGGGGTGGATGGAGGAGAGCCTGTCCTCCATAAAGGATACGCTTGGGGACCTGGACTGCCACTCCCGGGCTCTTACAAACTGCCTAAACGCACTGCAGACTACAACAGCAGACGTTGGGCAGGATGTGAGGGCCCTCACCCAGGCTATCCAGGACAACACGGCAACACTAGGTGCTGGCCTGAACAGAATTGCCGTGGCCTTGGAGGGCAGGCCGCCAGGTGGGCAGAGACCAGGGGCTGCTCCTCCTTCCCCAGATTACCCCCCCCCCCCTCCCCATGAGTCTCCCTTGAGGAGCCGGGGCCGTTAACGGCATTAATTTGTTTTTCCCCCTTTTTTTTTTTTTTTGCTGGAAATTTTTTTGTTTTGCTGGACATTTTTTTTTTGTGATGTGAATGTTTTTTGAATGTGGGGGTGATATTCCTGCCGGCAAAGGGGTGTCACCCTCAGTTTTGGTGGAGAAGGGTTCCCCAGGACCAGGGAGAAGTGATTCCCAGGTCCGTGTGAATGGTGTATGAATGTACAGTGACATAATTGGAGCCGTGGCGTGGCGTTGCTGCTCACAAGCCCAGCATGGTGGGCTTGTGCTAATCCAATTAGGTGAGGATGTGATGTGTCTGTGCTAGGGACCACAGTGGTGTGCATGCATGCATTCTCATTGTGCCATGATTAATGTGTGTGTTTAACGTGCAAAGATGCCTAATGTGAGCTGTCTCCTTGCTGCTTTTCCCTCAGAAGACGGGGTAACCTCGGTTAGGGGGGGATTGTCTGGTTCAGGGGTCAGGTCATCACGTAGGTCAATCTGCAGGCCCTTTCTCACTGCGAAGTTGTGCAGAATGCAACATGCACCGATGATCTGGCACACAAAGTTTGGGGAATACAACAGGGTCCCCCCAGACTTATCCAGGCATCGGAAACGTGACTTCAGGAGGCCAAAGGTGCGCTCCACCACTGCACGTGTTTGGGCGTGGGCTTCATTGTATCTTTCCTCTACTGGGGTTTGGGGGTTCGGGATAGGAGTCATGAGATGGGGTCCCAGTGCATATGCAGAGTCACCTGTAAGGAAAAACACAGGAGGATGTTAGTCATGCATGTGCCCCTTGTGATGTGTGCATCATGGGGGGGGGACAGTCATGCCTGCCACCCATGTCACTCACCAACGAGCCAGGTGTCCCCATACACGTTCTGTTCGAATTCCATTCGGATGGGGCTCTGATTGTAGATGTAGCTGTCATGGCTGGATCCGGGGTGTTTGGCACGGACTTGCCATATGAGGCCTTAGGCATCGACTATCACCTGTACGTTGATGAAGTGCCAATGCTTCCGATTGCGGTATATGTGCTCTGTCTCATGGGGGGGCTGGAGTGCCACATGTGTGCAATCAATGGCCCCCACGGTGCGTGGGAATCTGGCAATTCTGTAGAAATCTGTCATTGCCTTCAGCCGCAGCTCCTCAGTGGTGGGTTTGATGATTTGGTTGGCCATGCATCTGAGGATTGCAGGGACAACCTGGTGCACACATCTGCTCACGGAGGATTGTGACATCCCAACCACCACTCCACTTGTTCTTTGAAAAGAGCCACTGGCAAGGAAATGGAGTGTTGCCATGACCTTGACCAGTGGCTGCACTGCATGTGAGCGGTGTGTTGGGCTGGTGATGTCCTCCTGCAAGGTTATGGTTATTTCCAGGATGGCATGAGGGGTGAATCTGAAGATGCGATACACCTCAGAATCACTCATGCCAAAGAGGTCTATGCGGGTGCGGTATATCCTCTCCCGTGCCCTCCTCTGTGACCTCCTCTTTCTCTGCTCGTCTAAAGTCAGTAGTATAGTTATGAGCGAGGATGTCCCTGGCATATTGGCAGACAGATTGTTGGGCAACATGTGTGACTGCTCTGCTCCTCACTAACAGTGTTGCTTTATCTGACATGTAGACGAATTGCCTAATTTTAGACCACCTTTTATATGGTCTAATTTTAGACAGGCCGTGCAGCTGTTGCGCACAGCGTGTAGCGTGCGCTGCACCAATGTTCTTTTGTGGATCCCCGTAACTCCCTCATTAGCATATTTGAATAGCAAATCAATGGTGTGTCTAGCGCAGTTTTGCGCGGATGGATGCGCCTCTCTAACGAAATTACGCTAGACAAAAAAAAGTAGATTTCTTGCGTATCTCATTTTGGGGATGCAGAGTATCGAAACGCATGCGCAAATTTAGACTAATGCCGCACATCTCCTGTTACGCCGGCGTAATCGCTCTGTGAATCTGGCCCTATAACTTTTACACAGACTAAATAGCATTGGTGATTTTTGTTTTTTCACCAAAGAAATGGCCTTAATTTATAAAGAAGGATCACCAGTGGTACCACCAAAATAAAGCTCTAAGAAAAAAAAATTAAAAAAAAATTACACTATTACATTTTCTGTAGACTTTTGTCTTCAAATTTACCAAAACCATATAATATAAGGTCAAACCTTAATGCCTCGTACACACGGTCGGACTTTCCAAGAAAAAAAGTCAGACAGGCTTTTTTTCTCATAAAGTCCGGCCGTGTGTAGCCTCCATCTGACTTTTTTTGTCAGAAGTCCAACAGACCTAAGATAGAGAACCTGTTCTCTTTCTTTCGGACGGACTCACGGCGGATTTTGCACGGTCAAAAGTCCAACCGTGTGTACAAGGCATTACAATTTCAATTTGTATGTAATCAGGCAGGCTCTTTTACTACATGGTTCGGGTAAATCTGAAGACAACAATCTGCAAAAAATGTAATAGTGTGTATGGGGTCTAAAGGCCCGTACACACGGTCAGAAAATCCAAAGTCAAATTTCGTCCGATGAACAATCTGTTGATTTTCTGATTGTTAGTATGCTGCTTTTGACAGCCGATTACGAATCGGGCTTGAAAATGATTGCCTGATGTGACCACAACGTCAGATTTTCTTTTCATTAGTATGGTTTTCTGAAAAAAAAAAATCAGAAGAGCAAGACTAGGCATGCTCAGAAATGAAAGAACACATATAAAACAATTCAACACAATACGTCAATTCTTACTTTGAATTTTGTCATCAGAAAATTTTCTGATGGTGAGTACCCTTCTACTTACGATTTGAGACTAGCATCCAACAAAAAATG